>CM065591.1:348564850-349933130 GCA_033119425.1 Bufotes viridis | reverse complement strand
TGACGTTCCATGACATAAAGGCGGAAAGGAAGTTTGTAGTTAGGGATGCCAAGAGCTGGGGCAGTGATAATGGCTTTTTTGAGAGTTTTGAATGCTTCTATGGCCTCTGCAGTCATTTGGTAAGGAACAGTAGCAAAACGAGGTATGCAGTTATACAGTGGCTGCATCAGGACTGATGCATCAGGAATCCACGGCCTACAGTAAGATATAAGTCCCAGAAAGGTTTGCAGTTGATGAGGAGTGTCTGGGACTGGGATGTCTGAGACTGCTTTCTTTCTGGCATCCGTAAGGTGCTTACTGCCTTGTGAGATGCAGTGGCCTAGGAAAACAACTGCAATTTGGAACTTGAAACTTTGCACCCAGCATCTGCCAAGAATTGGAGGAGTGAGGTAGATGAGTCTAGGCAGGTGGGGTGTGAGTCAGCACAAAGGAGTAAATCATCTACATATTGTAAAAGTTCCACCTCTGGGTGATCTGCTTGCCAAGGTTGTAAGATGGATGCCATTGCTTTGCTAAAGCAGGAAGGACTATTCTGAGCTCCTTGAGGCAAAACTGTCCAGGCGTACTGTTTTCCATCATGTGTAAAAGCAAAGAAAAATTGGGAGTCATCATGCAACGGGACAGAGAAAAAAGCATTTGCCAGATCAATGACTGTGAAGGTAGTGGCCGTAGGAGGAATGCTAGCAAGCAAGGTATGGGGATTTGGAACAATAGGGGTTTTAAAGACCGTAGCCTCGTTAACTGCTCTGAGGTCTTGGACCATGCGATACTTGGGGGGCTGTCCTTTTTTCCTCTTTTTTTTAACCGGATATAAAGGTGTGGTACATGGGGAGGTGGTCATTATGATGGCCCCATTCGCAAGAAGAGCCTGTATCTGGAAAGTGATAGCATATCTCTGGGAAATGGAGAGAGGGTATTGTGCTTTGTATGGTAGTATGTTGGGATTCTTCAAGGTAACAGTGACTGGCGGGACCTTGAGATGGCCAATGTCTTGGGGACCTTTGGCCCAAAGGGTATCAGGGATGAGGTGCAAAATGCTTTGCAACGTATCCCCTTGTTCGGGTGATTCAACAGGCTGAGCTGTTAGTGCCATGAGGAGGCAGGTTTCCTCTGGACACAGGGCTGTACCGAGGACAACTGTACCATCTTCTTTGAATTGAATGCTGTCCCGGATTTTCTGGAGAAAATCTGAGCCTAACAAATTAAAGGGACATGTCTGGCTTACAACAAACTGTGACACTACTCCAGTGGGTAGATGCAATTGTGGGAATTGGCCTTGGGAGGGAGTAATCAAGAGAGGCTTAGTGACAGGGTTGTGTTGGGTGGCCCCTTCTAGACCAGAGCAGGGTAAATGGATATTTGTGAGCCAGGAAGGGGGTAAGGCGGTCTCACATAACACACTGCGGGCTGCACCAGTGTCTACAAGGAATGAGAGTTCTTTCCCTGCCACATCGAGGGTAATTCGAGGGGCGGGGCCAGCAGGAGGGGCAAAGATTGCCATACATGGGGTGTCCCCTCCCAGCAACACTGGCTTGCCAACATCCTATTTGGGTGGAGCTGGCCATGCATGAGGGAATCCTCTCTGGCCCTGGTTCGCTGGCCACAGATGCCTGGAACGGCAGTTCCTCTCTGTCTCCAGGCTTGCCGCACCCATAACAGACACGGGGTGGGGGCCTTTCTTCCCCTTCTTCCCCTGTCATGACGGCCATAACTGCTGTGCGGGTTTTCTTGGTATTGCTCTCCAGCCCCTTTGCAACTTGTTCTAAGATTTCTATGGTTAATGATTTCCATTCTGGGCGGCAGGTAACAAGAGCTTTGTTCAGATCTGGCCTAAGGCCATCTACAAATGATCGAGCCAGAAGTCTTAGGTGCACAGGTTCATTTGGAATTTGGACTGAATCCCATATCTTTATAGTTTTGTTTAACCCTCTAGACAAATTCCTCTACTGACTCGGTTCTATCCTGTACCATATCCTGCAGGGTGGTGGATTGTTCTGCTAATTTGTCCTTTGCCCACTTATATAACTGTTGAATGAAATGACCACCGGACTCTGAGTCTCGGGTGTCAAAGTTTGCTCCAGGGAACTCTGGTTGGCGTATGTGATCCATTATAAGTGAAGAGTATTCACCAGTCTTATTTTCTACAATACTTTGTAGGTCTGACCACGTACACCCATATGTTTGATATACTTGTGACAATTTTCTGAAAAAGGGCATAGGGTGAGTTTCTGGGTCTGGCATGAGATTCACTATGGTGAATAACTGCTGGGGGGTGAAGGACACATATTTAGGTGGCCCTACTGGGTGGGTATTTAACAATGCCTCCTTTATATTAGTAAGATTTCCTTGTTCTAAGTTCTGCAAATCTCTTTGCAGCTGTGTAATTTGGTTTTGGAAATAGTCATTTGTTACTCTTGTATCCTAGCTAGTCTGGGAAATATCATAAAAATGTTTAAGAGGCGGCATCTCACGTACCGGGGTTGGTTCTGCGCCAGTTGCATTAGGTGCATATTCCACCGTTACCTCTGACTCTTCCCCTGCGGGTTCTTTGTGGTCCTCCCCCTCCTCATCTTCCTCACCTGAGTGGCCTCCTCCTACCATTATGTGAGCAGGCACTATGGGTTGACTGGGCGGCATGTAGCTGCCGTCAGGATTTATCATGGGGTATATGGTAGTGACTCGGGACGGGACAGAAGGGGTAGGTTTGGGGGAAACTACGAGTCCAGCCTTGGGCGTTTGCTAAGGACAAGATGGCGCTGTGACCAGCAGCCAATCAGCTAGCGTTTTACTTCTTGCCCTAAGAGCCCATCACAGCCATGCCTACTAATGGCATGGCTGTGATTGGCCAAGTGCAGCATGTGACCCAGCCTCTATTTAAGCTGGAGTCAGGTAGCGCCGCACGTCACACTGCTCTGATTAGTTTTGGGAGAGGACGCAGCTTCTGTGAGGGCGAGATTAGGCAGAGAAAAGTCAGCAAAAGCACCTAAAGTGATCGATCTACAGCTGTGATTTAACTTCTGTTAGTTAATTGCTCACTGGTTTTTAGGCTGCGCAGAGCGTTTTTCTGTCACTTTTTTCTGAGGTGATAGGCGGCCATTTTGTGACTTGTGGTGCACCATAACAAGCTGCCACCAAGTCCATCAATCCATCAATACTAGTTTTTTTTTTTTTTTTTGCTATATTCTACATCAGGAGCTTGGCGGTGCTTATTGTCACCCCGAGAAACTCAGGATAGCAATTTCTATATTTTATTAAGGGGTTAAATACAATTTCCAAAATACCAATCCCCTAAATCTGGTGTTCCAGCTTTGGCTAGGAGAGTGTAATACTGTCTGCTGTCTGGCAAAGGATAGATTATTTTCTGTGGTGAAATTAAATTGCCAAAATAGCAATCCCCTAAATCTGGTGTCCCAGCAGTGGCTGGCAAAGTATAATAGTGTCCGGCAAAACATATATTTTGTTCTGGGGTGAAATTCAATTGCCAAAATAGTAATACCCTGAATCTGGTGGTCCAGCAGTTGCAGGCCTAGTTTAAATCTGTCCGTAATTGGGTATATTTTGTTCAGTGGGGTGAAATTCAATTGCCAAAATAGCAATACCACAAATCAGTGGTTTCAGCTGTGGCTAGCAAAGTATAATATTGTCCGCCAAAACATATATTTTGTTCTGAGGTGAAATTCAATTGCCAAAATAGCAATACCACAAATCAGTGGTTTCAGCTGTGGCTGGCCAAGGTTCATAGTGTCCTGCAAAGGATATATTTTTTTCTGGGGTGAAATTCAATTGCCAAAATAGCAATACCATAAATCAGTGGTTTCAGCTGTGGCTGGACAAGTTTCATAGTGTCCTGCAAAGGATATATTTTTTTCTGAGGTGAAATTCAATTGCCAAAATAGCAATTCCATAAATAAGTGGTTTCAGCTGTGGCTGGCAAAGTATAATAGAGTCCGGCAAAACATATATTTTGTTCTGGGGTGAAATTCAATTGCCAAAATAACAATACCATAAATCAGTGGTTTCAGCTGTGGCTGGCCAAGTTTCATAGTGTCTGGCAAAGGATAAATTTTGTTATGGGGAGAAATTCACTTGCCAATATAGCAATACCCTGAATCTGGTGTTCCAGCAGTTGCAGGCCTAGTTTAAATCTGCCCGTAACGGGGTATATTTTGTTCTGGGGTGAAATTCAATTGCCAAAGTAGCAATACCATAAATCAGTGGTTTCAGCAGTGGCTGGCAAAGTATAATGGTGTCCGGCAAAACATATATTTTGTTCTGGGGTGAAATTCAATTGCCAAAATAGCAATACCATAAATCAGTGGTTTCAGCTGTGGCTGGCCAAGTTTCATAGTGTCCGGCAAAGGATATATTTTGTTCTGGGGTGAAATTCACTTGCCAATATAGCAATAGCCTGAATCTGTTGTTCCAGCTGTTGCAGGTCAAGTGTTAATCTGTCCGTAAAAGGGTATATTACACTCAAGGTGTATATACAAGTGCTGAGAGGGTCATCCTCAATAACTTCATACGCTACCCTGCATCTCCTATTGTATTTCTGTCCGTTAAAGGGTATATTACACAAAGTGTTAAAATAAAATTGCTGAAGGCATAATCCTACATATTATTTCACACGCTACTGTGCATCTCCAAGTGTAAATCTGTCCATAAAAGGATACCTTTCATCCAGGGCCTAAATACTAGCCCTAAAAGAGATATTCCCCTAAATCAGTGGTTACTGCTGTGCCTGGATTAGTGTAATATGCTACATAAATAAATAGGCAGATAGTGTTAGGTGCCTGTAAAAAAAGGACAAAAACTAACAATGGCAAAAATTGCCCAAAAATGTGTCTATTCAGGACCCGGAATCAAACCAAAAATAACAATAGGGTACCTAAAATGTAACTTTTAATGATAAAGGTTAAAAATTGCCCAAAAAATTAAAAAAATGAACTAAAAAACACGGTTGACACATCAGTCAGCCATATAGTTTAGATACTGCATAATGTGATGAGCATAGAGATGAACAAAAGGGATAGGATAGAGATAAAGTAGCTGGGTCTCTGACCCTAGTAACCCCTATCCTAACACGATAAGGACCTGACACCTATATTCTCCCCTTGGGGACAGGACAGTGACTGCCCAGCTTCGTCAAGCAAAAAGGAGAGGGGAAGAAAATAGGAGTGACAAAAAGTAGAACTGTCCCAACGCGTTTCTTTGGCCAACGCCAATTCATCAGGGGACTAAATAGATTGAACAGATAATCCTCAAAGGTTCAATGCCACACGTAAACTAGAGCTGTAGAGGTATCCACAATTAAAGTGGATGGACACAATCGTCACCTACCCCAATTGGACCGCTCCAGTCTTATTGTATAGTGTGGATATGATACTCAAACATTACAAATAGTCGGAGTAAACCGCAGGGGTGCTGGTAGAAAAGACATATTCCCCTCAGCGGCAGTTATTACATCACATAAAAGACAAACACATGCTCAGCTACTTAGCTCGTTCTCCGCTAGTGGAGCATGATGATCGCGGGTGTTCAGTGCGGGTATGCAGTTCTCCGCATGTGGCAGTGGCGCAGGCCGGCCGGCGTCTGGCGTTTAAATAGCCCGCCCGTATGAGCCGCGCCTCCGCCCTCGCCGCTCCACGTGACTTATCATGTGGGCGTGTCCAAGGGAGGCACTGAGTCCGCCAGTGCCTCTCCTCTAGTGCGTCATTCCACTGCGTCAGCCAGTGATGGGAGGATCAATGATATCTGATCCGCCCACCGTGACCCAGTGAAAACGCCCATAAAGGTAGGAGGTGTTGCTAGGCAAGAAAACAACACCTTTTGAGCACAACAATGGTGCGATGTTTAAAGGCGCGTACACACCTAAATAAGGTAGAGGCGCCTGTAAGGGTTTATTATTACATAAGCAGGTAGCCTGTGATCATTCCTGAAAATAGAATCACTGTAGTCAATGGTGGAGGGGTGACATAAAATAAAAGATGTAAATTGTGTCTTAATGACAATCACAAAGATATGATGTCAATGAAGAATGGCGATCCCACACATCTCAAATAATATTCAGCCTTAGTTTAGGTATCATATATCAGATGTGTGGGGCCACCAGATGTCAAAGCATATACAAAAAGGGGAGTAAGAGGATGACTGTCCTAAGTGGGTATACTATACAGGAGATGTCAATTAAACACCAGGTTTCAGTCATACCACAGAGGTGTATACCTATATAGTATTGCAACCTCACAGGGGCCAATGTATCCAATTAAACGGTGTTTGATCTTTAAACCATTATATCCATGAAACCATTGTATCCGTCTATAAAATGAGAACACATTGATATAATTACACTTTTCTCAGGTGCAATGTTACCATGTTATTAAATGAAACAGCCAAACCATAGTTGTTCATTTAATCCACCTGGGTGAGAGGTTTTTGTAAAAAAAGGCCTGAATTTAAAATCAATATATTGGGCCAAATATGTGGTGCTTGGTGAAAGGTAACAATGAGGAAAACATCTAGTAAGGGACGCAGACGCGATTGTGGTGGTGTTAGTGTACCCTCTGGTGCTGGTAGAGGACGTGTCCATTCTGCCACAGCCACACGTCCTAGTGAACCAACTACCTCAGGTTCCAGTACCGCCAGAATTGACAGCGATATTTGGTGGGGCCCAATGCCGTTCTAAGGATGGTAAGGCCTGAACAGGTACAGACACTAGTCAATTGGGTGGCCGACAGTGGATCCAGCACGTTCACAACATTATCTCACACCCAGTCTTCTGCAGAAAGCGCACAGGTGGCACCTGAAAACCAAGCCCATCAGTCTGTCACATCACCCCCATGCATATCAGGGAAACTGTCTGAGCCTCATGTTATGCAGCAGTCTCTTATGCTGTTTGAAGACATTTTCGGGAAGTTCGGCCGAACTTCTCGAACCCGAACATCCAGGTGTTCGCTCAACTCCAGTCTCAATGCTTCTCTTTCATACATTGCTGAGGGCCATAGAATAATGTTCTCACCTTTATCCGCAGGTTTTATTACAGTATCGGACCATTGTTCTATTTCCTTAAGTCCTTGCCTCTCAGATTTTGTACAGTTGTCATTGCCCCTATAATTTGTTATTTTTGAAAACTCACCTTCTACTAGTTTCACAAAAATTGCAACCTTAGGGAATAGGGAAAGGGTAGGGAAATTCGTCGATTTTGGAATAAGTGACTTCGGAAACTCACCAAGAGATGTAGTTTCATCTTGCTCTTCTAGCAAGGAGACCAAATTGTTCAAAGTCTCCTGTTCCGATGGAATGGTAGAGTGGAGATCCTTCCGTGATGTGTGAATTTTATTAAAAACTAAACGTCGGGCAAACAGGTGGAGATTCTTCACTGTTGAAAAACAATCATAATTACTGGAAGACGAGAAAGACAGGCCTTTCCCCAAAATGGAGAGTTGGTCATGTGTGAAGACACGATCCGTTAAGTTTATTACCTGCAATTTATGGCTGGTATCCTGACGTCTCTTGCTACCAGGTTGTGTCGCCTCTACCATCTTTCGTTTATGGAACTGTCTCGGATACCGGTACGATTCATGGCTCGTTACACTTCCATCCTCACTAGCTGATGTCCGAGAGGAAATAGAGGACGTGCGTGACCTCCCCTCCTCAGGCTTGTACTTCCATCGATATACTCTGTTTAGCTCCTTATCTTGTGCATCACGCTGAAATTTTCTCATCTTTACATCTTTAATCTGTTTTTCCCATGTTAGAAAGTTGTCATCAAGTTCTTTTTTGAAAGCCTCCATTTCGCTCGCATTGAGTTTTTGTGATAGCTGGTCCTCCAGCCCTGAGACTTCCAATTCCAAACTGGACATGGTCTTAGTATTATGCTCCATTATAAGGCGCATCAAGGCCAATGAGCAGGATCCACAGGCGGACTCCCACTTTTCTCGAAAATCACTATCATCTTGTCCATAAGAAGAAAAAATCTGTACCCTTAAACCCCTGGGGATAATCCTTTCTCCACATATTTGTCTAAGGTGGCCTTATTCCACCAAAGTTTCATGCGTCTATGAAGCGTGTTTTTATTCTGCATCCTCAACTCACTTGTACTCCTGCGGCCCGGGTCATCACCGACACCTACACCACCTGCAAAAACCGCATCCACCTGGGACATCCAGGCAGTGTCTCTTAACCGAAAGTCCATACTGTTAGGGACTCTTCAATGAAAACACAGGGAAACATTTAGTAATGCCAACGCAACTCAATCACAATGTAATGCGTGACTATACAATACATCACCGAATAACCTTAAAGGGACACGGAATTAGAATTTCAAAGCTTTATTAGTTGATAAAAAGACCAGCAACAGATATATACATAATGTCAATATCATAGAATATATGGCGGCAGTACAAATGGTAGCCAAGACATGTGACTCCCCTCCCATGCACAGAAGGCCCCAATTATCTCTCCCATATAGGGTAAGTGGAAACCCTATCACAGTGCTGATAAAAATAACACCCCCAATATAGAATATAAAAGTGGAACAGTGCCTAACTGAACTAGCCTGATGGGCAATTATGCACATATAATACAGCAACAAGGCAAACATATTCCACAATTAGTATACCTGAGGGACACTTGAAGAGGAGGACATGGGCTTCTAGCTGAGAGGAGAGCCCACCCCGACGTAGATTTCGCTCCGCTTTCTCAAGGGGCATACCTAAATCACTCCCTCTAACCCCTAAATATATCCATATCAATGAAGTAAAATATAACACATGTGCGTGATTGAACTGACCTCACTACCATACGTGTATTGGGAACTTGTCATATTAGAGCGCCATCCCGCTGCCGCTGGTGACGTCATCCTAGCGCGAGATGACGCTTACCAAATAGTTAGTCGGGTTAGATCTGGTTAGATCTCGCGACATCATGCCATCATCGCGGGAGTACGCACGTAGTACAAAATATACATGCGGCAGTTCACCGCATTGATGACGCTGCAGGGCAAAACCCCACAGGAATGCTCGCGAGATTTCATCTGGGTCTATACGGAGACACACGAGGCCCACCAATACTCGCGAGATTAAGCCTGTGCCTGTATGGGGTCACCCAGCATAAAAAAACACCAGTGGGCAAAAGTCATAGTAAATTGGGGGCAACATAGTCACCTCATAATGTAAGATAATACCATCAAACAAAGTGCATATGATTATCAAAAATATAAAAAAAAAAAAAAATATTCACATATTCACATTCCGGTCATGTGACCTTCTACACCCAATGTAAACAATAAAACCAGACATCTATTCCTTACATAAAGTTATAATCGAGGTATAAAGCAATAAATATACTTATCAAATATTATTAATTCATACAAAGGTACATAAATAAATATATAAATATATACATCATAGCATATACAAAAAGTGCTAGTGGATTGTAAGACCGTGAAAAAAGTGGCAGTGCATAAAGTGCTCAGTGCATTGTGAACATGCAAAAATAAATAAACCAAAAAGTGACAAGTGCCTAATGTGAAAACCAATTGCACAGAAGTAAGTGATAACTCATTTACAAATATAAATACATATGACCATCTAAATGGTATATATCATATAGGGAAACATTAGTACATAGATATAAATATAAAAAACATGTTAATTCATATACATAATAGATGCCATCCCATCATCTCAGAGGCTACCCCACGCCAAATTGAACAATATACAGGGTCCCCCCTCCCATTTAAATACACGTATATTCAATGTATAGAGATATAAAGGATGACAAGTTTGCCAGATTCCATAGTCCAAACAAAGGTCCTTCATGTGTCCAAAAGGATCTCCAGTCTATCATCTCATCAACAACCAATATGATCTGAAAAATATGGATATATGGAGTTAGAACAATACAATATATACGTTGTGTTAAAAACATACAGACAATAAATAAAAATTGGAGAATAAAAACAATAATCCGTAAGCGTCAGTGTATATCGGCAGGCCACAGGAGAACAAGTAAGGAGGAGGAGCAGGAACCGCATAGAAATCTACGCCAACAAACAGATCAGTAGATATAGCTATATAACACACCCCCGAGAAAGGGGGAACAGTTTAAAGGGTAACAAATGCCGCACAGACCAAAATATGGGATACCAAGTGTATACTAGACGTCCCCACAATGAAATACAAGTGTTATCCCATATCTACAAATGATGAACATCTATGAAAAGGGGGCATAGCTGATACCCTCATTTAGACCATGAGGTGATATTGTATTGAAGAGGAAAATCCACTTTATTTCTCGCTGAGCGAGGATCTTCTTTAAATTACCTCCTCTTGGTGACATGATGATCCTATCAATTCCTCTGACTCGCAACAAAGATCCATCTGATTCGTGCCTTTCTTTGAAATGATGGGGGAGGGTTTTCAATGATGTTGAATCTTCTTCGTCTTTGGCTGCATATATGGATAATACATGTTCTCTCACCCTTCTTATCAAATATCGTGACATCATCCCCACATATATGAGATCACATGGGCAAATAGCCCAATATATGACACCCACCATGGCACAGTTGATGGTATGTGTAATTTTAAATGTTTTCTCATGATTAAAGTTATGGAAATGGGAAGCTCTTTCCATGTTCCTGCAAGCTACACACTTCCCACAAGCGCTACTCCCCCATGAAGTTCCTTTTGTACCAAAAGGATTGGGGGCTTTGCGGGTATACAGGCTCCGAGTCAGGTGGTCTTGCAACTTCTTTGCCCTATGGTATGTTATAGATGGGCGATCTGGTATGACATCTTGTAGTTGTGGGTTCTGTGGGAGAATATCCCAGTATTTGGTCAGGGCAGCATTAACCGCCTTCCATTTGGAATTAAAATTCGTAATAAATCTGACCACTGGTTTATCCTCACGTCTCACCTTTTTATGGAGTAAATCTCTTCTACTGGTGAATTTTGCTCTATTGTATGCCCTCTCAATGAATCTTTTTCCATAGCCTCTATCTTGAAATCTCCTCCTCAGATCTTCCTCCTGCAACTCAAACACAACATCCGATGAGCATATTTGACACGCCCGCAGGAACTGCCCTACAGGCATATTTTTAATCAGATTACCAGGATGTGAGGAACAGGATAACAGACTAAACTGGATGGACATATTTTATTTCATCCTTACAAACTATGGGGGTAATTTTCAAACAGATATACGCCACTTTTCGGCATATATCTGTCGCAGATTGCGGTGCAAAGGTTATTTGCGCCGCAATCTGTGACCTTTACACACTCAGGCCAAGTCTAGAAAAGGGGGTGTGGCATGGGCTGGTAAGAGGATGGGCTAGTACGCCCGCCTTGTTTATCATTTTCTACGCCTGTTTTAGGCATAGAAAATGGTCTAAATCTACGCCAGCAAGGGAGCTGGCATAGATTTAGACAGGCGGTGGATACGTTGAAGATTTGTAGAGGCCAGTGCCTCTATATAAATTCAGCGCATCCACCACCAGCTAAAGGGATATTAATAAATGACCCCCTATGTTATTATGTAACAATGTGATTTTTAGGATTAGCTTTAAAATAACACTTTCAAAATCTAGAATCCAAAGGATCCAGGACAGTACTGGCTGGAATCTCTTAACAGTTACTGAATAAAAAGCATTTTACAGTTTTTCTTTTGAAGCTTCTCTTTCTGCCTTTTGAATCAGGTGATATAATATGCTAATGCTGCAACAGTTATAACCTGCTGAACATTTACAATGAGAACATTTATCAGATTATATCCAATTTACATTTGAAAACCTTTTTGGTGACTTTGGCCTCTAATCACAATATTTGAGTTTCTTGATGTTCGTTGGTTGAAGTATTCCCGGAAGAATTAGCATATTAAGCTATTCATTTGGAAATAGCCTGTGATCCTAAAATGCTCTGGAATGATGCCTTTGAAATATTAATATCAATTAATTTTTGGTATTTGGGAAGACCTTTTTATTCATGCAAAAAAATCAAATATTAATTCACAGGAAAATACTCCATCTGTTACAGGAAAAAAGGTCAGGGCCAATGCATTTGTGCAGGCTCTTTGATGGTGCCGCACTGATAACTTAAAATGCTTCATTTATTTAAAATTCCTAAATCCCACAATATGTTACTTTTATTTGAATTCTGGCATCATTTATTTCTGTTGATATGGTTTCATTTCCATCTAGCTGCAATTACCATGTCCATAAGTGGGACCAGCTTTGGGGTGCCCCAGCAACAAATAGTAAATCAATTCAGCATCTATCCACTTCGCTATCAATGTCAGGGCTTGCATGGGAAATTAATTTCCAAGATCATATTAAGGCGGGCTGCTGAAATCATTGTGTGCTTCACTTGAATAAAATTGCTATAGCTCTGGGAAGATGAGTGCCAGCAATGATATTTATTAAACAAAATGAATAATGCTCTGAATCCATGGAAACCAGAGAACATGCACACGGGTAGATGCACTAAGTGGAAAGACTATCAAGATCTTAGAAAGGTTTTTAGCACTTAGTTATATATTGTCTATTGCATGATTTCACTGGTTCATATCTCTATACATAACTTTATGGAATGTGACAATTGTAAAATAAAAGTGGACAAAAAGCATCAGAATTGGTTCCATTTGTAAGACTAACATAAAGGGACACTATCATTACGCTTTTCATATTAACATCCTATGTCTGAATATTCACATTTGTTTTTTTCTAGAAATATTTTTTAAGTCACTCCATGTTACTTTCTGCTCAGCTTGTTTGGACATTTAGCACTGCAAACAGCCACGTTTGACTCTCTCAGACCATTCACTGTGTCCAGAGAGGGATGGGGGATAAGTGACTTTAAGTATCACACATTGCACTGTTAAGCACATTGTTCTTATGTAGGCATTTTTTTTTTCATCTAGGCCTACTAGGAGAACAATAGAGCTATCATACTGTCATCTTAAATGCTGCACCTACTACTAAACTAGCAGGAAAACATCTCTGTCTCAAAGCAGCAGTAAATAAAAAATGGGTTCCTTTTACAGAAGCAGCTTTAGATTTGCAGTGCCTACTGGACTCATTTGGCTCTGGGCTACTCCTAAGGGCGTTATTTTAGCAGTCCCCTGGTCTTTACCCTTTAACCCCTATAATGGAATCTAGATTTTGCTGTACTGCAACCATCAAGATGCTACTTCCTGGAATAGTTCCAGTTCAGAGACTGCTGGCCTACAGGGTCAAGAGACAACAATGTAAAGCAAGGAGGGGTCAGGCAAAACTGTAGTCAGGAAACAAGCTGAGTTCAGGACAGACAGTTTACAAGCAATCCAGTAAACAGTCCAAAGATCAGTAAAGGCAGCACAGGGTCAGAATGAGGAGAAGGCAGAGGTCATATCAGTCAGTAATGTGTCAAATATGGAAACTGGCATAGCTTTGTACATGGGCAGGCAAATAAAACAATAATGCTCTTTTGCAGGAAACTAGCTAACTAAAACCTATTGCTCAGGCACTGTACAATGGCCTTTCATTTTTTAAACTTATTTTACTTGCTTGTATAGCGCCAACATATTCCACAGTGCTTTACAGACATTATCATCACTTGCTGTCCCCAGTGGAGCTTACAATCTCGATTTATTATCAGCATGCCTTTGGAATGTGGGATAAAACGGGAGTATCAGGAGGGAATGCACACAAATATGAGAAGAACAAGCAAACTCAATGCAGATGTTCACCTTGGTCAGATTTGAACCTAGGAGACCAGTGCTTCAAGACCACAGTGCTAACTACTGAGTCATCATGTTGTAACCATGATTTAAGAACCAGAAAAGGCGTGCATGCCCTACAAGTAGAAAAAAGCATAGGAGGCGACCAGAAGACTGGTCTTGGAGTGGGCAGAGCTACACTTCCCTAGCAGCCTTACCTGACAGGATGGAAACAATGTGAGCATTCTGGCGGCCATGCTCACTAGGATTAGAGCGGTGGTGGTGGACAAATCTCTATTTGTTTTGGAAATGTATATTTCTATGCCAACTGGTACAGAAGGACAATGTTATATGTTTCAATATCAATGGAATAGTACTGTAAATGAAAAAGAAAAACAGCCAAAAACTCTGGAAGAAATTGTTTTTAGAATGGGCAGTGGATGGTACCCCACAGTACCAATTAACTGATTTGAATTTGGGCTAGTTCTAGGTGTGTGATCCCTGGTTTTCACCTTTTAACACCTGTGAATGGATCTGGCCTTTTCTGCAGACGATGCAGGTCACTTCCTTTTGGAATAGTTCCAGTGTAGTTGGCTGCTGACCCATGGGACTCGGAGACACTGGTGCAAAGCACAAAGAGGTTGGGCAATACTCATAGTTGGTAAGCAGAAGTCAGGGCAGGCACAGTTTGTGCAATTTCTGTGAACCAATCCAAGGTCACGGCAGGGAGCAAAGATTAGAACAGTAGAACCATGCTCGGTTAACAGGCAGAATTTTGGTACCCGGGCAGACAATCAGAATAGCACACCAAGTAAACTAGGAACCTAAGCTCAGGCAAGGAATGAGCGAGCAGCCCAGCATTTTTAAAAGAAGCTGATTAACAATTAGAAGCAGCAGTGCAACTGCACGCAGAACAAGAAGGGAAAGGGAGTGGTGGAAGGCAATAATGGAAGTTGTAGTAGTTCAATGATTAATGTTCCTAATAGAAGTACTAGGACAGTGACGGGACACAGGAAAACAATATAACAGTTTACTATAAAAATTGAGTTAAAGCAGAATTCCCCTTTCTGACGGAAGTGTCCCTTTAAAAATAATGAACTACAAAACACTGGAAACGTTGAACCTTGAATTATTTTTAAATGTGAGACAGATTCAGATCATGTTAAAGAGAATTTGTTACTAGTTTTCTGCTACCCGATCTAAGGGCAGCATAAACCATTGAAAGACACTCTCAGAAAAATGCTGGGTCACTTACTTAAAATGACCCAATCATTTTGTTCAAATCTGTGCTGAGCAGCTCCAACTCGAACCAAGCTCTGGAGTCTGTTCAGTACACTGCATGTCCTTGGAGTCCTCATATTTACAAACTTCTGGCTCTCCACACCCATTGCCACTGATTACTATTGGTAAAGACTAGACAGCTGTTAAACCCTTAACGCATAATGCTGTACTTGTATGGCATTATGTGCCTGCAATTGTACAGAGCGGGCTGATGCGGTAAGCCAGCTCCATATGTGGCTGCAATGACAGGGAATGGTAATTATGCCGAACCCCATCATTTAACCCCTCAGATGCCACATTAAAGAGAGATTGCAACATCTGGGAGGTAAGACAGAGGGATGTGGCTCCCTCTGCCTTCTGATCGGAGCCCCTGCAGTGAAATCGTAGAGCTCCGATTGGTTACTATGATAGCTTGGGGCCTGCTGAAGCTTTCCAAGGATGTCATAGTAACCGCCCTGCTAAACTGTGCACGAGGCACAGCAAAGCACAGAGCTCATCATAATCCCATTCACCCTAATAGATCTCTGTTAGGGTGAATGAGACAGGGGATCAAAAGATCCTAGGTTCTAGCCCCCTAAGGAGGCTAAAAGTTATTAAGTAAGAAGTTATAAAAAAAAAAACACAACAAAATTTAAAGTTTAAATCACCTCTCTTTTTCAATTTTACATATAAAAATACATAAACAATTAAAAATAACCATATTAGATACTGCCATGTCCGAAAATGTCAGAAAATTTTAAATATTTTAAAAATGTTCCTGCATGGTGAATGCTATAACAGAAAAAAAAGAGAAACCCACAATTCACCATTTTTAGTCACTTTGTGATCAAAAAGTTTAACATACTACAATAAAAACAAGCCCTCATACAGCTCTGTAGACTAGACGGAAATATAAAAAAGTAAAATGGCGATCCAAATATTTTTTTTATATTTTTTTAAGCAATGGGACAAAATAAAAACTATACAAGTTTGGTATTGTCATAATCAAATTGAGCTGCAGAATAAGGAAGTCATGTCAGCACACAGTGAACATCGTGATGACAAACCCCAAAAACCTTGGTAGAAGTGTGTTGTTTTTTTTAAATTTTCAACAAAGATTTTTTTTCCTGTTTTCCAATACAAGATATGGTAAATTAAATTATGCCATTAAAAATGCATCTAGTCCTGCAAAAAATAAGCTCTCATACGGCTATGTGTTCAGAAAAATAAAAAGTTATGACTTTAGGAACGTGAAAGAAAAAAATAAAAATTCAAAAATGAAAACAGACCCAGTCTTTAAGGGGTTAATCAGTGACTGGCAGCTCATGAATATGAGGACTCCTTATCACACTGTGTATTGGGCGGTCTCCAGTGCTTAGCTCCCGCTACAGATGTTCAGTACAGACTTTAGAAAAAGTACTCAGTCATTTCATTTCTCAGGTTCTCTATCAACAGTTTAAGCTGCCCTCAGATTGGACAGCTTAAAACTGGTGACACATTCCCTTTAAAGGTTGAAGAAAAGTAATCTTAGTATATAGTTTTGAAATTAATCCACAAATGTATGAAACATTTAGGCGTCTTTCACACGGGCGTCATGTTTGACGCCCGGATAGGATGCGGGTGCGTTGCGGGAATATGCGTGATTTTCCCGCAGCCCCATTCACTTCTATGGGGCCTGCATTGCGTGAAAAACGCACAATATAGAGCATGCTGCGATTTTCACGCAACGCAGAAGTGATGCGTGAAAATCACCGCTCATGTGCACAGCCCCATAGAAATGAATGGGTCCGGATTCAGTGCGGGTGCAATGAGTCCACCTAACGCATTGCACCCGTGCGGAAAACTGGCCTGTGTGAAAGGGGCCTTAAATTGGTACAAGGTTACAAATGTGCTGTGAAATGGTATATACATGTCTAAACTTTCATTTTTTTCAGCCTTGTCTCCTACAGTATTCTGAAGTTTTAATGTATGAAAAAAAAAAAAAAATTTTTTAGCTTGGAGATTTATTTATTTATTTAATGAAGCTTTTATTTTTTTAACCTTTTACTAGTACCACAAAAGGACTTTAATAGATCACCTTTTTTATCGCTTCTATAATACACTGTACTGCATCAGTGTGCACCAGAGTAATGCAACCTGATGGGCATACACTGCAGACCGGTCTTGGGTCTTCTCTAGGCCCCAGGCTGCTATGCGAAGATGTCCACACCCCACAATTTCATCTACGGGGTGCCGATGAGAGACAGAGGAAGCCCCCTCCTTCTAAACAAATTAGATGCCGTGTTTGCTATGAAACACGGCATCTAAGGAGTTAAACGGCCTAGATTGGTGCTTCTCATGATGAAGACTATTCGAGCAGGAGCCCAGCTACCATGTGAGATCCGAACCCCCACTCTTAACTGCATAGGATACCTATGCAGTGCTTAGACTAGGGCACTGTATGTCATTAATGGGTTAATGCTTTATCAAAAGATGACCTATTGTTGAAATAATGTTTTTAGAACTGCTGGTGAGTTTTTAAAAATAAATTCCATGTCAATATCTATATTGCAAAAAAATGCATATAATCCTGCAGTTTTAGACGCCTGTCTTAATAAAACCCCATAACTGGGAATGGTTCTGCCGAAGTTCTGAAGAGGCGCAGGCCTGCCCGTAACTTTGGCCTATCCAGCTACACTTCTAAATGTAAGACAGCTTCCTTGCTGTCTTACATTTAGACCTTTTTCTACTCCTAAACCAGGTGTACATAAGGATGAATGAGACGGGCCTGCTGGCCCATCCACTTTCCTGCCCACACCACGGCCACAATTTTAGACCTGGCGTGAGGGGGTGAAGTTGCAGATAGCAGCACAACTAACCAATGCGCCACCATCTGCGCCTGAAATGCGACTTATTTAGGTGTATTTCAGAATAGGAAATGACCCCCATAATATTTTTCCAACCTTTTTTTTAGGTATTAAAACACATGAAAAATTATACAAATGCAGTTTTGCCTTAATCATACTGACCTGGAGAATGAAGGGAACAGGTCAGTTTTACCACACAGGGAATGCCATAAACCCCAAACCCATAAAACTGTGGTGTAGTTGCATTTTTTTTTTTTCAATCCCAGTCATCCTGAACATAAAAAAACAACAAAAAACACTCAACAGTCCACACAGGACCAGGAATTTGCTTAGTACCATGACTGCTGTGACCAATCACAGGCCTCAGTGGTCACAGTGTCTTGAATGGTACATCACTGCTGTTACCTAGCATAAATGCCACTGTGACCATTGCAGCAATCATGGTACCAGCACCTGCCAGTGATCAATATGTCAGTCGAGACTGACGGGTTCACTGGTGGGTTTGGGATCTATACCTATGACACTAAAGCTGAATACACAGGGCCCTAAAAATTTCCTCTAAGGGACCCAGAAATTTCTGATGGCATCTCTGCATCCCTGTTCAGCTCCTGCTCGGGCCTTGCTTCCCACCAAATTGCTTCCTGTGCTCCAGACCTTCTGCCTTAACTAGCCCATCTGTGACAGAGAGTGGCAAACCAGGGATGGGTAGTAGGTGGGGCTAGGGATAGTTAATGAGGGGCCTAAATCAGATCACTGCTATGGGGCCCAATGATCTCTTAATTATGTCCCTGGTGCAGCAAGTGTCGCCTTGTAGCCATACCCTTTATAATCAGAAAATATGTCATCATCTTTTGTACCCTAAACAAGCTCTAGTATTGTACTTTAGTGTTTTCATGATTGGAAAGGTATAGTCATGTTAAAATATCTTAATTAGTGATGAGCGGAAGGGCAATATTCAAATTCGCGATATTTTGCGAATATTTGGGCGAATATTCGCAAATTCCTGATCTTCAGGCATTATTTTCTTGATTGCGAAAATTCTCATTAAAAAATTTGCATAAAAATTTGCATAGACTGGTATTTAAGAAAAAAAATGAATATTCGTGATTACGAATATATTTTGAGATATTCTAAATATTCGAGAATTTTCGTAGTGCTGATATTCGCGATTAAAATTCTCAATTCGAATATTCGTGATCATGAAGCGTTGTTGTATGTTAGGTTTGTGTTTTCTCTGTAATTCAGGATATTCAGATGGATTTATAAACACACTAGCTGAAGAACCCGGCTTCGCCCCGGTATATTTAATCTATTTCATTTAATCTTTCTGTGTGTCGATAAAAGATATCAACAGTATCCACTATAACAGTAACATCTACAGCACCCTGCCCTTAACAGTGACCTCCACAGCCCCCCACCTCTTAACCTCTTGGGGACACAGGACGTACAGGTACGCCCTGGTGTCCCGGTACTTAAGGACACAGGGTGCGCCCTGTGTATTTCCGATCACCGCTACGTGGCGGGCAGTGATCAGAAAAGAGACAATGAAACCCCCCACCCCCCACGCGTATCGGCAACAACAGCAAACCGCAGGTCAATTCAGACCTGAGGTTTGCTGCCTTTCCGGGTTATTCGGGTCTCTGGTCTCTGGTGACCCAATAACCCGAAATAGGATGGTGATCGGTGGTGTGATAACACACCACCAATCACCATCCTTAGATACTGTGAGGTGATGGTGATATCACCTCACAGTATCGCTTTCTATTTTTTTTTTTTTTGCGTGCGCTGACTGTGGCCGGCACTCTTAGTTTGAGCAGCTCTGGGGCCCGTACTAGTTTTCCGGCCCACCAGATAAGTCCACCTGAGCCCCCTACCGGTGAACTTGCATGGTGTACCCCAGAGAATTTTGAGCCTGTGATTCCTGACTCCTGATTCCAGATTCCCACAGTGGGCTTTACTGAATATGACTATTTTAGTTGTTTTTTTTCAGTGACCACTTTGTGAATCTGATGGTGGAGCAAACTAACTTGTACGCCCAACAGCTCTTTGCTCAACAACCGAGCTCCTTTTTGGCTAGGGCCGGTGGCTGGACTCAGGTCAGTGCAGCCGAGATGAGGACGTTTTGGGGCCTCGTGCTGCACATGGGCCTAGTAAAAAAAAAAACAGTTTCAGGCTGTACCAGAGTGGGGACATCCTCTACCAGACCCCACTCTAATGAATGGCTATGACACGTTTGTGTTTTGAAGCCATTAGGAAATGCCTGCATTATGCAGATAATGCAGTATGCCCCCCACCCCCCCGACGTGATCCTGCCGGCTATCGATCACTTCGGGGCAAAAATATTTGGAGGCCTATGTACCTGGATGGGAGGTCGCAGTTGATAAGTCTCTCATTGCTTTCAAGGGAAGACTCATTCTCCACCAGTATGTTCCCTCTAAGTGTTCCAGTCCCTCGTCATCAGATCCATGTCTGCTTGTGGGACCGTGCGGAGAAATCAATGCGGCCTCCTTACCTACCCCCTCCAGGTACCTATCCCCAGGGGTGAGACCCGTGCCCTTACCAGTGGAAATCTGTTGCTGGTCAGATATAAGGACAAGAGGGATGCCCTTGTACTGTCCACAACTCACGGTAACGGCATCACCCCTGTCCCTGTGTGAGGTACTGTGGCAATGGTCCTCAAGCCGGATTGTATCGTCGACTACAATCGGTATATGGGAGGAGTTGATCTCTCTGATCAAGTCCTCAAGCCATATAACGCCATGCGCAAAAACAGGGCATGGAATAAAAAAGTTGCGGTCGACTTGGTACAGGTTGCCTTGTACAACTCTTTTGTGCTGTCCCAGAGTGCTGGCAACACAGGGAGATTCCTGCAGTTCTATGAGGCAGTCCTCAAAGACCTGATCTTTTCTGACTGGGAAAGAGCAGGCCCGGAGTACCTCGGGAAATGGAGGCGCCCGAATCGTCCCTGGCCAACACTTTCCAGGTTTGGTCCCCCCTACTGGAAAGAAGGGACGGTCCCAAAAAAAATGCAGAGTGTGTAACAGAAGGGGGATACGGAAAGACACCACCACTCAGTGTGACACGTGCCCTGATCATCGGGGCCTCTGCTTTGATGGTTGCTTCAGGGAGTACCACACTTCCATGGAGTACAAAATGTATAAACCCCTTCCCAAATGAAATTCTATTTAGCCACTGACAATCGTAAAAAAAAAAAACTATGGTTCTCAGACTTGAGACACCCAAAAAAATTGTTTTTTTCAAAAATGATATTTTGTAAAACTATTAGGAATCAGTGCATCCGTAAAAATCTGCTCTATAAAAAATACCCCATGACCTAACCCGTCAGATGAACACAGTCAAAAAAATTAAAATAAAAATGATGCAAAAAAAAAAAAATTGCTTGTCACCTTACATCACAAAAAGTGTAATAGCAAGCGATCAAAAAGTCATATGCCCCCGAAAATTGTGCCAATAAAACCATCCTCTCATCCCTCAAAAAATGTGCCCCTACCTAAGACAATCGGCTGAAAACTAAAAAAAAAAAAAAAAGACTCTTAGGCCTCTTTCACACGAGCGTGTCCGGATTAGGTCCGGATGCTTTGCGGATGCGTTCAGTGAAAACTGTGCGATTTCACAGGCAAAGCCATTCAGTTTTGCCTGCGATTGCGTTCAGTTGTTCAGTTTTTTCTGCACGGGTGCAATGCATTTTGATACGTTTTTCACGCGCGTGATAAAAAACTGAAGGTTTACAAACAACATCTCCTAGCGGCACAACATATGGGGTGTTTCTAAAAACTAAATAATCAGGGCAATCAATATTGAGTTTTGTTTGGCTGTTAACCCTTGCTTTGTTACTGAAAAAATGGATTAAAATGGAAAATTTGCCAAAAATTAAAATTATTAAATTAAATCTATATTTGCCATTAACTCTTGTGGAACACCTAAATTGTTAACAAAGTTTGTAAAATATGTTTTGAATACCTTGAGGGGTTTAGTTTCTTAGATGGGGGTCACTTTTATGAAGTTTCTACTCTAGGGGTGCAGCAGGGGGGCTTCAAAGTGATATGGTGTAAATAAATCAGTCCAGCAAAATCTGCCTTCCAAAACCCACACAGCGCTCTTTTCCCTCTACGCCCTGCTGTGTGCCCATACAGTATTTTATGACTACATATGGGGTGTGTCTAAAAACTACAGAATCAGGGCAATCAATATTGAGTTTTGTTTGGCTGTTAACCCTTGCTTTGTTACTGGAAAAAATTGATTAAAATGGGAAATTTGCCAAAAAATTGAAATTCCTAAATTTCATCTCCATTTACCATTAACTCTTGTGGAACACCTAAATTGTTAACACAGTTTGTCAAATCTCTTTTGAATAACTTGAGTTTAGTTTAGTTTAGTTTCTTAGATGGGGTCACTTTTATGAAGTTTCTACTCTAGGGGTGCAGCAGGGGGGCTTCAAATGGGACATGGTGTAAATAAACCAGTCCAGCAAAATCTGCCTTCCAAAAACCACACGGCGCTCCTTAAGCCCTACCGTGTGCCCGTACAGTAGTTTACGACCACATATGGGGTGTTTCTAAAAACTACAGAATCAAAGCAATAAATATTGATTCACCGTGGATAGGAGCACTATGAAGATTAAGTAAAACGAATACTTTATTAAATATGCAAAAATACAAAAAATGTGCAAGGAAAAGTAACCTACCAAATATATAAAATTCAGAGTTACCAAATACTATCCACAAACCCTTCGACAGACCAGGGTATTGCGTGGAAAACAACGGTTTGCGGTACCGCTCAGGTGTGGATGCAGTCACTAGGAAATGCACTTAAGGTGCAGTACACAGGTTGCAGCAACACGCAAAAAGGCTGTAGTGATCTGTCCACAACCAAGTATGTGCACCTTGGCACGGACAAGGTGCTCAGCTCAGTCACCCAGTATAGATGGCCCTGGACTAAATTAATCAGACTAATCCATTGATAAACATCTACTCACTAGGGTAGGCTGTATAAAATAGCACACTTGTCCATGTGTATGAAACAAATGCCAAATTGCCAGCCCTGTGATCACGAATCAAGGGACACTAACTAATTAGGTGTGAGCAAAACGGGAAGTAGTGTTTGCTGAGAATAATCACAAATGGGCTGACCATATTAATTTATGGCTACATCGACAATGTGCTGATTCTGTGGTCAGGAAGTGTAGTTGAATTCAACAACTTTGTTACAGACCTGAATAACAACACAATGGGTTTGTTTTTTACATCTGAGATTCAGGAATCTGAAATTATGTTTCTTGATCTCACTATCTTCAGGGATTGTGATGGCAACGTTAAAAAAAAAAAAAAAAAATTGTGAAAAAAAAACGGGACAGTTGCCACCCCACACCCCTGAAGAGAGGAATTCCCAAAGGGCAATACCTCAGGGTAAGGCGCAATTGTTCTAGGATGTCTGATTTTAGGGCTGCCTCTAATGACATGTGTTAGCCAAGGCCTATCAACACTCTTTGGCCTTGGACTCTAACACTCTGCTGACACCTAAATCGGTTTCAGATGGGTCTGAACAATTACGCATTGTGGCCAAATATGACGAAGCACACGACACGGTAAGAGAACTACTCACCAGATATTGGGGTATTTTAAAATCAGACCCCGACATTGGCCATCTTGTGGGAGATACACCTTTGATAACGTACTGTCATGGACGCAATTTGAGAGATCATCTGGTCCACAGCTTTTTTCAAGCCCCCACCACAACCACCTGGCTGAGTACCAACCTCAAAGGGACTATTTGATGTAGAGGATGTGTGGCATGTTCTGCCATCCAGCTAGGTGCCACCTTTACCTGTAGTGTAACAGAGCAAACAGGAAATTTTTGGGTGGTTTCTATTATGTAAGCCTCACAAAGTGACTTCAGACCTGAACTGGTCCTTAAAAAGTGGGTTTTTGAAAATTTCAGAAAAATGTCAAAATTTGCTTCTAAACTTCTAAGCCTTGTAACGTCCCCAAAATATAAAATGGTATTCCCAAAATTATCCAAGCATGAAGTAGACATATGGGGAATATACATTAATAACAATTTTTGGGGGTATTATAGAAGTAGAGAATTTTTTTTGAAACCTGGAAGTTTTTAAAAATTTTGGGTAAATTTGTATTTTTTTGTAAATAAAAATGAGGGGCGTGGCCTAACCGTATCTGGGGGGTGGCTTAGCGGGACCTAGAAGTTAATATTTAACCTATTTTTTTCAATCCCTGTTGGCTGAGTGGGAGGGTGTGTGGCCTAACCAGATCGGATGCGTGTCATTTTGAACAGCTCACTCTAACCCTGGGTTCAGACCTGAGCGTCCTTGAAACGCGCGTTTTAGTCGCGCATATTTCAGCGCGTTTTTGCAAATAGGAAACTTACGTTTGTACGCGCGTTCTTGTGATTGACTACTGTGGTGTCAATCACAAAGCGTGCGACAAACGCCCCAAAAAAAGCTCAAGTACTTGTTTATGCATCGGGCGCTGTACAAACGCGCTGTAAAACGCTCAAGTGAGAACCAGGGCCATAGGAAAGCATTGGTTTTCATGTGTTGAGCGTTTTACAGCGTGTTTGAACGCGCTGTAAAACGCTCAGGTGTGAACTTAGGGTAAGACAAAAGCCCCGTGCTGTCTGAGTGTGAGCTGCAGGGAGAAAGTAACCGTCCCTCACACCTCTGCAGCTGACAGAAGTTTATTTCTTCATTTTGTCAATCCCGGTCAGCTGTGGAGGGGGTGTGGCCTAACAGAATCGGAGGCGTGGTTTAGTGAGACCTGGGAGCGGGGTTTTAAGGGTCACTTGAATGGACACCCTAACTGCCACTACTGTGACCTCCACAGCACTCTACTCCATTACCAGTGTCATCCACAGAGCCCTGCCCCTTTTAACCCCTTAAGAACCAGCGGTTTTCATTTTTTGCGGGTTTTTTTTTGCACTCCCTGCCTTCCCAGAGCCATAACTTTTTTATTTTTCGGTTCATATAGCCATATGATGGCTTGTTTTTTGCGCGACAAGTTGTACCCTCCAACGACCCATTTAATATTGCCTATGATTACCGGTTACTTTTAACCACATCAGCCCCCCCCAGCTTAAACACCCTTAATGACCAGGCCACTTTTTACAATTCTGCACTACACTAATTTCACAGTTTATTGCTCCGTCATACAACTTACCACCAAATAAATTTTACCTCCTTTTCTTCTCACTAATAGAGCTTTCATTTGGTGGTATTTCATTGCTGCTGACATTTTTACTTTTTTTTGCTATTAATCAAAAATGGCCGAAATTTGGGCAGAAAAATGTAATTTTTCACTTTCTGTTGTAATTTTTTTTTTTTAAAACTACATTTCTATATAAGTTTTTCTATAAATTTATTGTTATCCATGTCTTTGATTAAAAAAAATCCAATAAGTGTATATTTATTGGTTTGGGTAAAAGTTATAGCGTTTACAAACTATGGTGCAAAAAAGTGAATTTCCGCATTTTGAAGCAGCTCTGACTTTATGAGCACCTGTCATGTTTCTTCAGGTGCTAGAATGCCAGGATAGTACAAATACCCCCCAAATGACACCATTTTAGAAAGAAGACACCCCAAAGTATTTGCGGAGGGGCATGGTGAGATTATGTATGATTTCATTTTTTTTCACAAGTTAGCGGAAAATGACACTTTCTGAGGAAAAAAAAATAATAATAAAGTTTCCATTTCTGCTAACTTCTGGCAAAAAAAATAAAAATCTCCCACGGACTCACTATGCCGCTCAGTGAATTCCTTGGGGTGTCTACTTTCCGAAATAGGGGCAGGCTGCAGTATAACTGCCGAGCCACGCGCAACTGTGAACGCGTGCGTTCACAGCAAATCTCGCTTCTCGCGAGATGATGCACGGATTCGTCCAGCCAGAGCGACAGGACCGCCGGCCAGACACATCCGTGCGTTAGGCGGTCCTGAGGAGGTTAAGTCAGTACGAATCCGGCGATACCCTATATGTATAGGTTTTCTTGCATTTTGATAGTGAAAAAGAAATTCAAAAGTGGGAAAAAAAATCTGTTTTACTTATTTGTAACCATGTTTTGACTTTGTAACCATTTTTTGCGTCATAATCTTATCTTTTAATTGATACTTTTCTGGGGTGTGTGTGACTTTTTGATCACCTTTTTATTAAATTTTTTTGTGGAAAATAAAGCGACCAAAAATGGCGAATACGCCATTTGGATGCTTTTTTCCATTTTGCTGTCTGACGTATGGGGAATATTTTTTTATATTTTTATAGTTTGGGCGTTTTCGCACATTGCGACACCCATGATGTGTATTTTTTTTTTGGGCAAAAGGGGGGTGATTTGAACTTTTAGTTTTTTTTATTTATTATTTTTTACCTTTTATGTTTTTTATACTTTTATATAGTTCCCATAGGGAACTATAACATACAATCAACTGATTGCGATTATCATACATTCCCATGCAATAGCATTGGAATGTATGAAAAAATCGCATATTACAGGCAAGGCTCCATAGGAAATACTACAGAGCAGCCTGAGTTTCATTCATAGAAACCAAGGCTACTACAGGCGTGCTCCGGCTCCTCTGATCATCACACGGGGAGCCGGAGCGCAAATCGAAAGTAAAAATTTTGGTTTGTGCGCACTCAGATGCCGTGGTCAGGATTGACCACGGCATCTGAGGGGTTAAATGTCCGTGAACGACATTGCTGCCAGTTGCGGACATTAGCCCCGGGTGTCTGCTACAAGAACCATGCGGAAACCCATGGCTAAGGCGCCCGTATGAAGCAGGATCGGCGCTATGTTTAGGGACAGGACACAGGATGTACAGGTACGTCCTGTGTCTTTAAGAAGTTAAGCTGACCTGCAGCAGTGAAGAGAAATGGCCAAGTTGTTATGGAAACCTCAGGAAATAAGGTACTAAGTGCTCTTAGGCCATGGCTTTACTTCAATAGCGATTATCCTGGTGACAGATTTCCTTTAAAGCTCATCTACAGCAGTGAAGAAACATGGCTGCCAGAAAGCTTCTATTGGCTGATAAGGGTCATGTGACCAGGCTTCTATTGACAAATGCATTTTTTGTGAATATCTCAGGAACGATACGTCCCAGAGAGCTGAGACCTGGTCTAAAACCTTCCCGGACACATGATGTACCTGTGTGCCAAATTTTGCGATTGTAAATGCGACGGTGCAGATTCCTTTAGCGGACATACATACACATGTACATACACACATACACTCAGCTTTATATATTAGATGGACGATTCATAGTTGGAATAATAGATTTCATAAATGCATATCCTTTATAAATATTAAGATTGCTACACAACAAGACAGATACCAAACTAAGCATATATAGGATGAAAATTACACTTTATAGTTTTTTTTTTCCACCTTAAATACTGAAAAAGAATTCTGGCATGAATTGAGCTCTTATTCATATTGATCTAATGGAAAACAGATGGCCTATTTATGGAAGCTGCATATTAAAGGACATTTGCACCCTTATGATGTTCCTACTAATGGGCAAAATGAACCACTTCTAACATCTTAAGCTGTCTGCTGCATTAGATAATAGATATGCGTAATTGCCCTTGACTGAATAACACTTGCACCTTATCTTGTTGTATCATTAATACAGAAGTGCTGAAGAGTTTTTTGCTTCACTGAAAATTAGTTGAACAAAAATGGTAGTTTTATTGTCTTGTGTTACTTGTATTGCATACACACTTATACACAGATGACAGTACTTTTCTTTGAAAATATACTGTTGGGTTATAAATAGAGATGAGTGAACACCTGGATGTTCGGGTTCGAGGAGTTCGGCCGAACATACCGAAAATGTTCGGGTTCGGGATCCGAACTCGACCCGAACTTTATCCCGAACTTTATCCCGAACCCGAACCCCATTGAAGTCAATGGGGACCCAAACTTTTAGGCACTAAAAAGGCAAGAGGCAGGAACGGGCAAGAGGGCTGCCAAAGGCAGCAAAATGTAGGTAAATCCCCTGCAAACAAATGTGGATAGGGAAATTAATTGAAATAAAATAAAATAAATAAAATTTAACCAATATCAATTGGAGACAGGTCCCACTGCAAGGAATCATGCGTCATATCACTCAACACTGGAGAAGGCCACTTTCAGTTATTTCGGCCCCAGCACCCAGACAGAGGAGAGAGGTCCCACAGCAAGGAATCATGCGTCATATCAACCACCACCGGAGAAGGCCACTCTCAGTTATTTCGGCCAGCACCCAGACCGAGGAGAGAGGTCCCACAGCAAGGAATCATGCGTCATATCACCCACCACTGGAGAAGGCCACTTTCAGTTATTTCGGCCCAGCACCCAGACCGAGGATACAGGTCCCACAGCAAGGAATCATGCGTCATATTACCCACCACCGGAGAAGGCCACTCTCAGTTATTTCGGCCAGCACCCAGACCGAGGAGAGAGGTCCCACAGCAAGGAATCATGCGTCATATCACCCACCACTGGAGAAGGCCATTTTCAGTTATTTCAGCCCAGCACCCAGACAGAGGAGAGAGGTCCCACAGCAAGGAATCATGCATCATATCAACCACCACCGGAGAAGGCCACTCTCAGTTATTTCGGCCCAGCACCCAGACAGGGGAGAGAGGTCCCACAGCAAGGAATCATGCGTCATATCACCCACCACTGGAGAAGGCCATTTTCAGTTATTTAGGCCCCAGCACCCAGTCAGAGGAGAGAGGTCCCACAGCAAGGAATCATGCGTCATATCAACCACCACCGGAGAAGGCCACTTTCAGTTATTTAGGCCCAGCACCCAGACAGGGGAGAGAGGTCCCACAGCAAGGAATCATGCGTCATATCAACCACCACTGGAGAAGGCCACTTTCAGTTATTTAGGCCCAGCACCCAGACAGAGGAGAGAGGTCCCTCAGCAAGGAATCATGCGTCATAGCAACCACCACCGGAGAAGGCCACTCTCAGTTATTTCGGCCCCACCACCCAGACAGAGGAGAGGTTCATTCAACTTTGGGTTGCACCGCAAGATCCTGGTAAAGTTAAAAAACATGAGGATTCAATAAAGAAGTGCCCCGGAGTACAAGAATACATGGTTGAGAGGAGGCAGTTATAAATGTCTATTCTGCACAAGGGAGGGACAGGTCCTGTGGGATCCATGCCTGGTTCATTTTTATGAACGTCAGCTTGTCCATGTTGGCTGTGGACAGACGGCTGCGTTTGTCAGTAATGACACCCCCTGCCGTGCTGAATACACGTTCAGACAAAATGCTGGCCGCCGGGCAGGCCAGCACCTCCAAGGCATAAAATGCTAATTCTGGCCACGTGGCCAATTTGGAGACCCAGAAGTTGAATGGGGCCGAACCATCAGTCAGTACGTGGAGGGGTGTGCAGACGTACTGTTCAACCATGTTAGTGAAATGCTGCCTCCTGCTAACACGTTCCGTATCAGGTGGTGGTGCAGTTAGCTGTGGCGTGGAGACAAAACTTTTCCACATTTCTGCCATGCTAACCCTGCCCTCAGAGGAGCTGGCCGTGACACAGCTTACTCCTCCTCTGCCTTCGCCTTGGGCTTCCACCTGTTCCCCTGTGACATTTGGGAATGCTCTCAGGAGCACCTCTACCAGCGTGCGCTTGTACTCGCGCATCTTCCTATCACGCTCCAGTGCAGTAAGTAAGGTGGGCACATTGTCTTTGTACCGGGGATCCAGCAGGGTGGCCACCCAGTAGTCCGCACACGTTAAAATGTGGGCAACTCTGCTGTCATTGCGCAGGCATAGCAGCATGTAGTCGCTCATGTGTGCCAGGCTCCCCAGAGGTAAGGACAAGCTGTCCTCTGTGGGAGGCGTATCGTCATCGTCCTCTGTATCCCCCCAGCCACGCACCAGTGATGGGCCTGAGCTGTGTCGGGTGCCACCCCGCTGTGAACCTGCTTCATCCTCATCCTCCTCCACCTCCTCCTCATCCTCCTCGTCCTCCAGTAGTGGGCCCTGGCTGGCCACATTTGTACCTGGCCTCTGCTGTTGCAAAAAACCTCCTTCTGAGCCACTTCTAACAGACTGGCCTGAAAGTGCTAAAAATGACCCCTCATCCTCCTCCTCCTCCTCCTGGGCCACCTCCTCTTCCATCATCGCCCTAAGCGTTTTCTCAAGGAGACATAGAAGTGGTATTGTAACGCTGATAATGGTGTCATCGCCACTGGCCATGTTGGTGGAGTACTCGAAACAGCGCAATAGGGCTCACAGGTCTCGCATGGAGGCCCAATCATTGGTGGTGAAGTGGTGCTATTCCGCAGTGCGACTGAAGCGTGCGTGCTGCAGCTGAAACTCCACTATGGCCTGCTGCTGCTCGCACAGTCTCTCCAGCATGTGCAAGGTGGAGTTCCACCTGGTGGGCACGTCGCATATGAGGCGGTGAGCGGGAAGGCCGAAGTTCCGCTGTAGCGCAGACAGGCGAGCAGCGGCAGGATGTGAACGCTGGAAGCGTGCACAGACGGCCCTCACTTAATGCAGCAGCTCTGACATGTCGGGGTAGTTGTGAATGAACTTCTGCACCACCAAATTCAGCACATGTGCCAGGCAAGGGATGTGCGTCAAACCGGCTAGTCCCAGAGCTGCGACGAGATTTCGCCCATTATCGCACACCACCAGGCCGGGCTTGAGGCCCACTGGCAGAAACCACTCGTGGGTCTGTTGTTCAATACCCCGCCACAACTCATGTGCGGTGTGGGGCCTGTCCCCCAAACATATGAGTTTCAGAATGGCCTGCTGACGTTTACCCCGGGCTGTGCTGAAGTTGGTGGTGAAGGTGTGTGGCTGACTGGATGAGCTGGTGGAAGCAGAGGAGGAGGAAGCCGAGTAGGAGGAGGAGGCTACAGGAGGCAAAGAATGATGCCCTGCGATCCTTGGCGGCGGAAGGATGTGCGCCAAGGAACTCTCCGCCTGCGGCCCAGCCACCACTACATTTACCCAGTGTGCAGTTAGGGAGATATAGCGTCCCTGGCCGTGCTTACTGGTCCAAGTATCTGTGGTTAGGTGGACCTTGCCACAGATGGCGTTGCGCAGTGCACACTTGATTTTATCGGATACTTGGTTGTGCAGGGAAGGCACGGCTGTCTTGGAGAAGTAGTGGCGGCTGGGAACAACATACTGCGGGACAGCCATGGACATCAGCTGTTTGAAGCTGTCTGTGTCCACCAGCCTGAATGACAGCATTTCAAAGGCCAGTAGTTTAGAAATGCTGGCATTCAGGGTGGCTAGGTGGGAATTTACGCTTTCTCTCCAAGGTTTGTGAGATGGAGAGCTTAACGCTGCCGTGTGACATGGTTAAGATGCTTGGTGACGCAGGTGGTGGTGTCGGTGGCACATCCTCTGTTTGGTGGGCGGCAGGTGCCAACATTCCTCTCGAGGCGGAGAAAGAGGCCGAGGCAGCAGCAGAAGAGGGAGCAGGGGGAGCCAGAGTGAATTCCTTGCTTTTAAGGTGTTTACTCCACTGCAGTTCATGCTTTGCATGTAGATGCCTGGTCATGCAGGTTGTGCTAAGGTTCAGAATGTTAATGCCTCGCTTCAGGCTCTGATGGCACAGCGTGCAAACCACTCGGGTCTTGTCGTCAGCACATTTATTAAAGAAGTGCCATGCCAGGGAACTCCTTGAAGCTGCCTTTGGGGTGCTCGGTACCTTGTGGCGGTGGCCAGTAGCAGGCGAACTCTCTTGGCGGCGGCTGGTCTGCTTTTGCCCCCTGCTCCCTCTTTTGGTACGCTGTTGGCTCGGTCTCACCACTGCCTCTTCCTCTGAACTATGAAAGTCAGTGGCAAGACCTTCATTCCATGTGGGGTCTAGGACCTCATCGTCCCCTGCATCGTCTTCCACACAGTCTTCCTCCCTGACCTCCTGTTCGTTCTGCACACTGCAGAAAGACGCAGCAGTTGGCACCTGTGTTTCGTCATCATTAGAGATGAGCGAACACCTGGATGTTCGGGTTCGAGAGGTTCGGCCGAACTTCCGGAAAATGTCCGGGTTCGTGATCCGAACTCAACCCGAACTTCATCCCGAACCCCATTGAAGTCAATGGGGACCCAAACTTTTGGGAACTAAAAAGGCTGTAAAAGACACCCAGAGGGATAATATACCGCAATAAACGCATTGCGATTACAACTTTGAGCTAACGATCACCATGGGAACGCCTCCTCCAGTAGAATGTACTGTCGGATCTGAGAATTAAGTTAAAATCGCAATGCGATTCTTATATATTTGCTTAATCGCATTGCGATTTCAACTTAGCATTGCTAAATAATTCCATCCATATCGTTAACTTATTGAGTCAGTAAGTTATCGAATATGGATGGAATTATTTAGCAATGCTAAGTTGAAACGGCAATGCGATTAAGCAGATATATAATAATCGCATTGCGATTTCAACTTAATTCTCACATCCGACAGTACATTCTACTAGAGGAGGCGTTCCCATGGTGATCGGTAGCTCAAAGTTGTAATCGCAATGCGATTAAGCAAATACATAAGAATCGCATTGCGATTCCAACTTTTTAGTACTCAACTTTTAAAATCGTACACCACTTTAAGTTCCAAAGTTGCAATCGCGTTCGAATAGAACTTAAAGCTGTCTCTTAGTCAGTTTTAGTATTGGTGTGCTGTAATAGAAGTTACATTCGTACGCGAATATACTTACAGCAATACAGTCAACTTTACACTGTTAGTTTTATTATCGCGATAATACAACTATTCAAGAATCGTGTACGTGCGTCTGTACGTGTGTGCGTTACCTCGACACTATTCTATTTTGCCAGCCACAGCTGAAACCACTGATTTATGGTATTGCTATTTTGGCAATTGAATTTAACCCCAGAAAATAATCTATCCTTTGCCAGACAGCAGACAGTATTATACTTGTCTAACCAAAGCTGGAACACCAGATTTAGGGGATTGGTATTTGGGCAATTGTATTTAACCCCTTAATAAAATATAGAAATTTCTTTCCTGAGTTTCTAGGGGTGACAATTAGCACAGCCAAGCCCCTGATGTAGGATATAGCATAATAGAGGCTGGGTCACATGCTGCACTTGGCCAATCACAGCCATGCCATTAGAAGGCATGGCTGTGATGGGCTCTTAGGGCAAGAAGTAAAACGCTAGCTGATTGGCTGCTGTGCAGCCCTTCAGAGAGCGGGAAGTAATCGACGAACACCGAACCCGAACCCGAACTTTTTTGAAAATGTCCGGGTTCGGGTCCGGGTCCCGGACACCCCAAAATTCGGTACGAACCCGAACTATTCTCGAACTGTTCGCTCAACAATAGTCATCATCAGAGACGTGCGGACTCCGATGAGGTGGTATTCCCATGTCCTCATCATCAGGAAACATCAGTGGTTGTGCATCAGTGCATTCTATGTCTTCCACCACTGGGGAAGGGCTAGGTGGATTCCCTTGGGAAACCCTGCCAGCAGATTCTTAAAACAGCATAAGAGACTGCTGCATAACTTGAGGCTCTGACAGTTTCCCTGATATGCATGGGGGTGATGTGACAGACTGATGGGCTTGGATTTAAGGGGCCACTTGTGTGCTTTCTGCAGAAGACTGGGTGGGAGATAATGTTGTGAACATGCTGGATCCACTGTCGGCCACCCAATTGACTAGCGCCTGTACCTGCTCAGGCCTTACCATCCTTAGAACAGCATTGGGCCCCACCAAATATCGCTGTAAATTCTGGCGGGTACTGAAACCTGATGTAGTTGGTTCACTAGGACGAGTGGCTGTGGCAGAATGGCCACGTCCTCTCCCAGCACCAGAGGGTACACTAACACCACCACGACCGCGTCCGCGTCCCTTACTAGATGTTTTCCTCAATGTTACTGTTCACCAAGCACCACAATAAGGAAAAAAATATTTGGCCCAATGTATTGATTTCAAATTTAGGCCTTTTTTTACAGGCACCTAACACTATCTGACTATTTGTTTATGTAGCGTATTACACTAATCCAGGCACAGCCGTAACCACTGATTTAGGGGAATATCTCTTTTAGGGCTAGTATTTAGGCCCTGGATGAAAGGTATCCTTTTATGGACAGATTTACACTTGGCCTGCAACAGCTGGGACACCAGATTCAGGGTATTGCTATTTTGGCAATTGAATGTCCCCCCAGAACAAAATATATGTTTTAGCGGACACTATGAAATCTGGCCTGCAACTGCTGGGACACCAGATTCAGGGTATTGTTATTTTGCCAGATTAATTTCACCCCAGAACAAAATATATGTTTTAGCAGACACTATGAAATCTGGCCTGCAACTGCTGGGACACCAGATTCAGGGTATTGCTATTTTGCAAAATTAATTTCACCCCAGAACAAAATATGTGTTTTGGCAGACACTATGAAATCTGGCCTGCAACTGCTGGGACACCAGAATCAGGGTATTGCTATTTTGCCAGATAAATTTCCCCCAGAACAAAATATATGTTTTAGCGGACACTATGAAATCTGGCCTGCAACTGCTGGGACACCAGATTCAGGGTATTGCTATTTTGCCAGATTAATTTCACCCCAGAGCAAAATATATGTTTTGGCGGACACTATGAAATCTGGCCTGCAACTGCTGGACCACCAGAATCAGGGTATTGCTATTTTGCCAGATTAATTTCACCCCAGAACAAAATAAATGTTTTGGCGGACACTATTCTATTTTGCCAGCCACAGCTGAAACCACTGATTTATGGTAGTGCTATTTTAGGAATTGAATTTCACCCCAGAACAAAATATATGTTTTGGCGGACACTATGAAATCTGGTCTGCAACTGCTGGGACACCAGATTCAGGGTATTGCTATTTTGCCAGATTAATTTCACCCCAGAACAAAATATATGTTTTAGCAGACACTATGAAATCTGGCTTGCAACTGCTGGGACACCAGATTCAGGGTATTGCTATTTTGCCAGATTAATTTCACCCCAGAACAAAATATATGTTTTAGCGGACACTATGAAATCTGGCCTGCAACTGCTGGGACACCAGATTCAGGGTATTGCTATTTTGCAAAATTAATTTCACCCCAGAACAAAATATGTGTTTTGGCAGACACTATGAAATCTGGCCTGCAACTGCTGGGACACCAGAATCAGGGTATTGCTATTTTGCAAGATTAATTTCACCCCAGAACAAAATATATGTTTTGGTGGACACTATTCTATTTTGCCAGCCACAGCTGAAACCACTGATTTATGGTATTGCTATTTTGGCAATTGAATTTCACGACCAGAAAATAATCTATCCTTTGCCAGACAGCAGACAGTATTATACTTGTCTAGCCAAAGCTGGAACACCAGATATAGGGGATTGGTATTTGGGCAATTGTATTTAACCCCTTAACAAAATATAGAAATTGCTATACTGAGTTTCTAGTGGTGACAATTAGCACAGCCAAGCCCTGATGTAGGATATAGCAAAAAAAAACTAGTATTGATGGATTGATGGACTTGGTGGCAGCTTCTTCTGGTGCACCACAAGTCACAAAATGGCTGCTGATCAACCCAGAAAATAAGTGACAGAAAAACGCTCTGTGCAGCCTAAAAACCAGCGAGCAAGTAACTAGCAGAAGTTCAATGATTCTCAGCTGTAGATCGATCCGTTCATTAGGTGCTGTTGCTGACTGTAACCTGCCTAATCTCGCCCTGACAGAAGCTGCGTCCTCTCCCTACACTAATCAGAGCAGTGTGACGTGCGGCGCTATGTGACTCCAGCTTAAATAGAGGCTGGGTCACATGCTGCACTTGGCCAATCACAGCCATGCCATTAGTAGGCATGGCTGTGATGGGCTCTTAGGGCAAGAAGTAAAACGCTAGCTGATTGGCTGCTGTGCAGCCCTTCAGAAAGCTGGAAGAAATCGACGAACAACTAACCCGAACCCGAACTTTTTTGAAAATGTCCGGGTTCGGGTCCGGGTCCCGGACACCCCAAAATTCGGTGCTCGAACGATGCTTGAACTGTTCGCTCAACACTAGTTATAAAATGAATATATATATAGCTGAAAAAAGAATGGCATTCTAAAAAAATCGATCAATTCTTTCCTTTATTCACCCATATGGTGCACCATATGGGTGAATAAAGGAATGAATTGATCGATTTTTTTTTTTTAGAGTGACATTCTTTTCTCTACTTTATATTTTGGGGTAATTCGCCATTCCCCATGAACGCTGCACCCACTCTCTATGTTTTGTCAGTGCCGCCATTTTTCTGCAGTATGTGTGTGTGTGTGTGTGTGTGTGTGTGTGTGTGTGTATATATATATATATATATATATATATATATATATATATATATATACACTCACACACCGTATTTTTTGTTTTATAAAATTCACCTGATGATGATACACACCTAGGTTTTAGAAGAGGAAAATAAGAAAAAAAATATTTTTCATCAGACTTTAAATCAGACCCCAATATCTGAGCTTAGATCAGACCCCCTATATCAGATCCACCAATCAGACCTGCATATCAGACCCCAGATCAGACCCCCATATCTGAGCTCAGCTTAGACCCCCATTTTAGACCTTAGATCAGACCCCCATATTAGACTTCAGATCAGACCCTCATATCAGATCCTCCAATCAGACCTGCAAACCTTAGATCATACCACCATATAAAATCTCAGAAATGCCCCCCATTAGATCTCCATGTCAGACCCTCATCACACCTCAGATCAGCTAAAATAAAAAACAATAACTTACCTCTCCTTCTCCAATGCTACTCTGCAGGTTCAGACCTGAGATCAGACCCCCATATCAGACTTCAGATGAGACCCCCATATCAGATCCTCCAATCAGACTAGCATATCAGACCTCAGATCAGACCCCATATCTGAGCTTAGATCAGACCTCAGATTAGAGCCCATTTCAGACCTCAGATCAGACCCCCATATCATATCCTCCAATCAGACCTGCATATCAGACCTCAGATCAGACCCCATATCAAACCTCAGATCAAACCACTGTATAAAACCTCAGAAAAGACCTCCATCAGATCTCCATACTAGACCCTCATCAGAGCTAAAATAAAAAAAAATAACTTACTTCTCCTTCTCCACTGCTACTCTGCAGGTCCGCTGGTCTCTCCTGCAGTCATGCTCCCTGGTTTTCTCCAGGCTCGCTCTGCACTATGACCCGATTGGGTGCAGTATAAGGTCATAATGTGTTGGCCCTCTAGAGAATCTTGTGATTTTCCATTTTTGCGTTTTTGTTTTTCACTACTCACCTAGCCAGTGCCATAACAGTTTTATTTTTCCATTCACATAGCCATATGGGGCTTGTTTTTTGTGGGACAAGTTGTACTCTCTAAAAATAACATTTAATATTGCATATAATGGAGAGGGTTACAGGAAAAAGATTCAGAATTTGGTGGAATTGGAAAATGCAATTCCACCCCAGTTCTATGGGTTTTGTGTTCTCTATGCAATAAAAATGACCTGTTACCTTCATTCTCCAGGTCGGTATGATTACAACAATACCATCCGTGTATAGTTTTTATTGAGTTTTATTACCGAACAAAAAATTAAAACTTTCTAATTTTGTTTTCTTTTTATTGCAATATTCTAACTTCTATAACATTTTTAAATTTACTGTATGTCTATGTAGCTGTGTGAGGGCTCATTTTTTTGCAGGGCAAACTTTACTTTTCAGTGACTTTTTGATGACTTTTTATTACATTTTTTGGGGAAGTTAAAGTGTCAAAAAATGGTGAATTGTCCATTTAGAATTTTTTTCCTTTACACCATTTGCTGTATGAGGTAAATATTATTATATTTTAATAGTGCAGGTGTTTTTGAACGCGGTGATGCCTATGATGTTTTGTTTAATTGTTTATTTTTATTTTTGGGAAAGGTGGGTGATTTGAACTATTCACCTGCAGGCATGTATTGGAATATACCTGTGATAGGTATTGGAGCCTGCTTGGCAGTCAGATTCTGATTGTAAGTCAGTGTTGCAACAATGTGATTATATAATAGAGAAGATTTCTATTTGCTCCTACTGCACTTATATTATGGTGCTGGAACCACATGACTAATTCCTATGTTTGTGCACACATGCTTTGTCACACTATGGCTCATGAGGGAGGAAATAGATTCTTACAAAATTACTAGGGAATGGTTTCCCTATTTTATCGTAAAAGGGGCACCCACTGCTCACCCCTCTTTACTATGAGCCATATCACACCAACTTTCCCAGCTACGCAGATACACTCTGTTTAGCGCTTACCAACCACACATACAATTGTATGCTTCCGATTTGGTCCCTGTCTAAAAGCCAGCAGGCACTAACCCTCCTCAGCCTCCTGACATGTTTTGCCGCATCAGGGAAATACTAATACCCTATTTCCCTGATGAAGCCGCACATGTGGCGAAACATGTCGGGAGGGTTAGTGCCTTCTGGCTTTTAGACAGGGACCAAATCGGAAGCATACCATTGTATGAATGAATGTGTGGTTTGTAATCGCTAAACAGCGTGTATCTGCGTGGCTGAGAAAGTTAGTGTGATATGGATTATAGTAAAGAGGGGTGAGCAGTGGGCGCCCCCTTTACAATAAAATAGGGAAACCATTCCCTGGTAATTTTGTAGGAATCTATTTCCTCTATTATGAGCCATAGTGTGACAAAGCATGTGTGCACAAACATAGGAATTAGTCAAGTGGTTCCAGCGCCATAATATAAGTGCAGTAGGAGCAAATAGAAATCTGCTCTATTATACAATCACATTGTTGCAACACTGACTTACAATCAGAATCTGACTGCCAAGACGCTTCAAAGAGTGAGCAATTGGCTACACATTCCAGTGTTGCAACAAAGTTGTAGGTTGCCATCAAGCACAATGTTGAGCAACGAATGCGCTGGATTCCTGATAGGAATGTAGAAAAACATATGCATTAACCTATGGCAGATGCACACATTATAACACAGCAAAGTGAACTGCAGCCATAAGCAGTACCTCCAAGTAAAAGAGGATTACACACATTCAGTATTGAGGGGAATATCTGATTCCTTCCCTGATTATTTTAATGGGACTGGGTGTATAAATAAATGTATCAACTTTTATAAAAATATAATAAAGGTTACGTTTTAATATCTATGTTGTAACCCCTAAAAGGATTTAGTAGGTCTATGTGACCTTTTTGTAAATAAATGTGTAATATCCTGAGGGTACAACGTGGGCATTGGTGTGGTTTATTATATTGGGCACAATATGGAGGGCATTGCTACTAATGGAGCACTCTTGAGGAGCATTATCATTATAGAGAACACTGTAGGGGCACTATTATTAATTAGGGCACTCTAGGAAAGCATTATTATTATTGGTGGAACTTTTTGGAGTGCTTTGTAGAATATCTGTATGGCACTGTTATTTCATAAATATAGTATTTGGGGGCATTGGGAAGCATATAGGGCACAGTTTTGGTAGTATCAGCAGGAACATACTGTACTATTGAGGCAACAGTAAAGGGAGGATGATGGAAAAGTTTGAAACCTTAAATGTCTGTGTGACATACTCTGCTTAGATGAGACATGGCTGAAACAATTTGTCATGATGGTCTGGTCTAAATGGAAAAGAATGAGGAAAAAAGAGCATTTACAACTGAAAATAATTCAGTGCATGCAAGAGGTATGTAGTGCTGTGTCTAATATGCAGTTAAAACATTTATTTAGCACTATGGCTGTGGGGAAGGGTTGGATTGAGAATTTGGCACAGGGGAGGGGTTGGGTCCTAAGGACGCAGATACAGTTGCAGACAAACAGGGAACCGATGCTAGGAATAATGATTCCTGATTGGCTGCCATGATTAGTGCTCCCAGACATAGCTTTGCTTTGGGCCATAGAAATAACAAGTCTTCCTCTATGTACTGTACTGCTCTCTGCCTGTACATTTTAGGATTTTTCTTTTATGTTGTCTAGATACATGATCAAGAATGCGGGCACCCATATCTTCTTAACTTTTTACTAGGAGTACTGCCTTTTTCCATTTCAATTTTTTTTGGGAGGGTGGAGGGATCAAAACATGTCTTGGAGCTTGTGCCCCTAGCAATTAAACTGACTGTTAATGCTACATTGATGGGTCCCTGAACCACCTAACTGTTTTACCCTAGCTCACCTCAGGCTGAGGAATAGCACTTAGAGCGGCCCTGTGACCCCAGATCAACCCAACCAGGTATATATCCTTGTAGGGTTCATGATGCTGATTAAAACAATGACTGTCTTATGACCGTAAATGGTACTGATGCTGAGAAAAATGTACTTTTAAAATTATGCAAATGAACTATTTGAGCACCTGAGACTGCTTATAAGGTTCGAGCACCGATCCAGCCATACCCCTGGTGCTCCATAATGACACACCTCTGCTTTTCATCAGTCCCCTGCCTTCAGATTGACTAGTGCTAGACTGCACTTGTGTCCAGAACGGCACGTGCACATCTTTGCCTTCATCCCAACAAGTTAATTTGCATAATTTTAAAAGTTCATTTTTCTCTGCAACAATGCCACCAACAGAAATAACACATGTATCGTTTTAATCAGCATCATGCCTGGTGGGGTAGGGTTGATCAGGGTGACAGAGCTGCTTTAACTGTTTTGCCGGAGTCCAGCTCGGGCAGAAGGGGCAGGCTGCTTTAGCTGTGTATATCTCCTGATTGGTAGCAGCTAGAGACATGGGCCTGGTCTTGTTTGAAAGCTGCCTTTGCAGCTGTAGCAGAACATAAGCAGGAGATATTGCTGTTAGAAATTGAGTTGGGAATAAACCAGGTAAAGTCTGCTTTTACTTCCACTGCATTCACTGGGTCCCAAAGCCCATATACAATCCAGAAATATGAGCAGCTAAAGCAGCTGCCCCGTCCCCTTTAGGCAGAGGAGGAGACAGTTTGAGAGATGACAGGCTGCAGGAGGAAAGGAAAAATACTAAAAAATATGTAGAAATGTGGCATTATCATCATTTTAGTGACCCACATAATAAAATTGTTATTTTTACCACACAGTGAACAACTGTAATTAACTTCCACAAAATAATTTAAAAATTGCCGTTTTTTTTTAAAATCCTTCCCCTTAAAATTAAATTATAAAAGTTATTAAATACATCATATGCAGTATCTCACAAAAGTGAGTCCACACCTCACCTTTTTCGAAATATTTTATTATATCTTTTCATGGGACGACGCTGAAGATATGACACTTTTATAGAATTTAAAGCAGTCAGTGTACAGATTGTATAACAGCGTAAATTTGGTGTGCCCTCAACACACAGCCATTAATGTGTAAACAGCAGGCAACAAAGGTGAGTACAACCCCCAAAGTGAAAATGGCCAATTAGCCATTTTCCCTCCCCAGTGTCATGTGACTCTTTAGTGTTACAAGGTCTGAGGTGTGAATGGGGAGCAGTGTGTTATATTTGGTGTTTTCGCTCTCACACTCTTTCATACTGGTCACTGGAAGTTCAACATGGCACACCATGGCAAAGAATTCTCTGAGGATCTGTAAAAAAGAATTGTTGCTCTACATAAAGATGGCCTAGGCCATTGATGGTGAACCTTTTAGAGATTGAGTTCCCAAAACTGCAACCCAATACCCACTGAAACTGAGCTGCAGCACAGTGGCCAAGACCATATGGCAGTTTAAAAAGACAGGTTCCATTCAGAACAGGCCTCACCATGATTGACAAAAAAAAATTGAGTGCACATGCTTACCGTCATATACAGAGGCTGTCTTTTCAAAATAGATGTCTAAGTGCTGCCAGCATTGCTGCAGAGGTTAGGGGTGGGGGATCAGTCTGTCAGTGCTCAGACCATATGCCGCACACTGCATCAAATTGATCTGCATGGCTGTCTTCCTAGGAGGAAGCCTCTTCTAAATATGATGCACAAGAAAGCCCGCAGTTTACTGAAGACAAGCAGACTAAGGACATGGATTACTGGAACCATGTCCTGTGGTCTGATAAGACTAAAATTAACTTATTTGGTTTAGAAGGTGTCAAGCATGTGTGGCAGCAACCAGGTGAGGAGAACAAAGACAAGTGTGTCTTGTCTACAGTCAAGCATGGTGGTGGGAGTGTTATTGTTTATGGCTGCATGAGTGCTGCAGTCTGTTGGGAGTTCATTGAGGTGACCATGAATGCCAACATGTACTAGTCTGTGACATACTGAAGCAGAGCATGATACTCTCCCTTCGGAACTGGGCTGCAGGGCAGTATTCCCACATGATAATGACCCCAAACACACCTCCAAGATGACCACTGCCTTGATAAAAAAAAAACTGAGGCCATATTTATGTAGAGCACAAATTATTTTTTTCAGACTCTAGTAACATAGTATATAAGACCGAAAAAAGACATTTGTCCATCCAGTTCGGCCTGTTTCCTACAAGTTGATCCAGAGGAAGGCAAAAAACCCCTGTGAGGCAGAAGCCAATTTTCCTCACTTAAGGGGAAAAAAATTCCTTCCCGACTCCAATCAGGCAATCAGAATAACTCCCTGGATCAACGACCCCTCTCTAGTAGCTGTAGCCTGTAATATTATTACACTCCAGAAATAAATCCAGTCCCCTCTTGAATTCCTTTATTGTACTTACCATCACCACCTTCTCAGGCAGAGAGTTCCATAGTCTCACTGCTCTTACAGTGAAGAATCCTTTTCTATGTTTGTGTACAAACTTTCTTTCCTCCAGACGCAGAGGATGTCCCCTTGTCACAGTCACAGTCCTGGGGATAAATAGATGATGGGACAGATCTCTGTACTGACCCCTGATATATTTATACATAGTTATTAGATCTCCCCTCAGTCGTCTATTTTCTAAAGTGAATAACCCTAATTTTGATAACCTTTCAGGGTACTGTAGATCCCTCATTCCAGTTATTGCTTTAGTTGCCCTCCTCTGAACCCTCTCCAGCTCTGCTATGTCTATCTTGTTCACAGGAGCACAGAACTGTACACTGTACTCCATGTGTGGTCTGACTAGTGTTTTGTGAAGTGGTAGGACTATGTTCTCATCACGGGCGTCTATGCCCCTTTTGATGCAACCCATTATCTTATTGGCCTTGGCAGTAGCTGCCTGACACTGGTTTTTGCAGCTTAATTTGCTGTTTATTAAAATTCCTAGATCCTTTTCCATGTCAGTGTTACCGAGTGTTTTACCATTTAATATGTACGGGTGACTTGCATTATTCCTTCCCATGTGTATAACTTTACATTTGTCAGTGTTAAACCTCATCTGCCATTTTTCTGCCCAAGCCTCCAATCTATCCAGATCCCTCTGTAGCAGAAAACTGTCCTCTTCAGTGTTAATTACTTTACACAGTTTAGTGTGATCTGCAAAAATAGATATTTTACTGTGCAGGCCTTCTACAAGATCATTAATAAATATATTGAAGAGAATAGGGCCCAATACTGACCCCCTGAGGTACCCCACTAGTTACAGTGACCCAATCTGAGTATCTACCGTTAATAACCACCCTCTGTTTTCTGTCACTTAGCCAGTTACTTTCCCACATACAGACATTTTCTCCCAGTCCGAGCATCCTCATTTTATATACTAACCTTTTATGAGGTACGGTGTCAAATGCTTTGGGGAAGTCCAGATATATGACACCATTGATTCGCCGCTGTCAAGTCTAGAACTTACCTCCTCATAGAAGCTGATTAAATTTGTTTGGCATGACCGATCCCTCATGAAGCCATGCTGATATGGCGTTATTTGCTTATTTTCATTGAGATACTCCAAAATAGCATCTCTTAGAAACCCTTCAAACAGTTTACCAACAATAGATGTTAAACTTACCAGCCTATAATTTCCAGGCTCTGTTTTTGGACCCTTTTTGAATATTGGCACCACATTTGCTATGCGCCAATCCTGTGGAACATTCCCTGTTATTATAGAGTCCTTAAATATCAGAAATAATGGTCTGGCTATGACATCACTTAATTCCCTTAGGATATGGGGGTGTATGCCATCCGGTCCTGGCGATTTGTCTATTTTAATCTTTTTAAGTCGCTGTTGTACTTCTTCCTGGGTCAGACAGGGCACTTTTAATGGGGGATTTACTTTTACATTCTGCATTTCATCTGACAGTTTATTTTCCTCAGTGAATATAGTGGAGAAAAAAATATTTAATAGTTTTGCTTTATCCTCGTCGCTCTATGCAACACCCCCCTCATTGCTATGTAGAGGGCCGACTCCTTCAGATTTATATTTTTTACTATTTATATACTCTCAAAGAGCTCTTTGCCATGAGGAGCCATGTTGAACTTCCATTGATCAGTCTGAGAGAGTGTGAGAGCGATAACACCAAATTGTCATATTTTGAGTGTTGCCCAATGAAAAGATATAATAAAATATTTACAAAAATGTGAGGTGTTTACTCACTTTTGTGAGATACTATATATACCCCAAAATGGTTTTTAAACAACCTACAACTCATTCTGAAAAATAAAATAAAATTAGAAGGAAAAATGTAAAAGTTATTACTGCTGTTCACAAAGGGCTAACATGATACTGGTCCTTAAGGGTAGAAGGAATTATCCTGCATCAACAGTCCCTGGCCTGGAACACAATTGTCCATCCAGGGCACAGTTCTGGAGGAATCGGAGGATAAGAAGGATGGGGAGGAGTAGGAGGAACCATGTTCTCAGCAGGGTGGCACCCAAGCCAGCTCACGGGCAGCTGGGTCACCATGAGCACCTCAGAAGGCTGGGTTAGCATTGGCGAAATGTGGGAAATCTTTGTCATCACGCCACAACAACCTGCACCTCCAGCAGATCTGGAACGTCTTAGCAGGAGGCAGCATTTCAGCAACATGGTGGAAGAGTACACGTACTAACTGATGGGTTTGCCCAGGGGCGTAGCTACAGGGAAGCATGGGAAGCTACTGTTTTGGGTCCCTGACCTAGAAGGGGCCCATCCAGGAGGAGGAGGACTAAAAGACTGTGTCAGGGCCCCACTCAATATAGCAATATAGACAGTGTAGAAAGATGGAAAATAAAGCCAAACAGCCTCACACACTACACACTCAACACCCCCACTCCCCTTTCACTCAAACTATTAAAAAACTATTGAAAAATTTACTTAAAAACATATAAAATAACTATAAGGCAGCTAAACTAACCATATAAAGAAACAAAACTATATACTCACCTTATACTTAAGGCCAACCAAATACAAGTGGCTCGGAGGGTGGGTGTCTGCACCAACATAGGCCCTGGACTGGAACACAATTGTCCAGCCAGGGCACAGTTCTGGAGGATGAGGAAGAGGAGTAAGAGGAACACTGGGGATACGGAGGACACAGACGATATACTGTACCTACCTCAAAGAGGATAGCTTGTGCTTGCCTCTGGGCAGCCTGGCAGACATGAGCGACTACATGCTGCAGTTCCTGCGCAACGACCACCCAGTTATTGCCACATTCTAACTTGTGCTGATTACTGGGTGGTTGCCACCCTGCTACATCCCCGTTACAAGGACAACATGCCGTCCTTAATTTCCTCACTGGAGTGTGATATAAAGATGAGCCTGCTAGTAGAAACGCAGCTGATGGCATTCACACCTGACACCGGGCACTCAGTGAAAGCAAAAGGTGAAGGCAGAGGAGGAGGAGGAAGAATTTGCCAATGCAGCTGGGTCACCACCAACACCCCAGAAGGGAGGGTTATCATGGGCAAAATGTGGAAAAGATTTATCATCACGCCACAACAACCTGCACCACCAGCAGATCTGGAACATCTTAGCAGGAGGCAGCATTTCAGCAACATGGTGGAACAGTACACGTACTGACTGATGGGTCTGCCTAGGGGAATAGCTGCAGGGGAAGCAACTGCTTTGGGGCCGTGACCTAGAAAGGGCCCATCCAGGAGGAGGAGGACTAAAGGACTTTGTCAGGGCCCCTTCAACAGTATACAATGAAATTATATACAGTGGCAGTATAGACAGTGTAGAAAACGAATGGAACAGCTGCTGGGCCTGGTCTGAGAGAGTGATCTTTAGTAGCCACAGGCATGGCGGCATGAAAGGAAGGGGTTTGGGGAAAAATTACTGTGGTGCCCAATCATTTTTAGCTACGCCACTGGGTCTGCCCCATTCAACTTCTGGGTCATCAAATCGGGCACATGTCCTAAGGTTGCCCTTAGGACATGTGGTGCTGGCCTACCCTGCAGCCACTGTATTGTCTGAACGTGTGTTTAGCATGGCTGGTGGCATTATCACAGACACGCGCAGCCGCCTGTCCGCAGACAATGTTGGCAAGCTTTCGTTTATTAAAAAGAACCAGACATGGATCCCACAGGACTTGTTTGAACCTTATGCAGAATAGACATGTATACCGGCCTCACCCAACCACTGTTATACTACCATGCACTTACACTTTGTTTTATTTTTTATATTTTCCCAATGTTTTGGGGTCTACCCTAATTTATTTTAAAACATAAATAATAAAAAAAACTGTTATTGGCGACTACCTTTGGCTTCACAGCCCAAAAAGGCTTTATTTCATGCAAGAATGTAAACACCAATTGTAAGTTCCCTGTCAGTTATGCAGTGCAGGGGTTTGTACCTGGCACAAATGGTAATATTTCACCCAAACATTTAAAATCTATCCTTTGAGGCCTTATAAAACTTGGCCAGCCACAGCTGAAACCACTGATTTACGGTATTGCTATTTTGGCAATAGAATTTCACTCCAGAACAAAATCTATCCTTTGCCGGACAGTATTAAACTTGGCCAGCCACAGCTTAAACCACTGATTCACGGTATTGCTATTTTGGCAATTGAATTTCACCCCAGAACAAAATCTATCCTTTGCCGGACACTATTACACTTGGCCAGCCACAGCTGGAACACCAGATTTAGGGGATTACTATTTTGGCAATTGAATTTCAACCCAGAACACAATCTATCCTTTGACGGACACTATTACACTTGGCCAGACACAGCTGGAACACCAGATTTAGGGGATTGCTATTTAGGCAATTGAATTTCTCCCCAGAAAAAAAATCTATCTTTTGCCGGACAGTATTCAACTTGGCCAGCCACAGCTGAAACCAATGATTCACGGTATTGCTATTTTGGCAATTGAATTTCACTCCAGAACACAATCTATCCTTTGCCGGACACTATTACACTTGGCCAGCCTCAGCTGGAACAACAGATTTAGGGGATTGCTATTTTGGCAATTGAATTTCAACCCAGAACACAATCTATCCTTTGACGGACACTATAAAACTTGGCCAGCCACAGCTGGAACAACAGATTTAGGGGATTGCTATTTTAGCAATTGAATTTCAACCCAGAACACAATCTATCCTTTGACAGACACTATAAAACTTGGCCAGCCACAGCTGAAACCAGTTATTTACGGTATTGCTATTTTGGCATATGAATTTCACCCCAGAACACAATCTATCCTTTGACGGACAGTATTAAACTTAGCCAGCCACAGCTGGAACACCAGATATAGGGGATTGCTATTTTGCCAATTGAATTTTACCCCAGAACAAAATCTATCCTTTGCCGGACATTATTAAACTTAGCCAGACACAGCTGGAACACCAGATTTAGGGCATTGCTATTTTGGCAATTGAATTTGATCCCAGAACAAAATCTATTCTTTGCCAGACATTATTAAACTTGGTCAGCCACAGCTGAAACCACTAATTTACGGTATTGCTATTTTGGCAATTGAATTTCACCCCAGAACAGAATCTATCCTTTGAGGGACACTATTAAACTTGGCCAGCCACAGCTGAAACCACTGATTTACGGTATTGCTATTTTGGCAGTTGAATTTGACCCCAGAACACAATCTATCCTTTGTCAGACAGTATTAAACTTAGCCAGCCATAGCTGGAACACCAGATTTAGCGGATTGCTATTTTGGCAATTGAATTTCACCCCAGAACAAAATCTATCCTTTGCAGGACAGTATTAAACTTGGCCAACCACAGCTGAAATCACTAATTTACAGTATTGCTAATTTGGCAATTGAATTTGACCCCAGAACACAATCTATCCTTTGTCGGACAGTATTAAACTTAGCCAGCCATAGCTGGAACACCATATTTAGCGGATTGCTATTTTGGCAATTGCATTTCACCCCAGGACAAAATCTATCCTTTGCCGGACAGTATTAAACTTGGCCAGCCACAACTAAAACCACTAATTTACGGTATTGCTATTTTGGCAATTGAATTTCACCCAAGAACACAATCTATCCTTTGACAGACAGTATTAAACTTAGCCAGACACAGCTGGAACACCAGATTTAGGGTGTTGCTATTTTGGTAATTGAATTTCACCCCAGAACAAAATCTATCCTTTGCCAGACAGCTGACAGTATTACACTTGGCTAGCCACAGCTGGAACACCAGATTTAGGGGATTGCTATTTTGCAAGTGAATTTAACCCCTCAATAAAATAGAGAAATTTCTATCCTAAGTTTCTAGGTGTGACAATAAGTACAACCAAGCCCCTGATGTAGGATATAGGAAAAAAAAAACTAGTATTGATGGATTTATGGACTTGGTTGAGCTTGTGCTAGTGCACCACAAGACACAAAATGGCCGCCGATCACCCCAGAAAAAAGTGACAGAAAAACGCTCTGGGCAGCCTAAAAACCAATGAGCAATTAACTAGCAGAAGTTGTATGATTCACAGCTGTAGCTCGATCAATTCATTAAGTGTTTTTGCAGAGTTTTCCCTGCCTAATCTCGCCCTCACAGCAGCTGCATCCTATCCCTACACTAATCAGAGCACAGTGACGTGTGGCGCTACGTGACTCTAGCTTAAATAGAGTCTGGGTCAAATGCTGTACTTGACCAATGACAGCCATGCCAATAGTGGGCATGGCTGTGATGGCCTCTTGGGGCAAGTAGTATGACGCTTGTTGATTGATTCAAAATGCGCCATAGAAATCTCCGGACACCGAACCCGAACTTTTACGTAAATGTTCGGGTTTTTGTCCGTGTCCCCAAAATTCGGTACGAACCCGAACTATGCAGTTCAGGTTTGCTCAACCCTAATGACTCTGCCTGGACCTAAGCATTTTAACTTTGTTCCTATTGGCCTGTATAAGCCATCTTTTCTACACTTAATAGTAATAAAGACTGCGAAGCTCCAGATAGATGCAGATCCAACCAAATTGTAGTAGATGGACAACTGTCTCTTTATATTCAATCACTGTCTGTTATGTCAAGCGTGGACTCCACAATAACTCTGGCCTGCACCTCCAATATTGGGAAGGGCAGAATGGCCAAGAATAGTTAAGTATTGCTAGCACTATATATCAAACCAGTATTTATTATAATTAAAAGATTCCATAAGACATAAACATATAAAATCCCGTCACTCACCCGACCCGGGTTTCGCCTTCATTCTGTCATTGGATCTTGTTGTGAATTGGACTCACTATGCTGGAGACCAGCTGTGCTCATAGTAGGAATAGCAATCGGGGACTTAAGTCTGTATTCTTATCTTTTCTACACTATTATTTAACACACACACACATTATTTTCCAAATCCAACAATTCATTTTTATGACCTCATTTTCTTTTTATTAAATCTTATTAAAATTATCTATAAATTCTCATATTTAGCACTCACATGAAAATACAATTCATTGCTATTTCTGTAAGATTGCATTATATGCAGTATTCTGCCACAGTAAATCTGCTTGACTGTAGAAAGGGTATCATAAACATGTCTTAATTGTGCTTCATGCACTGCAAGTTTTCACGGATTCTTGTTTTTGCCAAATATGCTTTTACTGTATGTATGTTATTATTGTTTGCATCTTAGCTTGTCTTTTTTTTTTATACAAAAGCATTTTATAGTAGGCATTTTGTATTTATTATATGTTTATTGAATTGTCTAAATATAATAATAGCAAAAAAAAGGGTTTTAGTTGTTTTTGATTTCTTTAATATCAATAAACAAACACAACATATATCATTTCTAAACTTTTCATTAACACTAATAAGAATCCCCAAACCTAAAATAATTGTAAGGAAATGTTAAGGCTGCATCACATATGAACCCACTATTTCACTGAATGGATTTAACTTAGAGCTACTCCTAATGGTGGTATCTAAGTGGTCCCCTGGTTTTTAACCATTCACTCCTATACAAGGATCTGGTCTTTGCTACAGGGGAACCACAAGGCCACTACCTCTTAGAGTAGTCTCCATTCAGAGACAGCTGATTTAGGCAGGTGAAGAGACACTGGTATTTTACACCAAATCGACAGAATTATAATCATTGGAGAAGCCAAGTTCAGGCAGAGTTCATTCAATCTGGTAAACAGACCAAAGGTCAGGGCAGGTGGCACTGGGTCACTACAATAAAACAGGAAGAGGTCAGGGTAAGAGGAACATGTATTATATGGTAAATGGGCAAAGGTTGGGTACAAATGGCACTTAACACACTTTTGCAAAGAGTATCAAGCTACATTAGGAGATTTTATCTCTTAGGCGCCTTCCTATAGGGAAGACAATTAGAATAGGTGATTATTAGTTTAAATCTTGGGACAACTTCTTTAACACAAAGGTGATTGAGGGCTGAACTGCAATTGAGTTGAAACTGAGTAGCACGGATTATGGATAAAAGCAGCCATATAATGTATGTTTAATTCAATAAATCCCTATACTATGAGACTACGCAAAAATGAACATGTTATAATCATTATTTATGAACAACACTTCTTTTACCATCAGCTATGCTTAAAAATAAATAGCTTGAAACATATTTACATTTATAATGCTCTATTTTAATATGCGCATCTGTATTTGGGATTTCATGTGGGACACGTGGCCTTTCCATTCTGTGCAACTTCATAAGGGTGTCTTTTAGTTAATCATATTATCTATGCTAGTTTATAATTCCTTAATATATTCAAATAATATTCATTAAAATTATTTAATATGCAAATATTCACTAAGTAGCATAACATATTTGTTTCATTTTAGATTAATGATTATCATTTGGATTTCATGCCTAATACTTTAAGACTTAGAAGTCATGCTAGAAAGACTGACAAAAGGATTACTTGGCACTAAATAAATATTACTTAACTCTGGATTTCTAAATATTGTGCTAGTTTTGGGGTTGCTTTTATTAATTTTCATAACTACAGTACACTTGTCACCAATCGTTTTAATCAAGTGGAAAAAAAAGACTGCATTTGTTGTTCTTTGCAGTTAATGTTACAGTCTTGAGTAATACTTTTCTTTGTAACTGTTGAATAACCTAAAGAAATTGAAAACTAAGTAAAAAATATGTTAGGTGTTCTGTGATTGTGTGAAATCATCTATCTCATAAATATGCAAATTAAGCCATAAGAGCAATGAGGGTAATACAGTTGTTCTAGTTGCACACAAGCTCCACTGCTTTCTTTGACCCTCCCCTACCACTGATTGACAGAGCTAGACAGTTGTGCTGAACTCTCTCCTGGATCTATATTCTTGCTATATGCCATGCTATCACATTTTGGCACATGCATGATAACCTGTTTCACGATGGGCTGCATTGCGCATTTTCCGAAATACGATCTTTTGGCACATTCACTGGAATGCAGAGTCAGGTGAGATTTTAATGCAACTGCCTGGCTCTCTATGAGAATCAACTATCAGAGGGAGGAGCTGGCCAGAAAAATGCTTATGTACAACAAGAGCAATGTGTTACTTTCAAGACCTTATTTGCATATCTACAAAACCTGATTTTGTTTAAAGTGGAGTAATACATCATGAAAGCAAAGACAGCATTAGAATTAGGTGAGAAATACCTGTTGGGGACTGCACTTTGCCTCATAGGGAAGTCACTGATGATAGAGTCTCAACACAGTATGAAAAAAATCTAAATAGTAAAATGTGTCTTTCTTTCAATAGAATACTATTTACACTGTATGAATTTACACTGATATGTGACAGCAGATGTCTTTGAAGTACAGGGTGTATATGATCCTGTTGGCCCCAAACCATTAGATTATCTAGTTACTGACAAAGACAATCCAAAATTGTGAAATTACAATTTGACCTTGGTACACAGGGTGTGAAACTGGGCAAGTTAGAGAACCATTGATATAACTGACTTGATTTCACATCCGCATTTTAAAGATAGCTAACAACAATCGAAGTATGCAATCATATTAAGTAGACTAATACAAATAATAAAGCAAAAAAAAAAATAACTCCCCTTTTGCATCATGATTGTGTGCATTTTTTTCAAGAAGCAGACAAAAATGTAACTGCAGCTTGTTGATTGGAAAGGCTAGAATCTGTGCTCTTCATGTAGAAATTTTCACCATCAATGAGGGAAAAAAATGCAACAAAACCTTGACATATCGGGAATAAATTAGCATCAAAGGTTTTTATTTTTGTGATTATTCTAACAAATACTGTATCTACATAACCCTAGAAATAGCTAAAAAATGGGAATCATCCTTCTGTAAAAATAGTGGGCAGATTAAAGTGAAGTGATACCCCTGCCCCCAAGCTGAAATTAAAAAGAGCAAGAATGAACTGTCAAAATATCACCCATGCTAACAGGGATGGTGCCTCCTGTATCCATAATGATCAAGCCTTATTGCGTATGCAATAAGGGGGGACATGGTGTCATGTAACCCCCCCCCCCTTGTTGCATAAACGGTCTTACCGGTAACAGTGGCAGATCTTGCTGGCTGGAGATTCCTCGTGCAGGTGACAGCTACTGTGATTGGTTCTGAGGTTTCAGGCCATCTCGAGGTGCCTGTTAAGTAAATATGACAGTTAGTGCTGGCACATTCTCGTTAGGTACAGTGCAGAAACCCCTCCCCCCCACCCCAAAAAAAAAAGTCACGGTGTCCCCTATGGGTAAAAGTCGCTCTTTGAGCGGACTAGGTTTATTATTAGAGTATATCGGTTAATTATTAGTTACATTGTCTGTTAATTGTAATTCTTACTTTGAATATTTATTCAAAACAGTGGCCCACTTTATACCAACGATGATTAAACATTATTCTGATCAAAGGTTATAATGTTGTTTTGAATTTGAATCTTTCATAATTTTTTATTAAAATTGATTGAATTCATTTGAATACATGAAACATTTTATGTTCCCCATTACAGAAGAAATCGCTACCTACAGTACATTAGTCAGGCTTTTAATTTGCCTTGGCCTCTAGACAGACACAGGATGACCACGATAAGCTGACTTTTTCAGTGATGTAGATTGTAAATTTTATCGGCAAATATTATTGATTTATTCTATTACATTTGTTATGGGCCATTTTCCAATTGTTTGTCACAACCACTAAGCCAAATAGTCTGTTCAGCTATCATTTCCTGTTTGGTGAGCTTGTCTTCTCAAATTAATCATACCTGTTTACATTTCTTTTACACTGTATAGATTGTTAAGGTATCACACAATAGAAGGAACCCATTTACAGAAATCACAGAAGGAATCAACCACTAAGGACAATTTGTTTCACAACATTAAAGCCTTCTAGATTATGTTAAAGAGTCTCTGTCAGCATGAACAATCCTATTAAACCAGGCACACTGTCTGCTAGTGTTGGACATGCTGATTATACCTTTGTTATATCGGTAGGCAGAACTGTTGTCAATATATTGTTGTCGAGGATGATTTTGGTATCAATATGAGTGTGAGCGTTTTTTTTTAAATCACCCAGACACGAGAGTACACGGCTAGAGGAGATATATAGCATGTTAATTTGGGAAGAGGAGGGAGTGCCCAGCTCAGAGGTGTGTTAAAAGAGAGGTTCTCCAAGAGATCAGTCCTGCCCCTTGGTGATCAAACCAGGTCATTTAGATATTCCTAAATATGCAAATATCTCAACAACAGCTTTAGCTACAGATATACACTGACAAGCAAAAGGGTAACAATGTTTTGAACTTTTGACTTTCCAACTTCATATTTCACCATCCACTAAAGCTTTGAACGTAACACTACCATCATTTTATAGACAATCATCTTGGCTATCTCATACATAATTGGATTTGAAACTATTTAGCATACGATTAGTTATACAGATTCTTGTCATGTAACTGCATTGTTACTGTTTTGCTACTAAAATTTTAAATTTTAATAGTTTTTTTTTGTATTTTGTAAATCCACCTTTGGCTTTCAACACTACCTGAAACCTTGCGGGTATGCTCTCGATCAGATTCAAGCATTTCTCAAACAAACTAACAAAGCAAAGTGGTCTCAAAAAGCAGAGAAATGCTCAAAACCCCAAATGCTGTTGCGCATTTCGAACTGGGGGAGCAGATCCTGCACATGTGATCCGTTCGTTGCTAACAGCAATCCCCAGTGAAAATGCATACAATGGAGGATGCCTGCAACAGACCACATGTACCACAAGAACATCCTACACAGAATAACTAAATGTGTGGATGTAATTGATTATGTAAAACAAAACACTGCAAAAATCATTGCACTACAATGTTAAATGCAATTGACAATATATGGCTAAACCTTCACTGATGTTAAAAATGAGACTTTCGCCAATATATTCTTATATCAAGAATATACTGGAGCCCACGCACCTTGTCACGGTCTCTCATAGTGGCACGGGACCTAACGATATACTACCTGCACCATATGTGCAATTCAGGGGTCGTATGGGCTATTACAGGAGCATCTTCCTGACACCAGCACTGCATATCTTACAGTCAAAAAAAATCAATAAATACTGCTGTTACATTGTCGGTTGACAAATTCCAATTTTTTTGTGCTAGAAAGTATATTTTTTGGCCTGCGCAGCATTTCTGACAGTCTGCTTAATACTGCATTTACATTTTTGGTTTAAAAAAAGCACACTTTTTGCGCTAGATAGTTCATTTGCAGACTACGCTGCATTTCTGACAGTCCAATAAAACCATTAAATACTGCATTTACATTTTTGGTAGAAAAAAGCACACTTTTTGCGCAAGATTGTACATTTGTGGCCTGCGCTGCATTTCTGACAGTGAAATAAATACACTTAAATCCATTTGGTTAATTGTGTGTGAAAAAAAGACCTTTTTTGGGCCATAAAGTATCTTTGCGGCCTGCACTGCATAGCAAACAGGGCAATAATTTTCAAAAATTTGTCTGTTCTATTGTTGAGTGACATTCACCAATTTTTGACTGTTTTATACACCTGCTCTGCATAGTAGACAGGGCAATACTTTTCAAAAATTCGTCTGTTACATTGTTGGGTGACATTAACCCAGTTTTGCAGTATACAGACCCCTGTTCTGCATAGGTGACAGGGACCTATGTTTCTAAAAATCGTCTGTTCCATTCTTGGGTGACATTTTACCATTTTTTCCGTATACAAACCCCTGCTCTGCATAGGTGACAGGGAGCTATATTTCTAAAAATCATCTGTTAGATTCTTGGGTGACATTTTTCCATTTTTGGAATATCAAGTAGGTGGGGGGCACTCAGTGCTCTGACAGTACACAGGTCAAACAAATCCAATATTGTAGTAAATTAACATATAGTTGAACTCAGCCTCTGTTATGGACTATAGTAGAAATCAGCCTATGTAATGGAAAGGAGAAGCCATATACCAATAAAGCGACGTGCGACCGTATAGCCAGTCCAGACGTCCCTATTGTGGATTGTGGTTTCCCCTAGTAACAGGCAAACATCCTATTAAAAACTGTATTTGTGAGCTGGTAACAAGTATAATATATCAATTAATGTGGATGATACAGTATATAAATGGTTAAAATCAGCCTTAAATATGAAGAAGTCGCATATATCAAATACAGCAACGTGCGACCGTAGGTCAAGTCCACACGTTCCTATTATGTCCTGCGGCTACTCCCTGTGCCAGGCCAACTTTATCTCACTATATAGCTTTATATACAAAAAACAATTCAACAGCCAATATATTTCTAAAAATCCAGAGAAATAAAATAGAAAATTGTGCAATGTCAATTCATATGGCTTAGTTCATGCCGCAATATCAATTTATATAACTTGATTCATGCCGCAAAAAACTTCTCAAGTTAGATAATGTTCCACATGTTTCAGAGTGATGCCAAGTCCCAGTTTATAATATCCAGTTAGTTAATCCATAGATCGGGCATATGTACCCATTCACAATATTAAGTGATCATGCACTTCACCAGCATAACATCCTATCACAAGTATTGTGGGCTCAGTATTGTACGTTACCCTTCCTTTAGGTATCGGAGGTCTCTGTGCATCTGTGTAATCTGTATCCCGGACGGCAGGCAGCTCACACTCGCTGAGACGCGCGCGGCGTCCCACGTGGTCTCTCAGCGTTGTATGTAGCTTGGCGTCCCAGCTACCGAAGTGTTTTATTCTCAGTTCTTTTAATTTTTCAGATCTTTGGTGTTGTTGGTGATACCACCGTATTGAGCCCAGATCCTTTTTGCTGCTGTAGTCTAAACGCGTTTCGGGGATCAATACTTCCCCTTCCTCACTACTGAGGCTTCTCCTTTACATTACATAGGCTGATTTCTACTATAGTCCATAACAGAGGCTGAGTTCAACTATATGTTAATTTACTAAAATATTGGATTTGTTTGACCTGTGTACTGTCAGAGCACTGAGTGCCCCCCACCTACTTGATATTCCACTATTGCTCCTTGTTTAATGGTTAATTTGGGAGGACCAAAGGGGGGAGCACCGATAGGCCCTAATATATATTTAGGTGAGCCACCAAAATATTGCTTCTTGGATTATAATTTTTCCATTTTTGCCATAAACAAACCCCAGTTCTGCATAGGTGACAGGGACCTATATTTCTAAAAATCCTCTGTTACATTTTTAGGTGACATTTTACCATTTTTGCCGTATACAAACCACTGCTCTGCATAGGTGACAGGGACCTATATTTCTAAAAATCATCTGTTACATTCTTGGGTGACATTTTTCCATTTTTGCAGTAAACAAACCCCAGCTCTGCATAGGTGACAGGGACCTAAATTTCAAAAAATCATCTGTTACATTCTTGGGTGACATTTTACCATTTTAGCCAGATTCAAACCCCTGCTCTGCATAGGTGACGGGGACCTAAATTTCTAAAAATCCTCTGTTACATAGGTGGTTGACATTAACCCATTTTTGCCATATCTAAACCACTGCTCTGCATAGGTGACAGAAACCTATATTTTAAAAAATCATCTGTTACATTCTTGGGTTACATTTTACCATTTTTTGCCTTATACAAACCCCAGCTCTGCATAGGTGACAGGGACCTAAATTTCTAAAAATCCTTTGTTACATTAGTGGGGGACATTTTACCATTTTTGCTGTATAGAAACCCCTGCTCTGCATAGCAGACAGGGCAATAATTTTCAGGCATTGATCCTGCAGGACTTGTCCGTTCCTTGTGCAGAATAGACATGTATACTGGCCTCACACAGCCTTTGTTATACTCCAGCGCACTTTCTCTTTGTTTTCTTTTCTATATTTCCCAATGTTTTGGGGTCTACCCAATTTTTTTTTTAAAACAAACAAAAACAAAACAGTGTTGTTGGTGACTACCTACACCACCACATCCAGGGCCTCCTCAACCTCCCACTCCATATGGACCTCCTCCTCCTATTTCAAAATTCAAATTTTAAATTTGTATGTATTTTATGTTATTTTAAGTAATTTCCCTGTCCACATTTGTTTGCATGGCAATTGCCAGCAATTACCCCCATTTTGCTTTCTTTTACAGCCCTCTAGCCCGTTCCATGACTCTTTTAGAGCCATTTTAGTGCCTCAAAGTTCGGGTCCTCATTGACTTCAATGGGGTTCGGGGTCAAGTTCGGGTCCCGAACTCGAACTTTGCAACAAAGTTCAGCCGAACCCGGCGAACCCGAACTTCCAGGTGTTTGCTCAACTCTATGGATAAACCCTGAGATAGAATCACTTCCAGCTAAAAAGCATCTAACTCCACAATGAAAGGGCTATTCTTATCCAGTTAGATAACAATGGTAGCTTCAACAAAACTTTTTTTAGTATTTTAAAGGCAACCATAGCTTCAGGTTTCCAATTGACGATGTCAACACCTTTCCTGGTCAGATCAGTAAGAGGTTTGGCAATAACATAAAAATGTGTAATACATTTTCTATAACAATTAATAATGAGCGGAAGGGGCAATATTCAAATTCGCAATATTTTGCAAATATTTAATAGAAAATTCGTCATATATTTGCAAATTCGCTATTATTTTCTTGATTGCAAAAATCGTCAATGTAATATTCGAGTAATGCGCTCAAAATACAGGCGTGGGTCACTATAGCTACATTTTTAAAACTGTTGGAAGTTTTCTGAGACTGGAGAAAATGGTTGGCACGGCAGAACATTACGATAGCTTTATATGCAGATAGAGTGCTCCAATATATTCGCGATTGTGCAAATCGACACTAATGATGCGAATATTTTGGTCTGACTACATATTAGTGATTAGTGCACTAAGTATTGTTGTAAACTTGTGACATCAGAGCACTATTTATGTATGTATGTATGTACTGGAGAAAAAAAAAAGTCGAATATTCGAAAATACGAATATATATCACTATATTCTAAATATTCGCAAATTCTCGAAGTTGCGACATTCATGATTCAAATTTTCAATTCGAATATTCGCGCCCAACACTAATAATAATTTGTGAATCACAAGAATCTCTGCAAGGCCTTGAGAGTCTGGGGATATGATATATCCCAAGAATGGTACCTCCTTGACTCCAAACAAACATTTTTCTAATTTAAAAGATGAGAAATTGTTGGTAAAAAAGCCTTAACGTGACGAATATTAGAACTCAAATCAGAGGAGTACCCCAGGATGTCAGCTAATGAAACAGGCCAAAATTTTCCAACAAATTCCCTAAACAAATCGTTTACTAAATTCTGAAAAACAGCAGAGGCATTGCTTAAGCCAAATTGCATCACCAAATATTCAAAGTGTCCTTTCGGGGTATTAGAAACTGTCTTCCACTCATTCCCATCCCTGATGCAGATCAAGTTATAAGTCCACCAGAGGTCTACCTTGGTAATGGTTAACCATTTAGCTCCCTGAATATTATTAAAAAGGTCTGGTATTAACTGCAAATGACAGTGGTTTTTAACTGTGAACTTATTAAGCTCCTTGTAGTCAATAGACCTGCGTCTGAGACCACCATCCTTTTTCTTAACAAAAAAAGAATCCCGCCCAAAGGGAGAAACAGAAGGTCGGATATGACCCTTTACCAGACTTTCTTTAATGTAGTCTTTCATAGCCTGATAATCCAGACCCAAAAAATAAAAAATACGTCCGTTCAGAAATTTAGAGTCCGGAATCAAATTGATTCCACAGTCGTACGCTCTGTGGGGAGGGAGAAAATCAGAACTCGGTTATGTAAATACATCCTTAAATTCATTGATGAAATTAGACAATTGCAGAGGAATCATTTGCAGCAAGACCATTGATAAAGTAGAAAAATGATTAGTGCAATCTATGCCCCAACTCTCCCATTCCCCTATTTCTCAAATAATTACAGGATTGTGAGCATATACTCAAGAAATACTTAGCAAGACATCAACTGGTAATTCCTTCATTACCAGAAATAAATACAAGTTTCAGAGTGGAGGACCACTATGGACATGGTAATTTCAGGAGTACAAAATTCAGCAGAGGGCATTTGGGTACTTCATATTTGGCAGAGGGCATTTGGGACATGACTTGATCCAGTGACTGATGGAACCACAATAGAAACAAAGTCCCTGAAATCTTCTGAGGGTTTTTTGCTCCAATGGTTCATGTTATAAATAATCTCTTTGGATGTATAAGTATGTGTGAGGGTTGTATGTTACTCATGAAGTATATGAAGCACTGGAGGGAGAATATATGATACACAAAGTGGGAACCCAAGATAGTCTTGGAATGGTTGAAATAATGGAGTAAGTGGATGGAATACAGAGATATATAAATCTTCTATACATCAATAGGGACATTTCTTCATCATTTACATCTCATCAGAAGCTTACATTTGAAATATACCTTGAGTGTATTCCCCAACACATACCTCTGATGGATGGCTTTGACATAACTCATAAAAGAAAATAGGATATCATACAGTGTGCTTTCATAGTATAGCTCAATGTATAGAAAAGTGCAGACTGGTGTACTTTTCTCTACAGTAAAAAAAAACAAAAAAACCCCAGCAGTTAAAAACACACTCATTTGAACTATGGTGGGTACATGGGGACCTATGCCTACAAGCGGTATACAGAGTATGCCGGGAGCCTTCCTGATGTTGGTAAACACGCTCACTGAATTTTAAACATTGGCTCACATTTAGCGATGTTTTTGCGCCTCTTTCTGCCACATTTAACTCTAAAACAATGTCTAACTGCTGTGAAACATATGTATTAACCATTTGCTTCAGATATTACAACCATTTGCACTATGTATATCATTTTGTGAAAGTGAAGGAATTGTAATTTTTTTTTTACGCAATCTCACTTCAGTAGGGGGGTGGCATAAAAACTGGAGAAACAGCTCCAGACATACCGTATTTAGAGATGCAACAAAATGTAATAAGATTTACAGCATTTTGACAAATTTGCATAAGATAACATGAAATTACTTTCACAAAAACTGACAGTAAATTAAATATCTGCTCCATTACTGTCAATTACTCAGTGTAAAGGATGACAAGGCAGTATATGATATGATAAATACACAAAATAATAAAGATGTTTATTATGTAAAATCTGTTATTTTCAGAAGAAAAAACAATTTCATTTCCAATGTAATTAGTCAGTGTTAGTTCAATCTACATTCATATGAAAACAGTGCGCTCATTTAGAATGACCTAATGATGGCCCTTCCTAATTGTTGATGGCAGAAAGTGAAATGCATGTGGACATACAGCAAATTGATTCATTAGTGTGATGCATTGAAATACCTTAATATTTCTAACCTGTACCTCTTTGAACATTAAGCATGTAATTTGATAACTCAAAACTAGTAAAATGTACTAAAAACATAGGTTTGAAGTATTAGTACTGTATTTCAGTTTTTGAACATTAAACAATAATTATATATGTTGCAAAAATCTATCTATCTTTCTACAGTATCTATTTATCATTATCTATCTATCTATCTATCTATCTATCTATCTCTATGGTATCTATCTATCTATCTATCTATCTATCTATAAATATGAATAACAAAAAATGGCAGCACTACCACTAAAACAAGCAGGTGCAAGCCCAAAGGGAATAAGCTATTACCCAAAATGTAAAAAAAATAGAAAGGGGCAGAACTCTTAAAAAGAAAAAAAAGTCCTTTATTCACCCATCTGGTGTGTGTGTGTATATATATATATATATATATATATATATATATATATATAGAGAGAGAGAGAGAGAGGGTGGGAGGGGGGAAGAGAGAGACAGTACAATACAATAAACGGTATTAAAGGGGTTGTTCCACAGGGGATATCTAATTGATCTGTGCAGGTTCATCGTGGGGTTCCATCCCTAGATAGGTGTAAAAGTATCAGTCACACTGGTCCCTGGAATCTACAGTATGTGGACTCAAGTGCCCCTCTGTCGTGCCGCCTGCCATATAAGTTGTTTATTGTAGCTGTTATAGCCCTGTTAAAGGTTTTGTAATAGGGACTATGAGTTTCAAGTTACACCTTTTGTTACTGTAAGTGAATCATATTTATAGTAATAAAAACTGTAGTCCACTGAATGATACTTTAGAAAACATATAATGCCCAATAAAATAATAATTGCTACTTAAATTTAAAAGGGTTTCTCCTGCAATTAATAAAAAAAATTACTGTAAATATTACTTTATTATAAACACTTTCCAAATACCTTTCAATATTTATAATGAGTTGTTTTCTCTAGGGTGCAAGCATCAGGGGAAATGAAATGGCCGTTTCTCTACTACCACACACAAAACCTATCCTAATAACATAGCTGGGTCAAGATACTTCATAACTTCAATGCAGTTAGCTAAAGAACTTTCTCAGCCCCCCTAACTACCAGAGTACCCCTTTAATAACAAGTTGCAGTTCTCATCAGTTCTGCTATTATTTTTTATAAACCCATTTATATTTCTATAAACCCATTGGAGGAGATTTATCAAAACTGGTTTAAGGAAAACTGGCTCGATTGCCCATAGCAACCAATCAGATTTCACCTTTAATTTTACAGAGCTCCTTTGGAAAATAAAAGCTGGAAGATTATTGGTTGCTATGGGTAACTAAGCCAGTTTTCCTTTACATCAGTATTGATAAATCTCCCCCATTGTTTTATATTACTTTTTATAAAAATAAAAAACTATAAGTTTTGAGAAATTTGCAGTATTAGTGGGTGAAGACAGTACTGTTGTAAGATATTTTTAGTATATATTTGTGCTGTTTGGAAATCAGCTAGATTGGGGTTCACTGGTTTATCGAATTGCACCTTTTGAGATGATGGTGACAACATGCATTTGTCCCCAGATTCCTGTAATTGTTAATCAGCAAATCTGTGAACCTTTGACATAAATATCAGAAAGATGGAGTTCTACTTTTGGGATCCCACCTATTAGGAAAAAGTGAAACAACACAGTTGCAAAACATTTATCATGTCCTTTGGGCCTGACAACTGGTTTAAAAAAGATCTGAAACTTTTGGACGAGCATAATTTACTCAAAAATGTTGCAAATTTTTGTTTTTACACTGCTTTTCTAAAAACTAACTTAGGCTTAATGGGAGGGGACATAGCCACCCACAGCCCGATAGATTCACATAGCTGGCTCAGATTTTATTTTCTGGTGCATGGGCAGACATAGATCCAACAAACTTAAGAGATCTCAACCTACTTATAAATTTATCACAGGTTTGGTAAAATAAAGATACAAAGTCTGAACAAGTAGTAAGAGAGATGGTTTATTTTTTAAAATGCTAAGAACTTTGCTTTTACTCAATACTTTAAATTGTAAGACAATGAAAACCTACTTATATAAGAAATTTACAATTTTCAGCATTTTTTATATTATCAGGTTCATACTATATTAAATTTTTATTCCATACTATGCTAGTAAGCTACAGCACCTGGACAGTGTGCTTACATTACTACAATTTACACCGTGCATATACTACATTGAAACATGGTATGTCACAAGAGGCTCTGAAATAACCTCATCAATATCAGTGCACCCTGTCCTTTTTGTTTTACCATCATTCATCCTATGATTTATGTAAACAGAAATGAGTTCTGATGAACAAAGCAATGGAGAGAACAGAGGACTATGCACAGTGAGGAACAGAAGTATTTTAACACCCTGCGATTTTGCAAGTTCTCCTACTTAGAAATCATGGAGGCGTCTGAAATTCCCACTCTGAGAGACAGAATAAAAAAAAATAAAAAAATAAGGAAATCACATTGTATGATTTTTAAAGAATTTATTTCTCTTGCACTGTTGCACATAAGTATTTGAAAACCTGGCAATCAGCAAGAATTCTGTCTCTCAAAAACCTGTTACTGTGCCTTTAAAAATTCCACCTCTACTCGACTCATTAATATAACTTAGTAGCACCTGTCTGAGCTCTTTAAAGAAACCTGTTCACTCCACAGTCAGTCAGGCGCCAACTACTCCCATGTGCAAGACCAAAGAGCTGTCAAAAGACACCAAAAACAACATTATGGACCTCCACAAGGCTGGAAAGGGCTACTGGGCAATTGCCAAGCAGCTTGGTGAAAATAGATCAACTGTTGGGGCAATTGTTAGAAAATGGAAGAGGCTAAAGATGACTGTCAGTCTCCCTCGGACTGGGCCTCCATGCAAGATCTCACCTTGTGGGTTATCACTGATGATAAGAAAAGTGAGGAATAAGCCCAGAACTACAAGGGAGGAGCTGATCAATGAAATGAAGAGAGCAGGTACCACATTTTTAAAGGTCACTGTCGCTAGAACAGTATGCCGTCATGGTTTCAAATCATGCATTGCAAGGAAGGTTCCCCTGCTCAAGTTATCACATGTCCAGGCCCATCTGAAGTTTTGGTCTAAACTTCACTCTTCGTGTTCGTAGGAAAAAGATGGATGAGCTACATCCCAAGAACACTATCCCTACTGTGAAGCATGGGGGTGGTAACATCATGCTTTAGGGGGTGCTTTTCTGCGAAGGGAAAAGGACGACTGCACTGTATTAAGGAGAGGATGAATGGGTCCATTTATTGTGAAATTTTGAGCAACAACCTTCTTCCCTCAGTCAGAGCATTGAAGATGGGTTGTGGCTGGGTCTTCCAACATGACAACGACCCGAAGCACACAGCCAGGATAACCAAGGAGTGGCCCCGTAAGAAGCATATCAAGGTTCTGGAGTGGCCTAGCCAGTCTTCAGACCTAAATCCAATATAACATCTTTGGAGGGAGCTGAAACTTTGTGTTGCTCAGCGACAGCCCCGAAACCTGACAGATCTAGAGGAGATCTGTGTGGAGGAGTGGGCTAAAATCCCTGTTGCAGTGTGTGGAAACCTGGTCAAGAACTACAGGAAACGTTTTACCTCTATTATTGCAAACAAAGGCTTCTGTACCAAATGTTACCACTGATTTTCTCAGGTGTTCAAATACTTATGTGCAGCAGTGCAAGAGAAATAAATTCTTTAAAAATCATACAATGTGATATCCTGATATTTTTTTTTTTTTAGTCTGTCTCACAGAGTGGGAATGCAGCTATAATGTGAATTTCAGTCCCCTGTATGATTTCTAAGTGGGAGAACTTGCAAAATCGCATGGTGTTCTAAAACTTCTGTTCCTCACAGTATATTTTTATTGTAACTGTCACGACCGCTATCCCAGCAGCAGTCGTGTCGCACCAGACGGAGGGGAAGGGGGACCCTTATCTACGGATGGGAAATAGAACGGCCACCCCTGACAAACCCTACGCTGGCATCTGTCTGCCCTGATACCCTAGACGGGGTGTGAACCCGTGCGGCGAGCAGGATGCCTAAACCCTGAGTGACCCTCAGAAGACTAGACTGGGGAAAGGCAGATGGGAGCACTAGTCACCATCACTCATGTCTAGGAGAACAACAGGGGAAGACAGTAACAAACAAACAAACAATCTCCAGCAGAGATAGACTTATCCAGTCACGAGCAGAGAAGATGATCCCAACAACGACAGTCCATGCCAGACACGAGCTCCACGGCAATACCGTCAAACGATCTCCTTCAAAGGTCAGAATAGCACTGGAAGTAAGGACTATATCTGGCAATGACTGCAAGTGAAACTGAAACTAATATAGTAGCTGGGAGTGGCAGACAGCACTCACCTGAGAAGAATGCCTACAAACTCCCAGTCAGGACAAAAAGGTTCACAAGGCAAAACCTGGATGACATACCCTGAACCATGAAGCAAACTCACAAGCTATCGCGAGTAGCAAGTCGCTGCGACCTTCTCTTCCCAGACCTATCTGGATCAGTCACAGTCGTGACAGTACCCCCTTTCTACGAGGGGCCACCGGACCCTCAAGACCAGGCCTCTCGGGTGGGACCTATGAAAAGCCCGAATGAGTCTGTCCGCCTTTATCTCTGATGCTGGCACCCACATTCTCTCTTCGGAACCATAACCTTTCCAGTGCACCAGGTACTGAAGAGAGCGGCGAACATATCGTGAATCAACAATCTTTTCTACCTGAAACTCAAGACTGCCATCAACAACCACCGGTGGAGGCGGTAGTGGCAATGGTTCAGGAGGTTCTACATATCTCTTAAGCAGAGATCTGTGGAAGACATTATGGATCCTTAGAGTCTGAGGTAGCTCCAGACGAAAAGCCACCGGGTTAATGATCTTAATTACCCTATAGGGACCAATAAATCTCGGACCTAATTTCCATGAGGGAACCTTCAACTTGATATTTCTGGTAGACAACCACACCAAGTCATTCACCCCAAGGTCCAGACCTTCAGAGCGCTTCTTATCAGCCACACGCTTGTATCTGCCACCACTCTCTTCAAACTTTCTTGCACACTCTGCCACACTGATGAAAGTGAAGACGCAAATCGTTCCTCCTCGGGAATCCCAGATGGCCCCCTCACTAAACGTACAAAACTGAGGATGGAAACCATACGCACCAAAAATGGTGACTTATCGGTGGATTCTTGACGACGATTATTAATGGCAAACTCGGCTAACGGTAAATAAGATGACCATTCCTCCTGATTTTCGGAAACAAAGCATCTCAAATATGTCTCTAGGTTTTGATTGGTACGTTCAGTCTGACCGTTGGACTGTGGATGGAAAGATGAAGAAAACGACAGATGAACCCCTAAACGAGAACAAAAAGCTTTCCAAAATTTAGAAACAAATTGGGTACCACGATCCGAAACAATATCGGAAGGGACCCCGTGAAGCTTCACGATGTGGTCAATAAAAACCTGAGCCAGTGTGTTAGCATTAGGCAATGCGGTCAGAGCAATAAAGTGCACCATTTTACTGAATCTGTCAACAACAACAAGAATAACAGTCTTCCCCGCTGATACTGGTAGATCAGTAATGAAATCCATTGATAGGTGCGCCCAAGGCCTGTTGGGGATGGCCAGAGGTAAAAGACGCCCTGCCGGACGAGTATGATCCACCTTAGAACGAGCACAGGTAGGACATGCAGACACAAAATTCAACACCTCCTGGCGCCACTTAGGCCACCAGAACCGACGAGACACTAATTCAGAGGTTGCCTTACTACCTGGGTGTCCTGCCAGTGCGGAGTTATGGTGTTCCTTTAGTATCTCCAGGCGTAAATTTTCTGGCACAAACAGTTTATCCGAGGGGCAGGAGGCCGGGCGTCCCCTGAGCTTCCAACACCCTCCCTCTAAACCTGAGTGTAATGCAGAGACCACCACCCCTTTTGCAAAATAGGCTCTGGAACATCATCATCACCCCTCCAGGAAAACTTCGAGACAATGCATCCGCCTTAGTATTTTTGCCCCGGGCGATAGGTTATTACAAAATTAAACCTAGTAAAAACAACGACCACCGAGCCTGTCTAGGGGTGAGACGTTTAGCAGACTCCAGATATACTAAGTTTTTGTGATCGGTAATCACTGTGACGGGATGAACCGCCCCTCCAAAAAATGACGCCACTCCTCTAAGGCCAACTTAATAGCCAAAAGTTCCCTGTTGCCAATGTCATAGTTCCTTTCTGCAGTAGACAATTTCTTCGAAAAGAAAGCACACGGACGCCATTCACCAGGGACGGGCCCTGAGATAGTACCGCTCCCACCCCCACCTCTGATGCGTCAACCTCTACAATAAAAGGAAGCGAGACATCTGGCTGTACGAGAATAGGAGCCGAGGTGAATCTTTCCTTCAGAGATGTAAAGGCAGTTTTGGCTGCATGTGACCATTTGGAAAATCGGATCCCTTTCGGGTCATGTCCGTCAGTGGTTTGACCACCAAGGAATAGTTCTTTATAAACTTTCTATAAAAATTGGCAAACCCCAGGAAGCGTTGCAATGCCTTCAGGTTCTCAGGCAGATCCCAGTCCATAATTGCCCGGACTTTCTCTGGATCCATGCGAAACCTGAATCTGACAACACATACACCAGAAATGGCAGTTCTTTACGGCGAACACACATTTCTCTAATTTAGCAAACAATTTGCTGGCCCTTAATATCTGCAGCACTTGTCTCACATGGATCTTATGTGTATCCAGATCCGAGAATAGACCAGGATGTCATCAAGATATATCACAACAAATCTCCCGATAAGGTGACTAAAAATATCGTTGACAAAATGTTGGAACACCGCAGGCGCATTAGTAAGACCAAATGGCATGACCAGATTTTCATAATGCCCTTCCGGAGTATTAAAGCCGTCTTCCACTCATCCCCTCTTTGATGCGAACCAGGTTATAGGCTCCTCTGAGATCCATTTTGGAGAACCATTTAGCACCAGCAACCTGATTAAAGAGGTCGGGAATGAGAGGAAGAGGATAGGGATCTCGGATAGTTATCCGGTTTAATTCCCGGAAATCCAGGCAAGGACGCAGGCCCCATCTTTCTTTTTAACGAAAAAGAACCCTGCAGCCACGGGTGAAGAAGAGGGTCTGATGTGTCCCTTAGCCAAACTCTCCGAAATATAATCTTTCATAGCCTTCCTCTCCGGGCCAGAAAGATTGTATAACCGGGTTTTAGGTAGTTTTGCCCCAGGTAACAGATTAATTGGGCAATCATATGGACGATGAGGTGGTAACCCCTGACAACCCTTCTCAGAGAACACATCCATAAAATCTGACAGAAAGGAAGGTAGAGATGTTACAGAGAGTGTTGAGCACCTACTACTCAAGCAGTTGTCCTTACAATGTTCACTCCACTCCACAATCTCCCCGGCCTGCCAATCCACCACGGGATTGTGAGTCACCAGCCAGGGAAGCCCCAAAACCATAGGAGCCGGAAGACCGTCCAGGACATAACAAGAGATATGCTCTTTATGGAGGTCCCCTACCTGCAGATGGATATTATGGACGATCTGAGTTAACTCTCTGAGTAAGAGGGGAGGAGTCGATGGCAAAAACAGGAATAGTTCTGCGTACCGGTTCCGGAGTAAAACCCAGAGCCTGAGCAAACCGTGAATCCACCAAGTTGACCCCCGCCCCACTGTCCAAAAAGACGGAACAGATCTCAGTCTTATTGCCCGCCACAACGGTAGCGGACAACAAAAACTGAGACATGCGTATGGAGGAAACGAATACGCCCAGACTGTTATCCTCCGCACAGTCTGGGGACTCTAGTTTTCCGGCGGCTCCTTAGTTTGTGATCTCTTGGGTGCTGAGGGACATACCTTTACAAAATGACCCCTCCCCCCACAACGAAAACAAACCTCTGACCTATGGCGGACCTTAGGAGGATTCACCCGTCTAGTGGCGCCCCTATTTGCATTGGTTCGACTGGATCACAACAAACCGATCCCTGCCCTATAGAGGCCTCTGTAGAATTTAATAGTCTCTCCCTGAGTCGTCTGTCGATTCTTATGGACAGAGACATAGCAGCCTCAAGAGACCCAGGGACCTCGTATACAGCCAGCGCGTCTTTTAATTTTTCAGACAACCCCTGGCAGAACTGACTCCTAAGGGCCGAGTCGTTCCATAATGTATCCGTAGCCCACCTACGGAATTCAGAACAATATAGTTCAGCTGACCGGTTCTCCTGCCGAAGTCTACATAGCTTAGACTCAGCCAGTGAGACCCTGTCCGGGTCATCATACACGAGACCCAAGGCTTCAAAAAACTCCTCCACTGATCGTAAGGCCGGAGAGTCAGATGGTAAAGAGAAAGCCCAAGCCTGCGGATCTCCTTGCAGGAGAGAAATTACAATGCCCACCCGTTGTTCCTCACCGCCGGAGGATCTAGAGCGTAACCTGAAGAACAATTTACAAGCTTCTCTGAAAGTTACAAATTGGTCTCTCCCTCCTGAGAACCTATCAGGAAAAGCCACTTTTGGCTCAGGAGTACCTTGGTCTCCCGTAGGAACGGTGGAACCCAAGGATTGCTGCTGCTGCTGCAGTACTGTTGCTTTTAATCCTGCTACTTCAAGGGATAACCCCTGTAATTGTTTCGCCAAAACCGTAACTGGATCCATAGTGGAACAGAAGAATACAAAGCAAAACAGCAGGCAAAAAAAAAAAAAGTAAATGTCACTTTTTTTTTTTTTAAAAGGCCAGATATACTGTCACGACCGCTATCCCAGCAGCAGTCGTGTCGCACCAGACGGAGGGAAGGGGGACCCTTATCTACGGATGGGAAATAGAACGGCCACCCCTGACAAACCCTACGCTGGCATCTGTCTGCCCTGATACCCTAGACGGGGTGTGAACCCGTGCGGCGAGCAGGATGCCTAAACCCTGAGTGACCCTCAGAAGACTAGACTGGGGAAAGGCAGATGGGAGCACTAGTCACCATCACTCATGTCTAGGAGAACAACAGGGAAAGACAGTAACAAACAAACAAACAATCTCCAGCAGAGATAGACTTATCCAGTCACGAGCAGAGAAGATGATCCCAACAACGACAGTCCACGCCAGACACGAGCTCCACAGCAATACCGTCAAACGATCTCCTTCAAAGGTCAGAATAGCACTGGAAGTAAGGACTATACCTGGCAATGACTGCAAGTGAAACTGAAACTAATATAGTAGCTGGGAGTGGCAGACAGCACTCACCTGAGAAGAATGCCTACAAACTCCGAGTCAGGACAAAAAGGTTCACAAGGCAAAACCTGGATGACATACCCTGAACCATGAAGCAAACTCTCAAGCTATCGCGAGTAGCAAGTCGCTGCGACCTTCTCTTCCCAGACCTATCTGGATCAGTCACAGTCGTGACAAACTGTGACATTAGTTAATCCCAAAGAAAGAAATATTTCCTTAGCAGTGTGTACTTTTAATGTTGAATGGGTTTTCAAAGAAATTATGTGCTTACAAGAATTCAACAAAAGACAGAAGATCCATAAAAGTCATTCTGCTTTTGATGCTTGCATCCTTTCGATTTACAGTATGTATGTGGGTATAAATGCACATAGACCCATTATATTGTCTATAAATCAGAAATAAAAGGATTTAGGCTATCTCCTAAAGAGAAAAAAAACACCATCTTAAATACTATTATAAATGTATTTTTCATCAAGGACACCTTGTCATACTTTAGCAGATAGCACACAAGCTTCTAAATGAGTTGAATGACATTTCCTACATATACTGATGTTTCTCTAGTCACCGAAAATGACTCCTAATATATTTTATGAATAAAATGGAAATGTGGATTCACATTTTAGATGCTTCTTCCAGCTGCACGTACTAAAGTATATTTATGACTTTTAAACATTGAAATTTTATGGGAAATTGTTACTTCAGAGGTCATTGAAGTCTTCCTTCCATGTTGATATAAAATTTCATTTAGCTTGAGAATAACATTCCACGGCAAACATCTTCTCATCCCCTGGATCATGTTATTTGTATTCCCCTTGTGGGTCCCCATCTATCTGACCTCGCTGAATATTTTTTGTGTAGACTCTATATCATAAAATCAATCAAAGTATCTAAAATGTTTAATAACTTCAAAATAAGGTAAAACTAATATCTGTTTGATGGAATGATGTTTATGGCAGACGTTTTCTAAATCAATCAGTTTTTTTAAGCATTGTGTTCAATCTTCGTTGAGGACATGAGAGGACTTATAGAAATGATTGACAGTTCTATCAAGCAAAAGAAAAGTTTTCGTTATTGGAACTGGCTTTGGAGCATAAGTGACTGATATAGACTCAAAAAACCCCCAAATACACAAAACTAATAAATAAAGCACCATGTAAAAAAAAAAAAAAACTGACAATTTTATAATTCAGAATAGACATTAAAGTAACATCTGGTTGTATAAATAAAAGATTGTAAATTATAAAAATAAAAAAAAAATATAAAACTGCAGAAAGGCTCAAAAATAGGGGAATGGCAAAAATACAAAAAAAAATATGCTATTCACATTGATGAATATAAAAAAAGACAAGACTATGAACATACATCATAGAACACTTCTACAGAGCACCCAAGCACAGTGGAAGAACCCAAGCATTAAACCAGGCATCCCTTTCTTTGAAGAGGAGAGGGTGTCAGGACTCTAGTTCAGGTTTAGGAGTCCCTATGCTATGTCCATATATGTCCATATATGGAGTCAGTGCTTGGGGACACCCAGTGTATTTAAATCTAATTTAGTCTGCATTTCAGAAAAGTTTCTCATGGGATTTGAACTCACAACCATCTGCATTAGTGGCAAGCATTCCTAATCACTGGGCTATACAACCCAATTATAAACTGTGCTGGAAAAACTATTTCTACATATCTGCTGAATAGAAAAAAAGTCAGCTTTAAAGGGGCAGGGCGCTGTGGATGATACTGTTAAGGGAGCGGAGTGCTGTGGAGGTCACAGTTCAGGGGGAAAGTAGGGTGGCCATTCAAGTCGTCCTTAAAACTCCGCTCCCAGGTCCAGCTAAACCACGCCTCCAATTTGGTTAGACCATGCCCTATCCCCTGCAAAGGTGGAAGGGACGGTGTCTTTCTCCCTGCAGCTCACATTCAGACAGAACAGTGCTGTTGTCTTAGAGTGAGCTGTTTAAAAGGACACGCCCCCAATCCAGTTAGGTCGTGCCCCCTCCCACTCAGTCAACAGGGATTGAAAAAAAAGTTAAAAATCAACTACTAGGTACACAGCTCAGCAGACAGTATCACACAGGATAGGATTAGATACACAGTTTAGCAGACAGTATCACAAAGGATAGGATTAGATACACAGCTCAGCAGATAGTATCACACAGGCTAGGATTAGATACACAGCTCAGCAGACAGTATCACACAAAATAAGATTAGATGCACAGCTCAGTAGATGGTATCACCCAGGACAGGATTAGATACACAGCTCAGCAGACAGTGGCGCGGGGCAGTATAGAGGTCACTGATATGGGGAATACTGTTGATATCTTTTTACAACACATGGAAACATGAAGCGAAATAGATGAAATATACCCGTGCAAATACCCCTGGGATCTATATATATCGAGCGGTTGTTATCCTGGATAAAGGAATATATAAACTTCAGGTTCTCAGAATGTTAAATGATAAGATGGTGTATAAGGTCCTGGATGGCAACCCCCTCCCCCTTTTTCAAAAGAAAATCGAGGATCTTTTGAATGTGGGTCTTGAATGCGGCTATTTAACGCAGTGTGAGAGAGATTACATATATGTTGTACATCCGACGGTGGCGATTTTTCATGCCTTACCCAAGGTTCACAAAGATGTTTTTCCACCACCGCTACGACCTATAGTAGCCGGTATTGGGGGTTACTCGGAACGTTTGTCTGAGTGGGCGGATTCACTTTTACAGCCGTTAGTTCCCCTTATACCAGGCTAAATTAGGGACAGTACTACAGTGCTAAAATCCATGCATTCATTGGTGTGGAGAGAAAACTATGTATGGATTACAGCTGATGTGGTATCTCTCTATACCAATATACCGCATGACCTTGCGCTGATTGCTCTAAGATGGTTCCTTCAAACTTATAGTAATTACTCTGATGGATTGAAGGAATTTTTGGAAATGGCCATTGCCTTTCTATTGAAGCATAATTTTTTTATGTTTGATAATATGTATTATCTACAGGTATCGGGGGTGTTGATGGGGGCCAGATTCTCTCCGTCCATTGCCAATATATTCATGGCATGGTGGGAGAGGACCTTCCTCCTCATCGACACCCTTCCATTTGGTGGTCGCCTGCAGTGGTATGGTCGTTACATCGACGACTTGCTGTTTGTTTGGTCGGGCGGTGTGGAGGCCATACCACTGTTTGGCAACTATCTGAATTCATGTTTACCATCGATTTCATTCACATTGCACTATGACCATGTTCAGACTTCCTTTTTGGATTTAAAACTCAGGGGCAATGTTTCACTTGCACGGGTGGATACCACCCTGTATAGAAAAGAATTGGCTGGCAACACAATATTGCATGCTACATCTTGTCACCCCAAACATATAATTGATAATATTCCTAGGGGTGAACTTTTGCGTGTTAAACGGAGTTGTTCAGACCAAGCGTCTTTTGAGTGGAAGAGTGAACAAGTTATAGAGAGGTTATCTGCTAGAGCATACCCCAGAGCCTATGTGCAAAGCTGTAAAAACCAAGTGCAGACGTAGTGGACGTACTAAATCAAAGGATAGTGGAGTTTCAAATGTCACTTTTGTAACTCAATATAGTAGTGAGTATCAGGAGATTTGCAATATTGTCCGTAAACATCTATCTGTTTTGAACTTTGAAGATGTGTGGTCCGACATTCTAGGGAGTGGGATTAGATGTGCTGCTAGAAGGGCTCCCTCAATAGGGAATATTGTCAGTCCCAGTTTATATCAAGAAAATAAAAATGTAATCTTGCCTTGGCTCTATACTAAGGGTTGTTTTAAATGTGGCCATAAAAAATGCATATGTTGTGATCATTTAAAAGTCAGCAGAGATTTTGTTTCATGTTCAGACAACAATATCTATAATGTTAAAATCTATATAAATTGCAATACTCGCAATGTGATATATGTAATCACTTGTAAGGATTGCAAATTACAATATGTGGGTCACACTACTAACCCTCTCAAGGTGCGCATACGCAAGCATATTTCTGACATTCCACATTACCGTACCCGCAATGTATCAGCGGCCAGTACACACTTTGCGCTGATACATGGTGGTGATATTACCAAATTAAAGGTGCAAGGTATAGAAAGGGTGTTTAACCCTTTGAGAGGGGGCGATATCAAAAGAAAACTCCTTAATCGTGAATCCTTTTGGATGTTCAAATTGAAAACCAGAATACCACTTGGTCTGAACAAAAAATACGATTTAATACTGCAATATTAATTGGATGTCATATGCCTTTTTGTGACTTTTTCTTTTCTCTTTTTTGTTTTTCAATCAGAGATATATATATTTTTTATATGTAATGAAGTATATAGCTGGTGAGTCTGTTAATGATTGCGATCAGATGTGAGGTCATGTGACCTGAGCAATCAGTTTTTCAGCTGAACACTAGCTTTTTAAGTTTGCTTTTTGTTTTTTGTACATATGTCATGATGAAGGACCTGGATTTGTAAAGGTCTGAAACGCGTAACATTGTACTGGTGTCCTGGTGTTATGGAAGTTTTTAGACTGAATCTACAATAAAGAATCACGCCTTACTGGTGAGCTGGACGCTTTTATCTTTATTTTGGATATATATATATATATATATATATATATATATATATCAGTAATTGCACACTTATTTTGTGTCATACATTTTTTACAATTACTAAAAATCATATAAATCTAATTTAGTCTCTATTTCTGAAATGTATCTGCCAGCATTTGAACTCACATTCTTTTGCATTAGAGACAAGAATCTTAACCACTGGGCTATACAACACAATTATAAATTGTGCTGGAAAAAACCTCAAAGTTATTCCTAAAGTAGTAAGTGTTCCTATACAGAAGGAATACTTACTGATACAGAAACTACTATGAGGTTTTTCCAGTACAGTTTATCATTGGGTTGCTTAGCCCAATGGTTAGGATGCTTGCCTCTAATGCAGAAGGTCGTGCGTTTAAATCACTGGAGAAACTTTTCTGAAATACATACTCAATTAGATTTAAATACACTGGGTGTCCCCATTCACTGACTCCATATATGGACATAGCTATATATGGAGTTAGAGCAGGGACTTCTAAACCGTGGACTCACACTGGGGTATTCTGCCTCTGAATAGTAATTTTCTGCATAGACATAGAGGCTAAATTAGATTTAAATTCACTGACTCGAGCATTTTGCTCGAGAACACCAGTGTTCGGCCGAGCATGCTCGCTCAACACTAATGATTACCAATACAATTGGGTGATACAACACAAATATAATGAGAGGAGCATTTGAAGTTAGTTTTGTTTGAGTCTGTGTTGGAGTACTTTATGCCACATTTCTCAAATGTACCATGTTGTTTGATACATTTTTTTTATCCTTAAATCTAACATTTTCATCTAGAAATTTCACTTCAGTTTTGCTACTTCATCCTCCTATTGGAGTGAGACTTTTTTTTTTTGTGGCTTTTTAAAAACTACACCCACCTTTCCAGCCACATATGAAAACTGGAGTGAGTGGTGTAATACTAAAAAATAAAAAAATTCAACATGTTTGTGCAAGTGCAAAGAATTGCAAAAGCTCTATTTTGCAACTTTTTGAAATCGTAATTCTGGAGTGAAGGCATGATAAATCAGAGCTATAGTCTATTGTCATATGGTCATAGTTAAAAGGGTGCCTTACACACACAGGGTATGTTGGCACTGCTACAGATTTTGCATTAGGACCAAGGATTCTCAATTTCTACCCCTGATTCCTATGGAATCACAGCAAATCCCTTGTCTTGTTAAATTCTGTAATTTCTCTAAATATTTGAATTGTGTTCACCATAGACCGGGATCATACTCAAAGGGCCTCAAAGGGCCCCCTGCATCTCCAATTTCCCAGTATACCTGAGTCAAGCACACAAAGGCAATGCAGAACGCAAAGAATCCATCTCAACATTTGTGGCATATTGCTAGGATATATCACAAATGTCAGATAGATTCAATTTGAAGGAGAGTCCATTGCTCATAGACAGCATACTCTTCATTCACAGCTATAGCTCAACTATTTTCAGTAGTTCCACAGCAGTGAATAGGGAGCAAGCCATATAATTACTAGAAATGGGCAAGTTAGCGCAGAAGAAATTTTAGTTCGAAATAAATTGTAATTAATAAAAAGTTGCCCTTTAAACTAAGCAACTGGTTTGAATACAAGAATACATCTCTCACTTCACATATTACAAAGCTGTGTGCCTTTATTTATACTGGCCATGAAACCACTCTTACTGACCATAAGGAACGATCCAAACATCAGAGGTCTATGTTTGGGAGGTAGGGAACAGGTAACTGCTGCATTTGCGGATGACATCATGATTATGACTACAAATTGCCTCACCTCCCTTCCTAGAATTCAATCACATCTAGATATGTACAGTTCCTTTTCGGACATCAAAATTAATGCAAGCAAATCATTGGTCCTGTCTTGTGGGATTAATCCCTCCACTAAACGTCAATTGATGGAAAACTCGCCATTCAATTGGTCTTCCCCTACTATCACGTACTTAGGAGTCAAGATTAGCCCCCAGATTACGGACCTCTTCTCCTTGAATTATATCCCCCTGAGAAACTCTATATTTAAAGCCATTGATAATCTTAATCGCTCTAACCCCACGCTCTCCTGGTTTGGGCGTAAAAACATGCTTACCTCTTTAATTCTGCCCCACCTTACTTACCTGCAGCAAGTGCTCCCAATCCCTGTCCCGAGACAATATTATGCTTCCATACAATGGAAATTTAAGTTATTTATCTGGAACGGAAAGAGGGCTTGGCTCTCCACCTCGTTACGCTGGTAGAATTGCCTTCCCAAACCCAGAACTGTGTGGCAAAGCAATCCTACTAGCAGTATCTTGGCTACGCTCTCCCACACAGGGCTCCTGGGTGGACCTAGAACTGGACATCCTGGACAGACCCGCTAGAGCACTCCTACTAGGACACCATACTACCCCTCCTATTCCCCTATCTTCCTACCCATTACTTAAAGCCACCCTAGATGCTTGGAGATGGTTCTACACATGCCACTGCTCTATTCCCTTCCCATCCCCACTTCTAACAGTAAAAGATGTTTTCGGCTCAGCACCTAACGCCCTGAGATCTTCGACCTCACAAGGCTTGAAGTCTTCACCAACTCCCTTAAGATCACTTTTTGACACTTTGGGTGTCATGATCCCCACTGAGACCATAAATGACATGCTTAACCCCCTCCCTTGTGATCTCACCTCCATTACCTTCATCAGATCTTACATCAGACTACATGTTCAACTAGTGGATATCCTTCGCCCTCTCGTATGGCTTGAATCTATAGTGTCCCAACCCTGCCCCCCTAAAAAACTAATTTCGCAAATATACGACAAACTACGCCACCCACCTATTTTAGCAAAACCGTCTTTTATAAGACAATGGGAACTGCATATGGATATCACAATTCCATTCTCTGACCTACATTACCTCCCTCCGTGTAGCCTCTCGTGTACGTATCCAAGAGAATGGGTACAAAATCCTCACACGCTGGTACAATACACAGGACAAAATGTATCTTTTCTCAATCTCGTCCTCTGATAGGTGCTGGAGATGCCTCAGTGACAGAGGTACCTTCTATCACATATGGTGGTCTTGCCCTCTGATCTCAAAGTGGTGGTCCGACATTTTCTCTTCAGCTAATCGGGCTTGCCTGACCCTCTTCCATTCAACCCCACAACTGTCCCTCTTATCCATTCATCCGAGTGACAAACACAACCCTATACCGTACCTCCTTAAGCAGTTATTTCTAGCAGCCCGACTCCTAATCCCAAAGTCCTGGCTACAAACCTCCCCCCCATCATTGGAACAGTGGAACCTGAAAGTTGACCAGCTATACAGATTTGAAGAAATGTCCTCATGGGAATCCCGAACACATGTTTCCTTTCTTAAACGGTGGTCTAAATACAGGTTTGTGACTGACCAATCATTCTCACCATTCTTAGAAGACCCGTAATTCATGGTCCTCACAACCTACTGTATTTTATGGATGCCTATCCACTACTCTGGCTCCTGCGGGACCACTCCTAATGAATAAGTCCTGACAACATGTCCGTTCACCACTTACCTATTCAGGCTAGGACTATTGTTGTACCACATTCACGTTATAAGTCATTGACTTCTGTGATGTACCGCCATATGCCTTGTACCGTGTTATCTGTTACTTTATTTTATTCCAATGTTAATGAAAAACTAAATAAAAATATAAATAAAAAAACAAAAAAAACAAAGCTGTGTGCCTGTTAACACTAGAGATGAGGTAATTTTTCAAAATTTTGATCTGCTGGCTTCCCCAAAAATTTGGTGAATTACGTTAAAAAACTTCTATTTCCTGGCTGCAGAGAGCCTTTAAAGTGGTGTAGAACACTGAGCCTCCCGACAGAGTGGAGAGGGTATCAATTCATAAGAAATTGAAGGCACTGTGCATTTATCGAGGTCCGGGTGCACGGTCAGCAGGTCGGGGCCCCATACAAATATAATGAATGGACCGGCACTCCGCAATCTTGTGTAGAAAATTTCTTTATTCATCACCCATATGTGACGCGCATTTCAGCACAGGCATGTGCCTTTGTCAAACTAATTGCTTGACAAAGGCACATGCCTGTGCCGAAACGCGCGTCACATATGGGTGACGAATAAATAAATTTTCTACACAAGATTGCGGAGTGTCGGTCCATTTATTATATAGAGTGGAGAGGGTGTCAGCAGTAAGTTTGTGTTGATGTCACTGATTTAGTCCCTTCCTCTGATCCGTCAGAACAATAACCACCCAAAAACGTATCCTGTCAGCATTTGGTCAGTAAGCCGTCAGTATTTCTAATGCCAAATAAAAAAAGAGTGGATCCGAAACTGAGATGACACATGAATGTTACATTTGCATGTCTTCTGTGTTTTGTACCCACTCCTGCTTTTGGCTACCAAATCCTAAGCCAATTCTGATGGGACCATACAGACCTTATAGCCGCTACACAGACAGGATCCATTGTGCGTTTCCGTTTTCCTTCCTTCTGACAGATCAGAAGAAGGGTCAAATAAATTATTATGTCAGCCTGGCCGAAAGGCAAAATACTAACCCGGTCATGAAGTGAGGAGGGTGGGAACAGCATGAGAAGTCCACAGAGTGGCCCTATGACATAGTGTTGAGGTGGCAGCAGCAGGAAGAGGCCACAGAGTGGCACAATGACAGTGTGGAGGTGGCAGCAGCAGCATCAGGAGGAGGCCACAGGGTGGCACAATGACAGAGTGTGGAGGTGGCGGCAGCATTAAGAGGCCACAGAGTGACAAGGTGACATAGTCATAGTGTGGAGATGTCAGCAGCATGAGGAGGCCACAGAGTGGAAAGGTGACATAGTGTGGAGCTGGCAACAGCATCAGGAGACCACAGAGTGGCACAATGACAGAGTCTGGAGGTTGCGGCAGCATCAGGAGGCCACAGTGGGGAAAGGTGACATAGTTTGGAGGTGGCAGCAGCATGAGGAAACCTCAGAGTCGCGCAATGACAGTCTGGAGGTGGCGGCAGCATGAGGAGGTCACAGAGTGGCAAGGTGATATAGTGTGGAGGTGGCAGCAGCATGAGGAGGCCACAGAGTGGCAAGGTGACATAGTGTGGAGGTAGCAGCAGTATGAGGAGACCATAGAGTGGCACAATGACAGAGTCTGGAGGTGGCAGCAGCATGAGCAGACCACAGAATGGCCCAATGACAGAGTCTGGAGGTGGCAGCAGCATGACAAGACCACAGAGTGACACCATGACAGAGTCTGGAGGTGGTGGCAGCATCAGGAGGCCACAGAATGGCAAGGTGACATACTGTGGAGGTGGGTGGCAATACCAGTGCCCACTGAAGATGGTGGGTGAAAGAAGGAGCATTTAGCATCAGATGTGTGGCATCAGATGGGTGACAACATCAGAATAGCTGAGGAAGGTAGCCAGAAGAAACTGGTCTCTTTTGTCAAAGTGTTGGTGTGGCACCATGGATGATCTAGTCTGATCATCCACCCGCCCCCCCCTATCATTTACCAGGATGGCCGAGCGGTTGCAGAGTGTCAGCACATTGCTGACACTCTGCTTGAAACGGCTAACAGAAGGCAGATAACAAAGGCAGAAGTTTGAGTTTTGTTTGGCTGTTAACCTTTGCTTTGTTAATTGAAAAAAATGTATTGAAATAGAAAATTTGCTAAAAGAAATCAAAATACTGAAATTTTATCTCCATTTGCCATTAACTTTTGTGGAACACCTAAAGGGTTAACAAAGTTTGTAAAATCAGTTTTGAATACCTTGAGGGGTGTAGTTTCTAGAATGGGGTAATTTTTGGGTGGTTTCTATTATGTAAGCCTCACAAAGTGACTTCAGACTTGAACTAGTCCTTAACCACCTCCCGACCGCTAACGCAGGGATGCGTCCTGTGGGCGGCTAGAATATAATGTATAATGTGTTAAATGGCTTCTGTGCTCTCTGCTAGGTCCTTTTCGTCGGTTGGTCCCAGCAGAGAGCACACGTGACTGTGAGTACACCAAGCAGCTAAACAATTAGCCCCTGATCACCCACCCATCACCCCAATTAACCCCTTGATCACCCCTGTCAATCACTAGTGAAAGGGAAAAAAGTGATCAGTGCAAACAGTATTAACTTTTAGGTTTAGCTTAGTTTAGGCCCTCTTTGGCAGGTAGTTAGCTTCGGTTAGCGGCCATCTCACCGCACCGCAGTCACTGATTCGCTGATTAGCGTAACGCTAATCAGTAGGTACTTTATAGTGTCTGTAAGTGATCAGAACTGATCACAGTCAGATCTATAATCGTATTAGTGTCACCTTAGTCACCCTCCACCCAAAACGCAGTGTTTGCCCGATCAGCCCTGATTGGTCGCCCACACGTGCGTTCACCCACGCCCGCCCCGCCGCAGTGACAAAAAATATCTATATTTTTTTTATCAATGCACAATCACTACACAAGCGCTGGAGCGATAAAAAAAATCAGTTTTGATATTTTTTATCAATCGCAGCGGCTTCCTGTACTTCGCTAGCCTCCCGTTTGTAAGACAGGCTTGTTTTTTTTCTTGTGTAGTCTCAGGGAATACCCCCTAAATTTAGTTGTCCAAATGGCAAGTAAGGGGGTATTCGTCTGAAGAGGCCTACAGGATTCTGACCCAGTCAGATGAGGAATGGGAACCCTCATCTGACGAATCCAGTGGGTCAGAATATGAACCTGTAGAAAGCAGTGGCAGTCTGACCCAAAGTTCGAACGATGAGGTTGAGGTCCCTGATACCACCAGGCGTACCCGGCCCCATGTTGCTAGACCACAGGTTGCGCAGGATCCGCTTCAAGAGGGCAGCAGAGTGGGGCTAGTCCCTGGACCTAGTACCAGCACTGCCGTAAAACATGGTGAAGTGGCGAGCACCAGAAGGGCAGTTGAAGCTGGTATGGTGGCACGTGCAGTAGTTCCCCCATCGCAGCCACCACACAGACAGGCCCGTAGAGCCCTTAGAGTCCCTGAGGTGCTGGCAAACCGTGATTGGCAGCCCCCATCTTCAGCGACACTAGTAGTTCCCCATTTCCCCGCTCAGTCAGGAGTTCGGGTTGAGACAGCTCAGATCAGATCGGCACTGGGGTTTTTTAAGCTGTTCTTCACTGCAGAGCTCTTTTACCTAGTCATGGCAGAAACAAACGGTATGCCACTCAATTTATAACCGCCAACCCGGGAAGCTTTTATGCCCAGTCTTTCCGGTGGAAACCCATCCAAGTTTCCTAAATTAAAACTTTTCTGGGCCTTCTCCTCAACATGGGCCTAACAAAAAAGCATGAATTGCGGTCATATTGGTCCACGAACCCAATTCATCACATGCCTATGTACTCTGCTGCCTTGTCCAGGATACGATTTGAGACCATCCTGCGTTTCCTACACTTTAGTAACAACAGCACCTCTCGTCCCAGAGGCCACCCAGCTTTAGACCGGCTCCACAAAATTTGGCCCCTCATAGACCACTTTAACACCAAATTTGCAGATTTGTATACCCCTGAGCAAAACATCTGCATAGACAAGTCCCTAATACATTTTACCGGGCGCCTTGGCTTTAAACAATACATCCCAAGCAAGCGCGCCCGGTATGGGGTCAAATTGTATATGCTCTGTGAAAGGGCCACAGGCTATACACACAAATTTTGTGTCTATGAGGGTAAAGATCAGAGCCGGTCGGTTGCCCTGACTACCTGGGGAGCATTGGGAAGACAGTCTGGGACTTGGTGTCACCCTTATTCGGCAAGGGGTACCATCTTTATGTGGCCAATTTCTACACAAGTGTGCCCCTCTTCTGGCATTTGTTCCTAGAACAGATTGGCTGCTGTGGCACCGCGCGACCTAGTCGCCAGGGCTTCCCCAAATGGCTCGTTACCACCCGACTTGCAAGGGGGGAGAGGGCTGCCTTGTGTAACGAAGAACTGCTCGCGGTGAAATAAAGAGACAAGCGTGACGTTTACATGCTCTCCTCCATTCACGCAGACACGACAATCCAAATTGAACGGGCAACCAATGTCGTTGAAAAGCCCCTCTCGGTCCATGACTATAATTTGCTCATGGGAGGGGTGGACTTCAATGACCAGATGTTGGCTTCTTATCTACTTTCCCGCAGCACCAGACGCTGGTATAAGAAGATGTCTGTATACCTAATTCAATTGGCTATGTATAATAGTTTTGTTCTCTACAGTAAGGCTGGGAGAACAGGATCCTTCCTCAAATTTCAGGAAGAGATCATCGAGAACCTCCTGTATCCAGGAGGTTCCGTGGCCCCAACCACCAGTGTAGTCTACATGAGCGAAATTTCCCCAGTGTCGTTGCTGGTACCTCAACCCAACCGTCACCCCGAAAAAGATGTCGTGTCTGTAGCAGTAGTGGAATAAGGCGTGACACCCGCTATTTCTGTCCTGACTGCCCTGACCACCATGCCCTATGCTTAGGGGATTGTTTCCAAGAGTACCACACTCAAGTACACTTAGGGACATAGGGACCGCAGGACACAGGCAGAGTTAACACAAGGGTACTCAGGATACTAGGTTTTGAGAGACCCTAACACACAGGGGTGCTAGTGTGCTACTAAAGATATGTGAAACCTCTCCTTTCACTTGGGATAAAGTGCATAATGTACTTTGCACCATCTCTGTGCGATTTACACTTTACACATTGCCCTATGGGAGAGGAGAGGTTGCTGCTAGGTAAGTAAAGAGTGAAAAGTAAAAAACAAAAAAAAATTAAACCGGTAGCAAGAAAAAGAAATCTTGAGTTAGTTTAGGTTTTAAAAGTTTTATGATGTTCAGGTTTTATAAAGTTTGTAACGTTCAAATTTATGAACCTGCTGCTTGTTTTTTTTTTTTTTTTTTTACTAACCACCCTTTACTTTCCAGCTGGACCAACCGACGAAAATGCTGCAGCACTGACGTGCATTCTGAGAGAAGCATTGCGCTGCTGTCAGTTTACATGTGAAATCGGTGTATGTGGCGCTGCAGGATGAGATTTCTTCTCCACAGTACAGGTACGTTTGCCCAGGCATATGAGCTGGGGAGAGGTGTTGGAGTTCATATGCTTTGGCAAACACTTTCTATCAAATATTTGGCAAAGATGTCTTCCTCCACAATGATTGATTGATGAATGTGAATGGATAAATCACGTTTGCTAGGACATAGGAGCTAAAGAGGGTATGGATGTTTGGGCGGAGCCCCTATGTCCTGGCAATTGCCAGGCCCCTCTTTTTTTTTTCTTGCATATTTTTTGGCAGTTTTTTTTTATCCACATTGATCGATGCGAATGAAGAAATCTGTGCCATTCATTTTTTCAGTCAGCCCAGAGGCTGAACGGAAAAAAAAAATCTCTTTACCCGTATGCTCAATATAAGAATAGCAGAAACTCCTAATGCTGGCCATACATGTAATGATTGCGGAGACCTTCAAATGCCAGGGCAGTACAAACACCTCACATGTGACCCCATTTTGGAAAGAAGACACCCCAGGGTATTCGCTGAGGGGCATATTGAGTCCATGACAGATTGAACTTTTTGTCACAAGTTAGCGGAAAGGGAGACTTTGTGAGAAAAAAAAAAGTCAATATCCGCTAAAATCTTCTATGAACTCGCCATGCCCCTCACGGAATACCTTGGGGTGTCTTCTTTCCAAAATGGGGTCACTTGTGGGGTATTTATACTGCCCTGGCATTTTAGGGGCCCTAAAGTCTGGAATCCAAATGCCTAAAAATGCCCTCCTAAAGAGGTACTCAATGGAATTAGGGCCCCTTTGTGCATCTTGGCTGCAAAAGTGTCACACATGTGGTATCGCCGTACTCAGAAGAAGTAGGGCAATGTGTTTTGAGGTTTATTTTCACATATTACCATGCTGGATGAGAGAAATATCTCTGTAAATTGACAACTTTGTATAAAAAAATGGAAAAAGTTGTCATTTACAGAGATATTTTTGCAGCCAAGATGAGCAAAGGGGCCCTAATTCCAATGAGTACCTTTAGGATTTCACATGGCATTTTAACGCATTTGGATTCCAGACTTCTTCTCACGCTTTAGGGGCCCCTAAAATTCCAGGGCAGTATAAATACCCCACAATTGACCCCATTTTAGAAAGTTGCCACCCCAAGGTATTCACTGAGGAGCATAGTGAGTTCATGGAAGTTTTTATTTTTTGTCACAAGTTAGCGGAAAATGAAATTTAAAAAATAAAATTCAATTTCCCCTAACTTGTGACAAAAAATAAAAACTTGAACTCACTATGCTACTCAGTGAATACCTTGGGGTGTCTACTTTCCGAAATGGAGTCATTTGTGGGGTATTTCTACTGTCTTGGCATTGTAGTACCTCAGGAAACATGACAGGTGCTCAGAAAGTCAAAATGCGGAAATTCTCTTTTTTGCACCATAGTTTGTAAACATTATAACTTTTACCCAAACCAATAAATATACACTTATTGGATTTTTATTTATCAAAGACATGTAGAACAATAAATTTAGTGAAAAATGTATATAGAAATGGAGTTTTAAAATAAAAAATACAACAGAAAGTGAAAAATGACATTTTTTTTAGCAAAAATTTCGGTCGTTTTTGATTAATATCAAAAAAAGTAAAAATTTCAGCAGCAATGAAATACCACCAAATGAAATCTCTATTAGTAAGAAGAAAAGGAGGTAAAATTCATTTGAGTGGTAAGTTGTATGACCGAGCAATATACCGTGAAAATAGTGTAGTGCAGAATTGTAAAAAGGGGTCTGGTCATTAAGGGTGTTTAAGCTAGGGGGGCTGAGGTGGTTAAAAAGTGGGTTTTGGAAATTTTCTGAAAATTTTCAAGATTTTATTCTAAACTTCTAAGCCTTGTAATGTCCCAAAAAATGTAAATATCAAAATGATCCAAAAATGAAGTACACATTTTGGGAATGTAAAGTAATAACAATTTTTGGAAGTATTACTATGTATTATAGAAGTTGAAGAATTGAAACTTGGAAATTTGCAAATTTTTCCAAATTTTTTGTAAATTTGCTGGACTGGATTTTTGACACCATGTCCCATTTGAAGCACCCCGATGCACCTCCCGCACCGCCTCCCACCGCCCTCAACCACTCCCCCTGCACCCCCGCAGCCACAATATGATTGGGGACTGCAGGGGGGGTTACATTTTTACACTTTGGGGGCATTTAGTCTCTTATCCCCTCGGTCACAGACCGCGGGGATCAGAGATCGCACAAAACGATTAATGTGTTAACGTGAAAATAAGAGGTTCATCCATAAGAGGTTAACAGGCTGGCAGTGTCATTTACCTTTATTCGCCCATAGGTGATGCTGGCACCACTTCTATATATAGCTGGGGAGGAAGGGGGGGTGTGAAGTCAGTGTGTGTTGAGGATGAGAATGAAGAGAGGAGGAAGTTAATGGAGGAGGTGAATCAGAGCAGTCCACAATGTAGTTGCTATCTTAGCCCCTTGGCTCTGGCCAGGCTAAGGGAGTTTAGAGCAGTGTTTCCCAACCAGTGTGCCTCCAGCTGTTGCAAAACTACAACTCCCAGCATGCCTGAACAGCCAAAGGCTGTCTGGGTATGCTGGGAGTTGTAGTTTTGCAACATCTGGAGGCACACTGGTTGGGAAACACTGGTTTAGAGAACACTATTAGAGCAGCACAGACCACTGAGTCTATGTCTGGATAAAGAGAAAGTCTAGTGAAGGTTAGAGCTAAATTTGTAAATGGACATCATAAGCACCAGTGACCAGGAGGAACCTAAAAGTACCTGGACACAGCTGGATGATTAATGTGAAAAATTATCCTTTACCACATGCCTCTATGGACATTATTTGTGGATCAGAGTAAATAAAGGCATCCTTACAAATGATGGAGCAGAGGATTTTACTTACCATTAGGGAGACCGCTCTGTGGATTGCTAATTACAAGTAAGAATTTATTATATCCAGTACCTGATTGCTAGAGCGTAGACAAAGTTTAGAAAGATATAGAATGAAGGAAAACTCCTCAATGGAGCAATATTATGGTGTAAGGAGAGGAAGTGGAAGCTCCTCCCTTGAAGCCCATCCTTCATCACCAGTGTGTGCTAGCCAGAGAGGAAACAAGATTGTGCCTCCTCGTCAGCGAAACTGGGGCGGCATGTGTTGGGATGATGAAGTGTCCGAGATGCAGGAAGAACCCGAAGAGATACGCGTCTCTAAACTGCAGAGGTCCCTGGAAGGTAAAGAGGTCCGCCCTCGCAGGGGGGTGCCAGAGAAGCAATGAGCGGTTCCATCAATAGATGGAAGCGCTCATTGCTGGAGCGCTGACCTCACATACTGCTGAAAGGCACAGGAGCACATAGTTCCCTGCCCCGCTTAGTAGGCCTTAGGCCTATGCAGTAGTGAAATCCAGGCGCAGGCGTGCGTGATGATATCATCATGCGCGCATGTGCCTGGACACAGCGGAACAGTGAAGTGTGCGCGCCTTCCTCTGCGAGCATGCGCCTTCCCCTTGGATGAGTAGTTAGCTTTTATTTATTTATTTTATTTTATATGCCAGACAACTTAGGGGGACACAGGAGGACATGTGGGGGGGAAATATTATGGTGGGATACTGTGTGGGGGCAATAATTATGGGAGGTATTACTATGTGGGGGGTCAAATTACTAAATGGGCACAATATGGGGGAAACTACTGTGCGGGGTAAATTACTATATGGGTGCAGTGTAGGGTACACTACTGTGTGGGGGCAATGTGGGGTACACTAATGTGTGGGGGACACTACTTGTGGAGCAAGTGTGGGGGACACTACTGTGTGGGGGCAGTGTGGGGTACACTACTGTGTGGGGGGCGGTGTGGGGGTAACTACTGTGTGCGTAAAATTACTATATGGGTGCAGCGTGGGGGACGTTGCTTTTGGGGAAGCACTGTAGGGGCAATTCTATTATTTTTAGGGACACTATACAGGGAATATTGCCTGGAGCACAATATAGGGTGTTATTAATGCAGGCACTCTAGGGGACATTATAGCTACTATGGATACTATAGAGATTTTTGGGGTAATTCAGAAAACCGGTGCAAAGTAGAACTGGATTAGTTGCCAATAGCAGCCAATCAGATTCCACCTTTCATATTTGACAGCTCTTTGGGAAATCCTGTTATACTTTACACCAGTTTGATAAATGACCCCAATTATGTCAACTGGGGTCACTATTTTTCAGCAGTATAGTAACTGGGACATTAGGGAGCACCACTGGCACAGTATTGGAGGGGGGGGGGCAGTAGGATGACACTGTGGGGACACCAGGATGGGGAGGTTGATGGAAAAACTGAGAAATCTAACGTGTCTGTGTTACAAACTCTGTAGAAACGAGATGTGGAAGAAAGAATTTGTCATATCGATCGAACGGAGGAGAAGAGGAAAGAGAAGGTCTACATCACAGGAGATGTCCCTGGATGTAAGAGGTATGTGATCAAGTATTGGGGGGTGCCAGAGCAAAGACCCGCCCTGGGTGCCAAACAGTCTAGGCATGTCACTGCACCAGACCACCGATCTCCCTGCCTGTGGCCTATGTGAGACCCCAGAAGGTCTTTGCTATGGCCCTTTCTCCTAGCAGGAAGTTCGGGCTGAACCTTCCCAGCTTTCTTCAGATCGAGAAACATGTACCACTGTAAGCAACATGTGGCTTCAGCTTCCTCTGATGTGTATGCCAATGGCATCCTTTTGTTATGGCTTTGGACAGGAAGCAAAAATGTTACGCATAATTCTGATGAAACTCCTGATCTTAAGAAACTGGACTTCAAAGCAGAGACTCTCCTGCCATGTCTTGTGTGTTGTGGAGTTCGAATGCAGACGGAGCAGATAAAAACACTTGAATGTTTTCAACTTACTGAAGCTGCTTGATTTACTTGTGCATAGATGGTAAAGGTAAAGTCTGCTGGTGTGTTCTCATCTGCATCTTCATTATGTTTACTGCTGGACCCACGACAATATAATTCGGTCCATACCGCAAAAGAAGGTCTACAAACACCCATAAAAAAAAATACCAATGAAAGGATAATGGAATTCGGTTCATACAGAAGTAAGTCTATATTCACCCATACATTTTCCGAAAAAAAGCCAGTGTCACATAAAGAATTTCGCCACTAAGTACTTGAGTCCATACCGCAAAAGGAGGTGTACATTTAGCCATACATTTTCCGAAAAAAAGCCAGTGTCACATAAAGAATTTCAGCACTGAATAAGTCATTCCATACCGCAAAAGGTGTACATTCACCCATACATTTTCCGATAAAAAGCCTGGTTCATATTACCAATTTCACCACTATGAAATTTGGCCCGTACCACAAGAGGAGGTGTACAATCTCCCCAAAATTTTCCCCAAAAAATCCTGTTTCACATAAAGAATTTCACCACTAAGTAATTAGGTAATTTGGTCCATACCGCAAAAGGAGGTGTTCAGGCACCCATGACATTTCCAAAAAAAAGCCTTCTCCACAGAAAAAATGTCACTGCAAAAAGGCCTTTACCACGTATAACTGCACCGCTGAACGGCAAATAGTCCTTTATTTTTTTTCAACTATTACATTACACAAAGCTGAATGCAACGATGAATGTCGAATATAATTTATATTTTGCCACTAATACACTGAAAACAGGGCTTCACAATATATCACTGCACCGCAGTATCACTGCACCGCAGTACACAACAGGCTTTTCAACAGATATATGCAACGCTGGACGGCGAATATATTTTTATTTCGCCACTAGTACACGGCAAACTGAGCTTCACAATATATCAATGCACAGCAGAACATCTAATAGGCCCAAATTTTGTTCTAATTTTACACAACAGGCTTTTCAACAGATATATGCAATGCTGGACGGCAAATATATCTTTCTTTTGCCACTAATACACTGAAAACAGGGCTTGAGAATATATCACTACACTGCAGAACGTCAATTAGGCCCAAATTTCGTTCTACTTTTACACAACAGACTTCAACGGTGGAGGGCGAACATATTTTTATTTCTGCCACTAATACACGGCAAACTGAGCTTCACAATATATCAATGCACCACAGAATGTCAATTTTGTTCTACTTTTACACAACAGGCTTTTCAACAGATATATGCAACTCTGGGCGGCAAATATATTTTTATTTTGCCACTAATACACTGAAAACAGGGCTTCAGAATATATCACTTTATCGCAGAACGTCAATTCGGCCCAAATTTTGTTCTACTTATACACAACAGACGTTTCAACGCTGGACGTCGAATATATTTTTATTTCGCCACTAACAAATGGCAAACAGGACTTCTGAATATATCACTGCAATGCTATGCGGCAAATACATAGTTTTTTGCCACTAATACATGACAAAAAGGGCTGTAATTTTCGCCTGTCACCACACAACGGCTAATAAGCCCTTTTTCCCACTAATACAAACTAAAAAATGCTTCAGAACATATAACTGCACTGCACAAGGGCAAATAAAATGTAGAAATATTTCGTTGTAAGAAACCCTGTTAATGCCTGTATCAAACAGCACTTGCACCCTAATAAGAAAGGTTTGCTGGAATTACAGAGCTGTATAATGGCAATTTGGATCCCCAGTCAGTGCAGCAAGGTGTAATCGGATTGTTCCTATTACCCAGGCTGTCATCTCCCCGACTGAACCCTGTTCAACACAAATGCTGGTGGAATGATACCTCCCTATCCTTTCCCTACACCTTGAGTATTCTTTCCCTGCACTTGTAAATCATTTTTTTTTCACATGTCTCTAACTGCACTAAGCACAGTGGTGAATGACAGAATCTAAGATGGCCGCCGTATTTATAGGGCTGTGACATCACATGGCTGGCTGGCTGCTAATTGGCTGTATGCATGTCAGTATGGGGGATCCCGCCTTCATAAAGTTGCTTGCCCCATGTCCTCACACGTGTAGCAGCCATTTTAGTTACCACGTAGTGCGAGGAAATTCACATTCGGTGCTAATCGAATTTTTCCTGAAATTCGGATCGAATTCCACTTCATCAGCTTCGATTCGCTCATCCCTAGTAACCACCATCAAGGAGAGCTCAGCGTGTAGGAATTTATACAGCTACCTTTGTCTGCAATGGAGCGAAAGAAGGAGAACAATGTCTGTTTTTTCTGAAGGTATAAAGAAGTTTTATGTATTATTAAAGGGGTTGTCAATGATTTGTTTAAACCCCCTGTCTACCCAATGAGACATTCAAAGACCTATATTGGCTGGCTCAAGTGACATGTAAAGTTGAGCGAACACCTGGATGTTCGGGTTCGAGAAGTTCAGTCGAACTTCCCGAAAATGTTCGGGTTCGGGATCCGAACTCGACCCGAACTTCAACCCGAACCCCATTGAAGTCAATGGGGACCCGAACTTTTGGGCACTAAAAAGGCTGTAAAATAGCCCAGGAAAGGGCTAGAAGGCTGCAAAAGGCAGAAAAATGTAGGTAAATCCCCTGCAAACAAATGTGGATAGGGAAATGACTTAACATAAAATAAAATACAGAAAAATAATAAATAAACATTCTAAACTTGAGCCCAAGTGAGTGACAGTGGCACCTGTCACCCAGCAAACAGAGGATGTGGCAGCAACGCCACCACATCTGTCATCGTCATCAAGCATCTCCACCTAATCCCATGAATGTGTTCATCTACCAGCTGTCCATCTCCCATACACTGAAGAGAAAAAGAAATAGAAAGTGGAAGTACCCCCCTACCCATGGCTCTGAATGCCTGGTCCTTTGAAATGCTGTCATTCTGTCTGGTTGACAGTTTTAAAAACCTTATGGCGGTACGTGTATCCCAGCCGCCGCTACTTTTGCAGGCGAGCCATCCCTTCCCTGCACAACCAAGTGGCAGACAAAATCAAGTGTGCACTACGCAACGTTATCTATGGCAACGTCCATATAACTTACAACACAGTGGGTAAATGTAGCGGCTGGCCCAGAGGCAGATAGCATTTTTGCGAATGTCCTTCCGCCCCCGAGGATTGCTGGGCATTTCTCTTTGTATCCTGTTACCTCCTACTCCTACTCTGCTTCCTCCTCCTCCTCCTCCTCTACCACCCCCTCATCCACTCAGTGTAACACCTTCACCACCCACAGCAGCACAGCCAGGGGAAATGACAGCAGGTTGTTTTAAAACTTGTGTGTTTGTGGGAAAAACCCCACAACGTGCAGGAGCTGTGGACAGGCATGGAACAACAGACGGATGATTGGTTGGTGCAATTGAGCCTTCAGCCCGGCCTGGTGTTGTGCGCTAAAGGGGCAAAATGTAATAGCAGGTCTGGGCCTAGCCGATTTGACGCACATCCCCTGCCTGCCACATGTGCTGAATTTGGGGTGCAGAAATTCCTAAACACCAGACAGTGAAAATCAATTCAGTTAATCGAACACACACAACATCCCCCCCCCCTTTCACTCAAACCATTAACAAACTAATTACAAATTTACTTAAAAACATATTAAAATAACTATAATGCTGCTAAACTAACCATACAAACAAAACTATATACACGCCTTATCCTTAACTTAAGGCCAGCCAATTACAAGTGGTTCGGAGGGTGGGTTCCTGCACCAACATAAGCCCTGACCTGGAACACAATTGTCCAGCCAGGGGACAGTTCTGGAGGATGAGGAGGAAAAGTAGGACGAGGAGGAGTAGGAGGAACCGTGTTCTTAGCAGGGTGACACCCAAGCCAGCTCACGGGCAGCTGGTTCACCATCAGCACCTCAGAAGGCTGGGTTAGCATTGGCGAAATGTGGGAAATCTTTGTCATCACGCCACAACAACCTGCACCACCAGCAGATATGGAACGTGTTAGCAGGAGGCAGCATTTTGGCAACATGGTGGAAGAGTACACGTACTGACTGATGGGTTTGCCCAGGAGCGTAGCTACAGGGAAGCATGGGAAGCTACTGTTTTTGGGCCCCTGACCTATAAGGGGCACATCCAGGAGGAGGAGGAGGAGAACTAAAAGACTTTGTCAGGGCCCCCCGAACAGTATTATACAATGAAATTATATACAGTGGCAGTATAGACAGTATAAAAAGCGGATGGAAAATTAACCCAAACAGCCTCACACCCTACATACTCAACACCCCCCTTCACTCAAACCATTAACAAACTATTTACAAATTTACTTAAAAACATATTAAAATAACTATAATGCAGCTAAAGTAACTATATAAACAAACAAAACTATATACACGCCTTATCCTTAACTTAAGGCCAGCCAATTACAAGTGGCTCGGAGGGTGGGTTCCTGCACCAACATAGGCCCTGGCCTGGAACACAATTGTCCAGCCAGGGCACAGTTCTGGAGGATGAGGAGGAGTAGGAGGAACGCTGGGGGATACAGAGGACACAGACGATATACCTCCCTCAAAGAGGATAGCTTGTCCTTGCCTCTGGGCAGCCTGGCAGACATGAGCGACAACATGCTGCAGTGCCTGCGCAACGACCGCCCAGTTACTGCCACATTCTAACTTGTGCTGCTTACTGGGTGACCACCCTGCTGCATCCCCGTTACAAGGACAACGTGCCATCCTTAATTCCCTCACTGGAGTGTGATAGGAAGATGAGCCCGCTAGTAGACACGCTGCTTATGGCATTTACACCTGACACCGTGGACTCAGTGGAAGCACAAGGTGAAGGCAGAGGAGAAGGAGGAAGAATTTGCCAATGCAGCTGGGTCACCACCAACACCTCAGAAGGCAGGTTTATCATTGGCAAAATGTGGAAAAGCTTTGTCATCACTCCACAACAACCTGCACCACCAGCAGATCTGGAACATCTTAGCAGGAGGCAGCATTTCAGCAACATGGTGGAACAGTACACGTACTGACTGATGGGTCTGCCTAGGAGCATAGCTACAGGGAAGCATGGGAAGCAACTGCTTTGGGGCCGTGACCTAGAAAGGGCCCATCCAGGAGGAGGAGGAGGAGAACTAAAAGACTTTGTCAGGGCCCCCCGAACAGTATTATACAATGAAATTATATACAGTGGCAGTATAGACAGTATAAAAAGCGGATGGAAAATTAACCCAAACAGCCTCACACCCTACATACTCAACACCCCCCCCCCTTCACTCAAAACATTAACAAACTATTTACAAATTTATTTAAAAACATATTAAAATAACTATGATGCAGCTAAAGTAACTGTATAAACAAACAAAACTATATACACGCCTTATCCTTAACTTAAGGCCAGCCAATTACAAGTGGCTCGGAGGGTGGGTTCTTGCACCAACATAGGCCCTGGCCTGGCACACAATTGTCCAGCCAGGGCACAGTTCTGGAGGATGAGGAGGAGTAGGAGGAACGCTGGGGGATACAGAGGACACAGACGATATACCTCCCTCAAAGAGGATAGCTTGTCCTTGCCTCTGGGCAGCCTGGCAGACATGAGCTAAAACATGCTGCAGTGCCTGCGCAACGACCGCCCAGTTACTGCCACATTCTAACTTGTGCTGCTTACTGGGTGACCACCCTGCTGCATCCCCGTTACAAGGACAACGTGCCATCCTTAATTCCCTCACTGGAGTGTGATAGGAAGATGAGCCCGCTAGTAGACACGCTGCTTATGGCATTTACACCTGACACCGTGGACTCAGTGGAAGCACAAGGTGAAGGCAGAGGAGAAGGAGGAAGAATTTGCCAATGCAGCTGGGTCACCACCAACACCTCAGAAGGCAGGTTTATCATTGGCAAAATGTGGAAAAGCTTTGTCATCACTCCACAACAACCTGCACCACCAGCAGATCTTGAACATCTTAGCAGGAGGCAGCATTTCAGCAACATGGTGGAACAGTACACGTACTGACTGATGGGTCTGCCTAGGGGAATAGCTACAGGGGAAGCAGGGGAAGCAACTGCTTTGGGGCCGTGACCTAGAAAGGGCCCATCCAGGAGGAGGAGGAGGACTAAAGGACTTTGTCAGGCCCCCCTCAACCGTATTATACAATAAAATTATATACAGTGGCAGTATAGACAGTGTAGAAAGCGAATGAAACAGCTGCTGGGCCTGGTCTGAGAGAGTGATCTTTAGTAGCCACAGGCATGGCGGCATGAAAGGAAGGGGTTGCGCAAAATTTACTGGGGGAGGGGGGCCCCATTCAAAAATTTGATGTGGTGCCCAATCATTTCTAGCTACGCCACTGGATCTGGCCCATTCAACTTCTGGGTCTTCAAATTGCGCACATGTCCTAAAGTTGCCCTTTACGCCTTGGAGGTGCTGGCCTACTCTGCAGTAGTGTTGAGCGCGAATATTCGAAAAGCGAATTTTTTTAGCGAATATCGGCACTTCGCTAATTCGCGAATATTTCGAATATAGCGCTATAAATTCGCTATTTCGAATATTCGTTTTTTTTTTTTTTTTTTTTTTTTAGTTATATTTTTTTCTTTCCCACTTCCCAAAAGTAGTTCTTACCTGTCATGAGGATTCCTGGCTTCCTGGCTGCTCCAGTCAGTGCCCGTTGCCGCTTCTGCCGACTTCCGTGCTCATGGAGCGTCCCCTTCCATGGGAAAATCTCTATATACTAAAATGTACTGTCGGATTTGAGGAATTACGTTGAAATCGCAATGCGATTAATTCAAGTTATATTAATCGCATTGCGATTTCAACTTAGAGATGGGTTTATAATGGGTCAGCTTGCTAGAATTAACGAAGTTAACGAATATGGAATATAGCAGCAGTGCTAAGTTGAAATCGCAATGCGATTAATTTAACTTAAAGTATTCGCATTGCGATTTCAACTTAGCACTGCTAGTGCATAGCTATATATTCCATAATGGAATATATAGCTATGCACTAGCAGTGCTAAGTTGAAATCGCAATGCGAATACTTTAAGTTAAATTAATCGCATTGCGATTTCAACTTAGCACTGCTGCTATATTCCATATTCGTTAACTTCGTTAATTCTAGCAAGCTGACCCATTATAAACCCATCTCTAAGTTGAAATCGCAATGCGATTAATATAACTTGAATTAATCGCATTGCGATTTCAACGTAATTCCTCAAATCCGACAGTACATTTTAGTATATGGAGACGTTCCCATGGTGATGGGGACGCTCCATGAGCACAGAAGTTATGGTTGGCTTGGTAGAATTAGCGAGGATGACGAATATGACGAATGTATTCAGTCATATTCCTCAAAACGAAGATAGCAGTATTCTACATCTTCGTTTTAGCTACCTATTCGTCAACTTCGCTAATTCGAGCAATCATCATCATTCATCAAATAGGAAGGTTGACTTACCAGAGAGCTGTGTTAAATTACGCTATGCGATTTTTTTTTTTTTTTTTTAATACAATAATTATATTACTTGATATGATAATATTATTATAAGTATTCTATTTATTAAAAAAAAAAAAAAAAAATCGCATAGCGAATTTAACACAGCTGTCTCATTAGTCAACCTTCCTATTTGATTGCTAGAATTAGCGAAGTTGACGAATAGGTTGCTAAAACGAAGATGTAGAATACTTCGTTATCTTCGTTTTGAGGAATATGACGAATACATTCGTCATATTCGTCATCCTCGCTAATTCTAGATATGAAACCAATAGGAAAGTAGCCTTAAGTACAAATCGCAATATGCGATTATTTAAATCGCATTTTAATCGCGATAACTAGAAAAAATGACGAATATTCGATTTCGACGAATATGAAACGAATATTCATTCGAATATTCGCGAATTTCGTCGAAATCGAATATGGCACCTGCCGCTCATCACTACTCTGCAGCCACTGTATTGTCTGAACATGTGTTTAGCATGGCTGGGGGCATTATCACAGACAAGTGCAGCCGTGTGTCCGCAGACAATGTTGGCAACTAAGCTTTCGTTTATTAAAAAGAACCAGACATGGATCCCACAGGACTTGTTTGAACCTTATGCAGAATAGACATGTATAGCGGCCTCACCCAACCATTGTTGTAAAATTAAAAATTAAAAAAAATGTTATTGGAGATTACCTTTGGCTTCACAGCCCAAAAAGGCTTCATTTCATGCAAGAATGTAACCGCTAATTGTAAGTTCCCTGTCAGTTATGCAGGTGCAGGGGATTGTACCTGGCAAAAATGGTAATATTTCACCCAACAATTTAAAATCTATCCTTTGCCGGACAGTATTAAACTTGGCCAGCCACAGCTGAAACCCCAGATTTACTGTATTTCTATTTTTGCAACTGATTTTCACCCCAGAAAAAATATATCCTTTGACGGACACTAGGGAAATTTTCCTGTCACAGCTGGAACACCAGATTCAGGGTATTGCTAGTTTGGCAATTAAATTTCACCCCAGAAAAAAATATACCCTTTTACGGACAGATTTAAACTAGAACTGCAACAGCTGGAACACCAGATTTACTGTATTTCTATTTTTGCTACTGACTTTCACCCCAGAAAATAATATATCCTTTGACGGACACTAGGGAAATTGTCCAGTCACAGCTGGAACACCAGATTCAGGGTATTGCTATTTTGGCAATTGAATTTCACCCCAGAACAAAATCTATCCTTTAACGGATACTATTAAACTTGTTCAGTCATAGCTGGAACACCAGATTTACTGTATTTCTATTTTTGCAACTGTATTTCACCCCAGAAAATAATATATCCTTTGACGGACACTAGGGAAATTGTCCAGTCACAGCTGTAACACCAGATTCAGGGTATTTCTATTTTGGCAATTGAATTTCACCCCAAAACACTTCATTAAGTGGTTTTGCTGAGTTTTCCCTGCCTAATATCGCCCTCACAGCAGCTGCGTCCTATCCCTACACTAATCAGACTAGAGTGACGTGCGGCGCTACGTGACTCCAGCTTAAATAGAGGCTGGGTTACATGCTGCACTTGGCGAATCACAGCCATGCCATTAGTAGGCATGGCTGTCATGGCTTCTTAGGGCAAGAAGTAAAACGCTAGCTGATTCGCTGCTGTGCTGCCCTTTAGAAAGAGGGAAGAAATCGCCGAACAACGGACCCGAACCCGAACTTTTTTGAAAATGTCTGGGTCCGTGTCACGAACACCCCAAAATTTGGTACGAACCCGAACCATCCAGTTCGGGTTCGCTCATCCCTAGTGACATGTCATTACTGGATCACATGCCATTTTGGGACTTCACCTCTGAGGCCAGTCATTGGCTGCAGTGCTGCACATGACCCTGTCCAATCAGAAGCCACAGAGCCAGAACACAGTGGTTGGAACAGGTAAGTATAGATCTTCTCAAAGGTCCCACTAGGTAGGAGAAAAATTCCTGGACAGCCCTGGACAACTCTTTTAAAGATATGGCCATATGTTGTGTAAATTATACGGATTAAGTGAAGCAGAATTACATGTGGAAAATCTGCAGCATTTGCAGTACATCAGCAGTGAACTGAGTGTAAAATGACTTGTGCTGTTGATTTTCAATCTCCAGCATGTCAATCTATTTTGTGGTTTTACACATGGCTTTCAACCTTTGCAATGTAAGGGTTGAGTGCAAGGTAAGACCCACTGCAATTCCTGCAACAATGCCCAAGTAAAAGCTCATTTTGGGTGGATTTCAACAAAATTCCTTGAGGATTTTCCACCTCAGTGGCCATACCCTTAGGGGTTAAGCTAGTCAGCACAATATACTAAGCTATTGTTAATATAAATCAATCTTGTCCTTTTGGTGAGGTTTAGGCTGGCAAAGTATGTGGCAAACCTGTTATGCATGGTTTTTTCAGTACGAAGGTATCAGGAAAACTCTTCCAGCAGAATAGAAATTCAGTTTTTTGTATTTGCCCCCTATATTTTTATGCAAAGAATCCAGCTCCTTTATTACATTTTTCAAAGATTCACACAAGTCAGATGTTCGTTATGAAGTCACTTGAAAACCCATTGTTCACATCATGCTGAATATTAAAGAGTTTTGTTGTTTTCATATGACAGGAAATCGATGACATTAATAGCTTGCAGTGGTGATAATTATACAGCTTATGCTGGAATATTTCCATTAGAGATGAGATTATTCCCCAGGTAATAACCTCTGACAAACTAATTCTAAATCCATTTGATCAAGCACATTCTGGATTAGTCTTCCAAAGCTTATGTCTCTTGATAGCAAAATAAAATATTAAGAAATCAGTCAATACGTTACTTTTGGCAATATGCATTTCCAAGTAAAACTTTTCATGAGGTGAACCATAAAGTTAATTGATCTTTTGTGAGTGAAATGCTGATATGGTATTTGAAAACAAAGCTGCATTCGAACATCTATAGGAATATATTAAAGGAATAGAAATTGTTTTCCAGGCAGTTATTCTATGAGAAATGCATGTGTGCACTCTTTAGTCATGTCTGCTTTCTGAAAGCAAAAATCTAAAGGAAGACTAAAGAAAAACAAAATTTGATTATTGATAATAGGTGCAGACTACTGATGAGCGAGCATGCTCGGTCGAGTACCGGTTCGGCTCGAGCATCACTATACTCGGCAGATCCGAGCACTCGGCCGAGTACCATGTGCTAGAGCGCCATGCTTCAGTCTCCTCCCTGCACGTTTAGCGCTTTCTAAGCAACCAATAAATGTGCAGGTAAGTATTGCCATCACTGTAATGCCATTAGACATGTTTTCTACTGCCATTACAGTGATTTGCTGGCCGGAACACATCATCGGGTGCTATATATCACCCAGTCACGTGGGTTCGGCTCATTGCGAGTCAAGGAGAGCTGCTGTTAGGAAGGGACAGAGAGTGTAGGGCGAATTTGATCACAAATTACTCATTTTAAAGACGTTTCAAAGAACCAAAAGTCCTTTTAAGGACTATTTTTAGAGATGGCAGCAAAATTTATTTTGGGGGAATTATTTTTTTGTGTCAGGGCGACCGTTAGTGACATTCATTTTCTGTATTATACAAACTCTGCTTGCTGTGAGCAGTGAGAAGCAAATCTACACTTATTTCTAGACAGTGTGTGAGGCCTATATTTAATCCAAATAGCAGTTACAGACAGTCAGTTTCTGTATTATACAAACTCTGCTTGCTGTGAGCAGTGAGAAGCAAATCTACACTTATTTCTAGACCGTGTGTGAGGACTATATATTTTATCCAAATAATCCTTTCCTGTGACCCCCATGTTATACGCATTTTAGATAACAGGGATTACTGGGTGTTTACCCTTCATGACCCCCTCTACAAAGAGAACTTCTCATCTCTTATTCCTCTGGTGGAGAGGATGAGCAAAATGGCGCTATACCAGAAGTTCCTTGTTGACAGATTGCTGCAAAAATTTCCATCTGACAGCGCTGGCAGCAGAGTCCGTACTTCCTTGGGCAACAGAGGTGGGGAGACAAGGGGGACACAAAGCACTTCCAGCAAAGGCAGGGCAACACTCTCCAAGGCCTGGGACAGTTTTATGACACCCCGCCAGCACCCTCAACATGATGCATGTCCTGGTGTCACAAGGAGTGAAAAGTCTTGTAACATGGTGAAGGAGTACGTAGCAGACCGTGTCAGCATCCTCAGTGATCCCTCACTGCCTTACAACTACTGGGTGTCCAAGCTGGAAATGTGGCATGAACTGGCGCTCTTCACCTTGGAGGTTCTGGCCTGCCCTGCCGCCAGCGTTTTGTCTGAGCGGGTATTTAGTGCTGCTGGTGGCATTATAACAGATAAGTGTATCCGGCTGTCAACTGAAAATGCTGACAGGTTGACTGAAAACTAACAATTGGATTGCCCCTGACTTCTCCACTCCACCAGAGGAAAGCCACGACTGAACACCAAGGCACTTTAAATGTGTTGTTTAGAATGTACTTAATACTCTGTATTCCCATGCACCTCTTCCGCCACAAAAAAGGATATATGGTTGAATCTTCCTTTTCTCATCCTCTTCCTTCTCGTCCATCATATCTACATGCTTAATAGTGTTGAGCGAACAGTTCGAGCATCGTTCGGGTTCGTACCGAATTTTGGGGTGTCCGAACCCGGACATTTTCAAAAAAGTTCGGGTTCAGGTTCGGTGTTCGTCGATTACTTCCCGCTTTCTGAAGGGCTGCACAGCAGCCAATCAGCTAGCGTTTTACTTCTTGCCCTAAGAGCCCATCACAGCCATGCCTACTAATGGCATGGCTGTGATTAGCCAAGTGCAGCATGTGACCCAGCCTCTATTTAAGCTGGAGTCACGTAGCGCCGCACGTCACACTGCTCTGATTAGTGTAGGGAGAGGACGCAGCTTCTGTCAGGGCGAGATTAGGCAGGTTAAAGTCAGCAACAGCACCTAATGAACTGATCAATTTACAGCTGAGAATCATTGAACTTCTGCTAGTTACTTGCTCGCTGGTTTTTAGGCTGCACAGAGCGTTTTCTGTCACTTATTTTCTGGGTTGATCGGCGGCCATTTTGTGACTTGTGGTGCGCCAGAAGAAGCTGCCACCAAGTCCATCAATCCATCAATACTAGTTTTTTTTTTGCTATATCCTACATCAGGGCTTGGCTGTGCTAATTGTCACCCCTAGAAACTCAGGAAAGAAATTTCTATATTTTATTAAGGGTTAAATACAATTGCCCAAATACCAATCCCCTAAATCTGGTGTTCCAGCTTTGGCTAGACAAGTATAATACTGTCTGCTGTCTGGCAAAGGATAGATTATTTTCTGGGGTTAAATTCAATTGCCAAAATAGCAATACCATAAATCAGTGGTTTCAGCTGTGGCTGGCAAAATAGAATAGTGTCCGAGGTAACGCACACACGTACAGACGCACGTACACGATTCTTGAATAGTTGTATTATCGCGATAATAAAACTAACAGTGTAAAGTTGACTGTATTGCTCTAAGTTATATTCGCGCATCGAATGTAACTTCTATTACAGCACACCAATACTAAAACTGACTAAGAGACAGCTTTAAGTTCTATTCGAACGCGATTGCAACTTTGGAACTTAAAGTGGTATACGATTTTAAAAGTTGAGTACTAAAAGTTGGAATCGCAATGCGATTCTTATGTATTTAGCTTAATCGCATTGCGATTACAACTTTGAGCTACAGATCACCATGGGAACGCCTCCTCCAGTAGAATGTACTGTCGGATGTGAGAATTAAGTTGAAATCGCAATGCGATTATTATATATCTGCTTAATCGCATTGCCGTTTCAACTTAGCATTGCTAAATAATTCCATCCATATTCGCTAACTTACTGACTCAGTAAGTTAACGATATGGATGGAATTATTTAGCAATGCTAAGTTGAAATCGCAATGCGATTAAGGAATATATAAGAATCGCATTGCGATTTCAACTTAATTCTCAGATCCGACAGTACATTCTACTGGAGGAGGCGTTCCCATGGTGATCGTTAGCTCAAAGTTGTAATCGCAATGCGTTTATTGCGGTATATTATCCCTCTGGGTGTCTTTTGCAGCCTTTTTAGTGCCCAAATGTTCGGGTCCCCATTGACTTCTATGGGGTTCGGGTTCGGGATGAAGTTCGGGTTGAGTTCGGATCACGAACCCGGACATTTTCCGGAAGTTCGGCCGAACCTCTCGAACCCGAACATCCAGGTGTTCGCTCATCTCTAATGCTTAATTGTCGCATATAATGCCATCGCGTAAATGCCTTCTCATATAATTTTCCAGATGGTCAGCTCACCCGCAGGCCCTCACCCATAATGTTTTAGATGGTCAGCTCAGCTGAAGAACTTCACCCCTAATGTTTAAGTGGGTCACCAGCAGGCCAGTTACCTCTCCTGTATAACGTTTCCTCATCCTAAATACCTATGACATTCCCTGTAATTTCTTTGCACTCGTTCCAATGACAGGCTCTCTTAAGAGTCCTGTATTGTTATTTATCGTCACTACCTCCCTGAGTCGTTACTGGGAAATTTGCGCGCCCCTGCCTGCCTTTCTTGGAAGTGGTAGCCATGGCCATCCCTCAGGCTCCCTCACTGGAAGCGGACCCTGATTCCCAATTACCCGTGGCCACCATGGTAGGCGCAAAAAAGAACATCAAAAGTTGATAGAGCAGACATCTGAATAGATTGTCAACATCACGGGGACGTGCGATCAGCTTAGAAGTCTTGCACGAATTTCCATAATAAATTCAGAAATTGATTTACACTGAAAAAAACAATTTCCCGAATTCGGGTTCAGTTCCAAGTGGTACCATGGAAACAAACCCGAGTTCAGGAAATGTTTTTTTACAGTATAAATCAATTTCTGAAGTTTTTATGCGAAGTCTCACGAGACTTTGCAAAGTAATAACTTTGGCTCATCAGCGCCAATTCCTTCTAATACTGTACAGAGAGCTCACTCCGTACAGTATTGAAACAAAGTTTTATGCAAATCCACTCCGGATGTTTCATGTGAAGTTGATTTGCTCATCCCTAATGAAGACATTAGGGAAGCCCAAAAAATACCTGTTCCTTCATAGTTATGATTACACAATGAAGCGCAGCCACTATGCAAACTTTTTTTGAAAACTCAGGTACACTGTAAATATTTTATAGTGGTATAAAGAACATTAGTTTATTACTAACCACAGTTCTGGCATTTATATAATTTAAATCAGACAATGAGATAAAACGTAGTTTAAAAATTGTTAAGCAATTATAATTTCAACAACACATATCAGAGAATATTTTCTGAGCAAAATTTTTGATAAATAGGGGAATCCATATTATGCACTAAATTTATTATTTGTTTTGCAGACTTAAACTTACACTTACTGAATTTTTCGCCCTTCAAGACGCACCTAGGTTTTTGAGGAGGAAAATAAGAAAAAAAATATTTTGAACCAAAAGGTGAACTTTTGGTGGGTTTTTTACTAATGGTGTTCTGTGCATGACAGTATTATGACGCACTGTTATGGGGGATCTGTGGATGACACACTGTTATGGGGGATCTGTGGATGACACACTGTTGTGGGAGCATCTGGGGATGGCACTGTTATGGGGGCATCTGGGGATGGGACTGTTATGGGGGCATCTATGGATGGCACTGTATGGGGGCATCTGGGGATGACACACTGTATGGGGGCATCTGGGGATGACACACTGTATGGGGGCATCTAGAGATGACACACTGTTATGGGGGCATCTGGGGATGGCACTGTTATGGGGGCATCTGAGGATAGCATTGTTATGGGGGCATCTGGGGATGGGACTTTTATGGGGGCATCTATGGATGGCACTGTATGGGGGCATCTGGGGATGACGCACTGTATGGGGGCATCTGGGGATGGCACTGTATGGGAGCATCTGTGGATGGCACTGTATGGGGGTATCTGGGGATGACACTGCTATGGGGGGAATCTGTGGATGACACATAGCATCTTATGCTATGTGTCATCCACAGATCCACCCCCATAACAGTGGGTGTGATGACCCCAATACAGGGGATGTGGGCAGCATCTTGCTTGCTAATGACAGCAGGGCCCGGTGCAGTAATTGTATTCTACTACAACGGGCCCGCTGTAGTAATATAGTTACAGGCGATGTTTAAAACTAAGGTATAATCTTAATGCTGCCAGTATTACCCTACCTAGTATAATGTAAGATCGCAGGCAGGACTGGAGTCAGGAGGCTGGGCGGGTGGGTCGCGGCAGCGTGATGTCATGCGCCTGCACCGCCTGCTTCATTCATAAAGTGGACGGAGCAGGTGCAAGACGTCACGCTGCCACCTCCCGCCCGCCCAGCCTCCTGCCTCCAGTCCTGCCTGCGATCTTACATTATACTAGGTAGGGTAATACTGGCGGCATTAAGATTATACCTTAGTTTTAAACATCGCCTGTAACTACATTACTACAGCGGGCCCAGTGTAGTAGAATACAGTTACTGCACCGGGAATCGCTGTCATTAGCAAGCAAGATACCGCCCACAGCCCCTCCTCATTGATACACATGCCGCCTGCCCTCGGTGTATCAATGTTTGCTGAATTCGCCCCATAAGACTTTGGGGGGAAAAAGTGCGTCTTACAGGACGAAAAATATGGTACTTTTCAAAAGAGAATGTTTAAAATATGCCACAATTTTGACGCACCATATTTTGGTGCACAAGCTGATATAAGGAAAAGGGTTTAACATGCCTACCCAGTTGTGATACATTTTTTATGCTATACCTACTTTTGCGATAAATTTATATTGAGTCAACATGCTATGACACAATTGATAATAATATTGATTGCCGACTATTATTGATACTATCAATATTATAATTGATTTGTGATATTAATTTTTAATATGTCTTTAATTCACTCGTTGACACAAAATGACAAAATCTTTGTTATCTGCCTATAATTAATACCACTGGTATTATGACCTAAGGTAAATAGTTGGCTTAGCACAACCTTGCAAAGCTTTAAAGGGGCTATTCCATGAATTATGTAAAAAATATAAATCATACATTATCTAGTACATGACTACTTTCTTCTAACAAATGTAGAACCTGCCCTGTACCTCACATGGATCCAGAGATCTCCCCATTCATTGCTCCAATTGTTCTGATAGTTATTTCAAGCTGTCAGTTTAAGGCCTCATGCACACGACAGTGAAAAACGGACATGTGATGTACGTTTTTTTAATGGCCATCACACATCTGTTTTAAGACCAATGGTAGTCTATGGGGTTATTCACACAGCAGTTTTTTTGACTGACAGTGAAAAACGAATGTCAAAAAATAGAACATGTTCTATCTTGTCCGTTTTTCACTCACAGACTGCCACCCTATAATTGAATGGGTCCATTTTTAACATCCGTCTCTCAGAAAGGCATCAGTGAAATAAACGTCCTTTAAAAATGTAAGTTTTTAATTGACGTTTTTTTCACTGTCGTGTGCATGTAGCCTAAGGGGCATGTTCTTTATGATGCAGCTGTTGGCAGTTGAAACAAGGAACTGAGATTGTGCTTCCATCTAAGGGAGCAAGACAGAGAAATTAGAAGAAAAGCAAATAACAGTTGGCACTATACAGATAGATTTCAGTGAATAACTCAGTAGCTATAATACATTTTTACAGTAGAATATTTTTAGTGGGACCATCCCTTTAATAAAATCTGCTATAACATGATGCTGATTATAAAGTTTAAATATGTCCAAGGCTGATTTTGAATGATGATAATATGGTTGCATTTTAAGGTTTGTATTATGGCCACAAAGCTGCCTACATTTTCAAAAAGTGAAAAAGTTCTGCCAAGGCTATGATCACACTGTGCTGCATCCATTAAGAGGACCTGTCATCTCCCCTGATATGTCAGTTTTAGTAACTACTTGCATTCCCCACGTGTTACGGTATAACCCGGTATAGTGAGGGTTAATACCGTTCGGGCGATTCCCCTGGAGAAGAGCACAGCAACCCACAACCGCTGGAATCCACCGAACTGGAACCATATGAAGTCCTCCTTTCCTGGAACAGGCAAGAGAACGTTCTGACGTAGCAATTCCCCCCAAGTACGAGACGAGGCTCCGTATTAATGGTTAAACAGGAATTCTCACTTTATTGAGGGCTACCTGCCCGGTATTTATGCAGGTCTCCCACCTGGTGGACACTCCCCTAGGGGACCAGAAGGAAGACTGCGACACAGGAAAACAGCAGCCAATCATACACAATGGGACAATACAGACACCCCCAGCATATCCCTCCCCTCTGCCTGTGATACAATTACCCTACACAGGTTAATGTAATCATCACAGGCAGGAGAATACACAATGTCTTCTGTCCTGGAGACAATCGAGGACTCATTCAATTATCTCTCAGGACAAAGGGAAATCGCCAATACACACGTGGGGACAATAGGACAGACATCATTATTCAATATACAATGTCCCACCCTTTACAGTACACACAGACATTTAACATATCCCCAGATGGCTTGGATCTGAGCGCTCAATATATTCAAACAGCGCTCAGATGCCACAAACACAGTCAAATCGCCATGGGGTTTAAGTTTAGCGTGGGCTGATGAGAGGGCCCATAATCCTGGGGCAAGAGGCTGGCAATCTGTCCCCTCCAAAACTCAGTGGCGAGTTTGGTTTCGCCACACACACGTAATAACAATTCTGGAGCATCTATTATTGTGACTCTATGTCGTGCCAACCCTTTACTATTCCTACTAGAAGTTATGAATGAATTGCCTACAGTTTGCAATGAAGGTCCAGATGGGTGTCACCAGAATGTGAAGAGGGATCTCCCATCTGGTTATGCCCAGATTGACCTTCATTGCAAACTTCTGGTAATGAATTCATAACTTCTAGTAGGAATAATATAGGAATGGCAAAACATGGAGCCATAATAATAAATGCTTCAGAATTGGGGAATACAAGTAGTTATTAAACAAACATGTCAGGAGAGATGACAGGTCCTCTTAATAGGTAACATACAATGTGTGATTATAGTCTTGGGAGACCTTTATTGTTTATCGGCTTACCAGTAGCCACATATGTCACTGTCACTTTGACATTACTAATGCTGTCTTTGAGTTAAAAAAAAGCTTGGAAGGGGTTGTGTATAATACTAGGAGATCTCAGTGTCATGCACAATTTTTCAGGGCATTTGGTGCACTTTCAACTCGGACTGAATTTATTTGGACCAAATGGAATCTGATTGGTCCCGAAACGTATTTCAGATAATCTCTAGTTATGATATACTGTAAATGACCAATCTTAATAAATACTTAATATTGCCTACCTACATCTATAGTCCATGGCATATGCTTAAATCATTGATTTAGCAAATGGAAGAATTTACTCTATAATTTTAGTTGAAAATTTGTATCTACTTTCCTCTTTTCTCATTTGCTCAAGAAATCTTCAAAATGAGTCAATATGAAATAAGCGATACTATAATAAGAACGAGATGAATAAAATCTGCATTTCCATATTGAGGTCACTGACTTAAACATGAATTACTTTGAATCTTTATTTCAATGTACCAAGCTACTACATTTATGACTTTACATGTGGAACATTAATGCAATCTCAATAATGTTATTACATTTAAGATATTTCAAAAATGTTTTACCTTTCATATTATGCAGTGAATATTCTGTCCATTTTCTTTTAAATCTACCATTTTACATATAATCATTTGTCATTTATTTTAAAATCCTTCCATTAACAATATTAGGATTTATTCTTCTAAATCCAGACATTTGCAGGGAAATACAATATCTAAAGTCACTTGGATGTGCTTTAAACAATTTTAACCCAATCAATTACCTTAAAATAAATAATGAATATAAAAAATAAAAAATGCAGGGAAATTGCTAGGTCAAACCATTAACCTTGATCATAGCAGTTCAAATGAATGCAATTTGAAAAAAATGGTTTCCCATTTTGATGGCACTACCTTTATGGATTGTAAAAGCCTACAGGTCATTTAAACTAGCGAGGCCAAATGAGAGAGAGGAGCACTCTGTACTTTAAAATGATAGGAAAATTTGTAGCTTTGACAAAGGTTCTATAATAGCAATACTCTAGTCAAAGTTCAGTTTGAAAGTAATGAAGGGTAAAATAATCTAGTGGGGACTGACCACACAAAATGGCAACAGTCGAAAGTAGCTGTTTTAAAACTACTGAAGCAAAACTACCAAGTGCAATTTGAAGTCTAGCTTCCATTTGAGATGAAAAGTTAGTGAGTAAAAGATTAGATTGACATCCATAGAACAAATTGGAAGTAGGAAGACTGAACACCGCCCTTCTTGACCTTGAAGTGATAACATTTTATAAGCTACAGTGTTCTTCTTCTGACTGCTACTGATGCTCTAGTGATAAAAATAATATTACCACTTTATGGAATGCTTAAAGAAAAGCTTTGCCAAATGTGCCAAGTACACTTCATGACTGTACTTTTATGCTATATAAAGCACAAGTGTTCTTTCCTTTCCTGACATAGTGTTTTAAAGTAATGGAAAGTATCATTGCTAGATGCAGTACATTGCAGAATATGAGAAGCATTTTATTTCCTATCAAGGCACTTAAAGGAAAAGTTGTCTTGGAGAATAGAAAAAGTTTGCCTTCATTTAAAGGTGAAATATTTCATGGATCTCAAGTGAAGAATGGAGAAATGATAATGATTTCAGTACAACTAAGCCCCAGGCTGCATGATGACTTGTGGCACACACATCATGGCAATTAGAGTTCTATAGTACCTTAGGAGAACATGCCACCCTAAGGGGAAATGTTTTAATGCATGATATTTTATTGTATTTTATGATTTTTTACAGTAACATTATGTTGTGAAAAAAGCATGGTGGCTTCAGAGGTGGCAGGTGTAGAGAATGACAGGTGGGGCTACCATAGCATTAAAGTGTCCTAGAGAAAGTCTAGGTCTGTGTTAGAGATCTGTAATCAGGGCCGGTGCTATATTAAGGCAGACCAAGCGGCTGAAGGTGGGGGGGGCTCCAAAATGAACTTTTTTTTTTAAAATCACTTTCGTGATGTGATCGGGCGCCAAAATGTAGCTTCGCTTGTGCTGGCAAAAATCCTTGCACCGGCCCTGTCTGTAATGATCTGTGTGTGATTCATTGTGGGACAGGGCTGTTGCCAATCAATAGGTGTCTTTATATTTATTAGAAGCCCTTTTTGCCATAATTGACCATGACAGAGGGTGTAATATTAACCTTGGTAGTCAGTGAAAGGATGCTACAACACAAAGAAGTGTTTTCTTAATAGTCTAGTTTGTTACAGGGTGTTGGCTGATAAAGCTGACTTTCCTGGTGTGGCTGGTGGACTGAAACATGTACCTGTGTAGTGCTGGGCCCAGCCCAAGTGGAGTGAAGGACTAGCAGAGCCGATACGAGAGAAATAGAGAGTGAGAACTTCTGATAGCCCAAGATGATTACTTGCAGAATCCACCAGTTTAATTTTGCTCTGCCAAGTTTTACTCTAAAAGATTATAGTGCAATTTACTAGATCTGAGAAATTGAGCTATTCTCTTCATGTTGAACTGCTTGTTGCCTGAGTGGTCATTACATAACCCTGTGTGACTTTTATAAAGTTTATTCTACATCTAGCTCTCTGTGTTTGTTGGTTCTCCTCCAGTTCTGTCGTTTGCAAACACGTTGCTAACCCAGATTTTTGTGATAGCAGTATTATTGGAGAAAAAGAAGATCACCAAAGCCTCAATGAGATGGGAAGGCAAGGAAGAGACTTACTACAAGGTGGGGAGACTGAGTTCTATACAACTACCAGTATATGCCAGTTTCAGTTAGTGATGAGCGGCATAGGCTATATTCGAATTCGCGATATTTTGCAATTTTTTAGCTGAATATGCACTATAAATTCGCAAAATCAAGAATTTGTGATCTCCAGTCATTATTTACTTGATAGCAAAAAATCAGAAATGTAATATATTCGCGATAAAAATTTGCAATTAGAATTTTCGCAATCAACACTAAGGGGTATGCAACTTTCGGGTAGGCAACTCTACTATTGGTTGCTAGGGATGTTGCTAAGTGCCTATATTCATGGTAAATTTGCGATAAATTCACGAATAGAATATTCGTGATCAACACTAGTCGCGAATACGAATATATAGCACTATATTCTAAATATTGGCGAATTCTCAAAGTGGCGATATTAGCGATTAAAATTTGCGATTCAAATATTCGCGCTTAACACTAGTTTCAGTAAATGTACCGGTGGAGGAGAACACCAATGCTATGGTGGAGATGCTATAATAGCACAGGCCTAGTGTGTTCCTCAATCAGCTGGTGTTTTATTTGTTGGACTGTTAAACTTTTATGTTTGTTTCTATGTTGTGCAAAGGTTGCCATGATGTGGGAGCTCCAGCTCATCTTTGTCTCTGCAGTTGGTTATAGAAACTACTCCAAAGATAACAACCTGTAATGGTGAAGAACACACAATCCATTAAATACTTTATTGACCTAGTAAATCTGTACCTCCAGTCGGTCAAAAGCAACCTTGCAACAGTTGCAAGCTTTCTTTCATGGTCAGATTTTTTGATGCATAAGTAAAGGGGCGTGTTCTCCCGAAACATTGCGTGGAGGAGGTGCAAACAATGTCTGTCTCAGCGTCCCTCATGATGTACCATTTTATGCTGGAATGAATTAAAGACATAAAAATAAACAAAAGGTTTTGTACCAACAACTTGTGAGTATGACTTCTATTGCTTACTCACATACGATATTGGCACAACGAGGTAAAAAGAACACACAAGTCTGCAAGTTTAAAAGACTGTTAGTGCTGGGTTAAGCAGAGCTCCTGGTGTGGACTTGTATTTGCTACAGGTGGCTGAAGTGCTACATATTATACAGATTTTTTGTGTGGCCATTCAAAGTTTTTTTTTCCATAGGATGTCAAATGTATTGTAACTCATACTAGCTGCAAGTCATTATGTATCCTTCAGGCTGGGTTCAGACTTGAGCGTTTTACAGAGCGTTCCTACGTGCTGTAAAATGCTCAACAGGCGAAAACCCATGTTTCCCTATGGGCATGGTTCCCACCTGAGCGTTTTACAGCACGTACGAATGCGCTGTAAAACGCCCTACGCCCAAAGAAGTACAGGAGCTTCTTTCGGGTGTATTGTCCCCCATAGGGATAAATAGCGCAAACGCGCACATGACAAGCGATTTTTACTTTCATTTTCACGATACGAAAATAAAAGTAAAGATAGAGCGTCGTACGCGCGAAGGTGTGAACCCTGCCTCAGACTAAACAGATAACGTCTAAGGCTGGGTTCAGACTTGCGCGTATTCGATATGCGCGTTTCTGTCGCGCGTATTACAGCGCGTTTTTGGAAATAGGAAACGCGCGTTGTACGCGCGTTCATGTGAACGCGCGTACAACGCTCTGTAAAACGCTCTGTAAAACGCGCTGTAAAACGCTCAGGTGTGAACCCAGGGTAATAGTCAACAAATGTCAAATATCGCATCTACTACTAGTAATATGTTTCCAATAAAAATTCCTTTTTATTTGTTGCTGTGTACACGTATTTAACAAGCTGTTAATTAATCTGTTATCCTTATTGTGTTTCTCCATTTAGTTATACCAGTGATTATAAGTGTCAAGCTGTGAAAAGGCTATAGATCTAATTCATTAGTGAATTTATTCCTTAAAGAGGTTGTCTGATTAGCTCATTTTATATAACCTTTTAGGGAATTCTAAGTTTATATTTGTGGTATCCCTTTTAGAACCAGAGAGAACAGGTTCAAAATATCTTGCCCTAATTCATTGCAGACCTTCACTTTTAATTATCTTTTGTAAACACAAGACAAAACAGTGAATGAAACAAAGCAAATTCCACAAATGCAGCAGCAACAACTCAAGTCTGCAACATTAAAGGGCTAAACAGGAGTCAAAGGGTACATTACAAGATCCCCAGTAAACACTATATGCGTAGATGTAGAAATGTTTGTAGCTCAAACCCAACTCAGAGATAAAAATCTCCACAGCATAGTCAATTGCCACAGTTCACACAATAAGGTAAATATCACAAATCGATCAAGCACTTAGCTCTTCTCCAGATAAATACACCTCAGCTATGTAGAAGCCCTCCTGGAATTAATCTATGCGGTATCAGCTGTCAGTATTATCATGAGGATGCTGGTAGCTCATGCTTTAGGCCTCTTTCACACGGGCGTCATGTTTGACGCCCGGATAAGAGGCGGGTGCGTTGCGGGAATATGCACGTTTTTCCCGCGCGGGTGCAAACGTTTGTAACGCGTTTTGCACGCGCGTGAGAAAAATCGCAATGTTTGATACCCAACCCGAAGCCGGACTTCATCACTGAAGTCCGGTTTCGGGTCTTCTGGAGAATTGATTATTTTCCCTTATAACATGGTTATAAGGGGAAATAATAGCATTCTTAATAAAGAATGCATTGTAAAATGAAGAGGAAGGGGTTAAAAATAATAAAAGTTAACTTACCTTAGCCACTTGATCGCGTAGTTGCGATCTCTCCTCTCTTTCCCTGCATCAGCTAGGATCTACAGGACCTGTGATGACGTCACATCACATGGTCCAATCACATGGTCCATCTTACCATGGTAAGATAATATAAATAATAGAGATCGGGTCCCGTTGCTAAGCAACCATGCGGGAAAATCGCAACGCATCCGCACTTGGCAGCGGTCATATTGTATACCTAATCCAACAATGTGGAATGATAAAACCTATCATGTAATGACCGCAGCCAGGCCCAAGCAATATTGTCCAACTAATAAAAAGTAATACAGAAAAAATCCTAAATAATTGAATCAAACAATAATGAACCTAAGGATTACGAGTTAAAGTCCGATCTTATACACAAATACACCGAAAATAACAAGGCATACCCATAGTAGCGCAGTGCGAACAGACCCCAGTCAAACAGCCACCTCGACACGTGTGCTGCGGTCATTAGATGATAGGTTTTATCATTCCACATTGTTGGATTAGGTATACAATATGACCGCTGTCATGACTCATTCCTATTGTTGGATACTTGAGATAGTCTAGACCCTTATAGATACAATATATACTCATAGATTTATTTTTTGTACGACTACATACATCTATTGTATATTACCTAGTACAATCGATTTAATGTGATTAGCAGTGCTTTGGTCCCCAGCCAATATTTTCTGTGTATCAGGTGTGTCACTTGCTACATCTACTTACTCTCCTGCACTTTACTCCTGTATAGTAAATTGTGTTTTTGCTAAGTATTTTTCTAATAAAGATATTTTTCTATTTAATAAGATATCTGTGGTCTTGATCGGTTTAGTGAGACTTGACCTATGAGACCCAAGTCCTGGGGTTTCACTGTGCCGTAACACAATCATCTCTAAAAGCTTGGAAGACACAGACAGTTGAAAAAAAGTTCCTAATTTTTATGGACTTATTTGAGATTTACAGACAGTTGGCAAACTTTAATGTTTGTGTGTTATGTATACAGTATGCAAAAGTCAGAGTGTGAAGCAGTGACGGGCTTCATATATGGTAGAGGAGATGTATGGTAAGATTTGCTGTGTTTTCCCCACGATCAACTGGCCCAAGGTGAGGCCAGGTGCAATAATGACTTGGGGATAAAGGAATCCTCAGTGTGTGAGAGGAAGTGTTAGGCCCCAGGGAACAGACCTGCAGAGGCTCTTTGTGGTCGCAGCCAGGAAGGCTGGGGGGGGGGGGCACAAGGCTAAGGAAGCCAGAGTTTGGGGGGACCCAGCGATACCTGAAGAAGAAAGGTGTCGCACGGTCAGAGTCAGGAGGACTGCTGGGCCATATCCCCCCAAGGTATTTCACTGTTTCCACCAGGAGGACTGGTAGGTTGCACTGGTAACACCTAGGAGGCTGTCTGACCGAAGCTGAATACCACAGTATGAACACTGACCTAGAGGTGAGTTAAGGAGACCTCTGTATGGTGAATGCCTAGCCGGGCAAATGTTTGTTGTTGATCTAACACATTGTGAGGTGAAGCTGCGACTTCATGTTGCCAAGTGATGCCAAAGTTGGAAGTGTGATGAGCTGTGTGACAAATAAAGAACTGTTTGAGCTTGAAAGCCACCAGTTTGATGAGAAGTCTTTCATTGCCGACCCCTGAGAGAGCAATCCCTTACAAGAGATATACACAAGTGAAGATAAGAGGCTAAGGCTACTTTCACATCTGTTTTCAATGCATGCAGTTGTACTATTGTAACTGAAGCGTTTTTGCAGATCTATGATGGATCCGCAAAAAAACACTAATGTGAAAGTAGCCGAAAACTTGCTCATTGCACACTTACTGTTTGCACCTTTGCTGTGGAGCTCTGGCCATTTAGACAATCTGCATATAATGCTGCCTGTCTTTAGACGGAAGTCGGGTCAGAAACAAGAGAAACCTACTCTGGTTGTTTAGACAACATGCATGTAATGCCACCTGCCAGAAGTCAGGTCAGAGAGAAAAGAAACAGGAGAGCTTCACAGCGCCAGCATTTTTTCAACTGACTGAAGCCTGGAACCATTCTGGTTTGCTCTGGCCAACTCTGCCTTTATGAAAAAAGTGCAGAAAGTGCAGTAAATGTGTGTGTGTGTGTGTGTCTGTGTGTTTCTATATGTGAAACCATGAACCCATCCCTATCCCATATGCTGTACAATGTGTGTATCTAGTGTGTGAGTGCATGTGCGTGGGTCTTCAATGTGAGAGCAGTAGATGTGCAATGTGTACTGGCATGCAGGCATTCATGAGGCATGTATTCACCTCATTAGGCTAGGTTCACACGACGACATTTGTCTCAACGACAATAAGTCACGCGACAAATAGAGCATGACTAAACTGCAATATTTGTCGCGCAACATTTTGTTGCATTAATCAATTTTTATAATGGTAGTAAATGGTGTTGCATTGCAACATGCGACATGCTTCGACTGCGACACGACAGTTGCAGAAAAATCCATCTTGGTTTTTTGCGACTATCGTGTCGCAGTCGCAGCATGTCGCATGTTGCAATGCGAAACCATAGAGTACCATTATAAAAATTGTTGCGCGACATTAATGCAACAAAATGTTGCGCAACAAATGTCTTTCTGTGAAACTAGCCTTAGAGGGTAGCTCATGCTTTAGCCAGCACTTGATCTCACTTGCAGTACTGGCACTACTACAGAAAGTCCTAGCGTTAAAACTCTGATTAACTGCAGTGACCACTAAGAAGAGCTTACTGCTTGTTGATTTCTGCTGCTACTTTTAGAGGGGTTATCCCATAGACAACATACAGTATATCACCTATCCACAGAATAGACAATACATGTATGAGTGTTAGGGATTCAACCACTAGACCGAGGGTTCCTGAGTCCCCCCATTTAAATGGAGTGATGTGCACATGTCGATACACCACTCCATTTGCTGCTATAGTGCTGGCAGAGTGTCTATGTCAATCCATTAGAAATGAGCAGCATGTATACTACCAGTCTATTAAAAATGGGGACTTAGAGACCTTATTCTTGGGATCACTGTAGACCTCAGAGGTTTGACCCCCAGCAATCATACATTTATCACCTCTACTGTGAAAATGTGATAAATTATTTTCAGGGATAGCCTCTTTAAAAGGGTTTTCCAAGTCTTTGCAAGGATAGGTCATAAGTTTCTGATCGGTGGGGGTCCGACAGATACCCCTGTCGATCAGCTATTTTAGAAGGCACTGGCACTCTGTGAGAACTACAGGCCTTCTCCCTGCTTGAAAGGCACAGTGCCGATATGCTTGGTAGTCGCTCCAATGGGGCTGAGCTGGTCCTAGACCATGTGACCGATGAACAGGTCTTCACTGGCCTAGAAAAAGATGAGAAAAAGCCAAAACGTTACTTTGAGCACTGCTGCCTTCTCAAAATGCTGATCAGTGGTGGTAGGTAATCAGTTGTAAAGTTTTGGAAAACCTCTTTAACCACCTCAGGACCGATGGCGGTCCTGTTGCTCTGGCTGGACGCATCCGTGCATCATCTCGCGAGACGAGAGATTTGCTGTGTACGCGCGCACACTCACAGTGGCGCGCGGCTCGGCAGTTATACTGCAGCCTGCCATCGATGATCAATTGCTGGCAGGCTGTAGAAGTAAAATAAATCGCATCAAACAGGTATATCAGACGCTGTTTTGTTAACAGCGTCTGATATACCTGCTACCTGGTCCTCTGGTGGTCCCATTTGCTGGGATCGACCACCAGAGGACCAGGTAGCTATGTAAAGTTGCACCAAGCACCACACTACACTACCCCCCCTCGTCACTTATTAACCCCTTGATCACCCCATCTAGATTCCCTGGTCACCCCCCTGTCATTGATCACACCCCTGTAAGGCTCCATTCAGATGTCCATATGTGTTTTGCGGATCCGTGGATCCGCAAAACACGAACACCGGCAATGTGCTTTCCGTATTTTGCAGATCCGCACATTGCCAGAACTATATAGAAAATGCCTTTTCTTGTCCGCAATTGCGGACAAGAATAGGACATGTTCTATATTTTTGCGGAACGGAAGTGCAGACCCGGAAGTGCGGATCCGCAATTCCGGATCCGAGCGGGACAAAGTCTGTCCCCATAGAAATGAATGGGTCTGCAATTCCGTTCCGCAAACAGAATTGCGGACGTGTGAATGGGGCATAAGGGTCCCATAACACCGCCAGTTAGTTAGCTACTTGTTAGGTAGTTAGTGCCCAGCCCACCGCACCGCAGTCACTGATTTTGCCAGAGATTTTTTCATCCACGATGCCCAGAGGCTGAACGGCAAAAAAAAAAAATCTCATTACCCGTATGCTCAATATAAGGAGAATAGCAGAAACTCCTAATGCTGGCCATACGTGTAATGATTGCGGAGACCCTCAAATGCCAGGGCAGTACAATCACTTCATATGTGACCCCATTTTTGAAAGAAGACACCCCAAGGTATTCCGTGAGGGGTATGGTGAGTTCATGTAAAATTTTATTTTTTGTTACAAGTTAGTGGAATATGAGACTTTGTAAAAAAAAAAACTTTTTTTTTCTGTGAACTCGCCATGCCCATCACGGAATACCTTGGGGTGTCTTCTTTCAAAAATGGGGTCACATGTGAGGTGATTGTACTGCCCTGGCATTTGAGGGTCTCCGCAATCATTACACGTATGGCCAGCATTAGGAGTTTCTGCTATTCTCCTTATATTGAGCATACGGGTAATGAGATTTCCAAAATAGAGTTACATGTGGGGTATTTATACTGCCCTGGCATTTTAGGGGTCCTAAAGCATGAGAATCCAAATGCATAAAAATGCCCTGTGAAATCCTAAAGGTACTCATTGGAATTTGGGCCCCTTTGCGCATCTTGGCTGCAAAAAAGTGGCACACATGTGGTATCGACGTACTCAGGAGAAGTAGGGGAATGAGTTTTGGGGTGTATTTTTATATATACCCATACTTTGTGTGAGAAATATCACTGTAAGCGACAACTTTTTACATTTTTTTATACAAAGTTGTCAATTTACAGAGATATTTCTCTCACCCAACATGGGTATATGTAAAAATACACTCCAAAACACATTGCCCTACTTCTCCTGAGTACGGCAATACCACATGAGTGACACTTTTTTACAGCCTGGGTGCGCAAAGGGGCCCAAACACAAACGAGTTCCTTTAGGTTTTACATGGCTGCTCACAATTTTGCCCCACCCAAAATGCCAGAACAGTACAAACACCCCACAAATGACCCCATTTTGGAAAGAAGACAACCCAAGGTATTCGCTGAGGGGCATATTCAGTCCATGAAAAATTCAACTTTTTGTCACAAGTTAGCGGAAAGGGAGACTTTGTGAGAAAAAAAAAACAATAAAAAATCAATTTCCGCTAACTTGTGACAAAAAAAAATCTTCTATGAATTCGCCATGTCTCTCACTGAATACCTTGGGGTGTCTTCTTTCCAAAATGGGGTCACATGTGGGGTATTTATAATGTCCTGGCATTTTAGGGGCCCTAAAGCGTGAGAAGAAGTCTGGAATCCAAATGCGTAAAAATGCCCTCCTAAAAGGTACTCATTGGAATTAGGGCCCCTTTGCGCATCTTGGCTGCAAAAAAGTGTCACACATGTGGTATTGCCGTACTCAGGAGAAGTAGGGCAATGTGTTTTGAGGTGTATTTTTACATATACCCATGATGGGTGTGAGAAATATCTCTGTAAATGACAACTTTTTAAAAAAATTTATACAAAGTTGTCAGTTTACAGAGATATTTCTCTCACCCAACATGGGTATATGTAAAAATACACCCCAAAACAAATTGCCCTACTTCTCCTGAGTACGGCGATACCACATGAGTGACCCTTTTTTGCAGCCCGGGTGCGCAAAGGGGCCCAAATTCCAACGAGTACCTTTAGCTTTTACAGGGATGCTGACAATTTAGCCCCGCCCAAAATGCCAGAACAGTAAACACACCCCACAAATGACCCCATTTCGGAAAGTAGACAACCCAAGGTATTCGCTGAGGGGCATATTCAGTCCATGAAAAATTCAACTTTTTGTCACAAGTTAGCGGAAAGGGAGACTTTGTGAGAAAAAAAAACAATAAAAAATCAATTTCCGCTAACTTGTGACAAAAAAAAATCTTCTATGAATTTGCCATGTCTCTCACTGAATACCTTGGGGTGTCTTCTTTCCAAAATGGGGTCACATGTGGGGTATTTATAATGTCCTGGCATTTTAGGGGCCCTAAAGCGTGAGAAGAAGTCTGGAATCCAAATGCGTAAAAATGCCCTCCTAAAAGGTACTCATTGGAATTTGGGCCCCTTTGCGCATCTTGGCTGCAAAAAAGTGTCACACATGTGGTATTGCCGTACTCAGGAGAAGTAGGGCAATGTGTTTTGGGGTGTATTTTTACATATACCCATGATGGGTGTGAGAAATATCTCTGTAAATGACAACTTTTAAAAAAATTTATACAAAGTTGTCAGTTTACAGAGATATTTCTCTCACCCAACATGGGTATATGTAAAAATACACCCCAAAACAAATTGCCCTACTTCTCCTGAGTACGGCGATACCACATGAGTGACCCTTTTTTGCAGCCCGGGTGCGCAAAGGGGCCCAAATTCCAATGAGTACCTTTAGCTTTTACAGGGATGCTCACAATTTAGCCCCGCCCAAAATGCCAGAACAGTAAACACACCCCACAAATGACCCCATTTCGGAAAGTAGACACCCCAAGGTATTCACTGAGGGGCATAGTGAGTCCGTGGAAGATTTTATTATTTTTTGCCAGAAGTTAGCAAAAATGGAAACTATATTATTATTATTTTTCCTCAGAAAGTGTCATTTTCCGCTAACTTGTGAAAAAAAATGAAATGATACATGAACTCACCATGCCCCTCCACGAATACTTTGGGGTGTCTTCTTTCTAAAATGGTGTCATTTGGGGGGTATTTATACTATCCTGGCATTCTAGCACCTGAAGAAACATGACAGGTGCTCAGAAAGTCAGAGCTGCTTCAAAATGCGGAAATACACTTTTTTGCACCATAGTTTGTAAAAGCTATAACTTTTACCCAAACCAATAAATATACACTTATTGGATTTTTTTTTATCAAAGACATGTAGAACAATAAATTTTGCGAAAAATGTATATAGAAATGTCGTTTTAAAAAAAGAAAAATTACAACAGAAAGTGAAAAATGTCATTTTTTTTGCAAAAATTTTGATCATTTTTGATTAATAGCAAAAAATTAACAATGTCAGCAGCAATGAAATACCACCAAATGAAAGCTCTATTAGTGAGAAGAAAAGGAGGTAAAATACATTTGGGTGGTAAGTTGCATGACCGAGCAATAAACGGTGAAAGTAGTGTAGTGCAGAATTGTAAAAAGTGGCCTGGTCATTAAGGGTGTTTAAGCTAGGAGGGGTGAGGTGGTTAAGCTTGGTGGGAGCCTTAAAAATCTCATGTGCAGTGAGACCTTCCTTTTGGGGCTACCGGCAAACCCTTAGACTACTGTATGTGTGATAGGTATAGTTATTGTTCTGAAGTGGGATCTAACTTTTCTAACATCCAATTGCCTTATAAAATAAAATATTAAACAAAAAAATGACACTTTGTATGAAAACATTTGTGATTACTTTGTTTAATGAAATGGTAATTTAGTGTCCAATAATAATACCCTTTACATAAAAAAATAATGCTATATAATTAATAATTAATGCTAAATGTATAAGTGTTTCATATGGGTGCTGAAATTAGGATATGTATTTTCATTTTGTATATCTTTTTTTAGATTTTTATAGCTAAATTAGATCACTGCATGACTGCTATGTTTTAGTGACTTTTACCTTCAAGGACACACAGTCAAATATTGCCAGTCAGCTTTTGTTAGGTAAACAGAGGAAAATTAATTTCTTCCTGTGCCATTGCCCAAGGGAAAAACATACAGAGCATGCATTTTTTTTTCTTTAAGAGTAAAGACAGAACTGAAAGTAGGTAAATTCTTCATCTTTCCCTAAAATGTTTGTCGACAGATATTGTCTTGAAGGGTAAGGAGGTGATTTAATTTATCACCAGCAAAGCAGTAAGTTTTCACCAGAAGCAGCAATTTATTTTTCATTTTTTATCTTTATTTCTTTTGTGTACTGTATGAATTAAAGGGATCCTTTGGGAACTTATAGAAAATATTAAATAACTGAAAGATCGATACAAAACAACTGAAAGGTGGCATGAAGCAGGATGTGCTCAACCCAAAAATGCAGTTGTGCATAAGAGCAGATCCTGCACTTGTGGCTCGTTGCTAATGGTGATTCCCAGCAAAAATGCATACAGTGGAGGATGCCCGCACTGCAGCAGACCACAAGTACCACAATAGACAACCTACACAAGATGGCAATTGTGTGGATGTGATAAATATTATAACAATATAGCAATAACAAATGACAAGACAGGTGCACACTGCGGTCTTATTAAGCCCTCAAACTCATGTTAAAATAGAGAGATTAGTCAACATATCCTGCTGTGGAGGATATGTCTAAGCCCAAGCACCACACCAAGGTTTCTCAAGTAGCTCGGGACCTTACACTCACCTACCTGTGCCGTATCGGCAATACCAGGGACTAGTGGGCGAAATTACAGGAATGTATAGGCTGACTCGCAGCAGACTCCTCCAGTTACCTCCAGCATGTAACCATGCCTGCAATGGGAGGAGGGTGAAGGCTGTGAACCCCACTCAAGACTAGCTGATATGGCCCAGGCCTCACAGGTGCACCTAAATGTAGTCTGCGGATGGAAAACAGGCTACATTTACCTACGAGTTTATACACCTCCAAAACATGATATATACAAAACAACTGAAAGGTGGCATGAAGCAGGATGTGCTCAACCCAAAAATTCAGTTGTGCAACTGAAAAATCTGCAGCACATGCTACAAAGTGAAAGTAAGAAGCGTGGGAACGAGGGATCACCTATAATGTCATGTCAGCCTATAGCCATCCCCTTTGATCTCACAGCCCTATAAAAAGTCTCAGCCTGCTCGGTCTCTGCAATTTTACAGTAAACTTAGTGCAGGGAGAGACGTTAGAGACACCTGGGACAGTGCTAAGAAAAAAATTATTAAAAAAAACAACTACTGAGCAGTTCAGGGAAAAATTATTCATAGTGTAATGAAAGGATAGAGATCATTATCTACACTATAAAAGGAGAACAGGGCGCAAAAGGGGAGTGTAAAGCCTGAGTAATAAGATCTGCACTAATTGGGGTTACTAAAAGTGATCTACTACTACAGATTTAAGGTTGTTTTAACCCCTTAAGGACCCTTGCCGTACATGCATGACACAGCTGGATGTGACTTAAGGACTAGGGACATACATGTAGGGCGAGCTGATCGGGCAGGTGCAGGAGCTGCGCCCGCCCAATCAGTGGCACGGACCCAGCAGTCACTGACAGCCAGGTCCCTGCTTCATACAGTGGCATCAGTGAAGACACCGTTGCCGGCATAATAACCCCTTGTATGCCGCAGTCAAAGCTGACTACGGCATGTAGAGGGTTTGCGGAGGGAAGCGGTGCCCTCCGCATGTCCATCGGGTCCCCGCGCTGCAATTGCGGGGACCCGATGGCAGAGAAGACAGGCCTGATGCCTTCCAAAGGCATCAGGGCTTGCCTCCTCCGGAAGTCTGTGTGATCCAGCCTTTAGGCTGGGTCTCACAGGCAGGCTGACAGCTAATGCATAAAAATACAGGTTGTATTGAAATTTACTGCAGAGGGGATCAGACCCCATAAGTTCAAGTCCCATAGTGGGACAAAAATAAAAAAGTAAATAAAAGAACTTTTCATAGTAATAAAAATAAAGTTTCAAGAAAAAAAATTCCCAGAATAAAAGACATAAAAAAGTGAAGAAAAAAATAAATAAAACCAGACATATTGGGTATTGCCACATCTGTAATGACCGGCTCTATCAAAATATCACATGATCCACCCCCTCACCTGAATGCCATAGAAAAAATAAAATAAAAACTGTGCTGAAACAACCATTCTTTGTCACCCTACATCACAAAACGTGCAACGCTAAGCGATCAAAAAGGCATATGCCCCCAAAATAGTATCAATCAAACCGTCACCTCATCCTGCAAAAAATGAGTCCCAATATAAAACAATCGGGCAAAAACAAAAAAAAAATATGGCTCTCAGATTGTGGAGACACTAAAACATGATTTTTTTTGTTTTAAAAATGCTTTTATTTTGTTAAAAGTGAAAAAAATAAAAAAGTAGACAAATTAGGTATCGCCATGTCCGCAACAACCAGCTCTATCAAAATATCACTTGACCTAACCCTCAGATAAACACCGTAAAAAAAAAAAAAGGTGTAAAAAAATATATATTTTTTGTCACCTTACATCATAAAAAGTGTAATACCAAGCAAACAAAAAGTCATACGCACCCTAAAATACTACCAATCAAACCGTCATCTCATCCCGCAAAATCCATTTAGTGTGTAAAAAATAAATAAAAAAAGGTATTGCCGCATCCAGAACAACCTGCTGTACAAAAATATCACATGATCTAACCCCTCAGATGAACACCGTAAAAGAAATAAACACAAAACTGTGTCAAAAAAGCCATTTTTTGTCACTTTATATCACAAAAAGTGTAATACTAAGCGATCAAAAATTCATATGCACCCTAAAATAGTACCAAACCGTCATCTCATACCCAAAAAAATTAGTCCCCATATAAGACAATCCCAAAAAAATAAAAAAACTTTTAAAAAAATATTTTTCAAAAATGCTTTATTATGTAGAACTGAAATAAACAACCAAAAAAACTGCTATTTTTTGTTACCTTACCTCACAAAAAGTTTTATATAGTGTAACTAATAATCATATGTACACTAAAATAATACCAACAAAACTGCCAATTTATTCCATAGTTTGAAAAATGGGGTCACTTTTTTGAAGTTTCTACTCTAGGGGTGCATCAGGGCGTCTTCAAATGTGACATGGCAACTTATCCCAGTGAAATCTGCCCTCCAAACACCATATGGCAATATTTTATTTCTGCACCCTGCCGTGTGCCCATACAATAGTTTACAACTACATATGGGGTGTTTCTGAAAACTACAGAGTCAGAGTAATAAATATTAACCCTTGCTTTGTTACTGGAAAAAATGGATCAAAATGGAAAATCTGTCAAAAGGGTTGACAAAGTTTGTAAAATTAGTTTTCAATATCTTGAGGTGTTGTTTCTAAAATGGGGCCACTTATTGATGGTTTCTATTATGTAAGCCCCACAAAGTGACTTCAGACCTGAACTGATCCTTACAAATTGGGTTTTGGAAATTTTCTTAAAAATTTTAAGATTTGCTTCTAAACTTCTAAGATTCTATCAAAGTCATATTCTCCGATGAAGCCTCTTTCCAATTGTTTGGGGCATCAGAAAAAAGGCTTGTCCGGAGAAGAAAAGGTGAGCGCTACCATCAGTCCTGTGTCATGCCAACAGTAAAGCATCCTGAGACAATTCATGTGTGGGGTTGCTTCTCATCCAAGGGAGTGGGCTCACTCACAATTTTGCCCAAAAACACAGCCATGAATAAAGAATGGTACCAAAACACCCTCCAACAGCAACTTCTTCCAACAATCCAACAACAGTTTGGTGAAGAACAATGCATTTTCCAGCACAATGGAGCACTGTGCCATAAGGCAAAAGTGATAACTAAGTGGCTCGGGGACCAAAATGTTGACATTTTGGGTACATGGCCTGGAAACTCCCCAGATCTTAATCCCATTGAGAACTTGTGGTCAATCCTCAAGAGGCGGGTGTACAAGCAAAAACCCACTAATTCTGACAAACTCCAAGAAGTGATTATAACAGAATGGGTTGCTATCAGTCAGGAATTGGCCCAGAAGTTGATTGAGAGCATGCCCAGTTGAATTGCAGAGGTCCTGAAAAAGAAGGGCCAACACTGCAAATACTGACTCTTTGCCATGTTGTCATGTAATTGTCGATAAAAGCCTTTGAAACGTATGAAGTGCGTGTAATTATATTTCACTACATCACAGAAACAACTGAAACAAAGATCTAAAAGCAGTTTAGCAGCAAAATTGTGAAAACTAATATTTTGTGTCATTCTCAAAACTTTTGGCCACGACTGCAAATAAGGCTAGGTTCAATAAGTGATTACAACATATAAAAGAGAATTTTCTCTATTGTCAATGTCCCCTGATGAGCCAGTAATTTAGTAAGGGCAAAACGCGTCTGACCAATTGTATCTTTGAAAAGAAATGAATAAGTATATCTGGAAGCAATATATATTATATTGTTTGTTATATATTATAATTGATTTATTGACCTGGGACATATATAGTTTATTCACATCTGCCTTTTGCAACCTTGTGAGTATATATTGAACCGTATATATACCATATTATATTGGTCAATCTATATTCATGGAACCTGCGGTCCACAATTTTTTTTTTTTATAATATAACTAATTTTTTGTGATAACGGTGGAGGTATCTATCCCTGTGCCAGAGCCATCCAAGGGAATATAGGAGGTTCCTGACATGGGATCACACCTAACAGGGCAGCAATTCCATTCTAGACAGGGCACGAAGTATAGGAATATACTTAGAGATTAGATTTTCCCTCTCTATTTCCAAAACCTGCTGACAATGACAACCTATTATACGACACTTGGGTTTATTTTAATTTTTAGTTGTATGCTAAAATAAAGGCTAAGTTTTAATGGTGATGATCTGTGATTATATAGTTTCATTTACCACTATTTTGTTAATTGTGGCCCTCTGATAAGCAACTAGTCAGAACTGTGATTGTGCTAATATAGGATGGGAGATCTATATCTAAAAGGTGAAAACCCCTTTATGCAAACCACAGACCTGTGTGTATGATGCCTGTTGAGCAGTGTGTGTGAGCTCCAAAGTGATGCTTCTGCACAGTATCCTATTATAAAGGTAGAATGACCATAATGCAGCATCTGACATACCAACTATAGCTGACCGAATTTATAGAAAATTCGATTTGACTGAATCGCCGAATTTCACAAAAAAATTTGCTTCGTGACTAATTACTTAGTCACTAAACGCATCTTTTTGTATGTAGCGAGTGCAATGACAGTGAGCTGCGATAGCGCAGCCCCCGTCATTGTACCCCTCAGATACCGCATTCATACAAGATCAAGGCATCTGAGTGTAATTTTACACTGTTTTTAACAATAAAAAAAATGAAATCAAAAGTACCGCCTCCATTTGTTCGTGACAGGTAGGCCGCCGCCATCATGCTTGAAGATCTCGTCCGAAACCCCGTTTCGGCCGAGATCTTCAAGCAAGATGGCAGCTGGCGGCCCGTCGCAAGCAAATGGAGGAGGTAAGTTTGAATTTTTTTGTTTTTTATACTAATTCAGGTTAAATCGATTCGCTGACACGAAGCACAATGAAATTCGGCTTCTAGGCGATTCGAATTTATCCTGAAAATCGAATCAAATTCCGCTTTAAGGGATTCGATTTACTCATCTCTAATACCAACGTCCATCCATTCGATGAAGTGGAAAATGTGACTCATTGGAGAAGGCAACCCTTTGCCACTCAGCAAAAGTCTAATTTTGACACTGCTGTTAAAATTTAATTTAATTTTTGCCGATGCAACTTGGTTAACAGAGGTACAGTGACCCTCTGTCTGCTTTGGAGTCCTATATGCAGTAGGGTTTCTTGAACTATTGTTCCAGACACATATCTGGTAGCCCTCTGGTTCATTATGTACCGTGACTTCCTTCATAAGCTACAGGCTGTCGACGTCAAAAGTAGGAAGTGCTTATAATAATGTGACTTAACTGTGTATTTATTTATAATTAATGGTAGGGGGTTATTAGCTTATTCAGCTCCTGTAAATGTATAAGAACATTAAAAAATTAATTGACATTTTTAGTACTAGAATGTTTCCAACCACTATATCTAATGAACAAAAACTCTTTATGTGGTTTAGCATGAATTATACTCTGAACTTGAAAGTGAAACATAAAATGTTACCTTGCAAAACCTTACAAAACTAACATATGTATTACATCTATGATATCTGTATTAAAAGTATTCTTTATAAAAATAAAACATAATCCAATGATATTACACAACCTTTCATTTAAAGGAACACTAAACCTAGAAGTAAAAGATGGAAGTGAACAAAGCACAACCTTGCCTACACAGTTTGTTGGTCTACAGGAATTCCTGTTCATGTTCTTGAAACAAAGAATTAGTAGACATCTTTCAGAGAACACAAGTATTCATTTCCACCTGCTCTCTTACATTTTAAGTTGAGTCATCTCAGTGAGTTTTGCTTAGACAAGGGGTGAGGTTTGGTGTTGCTAGTCTCCAATTACAGACAGAGCTATGGGGATGACTCCATCTGTAGCCAGTTGCCTTACAGTCAAATACACACTTGTAAGAAGTAGAAGGAGGGAATTCTTCATATATTTTTTCACAATTTTAATTGCAATATGAGGGAAAATAAACATACTCTGACTCAGATACTAGTCCTAATAAAATACCTTGCTGGCATATGATGCACTAGAATTATGAAGAAGAACAAGCCTCTTAATAATTTTTGGCCAGCCTTGGATGGTACATGCTCAAGAGGAAAAAATGTATGCCAGAAAGAAAGCCAAAAAGTCCCAAATTCCTGTTTTGCACAAATATGGAACTTTTGTAAGACAGTTTTATGGCAGACAAGATTAATACATTCCCTCTCAGTTTTCCACCAATCATTTAGTTTGTGATTGTGATCCTTTGTACAATATATACTGATCAGCCTTAACAGTAAAATCCCCTGCCTTATTTTGTGTGTGTTCCTCTTGGGCTTCCAAACATCTCTGACCCAGCACACTCCATGAATCCACAGGACCTCTCCAAATGTTGTGTGGTATCTGGCACCAAGGCATTAGCAGTAGAGTTGAGCGAACTTGTATTTTAAGTTCAGCGTCCAAAGTTCGGGTTGGGGTTACCTTAGAATCCCATTATGGATTCCGCTACCATAGACCATAATGGAATTTGGAATCCATAAGGGGATTCTTCGATGAACCCGAACCTTGGACGCCGAACTTAAAAGACAAGTTCAACACTAAGGACCTGGGGTGACGTCACTGTCATGTGATCAGTGCAGGGGGCGTGGTTCAGTACTGGATTGGATAAGAGGTGGTAAAAGGCCTGGTATAATGATCATGTGGGGCGGAGCTCCTGTGCTCTGTGTGGAGGAGAAGAAGGAAGTAGAGCAGTGAAGGACTGTTGTGCGAACTTGTTTTTTAAGTTCGGCGTTCAGGTTGATTGAAGAATCCCCTTATGGATTCCAAATTCCGTTATGGTCCATGGTAGTGGAATCCATAACGGGATTCTAAGATAACCCGAACCTGAATTTTAGACGCTGAACTTAAAATACAAGTTTGCTCAACCCTAATTAGCAGCAGATGCATTAAAGAGGTTGTGTCACAAAGCACATTATACCTTTTTAAAATCAGCACCAGGATCTGAATACTTTTGTAAATGCATATAATTTAACATTTAGTAAAGCCTGTGAGCTATTTAAAGAGGCTAGAGAGAGCTGCCTGGTTTTTCTATACTTATAAGCTATCACTCATTACTGGTGTCTATATAAACATATATTCTGCCTGTGAATGAAGCAGTGATATGTAGATTAGCTTTCTGAGCAGATCTCAGTGTGGTGAAGCTATGGTATGAGAGTGTATAATACACATAAGTACAGTAGATATGTATAAGCCTGGACACAGCTCTGCCCTCAGCCTGATGTCTAGCCCTGCCTATCAAGGGGAGGGGGGGCATGTGCAGAGCACAGAGGGTGTTACATAGCAGTGCTCAGAATATTCACCCCTGTCTCTTGGTGCTCCAATAGCTCATTTGTATATGAATAAAAATGCAGATTTCTCTACATTCTCCTCATACAGACAAAAGAAAGGTATGGTTTTGATCAGCATGATGAGCCCTACCAGGTAGTATGTCTGGTTTAATAGGGTTGATCCGGGTGACATAGCCTCTTTAATAAAATGTTTCTGTTTGTTCTTTCTCTTTTCTTTTTTTGTCCATCTCACTGAGCTGGTCGAACGTGATGTGTTAAAATCTTCAACTGTCTCCAGTGATATGTTCTGTTAGAAGCTGTAGCAGTTACAGGGAGAGAATTGCAACAGAAAGCACACACCCGCTTGAGCTGCCAGGCTGAAGATGATCTAGCAGAGCAATTGGAGCAGTGAATGGAGAGCTCTGTGTGGTAGAGGGCTGGTTCTACCTTTGTTGCAAAGGTATTATCATGTGTTATATGATATCTGATTCTCAGTTTTTGCATTAATCATGGCATAACCCCTTTAAATTTTGTAAGTTGAATGAGAAAGTGAAGGAAAAACAGGTATCTGTCGCCCAGCAGATTGCATTGTGTATTGTGAAACCCAGGATTTGACTGTCTCCATTTGTGATCTGGCTTAGACAGACATGGAAAGTAGAAAAAGTGTTAATCTATGTCAGGCATAGCTACCATAGACCTTTTTGTAAAGTCCGTTATGGGCCTGCTTTTTATGGAATGACCATGATCGCCGAACAGTGTGCTGTCTTCCTGGGGCTAGAGTTCAAGATATCGCGGATTGGGTTGACAGATTACTGGGAGGGGCTGGTGAAGATCCAGCGGTCATGGTCCATATCGGAATTAATGGCAAAGTTAGGGGTAGGTGGAGCGTCCTTGAAAATGATTTCAGGGATTTAGGTCAAAAGCTTAGGGCAAGGACCTCAAAGGTAGTATTTTACGAGATACTGCCTGTACCAAGAGCCACACAAGAAAGGCAGCGGGAGTTTAGGGAGGTTAACAAGTGGCTCAAGAACTGGTGTAGGAAGGAGGGGTTTGGGTTCCTGGAGAACTGGGCCGACTTCTCTGTCCGATACAGGCTCTATTGTAAGGACGTGCTGCACCTCAATGGGGAGGGGGCAGCTGTGTTGGGGAGAAATATGGCTAGAAGGTTGGAGGAGTGCTTAAACTAAGGACTGGGGGGGAGGGTACTTACGTTATAGAAGGGGAAGATAGTGCAGATAGATACCGGGGGCAAGGTAGTGGGACTGGGGGAGGAATGGCAGGAGGGACTAAAACAGTTCAGAAGGAAAGGTGTAGGGTAAAAAATATACATAAACCTCTTAATTGTATGTATACTAATGCCAGAAGCCTGACTAACAAAACTGGGGAACTGGAATTAGTGATGTGTGAGGAGGATTATGATATAGTGGGAATAACTGAGACATGGCTGGATGATAGCTATGACTGGGCAGTTAATGTACAGTGTTACAGTCTGTTTAGAAATAACCAAAATAAAATTGAGAACGTCCAGCTCACCAGTCAGGCGTGATACTTTATTGTAGATAGGATATAAAAACTTCCATAACACCAGGACACCAGTACAATGTTACGCGTTTCAGACCTTTACAAATCCAGGTCCTTCATCATGACAATGTCATGATGAAGGACCTGGATTTGTAAAGGTCTGAAACGCGTAACATTGTACTGGTGTCCTGGTGTTATGGAAGTTTTTATATCCTATCTACAATAAAGTATCACGCCTGACTGGTGAGCTGGACGTTCTCAATTTTATTTTGGATATATCTCGACTCACCCAAGGAGTTTTGTCCGTGCTCCCAGAGGGGGATGGTATGGGAGTGAAGCTGCCTCTTTTTCCTTCGTTTATATACAGTCTGTTTAGAAAGGATCGTAAAAACCGGAGAGGGGGAGGGGTCTGCCTTTATGTAAAGTCCTATCTAAAGCCCACAGACCAAGAAGATATAAGTGAGGGACATGAACATGTGGAGTCATTGTGGGTAGAAATATATGGAGGCAAAAACAATAATAAATTACTAATAGAAGTTTACTATAAACCACCTAATATACCAGAGTGCACAGAAAATGTATTACTAAATGAGCTAGAGAAGGCCGCAAATCATAATGAGGTGGTTATTATGGGGGACTTCAATTACCCAGATATAGACTGGGAAACTAAAATCTGTACATCGAATAAAGGAAACAGGTTCTTGGCAATAACCAAAGACAATTACCTTTCCCAACTGGTTCAGGACCCGACTAGAGAGACGGCCGTACTGGACTTAGTATTAACCAATAGACCTGACAGAACAACAGATGTGCAAATTGGGGGACACCTGGGAAATAGTGACCATAAAGTAATAACCTTCTAACTATCATTTAAAAGAGCATTGCATAGTAAAATGCTTGCATAGTCAAATATCAATTTTTGCAGATGACACTAAACTGTGTAAAGTAATTAATACTGATAAGGACAATATACTGCTACAGAAGGATCTGGATAGATTGGAGGCTTGGGCAGAGAAGTGGCAGATGAGGTTTAACACTGACAAATGTAAAGTTATGAACATGGGAAGGAATAATGCAAGTCACCCATACATACTAAATGGTAAAACACTCGGTAACACTGACAAGGAAAAGGATCTAGGAATTTTAATAAACAGCAAACTAAACTGCAAAAACCAGTGTCAGGCAGATGCCGCCAAGGCTAATAAGATAATGGGTTACATCAAAAGGGGCATAGACACCCGTGATGAGAACATAGTCCTACCACTTTACAAATTGCTAGTCAGACCACACATGGAGTACTGTGTACAGTTCTGGGCTCCTGTGAACAAGGCAGACATAGCAGAGCTGGAGAGGGTTTAGAGGAGGGCAACTAAAGTAATAACTGGAATGGGGCAACTAGAGTACCCTGAAAGATTATCAAAATTAGGGTTATTTACTTTAGAAAAAAGACGATTGAGGGGAGATCTAATAACTATTTATAAATATATCAGGGGTCAGTACAGAGATCTGTCCCATCATCTATTTATCCCCAGGACTGTGACTGTGACGAGGGGACATCCTCTGCGTCTGGAGGAAAGAAGGTTTGTACACAAACATAGAAGAGGATTCTTTACAGTAAGAGCAGTGAGACTGTGGAACTCTCTGCCTGAGGAGGTGGTGATGGTGAGTACAATAAAGGAATTCAAGAGGGGACTGGATTTATTTCTGGAGTGTAATAATATTACAGGCTATAGCTACTAGAGAGGGGTCATTGATCCAGGGAGTACTTCTGATTGCCTGAATGGAGTCGGGAAGAAATTTTTTACTCCCCTTAAGTGGGGAAAATTGGCTTCTACCTCACATGAGTTTTTTTTGCCTTCCTCTGGATCAGCTAGCAGGATGAAAGGCCGAACTGGATGGACAGATGTCTTTTTTCGGCCTTATGTACTATGTTACTATGTTACTATGTTACTATGTAGGTTGGCAGTCGGCTCTGTGGTTAGTTAGGAGCCTGATATATTCTCCTTACAGGAGAAGCACACACAGACTTAGCAATGACTTATGGAACCCAGGTACACTAGGCAGAAACCAAAAGACTCAAGGGATCAGCTACAAAAACAAGGCAGACAGAAGGAAACAGGTCCAACATATAATGTTGAAAACATTATTACAAGGCCAGGTCTGGACACACTGGGACACCTTCATAAGACAGGCTTTTGATGCCATTCTTAGTTTTCCCCTTGCATTGCCATAACACCTGTGTAATATATAACAAGGTGTGTGTCTCATCATAAATTAGATGCATAGGGCAGCCCCTGCGCCTGGAAAAAAAAACTACCCCAGCCCCTGGCTGGTATAGTATTTCACCAACATTTACACTGGTTTATGCCTGTTTACTCCTGTTTCCAGAGTCTTGGCCCTGGCATGCCACCCAACATACCCCCCCATCTCACTGAAATCCCAAGCAAGGTCAAAAATAGGCTTTATGACTAAATATTGTTGCACAGTTGATAAAAAAGGGACATCATTATAATGCCATGCAATCCTGTGAAACGAGCAGCGTCTATATTGGGAAATGATGCATCAACACAGAGAGTGTTTTCTGCACTAGACAAGCTCATCTGAAAGATGCCACAGACAGGGGAAAGAAACAAGTCACAGAGATACAGCCACACGTTTCCACAGCCAGTACACATGGAACATGGCAACAAGCCCACACAGCATAGAATAGAGCACAGTGAACAGACATTGTAACAGCCAATTAATGGCTGGAAACCGTGGGGTCCTTATCCCTAAGGGAAGGTGCTTGAGCAATAGGTTCCTAGTACTCTGGTGGCTTGTTAGGTGCGCTGATATACATTTGTTTGAATTATCAGTTAGACATCCCTGTTACCTTGACTTTTTCATCCCCGGTTACCTTACAGTATCACACTCTCAGGAGGGTGTCAGGAGCCACGTCTGACTCGGTTATACCCAGGGTCAGGAAGTCGCAGTGGGTGGCTGCGCACTCTATGTCTAAAGATCATGCTGTTACTTAATAGTAGCTTTCTGTGTTTGCCTTGCAATCCTTTTTGTCTCACTAAGGGATCCATAGCTTCTTCTCAGCTGTTTCTTGTCCATCACTCCCAACCTCCTTATAATCTCCCTTCCCACTTCTCTGGTTGCCAAATATAGAGTTTTTTGCCTGGACTTCTATACTGACACAGTGGAGCTGTGCAGCTGTTGTTCCTGGTTGTCGTACCAGAGCGTTACCCTTCGGATCCCTGTTGGGCTTTTGTTGTCCGCTGTTGTCATCCACCTGGGCTCATATGTTTCGTCTGTATTGTCTGTCCCCTCCCTGGTGTTTTCCTTTAGTGTTAGTGGTGAGGACTAGTGCTCCCACCACCCTATTCACTACTTAGAGCTCAGCTAAAGGAAAGCCAGGATTTAGGCACGTGATCGGCGTACGGGTGAAGAACCCGTCTAGGGACGTTAGGGCAGTCAGGTGCCAGCTTCTAGGTGAGTTAGGGGTCACCACCTTATCCTCTCCCTTGGACAGGGCTTCCCCATTTCCCTCCCTTTGCGTCACATGTCTGTGATCAGCATGCCGGTCGTGATACACACTTTTACACTGTTATGATATTCTAATTACCATATGAAAACATTTAATGCAGATATTTCATATGTTTCATAATTAAATGTTTTCTATACCAGGTTCCCTTCCCTCAGGGCCACTTATAGGCATGTGCCTACATTGTCTATAGGTAAATCAAGATGTGTTTCCACATTTACAGATGGCACACATGGTGTAAAATTATCGGAAGCCATTGTGAGAATATTTGACCATACAATGCAGACACAATTTAAGAAATAGTATTTGAAGTTTTTTCTTTTGACATTTTTCTTGTCATCGCATTTCATCATTTCACGTATACAGAGCTTTCGAAATAAAATGTCCCATGGTCTGAAATGACTTTAATAAAACTCGTCTCAACCACTTTGAGTTCTGACTCTAGGCTTTGCCCTTTCAATAACCCTGCTTCTACTTTCTAATTTAAACAATTATGTTTGATTCAATGATAATCAGTGAGCTAACTTGTATATATATTTTGTCTTCCTTTTTAGCATAGCCAACTGCATTCGAATGGGTTCACAAAAAGTGAGTGAAATAGCATGCATTGATACAGTTTGACATTTAATAGCTGTAGGACTCTGATGCTGCATCTGTCCCTGATTAGATCAATCCCAAAATATAACCAAGTAAGAAAAAAATCTGTCCTAAATTCTGCATAGAACAAGAAGAAAAGAAAAAACCATGATGCACTTTTATTCAGTCCTCTAGGGCAATTTATAAAGCTTTTTTTAAGAATTGAATGACTTCAATTAAGACAGCCTGTCAATGGAGCACACTAGTATACCTGTAAATTGCTGTTTGCTTCAGTTCAGCAGGTCAAGGTGCAAGTAAGTCTTTAGATTGTAGTATAGCGCTATAAAGTCTTTTATTATGCTTGATAGTTACTGTATTACAAAAAAACACAATAAAACCATGATTTTATTAAAACCATGGCTTTAGCTGGCATTGCAATGTGTCACATGGCACCTACCCTGTCAACAGATAATATTATTCGAAGGTTGTTAATTAAAAATAGCATAATATGAAGTTCCTAGTGGCCTTGTTTTTAGACCTGTGTGATACAGAAGAATCAAAAATATACAGCATGTTAATGCAAAAGGGTAATATTGTGCAGTCAGGCCCTCCACACACCTCAAATGTGTATGCCCCCAAATAGAATATCAGTCTAAACATGAATTCATTAATATTAGTAAGTAAATAAATAAATAAATAGGTAAAAGCCAGTGCAAAAGTTCAAATTACATTACCAACCACATTTGTGCAGTTCTGCCATCCCAGTCAGACACCTTAGTGTTTTCCCATGCGGCCTTCCTGGGAGGTAATAACTACTCATAGAAAGCGAGCACTACATATATATAGTGGTATAATAAGTTTAGAATTTGCAGGTGCCACTTTATAGGATGGCGCTTAAGTCACACACAAACAACAGCACTGATCGCAAACCCAGAGTGAGCACAGAGCAGATACTATGCAGCAGCTGCAGTTCCCACTGCGTCTCTGCCCATAGCACAGTGACTTGTCAGAATACTTTCCGAGTGCACATAGCATCCACCATTTTTAAAAAGGGAAGTTTATATAGAACACCCATATGAATAATATTACATATCTGCCAAACAGCAAAATAAATATAAAAAACATTAGATACTGCAGAATTGAAAAGTGATCATGTAGGAATTAAATATCTACTGCGCCCTATTACAAATTACATAATGCAAAAGAATAAAAATACATTAAATATATATGTGTGTGTGTATATATATATATATATATATATATATATATATACACTAGCAGAAGGACCCGGCTTCGCATGGGTATATTTCATCTGTTTCGTTTCATGTTTCCGTGTGTCGTAAAAAAATATCAACAGTATCCCCCATAACAGTGACCTCTATAGTACCCGCCCCACTGTCTGCTGAGCTGTGTATCTAATCCTATCCTGTGTGATACTATCTGCTGAGCTGTGTATCTAATCTTATGCTGTGTGATACTGTCTGCTGAGCTGTGTATCTAATCCTATCATGTGTGATACTGTCTGCTGAGCTGTGTATCTAATCCTAGCCTGTGTGGTGCTATCTGCTGAGCTGTGTATCTAATCTTATGTTGTATGATACTGTCTGCTAAACTGTGTATCTAATCCTAGTCTGAGTGATACTGTCCACGGAGCGTGTTTCTAATATTCTATCCTGTGTGATACTATCTGCTGAGCTGTGTATCTAATCATATCCTGTCTGCTAAACTGTGTACTTAGTAGTATGATATTTTACTTTATTTTCTCAATCTCTGTTGGCTGAGTGGGAGAGGGAATGGCCTAACTGGATTGGGGAGTGTTCTTTTGAACATCTCAATCTAAAACAGCAGCACTGTCCTCTCTGAGTGTGAGCTGCAAAGAGAAAGTCCCCGTCCCTCCCACCTCTGCAGCTGACAGAAGTTGATTTTTAACTTCATTTTGTCAATACTCATTGGCTGCAGAGGGGAAGGGGTATGTCCTAAACGTACCAGGGGTGTGGCTTAGGCGACCAAAAAGTTGATTTTTAATTTTATTTTTTCAATCCCTGTTCGCATAGTGGGAGGAGGCATGGCCTAACAGGATTGGGGGCGTGTCCTTTTAAACAGCTCTCTCTAAGACAGAAGCACTGTTCTGTCTGAATGTGAGCTGCAGGAAGAAAATTACCATCCCTCCCACCTCAGGAGGGGAGGGGGCATGGCCTAACCGAATCAGAGGTGTGGCTTATCTGGACCTGGGGGTGGGGTTTTAAGGGTGACTTGAATGGCCACCATACTTTTCCCCTGAACTGTGACCTCCTTAGCACTCCGCTCCCTTAACAGTGTCATCCACAGCGCCCTGCCCCTTTAACCACTTAAGCCCCCCTAGCTTAAACACCCTTAATGACCAGGCCACTTTTTACAATTCCGCACTACACTACTTTCACCGTTTATTGCTCCGTCATGCAACTTACCACCCAAATGAATTTTACCTCCTTTTCTTCTCACTAATAGAGCTTTCATTTGGTGGTATTTCATTGTTGCTGACATTTTTACTTTTTTTGCCATTAATACAAATTTAACGAAATTTTTGCAAAAAAATGACATTTTTCAATTTCTGTTGTAAAATTTTTCAAAAAAAACTACATTTCTATATAAATTTTTCTCTAAATTTATTGTTCTACATGTCTTTGATAAAAAAAAGTCCAATAAGTGTATATTTATTGGTTTGGGTAAAAGTTATAGCGTTTACAAACTATGGTGCAAAAAAGTGAATTTCTGCATTTTGAAGCAGCTCTGACTTTCTGAGCACCTGTCCTGTTTCTTCAGGTGCTAGAATGTCAGAATAGTATAAATACCCCCCAAATCACACCATTTTAGAAAGAAGACACCCCAAAGTATTCGCGGAGGGGCATGGTGAGTTCATGCATCATTTCATTTTTTTTCACAAGTTAGCGGAAAATGACACTTTCTGAGAAAAAAAAAAAAAAAGTTTCAATTTCTGCTAACTTCTGGCAAAAAAAAAAAAAATCTCAGACGGACTCACTATGCCCCTCAGTGAATACCTTGGGGTGTCTACTTTCCAAAATGGGGTCATTTGTGGGGTGTTTGTACTGTTCTGGCATTTTGGGCGGGGCTAAATTGTGAGCCGCCATGTAAAACCTAAAGGTACTCGTTGGAATTTGGGCCCCTTTGCACCCAGGCTGCAAAAAGTGTCACTTATGTGGTATCGCCGTACTCAGGAGAAGTAGGGCAATGTGTTTTGGGGTGTATTTTTACATATACCCATGTTGGGTGAGAGAAATATCTCTGTAAACTGACAACTTTGTATAAAAATTTTTAAAAGTTGTCGTTTACAGAGATATTTTTCACACACAGTATGGGTATATATAAAATACACCCAAAACACATTGCCCTACTTCTCCTGAGTACGGGGAGACCACATGTGTGCCACTTTTTGCAGGCCGGGTGCACAAGGGCCCTAAAACCAATGAGTACCTTTAGGATTTCACAGGGCATTTTTACGCATTTGGATTCCAGACTTCTTCTCACGCTTTAGGGGCCCCTAAAATGCCAGGACAGTATAAAAACCCCACAAGTGACCCCATTGTGGAAAGAAGACACCCCAAGGTATTCCGTGAGGGGTATGGTGAGTTCATGTAAAATTTTATTTTTTGTCACAAGTTAGTGGAATATGAGACTTTGTAAAAAAACAAAATAAAAAAAAATATATATCAATTTCCGCTAACTTGTGCCAAAAATAAAAATTCTGTGAACTCGCCATGCCCCTCACGGAATACCTTGGGGTGTCTTCTTTCCAAAATGGGGTCACATGTGGGGTATTTATACTGCCCTGGCATTTTAGGGGCCCCTAAAGCGTGAGAATCCAAATGCGTAAAAATGGCCTGTGAAATCCTAAAGGTACTCATTGGTTTTAGGGCCCTTGTGCACCTTGGCTGCAAAAAGTGCCACTCATGTGGTATCGCCGAACTCAGGAGAAGTAGGGCAATGTGTTTTGGGGTGTATTTTTACATATACCCATGCTGCGTGTGAGAAATATTGCTGTAAACGACAACTTTTTACATTTTTATTCAAAGTTGTCAATTTACAGAGATATTTCTCACACAAAGTATGGGTATATGTAAAAATACACCCCAAAACACATTGCCCGACTTCTCCTGAGTACAGCGATACCACATGTGTGCCACTTTTTGCAGCCAAGATGCGCAAAGGGCCCTAAAACCAATGAGTACCTTTTAGGAGGGCATTTTTACGCATTTTCTTCTCACGCTTTAGGGCCCCTAAAATGCCAGGGCAGTATAAATACCCACATGTGACCCCATTTTGGAAAGAAGACACCCCAAGGTATTCTGTGAGGGGCATGGCGAGTTCATAGAAGATTTTTTTGGCACAAGTTAGCGGAAATTGATTTTTATTGTTTTTCTCATAAAGTCTACCTTTCTGCTAACTTTTGACAAAAAGTTAAATTGTTCATGGACTCACTATGCCCCTCAGCGAATACCTTGGGGTGTCTTCTTTCCAAAATGGGGTCACATGTGGGGTATTTATACTGCCCTGGCATTTTAGGGGCCCTAAAGCGTGAGAAGAAAAATGCGTAAAAATGCCCTCCTAAAGGTACTCATTGGTTTTAGGGCCCTTGCGCATCTTGGCTGCAAAAAGTGGCACACGTGGTATCGCCGTACTCAGGAGAAGTCAGGCAATGTGTTTGGGGTGTATTTTTACATATACCCATACTTTGTGTGAGAAATATCTCTGTAAATTGACAACTTTGAATAAAAAATGTAAAAAGTTGTCGTTTACAGAGATATTTCTCACACCCAGCATGGGTATATATAAAAATACACCCCAAAACACATTGCCCTACTTCTCCTGAGTACGGCGATACCACATGAGTGACACTTTTTGCAGCCAAGATGCGCAAGGGCCCTAAAACAATGAGTACCTTTAGGATTTCACAGGCCATTTTACGCATTTGGATTCTCACACTTTAGGACCCCTAAAATGCCAGGACAGTATAAATACCCCACAAGTGACCCCATTGTGGAAAGAAGACACCCCAAGGTATTCTGTGAGGGGCATGGCGAGTTCACAGAAAAAAAAATTTGGCACAAGTTAGCGGAAATTGATTTTTTTTTTTTTTTACAGTCTCATATTTCACTAACTTGTGACAAAAAATAAAATTTTGCATGAACTCGCCATACCCCTCACGGAATACCTTGGGGTGTCTTCTCTCTAAAATGGGGTCACATGTGGGGTATTTATACTGCCCTGGCATTTGAGGGTCTCCGCAATCATTACACGTATGGCCAGCATTAGGAGTTTCTGCGATTCTCCTTATATTGAGCATATGGGTAATGAGATTTTTTTTCCCGTTCAGCCTCTGCGCTGAAAAAAAAAATAAATGAACGGCACAGATTTCTTCATTCGCATCAATCAATGTGGATGAAAAAATCTCTGCCCAAAAATGTGCAAAAAAAACAAAACTGCACAGATTTCCTCATTCGCATCGATCAATGTGGATGAATAAATCTCTGCCAAAAATGTGCAAAAAAAAGTAGTAAGGCCCCATTCACACGTCCGTCAAAAATGTCCGCATCTATTCCGCAATTCTGCGGAATAGATGCGGACCCATTCAGTGTGAATGGGGCTGGCGGTGATGCGGAGAGCACACTATGCGCTCGCCGCATCAGCATTTGCGGAGCTGCGGCCGCAAACTTCCGGGTTTCGGCCCCAAGCATCCGGCCGCAGCTCCGCAAAAAGATAGAGCATGTCCTATTCTTGTCCGCAATTGCGGACAAGAAAAGGCATTTCTATATAGTTCTGGCAATGTGCGGATCCGCAAAATGCGGAAAGCACATTGCTGGTGTCCGTGTTTTGCGGATCCGTGGATCCATGGATCCGCAAAACACATACGGACATCTGAATGAACCTTACAGTGGGGTAATTAGTGTCAGGGGGTGACATGGGGTGATCGGGGGTTAATCAGGGGTTAATCAGGGGTTAATCAGTGGGGGGGTGGGGGTGGGGTAGATGGGTGGGGGGTCTGTGTGGTGTTTTGGTGCACTTATAAAGTTTCTTTGGTGGTCCCAAGCAAATGGGACCACCAAAGGAACGATCAGCAAGCATATCAGACGCTGTTAACAAAACAGCGTCTGATATGCCATTTTTTTAACTTCTACAGCCTGCCAGCGCACGATCAGCGCTGGCAGGCTGTAGCTTACCTTGTCCCCGACGTGATCCTGTGAACGTGCGCGCGCGTTCACAGGAAATCTCGCCTCTCGCGAGATGACGCGCGGGCGCGTCAAGGAGGAACAGACCGACCGCCCGCAGGACGCAATCCTGCGTGAGGCGGTCGGCAAGAGGTTAAAGCTAACCTGCAGCAATGAAGAGAAATGGCTGAGTTGTTATGGAAACCTCAGGAAATAAGGTACTAAGTGCTATTGGGCCCTGCCTTTACTTCTATAGTGATTATCCTGGTGACAGATTTCCTCTAAACGTCATCTAGAGCAGTGAGGAACATGGCTGGGTTGTTATGGTTACTTGGAGTAAAACTGTGTGTGTGGAGATGAACTTCCAGGGAGCAGTAAATGACAGTTTGGATTTAAGTGAAAGGCTTGCTGGCTTGTATTGGCTAATGCAGGTCATTTTTTGGGAATATCTCCGGAACGGTAAGTCCTAGAGAGCTGAGACCTGGTCTAAAACCTTCCCGGACACCTGATGTACCCGTGTGCCAAATTTGGTGAACATCGGTCCAGTCGTTTGGTCGCGCATAAAGAACGTCTAGACAGACAGACGTCTAGACAGAAATTCATTTTTATATGTATTAGAGATATAGAACAAAAATATAAACACAATAGTTTCAGTTTTGCTCCTATTTTGCATGAGCTGAACTCAAAGATCTGAAACATTCTCTACATGCACAAAAGACCCAATACTCTCAAATATTGTTCACAAATCTGTCTAAATCTGTTAATGATCACTTCTCCGTTGTCGAGATAATCCATCCCACCTCACAGATGTGGCATATCTAGGTGCTGATTAGACAGCCTGAATATTGCACCAGTGGGCCTTAGACTGCCACAATAAAAAGCCACTCTGAAATGTGCACAGTTTTGCCTTACTGGGAGGGGGGGGGGGGTTCAGTAATCCAGTCAGTATCTGGTGCGGCCATCATTTGCCTCACACAGTGCATCTCCATCGCAGAGAGTTGATCAGGTTGTTGATTGTGTCCTGTGGAATGTTGGTCCACTCCTCTTCCATAGCTGTGCGAAGTTGCTGAATATTGGAGGGAACTGGAACGCGCTGTCGTATACGCCGATCCAGAGCATCCCAAACATGCTCAGTGGGTGACATGTCCAGTGAGTATGCTGGCCATGCAAGAACTGGGATGTTTTCAGCTTCCAGAGTTGTGCACAGATCCTTGCAATATGGGCCGTGAATTATCATGCTGCAACATGAGGTGATGGTCATGGATGAATGGCACAACAATGGACCTCAGGATCTCGTCACGGTATCTCTGTGCATTGAAAATGCCATCAATAAAATGCCCCTGTGTATGCTGTCCATAACATATACCTGCCCATACCATAGCCCCACCGGCACCATGAGCCACTCGATTCACAACATTGACGTCAGCAAACTTCTTACTCACATGACGCCACACACACTGTCTGCCATCTGCCCTGAACAGTGAAAAGCGGGACTCATCCGTGAACAGAACGTCTCTCCAACGTGCTAGACACCATTGAATGAGAGCATTTGCCCACTCAACTCCGTTACGACGATGAACTGCAGTCAGGTCCAGACCCCGATGAGGACAACGAGCATGCAGATGAGTTTCCCTGAGATGGTTTCTGACAGTTTGTGCAGAAATTCTTTAGTTATGCAAACTGATTGTTGCTGCAGCTGTCCAGGCGGCTGGTCTCAGATGATTATGGAGGTGAACATGCTAGATGTGGAGATCCTGGGCTGGTGTGGTTACTGGTGTGGCTGGATGTACTGCCCAATTCTCTGAAACGCCTATGGAGACGGCTTAACATTCATTTCACGGGCAACTGCTCTGGTAGACATTCCTGCAGTCAGCATGTCGATTGCACGCTCCCTCAAACATTGCGACATCTGTTGCATTCTGCTGTGTGATCAAACTGCACATTTCAGAGTGGCCTTTTATTGTGGGTAGTCTAAGGCACACCTGTGAAATATTCATGCTGTCTAATCAGCACCTTGATATGCCACACCTGCGAGGTGAGAAGTGCTCACCAACGCAGATTTAGACAGATTTGTGAACAATATTTGAGGGTAATGGGTCTTTTGTGTATGCAGAAAATGTTTCAGATCTTTGAGTTCAGCTCATGCAAAATGAGAGCAAAACCGAAAGTGTTGCATTTATTTTTTTGTTCAGAGTATGTATGTATATATATATATATATATATATATATATTGTGGTAAGGTGCAGGGTGCCGTCCAAGATGGCAGGTACGTGTCACCGAGGTTCATAGCCTCGGTGAGGTAAGAGCCGTTTGTTGGTGTCAGTAGCAGGTAGTGCTACTGACACATTTGCTAAATAGCATGGCTGCAAAGCCGATCCGGGCCGGCTCTTACCGGGAGCAGCTAAAGTGTAGGGTGGGTGGCTGCTCCCCACGACCCAGTCCTGGTTTTGGGCTGGGTTTAAAAACTCAGCCAGCACCAGCAGCTGTGGGAGTGTTTGTCCTGGAGCTGATCACAGTGCTGTGGAGCTCTCTGACCTGGAGGAAGGAGCTCAGCCAAGTGGCGCTGTTGGACTCAGGGAGCCTAGTAACCCTGGTAAGTGCTGCCCTGGTACAGCCCACCCAGTATACGGGCCGGAAAGTTGGGGTGGTGTGCATACACGGAGACTTAAAGGACTATCCCACTGCTGTAATGTCTCTGTCCACGGCGGCCGGCACATGGACTTGTGAAGTGGCGATCTCCTCAAAGCTACACTATGAACTAATAATTGGGAGAGACTTCCCTGGTTTTCCGTCACTTTGGCCTGAGGTGAAAGTGACTAAGAGCCCTGAGACAGGGGTAACCCTAGCTGAGTGGCCTGGTTCCAGTGGGAGGCCAGAGCCCTGGGAGCCCGAGTCCGAAGGGCCTGCGGTAGGGGTGACCACCACTTCTGTGATAGAGGGGGAGGCACCCCCACTGAGTGTAATGGTGGGAGATATGGAGGACTTGCCACCAGGTCCTGAGTTGGCAGACCTCCACGTCTCCGGAGATAATTTTGGGACTGCCCAACACCGGGACCAAACCCTAACCAGGGCCTGGGAGAATGTGCTGGAAATTGATGGTAAACCCCAGAGACCAGGGGCTGAGTTAATATTTCCCCGCTTTGTTGTTCACCAAGAAATGTTGTATCGGGTGAACCAAATCCGGGGTGAACCTGTTGAACAGTTGGTGGTGCCCACAGCGTACCGCAAGCTTGTCATGGAGCTTGCCCACCAACATGTTCTTGGGGGACACTTGGGGTGGCAGAAAACCCAGGACCGCATACTGCAGCGGTTTTATTGGCCCAGTGTGTTCAAGGAGGTAGAGAATTATTGTAAGTCCTGTCCCACCTGTCAGATAAATAGCCCCCAGCCACATTTCCGTAGTCCTCGGGTACGTCTTCCAATTATTGAGGTCCCGTTTGAGCGAATCGCTATGGATCTAATTGGGCCTGTACCAAAGTCTGCCAGGGGCCACCAACACATTTTGGTAGTTCTCGACTATGCCACTCGGTATCCGGAGGCGGTGCCTCTGCGACATACCTCAGCTAAGCTCATTGCCAAAAAGTTAATGGAAATGTTTTCCCGTGTGGGCCTGCCAAAAGAGGTTCTGACAGACCAAGGGACCCCTTTTATGTCCAAAGTTATGAGGGAACTGTGTAAGTTATTGCGTATAAAGTAATTGCGGACGTCCGTTTACCATCCGCAAACGGACGGTCTTGTCGAGAGGTTTAACCAAACTTTAAAAAATATGTTAAAAAGGGTGGTGTCTAGAGATGGGAAGGACTGGGACCTGCTTCTGCCCTATCTCATGTTCGCAGTGCGAGAGGTACCCCAGGCCTCTACTGGGTTCTCGCCCTTTGAACTGCTTTATGGCAGACACCCTCGGGGCCTGTTGGATATCGCCAAGGAAGCATGGGAACAACAGCCTGTCACCCACAAAAGTGTCATTGAGTATGTCACCCAGATGAAGGGACCGGATGGAAAGGGTGTTGCCGCTGGTCCGGGAGCATATGGAGGCAGCGCAACAAGCCCAGAGTAGGGTGTACAATCGTCAGGCTCGGGTACGGGGCTTCAATCCGGGAGACCGGGTTTTGGTTCTGGTACCCACCCTTAACAGCAAATTCTTAGCTAGGTGGCAGGGCCCCTATGAGGTGATCGAGAAGGTAGGGGAAGTAAATTACAAAGTACACCAGCCAGGGTGGCGCAAGCCGGAGCAGGTGTACCACGTGAATTTACTAAAGCCGTGGAAAGATAGGGACACGGCCGAAGACCACAGCCCCCGGCCAGGGCTTCTAGGTGAAAAGGGTCCAGCCCCACAGTTCGAGGCCTGTGAAGCTGTAACCACGGTAAAAATTGCAGACAGCCTGTCTTCCAAACAAGTTCAGGAAGTCAGGGAGTTCATCAGTCGGAACACGGATGTGTTCTCGGACCTCCCTGGCCGCACGTCTCTCATCCGACATGACCTCGTCACTGAGCCTCAGGCCAAGATCCGGTTAAAACCATACCGGGTACCCGAGGCTCGGCGACGGGCCATCGCGGAGGAAGTGCAATTAATGTTGAAGCTCGATGTCATTGACAGAGTTATTAAAGGGGCGTAAGACAGGGATGGTCCGCTGGAATGAGCAGGCGGAAAAGGCTTTCTCCGCCCTGAAATCGGCCCTGTGTGGGTCCCCGGTTTTGGTGACACCCGATTTCAGGAAAGAGTTCGTTGTCCAGACCGACGCCTCTGAGGTTGGCCTTGGTGCGGTACTATCGCATGAAGTCAACGGGGAGGAGCATCCCGTTGTCTTCCTCAGCCGCAAGCTCACCCCAGCCGAGACCAGGTACAGCATAGTCGAGAGAGAGTGCCTGGCCATCAAGTGGGCACTCGAGGCCCTCCGTTATTACCTGTTGGGCAGAAGCTTCCGCCTGGTGACCGACCACTCCCCGCTCAAGTGGATGTGCCAAGCCAAAGAGAGGAATGCCCGGGTCACCAGGTGGTTTCTGTCCCTACAGAATTTTAAATTCACGGTGGAGCACAGAGCGGGCCGGTTGTTAAAAAATGCAGACGCGCTCTCCCGGGTACACTGTTTGTCGTGTGTCCACCCCTCAGGGTTGAACAAAGGGGGAGTATGTGGTAAGGTGCAGGGTGCCGTCCTAGATGGCAGGTACGTGTCACCGAGGTTCATAGCCTCGGTGAGGTAAGAGCCGTTTGTTGGTGTCAGTAGCAGGTAGTGCTACTGACACATTTGCTAAATAGCATGGCTGCAAAGCCGATCCGGGCCGGCTCTTACCGGGAGCAGCTAAAGTGTAGGGTGGGTGGCTGCTCCCACGACCCAGTCCTGGTTTTGGGCTGGGTTTAAAAACTCAGCCAGCACCAGCAGCTGTGAGAGTGTTTGTCCTGGAGCTGATCACAGTGCTGTGGAGCTCTCTGGCCTGGAGGAAGGAGCTCAGCCAAGTGGGGTTATTCCTGGAAGCCTGATGGTGGATTGTCCTGCGGCTGGGCTGACAGCCAGGTGCGAACCCGCACCTCAAACCTCCCAGGTGAATTGGAACCTGTGTTTGGACTTTTTGTTTTTCCACTCGTTTTCTGATGTGTGTGTGATTTAACACCAAGTGACTGTCTGCTGTTAATTTGATGCAAGTGTGAATAAAACACTGTTTTCCGCACCTTCTGGACTCCCTTGTGCCTCTATACTGCACCCGCACCGCTGTCTACCAGAGCGACTCCCCACAATATATATATATATATGTATAGCAGTCTATTTGGGCTGCATTTGTGGCAGGGGCGGAGGCTCTACTTAAACCAGGCACAGCCCCACCTAGGGGTGCGCGCTTCTCAGTTGCACAGGAGATGCTGGTGTGTCAGCAGGGTGCTCTCTCCTCTGCTAGGAGGTTTCTTTCATTACAGTATGGAGCTGAAATGGAGCTTTTTCCTGCCCGTGGCTACCGTAGGGACGCGTGCGCCATTTACGTAAGTTAATCGAGCCGTGTCTGTCTTTCCGGCCGGCTGGAATCTGACTTTCTTGCGAGCGGAAGGCATCGCCTCAAAATCGTCGTCCGCCTCAGGTTTGTTTTATCGGAGTTAATCGATTCCTTTCACTTTGTTTATTAGGTAACCTGATTCAGTTCCCCTTCTATCTCATGTGTTTTACGTTTACGTAGTTTCGCTTTGAAAAGTTGCTTCAGCCTGTACGCGGTAGGGAAGGTTTACCTGGGCTGCATGTGATGTTATGTTGGAGATTGGATGCAGCTGTTGCTTGTTACGGCTCTTGCTATGGCAATCACTTCCCATGTGGCCCGCCCCTCCCCCGCAATCAGGGCTGCGTTTACGCTTCAACTCTTTACGCCAGGTTCGCCCTGTCAGTTGAGACGCCGCCTTCTCGTGTCTGCTCTTTCAACATGCTCATTTTCGGAGCGGTGCTCTAGTCCGCTCTCGCATCACGTTTACGCTCCACGCATGGTCACAACAGCGGGTAAATCTGTCTTATTCTCTGTGCATTTATTTATTTTCTGTCGTCCTGTGTTTTGTACTCATACCCCTTTTGCCTTTATATGTTTGCTTGCACCACTCAGACCGGTGTCACATTGCAAGAACGCGTTCATGTCACCGTCACAGTTTGTTTATGCCTCGTTCACTGCAGGCTGCGATCATACCAAATTTTACGCTTGGCCTATTGCCAGAGTTGGGGTTCACACTACCGCTGTGACTCCGGGTTTTTTACTTTCACGTTTACGTCCAATGTTCCCGCCCATCCATGGACGCATCTCACGTCGGCTGTTACAGCAAGTTAATACTCCTTTCACGCTCCAGCTGAGTTCACCCATTTGCTGTTACGTCTAGTACTACACTCCATTCCCCGCCAGAACCGCGTCCATACGTTCGCTGTCGCGGCGCTATCCTATTCCGCTCACATTCAGGTCGGCAACTCATTTCAGCTCCACAGTCACCCATCTGCTGGCACACCATGCTCCCATTCAAGCCACATTCTCCTGTTGGTTTCTACGTCACGGTTGTTTTACTCGATAGTCACACTGAGGCAGTTGGTGGCTCCGGGGCCACTCTCCTGTTGAACATGACAGGCATCAATGGTCATTTCCTTTACATCTGGTTTCTGCGCGTATACATCAAGTGGGTCTTTTCTCTAGTTGCAAAAAAAAAATTTAAATAAATAAAATCTTTTGTCTGCTCTGCTTTACTTCTGGTTTGTATTCACTAAGATTGCTCCCACGGCCCCAGTTCAATAAACAGCCTCTCAGCTGAGGCCAGTGGGTCATTAGGATCGAGCTTCCTACTCACTACGGTTTCTTTCAAGTTTCAGTTGTTTGTCGCGACAAGGGACTTGACTTTGCAAATCGCATGCCTCAGGTTTTGGTTGTTCTCTCTTCTCCGGTTCCTATTCCACGTTTGCATTTTTAAGTTTTATGGTTGGGTTCGGTTTTTATGTTTATGTCCGTGGTGCGGATTACTAATGTCCATACCTGTCAGCAATAATGTTCCTTTCCAGGCCTCGTTTAGACGTCCCAATCATCCTAGTTGCTGCTTTTCCATCATGTTGGGCCCATTCTTATTTACCTTCACCCATCACGTACATCTAGGACGGCCTCATGGCCCCGGGGGCCCCTTACTTGCTGGGCCGCAAGGCTGCCGCGGCCCTTGATTTCTTTGGCCTCATGGCCGCGGAGGCCCCATGACTGCTTTGGCCTCAGGGAGCAGGGATTCCATGACCGCTCCGACCCTATGGTGTCGGGGCATGATAACCGCTCGGCCCCTCGGCGTCAGGGTCTCGCGGACTACCTTGACCTCACGGCTTGGGGACCTCATGACTGCTTTAGTCTCATGACTGCTTGGTCTCATGGCGCTGGGGGTCCCATGACCGCCTTGGGCCCATGGCGCTAAGGGCCCCATGTCTGCTTGGCTGCATGCTTTGTGGGCCCCATGGCTGCTTGGCCGCCTGACTCGAGGTCCTCGCGATTTCTGTGGCCTCAATGCTTTGGGGGCCCATGTTTGCTTTGGCCTCATGGCTATGGGGGCCCCCTATGGTGGCTCGGGTCTCATGGCTTGGGGGCCCATATGATTACTTGGCCTCAGGATTTGGGGGGGCCCCATGTTCGCTTTGCTTCATGGCTTGGGGACCCCATGACTGCCTGGCCTCATGGCGTTGAGGGATCGCTGATTGCTTCGGCTCCATGGCTTCGGGGGCTCGAAGGCTGCTTCGCCCCATGGCTTGAGGGCTCAGCGACTGCTTCGGCTCCATGGCTTCGGGGGCAAGATGACCGCTTCGGCTCCCTGGCTTCGGGGGCACGATGACCGCCTCGGCCCCATGGCTTCGGGGGCATGATGACCACTTCGGCCCCATGACTTCGGGGGCACGATGACCGCTTCGGCCCCATGGCTTCGGGGGCACGATGACCACTTCGGCTCCCTGGCTTCGGGGGCACGATGACCGCCTCGGCCCCATGGCTTCGGGGGCATGATGACCACTTCGGCCCCATGGCTTCGGGGGCACGATGACCGCTTCGGCTCCATGGCTTCGGGGGCATGATGACCGCTCCGGCTCCATGGCTTCGGGGGCATGATGACCGCTTCGGCCCCATGGCTTCGGGGGCAAGATGACCGCTTCGGCTTCATGGCTTCGGGGGCACAATGACCGCTTCGGCCCATGGCTTCGGGGGCACGATGACCGCTTCGGCTCCATGGCTTCGGGGGCACGATGACCGCTTCGGCCCATGGCTTCGGGGGCACCATGACCACTTCGGCTCCATGGCTTCGGGGGCACCATGACCACTTCGGCTCCATGGCTTCGGGGGCACCATGACCACTTCGGCCCCACGGCTTCGGGGGCACCATGTCTGCTTCGACCCATGGTTTCGGGGGACCGACGACTGTTTTTCATCCTGCCTGGCGATTTACCCGGTGGGTTGAACTTCCGTGCATCCAGGTTGATTTGACCCATATGTCGCACACCCATATCTGCTTCTTTGTTCATCCGGGCGCAGGCCACTTTTCCAAAGTCTGTCGGTGGCGCATCCATTGTCTGCCACGCTTCCCCAGGCGTACTCTTCCTTAATGGAGCTCAGCCTGGTTAGGGTCACCTGCCATGCGGGTCAGGCGATTTTTTTTTCCAGTTACATTAGCCGGTCCGGTATTCAGGCCAGACCCTCGGTTTTAATTATCATAGTTATAACTTCCTGCGGTCTGCCAGCTAGGTATCGCACGTACATACGCATTCGTTCTGCATACCACAGGCGGTATCGCCGTGCGGCTCCACCCACCAGGCAGTCCTTGCCATTGCGCTCCCCTGTTCTTCTAGTCCCCTCGGCAAACATAATTTTTATTCACCATTTTGTTCTGCTTCACAGTCGTAATTCCCTTGGCTGGTCTCTCTTTATCACCACATAGCTTTCCACCAGACTCTCCTCTTATGGCACCACTCTGCCTGCTGGTTCCACCGTCGCTTTGCTCCCTCTGCCGGGCACTTGCCTTACTGCCTGCTCCCTCGGCCGGAGAATCTTTTACCGCACAGCTACCTTCACCGGATAGTCGGATATGCTTACTCTCCGGGTTTAGTCTTTCCTACTGTCCCTCTTCTGGACAGACTTCTTCTGGCAGACTTTGGGTGCCGCATGGATTCTTTCCGTTTGCTCCTCATTTCTGCATTGCTTCCTTCGCTGGTCACTCCTTGTTACCATTCCGTTCTCTCTGCGTAGACTTAATCGTGGTACATTCAGGATGGGCGGCGGCGCGCGCTGCCGCCACATACAACGTATCATTATTGTCATTGGAGCGTGGGCCACCCCGGGTGTCATAGCTCTTGTTCATTCTGTTAGGCCTTTGTTTTCTAACTCAACGCCCTCAGCCCATTACATCCTAATCATCCACATTCAATTATTTATGTCACACTTAGGCTTCTGTTTTAAACCTATTGCCTGTACTTGTTGCATTCTTAACCCCACGTTTTCAATCACCATAGTTGGTTGCCCGCTTATGTTTTTCTCACGTGCAACAATCAATGTGGCCAGCTCACAAACTTCTGCCTGGTCGACAGATCGCCTGTCTGGCTATGCTCCCCCAGGACCAGACGTAAATTTCCAGAGTTCAAGTCATTGGTGTCATCGGCCACCTACTTTCAGGTTCTCGTACCGAATGACTCTCGTCATTAGGTGTCACCGGCCACGTTGGTCTGGTCTCGTGTTCACGATATGCGCCTGTCAGGTTTTTCAGGAAACGTAGTCATTTTAAGTATCGCATATCACATCGGTTAGGCCCATGGTGTAATCCCGCCTGTTCTTTCTTTAGGCCACTTTTTAGGCATTTTCTTGTTTACCCCTCATATTGTCATTTGCATTACCATGCCGGTTGCCTTTTCAATCAGCCAGGTCTGCGAACATAATCGCTAGCAGCTTACCGCAATTGCACTCCTTCACTCGTGTGAGGGCATCGACAGGATTCCATATACTACGAGCTTAGCTTATTGCTTTACATCCTCTCCTGGCCTACATGGTATTTTTCGGGCCCTTCTTTACATAGCGTAGACAGTTAGGCTCAGTTCTCCGGTCCTATAAGGCTAGGGGGAATTTGTCAGTGCTCGCACCACAACTAAGTCTTCAGGTTTAGTTAGTATCGTACACGCTTCCTCCTGAACGCTTCCCGTTTCCCAGTTCCTCTCTTGTGCATTGGGGCAGTATCTGCGACATTCAGAGTTCTGTCCTGGCTCTATCCGCAGGCTGGATGCGGGCATCATTATGGTTGACTTAGGTACCCGAACTTCGTGGGAGACATTGCTTCACAGTCTGGATCAGGGGTTTCTTTGTACAGGCCATTCAAGTCTCTTTTCACCCTACATGTCTGGTTTTTGCCACCCTTTTATAGGCCTACCCACGGACATGGCTACAGGCACACCACTAGCCATTTAGTTAGGTAAGATGGTTCTTGCAGTTACGGTGGGTCTCGGTGTTCATCCCACTAGGGCTCTTCGGCTTTCGTGTCCGTAGCCCTGACCACAAGTATAGCAGTCTATTTGGGCTGCATTTGTGGGAGGGGCGGAGGCTCTACTTAAACCAGGCACAGCCCCACCTAGGGGCGGGCGTTTCTCAGTTGCCCCACCCTCCCTCCCCTTCTTTTTCACTTCTACAGGGTAGGCCACCCTTTATAGGCCTACTCCACGGACATGGCTACAGGCACACCACTAGCCATTTAGTTAGGTAAGATGGTTCTTGCAGTTACGGTGGGTCTCGGTGTTCATCCCACTAGGGCTCTTCGGCTTTCGTGTCCGTAGCCCTGACCACAAATAAAATATGTAAAAATATATAATCCTATACCCTATAAATATAGAAAAATAGTAATGAATGAAATCTGTGTACTGTGTATCCAATGCATACATGAATAAAAATAATTCAGTGACTACTAATATAAATAAAATATTACCCAATTCATGACTAAACTCATAATAAATATATGTAAAATGTACTTCAAAAAAGATCAACAATTATATGAAATGAACAGTGAAAAATAAATCAAAATGATAAAATAAAAATACAATGGTTACATACCAAGTGACAATATATGCCTGCTGTCCTCAGCTCACCGCGCCTGCGCCGAATACAGAGCGGCGGCGCAGGCGCGGGATTTAGCAGGAAGACAGTGCCGGAGGCAGGAGAGGATCGCTGCCCGGCAATGTCAATCAAAGAAAGAAGGGGCGTGGCAGCAGGTTGGCGCACGGAGCCTCTAGGAGCAGGGGCAATGCCCCCCCTGCTCCTAGAGGCTAATTTACATATTATAAAAAGACGTTTTTTAGCTTAAATATACATCAGAAATACATATAAAGCACATTATCAAGCTGATCTGACATTAGCACATAGCTAATGTCAGACACCTTATAATGTGTAATCCTGGTGACAGAAACCCTTTAAGGGATATAGGGGATCGTTTACCATACTGAAATACATTTAAATTAGGCTATTTTAGGCGCAGACAGCGGCACAGTGGTTAGTTGCGCCACCATCTGTAACTTTGCCCTGCTTACGTCTAAAATTGTGGGTGTGGAGTGCCTGTTTTAGGCATAGAAAATGGTCTAAATGTGTTTGAACTGGAGCTGGATGCACCAAAGATATGGAAAGGCTGGTGCCTCTTCATAACTTCGGCGGATCACCACCAGCACAGGGCCATTATTAAGAACTGTCTAAGGCGCCATCCTTAATAAATGTGCCTCATAGTATCTAATATTGTCATCCACTTAAACTCTACTTAAGCAAGCCTTTTTACTCTATCTCCAACTCTTAAGCCCATATGGATTTGGCAAATTGCACAAATCTTCATACTTCCAGGATCATTATTATGACTAGAGATGAGCGAATTGAAGTTGACGAAGTGGAATTCTATCCGAACTTCAGGAAAAATTTGATTGGCACTGAATCCGAATTTCCTCACGGTTCGTGGTAACGAATCAAATTTTTTACTAAAATAGTTGCTGCATGTGTTAGGACATGAAGCAAGGAACTTTGGGAATGAGGGATCACCCACAATGCCATGCATGCAGCTAATCAGCAGCAAGCCAGCTGTGATGTCACAGCCCTATAAATAGCCTCAGCCATCTTAGATTCAGCCATTTTCCAGTATACTTAGTGCAGGGAGAGATGTGTCAGCAGGCGCCAGGGACCGTGCTAGGAAAGACTTGAAAACTTTTATTTTGCTGTCTCGAAGTTCAAGGAAAGGATAGGGAGGAATCATTCCACAGAATTGAAGCAGAACAGGGTTCAGTAGGGGAGTTTACAGCCTGTGTAATAGGAACAATCCTACAGCTCTGTTATTTTAGCAAACCATTCTTGTTATTGGGGTGCAAGTGCTGTTTGATACAGCCATTAACAGGGTTTATTACATGAAAATATTTCTATGCCTTATTTGCCCTTATGCGGTGCAGTTATATGTTCTAAAGCATTTTTTGGCTTGTATTAGTGGGAAAAAAGAGCATATTAGTCGTTGCGTGGAAATTGGAAAATGACAGCCCTTTTTAGCGTGTATTAGTGGCAAAAAATATATATTTGCCGTTCAGCGGTGCAGTTATATGTTCTAAAGCCCTTTTTGGCGTGTATTAGGGTAAAAAAATATATATATTATTTGCAGTGCAAGGAGAAAAGGTATATAGTCGGGTGGCACTACTGAAATACTTGAGATGTGTTCCACACAACAACACTGAGAGGGTTAGACCGGGCCAGTGTCTCATCAGCTGTTTATGGTGCTCAGCCTTGACATAATAGATGAGTGTTTTCATGCATGAATGAAGGGAGAAAAGATAAGGCGGCACCCAGCTGAATGACAGTAGTCCTTTATTGAATCCTCTTACATAAAAAAGGCGATGAGGTAGCATGGGCGGACATCTAGCTATGCGGCTGGACGGCAGTGCAGTTATGTGTTCTAAAGCCTTTTGTGGCATGTACAAGTGGAAAAAAATACGGGCCTGTTTGCTGTTCAGCGGTGCAGTTATATGTTCTAAAGCCCTTTTTGGCATGTATTAGTGGCACAAAAAAAGTATTTGCCGTTGTGTGGTGAAGTAAGAAATTTGCAGCCCTATTTGGCGTGTATTGATGGCAAAAAAACATATATTTGCCGTTGTTTGGTGATGTGGGAAAATTACAGCCCTTTTTGGCATTAATTAGTGGGAAAAAAAATAGATTTGCCGTTCATCGGTGCAGTGATATGTTCTAAATCCCTTTTTGGTGTGTATTAGTGGCATAAAGAAAAGTATTTGCCATTGGGTGGTGAAGTGAAAAAAATGCAGCCCATTTTGGCATTAATTAGTGGCAAAAATATATATATTATTTGCCGTTCAGCAGTGCAGTTCTATGTTCTAAAGCCCTTTTTGGTGTGTATTAGTGGCACACAAAAAAAGTATTTGCTGTTGTATGGTGAAGAGAGAAAATTACAGCTCTTTTTGGTGTGTATTATATATTATTTGTCTATAGTGGTGCAGTTATATGTTCTAAAGCCCTTTTTGGTGTGAATAAGTGGCACAAAAAAAAGCATTTGCCGTTGTGTGGTGAAGTGAGAAAATTGCAGCCCATTTTGGCGTGTATTAGTGGCCAAAAAATATATATACTGTATTTGCTGTTCAGCAGTGCAGTTATATGTTCTAAAGCCCTTTTTGAGTTGCAAAAGGTATTTATTTGGGTTTAACAGTAAACAAAGTAAGACTCCACAATCGCAGAATAGGTAATCGTACATGCGATATATCAGCATACTGATTACAGGAACAATCAAAGCATATTGAGTAATAGAGAAAACTAAATAAATATATATAAAAATAAAAAAGGAGAAAATAAGACAGTAACAAAATTCAGAGTATCACAAAAATACAGAATACTAGAAGGACAGTAAATCACAAGGAATTACAGTATCTAATATCATCGGACCATTTAGCAGTGGAGAGTTCGATACCCATGTCTGCCTCCCAAGCCCTCATATAGGGTAATTTAGAGTCATTGGGTAAAGCATTAAGAATGCTATATAAGCGGGACAGCAATCCCTGCCTATAGAAAGAATAGCGAAGAGCGACTGAAGGTAGGAGAAGATCTGGGTGACATTGAATAATTCAGATGCAGGGGGATTAAACCTATCTTTAATGTCACTAAGGGTCATGACCTTGTCACGAACAAGAAATTTACCTAACGTACATAGGTTGTTGTTAATCCACCAGATAAAAGCTTGATGTTGCAGACCCGGGAGAAAGTCAGGGCTTCCAAGTATGTAAGTCAGGGGGGACAAGGGGGATTGCAGTGAAAATTTAAACCTAACCGATCGCCACAGTAACAGTGCATAGTGAGTTAATAGGGAATTTGCACGTACAGCAGCAGGTAAGGGACCTTTAAGCCATATCAACCCCTGCCACGTAAAGGGGGCTATCAACGCTCTCTCTAGGTCTACCCACAGGGGCTGATCTAAAGCCCGTTTTGGTGTGTATTAGTGGCACAAAAAAAAAGTATTTGCCGTTGTGGGGTGAAGTGAGAAAATTACAGCCCTTTTTGGCGTGTATTAGTGGCAAAAAAATTGATTTGCCGTTCAGCGGTGCAGTTATATGTTCTAAAACCCTTTTTGGTGTGTATTAGTGGCACAAAAAAAAGCATTTGACGTTGAAGTGAAGTGAGAAAATGACAGTAATTTTTGGCATGTATAAGTGGCAAAAAAAAAATATATTTTTTCCGTTCAGCAGTGCAATTATATTATAATTATATTCTAAAGCCCTTTTTGGTGTGTATTAGTAACAAAAAAATATATATTATTTGCCATTCAGCGGTGCAGTTATATGTTCAATAGCCCTTCTTGGCGTGTATTAGTCGCACAAAGTAAAGTATTTGCCGTTTTGAGGTGAAGTGAGGAAATTAAAGCCCTTTTTGTCGTGTATTAGTGGCAAAAAAATATTTGCCATTCAGCGGTAAAGTTATATGTTCTAAAGCCTTCTTTGTCGTTTATCAGTAGGAAAAAAAAGGGCTTATTAGTAGGGATAAGCGAACCCGGTGAAGTTCAGGTTCTCCAGGTCCTACCAAACTTCAGGTCAAAGTTTGGGTTTGGGACCCGAACTTGACCCAAACACCAAACACAAACCCGGACCCCATTAAAGTCAATGGGGACCCGAACTTCATTTTATTAGTGAACCTGAACCCGGAATTTTTCCCCAAAAGTTTGGGTTCGGGTGATTTTATTATTTTCCATTATAACATGGTTAGAATGGAAAATAATAGCATTCTTAAGATATAATGCTAAATAAAATGGCCATTGAGGGGTTAAAAATAATGGAAAAAAAATACCTCATCCACTTGATCGCACAGCCAGTAACGCAGGTCCTTTTGCAGATCCCGAAGAAAGAAGAGGTTACTGGCTGCGTGATCAAGTGGATGAGGTGAGGGTTTTTATTATTTTTAACCCCTCAAAGGCAATTTTATTTAGCATTCTATCTTAAGAATGCTATTATTTTCCATTATAACCATGTTATCACGGAAAATAATAAAATCACCCGGGTACCTGAACTCGCAAAGTTCAGTACGAACCCGAACTTTGCAGTTCGGGTTCGCTTAACCCTACTTATTAGCCGTTGTGTGGTGAAGTGAGAAAATTAAAGACTTTTTTGGGGTGTTTTAATATCATGTTTATTTAATTATGTGATGTAACAGTATGTCAGACAGAGAAGTTCCAGGCCCTGCGCAGTGGAGTGGAAGAGGCCTAAATGTTTTTGACACAGGCACAGGTGGCAGCATAGTTAGGGGGCATGGCAGAAAAAGTCACAGTGAGAGGCCTGAGCTCCTGGTGTCATCTAGCTGTCGTGTCTTGACAAGAAACCCACCAATTATTAAATGTTTGACTCGGTCATCCACTTCGTCCCAAGTGACATCAGACACCCCCAGCCCAGAGTCGGTGGGTTCGTCAGACACAACCCTTATTTGGCATGGCCCGGGAGCAGGCCTTGTGCCCTCACCTGTCCTCAACCTGCCTCTGTCCTCTAGCTGAGAGAACAGAAAAGAAGTATTATATGCTGTGGGCTCAGCTCCACTATACAGCAAGGACGTGCTACTAGAGGACAGGTAGCAGCTACTGGCCAGCCAAGATTTGGAGGACAAATCTGATGGTTTGGTAGGCAGGCATGTAGTGATGAGGATAGTGGAGTGGGAGCAGGTGTTGCCAGCGGTCAGGCTCCTGACCCAGAGACCGTTGAGGAGTATATCAGTGACATGCAGACAGTATTCAATGATGCTGATATAGCTAATCGCACTTTGGAGCCGGGTGAATTAGGGGCTTCTTCATCATCGGGAGAAGAGGGTGGCGGCAGTGTGGCACTTTTTGTTAAGTTGTGGGAGGAGGTGAACATGGCCATTTGTGGAATCTGTGGGCAGAAGGTGAAGCTTGGCCAGGGTGCCAATGTTGGTACCATGGCCCTTCGTCAACATATGCAGCATCACCATAATGTGGTCCAGCCTGCCTCAGCAACCACAGCATCACCCAGTGGCACACAACCGATTTCAGGCAGTCAAGGCTCCACCACCTCAGCCGAAAGGAGCTGTCTGTTCTTCCCATCATCTGCTGGTCCTGATGCTCCTGCTCCTCCTCCTACTCATCATCAGTCATTCTGTCAGCAATCGATCACCGAAGCTATTGCCAAGAGATAACAGTAGGCGTTCAATGATCCAACGGCACAGAAACTGGATGTGCTCCTGTTGAAGTTGCTGGTGCGGCAGTCCCTCCGTTTTTAATTGGTGGACTCTGCACCTTTCAGAGAACTGATGGCTTGTGCCGAGCTGAGGTGGAGAGTCCCAAGTCGTCTTTTCTTTGCCAAAAAGGCAGTACCAGCCCTGCACACACATGTAGAACAGATGTTGGGCCAGTCCTTGAGCCTGTTGGTGTCTGCCAAAGTGCACGGCAGCGCTGACATGTGGAGCTGTAACTACGGTCAGAGACAATACATGTCCTTTACGGCCCACTGGGTTAATGTGGTTCCTGCACAGCCACACCAGAAACTTGGTGATGCCGCTTCTGCCTCCACGTTCTCACGCCGTTTGTCCTGCGACAATGTCCACCTCTGCCTCCTCATCCTTCTCCGTGTCCTCAGCCTCCACTGCAGGAACAATTCACAGTACCCCTCCAGCATACCACATTTGCAGGGCATGGCGGTGTGACGCTGTTCTGCATCTCGTTTGCCTGGGCAAACGGAGTCACACAGGGGAGGAACTGCTTGGTGTCCTTCATCAAGAAATTGAATTCTGGCTTTCTCTGCGATAACTGAAAATCGGAACCATGGTGACCGACAACGGCAAGAACATGGTGTTGGCGCTGCGTCAAGGAGGGCTGAGCCATCTGGTTGTCAAGCGGTTCCTGAAGTCTTCCACCCATCTGCAAGACATCCTAAAAATGGCCAGGAAACTTTGCATGCACTTTAGCCACTCAGACAACATAAAACACACCTTCCTTGAGCTGTAGCGGCAGAACGGCATCCCCCAACATAGGATGATATGCGATGTTTCCACCCATTGGAATTCCACCCTCCATATGTTGAACCGACTATACGAACAGAGCAAGGCCAGAAGCTATTTCTTGATGATCCAAGCGGACAGCAGTACTCCCCTGTGTAACTTTGATGTCAGCCAGTGGCATCTCATGCCTGACACCTGCTGTTTGCTCAGGCCCTTTTAGGAGGCCACATTATTTGTCAGTCGCCAGGACTAATGGATGAACGATGTCATTCCACTGCCTTATATCCTGGAACAGATACTGGTAAATCTGTCTGTTCAGGGGACTGGAGACGTGGCGCCTAGATTGCACTGCCAAATTAACCTTGTGGGGGCTGAAATGGAGGCTGAGGAGGACATTGGAACACAAACAATGTGTAGCGAAATGGGTGGTTTTTCTACACAGGTGACAGGAGAGGAGGAGCCAGAGGAGCTACAGGGTGATGAGGAAGACAAGGCAGAGGACCCAAATACACCATGGCAGTATGCAGTGGAGATGGAAGCAGGGAGTCCCTCTGAGTCACTTCCACAAATAGCCCACTTGCTAGCGTAGTGACAGCCAAATTGTCACCATTCGGCAGAGGGATAACTTCTGTCTCTCCACCTTGTTGGACCCGTCCATCCTCTCGCAACTCTGATTGGCAGAGTGTGGGGGTAGGAGCAGTTCCAGCTACATCAGCAGTAACTTGAATCTAAAGTCGCTAATGAGCAGCTTTCTTCACCCGCATAGTGAAGAAACTACTCAATAGCAGCATCAGCTGGACCTGGACCTGAACCAGCAGTTGTTGGCATACTTGGACAGCACCCTGCCAACCTACATTGAAGATCCGATGGAATACTGGGCAGCCAAACTTGATTTGTGGTCGCAACTGGCAGAGTTTGTCCTGGAAAAGCTGTCCTGCATGGCCAGTAGTGTGGGAACAGAGAGGGTGTTTAGTGCGGCGGGGGCCATAGTTACCCAAAGAAGAACTCGCCTGTCCACCCAAAATGTGGAGAGACTGACCATTGTCAAAATGAATGAATGAAATTCAAGATTACCATCAACTAAAATCGGAGGAGGAGGCAAAGAGGAGGGTACAGTGGGTTGGACATAAGGTTTTAATAGGGACCTGTTAAAAACATTATGGATCTTCCAAGTCTGAGGAAGATTTAGACGGAAAGCAATGGGGTTGATGACTGACAAGATCTTGTAAGGCCCAATAAACCTAGGACACAACTTCCAGGAGGGAACCTTCAGTTTGATGTTCTTTGTAGACAACCACATCAGGTCACCCACATTCAGGTCCGGACCAGGCACACGTCTCTTATCAGCTACACGCTTATATCTCTCACTCATCCTCTTTAGATTACCCTGAATCTTTTGCCAAATAAATGACAAGGATGAGGAAAATCTCTCCTCATCAGGTAAACTAGAAGACCCCTCTCCAGAGAATGTCCCAAACTGCGGATGAAACCCATATGCACCGAAAAATGGTGACTTATCAGAGGACTCCTGGCGAAGGTTGTTTAAAGCAAACTCAGCAAGGGACAAAAAAGAATACAATCCTCCTGATTCTCCGCCACAAAACAGTGCAGATATGTCTCCAGATTCTGATTGATGCGCTCGGTCTGACCATTCAACTGCGGGTGAAAAGCAGAAGAGATCAACAACGAACCCCCAATTGAGAACAAAAGGCCTTCCAGAATCTGGAACCAAATTGTGTGCCCCTATCAGAAACGATGTCTGAAGGAATGCCATGCAATTTAACAATATGATCAACAAACGCTTGCGCCAGTGTCTTAGCATTGGGTAACCCAGGAAAGGGAATGAAATGCGCCATTTTGCTAAAACACAGTCTTCCCCGAGGAGCGAGGCAAGTCCGTAATAAAGTCCATGGACAGATGTGTCCAAGGACGGGAAGGAATGGGTAACGGGAGGAGAGATCCCGATGGCCGTGAATGAGGGACCTTGGCAGGAGCGCAGGTCTCGCAGGCTGCCACAAAACCCTCAACCGTCTTGCGAAGGGCCGGCCACCAGAACGAGCAATGAGGTCCACTGTGGTTCTACTCCCCGGATGCCCAGCAAGGACAGTATCATGGTGCTCCTTAAAAACCTTATGTCGTAAAGCGAGAGGCACAAATAACCTCCCCAGAGGACAAAGATCAGGAGCCTCTGCCTGAGCTGCCTGAACCTCTGCCTCCAAATCAGGATAAAGAGCAGAGACGACCACCCCATCAGCCAAAATGGGACCCGGGTCTTCAAAGTACCCCCCTCCCGGAAAACAACGTGACAGGGCATCCGCCTTCACATTTTTAACGCCGGGGCGGAACGTAACAACAAAATTAAACCTAGAAGAGAACAAGTACCATCTGGCCTGTCTTGGGTTCAGACGCTTGGTCAATTCCACGTAGGCCAGATTCCTATGGTCGGTAAACACGATAATAGGGTGTCTGGCTCACTCTAACCAATAGCGCCATTCCTCAAAAGCCAATTTGATGGCCAACAACTCCCTATTTCCCACATCGTAATTTCTCTTTGCAGAGGAGAGTTTCCTTGAGAAAAAGGCACACCGTCACCATTTGGCAGGAGAGGGACCCTGAGATAAGACCGCACCTACACCCACCTCAGAAGCATCCACCTCAACAATAAAAGGTAGAGAGACATACGGTTGTACCAAAACGGGAGCGGAACCAAAACACTATTTAATACTAGAAAAGGCTTTAAGCGCATCTTCCGACCACGAGGAAAAATCCACCCCCTTTTTAGTTATATCAGTGAGTGGCTTATTTTCTGTAATAATTAGCAAAACCCAAAAACAGCATCAGCACCTTCCTATTCTCAGGAAGCTCCCAATCAAGCACAGTACGGATCTTCTCAGGGTCCATCCGAAAACCAGAAGCGGAGAGAAGAAGACCAAGAAATTGAATCTCCGGAATCGCAAACACACATTTTTCCAGTTTAGACCTGGCAAAGGTGGTCCCGATGAGTCTTGAAATCAGGAGAAAAAATCTAAATGTCATCTAGATACACCACTAGAAATTTCCCCATTAAATGACAAAAAATGCTGTTCACAAAGTGTTGGAAGACGGCCGGAGCATTCATCAAACCAAAGGGCATAACCAAATTTTCGAAATGACCCTCAGGAGTATTGAAGGCCGTCTTCATTCGTCCCCTTCCCTGACAAGGTTGTATGCCCCTCTTAAATCCAGCTTGGAAAAAAATTTAGCACCAACAATCTGGTTAAATAGGTCCGGGATCAGAGGAAGCGGATAGGGGTCATGAATCGTGATGCGGTTAAGCTCCCTGAAATCCAGACAAGGTCTTAAAGAAGCGGCAACAGGTGACTTCGAGGGTCTGATATGTCCCTTTCTCAGGCTCTCAGAGATATAAGTACTCATGGCGACTCTCTCAGGTTGGCAGAGATTGCATAATCGTGATTTAGGCAGCTTGACGCCAGGGATGAGATTAATAGGACAGTCGTATTCCCGGTGAGGGGGCAAGTCCTGTACAACACTCTCGGAAAACACATCAGAAAATTCAGAGACAAAAGAAGGAACAGTTTTGGTAGAAAGCTCTGAAAGAGATGGCGTGAGGCAATTCTCTCTGCAAAACTCACTCCAACCATTTATTTGCCTTGCTTGCCAATCAATGGTGTGGTTATGTTTATTGAGCCAACACTAGAGGAGGTAGCCCCAACACTAGAGGAGCAGGTAATCTGCTTAAGACAAAACACGACATATCCTCAACATGAGCGTCACCCACAGTCAAATGGATATTGTGAACTATGCCCTTCAACGATCTCTGAGAAAGTGGAGCAGAATCGATAGCAAAAGGTATAGCCTTTTCCAAATTGCACACCTGGAAACCATGCGTGGTTGCAAATTGATTATCAATGACAGCTGCTCCACTATCTACAAAGATCTCACAAACAAAGTTCTTGCTGTCTAGCGCCACCCTGGCAGGTAGGAGAAAACGGGAACTACAAGCAAACAGCAAATCTTCAATTTCTGCATTAACCTTGCCAATAGTAGCAAATGGAAAGTTTTTAGAGGGTTTCTTCATCTTTTCCTTTTTATTACCCTCAGAATAACCCATGAACCTCCTAGAGGGGCAAACATTAGCCAAATGATTTATTCCCCCACAACAGAAACAAACCCTCCTCTGAGAGCTGAATCCTCTAGTATCAGAGGCAACCAAACCTAGCTGCATGGCCTCCTCCTCAGAGGAGATTGAGACAGACTGAGAACCCTGCGCACTGAATGAGACAGCCCCACTGTCCTTGGACTGAATATGAAATGAAAGGGTTGTCTCCTCTCTCTCTCTAAGGCGCCTGTCAATACGAACAGGTAGAGACATGGCAGTCTCTAACGATACTGGTCTCTCATAAAAAAAGCAAATGCATCTTTCAATCTTTCAGAAAGACCATGGGAAAATTGACTTTGGAGTGCAGCATCATTCCAACCAGTATCAGCTGCCCATCTCTGAAATTCAGAACAATATATCTCTGTGGACTGTTTACCCTGGCATAAAAGGTGAAGTTTAGATTCAGACAGAGCAATACGATCCGGGTCATATATCTGCCCCAGGGCTACACACAATTCATCCACCGATTGGAGGGGCCGTGCCCCCACCGGCAGCGAAAAAGCCCAAGTCTGAGTGTTATCCCTGAGCAGCGAGATGATGATCCCCACCCTCGTCTCCTCATCACCGGAGGAATAAGGACGTAAGCGAAAATGGAGTTTGCAAGCCTCTCTAAAGCGAACAAAATTCTCACTACCCCCGGAGAACGTATCTGGAAGCGAGATCTTGGGCTCGGAACAAACTCCATGAACGCCAGCAGAACTGGTAACCTGAAACTGAGACACAGTTTTACGGAGGTCTGCTACCTCCAGAGAAAGACCTTGCATACGGTCAATCAAGGTGGAAACCGGATCAATGCTTAAGACGGTATGGGGGTTTATAATGTCACTGATGATGTTGCAGATGCTGGAACTTATAAAAAAATGACTGACTGGCTTGATCCCAAACTAAGGAGCATATAGGTGAGCCCTATAAAACCCTAAGAGCTCTCCCTAACTGCTACACCCATGGAAAGGCCTCAATGGTAGATGATTGCATGCCCATGTACCTAAGGCTGTGTGACACCTGAAAACCCTATAATAGTGAGGGGACACGACCACCGGCTCCCTGCACTGAAAACGGACGGAGTCAGGGTCACCTAGAATCAAGCCAGCAAGGAAACACAATAAAGGGAAAAGACTTATCTGAGCAAACAGCAGCAGCAGCCTCCAGCAGTGAACACCTCATCAAGGAAGTAGTATAAACCGCAAAGTGAGGCAGCATTGGAGGGAATATAAAGGAAGATGATTAGTCTAAATAAGTGACACCTGGCAGAAGGAAAGTAGCTGACAAAGTGAAACCAAAACAAAGAACATCATACAAAATGTAGGGGAGAACGTCTGTCTGACCCTCTCACAGAACTGGTGGGGACAGTGGCCTCCTCCTGATGCTGCCTCCACCACCTCCACACTCTGTCATTGTGCCACTCTGTGGCCTCCGAATGCTGCTGCTGCCTCCTCCACACTCTGTCATTGTGCCACTCTGTGGCCTCCTGATGCTGCTGCCACCTCCACACTGTGCTTGTGCCACCCTGTGGCCTCCTCCTGATGCTGCAACCACCACCTCCACACTCTGTCATTGTGCCACTCTGTGGCCTCCGAATGCTGCTGCTGCCTCCTCCACACTCTGTCATTGTGCCACTCTGTGGCCTCCTGATGCTGCTGCCACCTCCACACTGTGCTTGTGCCACCCTGTGGCCTCCTCCTGATGCTGCAACCACCACCTCCACACTCTGTCATTGTGCCACTCTGTGGCCTCTGAATGCTGCTGCTGCCTCCTCCACACTGTCATTGTGCCACCCTTTGTCCTCCTCTTGATGCTGCTACAACTGACACGCTTTGTCATTGTGCCACTTTGTGGCCTCCTGTTGCTTCTGCCGCCACCTGCACGCTGTTATTGTGCCACCCTGTGGCCTCCTCCTGATGCTGCCACCTCCACACTGTCATTGTGCCACTCTGTGGCCTCCTGAAGCCGCTGCTGCCACCTCCACACTGTCATTGTGCCACCCTGTGGCCTCCCCCTGATGCTGCTGCCACTACCTCCATACTCTGTCATTGTGCCACTGTGTGAACTTCTCATGCTGTTTCCACCCTTCCCACTTCATGACTGGTCCACTATTTCGCCTTTTGGCCTGGCTGACATCATCATTTATTTGAACCTTCTTCTGATCTGTCATAAGAAAGGAAAAATGTCATGCACAACGGATCCTGTCTGTGTAACAGCTGTAAGGCCTGCATGAAATGGTCTCTATTTTGCATCAGAATTGGCTTATGATTTGGTAGCCAAATCCAGAAGTGGGTACAAAACACAAAAAGCCTGCAAACACTCCATTCACATGTTATCTCTGTTTTTGATCCACTCCTGTTTTTTTTTTTTGGCTTTAGCAATACTGATGGATTACTCACCAAATGCTGACCGAGTGAAGACGGATGCTCCACAGACAGGATCCGTTTTCTGGGGGTTATTTTTCTGATGGATTAGAGTAAGGGCAAAATAATTTGTGACGTCAACACAAACTTACTGTTGACACCCACTCCACTTTGTTCGGTGGGCTCTGCTTGTAGAACGGTTTAATAGAACAGGTTCTGTAGAAATATATGTGGAATCAGTGAATTGGTGTAAAAGGAGTGCTCTCTTTCACGCTATAGTAGGATTTTGGGCCTTGCACAATTCCTTATACCTGGCGCTAACCTTGACCTGTAAGGCTCACTTGAGTTATTTAGTCAGTTTTGGCCCCGTAACTGTCCAAATAACTGAAGTGTGTAGTGATTCTAAGAGTGACGCCTATCATCTACATGTCATACTGTTTCACTAATACAGCAGACTCCCTATGCTTGTTACTGCTAGGTACAGTGTTCTACAACACTATAAAGGCTCTCTGCAGCCAGGAAATAGCAGTTTTTAACGTGATTCATCACAAATATATTCAGATCAGACCAAATTTTTTCTGAAAATTTGGCGAACCAGCCGAATTGAATTTTAAGAAATTTGTTCATCTCTTATGGTAATGAGTCTCACAGAATTATGTATCAAAAGATAGAAATGGTTAAAGTTTTTTGCACACAGGTAACCTCTTTATATATCAACATCTTTATGTCCCCTCACTTTGAAACGATTTTTCCGATCCATAGCTTGATTTTCTAATTCTGTGTACTAATCACAAATTCTCAGAGCTCTAATAAACTGACCTTTAGGTATTAACTTAAATGTATATCTTGGATATGAAGATGTTGCATGTAGAAAACCATTGACAACCATCTTTTCTGTAAAATGTATGCAGCAATCCTGGCTCATCAGCAGTAATCCTCAAATACAGAAATTTCAATGAACTCTGTTTAATTACATAACTGATTTTAATGTTCATGTCATTTTGATAAGATGTTTCAAAAGTGATAAACTAATTTCTTTGCTTTGTTCAACATCAACATCAATATACCATTAATAAATCTCATCCATGAGTGGACAGAGCCCCCCCCCCTCCCCCGAATGAGAATAATACTGCATAATTTTACTCTTCCAGTATCCTAAAAAAAAGGTTGACATACGGATGGATGTAGCAGGTTTAAGACTCCTGTTTTCTGAGATTGGTTAACTTCAGTTCAGTTAACTAAACTAGTGAAACAATTGCTTCTCAATGGCTTTTGTTTCAAGATGACGCGATGAGATAATGAAATTTGTATAAGGGCACAGGTTGTCCCCATAGGCACACCTGTTGTTTGTAAAAAGATCTAAAAAAGATTAGGTGTGAGCAGAAATTCCAACAATGTTAAATTATTCCTTAACATTAGGATTAGTGATGGTAAATTTAAATTCATCCTTTTTGGGTCGATCTGAATCTTTTTTTCCCAACCAGATTCGTTAAGTGCAGCGGAATCCATAATGAATCCGGGTTCAACTTTGTTCTTTAATACAGTTCAGCATATGTCGCTACTTCCAGTAATAGCACGTGCACTAGACTCCCAAAGTCTCTTCTTACTAGAGGCCTTACATCGGGTCATGGGGAACTTATTATATTTACTCTAAACACAAAAATAAAATTTGAATGAACAGGATGAATCACTAAGATTTTGATCCATTGCATTCAGGTTACGAAAAACTTAACTGCTCTCAAGCAATGTGCATGTTCAAGGCAAGTATAAAGGCACTCCAAATCACATCCCACCAGGAACATATTGTTTTCTAAAAAAAACATTTAAACATTGTACTGTAAAACCTCTGTTCCCTAGTGAATGGTGGTAAATTCCTAAATGGAGTTTTCTTACTTTCGCAAAAGGCACTTACAATGTAGAGAAACTTAATACAAGACACTTACTAATGTATTGTGATTGTCCCCTTTGCTGGCTTGATTCATTTATCCATCGCATTATACACTGCTCATATTCAGGGATTATGGTTGCAGCGTAGATATGAAGTGGTCGGGGCAGGAGCCTTTGCGCATTTGTACCTTTGTTTAGTCCCAAATTCATGACCACCAGAGAGGCCAGTGCTTTTCCTACAGTATACTGTACAAGCATGGCAACCACTGCTGGCTTACAGGGTAGTCATAACTAGAAATGAGAGAATTTTTCAAAAATTTGATTTGGCCAGTTTGCCGAATTTTTTGAAAAAATGTGGTTTGATCCAAATTTATTCGTGGTGAATTTTGTAAAAAAAAAACGTCTAATTCCTGGTTGTAGAGAGCCTTTATAGTGGTTTAGAACACTGTGTCTTGCAGTTATATGCATAGGGAGTCTTCTATGGTAGTGAAATCATACTGTGAATCCGTATGATATGCAGATGACAGACGGCGCTCTTAGAATCACTGCACACTTCACTTATTTGGTCAGTCACTGGGCCAAAACTGACCAAATAACTCAAGTATGAACTCAGCCTTACAGGTTAATGTTAGAGCCAAGAAGAAGCATACTCCTTTTACACCCTCATCAGCTGAATCCACATAGATACAGAACTACAGAACCTGTTCTATTAAACACTTATACAAGTAGAGCCCCCCTGACAGAGAGGAGAGGGTGTCAGCAGTACATTTGTGTTGACGTCACTTTTATTCTGCCGTTCTTCTGATTTGTCAGAACAATAACCCCACCAAAAATGTATCCTGTTTGCTGAGCATCCGCCTTCACACCTTCAGCATTTGGACAGTAATCCATGAGTATTGCTAATGCCAAAAAAAACAGGAGTCGATCCAAAACAGAGATGACATGTGAATGGCATGTCTTCTGTGTTTTGTACCCACTCCTGCTTTTGGCTACCAAATCACAAGCCAATTCTGATGGGACCATAGAGGCCTTACAGCTGCTACAAAGAAAGGATCCGTTGTTTGTCTATTTTTCCTTTCTTCTGGCAGATCAAAATAATGGTCAAATAAATAATGTCAGCCATGCCAAAAGGCAAAATAGTGGCCCAGTCATGAAGTAGGAAGGGTGGGAACAACATGAGAAGTCCATAGAGTGGCACTATGACATACTGGTGAGATGGAAGCAGCATGAGGAGACCACAGAGTGGTCCAATGGCAGTGTGGAGGTGGCGGCAGAACCAGGAGGATACAGAGGGGCAAAGTGACATAGTGTGGAGGTGGCAGCAGCATCAGGAGGCCACAGAGTGGCACGATGACATAGTATGGAGATGGCAGCAGCATGAGGAGACCACAGAGTGGCAAGGTGACAAGGTGGGTGATAATAACAGTACCAGCTGAAAATGGTGGGTTTAAGTAGGTGGGTGGCAGCATCAGAATAGTAGCTGAAGCAGGTAGCTAGAAGAAATCAGTCTCTTTTGTCAAAGTGTTGGTGTGGCACCATGGATGATCTAGTCTGATGCATCAGGCATTGGTGGGTGGAAATCCTGGCTGATCCATGCCTGATTCATTTTGGGTAGACATGCGAGTTCTTCTTCGGGTAACTATGGCCACCGCCACACTCAACACCTGCTCTGATGCCACACTACTGGTTGAGTAGGACAGCTTTTCCAGAACAAACTCTGCCAGTTGCGGCCACAAACCCAGTTTGAATGCCCAGTAGTACAGCAGATCTTCAATGACGGCTGGCAGGGTACACTCCAAGTATGTCACCACCTGCTGGTTCAGGTCCTGCTCTATGTTTGGCTGCTGGTGACTGGTGAGTAGTTTCTTCACTATGTGCGTGAAGAAAGCTGCTGATCAGCGACTTTAGACTCACGCTGCTGCTGATGGAGCTTGTTCTGCTCCTGCCAACCTACCCCTCCCCAGCAGCCATGGCAGTGGAACGTGAGCGCAGAGTGATCCTCAGGGCAGACCTGTGAGAGGATGGACGAAGGCGCAGAGAGGCAGTGGCCAACTGACTACATAGGATGTCTCTATAGTAGTTCAGTTTCTCCTCCCTCTCAGCGGGTGTAAAAAAGGCCCCCATTTTTGACCAGTAATGAGGCTCCAAAAAGGTGGAGAGCCAGAAGTCATCCCTCTACCAAATGGTGAGAATTCGGCTGTCATTATGCAACAAGTAAGCATGCACCGGGCCATTTGTGCAAGTGACTCAGAGAGACTCCCTGCCCCCACCTCCACTGCATAATGCCATGGTGTGTCTGGGCCATCTGCCTCATCTTCCTCATCGCCCTGTAGCTCCTTTGGCTGGTCCTGCTCCTCCTGCTTCACCTCTCCTTTCACCTGTGTAGAAAAACCACCCATTTCACTACACATTGTTTGTGCTCCAATGTCCTCCTCCAGTTCAGCCCCCACAGGGCTCATGTGGCCATGAGATCTAGGTGCCACGTCTCCAGTCCCCTGACCAGCCCGATTTGCCAGAATCTGTTCCAGGACATTAAGCAGTGGAATGACATTGTTCATCCATTAGTCCTGGCGACTGACAAATAATGTGGCCTCCTAAAAGGGCCTGAGCAAACAGCAGGTGTCAGGCATGAGATGCCACTGGCTGACATTGAAGTTACAAAGGGGAGTACTCCTGTCTGCTTGGATCATCAAGAAATAGTTTATGACCTTGCTATGTTCGTATAGTAGGCCCAACATATGGAGGGCTGAATACCAATGGGTGGAAACGTCGCATATCAGAATATGGTGGGTCATGCCGTTCTGCTGCTGCAGCTCAAGGAGGGTGTGCTTTATGGTGTGTGAGTGGCTAAAGTGCAAAGTTTCCTGGCTATTTTTAGGATGTCTTGCAGATGGGTGGAAGACTTCAGGAACCGCTTGACAACCAGATCGAACACGTGTGCCATGCAGAGCCCATGGCTCAGCCCTCCTTGATGCAGCACCGACTCCATGTTCTTCCCATTGTCGGTCACCATGGTTCCGATTTTCAGTCGCGGAGAAAGCCAGGAATCGATTTCTTGATGAAGTACACAGTTACTCCCCTGTGTGACTCCGTTTACCTAGGCAAACGAGGTTCAGAACAGCGTGACACCGCCATGCCCTGCACATGTGGTATGTTGGAGAAGCACTGTGAATTGTCCTTGCAGTAGAGGCTGAAGACACGGTCGAGGATGAGGAGGCAGAGGCAAACATTGTTGCAGGACCAATGACGTGAGAACGTGGAGGTGGAATCGGCATCACCTATCCAAGTTGCTGTTGTGGCAGTGCAGGAACCACTTTCACCCAGTGGGTCGTAAAAGACATGCATTGTCCCTGACCATAGTTACAGCTCCATACTAGGGCTCTGCTGTGCACTTTGGCAGACACGGACAGGCTCAAGGACTGGCCCACCTTCTGTTCTATATGTGTGTGCAGGGCTGGTACTGCCTTTTTGGCAAAGAAAAGCTTCGACTCTTCACCTCAGCTCGGCACAAGCCATTGGTTCTCTAATAGGTGCACCACTTGGAATGGAGGGACTACAGCACCAGCAACTTGAACAGGAGCGCATTCAGCTTCTGCGCCGTTGGATGAGTGCACGTATACTGTTGTCTCTTGGCAATCGTTTCGGTGATCGATTGCTGATGGAATGACTGACGAGGAGTAGGAGGGCAAGGAGCATCTGGGCCAGCAGATGATGGGACAGACAGCTCCCTTTGGCTGAGGTGGTGGAGCCTTGACTGCCTGAAACTGGGTGCATGCCACTGGGTGATGCAGCGGTTGCGGTGGCAGGCTGGATCACCACATCGGAGCCACGGTTCTCCTAGGCCACTTTATGGTGATGCTGCATATGTTGACGTAGGGCCATGGTGCCAAAATTGGCACCCTGGCCACACTTCACCTTCTGCCCACAGATTCTACATATGGACAGGTTCACCTTCTCCAGAAGTTTAACAAAAAACTGCTACACCGCCGAATAGGTGATTTTACCCATAACACTACACACTGACTGACTGCTAATGCCGCTGCCTCTGTGAACCCATGCACCACTGCTTCTAGGGCAGGTAGGCTCCTGCGAAGCGGGTGATCTACCCTAGGCACATTTGGCTCCCGACTTCCCCCTGCTGCCACCCTGCTGACTCCAGGCTCCGCTACCAATTTGCTGGCTCCGCCGCTGATTTACGGGCAAACTGCCACCCTCTTCTCCCTAGGATAATGAAGCCCCTTCGTCACCCAGCTCCCAATTTCGATCAGCTACATCATCATTGATTACTGTCTGCACGTCACTGATGTCCTTCTCAACGGCCTCTGAGTCAGGAGCCTGACCGCTCGCAACACTATCTTCCACGCCACTCTCTTCATCACTACTTGCCTGCCTAGTGAAGGAAGAGGGGAAGTCTCCTCCACATCTTGGATTGCCAGTAGCTGCTGAATATCTTCTAGTAGCTCGTCCTCACTGTATAGTGGAGCTGAGCCCACAGCATACAATACTTCTCTGGCTGAGTGAACAGAAAAGGGCAGAGGGAGGTTGAGGACAGATGAGGGCACAGGGTCTGCTCCCGAGCCATGCCAACTAAGGGTTGTGTCTGACCAATCCACTGACTCTTGGCTGGGGGTTTCTGATGTCACGTGCGACGAAGTTGAAGATCGAGTCAACTATTCAAGAACAGCTGGGTTGCTGGTCATGACACGACTGCTACCTGACACTGGGAGCTCAGGCCTCTTGAAGTAACCCCTGTCTGTGCCAGAAACATTTAGGCCTCTCCCACTCCCCTGTGCAGGGCCTGGCGCTTCTCTGTCTGACATACTGTTAGATCAAATAAATAAATAAAAAGGAAATTAAAACACCAAAAAAGTCTGTCATTTTCTCATTTCACCACACAACGGCTAATAAGCCCTTTTTTCCCCCACTAATACACGACAAAAAGGGCTTTAGAACATATAACTTCACCATTGAACAGGAAAAGTATTTTTATTTTGCCACTAATTCACGCCAAAACGGGCTTTAGAATATATACCGTATTTTTCACTTTATAAGATACACCTCATGATAAAACGCACCTAGGTTTTTGAGGAGGAAAATAAGAAAATAAATATTTTGAACCAAAAGGTGTGCTTTTGATGGGTTTTGAACTAATGGTGGTCTGTGGATGACACTGCTATGGGGGGGGATTTGTGGCTGATGCATTGTTATGGGACATGTGTGGATGACGCACTGTTATAGAGGATCTGTGGATAATACACTGTTATGGGGGATCTGTGGATCACACAATGAAATGGGGATATCTGTGGATGACGCACTGTTATGGGGGATATATGTGGATAACGCACTGTTTTGGGGGGGTGTGGATGACACTGTTATGGGGGGATGTGTGTATGACACACATATAGCATCTTATGCTGGTCCCACTCATGACCCTATGGATCACATTAATTATCAATGTGTCCCCTTATGTTCCTGTGTATAGTGACCCCATTACACCGGCCCCGCTCACAGCAGTCTTTATATGTAAAGTTATTTTTTTTTAATGCTCAATCAGTGGCTCCCTCTTTGTTAAACTACCTTAATTGTCTGTAGTAGTACTCACTAGCTCACTCAAAGCAGCGGTCAGGCCGGCAGTGTAACCTCTCTCACTCATTCATGCTCCTCCCACTTCATGAATGGAGCAGGAGGAGCATGAATTAGTGAGAGAGGTTGAGTGAGAGAGGTTACACTGCCGGCCTGCCTGCCGCTTTGATAGTGAGTACTACTACAGAAGATTGCAGTAATTAAACATTTACAAAGGTGCACTACTGTGGTGGATACAGTCAACAAAATCTGACTAAACCCTCACACTGATGTTAAAATGAGACTTTAGCCAATAAATCTTTATATGAAGGACATACATACCAGAGCCCATGCACCCAGTCAAGGTATCTCAAGTAGCACGGGACCTAACGCTAACCTACCTGTACCGTATAGGCATTACCAGGAGCCAGTGGACAAATTATAGGACTGTAAGGTCCTACTCACAGCAAATAGCTCTCAGTTACCTCCAGTGTGGAACCACACATACAATAGGAGAAGTAAGGAGAAGGCTGTGAGTCCCACCCAAGGCTGACTAATATAACGCAAGCCTCACAGGTGCACCAAATGTTGCTGATAGATGAAAATCAAGGCACATTCAAATTTGGAGTTTATACACCTACAAGCATACATATAAAAATGACATGACAAAATAACATGGTCTCAAAAAGCAGGAATGCTCAACCCCATATGCAGTTATGCATCTATACCCAGGGGAGCAAATCCTGGACATGTGCATAGTTACTAAAGGTGATCCCCAGCAAAAAATGCATACAATGGAGGATGCCCGCAGCATACCATAAGTGCCACAAAGACATCCTATACTAGATGTCTTAACCAGTGGCTCTGGTTTGTTAAACTAGCGCAATCTTCTGTAGTAGTACTCACTATAAAAGCGGCGGGCAGTCTGGGAGCGTAAACTCTTTCATTCATTCAAGCTCCTTCTGCTCCATTCATGAAGTGGGAGAAGCATGAATGAGTGAGTGATGTTACGCTGCCACCCTTACCGCTGTTTTGAGTGAGCTAGTGAGTACTACTAAAGACGATTAGGGTAGTTTAACAAAGAGGGAGTCACTGCTTGAGCATTAAATAAATAAACTTTACATATAAAGACTGCTGTGATCAGGTCCCGTTGTAATGGTGTACAGGGACTGCAACGGCCCCGTCCCGAGTGTAACAGCAAGTGCCGTATCCAGCCCCTCCTCCCACCCCGCTTACTGTAACTGATACATTGCAGGCCTCGCTGTGCAGTATAGCGGCCGGCGATGTATCAGTGTCAGCCATGCACCATTCGCTTTATAAGACACACTTTTTTTCCCCCAAAAGCGAAAAATACGGTAATTGTACCGCTGAATGGCAAATATATTTTTATTTCGCCACTATTACACGACAAAAAGGGCTTTATAACATATAACTGCACCGCTGAATGGCAAATATATTTTTCGTTTTCCACTTATGATTCATGAAGGCACAAAAGGCTTTATAACATATAACTGCACGGCAGAACGGTGAATATATTTTAGTTTTTCCACTAATACACGCCATAAAAGGCTTTAGAAGATATAACTGCACCACTAAACGGCAAATATATTTTTCTTTTTCCACTTATACACGCCACAAAAGGCTTTATAACATTTAACTGCACCGCTGAACGGCAAATATATTTTTCTTTCTCCACTAAAACACACCACAAAAGGCTTTAGAACATATAACTGCACCACTGAACAGTAAATATATTTTTCATTTGCCTCTAATGTATGACAAAAGGGCTGTAATTTTCACACTTCATCACTCAATGGCTAATAAGCCCATTGTTCCCACTTATACAAGCCAAAAAATGCTTTAGAACATATAACTCCACCGCACAAGGACAAATAAGAAATAGAAATATTTCCTTGTAATAAACCCTATTAATGGCTGTATCAATCAGCACTTGCACCCCAATAACAAGAACGCCAATTTGGGTCAGTGCAACAAGGTGTAATATGATTGTTCCTATTACCCAGGCTGTAACCTCCACTACTGAACCCTGCTCAACATAAATGCTGCGGAATGATTTCTCCCTATCCTTTCATTACACCTTCAAAAATCTTTCCCTGCACTTGTAAATCGTTTTTTTTAGCTCATTGAAGTTTTTTCTAACTCTGTCTCTAGCACCTGCTAAAGTCTCTCCCAAGTACACTGGTAAATGGCAGAATCCAAGATGGCTGAGGCTATTTATAGGGCTGTGACATCACAGGGCTGGCTGGGTGCTGATTGGCTGCATGCATGGCATTATGGGTGATCCCACCTTCCCAGAGTTCCATGCTCCATGTCCGCACACGCGCAGCAGCCATTTTAGGAAAAAAACTGCAATTCGTGACCACGAAGCGTCAGGAAATTTGGATTCGGTGAGAATCGAATTTTTCCTGAAATTCGTATTGAATTCCACTTTGTCAGCTTCGATTGGCTCATCTCTAGTCATAACCATGGAAACAAGCAGTGTATGATGCAATGAAAAAATAAATCAAGCTAGCAAAGGAGACAATATGGACAATCACAATACATTAGTATGTGCTGCAGTACAGAGCTACGAGCCTCTATATGGCTACTCATCTGATCCCCTAGGATTTCAGTGGGATTCAGGTCTGGAGAAAGTGCAGGCCACTCCATTTGATGTATCCCAGTCTTCAGCAGCCATTCCCTAATTATGCGACCTTGATGAGCTGTCACATTGTCGTCCAGGAAGAGTTAGGCCTGTGCAGAGGCACAATGACTGGATAAATGATGTTATTCAAGTAGTATGGGCTTGTCACTGTACCATTCACAAAGTGTAGGGCAGTTCTGTATTGACTAGACACACCTGCCCACACTATTACACCACTACCACCAAAGGCTCGTCTGGTGAGCATATCATTTCTGCTCAGCGTGAATCCACTTTCATCAGTGAACAGCACTGAGGCCCAATGGTCCCTTTTCCGTTGATGCTCCCTGTCCCATGCAAGATGATGACACCTGTGGTCAGGTACCCTTGCAGGTCTTCTAGCATGCAGACCACGCTGATGTAAATGGTTTTGAATGGTCTGACATGACACTTGGGTGCCTCTCACCTACCTTAAATGTGCCTGGAGTTGTGTGGCCTTCATCATCCGTTTCCACAGGGCATTCTTCGCAATGAAGCGCACATCAGTGTGGGATGTGGCCAAAGGACGTCCACTTCTATGCCTTTCTGTGACTCTTCCAGTCTCTCATATCTCTGTTGCAATCTGCTGATCACACTCTGTGACACTCTAAGCTCAGTGGCCACTTCCATTTGAGAACATCCTGCTTAAGGAGGACTGTTCAAATACCAATTCTGATTTAACCAGTAAATGTATTGGGCGATTCATTGACTTCCTATCAATATCATCCTCCTGTTCTAGCAATAGTTCTTCTAATGCTTGTAGTACTTCCAGCTCTTCATGGGCTGTAAAAGGAATATATTCATATGCTTTTTAGCAAAAAAAAAAATTCATAATTAATTATTTTGCAAAAAGAAAGACTACCATAGCAAATTTATCTGGTCTTGCTGCTGAACTAAAAGTAAGCCCTAATGCCAAATCTGATAATTGGTCTTCAGAAAAATAGTGGAAGAAAGATTAATTACCTTCAATTCACTGTTATCATTGGGGTCATTATTATTCAAAGTAAATTTCCTTTTCATTGATTCTCTTCTAGTATTGCTCTTTTATGAACATCTCCCTGGGCTGTAGAGGCATGTGAGGATAAACTTGGAAGAACTCATTCTTAGTAAGTTTTTATTTGCTGGCTCTTTCCATTTAAATACATGTTGGTTATCATAGTCCTGTGTATCTCTTTGAAATTTTTGGATTTAGGCTCCTAAAATGCCAATTCCTCCTCTACCCCAGTCCAATTCTCCTGGGACATTTTAAGGTTGTCTTGAACAGTTATTTATTTTTTATTTTTTTTGAAATTCCAACATTTCTGTGTAATTTATAAAATGTATATGAACATAAACTACATGTTTTTTTCCCATTTAGTATGGAAATCCTCATGTTCTACATGACCCCTTGGTATTAGTTTTCTACTTAAATATTGCTCTAAGGCTGCTTCATTCCACTAGGTTTTAGCTATCACATAAATATTGTTAATTTTCTTTAACTCCTTGTAACATGTCTAAGTTGGGAATTTTTCTCTGTGCATGTAGATGTCTGATCACTGCTGATTATTTTTCTGATTAAAGTTAAAGTCTATAAAATTGTACATCATTTGAAGTGTAAAACTGACTCAGTCACAGTTATATACTGTACAACATGTCCATCTAGGAATTACTTCAAGAGAACTTCAAGTTACAGTGTTACAGCATATACAGTACAAGGTATAAGAGCTGCAGTTATGATATGGAGATGAAAGAAAAGCTGAATTAATGAAAATGAAGCCCACACTGTCATAATTAGAGATGAGCCAATTTCTTAAAAGTTCAATTTGGCCGGTTTGCCAAATTTTCCGAAAAATTTGGTTCGATCCGAATTTATTCGTGACGAATTGCGTTAAAAATGGCTATTTCCTGGCTACAGAGAGCCTTTATAGTGGTGTAGACAACTGTGCCGTGCAGTAACACGAATAGGGAGTGGTAGAGTTTGGGTAGGCACACAGAGATATGGTCACATGCAGTGAATTTATTAGTTAATATCTTAAAACATATAGTGCATCAACATTCATATAATTTATAGTAATTTACAGCAGATCTTGCTCCATAAAACTTCCAAAAACTCAATTAAAACTCCAGTCTCTAAAAATCAATGTCCAAACTCTCAAATCAGGAGTCAGTGATACACTGGGGATATGTCACTTAAATATGTCTCTATTATAAGTAGTTCATTTCAGACAGTTACATCAGGTTCCTGTATCGTTTATAAGTATTCATGGAATAAGAAGCGCTTTTGAACTTGTGATTAGCGCACTTGTTGCTATATTTGAAGTGAGGTGGTGGTACTTACGGTCACAGTGGTTCTCTCATGCGGCGTCCCGCACCCACACTGACCTGAACAGGCTTCTTCCACCGTCTCTCCTTGCTCTGTATTATCTCGGCGTCTCATGTGACCTAACTCCATTCATGTGTCTCTGGCTTCCTCTTATTTCCTCCGTGTGCTGCCTCGATATTTGCTGCTTAGCAGATGTTTGTGCGCTGTAGATGAATACTTAGGTTTGTGAATACCAGCTTCTGGAGCACTCCAGATATATTTTACTTTTATTTCTTGTTATAGTCCATATAATTCCTCTGCATACTAGGAAAACACCAAACGCGTTTCAAAGCCCTCACTGGCATCTTCCTCAGTGGTCTAGCATGCATATGTTGATGAGTCCTCTTTTATTGTTTTTTTTATATTGGATCCCTGTAATTTGTGGAGTGGAATACTGGAATTCTTAATATTCACGTGAAATAACACAGAAAGTATATAGAATATACAAAAATGTATAAAAAATTATATAAAACATGATAAATACAAACATGTGTACCATTTAAAAGGGTTTTTGAAAAAAAATGTACAACAATTTTTTCAAAAAATATTTTTCTCTAAAAATCTTTTCTAAATATAATCCCATCCCTGCAGAAAGAGTAAGGTGTACATCAGACAGTAATTAATAAATATCAGACAGTAATTGATAGAGGTCACTTGTTCATATTATTAAGAGTATACAATGTATGTAAAAAAAAAATTATATATATAAAAACTTTTCACATAAAGATTTTTTTTGTGTAAACATTTTCTTATAATGGTATATTGTCTGTAAGGTGTATTAGGAGGAGGTCCTTTCCTCAGGAGAACCCAGAGTGCCGTACAACAAAAGCACCTCCAGGTACTCGTCAGTGAAAGGACCCCCTCCATATAATCCATAATTATTTCTCATTCTAAAAAACAAAAAATTTCCATATCTGCATTCATGCCATTTGGACAGAGCGTGTCAAAATCAAAAATCCTCCTAGACCCTTGACGTGACATTTTTTGAATATGATTACCTCCCCTCCAATTCTTTTCCACTTTCTCAAAGGCTGTAAATATCAAGCCTGTTGGTTCCTGATTGTGGGCTCTCTTAAAATGTCTGGATATGGTGTGTTTCTCGTAGCCTTTCTTGATATTGGAGATATGTTCCGCTATTCTGCGTTTTAAGGGTCTTTTGGTTCTCTCAATGTACTGTTTGCCACATGGGCATTTTATCATATATAATACATTTGTGGAGTTACAGGTTAGTAGGTTCTTAATTTCCATTTTGAAGCCATTCCTTGTTGACTGGACTATAGTGGCCTTCCTAGGGAAAGTGTTGTTTTTACAGTTGCAGCATCTTCCGCAACTGTAAAATCCTATTGGGCCACTCCACTGTGTAATTCCCCCTTTTTTCTTTTCATTTTTTACTGTTGGAGCAACCTGTAGTCCCAAATTTGATGCTCTATTGTACACGATTTGGGGATTGGCTGATATTAGAGGGCCTATCACTTTATCTTTACATATATGATGCCAATGTTTCTTAATAATTTTTTCAATCTTTTTATGCTGGGAACTGTAGGGCAGAATTATACGTAGTGTTTCGCCCTGTTCAATCTTTCCCATATTTGCTTTTTCTTCTTTTGGTTTAAAAAACAGTTCCCTCTCCATCTTTTTAACTTTTATTAAAGCGGAATCCACCCTGTTTGTGGGATATTTTTTGCTTAAAAATTCCTCCTTCATTTTTTCAGCTTCTCCCTCAAAATCTTGTTCCCTGGTGCAGTTGCGTTTCAGTCTCCAGAACTGCCCCGGGGGACGTTGAGCAACCATCTCGGGAGATGACAGTAGAAAACAGTATATAACTGTTCCTAGCTGTTGACTTCCGGAATGTACTACATATCAATCTTTTGTTCTCAACATCTCTTCTTATAAGTAAGTCCAGAAATTCAGTTTGTGTCTTGTTCACATTGGCTATAAATTTTAAGTTAAATGGGTTGATATTAGTTTCTTCTAAAAATGTGGATAACTCACTTTCCTCCCATTTCCAAATAAAAATAACATCGGCTATGAATCTATGCCAGAGCACCAGGTCTGTCCCCATTCTTGGTTGGATGTATGTATTTTCCCAATTTGCCATAAATAAATTTGCGTAACTGGGGGCGAACCTGGTGCCCATAGCAGTACCCCTCTTCTGTAAAAAATATTTGGAGTCGAAATAAAAGTAATTGTGCGTCAAAATAGTCTCACTCCCTCCACTAGGAATTCTATCTGTTCTTTTCGAAAATCACTATTTTCCTCCAATTGTGCCTTCATTGCTGCCACTCCCTAATCGTGATCAATAACAGTGTACAATGAACTCACATCTAGAGTTCCTATTGTCCACTGTGTGTCACGGCTGTATGTGAGCAACAAGAGCATACACAGTGAGTTAGCTACTGACCGGACCCAAACTAGGGAACATAAAGGGTGACCCCTGTCAGACCCTAAAAGCTCTCCCTATGCTGCTAAGCCCATGTCCAGATCCAGATGGTGGATCGAGACATGCCCGCGTACCTAAGGCTGATGACCACTGTAACCCCTACAGTAGTGGAAGGGGCACGGCCACCGGTGCCCTGCTCAGTATATGGACGGAACCGGGGTCGCCTCGGATCCAGTCAGCAAAACAAACAGAAACACACAATGTCTGCACACTTAACTGAAGGAGCTGCAGCAGCAGTGAAAACAGATCCAAAGTCAGCAGACAATGTCCGAAGTACTTGCTTCAGCAGAACACAGGTCCAGAAAGATATCACACCAGTGAAGATACTCAAGCGAGAGATACAGGTCAAATGAAGTAGTATAATCCGCACCGTACAAAGGAAGAGAGGTGATTTAAAGGCAGAGCAATCAAACACAGGAGGGACAGCTGGGAGGAAGGAAACAGAAAGTAAAGACCTCATCACAGGGGCGGAGAAACAGAGCTGTGGGAACGTCTCAAAGCTCTAGTAGTTACATCATCACAGGGGTGGAGAAACAGAGCTGTGAGAACGTCTCAAAGCTCTGGTAGTGACAGTACCCCCCTCTACGGGTGGACTCCGGACACCCAGGACCCACCTTCTCAGGATGAGCCCTATGAAAAGTCCTGATGAGGCGAGTGGCTTTAATGTCCGACACCGGAACCCACATCCTCTCCTCAGGACCATAACCTTTCCAATGAACGAGGTACTGAAGAGAACCGCGGACAATGCGAGAGTCCACAATTCTGGAAACCTCAAACTCCAGATTGCCATCAACCAAAATCGGAGGAGGAGGCAAAGAGGAGGGTACCGTGGGCTGGACATATGGTTTTAAGAGAGATCTGTGAAATACATTATGTATCTTCCAAACCCGTGGAAGATCAAGACGGAAGGCAACAGGATTGATGACTGACAAGATTTTATAAGGCCCAATAAACTTGGGACCCAATTTCCAGGAGGGAACCTTCAGTTTAATATTTCTTGTAGACAACCACACCAGATCACCCACATTCAGGTCCGGACCAGGCACACGTCTCTTATCAGCCACACGCTTATATTTCTCACTCATCTTTCTTAGATTAGTCTGAATCTTTTGCCAAATGGTAGACAAAGACGAGGAAAATCTCTCCTCCTCAGGCAAACCAGAAGGAGCCCCTCCCGAGAATGTCCCAAACTGCGGATGGAACCCATATGCACCAAAGAATGGTGACTTATCAGAAGATTCCTGACGACGGTTGTTCAGAGCAAACTCAGCAAGAGGGAGAAACGAACACCAATCCTCCTGGTTCTCTGCAACAAAACAGCGCAAATATGTCTCCAGATTCTGATTGGCGCGTTCAGTCTGACCATTCGACTGCGGGTGAAAAGCAGAAGAGAAGGACAGCCGAACCCCCAGGCGAGAACAGAAAGCCTTCCAGAATCTGGACACAAACTGCGTGCCTCTATCGGAAACAATATCAGAGGGAATGCCATGCAATTTAACAATATGGTCGACAAAGCTTGCGCCAACGTTTTAGCATTGGGCAATCCAGGGAAGGGTATGAAATGTGCCATCTTGCTAAAACGGTCCACCACCACCAGGATCACCGACTTCCCTGAGGAACGAGGAAGATCCGTGATAAAGTCCATGGACAGGTGTGTCCAAGGACGGGAAGGTATGGGTAAGGGGAGAAGGGGACCTGAAGGCCGTGAACGAGGGACCTTAGCGCGGCGCACGTCTCTAAGCAGCCACAAAACCCTCCACCGACTTACGAAGAGCCGGCCACCAAAATCTCCGAGCAATGAGATCTACCGTGGCTCTACTCCCGGGGTGACCAGCAAGAACCGTATCATGATGCTCCTTGAAGAGTTTGTGACGTAACTCAGGAGGCACAAACAACTTTCCAGAAGGACAACGGGCAGGTGCCTCAGTCTGGGCAGCCTGGACCTCGGCCTCCAAATCAGAATACAGAGCAGAAACAACTACCCCCTCCGCCAAAATGGGACCCGGGTCCTCGGAGTTTCCTCCTCCCGGAAAACAGCGAGAGAGGCGTCAGCCTTCACATTTTGATCCCAGGGCGGAATGTAACGACAAAATTGAATCTGGAGAAGAACAGAGACCATCTGGCCTGTCTCGGATTCATACGCAACCGACTCAAGTACGCCAGATTCTTATGGTCGGTAAAAGCGGTTATAGGGTACCTGGCCCCCTCCAACCAATGGCGCCATTCCTCGAAAGCCAGCTTGATGGCCAACAATTCCCTATCTCCCACATCATAGTTTTTCTCTGCCGGTGAGAGTTTTTAGAGAAAAAGGCACAGGGTCGCCATTTGGAAGGAGACGGACCCTGGGACAAAACCGCACCCACACCCACCTCGGAAGCATCCACCTCAACAATAAAAGGTAAGGAAACATCGGGATGCACCAAGATGGGAGCAGACGCAAAACTCTCTTTAATCTTAGAAAAAGCTGCAAGCGCCTCCTCCGACCAAGAGGAAAAATCCGCCCCTTTTTGGTCATGTCAGTGAGGGGTTTGACAACAGAGGAATAATTCAAAATGAACTTTCTGTAATAGTTTGCAAAACCCAGAAAGCGCATCAATGCCTTCTGATTCTCAGGAAGCTCCCACTCCAAGCACAGCACGGACCTTCTCCGGATCCATGCGAAAACCAGAAGCAGAGAGGAGAAAACCCAGAAATTGAATCTCGATACCATAAACACACATTTCTCCAGCTTGGCGTACAATTTATTTTCTCGCAGAATCTGCAGAACCTGAAAAAGATGATCCTGATGAGTCCGAACATCAGGGAAAAAATCAAAATATCATCAAGATACACCAATACAAATTTCCCCATTAAATGGTAGAAAATACTGTTAACAAAATGCTGAAAGACGGCCGGAGCATTCATCAAGCCAAAAGGCATAACGAGATTCTCGAAATGCCCCTCGGGAGTATTAAAGGCTGTTTTCCATTCATCCCCCTCTCTGACCCTGACCAGGTTGTACGCGCCTCTCAAATCCAATTTGGAAAAAACCTTGGCCCCAACAATTTGGTTGAAGAGGTCTGGGATCAGAGGAAGGGGATAGGGATCGCGAATCGTGATACGGTTCAGCTCCCTAAAATCTAGGCAAGGTCTCAGAGAGCCATCTTTCTTTTTAACAAAAAAAAAACCCGCGGCGACCGGTGATTTTGAGGGACGAATATGCCCCTTATCGAGACTCTCAGAGATATAGGTTCGCATTGCGATTCTCTCCGGTTGTGAGAGATTGTACAGGCGTGCTTTTGGCAGCTTAGGCGCCGGGAATGAGGTTAATGGGACAGTCAAACTCCCGGTGAGGAGGTAGCTCCTGCACACCGCTCTCGGAAAACACGTCCGAGAAATCAGAGAGAAATGATGGCAAAGTTTTAGTAGATACCTCTGCAAAAGTCGCTGTGAGACAATTCTCTCTACAAAACTCACTCCACTCATTTATTTGCCTTCCTTGCCAATCAATAGTGGGGTTATGTTTAGTGAGCCAGGGTAACCCCAACACTAGAGGAGTAGGCAATCCGTTAAGGACAAAACAAGATATATCCTCCACATGAGTGTCACCTACAGCTAACCGGATATTGTGAACAATGCCCTTCAGGGATCTCTGTGAGAGTGGAGCAGAGTCAATGGCAAAAACAGGTATATCTTTTTCTAATGTGCAAACCCGAAAACCATGCCTGGCTACAAATTGAGTGTCAATAAGATTGACGGCCGCTCCACTATCAACAAAAATTTCACAAGAAATGACTTTGCTCTCTAGCGCCACCCTGGCAGAAAGGAGAAAACGAGAACTGCAGGTCAGAGGAAAAGCCCCAATTCCTACATCAACTTTGCCCAAGGTAGCAGATGAAGCAGAGTTTGATGATTTTCCTTTTGAGGATTTTCTCTTATTATCACTCTTAGTACAGTTCATGAATCTCCTAGAGGGACAAACATTTGCCAAATGACCAATGCCCCCACAACAAAAACACACCATTCTCTGAGGACTAAATCCTCCTTTATCAGGGGCAAGTCGACCTAGCTGCATAGGCTCCTCCTCAGAGGGGACCGAGACAGGATGAGACCCCTGCACACTGAATGAGTCCGCACCACTGCCCCTAGAGTGACAATGGCTGGACCGAGAGGTCTCGTTTCTTTCTCTTAGACGCCTGTCAAGGCGTACCGCCAATGACATGGCAGACTCTAAAGATGTTGGTCTCTCATGGAAAGCAAACGCATCTTTCAATCTCTCTGAGAGACCATGACAGAACTGACTCGGAGTGCAGCATCATTCCAACCTGAATCAGCTGCCCATCTCCGAAATTCAGAACAATAAAGCTCAGCAGACAGTTTGTTCTGGCATAAAAAACGTAAGTTAGATTCAGCCAGAGCAACACGATCCGGGTCATCATATATCTGCCCCAGGGCCACAAAAAATCTTTCTGTGGATCGAAGGGAGGGATCCCCGATGGCAGTGAAAAAGCCCAGAGTCTGAGCATTACCCCTGAGCAAGGAGATGACAATCCTCACCCTCTGCTCCTCATTACCAGAGGAACGGGGACACAAGCAAAAATGGAGTTTGCATGCCTCTCTGAAGCGAACAAAATTCTCACTGCCCCCGGAGAACGTTTCCGGAAGTGAGACCTTTGGCTCGCAACAGACTCCATGGGCCGGGCCGAGCCCAATGCTTGAAGCTGAATCATAGATTGACGGAGATCCGCTACCTCCAAAGAAAGACCCTGCATGCGGTCAACCAGGTCAGAAAGCGGATCCATGTCAAAAGGACGGTTTCGGCGGATTATAATGTCACGGCTGTATGTGAGCAACAAGAGCATACACAGTGAGTTAGCTACTGACCGGACCCAAACTAGGGAACATAAAGGGTGACCCCTGTCAGACCCTAAAAGCTCTCCCTATGCTGCTAAGCCCATGTCCAGATCCAGATGGTGGATCGAGACATGCCAGCGTACCTAAGGCTGATGACCACTGTAACCCCTACAGTAGTGGAAGGGGCACGGCCACCGGTGCCCTGCTCAGTATATGGACGGAACCGGGGTCGCCTCGGATCCAGTCAGCAAAACAAACAGAAACACACAATGTCTGCACACTTAACTGAAGGAGCTGCAGCAGCAGTGAAAACAGATCCAAAGTCAGCAGACAATGTCCGAAGTACTTGCTTCAGCAGAACACAGGTCCAGAAAAGATATCACACCAGTGAAGATACTCAAGCGAGAGATACAGGTCAAATGAAGTAGTATAATCCGCACCGTACAAAAGGAAGAGAGGTGATTTAAAGGCAGAGCAATCAAACACAGGAGGGACAGCTGGGAGGAAGGAAACAGAAAGTAAAGACCTCATCACAGGGGCGGAGAAACAGAGCTGTGGGAACGTCTCAAAGCTCTAGTAGTTACATCATCACAGGGGTGGAGAAACAGAGCTGTGAGAACGTCTCAAAGCTCTGGTAGTGACACTGTGGTTCACAGGTAATATTTTCAAGGATATTGATAATTTCTGTTGTGTCCTTAATGTATGATCTCGTGTTTTTTTCACTATAGGCTGGAGTAAATGATCTATGTACTGTGAAAGATTAGATGTTACTGACCCAATCCCGGATATTATGGGGCGTCTGGGCGGGTTTTGTGGGTCCTTATGTACCTTCTGGAGACAATAAAAAACAGGTGTTCTTTTTTGAGTGCTGGTAATATAATCATATTCTCTTTTTAATAATATATTATTCTCCAGACCTTTATTACAATATTCAACCAGATTTCTATTGAATTCCTTAATTGGATCTCCTTTTAATTTAATATATGTTTCAGTATCTGTTAATTGTCTTTCACCATCTTTTTTATATTGTTCTGCGTTTAGGATCACAATTGCTCCCCCCTTATCGGCCGGACAAATTACAATATCTTCCTTTTCCTGTAGCTGTCTAATTGCATTCCTTTCTTGTTTTGTTAAATTATCCTTTAACCTATCTTTTTTAAGTTTCCTAATGTCTGCTTCTACGCATTGGCGGAAGGCTCCAATTTCTTGGCCAATTTCTTGCCTCGGGAATTTTTTTAAATTTTTCTCTAATTTTGTGTGAATATATTTATTTCTTTCATTTATTTCAGCAGTTACGGGATATTTTAGAAAGTATTTTTTTAAACAAAGTTTCCTAATGAATTTTTCAACCCCAATATAGATGTTGAATTTATTTAGAGTGGCTGTAGGTGCAAATTTCAAACCTTTATTTAATAGATTACTCTGTGCTTTTGTTAATGTTGTGGTGCTCAAATTAATAATTGAATCACTAGTTAATTCCTGTGTCTGTGTCTTTCTCCATCCTCTGCGTGTCTTTTTCTTTCTCCCTGTGTTGGTGTCCTGTGGTACTGTGTTCATGCTCGTGTTGGGGTTCCCTGTCTCATTCTCGGTGTGTAGGGTGTCCTCTGTTGAAAATTCTTTTGAGTGTTTTGATGTCTGTGTCTCATATTGTATGTGTGATTTACTGGTGACATTGATCTTCTCTGTGTTGCTTGTTGCTTGGTGTCTTAGTGATCTTTGGGGTTGTCGTGTTCTTGTCCCGTGGTGTGGTGGGGTCCCATCTAAAAAATGGTTTTCTGATAAGGCTTCATATTTATTTGTCACTGGTATAGTGTATCTGTTTTGTTGTATATTGCCTTCCTTTCTGTGTGTAGCTGTATCTACCCTATTATCTACGTCTGGATATCGTTCTTGATGTTCTAACTTTTTCATATTATTTGTTTATGTAATTCTATTGTTATATTGCTTCATTTTTTTGCTTATAATTTCTTGCTCTGTTTTGTCCAGGCTCTTGCGGAGTCTTTCCTGCCATACATTAAATTAATTATTTTTGGGAAGTTGTTCTATTTTCTGTTTTTTTTTTTGGTCTATTCTCTCTGTTGTGTCAGTAATTCCATTCTTCTCTTTACTACTAATTTGACTAAATCTATTGATTGCTTCAATAACAAAGCCTCCAATTCTTCATTGAATACAGTTCTCTCTAGGTCTTGTGCTGGAGTCTTATATAATAATAGACCTTTTAGGACTGTACCACGTGTTATGTATTGGTTTAAGGACTTTATCTCCCATCTCTGTCTAAGTTGGTTTAAAAGGAGATTTTCAAGTTTCCTGGAATATCTCTGACATACTTTCTTCACTTTCTGCTGACAATTCTATTTCATCAAACTTAAATTGTTCCACCTTTTGTTTTTTCATTTCTGCATGGTTCCATATATCCATTATTAAATCTGTTTGGGCTCAGCCTCTGTGGGTGATTATAATAATAAAATGCTTATAGATATTGGTGAGGCGGCTCAATAACGGAAAATTATGGATACCTGGTGCTCTTACCCCAAAAAACTGTTTTAACTGCTTCCTGACCGCTGAACGCAGGATTGCGTCCTGGCGGCGGTCGGTTTGTTCCTCCTGGACGCACGGGCGCGTCATCTCGCGAGACGCGCAATTTCCTGTGAGTGCGCGCACGCGCTTGCGTGCGTTCACAGGATCTCATCGGGGAGAACTTTAACTACAGCCTGCCAGCGCCCCCTGTCACCCCCCTGTCACTAATCACCCCCCTGTAAGGCTCATTCAGACGTCCGTATGTGTTTTGCGGATCCGCAAAACACGGACAATGGCAATGTGCTTTCCGCATTTTGCGGATCCGCACATTGCCAGAGCTATATAGAAAATGTCTTTTCTTGTCTGCAATTGCGGACAAGAATAGGACATGTTCTATCTTTTGCAGACCTGCGGCCAGATGTTTGGGGGCCGAAACCCGGAAGTTGCGGCCGCAGCTCCGCAAATGCTGATGCGGTGAGCACATAGTGTGCTCTCTGCATCACCGCCGGCCCCATTCACACTGAATGGGTCCGCATCTATTCCGCAGAATTATAAAAATAGATGCGGACATTTTTGCGGACGTGTGAATGGGGCCTTACTACTTTTCTTTTGCACATTTTTTGGCTGAGATTTTTTCATCCACATTGATCGATGCGAATGAGGAAATCTGTGCCGTTCATTTTTTTTTTTCAGCCGAGAGCTGAACGGAAAAAAATAATCTCATTACCCGTATGCTCAATATAAGGAGAATCGCAGAAACTCCTAATGCTGGCCATACGTGTAATGATTGCGGAGACCCTCAAATGCCAGGGCAGTACAAACACCCCACATGTGACCGCATTTTAGAAAGAAGACACCCCAAGGTATTCCGTGCTGGGTATGGTGAGTTCATGTAAAATTTTATTTTTTGTCACTAGTTAGTGGAAATTTGAGACTTTGTAAAAAAAAAAAATATATATCAATTTCCGCTAACTTTCTATGAAAAAAAAATTCTGTGAACTTGCCATGCCCCTCACGGAATACCTTGGGGTGTCTTCTTTCCACAATGGGGTCACATGTGGGGTATTTATACTGCCCTGGCATTTTAGGGGCCCTAAAGTGTGAGAAGAAAAATGCGTAAAAATGCCCTCCTAAAAGGTACTCATTGGTTTTCAGGCCCTTTTGCACATCTTGGCTGCAAAAAAGTGTCACACATGTTGTATCGCCGTACTAAGGAGAAGTAGGGCAATGTGTTTTGCGGTGTATTTTTACATATACCCATGCTGGGTGAGAGAAATATCTCTGTAAATTGACAACTTTGTATAAATTTTTTAAAAAAGTTGTCATTTACAGAGATATTTCTCACACCAAGCATGGGTATATGTAAAATACACCACAAAACACATTGCCCTACTCTCCTGAGTGCGGCGATACCCATGAGTGACACTTTTGCAGCCAAGATCGCAAAGGGCTCTAAAACCAATGAGTACCTTTAGATTTCACAGGACATTTTTACGCATTTTGTATTCTCACGCTTTAGAGCCCTAAAATGCCAGGGCAGTATAAATACCCACATGTGACCCCATTTTGGAAAGACACCCCAAGGTATTCCGTGAGGGGCATGGCGAGTTCACAGAATTTTTAGCACTGGGTAGCGGAAATTGATATATTTTTGTTTATTTTGTTTTTACAAAGTCTCATATTTCACTAACTTGTGACAAAAATAAAATTCTACATGAACTCACCATACCATCACGGAATACCTGAGTGTCTTCTTTCTAAAATGGGTCACTGTGGTATTTATACTGCCCTGGCATTTAGAGAACCTAAAGCGTGAAAGAAGTCTGGAATCCAAATGTGTAAAAATGCCCTGTGAAATCCTAAAGGTACTCATTGGAAGTTGGGCCCCTTTGCGCATCTTGGCTGCAAAAAAGTGTCACACATGTGGTATCGCCGTACTCAGGAGAAGTAGGGCAATGAGTTTTGAGGTGTATTTTTACATATAACCATGCTGGGTGTGAGAAATATTTCTATAAATGACAACTTTTTAAATTTTCTTATACAAAGTTGTCAGTTTACAGAGATATTTCTCCCACCCAACATGGGTATATGTAAAAATACACACCAAAACACATTGGCCTACTTCTCCTGAGTACGGCGATACCACATGAGTGACACTTTTTTGCAGCCTGGGTGCGCAAAGGGGCCCAAATTCCAACGAGTACCTTTAGCTTTTACATGGCTGCTCACAATTTAGCCCCGCCCAAAATGCCAGAACAGTAAACACACCCCACAAATAACCCCATTTCGTAAAGTAGACACCCCAAGGTATTCACTGAGGGGCATAGTGAGTCCGTGGGAGATTTTTTTTTTTTTGCCATAAGTTAGCAGAAATTGAAACTTTATTATTTTTATTTTTTTCCTCAGAAAGTGTCATTTTCCGCTAACTTGTGAAAAAAAATGAAATCATACATGAACTCACCATGCCCCTCCGTGAATACTTTGGGGTGTCTTCTTTCTAAAATGGTGTGATTTGGGGGGTATGTATACTATCCTGACATTCTAGCACCTGAAGAAACATGACAGGTGCTCAGAAAGTCAGAGCTGCTTCAAAATGCCGAAATTCACTTTTTTGCACCATAGTTTGTAAACGCTATAACTTTTACCCAAACCAATAAATATACACTTATTGGACTTTTTTTTATCAAAGACATGTAGAACAATAAATTTAGAGAAAAATTTATATAGAAATGTAGTTTTTATAAAAAAAATTACAACAGAAAGTGAAAAATGTCATTTTTTGCAAAAATTTCGGTCATTTTTGATTAATAGCAAAAAAAGTAAAAATGTCAGCAGCAATGAAATACCACCTAATGAAAGCTCTATTAGTGAGAAGAAAAAGAGGTAAAATTAATTTGGGTGATAAGTTGTATGACGGAGCAATAAACGGTGAAAGTAGTGTAGTGCAGAATTGTAAAAAGTGGCCTGGTCATTAAGGGTGTTTAAGCTAGGGGGGCTGAAGTGGTTAATTGAGTTTTTGGAAGTTTTATGTAGCAAGATCTGCTATAAATTACTATAAATTGTATGACTGTTGATGCACTATAAGTCTTAAGATATTAACTAATAAATTCACTGCATGTGACCATATCTCTGTGTGCCTACCCAAACTCCCAATTTTACAGCTTCATAATTTTCTGGTGGGGTGAACCAGTTTTTTTGGGTAAGAGCACCAGGTATCCGTAATGTTCCGTTATTGAGCCGCCTCACCAATATCTATGTGAAACAATACTGTGAGTTAGTATGACATGTAAATGACAGGTGTCGCTCTTAGAATCACTGCACACTTCACTTATTTGCCAGGTATAAAGAACCGTGCAGAGGCCAAAGATTGTACTATAGCGTAAAAGAGTGCACTCCTTTTACACCAATTGAATGATTCCACATAGATTTTACAGAACCTGTTCTATTAAATGCTTATACAAGGAACCCCCCCCCCCCCCCGACAGAGTGGAGTGGGTGTCAGCAGTAAGTTTGTGTTGACATCACTGATTATTTTGCCCTTCCTCTAATCCATCAGAACAATAACTCTCAAAAAACGGATCCTGCCTGTTGAGCATCTGCCTTCACTCAGTCAGCATTTGGTCAGTAATCTATCAGTATTGCTAAAGCACAAAAAATAGAAGTGGATCCAAAACACAGATGACACGTGAATGGAATATTTGCATGTCTTCAGTGTTTTGTACCCACTCCTGCTTTTGGCTACCAAATCATAAGCCAATTCTGATGCAAAATAGGAACCATGTCATGCAGGCCTTACAGCTGTTACATAGACAGGGTCTGTTGTGTGTCTCATTTTTCCTTCGTTCTGACAGATCAGAAGAAGGGTGAAATAAATGACAGGCCAAATGGCAAAATAGTGGCCCAGGGTGGGAAGGGTGGGAACAGCATGAGAAGTCAAAAGAGTGGCCATATGACATAGTGGTGAGGTGGAAGCAGCATGAGGAGACGACAGAGTGGCCCAATGACAGAATCTGGAGGTGGCGGCAGTACAAGGAGGAGGCCACAGAGTGGCACAATGACAGAGTGTGGAGGTGACAGCAGCAGCATCAGGAGGAGGTCACAGAGTGGCACAATGACAGAGCGGAGGTGGCAGCAGCAGCATCCGGAGGCCACTGAGTGACACAATGTCAGTGTGGAGGTGGTGGCAGCATCAGCATCAGGAGGAGGCTACAGGGTGGCACAATGATAGTGTGGAGGTGGCAGCAGCAGCATCAGGAGACCTGAGTGGTGAAGAGGCAGCAGCATCAGGAGATCACAGAGTGACCTGTTGACATAGTGGGGAGGTGGATGGCAATACCAGTACCATTTGAAGATCGTGGGTGAAAGAAGGAGCACTTGGCATCAGATGTGTGGCATCAGGCGGGTGGCAGCATCAGAATAGTAGCTGAGGCAGGTAGCCAGATGAAACTGGTCTCTTTTGTCAAAGGTTTGGTGTGGCATCATGGATGAGCTAGTCTGATGCATCAGGCATTGGTCGGTGTAAATCCTGCTTGATCCACGCCTGATTCATCTTGACAAATGCCAGTCTCTCCACATTTTGGGTGGACAATCGAGTTTTTCTTGGGGTAATTATGGCTCCCGCCGCACTAAACACCCACTCTGATGCCACACAACTGGCTGGTCAAGACAGCTTTTCCAGGGCAAACTCTGCCAGTTGCAGCCATAAATCCAGTTTGGCTGCCCAGTAGTCCATAAGGTCTTCAATGTGGGGTAGCAGGGTGCTATCCAAGTATTCCAGGTCCTGCTCCAGCTCTAGCTGTTGCTGCTTGTGAGTAGTTTCTTCACCAAGCAGGTGAAGAAGGCTGCTCATCAGCGACTCTAGACTCAAGTTGATGCTGATGGAGCTGGGACTGCTCTTACCCCCTCCCCACCCTGCCACAGCAGCCATGGAAGTGGAACATGAGTGCAGAGGGCCCCCCGGTCAGACTTGCGAGAGGATGGACAATGGTGCAGATAAGCAGCGGCCAACTGACATAGGATATCTCTATAGTAGTTCAGTATGTCATTGTCACAGACGTTCCCGTAATAGGTGCCAGGAGATCAGTGAGACTGGCAACAAGTGCGTTGATCTTACAGGTTTCTTGTGGAGCAATTTGTATCTGTATTGTTTTTGGTAATGGCCACACCCCTTGCCTCAGGTGTTGCTTATATCATTTAACCTTCACTATTTATTGTGGCTTCTCCCACCATGCTGTGCGGTTTAGAGCTTCAGTCCGGCTGTGAATTGCTGGTGTTTGGATCTCGGTGGAGTTCCTGTGCTTATTTAGCCATTTGAAGTTAAGTGTCTTCTTCCCCTTTTGTTTACTGTTTGGGTTTTCATATGTTGCTATTTCCCCCTGTCATTTGTGTTTAGACCTGAGGAAGACTCCTTTTCGTCCTATCGTTTGAAGGAACAGGTTATCTCTTGTCCTGACATTAGTACCAGGGTCCTACAGGGTGAGATAGAACTTTAGGTTCCTGTGTATGAACTCACCTACCTCTGGGGCCTTATCTTACTTGCAATCAGTCAGGACTTTCATTACGATTTCTCTAGATGGTGACCTGATCCTTTCCTTAGTTTCCAGGCCTTTTGCCCTCAACTCTTTCCCTCCTATGTTCGGTGTGGGTTTCCCTCCCACACCAAAGTGTGACAGTCCTGCATCTCAGCGTGTAAAAAAACGTTCCCCATTTTGTACCGGTAGAGAGGGTCCAACAAGGTGGAGAGCCAGAAGTCATCCCTCTGCCTTATGCTGACAATTCGGCTGTCACTCACTACGCAAGCAAGTGAGCATGCATCGGGACATTTGTGCAAGTGACTGGGAGGAACTTCCTGCCTCCATCTCCACTGCATACTGCAACGGTGTGTCTGGGTCCCCTGCCTCATCCTCCTCATCACCCTGTAGCTCCTCTAGCGGTTCCTGCTCCTCCTCTCCTGTCACCTATGTAGAAACCCCCCCCATTTCGCTACACATTGCATGTGTTCCAATGTCCTCCTCCTCTTCTCCATCTTCCTCTAGTTCAAACTCTACAGGGCTCATGTTGCCGTGAGAGCTAGGCGCCATGTCTCCAGTCCCCTGACCAGCCAGTTTTACCAGCATCTGTTTCAGGACATGAAGCAGTGGAATGAAGTTGTTCATTCCGTAGTCCAGGCGACTGACAAATAACGTAGCCTCCTCAAAGGGCCTGAGCATTCGGCAAGTGTCACGCATGAGATGCCACTGGCTGACATCGAAGTTACACAGGGGAGTACTCCTGTCCGCTTGGATCACCAAGAAATCGTTTATGGCCTTTCTCTGTTCGTATAGTGGTTTCCAAAATATGGAGGGTAGAATTCCACTGGGTGGAAATGTCGCATATCAGCCTATGTGGAGGGATGCTGTTCTGCTGCTGCAGCTTAAGGTGTGTGTGCTTTGTGATGTACGAGTGGCTAAAGTGCATGCAAAGTTTCCTGGCCATTTTTAGGATGTCTTGAAAATGTCTGGAAGACTTCAGGAACCGCTTAACAACCAGATTGAACACATGTGCCATGCAGGGTGCATGGCTCAGCACTCCTTGACGCAGCGCCGACACCATGTGCTTCCCATTGTCGGTCACCATGGTTCCGATTTCTTGATGAGTTGTCGCAGAGAAAGCCAGGGCTCGATTTCTTGATGAAGGACATGGAGCAGTTCCGGCCTTGTGTGACTACGTTCGCCAAGGCCAAAAAGGTGCAGAACAGCGTGACACCGCCATGCCCTGCACTTGTGGTATGCTGGATGGGCACTGTGAATTGTCCCTGCAGTGGAGGCTAAGGACACAGTGGAGGATGAGGAGGCAGAGGAGGACATTGTCGCTGGACGAACGGCGTGAGAACGTGGAGGCAGAAGCAGAGTCAGCTGGCCAAGTTGCTGGTGTGACTGTGGAGGAACCAAATTCACCCAGTGGGCCGTATATTGTCCCTGATTGTGGTTTGAGCTCCACAAGTTGGCACTGCTCTGCACTTTGGAAGACACCAACAGGCTCAAGGACTGGCCCAACTTCTGTTCTACACACTGTACGTGTGCAGGACTGGTACTGCATTTTTAGCAAAGAAATGACTTCTTGGGACTTTGCACCTCGGCTCGACACAAGCCATCAGCTCTCTGAAAGGTGAAGAGTCCACCACTTGGAAAGGGATGGACTGCAGCACCAGCAACTCTGCCAGGAACATATTTAGCTTCTACGTCAATGGATGAGTGCACAAATACTATTATCTCTTGGCAATAGCTTCGGTGATCGATTGCTGATGGAATGAATGATGAGAAGCAGGAGGAGGAGCAGGAGCATCAGGACCAGCAGATGATGGGAAGGACAGACAGCTCGGCTGAGGTGGTGGAGCCTTGACTGCCTGAAATCGGGTGTGTGCCACTGGGTGATGCAGCAGAGCCATGGTTCTCCCAGGCCACTTTATTGTGACGCTGCATATGTTGACGCAGGGCCGTGGTACCAACATTGGAACCCTGGCTATGCTTCACCTTCTGCCCACAGACTCTACAAATGGCCATGTTCCCCTTCTCCGGCGGCTTAATAAAAAACTGCCACATCACCGAGTAGATGATTTTACTCCCAACACTCCACACTGACTGACTGCTACCACCGCTTCCTCCATGAACCCGTGCACCACTACTTTCTGGGCAGGTAGGCCCCTTGCGAAGTGAGTGGTCCACCCTGGGCATGTTTGTCTCCCGACCTCCCACTGCTTCCACGCTGATGACTCCCGGCCACGCCTCACAGGCAAGCTGCCACCCTCATTATCAAGTACGTTGTGCACGTCACTGATGCCCTCCTCAATGGTCTCATGGTCAGGAGCCTGACCTCTCTCAACACCAGCTCCCACGCCACTCTCCTCATCACTACTTGCCCACATACCGGAGGAAGCGGCGGATGTCTCCTCCACATCTTGGCTGGCCGGTAGCTGCTGATTGTCCTCTAGTAGCTCGTCCTCACTGTATAGTGGAGCTGAGCCCACAGCATAAAATACTTCTCTGAGGGAACAGAAAAGGACAGAGGCAGGTTGAGGACAGGTGACGGCACAGGGCCTGCTCCCGGGCCATGCAAAATAAGTATTGTGTCTGACGTACCCACCGACTCTTGGCTGGGGATGTCTGATGTCACTTGGGATGAAGTGGGTGCCCGAGTCAGCCAGTCAAGTACCGCAGGGTTGCTGGTCAAGACACGACCACTAGATGACACTGGGAGCTCAGGCCTCTCGCTGTGACTCCTGCTGAGACTCCTGCTGTCACGCTTCCTTACTCTGCTGCAACCTGTGCCTGCGCCAGAAACATTTAGGCCTCTGCCACTACCCTGTGCAGGACCTGGCACTTTGTCTGACATACTGTTAGATCAAATAAATACCGGCAAATAAAAAGGAAATTAAAACACCCCAAAAAATGCTGTAATTTTCTCACTTCACCACACAGCGGCTAATAAGTACTTTTTTCCCCCACTAATACACGCCAAAAAACGCTTTAGAACATATAACTGCACCGCTGAGCGGCAAATAGGCTCTTACTTTTTTTCACTTATACTTGCCACAAAAGGCTTTAGAACAGGGGTGCACAACCTTTTCTGGCCGGGGGCCACATTGTCAGCCTGAACCAATTCCAAGGGCCGAAAATCAAACTTAAAGGGGTATTACTAACTGAAATACTGTATTTTCAGCATATTGAACATACAGTATATACTTTAAATGTCTAGTTACAGTTCTAGGACTCCCATCTAATCGGAGAATACATAAAAGATACATGTAAGAAGCCATAATACATAGACCTACATGTCTTTTACCAGTCGTGTGGGGGCCGCACAGAATGGTATCGAGGGCCGCATGTGGCCCCCGGGCCGCAGGTTGTGCACCCCTGCTTTAGAACATATAACTGCACCGCTGAATGGCAAATATATATATTTTTTGCCATTAATATACGCCAAAAGCGGCCGTAATTTTCACATTCACCACCTAACGGCAAATACTGTTTTTTTTTTTGTGCCACTAATACATTCCACAAAAGGCTTTAGAACATATAACTGCACCGCTAAACGGCAAATAATATATATTTTCTTGCTACTAATACACGCCAAAAAGGGCTTTAGAACATATAACTGCACCACTGAATGGCAAATAATATATTTTTTTGACACTAATAGACGCCATAAAGCTTGTTCCCAGAGTTCTTTGCTCCATGTCTTAACACGTGCAGCAGCGATTTTATGAAAAAATGCAACTCGTTACCACGAAGCGTGAGGAAATCCAGATTTGGTGCAAATAAAATTTTTCCTGATTTTCGTATCGAATTCCATTTAGTCAACTTCAATTTTCTCATCTCTAATTACCATCTATTATACAATATGGCACGATTAATATTAATATCTCCATTCAATACTGGCCAATATTTTTACAAGATAAATATCTTAAAGGTTTGATACCTTAAACCCCAAAAGTTATGGCAAAGAGAAGTAAAAATTTGAGAGATATATTGGTGAAAAGCCACTACTTGGGGGATGGGGAATTTATCATGAAGGGAAAATTTGAAGTCAATTTGGCTTGAGTCTATGTTGGTGTACATTATACCACATTTATCAAATGTTTCATGTTGTTTCATAAATTTGTTTTATCTCTAAACCTACCTTTTTCTTACTCCATCCTCCTACCTATTTTTGAGACTTTTTATAAAAGTCTTAGTAATAAATCTGGAGTGAAACTCATGAACAGAGCTAACCACATCCTCTTTCCCAGCCATATTTCAAAACTTGAGTGAGTGGTGTAAAAATGCAAAAAGGTGCATCATTTTTTGAGTCCAAAAAGTAACAAAAGCCCACTTTGCTACTTTTTAAAGCGAGAATTCTTGAATGAAGGCATGATGAATCAGGGACACTATGTCCAAAATTTTTCTTTTTCCAATTTCAAGGACTGTTCTGCATGTAAATATATAATTTTTACTGAGACTAAAGGCTATAAACTTGTACTTCATTTGATTTTTACTGAGACTAAAGGCTATAAACTTGTACTTCATTTGATATGTAAAATTGTTTCAGTTATATACTGTGCAATATATATATTGGAACATATTCAAGATTTAAGAGCTCCAGTTACAATGGAGATTTAAAAGTAACCTGAATTGATGAAAATGAAATTCATACCGAAATACTTTAAGGAAGATCACAATAATGATCCTGGAAGCTTGAAGTTTTGTGCAATTGATCGAATCCATATGCACTTAAGAGGTAAAGACAGAATGAAAAAGCATGCTCATATACAGTGTAAGTAGATTATAGTTAGAGATGAGTAAATCAAAGTTGATGAAGTGGAATTCAATCCGAATTTCAGGAAAAGTCAAATTTCCTTGTGGTGCGTGTTAACGAATCGCATTTCTTTCTAAAATGGCTGCTGCACAGCCAATCAGCCTAAAGCCATCCCCTGTGATGACACAGCCCTATAAAAAGTCTCAGCCTGCTGGTCTCTGCCATGTTACAGTGAACTTGGTGCAGGGAGAGATGTTAGAGGCACTAGGGACAGTGATGAGGAAAGACTTTATAAAAAAAACAACTACTGAGCAGTTCAGGGAAAGATTATTCATAGTGTAGGGAAAGGATAGAGAGGCATTATCTAAACTGTAGGGAGAGAGCAGGGTCCAATAGGGGAGCGTAAAGCCTGGGTAATATAAATGATTCCTTGCCGCACTAATTGGGGTTACTAAAAGTTATCTATTACTACAGATTTTGGGTTGTTTTAAAGAGTAATTGTGGTAACCCTAGCATCTTTTATTGGGTTGAAAGTGCTGTCTGATACAACCAGTTGTGGTGTGTGCTAATTTAAAATATATAAAAGTACATCAATTCATCCTTTCTTTTGTGGTGAATTTGCAGTCTGATATATAACGAGTTTTGGGATGTGTTTATTTTATATATAAAAGTAAATAGCATATAAAAGAATGCGTTCTGTAGAAATATATGTGGGATCAGCTGACGATGGTGTAAAAGGAGTGCGCTCTTTCACGCTATAGTAGGATCTTGGGCCTCTGCATGGTTCTTTATACCTGAAGCTAATATTGACCTGTAAGGCTGAGTTCACACTTGAGTTAGTTAGTCAGTTTTGGCCCGTAACTGACCAAATGAGGGAAGTGTACAGTGATTCTAAGAGTGACACCTGTCATCTGCATGTCATACTGATCACAGCACTGCTTCACTAGCACAGCGGACTCTATTCAATACTCAAAAAGGATGTATTGACTCCCGACCAAAAGATGGCCAGAAAATCAGAGAGCAGACAGTTAATACTCAAGGGGTAATCATAAAACTTAACATGAACATAGCAAGTGCCCTGTGTATAGCTACCGGCTGTAACACTAACAGTTTGTGGATAGTTATCTTAAAAATTAACATTTATTTACATGTTCTAAAATGATAGGCCCCAAAATAACTAGAAAATATGACACAAATACATCAAAAAGATCCACAGACCACACATTATGCACAAATATTATTGGATGACATAAAATAGGAGTGCGCGGCGGCACTTAGTAACGCCAGTGTCCTACCGCACCGTGGTCTTAGTCTCGGATGCTAGTAAAGTCAGCAATCATCCTCCAAAGGTTGACTTGAAAGGATATGCAGACGAGAGAGGTCTACACTTGCCCTATAATAACCTGTGGTGGTAAATATAGACCTAACCACTAAAAAAGGGGGTAGCAGCCTAACCACAGGGCACTCGTCCTTATAAGGGCGACCCCATATGGAACCTTTCCCTGTATGCTAAAAGCCTAATAAAGCCCTGCACTATTTAGTGCTCCCTGTTCCCTACATGCATATTTCATGCCCATTAGGGACACTCATCAGGGGAATAATAAAGGTGTTACCAAAGTTTGTGGTGGGAAATGGGGGGTGTACCACTATCCACTAAGGGAGCGGTTCCTATGATAAACTGGACCTGCATAAAGAGCTCCCCATGTGGATACAGCCACCACCATAGACCCACTATAAATCAATAGTGGACCCTCTTGTAAACCCAATACTAATAATAAAAATTAGGATGGGAAAGGAAAAATTTATGAATCAAGGAGGGAAGATGGCAGGATGAAGGCTACAGATGACAGCCCCCCCGCGAACTCCTGTCGCAGAAATGATATAGTCTGCGGGCGATGCTGCCGGTTGTACCCTACTTCTAAAAAGTAAAAAGCAGCTTAACCACAGGGCACTCGTCCTGATAAGGGTGACCCCGTCCAGAACCTTTCCCTTGCAATTCTGGCCCTGAATAGCCCTATCTTAATAATCCTAATAATAGTATCTACATGCACGTTTTACTGTACTATAGGATCATCAGGGGAAATAATCGTAAACAAATAAGGTAGATAATAATACTCAGGGGTAGAGTTGAGCGCACACCTGGATGTTCGGGTTCGACGAGTTCGGCCGAACTTCACAAAATGGTTCGGGATCCGAACTTAACCCAAACTTGACCCTGAACCTGAACCCGAACCCCATTGAAGTCAATGGGGATCCAAACTTTTGGGCAATAAAATGGCTACAAAATAGCCCTGGAAAGGGCTAGAGGGCTGCAAAAGGCAGCAAAGTGTAGGTAAATGTCCTACAAACAAATGTGGATAGGGAAATGACGTAAAATAAAATAAATAAAAAATAAACATGATTAATTGTCAACTCGGAGGAGGAGGTGTATGTGGAGTAGGAGGTTGAGGAGGCGTCAGGTGGGAATAAAAAGAGTATAGTTGTGGTGGCTCACACTGGATGGGTATATGGAATAGGTGCCACAGCCCTAGTCAAAGGTACACCACCCCTCTGTTTGGAAATTCAGTTAGATTAGCTTGGTGGGGCGTGCACTCAACACCTGGACAGCATAATACCGTTCGCCAATATTAAAAGCATTTAAATTTATTCAGCCACAGTCTATAAAAACATATAACAAATAAGTAAAAAACAAATAACAATGAGAGAGCAATAGCTATTGCAAATCACCATTTAAAAATGCATCATAGAGGCAGTAATGAAGCGCCAAAGGGACCAGAGTCCAAAAATGTATATTGTTACAATGTTCTTGATGTATCAGATAGATGTTGTCTGATTCAGATGGAAGTTATAGTTTTGGGCTTTAATCCCTCCGACTTTAGTCCAATCCTCAGGGTAAGTATATAACACTCCTTTATCATAGATGGAATTTGGAATATAAATCCATAAGTTTTAGGGTATCAAAGGTGCTGGCTTACCTCTCCACGGAATTCGCACATTGCAGGGCGACACTCTGAACTCAATGTTCCAAGATCGGCGTCTCCCGCCGTACAGCGTGCAGTCCAGGTATCGCGATCTCGCGAGAATAGAGGATCGTATTGCGTGCAGTCCAGGTATCGCGATCTCGCGAGAGTAGAGGATCTTTTTTTACCTCTTTGCCTGGGAAGAAGGGGGAGAGGGCCAGTTCGATATTCCAATATATATCTTTCCTTTACTTAATTTTTCGCATGGCCATGCTCAACGAATTGGGGGTCTTGTCACAAGAATAGGAAACAGCCCATACGCGTTTCGGGACCCTCCTGGTCCCTTCCTCAGTGGTGTCGCCATGCTTGTGTTCCCCCATTTTTATACCCCACTTGAGTTAAACATAAAGGATGGAGTTGTAAACATCATTATAATGATGTTTATTTGCGTTTAATGCAGTATACTAGATTATATCACCAATATTATATATTTTTTGCATGTGTTTTTTATTGAGAAATTTTTATTTTTATTTTGAACTTCACCTGTATTTGAATAGAAAGTGATGAGACTAACAGTAGTATATTGAATGCTCAAGAGTCTGAAAACTGAGAGCCACTGAGTATAACTCAATGATATAAATAAAGGATCCAAAGAAGTGGACTTACAACTCCATCCTGATGGAGCCGGGTACGCCGGGTACGCCTGGTGGTATCAGGGACCTCAACCTCCTCGTCCGAACTTTGGGTCAGACTGCCACGGCTCTCTACAGGTTCGTATTCTGACCCGCTGGATTCGTCAGATGAGGGTTCCCATTCCTCATCCGACTGGGTCAGAATCCTGTAGGCCTCTTCAGAGGAATACACCTTCCTTGACACTTGGGCGACTAAATTTAGGGGGTATTCCCTGAGACTACCCAAGAAAAAAAGCAAGCCTGTCTTACAAATGGGAGTGTAGCGAAGTACAGAAGCCGCTGCGATTGATAAAAAAGATCAAAACTGATTTTTTTATCGCCGCAGCGCTTATGAAGTGATTGTGCAGTGATACAAAAAAAAAAAATTTTTTATGTCACTGCGGCGGGGCGGGCGTGGTTGAACGCAGGTGTGGGCGACCGATCAGGTCTGATCGGGCAAACACTGCGTTTGGGGTGGAGGGCGAACTAAAGTGACAGTAATACTATTATAGATCTGACCGTGATCAGTTCTGATCACTTACAGATACTATAAAAGTACAAACGCTGATTAGCGCTACGCTAATCAGCGAATCAGTGACTGCGGTGCGGGGGGCTGGGCGCTAACGCTAACTACCTAACAAAGGGGCCTAAACTAAACTAAGACTAACAGTCAATTGTAGTGAAATAAAAAGTGACAGTTCACAAAAGTGACACTGATCACTTTTTTCCCTTTCACTATGTATTGACAGGGTGATCAAGGGGTTAATTAGGGTGATGGGGGGTGATCAGGGCCTGATGTGTAGTGTTTTGTGCACTTACTTGGGATCTGTGCTCTGTGCTGGGTCCAGCCGATGAAAAGGACCCAGCACATGGCACAGATCCCTTATAAATCCTCTATATTTATAAATAAAACCTAAATCTCCATTTTCCATAGGAGATTTTGAAAATCACCAGCCTGCCAGCACTGATCATTGGCTGGCAGGCTGGTGACACACATCTCCTGAGCCCGGCAGTGTGTTCTATTTGCGTTCCACGGGCCCAGGAGCGCGTCATCTCGTGTCTCGCGAGATGACGCGCCCGCGCGTCCAGGAGGAATAAACCGACCGCCCGCAGGACGCAATCCTGCCTACGGCGGTCGGCAACAGGTTAAGGACCAGTTCAGGTCTGAAGTCACTTTGTGAGGCTTACATAAAAGAAACCACCCAAAAATGACCCCATTCTAGAAACTACACCCCTCAAGGTATTCAAAACTGATTTTACAAACCTTGTTAACCCTTTAGGTGTTCCACAAGAGTTCATGGCAAATGGACATAAAATTTCAGAATTTCGATTTTTTTTTGGCAAATTTTCCATTTGAATCCATTTTTTCCAGGAACAAAGCAAGGGTTAACAGCCAAACATAACCCAATATTTATAGCCCTGATTTTATAGTTTGCAGAAACACCCCATATGTGGTTGTAAACTGCTGTTTCACCAAACGGCAGGGCACAGAAGGAAGGGAACGCCATATGGTTTTTGGAAGGCAAATTTTGATGGACTGGTTTATTTACACCATGGCCCAATTTTAAGCCCCCCTGATGCACCCCTAGAGTAGAAACTCCAAAAAAGTGAACCCATTTTGGAAACTACTGGATAAGGTGGCAGTTTTGGTTGTATTATTTTTAGGGTACGTATGATTTTTGGTTGCTCTATAATACAGTTTTGTGAGACAAGGTAATGAAAAAATAGAAATTCTGAAATTTCATGTCCATTTGCCATAAACTCTTGAGGAACACCTAAAGGGTTAATAAAGTTTGTAAAATCAGTTTTGAATACCTTGAGGGGTGTAGTTTCTTATATGGGGTCACTTTTATGGAGTTTCTATTCTAGGGGTGCATCAGAGGAGCTTTAAATGGGACATAGTGTCAAAAAACCAGTCCGTCAAAATCTGCCTTCCAAAAACCATATGGCGTTCCTTTCCTTCTGCGCCCTGCCGTTTGTCCATAAAGCAGTTTACAACCACATATGGGGTGTTTCTGTAAACTACAGAATCAGGGCAATACATATAGAGTTTTGTTTGACTGTTAACCCTTGCTTTGTTACTGGAAAAAAAATGATTTCAATGGAAAATTTGGAAAAAATAGCTGTTTTGGGACCGTATTTATTTTATTTTTGTGACTGTGTTCATCTGAGGGGTTAGGTCATGTGTTATTTTTGTAGAGCAGATTCTTACGAACATGGCAATACCTAATATGTCTACTATTTTTAATTTATTTAGGTTTTACACTATAATATCCTTTGTTAAACAAACAAAAAACTATTTTAGTATCTCCATAGTCTGAGAGTCAGTTTTTTTTTAGTTTTTGTCCAATTGTCTTAGGTAGGGGCTCATTTTTTGCGGGATGAGATGACGGTTTTAATGGCACTATTTTGGGGTGCATATGAATTTTTGATCGCTTGCTGTCACACTTTTTGGGATGTTAGGTGACTAAAAACTGCTTTTTACAGTATTTTTATTTATTTTTTGTGGTGTCCACCTGAGGGGTTAGTTCATGTGTTATTTTTATAGTTAAGGTTCTTACGGACGCGGCGATACATAATATGTCTACTTTTTATTTATTTATTTAGGTTTTACACAATCATATAATTTTTTAAACAAAAAAAAATCATGTTTCATAGCCTAAGAGCCATAGTTTTTTTATTTTTTGGGCGATTTTCTTAGGTAAGGTATCATTTTTTGCAGGACGAGGTAACAGTTTGATTAGTACCATTTGGGTGTAGATACAACTTTTTTGATCACTTTTATTAACTTTTTTGGGAAGTGAAGTGGGCAAAGTTCCAATTTTATCATTGTTTTTTTGGGGGGGTTTTTATGACGTTCACCGTACGGGAAAAGTAACAAACCCATTTTATAGATCAGGTCGTTACGGACGTGTTGATATATAACATGTGTATTTTTTTGTTTTCTTTTTTATTAGTGATAAATGTGTTTTTTTGTTTTTACCTTTTTTCACTTTTTTTTACATTTTTGGGGACTCAGACCCACTTAGTTCTTGAAGATCCAGTGGATCTGGTGTATTTATAATACAGTACAGTACATTATATAATGTACTGTATTTTTTACTTGACACTTAGTCTGATCAGATTTTTGCCTTTAGCAAAAGTCTGATCAGACTTCTGTTACCATGGCAAGCAGGACGCACTTGAAGGCGTCCTGTTGCCATGGTTACCATCCTCCTCTGCTATAACAGAGCAGCGGAGGATGAGGAGGGAGCGAAGCTAGAGACTGGAGCTAGGGGCGCTGCACCAGGCACTGCAGCCCCCCACAGCAGCTCCCTCCCTCTTAACCACTTCCATACAGCGGTCCCTACGGACCGCGGCATGGAAGGGGTTAATAGGCTGATATCCTTGCCTGCACGGATGTCAGCCGTTACAAGCAGAGTGTCAGCAATGTGCTGACACTCTGCTCGTCACGCTCGGCCATCCTGAAATAGAGCGGAGGGGCGGGCAGAGGATCGCGCGCCCGCCCGCCCCCCGCACCGCCTGCCGAACCGCCTCCCGCACCGCCCGCAAGCCTCCCCCCCTCCCCGCACCGCCCATCACTATGAGGGCACAGGGGGGGAGGTTATAGGAATAAAAAAAAAACATTTGCCGGCATTTTAAAGTATCTGATCCCGCGAGCATCAGATACATCGCAAAGCGCTGCAAACCGCAGGTCTGAATTGACCTGCGGTTTGCAGCGATCACTGATACGGGGGGATCACAGGACCCCCCTCGGCATATGAACATGGTTCCTGCTGCACGATCGCAGCAGGAACCATGTTTCTAGCAATTTTTTTTTTTTTTATACAGGATTTAATTTAGGACATATGGGTACGTCCTGTGTCCTTAAGGACTCGGACACTAGGGCGCCGCGTACCCATACGTCCTATGTCCTTAAGGGGTTAAAAGGTTTTATTTATTTATTTTTTGTTTTTAAAATTAGGGTAGCCCCCAAAATAATGGTACAAATAAAATAAAAGATGCAATGAATAAGTGCACTAGAATACAAGAATGTGTGGTTGAGGTGGTTATAAATTAATTTTAATGAAAGTGAGCTTCTTTAAATTGGCTGTGGATAGGCGGCTGCGTTTGTCGGTAATGACGGCCCCTGCCATGATAAATACATGTTCAGACTATACACTGGCTGCAGGGCAGGCCAGTACCTCCAAGGCATAAAGGGCAAGCTCAGGCCATGTGGACAATTTGGAGACACAGAAGTTGAATGTGGCAGAACCATCAGTCAGTACGTGTAGGCGTGTGCACATGTACTGTTCCACCATGTTGTTCAAATGCTCCGTTCAACAAAGTTCCATATCAGCAGGTGGTGCAGGTTGCTGTGGCGCGGTGACAAAGCTTTTCCACATGTCGGCCATGCTAACCCTGCCTTCTGAGGTGCTGCCCGCGACACAGCTGCGTTGGCGACCTCTTCCTCCTCCTCCTCTGCCTTCGCCTTGTCATTCCACTTGACCCCCAGTGTCAGTTGGGAATGCCCTCAGGAGCGCGTCTACCAGCTTGTAGTCGCACATCTTCCTATCACGTTCCACTGCGGAAATTAAGGAGGGCACGTTGTCTTTGTAGCGGGGATCCAGTAGGGTGGCAACCCAGTAGTCAGCGCAAGTTACAATGTGGGCAAATCTGCTGTTGTTGCGCAGGCACAGCAGCATGTAGTCGCTCATGTGTGCCAGGCTGCCCAGAGGTAAGGATAAGCTGTCCTCTGTAAGTGTTATATAGTCTGTGTCCTCCGTATCCTCCCAGCCACACTCCAGTGATGGCCATGAGCTGCTTTGGGTGCCACCCTGCAGTGAACCGGATTCCTCCTCCTCCTCTACCTCATCCTCCTCGTCCTCCAGAACTGTGCCCTGGCTGGCCAGATGTGTACCTGGCCTCTGCTAGTGCAGGAACCCATTCTCTGAGCAACTTCTGAATGAACGGCCTGAAACCCTGTGAAATGCCCACTCTTCCTCCTGTGCCACATCCTCTTCCATCATCGTGGTAATAGAAGTGGTATTGTCATGCTAACAATGGCATCATCAGCACTGGCCATCTTGATCTCGCATGGAGGCCCAGTCACTGGTGGTGTAGTGGTGCTGTTCCGCAGAGCAACTGACCCGTACGTGCTGCAGCTGAAACTCCACTATCGCCTGCTGCTCGCACAGTCTCTGCAGCATATGCAAGGTGGAGTTCCACCTGGTGGGCACGTCGCATTTGAGGCGGTGAGCGGGAAGGCCGAAGTTATGCTACAGCGCAGACAGGTGAGCAGCAGCAGCAGGGTGAGAACGCCGAAAGTGCGCACAGACGGACCGCACTTTCTGCAGCAGCTCTGACATGTCTGGGTAGTTTTTAAAAATTTCTGCACCACCAAATTCAGCACATGCACCAGGCAAGGGATGTGCGTCAAACCGGCTAGTCCCAGAGCTGCTACGAGATTTTGCCCATTATTGCACACCACAAGGCCGGGCTTGAGGCTCGCTGGCAACAACCACTCATCGGTCTGTTCTTCTATGCCCCTCCACAGCTCCTGTGCGGTGTGAGGTTTGTCCCCCAAACACATGAGTTTTAAAACTGCCTGCTGACGTTTTCCCCTGGCTGTGCTGAAGTGGGTGGTGAAAGTGTTTCGCTGACCGGATGAGGAGATGGTAGAATAGGAGGAGGAGGAAGTGGAGGAGGAGGCAACAGGAGGCAAAGAATAATTCCCTGCGATCCTCGGTGGTGGAAGGACATGCGCCAAACCGCTATATGCCTCGGGCCCAGCTGCCACTACATTTACCCAGTGTGCAGTTAGGGAGATATAGTGTCCCTGCCCGTGCTTACTGGTCCATGTATCTGTGGTTATGTGGACTTTGCCACATATGGCGTTGCACAGTGCACACTTGAATTTATCCTCCATTTGGTTGGGCAGGGAAGGGACGGCTCGCCTGGAAATGTAGTGGCGGCTGGGAACGACGTACTGTGGGACAGCCACCGCCATCAGCTGTTTAAAAAAGTCCATCTCCACCAGACGGAATGACAGCATTTCAAAGGCCAGTAATTTTGAAATGCTGGCTTTCAGGACCAGGGATCAAGGGTGGGTAGGTGGGTATTTTCTCTCTCTCTCCAGTGTTTGGGAGATGGAGAGCTGAACGCTTGCGTGTGAAATAGTAAAGATGCTTGGTGATGATGACGGAGGTGGTGGTGTTAGTGGCACATCCTTTGTTTGTTGGGTGGTAGGTGCCACTGTGACTCCAAAGGTGGAGGAAGAGGCACAGACAGCAGCAGAAGAGGAAGCAGGAGGAGCCTGAGAACTTTCTTGGTTTTTAAGGTGTTTACTTCACTGCAGTTCATGCTTTACATGTAGATGCCTGGTCACGCAGATGGTGCTTAGGTTAGGAACATTTATGCCTCGCTTCAGGCTCTGATGGCACAACGTGCAAACCACTCATGTCTTGTCGTCAGGACATTGTCTGAAGAACTGCCATGCCAATGAACTCCTCGGAGCTGGGTTTGGTATGCTAGGTCACTGGGTGTTGTGGGCAGTAGCAGGCATACTGTCTTGGGGACGGCCGTTCCGCTTATGCAGCCTGCTCCCTCTTTTGCTGTGCTGTTGCCTCTGTGTGACCACCGCCAATTCCTCAAAACTGCACATGTCACTAGCCTGAACTTGAGTCCAGTCGGGGTCTAGGACCTCAACGTCCTCCACATAATCGTCCATCCATTCTTGACCCCTGCCCTCCTCGTCGATCTGCACACTGCAGAAAGCCGCAGCAGTTGGCACCTGTGTTTTGTCATCATCAGAGACGTACTGCGGTAGTCCTCCCATGTCCTCATCCTGCAAGATAAGTGGTTGGGCATCAGTGCATTCAATGTCTTCCACTTCTGTGGTAGAGCTATGTGGATGGCCCGGGAAAACCCTGCCAGCAGAGTCATCAAAAAGCATAAGAGTCTGCTGCATGACTTGGAGCTCAGGCTGCTTGGCTGCTTTGCAAGGGTGTGAGGTGAAAGACTGCATGGGCTGCAGGTGTCAACTCTGAGCTTTCTGCAGAGGACTGTGTGGGAGATACTGTGAAGGAACTGGCGCCACTGTCAGCCACCTAATCTACTATTGCCTGTACTTGTTCTGGCCTCACCATCCATAGAGCGCCATTCAGCCTATCAAATAACTCTGCAGGTTCTGTCGCCTACTCGCACCTGAGGAAGGTGTTTTACTTGGACCTGTAATGGGCGCAGAATGGCCACGTCCTCTCCCAGCAACAAGAGCTCCACCAACACCACCACGACCATGCCCACGTCCCATATTTGATATTATCCTCATTATTTGCGTTCACCCAACAAGCTGACAGATGGTTTATCTCCGGTGTCAATTTAACTGCCAATAATAAACAATTAAGTTCACTAATACTAAGGCAGTGCCTGTGTCATAAAAATGCTCTGTGGACCAAGAATATCTCTATTTTTCCTCAAAAATGCACTAATGCACTATTTCACAGCAGAAATGTAAAAGAGGTATTTTTGCTTGTATGCACAGCTGTTTATTGAAGCAAAAATACGTTTTTTCACAAAAATATTCTAATGCACTATTTCACAGCAGAAATGTAAAATATGTATTTGGGCGATGTATTTTTAACTGCTTTGTGGACCAGGAATAATGCTTTTTTTCCCCAAAATTCACAAATTCACTATTTAACGGCTAAAAATTAAACGTAGGTATTTGCATGCTGTATGCACAACTGCTTTTTGAACCAAGAACACATTTTTTCCCCCTTAAGAGACAATAATGCACTATTTCAGTGCTGAAATTTAAAATAGGTATTTGTACACTGTATGCGCAACTGCTTTGTGAACCAAAAACATGGCTTTTTTCCCTAAAACACACTAATGCACTATTTTAGTGCTGAAATTTAAAATAGGTTTTTGTACACTGTATGCACAACTGCTTCTTAAGGATTTTTCGTGATTGAATAGCTAATCCATCAAAGGTGGTAATAAACCGGATCTTCCTGCCTTCTGATTCTTTCTTTCTAGGTGTAAGAAGTTCAGCTCGTGCTGAAGCAGACTCTGTGCATATTTCTGCAATGCACGGTGTTCTACACCACTATGCAGGCTTTCTGCGGCCAGGAAATAGCTGTTTTTTTAATGTGATTCATCACAAATAAATTCAGATTGAATTGAATCTATTTGGGATATTCGGCGAACCGTACAAATCTAATTTTTGAGAAATTAGCTTATGTCTAATTATAATATTAAATATCATGAGGGAGATTTATCAATAATAGCGTTATTAGCACCAAAAAACCATCACATCAACAATCAAAAGTGATGGTTCATGATAATGACGAAACTGAATGTATACACAGGAAAATACCAGCCACAGTGGGAAGTAGATATTATACTTTCTGATCTAGCTCACAAATCCAAAGTTGTTGTATCAGTCAAAGCTATTTCCTGGTTATAGGCAAAATGACCATCAGCCTTTAGGAGGCAGGTTATTAAGATGAACACTTTTTCTCAGTTATGTGATGGATGTTCTTAGTAACGTGTACTGGCAGTTGGCTGGAGGCAGCATAGTGTGAGGTATTTTCTCTGCTTTAGTTATCCAATGTTAAATGTCAGGACTAACATTGTAGTAATGCAAATTGTTAAGGACACCTTCAGATACATTTTCTCTATTAATTATTTATAAAAATTTTGTGCATATTTTTTGTAATGATTTTTCATTGAAAAATCTAGTATTGTTTTGACAATTCTATGTTTCACAGTACACAGTAGCTTCCGAATATTGTTCTCAGTAAAATCCAGCTGACTGGTTTTGAGAAGACTGGTTCTCCAGACTCTGACCTCTCCTAAAAAGTCTTCTAAGATAAATTATGGCCAGTTATAGCTCAATGCAATTTTGTCCAGAGCTAGCCCTGTGCTTCTGTGCCTGGTTTCTTGCTGTTGTCAGTGCTTCAAAAAAGATAGGTGATAGTGGGACAGTGGATTCCCTAACCCTGCTGGAATAAGACATCAGTGTTGCCATGATCATAGCTCTCTAAGTATATTATGGTCCATCGTATCAGTTTCATGGAATTGAGGAGTAGTTAGGGGCGGCAGGGGCAATATTCAAATTTGCGATATTTCGAAAATATTTGGGTGAATATTCTCCATATATTTGCAAATTCCTGATCTTCAGCCATTATTTTCTTGATTGCGAAAATTTGCATAAAAATAAATCGCATACAATTTGCATAAAAATTTGCATAGATTGGTATTTAAATAAAAAAAGACGATTCGCGATTACGAATATATTTTGAGATATTCTAAATATTCGTGAATTCTCAAAGTGCCGATATTCACAATTAAAATTCGCAATTTGAATATTCGTGATCAATACTATTGAGGAGAGGGTGAGGAGGATTGGAAGTTGCAAATATAGCAGTAAGCATGGCAATGCAATGGGATTGGGGGAACCCACAACATTTGGTACATGCAGGTGCACTAGCGAAGATGCAGTGTTTACTATGTAATGGGGTGCACATCAGTGGGACCCCTGGAATGCTCTGGGCTCCGAAATGTATCCAGCTTTGTCAGGTGCTGACTCCAGCCGCAGCTTAATAACACAGAGGGCAACAACCTCATGTTGCAATTTCAAAATCCATAGCCTTTGATTTGGCTGAACTGATATAACTGCACCGTAGTAGTGCTGTAAGTTTGGTTCAGTGGAACGCTGGGGCTCCGAGTGCATTAGCATTGGAGTCTATGAGAAATGTACTAGTTTCCTATGGAGCCCTGCTACACAGATAAAACACTATGCAGCAGCCTCCTGTCATTCTCTGACTGGGGCTGCTGCATATAAGCTCCAGCTCCTCTGATGGCCGCCGGAGCAAACCTGAAAGTGCGCGCCTCTGAGTTTGCACGCGCTCAGATGCTGTGATCAAACCAATTATCGACCAGTCGTCGACATGAGCCAAGGGTGTCTGCTGTATGAAGCTCAGGAGTGGACGCCATCTTTAAAGAACTGTCCAGCGCCAAACTAGTATGGTGATGTTTGGGAAGGGGTTAAGGCGAGAAGAGTTTGTAGATTTATTTACTTTCTGGTGGCAAAAGCCTTTTAATTATGAGTTTAAAGCCAGATCTTATTTCTTTGGCATAATGGTAATGTTAATTAGTTATTTAATATCATTGGAAAGCAGCATGTCCTGAGTAATTATGTAAACCATCAATCTACCACAATATAATTCTAGAATATAATTTACTAATTGACATTATTAAAATAATTTTAACATTTTCCATAACTTTTTTCTAGGGCTGCACGATATGGGAATTTTGTGCGATTGCGATTAGGGCCCTAAAAATTGCGATAACGATATGCGATGCGATATTTTAAGGGAATTGTGCTAGAGGTCTATCTGCTTGGATTTTCAAGGTAAAAGCGCACACAGATGACTGATAATGTGAAATGTAGTTATGCTGAACTCAAGAACTGAAATGCGCAGTGTTTTTCAAAATAAAATACATATTTGCATTACTGCAAAAGTACAAAACTTGCCATTTTCTTAATAGCGCTGCACAGAACTGATAAAAAAAATAGATATAAGAACAAGTGTTCAATAAACGACTTTAACTGATGTATCGCTGGCCGCGCTGTGCAGCATAGCGGCCGGAGATACAGTGTCAGTGTCACGTAGAAAGTCAACCATCGCTTTATAAGACGCACTACCACCCCCACCCCCCACTTTTGGGAGGAAAAAAAGTGTGTCTTATAAAGCGAAAAATATGGTAATATAATTGCAGCATTTTTGGGTCAGCAAATTGCGATTGCGATATGGCGATTAATTGCGATAACGATTGCTTTCGCGATATATTGTGCAGGCCTACTTTTTTCTAATTCTAGGGAGTTATTCTGATTACCTGATTGGAGTTGGAAAGGAATTTTTCCCCCTAAAATGATAAAAATTGGATTCTACCAAGTTTTTTGCCTTCCTCTGGATCAACTTGCAGGATAACACGCTGAACTGAATAGCTGGATGTCTTTTTTCAGCCTTACAAACTATGTTACTACATTAATTCTGTTTAGGTATATATTTTAGGCGTATATCACTGTGTGTCTCCAGTTGCAGCAGTGATGTGACATTAGCTAATGAGCATATCAAATGAAGCATTTTTTTCTATGGATTGCAGAAGCAAGCCTTGCATATAAAGGTTTAGTTAGAAAATAGGGAGATGCCATACCAAGCAAAGTGCCCAGCTTTGAAGCGATTCTGTTGATAACAGACTTCCTTTAAGAACTGAAAGCTCTACTGTGATTGGTTGCTATATGACATCATATTCTGTTAATTTTGAGAAAAGATCCAGTGTCCATTCCTTGTATCTATATTTTACAGTTATTTAAAAATTAAATAAAGCTGGTTGAAATTTTTGCATGGTGTGAAAGTTTTACATGCAGCTAAATATATGCCTTTTCCTTTTCTCTTACTGTATTACAATTCTATGAAGTATCAAATATTAATCAAACTATTTGCTGACCTGTTCTTGCTCTCTTTCTAGATACCCTACAGAGGGCAATCAATAAGCTGGATAGCAGATGCTCAGTATGCCTCCCTACACAAAAAAGAAATAAAAACCCTCAAACACACCAACAATAGGAAGCTTTTGTTAACATACTGTTAACAAACAGTATTTTGTCCATTTGTGTTAAAGCAATAGCAAAAAGAAAAATCTACATCAAAACGCCATTACAGTTGTAAATCATTTGCTTACTTATTCAGTTGAGTTATTTCACTTCTTTTCCTCAAGTTCATAATTATAGTTTCTGTCAAAATTCTGCGTGTTGTGTTTGGAAACAGGAATTGGCCTGTTTAGCCATTGCTGTCAGATATGTGACTTTGACAAGGGGTACCTCCACCTCCATATTTCCCCCGACCTTCTTCCACCTAGATGAAAAGGCTATATGTATGTGGTAAAAGCTACATGAACCGCTAAGTGGGTGATGCTTCCAAATACTGTTTCTCATACAGGTGAATGAGAGTTTTGGAAATAGTGGTGCATACAGAAACAGTGTAGTTCAATGTCCTATGCTGCTTCTGTAGCTCCCTTTCACTTGTATATGGCTATAGAAACAGTGTAACACAGCCGCTCTACTATGTACATACCTCTGACTACCTTGGCTTGGGGATACAGCTAAGGGTGTTATTCAAGTAGCCTCACTGGTCTTCACCCTTTACTAGGCTGCTACCTCTTGGAGAAGTCTCTGTCGAAGTGACTGTTGACCCACAGGGGTCAAGTGACATTGGTGGGGACTGGGAGCAGCGAGAGATCAGAAAAAAGCATAGTCAGGGACAGGCCGAGGACAGGGTAGGCAGAATACAAACAGTCCAATAAACAATCTGAGGTAATTGTGGACAAGGGTCAATATGGAGGTCAGGCAGAGGTCAGTACAGGCAGCAAAGGGTCAAAATGCAAAATGTCAGGCAGAAATCAGTACACAGAACTGGCAAAAAAATTTGGCACACTTTCAAAGGAAACTAGCAAACTAGAACCTATTGGTCAGGCACTTATCCAGAGGGAAAGTGCCTTGCATTTTATACAGTGGCCAGCCATAGGCTGGGAAGGAAAAGTGAAGAGTGAAAGGGAGTGAAAGGCATAGCTGTGAGGAAACAGTCCTCAGAGGAGAAAAACACCACCCCTGCATCTGGGCCCAATGGGCAGAGGAAGAAGGGTGCTGGGCTGGCAAGTCCAGACCACCATGCTTACCAGGAGGATAGGATCCCTATGTTATTGCGGACAACTGGAATCAATTAAACATCACAATTAACTTATATCACTCCATTTTCCCATTGGGTCCAGATAGTGTTGAGATACAAGGCTGTGCAATAACTTATGTGCTTTTAGCTGGACCAGTAATAAGATCCCCAGATATTAGAACCCCAGGATTAGAACTACAGAAAATATCAATAGATTTCGGTATAGTGGCTATAGGCAGCAACAAAAGGAAAACAATTCCAGTATCAGAAAAGGTAAGACAGAGAGATTTAATTTGTGGAGAAGAGTGACACAGGCCAGTGGTTGTTAACAGAGGTCAGGCAGAGTTCTCTGCACTTCACAGTGGAGTAAACTTGATTACTGTGTGACAAGCTAAGTTTCCAGGAACAGCAATCAAGTAGAAACAGTATGGGGTACCATAAGATGGATGATAGAACAGTCAGGTGAGCTGTAAAACATACAAAAACAGGTACACAATACCCTCCCACAATATTATAAGCCATACACATTAATGAAGACAGTAAAGGTCTCAACCAGATATGCTGTAACCCATGCTAAATATATACAACACAATAATCCACAAGAGCACATCACCATGGTTAGTTAATTCATGTTCAGACAAATCTGATATATCATACACGACTAACACTGCGGCAGCCTTCTATTAATGCCCGCAAAACAATGCGTGGCTAACGGCAATATCTAACTACAAGGCCATAACATTAAATAACCAAACATCCAAAGGTTAGAGACTATTCACCTTACCTAACAAAATAGTGTGGCAGGGGAGAGTATGGGCGCTCCTCGACGCGTGTTTCACGTATTCAGCTTCCTCAGGAGGAGTGTGTGAAAATAGGGAAATGGGGAAGTTTAAAAGGGCATTCTGTTCTAATAAAATTCGTATTCGGCAATCACGGGATACAGGGCGGCCACATGACGGCGCATGACCAATCTCGCTCCTCCACGTCATAAGCACTTCAGCCCTTACCCCGAAGCCGATATCAGGAAGGGCAATAACATATTGATAGCCTGTTGCGGAAGCCGAGCTAAAATGAGAAAGGGCGGAAGGCTGTGGAGTGCGTAGAGCGGTCATGTGCACAGGCGGCAGCCCTGTAATGTAAACAATCGAAAAAATGCTGTTAAAGAGTGGGTTCTCTCAATAATACCAACATGTAATTACTAAATAGTGCCAATCAATGTATAGCACATAAAGTGTCATGTTACCACTTGTTTTAAAGTGCCGCAATGTTGTGCATATGTCATATGATATAAATATGCAAATTAAGCAATTCTTGTGCCAATAAAAAATATACAACAAAGTTAATAAATATAATAAGTGTAATTCATGTACAAATCATATGCAAATAAAGGCATCATCAGAAATAAATAATAAAAAATAATAAAAAAAGATATAATAAGTCAGTGCAAAAATACAAGTAAGTGAAAAAATATATAATTAGTGAATAATTGTCATTCGTAATACATGTTAACCTTTTACAATGCATATAATTAGCAACATAGAGGGATTATTTATATTAGGGAGAACCAAAAAGAGGTTTTATATAAAATAAGTCCGATTATCCACAGCAAATCAGTAGATTTTGAAATCCAAGGTGGTTGGAAGCCATTTTCAAACGCAGGAGAAGGTTTTTCATTTTATTCTAAAAAACACTAAAACAACCAATTAGTACACAAGACAGTGATCTAAAAACAGAAATAATCCCTCATTTAAACCCCTAAAATAAGAATACCACCACTTATAAAAAGGAGCCAAAACCAAAATTCTCATTTAGCCCTATAGGAGCCACCGTATCTAATCTGAAAATCCAACGACTCTCAATTTGTGCTAACCTTTTTCCATAGTTGCCACCTCTAATGCCCAGATGAATTTTGTCAATTCGACGAAAACGAAACAGCTTTGCATTACACTGATGGTACAATTTAAAATGTTTGGGGATGGTTTTTCAATATCACCCACATGTTCTCGTACTCTTCTACGAAATTCCCTGGTGGTTAGTCCGACATAAATCTTGTCACAGGGAAGAGTTGCATAATAGATGATCCCTGTAGATGTACATGAGATGTAATCGATAATCTGGAATGTACGGGATTTATCTGAATTTGTAAAATGTTTTGACTTTATCCACATTAGCACAAGCTTTACATGATCCACATGGATATAAGCCACAAATCGAAGATTTTTTCTCTTTTTCTTGTGTGTAATGACTGTGTACCAGTAAGTCTTTTAAGTTCCTTGACCGTCTTGCAGTCATCAGAGGTTTTTCAGAAATACATGACTTTAATTTTTCATCTGTTTTCAAAATATTTCAATGTTTGTTTATAATTGAATACATTTCCTTCCATTGTCTATTATATGTCGTAATCATTCGAACCTCCTCGTCTCCTTCCTTCTTACTTCTTTGATTTGGACAAAGAAATCTTGCTCTCTGACTATATAGGGCCGCCTGTGTTCCTCTCTTAATCTGTCTATTGCTTTATACTGATCTTTAAATGTTTCAGTCATCTTTTTAGCTTGTACTCCAAAATAATTATTCTTTGAGCATATTTTCCTTAGTCTTAAAAACGGACATTTTGGGATTCCATTTATTGTAACTTTTGGATGAGCCCAGCTTGCATGTAATACTGAATTTTAACAGCTGTTTCTTTTCTGAAAATATTCGTCTGCAACCTCCCCTCTTGATCCGCCTCAATCTTCAGGTCCAGGAAATCCAGATCTCGTCCTGCACGAAAGGTAAGTTTGATATTAACAAGGTTGTTATTTAATATTTGTTTGAATTCTTGGAGTTCTTCTATCGTGCCGTCCCATATAAACAGGATGTCATCGATATATCTCATCCAATTATGAACCTTATCACTGTATTTGATAGGTTCCTCTTGAAAAATCTTTCTCTCCCAAGCCCCCAAAAAGAGGTTGGCATACAAGGGGGCACATGAGGCCCCCATCGCCACTGCTTGTGTTAGCAAATAATATCGATCTTTAAACACAAAAAAATTATGATACAGTAGAAACTCCAAGAGTTGCAACAAAAATTTATTGAAAATAGGCTCTTGATTATTACTTTTTAGAAACTCAGCCGTCACTTTTAATCAATCTTCATGTTTAATACATGTATACAATAATTCAACATCAGCGGTTACAAGGAGCATATCATCAGACATCTGTATTCCCTCCAGACGATTCAACACGGCCGTGGAATCCTGGACAAAAGAGGGCAGGCTCATTACTTGGATCTAGGCTGTTCTTGTGCACTTTAGGAATGATATAAAACGTGGCAACCTTTGGATATTGCTTTGATAAACATTCTTTGACTGATTTAGAGATTTTGTCTTTGTCAGCTGCGACATCTAAAATTCGGTTAAGTTTGTCCTGAAATACCAAGAGTGGATTGTTAGATAATATACGATAACATTTTTTATCTCTTAAGAGGTTGAAAACTTGTCGTTTGTACATGTCTAAGGGCCATATTACTGTGTTACCTTACCCCCTTTATCCGCTTGTTTAACCACATCAGCCCCCCTAGCTTAAACACCCTTAATGACCAGGCCACTTTTTACAATTCTGCACTACACTACTTTCACCGTTTATTGCTCCATCATACAACTTACCACCCAAAATGAATTTTACCTCCTTTTCTTCTCACTAATAGAGATTTCTTTTGGTGGTATTTCATTGCTGCTGACATTTTAACTTTTTTTGCTATTAATCGAAAATTACCAAAATTTTTGCAAAAAAATTACATTTTTTACTTTCTGTTGTAATTTTTTTTAAAAAAAACTACATTTCTATATAAATTTTTCGCAAAATGTATTGTTTTGTTCTACATGTCTTTGATAAAAAAAAATCCAATAAGTGTATATTTATTGGTTTGGGTAAAAGTTATGGCGTTTACAAACTATGGTGCAAAAAAGTGAATTTCCGCATTTTGACTTTCTGAGCACCTGTCATGTTTCCTGAGGCACTACCATGCCCAGACAGTAGAAACACCCCACAAATGACACCAGTATCGCCGTACTCAGGAGAAGTAAGGCAATGTGTTTTGGGGTGTATTTTTACCTATACCCATGCTGGATGAGAGAAATATCCCTGTAAATGACAACTTTTTCCATTTTTTTATGCAAAGGAGTACCTTTAGGATTTCACATGGCATTTTTACGAATTTGGATTCCAGACTTCTTCCAGACTTCTCACGCTTTAGGGGTGCCTAAAATGCCAGGACAGAATAAATACCCCAAAAGTGACACCATTTTAGAAAGAAGACACCCAAAGGTATTCCGTGAGGGGCATGGCGAGTTCATAAAAGTTTTTTATTTTTTGGCACAAGTTAGCGTAAATTGTTTTTTTTTTCTTAGAAAGTCTCATATTCCACTAACTTGGGACAAAAAATAAAATTTTACATGAACTCGCCATGCCCCTCACGGAATACCTTGGTGTGTCTACTTTCTAAATGGGGTAAATTGTGGGGTATTTATTCTGCCCTGGCATTTTAGGGGTCTCTAAAGCGTAAGAAGAAGTCTGGAATCCAAATGCGTAAAAATGCCCTGTGAAATCCTAAAGGTACTCATTGGAATTAGGGCCCCTTTGTGCATCTTGGCCACAAAAAAATGTCACACATTTGCTATCGCCGTACTCAGGAGAAGTAGGGCAATGTGTTTTGGGGTGTATTTTTACATATACCCATACTGTGTGTGAAAAATATCTCTGTAAATTACAACTTTTTCCATTTTTTTTATGCAAAGTTGTCAATTTACAGAGATATTTCTCTCAACCAGCATGGGTATATGTAAAAATACACCCCAAAACACATTGCCCTACTTCTTCTGAGTACGGCGATACCACATGTACTTTTTTGCAGCGAAGATGCGCAAAGGGGCCCTAATTCCAATGAGTACCTTTTAGGAGGGCATTTTTACGCATTTTTCTTCTCATGCTTTAGGGACCCTAAAATGCCAGGGCAGTATAAATACCCCACATGTGACCACATTTTAGAAAGAAGACACCCCAAGGTTTTCCGTGAGGGACATGGCGAGTTCATAGAAGATTTTTTTTTTGCACAAGTTAGCGGAATTTGATTTTTTTTGTTTTTTCTCACAAAGTCTCCCTTTCCACTAACTTGTGACAAAAAGTTCAATCTTTCATGGACTCTATATGCCCCTCGATGAATACCTTGGGGTGTCTTCTTTCTAAAATGGGGTCACATGTGAGGTTTTTGTACTGCTCTGGCATTTGAGAGTCTCCGCAATCATTACATGTATGGCCAGCATTAGGAGTTTCTGCTATTCTCCTTATATGGAGCATACTGGTAATGAGATTTTTTTTTCCGTTCAGCCTCTGGGCTGAAAGAAAAATGAACGGCACTGATTTCTACATTCGCATCGATCGATGTGGATGAAAAAATCTCTGCCAAAAAATATGCAAAAAAAAAAAGAGGGGCCTGGCGATTGCCAGGACATTGGGGATCCACCCAAACATCCATACTAACTTCAGCTCTTATGTCCTGGCATAAGATTTCTGATTTCTCCATTAACATCGATCAATCGATCGTTGTGGAGGAAGACATCTTTGCAAGATTTTTGATACAAAGTGCTTGCCAAAGCATATGAACTCCAACATCTCTCCTCAGCTCATATGCCTGGGCAAACGTACCTGTACTGCGGAGAAGAAATCTCGTCCTGCAGCGCCGCATACACCAACTTCACATGTCTTCTGATCAATGCTTCTCTCAGAATGCACATCAGTGCTATAAAGGGTGGTTAGTAAAAAAAAAGAAAAAGAAGAAAAAAGAAGCAGCAGGCTCATAAATTTGAACGTTACGAACTTTATAAACTTGAACATCATAAAACTTTTAAAACCTAAACTAACTCAAGATTTCTTTTTTTGCTACCTGTTTAATTTTTCTTTTCACTCTTTATTTTCCTTGCAGAAACCTCTCCTCTCCCATAAGACAATGTGTAAAGTGTAAATCACACAGAGATGGTGCGAAGTACATTATGCACTTTATCCCAAGTGAAAGGAGATGTTTCTACCGTTTCACATAGCTGCAGTAGCACACTAGCACCCCAGCACCCCTGTGTGTTAGGGTCTCTCAAAACCTAGTATCCTGAGAGACCCTTATGTGAAAACTACCTGTGTCCTGCGGTCCCTACGTCCCTAAGTGTACCTGAGTGTGGTACTTCCGGAAACACTCCCCTAAGCATAGGGCAGGGTGGTCAGGGCAGTCAGAACAGAAATAGCGGGTGTCACGCCTTATTCCACTCCTGCTACAGACACGACATCTTTTTCGGGGTGACGGTTGGCTTGAGGTACCAGCAACGACACTGGGGAAGTGTCGCTCGTGTAGACGGCTCAGTACACTGGGGTTTGGGGCCACGGAACCTCCTGGATACAGGAGGTTCTCGATAATGTCTTCCTGAAATTTGAGGAAGGATCCTGTTCTCCCAGCCTTACTGTAGAGAACAAAACTATTGTACATAGCCAATTGAATACGATATACAGACACCTTCTTATACCAGCGTCTGGTCTTTCGGGAAAGCAATTATGGGGCCAACATCTGGTCATTGAAGTCCACCCCTCCCATGAACAAATTATAGTCGTGGAACGAGAGGGGCTTTTCAATGACACTGGTTGCCTATTTGATTTGGATTGTCGTGTCTGCGTGAATGGAGGAGAGCATGTAAACGTCACGCTTGTCTCTCCATTTCACCGCGAGCAGTTCTTCATTACACAAGGCAGTCCTCTCACCCCTTGCAAGATGGGTGGTAACGAGCCGTTGGGGGAAGCCCCAGCGACTAGGTCGCGCGGTTCCACAGCAGCCAATCTGTTCTGGGAACAAATGCCTGAAGAGGGGCACACTTGTGTAGAAATTGTCCACATAAGGATGGTACTCCTTGCCGAATAAAGGTGACACCAAGTCCCAGACTGTCTTCCCACTGCTCCCCAGGTAGTCAGGGCAACCGACCGGCTCCAGGGTCTGATCTTTACCCTCACAGACACGAAATTTGTGGGTATAGCCTGTGGCCCTTTCACAGAGCTTATACAAGTAAAAAATACAAGTAAGTGAAAAATATATAATTAGTGAAAATAATTGTCATTTGTAATACATGTTAACTTTTTACAATGCATATAATGAGCAATATAGATGGATTATTTATATTAAATCCAATATCCAAAGGTTGCCACATTTTATATTATTCCTAAAGTGCACAAGAACAGCCTAGATCCACCAGGTCGCCCTATTGTGGCAGGCAATGAAAGTCTGAATTAAGATATCAGCAGGTATGTAGACTAATTTCTACAGTCAGAAGTAATGAGCCTGCCCTCTTTTGTCCAGGATTCCACGGCCGTGTTGAATCGTCTGGAGGGAATACAGATGTCTGATGATATGCTCCTTGTAACCGCTGATGTTGAATCATTGTATACATGTATTAAACATGAAGATGGATTAAAAGCGACAGCTGAGTTTCTAAAAAGTAATAATCAAGAGCCTATTTTCAATGAGTATTAAATAACAATAGTATTGATTGGCACTCAAATTTGGAGCCACACGTAGAAAGGTAAAGCTAAAATAAATATTTTCAATGAATTTTTGTTGCAACTCCTGGAGTTTCTACTGTATCATATTTTTTTTGTGTTTAAAGATCAATATTATTTGCAAACACAAGGAGTGGCGATGGGGGCCACATGTGCCACCTCGTATGCCAAACTCTTTTTGGGGGCTTGGGAGAGAAAGATTTTTCAAAAGGAACCTATTAAATACAGTGATAAGGTTCATAATTGGATAAGATATATCGATGACATCCTGTTTATATGGGACGGCACGATAGAAGAACTCCAAGAATTCAAACAAATATTAAATAACAACTTTGTTAATATCAAACTTACCTTTCGTGCCGGACGAGATCTGGATTTCCTGGACCTGAAGATTGAGGTGGATCAAGAGGGGAGGTTGCAGACGAATACTTTCAGAAAAGAAACAGCTGTTAATTCAGTATTACATGCAAGCTCGGCTCATCCAAAAGCTACAATAAATGGAATCCCAAAATGTCAGTTTTTAAGACTAAGGAGAATATGCTCAAAGAATAATTATTTTGGAGTACAAGCTAAAAAGATGACTGAAAGATATAAAGATAGGGGATATAGCAATAGACAGATTAAGGGAGGAACACAGGCGGCCCTATATAGTCAGAGAGCAAGATTACTCTGTCCAAACCAAAGAAGTAAGAAGGAAGGAGACAAGGAGGTTCGAATGATTACGACATATAATAAACAATGGGAGGAAATTTATTCAATTATAAACAAACATTGGAATATTTTGAAAACAGATGTAAAATTAAAGTCATGTATTTCTGAAAAACCTCTGATGACAGCAAGACGGTCAAGGAACTTAAAAGACTTACTGGTACACAGTCATTACACACAAGAAAAAGAGAAAAAATCTTCGATATCCATGTGGATCATGTAAAGCTTGTGCTAATGTGGATAAAGTCAAACATTTTGAAAATTCAGAAAAATCACGTACATTCCAGATTAGGGATTACATCTCATGTACATCTACAGGGGTCATCTATTATACAACCTGTCCCTGTGACAAGATTTATGTCGGACTAACCACCAGGGAATTTCGTAGAAGAATACGAGAACATGTGCGTGATATTGAAAAACCATCCCCGAACATTTTAAATTGCACCATCAGTGTAACACAAAGCTGTTTAGTTTCCGTGGAATTGACAAAATCCATCTGGTCATTAGAGGTGGCAACTATGGAAAAAGGTTAGCACAAATTGAGAGTCGTTGGATTTTCAGATTAGATGCGGTGGCTCCTTTAGGGCTAAATGAGAATTTTGGTTTTGGCTCCTTTTTATAAGTGGTGGTATTCTTATTTTAGGGGTTTAAATGAGGGATTATTTCTGTTTTTAGATCACTGTCTTGTGTACTAATTGGTTGTTTTGGTGTTTTTTAGAATAAAATGAAAAACCTTCTCCTGCGTTTGAAAATGGCTTCCAACCACCTGGGATTTCAAGATCTACTGATTTGCTGTGGATAATCGGACTTATTTTATATAAAACCTCTCTTTGGTTCTCCCTAATATAAATAATCCCTCTATATTGCTAATTATATGCATTGTAAAAGGTTAACATGTATTACGAATGACAATTATTTTCACTAATTATATATTTTTTCACTTTCTTGTATTTTTGCACTGACTTATTATATCTTTTTTATTATTTTTTATTATTTATTTCTGATGATGCCCTTATTTGCACATGATTTGTACATGAATTGCACTTATTATATTTATTAACTTTATTGTATATTTTTTATTGGCACAAGAATTGCTTAATTTGCATATTTATATGATATGACATATGCACAGCACTGTGGCACTTTAAAACAAGTGGTAACATGACACTTTATGTGCTATACATTAATTGGCACTATTTAGTAATTACATGTTGGTATTATTGAGCGACCCCACTCTTTAACAGCATTTTTTCGATTGTTTACATTACAGGGCTGCTGCCTGTGCGCATGACCGCTCTACGCCCTCCACAGCCTTCCGCCCATTCTCCTTTTAGCTCGGCTTCCGCAACGGGCTATCAATATGTGATTGCCATTCCGGATGTCGGCTTCGGGGTAAGGGCTGAAGTGCTTATGACGTGACGGAGAGAAATTGGTCATGGGCAGTCATGTGGCCGCCCTGTATCCCGTGATGGCCGAAAATTAATTTTATTGGCGCAGGATGCCCTTTTAAACTTCCCTATTTCCCTATTTTCACACTCTCCTCCTGAGGAAGCTGAATACGCGAAACACGCGTCGAGGAGCGCCCATACTCTCCCCTGCCACACTATTTTGTTAGGTAAGGTGAATAGTCTCTAACCTTTGGATGTTTGGTTATTTAATGTTATGGCCTTGTAGTTAGATATTGCCGTTAGCCACGCATTGTTTTGCGGGCATTAATAGAAGGCTGCCGCAGTGTTAGTCGTGTATGATATATCAGATTTGTCTGATCATGAATTATCTAACCACTGTGACGTGCTTTTGTGTATTATTGCGGTGTATATATTTAGCATGGGCAACAGCATATCTGGTTGAGACCTTCACTGTCTTCATTAATTTGTATGGCTAATAATATTGTGGGAGGGTATTGTGTACCTGTTTTTGTCCCATATTTTTTATTAATTTGATATATGTGCTTTATGGTAAATAATGCATAAAATTTGGTTTTAATGAGAATTTTTGAATAGTGATGTTTATGTTTGATTGGAGAGCACCTAAATCCAGTTTAGGGTGCTTTACACTCCTGTAGGGACCGTTATTTTGAGTATGAGCTGTAAAACATGTAACAAAGATCATACAGGTTCAAAATTGTCAATATGGACGTCAAAAGAGTAGTCAGAATGCCAGTTCATATCATTCAGGTCCAAGTTGAAGTTCATGACTTAGAACAAAAGTATGTGTAGTATAACTGACACATAACTCAGTGTACTGCCACTTTAAACATAAAACTTTAATTAACCAGCAAACCTAGCACCCTCTGGCATTTCTGGCAGGGATGTATATAGACCCTGTGCCATAGCTGGAAAAGTAAAGATGTCGCTGCGGCACAGATGGATATATTACAGGGACACCAACCACTTTCACTGTATGTATTCTCTCTCTGGATTTTTCCAACAACCAGGTAAACCTGTTAATATACAGTGGTTATCAGAGGTTTTCAATGAGTTTTTATTTACTGCCAATGAGGAAAAGATGACGGACCAGGCAGATTAGGCATGACTAAAGAAGTTTAAAAGAATTATATTACAGACTTTTTTTTACTATGTATTGGAGAATAGTAAAATATCGAGGCGCCTTTTATAATATACATCAGCTATGAGTGCAACTATAACTAGCTTCTTGTCTGAATATTGTCTGATCAATGTACAAACACATATTGGTTGTTAGTGTCTCTATTGCAAGATATACATGCTACAATGAAGAACTTCTAATGAAAAAAGTCTTAGTATATTAAAGCACTTGTTTCATTTCTTTAAACTTTGCAATATTAATTACAACTTAACCTTCATAACACTAATGGCATATGACTTGCCACAGCAATAATTCTAAAGCTTCCAATTTCCTTAGCTTCGTGGCTACTTTGCAATTAGTAAATGCAAATTTCACATCACAAATAATTACTTCACAGTACTGCTTTCTTTTGTTAAAATATTCTAGAAGCTGTTTGACTGGGATTTAATTAGGGTTCAAATTCCTTTCAAGTATTGACATGGTTTAAATACATTTTGACTTATTTTTATTGTATGTTAGTTACACAGGTACACTAGTATGGGTATAATCATTATTTAAGTTGTACATGTTGTACAGCTCCCCTATCAATAACCACTGATCATAGGAGGTTTCAGCAGCTAGACCGGTGTAAATAAGCTAATCGAGCATTTTGCATCAGAAAAAAGGTTGGAACAACTCCTTTAGTCAAACAATAGAAATGTTTTTATTCCAATTACTATTTGTTCATTCTAAGGGAACATCTACCTTTCTTACATTTGGCATATGTATGCATGAACATGCTTTGTCAAGTGAAGTAATATTTAAAACTGAAATGTTTTAAAGGTTTTTCTTGTCAAAAATTACATTTTGCTTTGCATATATTCACTGGGCTGGTATGGCAAAAAGCAGTAGTCTATAGTCACTACACTGCCACATGTGAATATACCTATACACATCAACAACCATTTATAACATCAAATAATAGGAGAAGTCTTGAAGCTCTGTAAAGTTTCTCAGAAGTTCTAATGCCAGAAATGTTTTACCTAAATATTGTCAGAAGCTGAAAGAAAAGTACTCTTGTTCCCTCTAATTATTCTTGATTTCTCACAGCTTTATTTATTTTTATAGTGTAAGTTTAATTAGACTCTACAAAAAAGGCACACAGCAATTCTACCATAAGTAACTACTACTTATAAAGGACATAAAGAACAACAACTGAGGACATCAAGCTATTATTATGTATTCTAATGTTCAATAAAATAGCTTTAGTGTATTTAGTGTTACAAGTTTGCATAGGAGCGACCAAAGACAAAGACCCTTATTTTAGCCTTTTCAACTGTATTATATGATTAGTGTTGAGTGAATCGAAGGCAAACAAATTGACTTTGATCCGAATTTCTGGAAAAAATTTGATTCACCACCAATCTGAATTCCCCGCTCTTCATGGTAATGAATAGTTTTTTCCCTAAAATGGCAGCTAGACATGTTACAGAGTGAAAATAAGAAGCCCCAGAACACGATATGACCCATAATGCTGTGCAACCAGCCAATCAGCAGATAGCCATCCCCTGTGATGTCACAGCCATAAAAAAACTCATCCCGCATGGTCACCACCATTTCACAGTAAACTCACCATAGGGAGAGACTTGGCAAGCGCTATGGACAGTGTTTTTATTGTAGAATATTGGATAGGTAGAGTGCAGGAAAGGTGCAGAGACAGTGTAGTGAAATTGTAGGGAGAGTTTTTAAAAACTGTAGGGAGGGCATAATGAGAGCATAGGGAGACTGCAGGGACAGTACATGCTCAGTGTAATCACCCTGTGCATCTTGTTCAACTCCTGCGCCATTCATTCTTAATCTGTTCTGTTATATATATGCCTCTACATCGGCGGACTAACCTCCAGCACAGGGGCTTATTAAGACTGGCGTCTAAAACGCCGGTCTTAATAAGTGACCCCCTTAATCTGTTCTGTTATACATAGACTTACTGTGTGACAGACAAAATGTCAACAGGAAGTCTAATATATGGGAGTGTTTATCTAGTTCACTTGTTGCTTCATTAATACTTATTCTGTTCTGTTTTACATATACTTAATGTGCATCAGACTTAGCATCAACAGGCATTCTAATCTATAGTCACGTTTATCTACTTCACCTGATGTGCCAGTGATACTTAATCTGTTCTGTTATACATAGACTTACTCTGCATCAGACTTAGTCTCAACAGGTAGTCTAAGATATAGGAGCATTTATCTTGTTCACCTGCTGTGCCATTCATACTTGAATCTGCTCTGTTGTACATAGACTTACTGTCCATCAGACTTAGGGTCACATTTATCTAGCTGGTGTAAAATAGAACTGGTTTAGTTGCCCATATAGCAACCAATCAGATTCCTCCTTTCATTTTACAAAAGAGCTGTCCAAAATGAAAGCTTACTTAACACCAGGCAGCCTAATATATATATAGTTGACCTGCTTCACCATAATTCCTTAGGGGAGATTTATGTAACTGGTGGCTTAGTTGCCCTTAGCACCCAATCAGATTCCACCTTTCATTTTCCAGAGGAGCTCTGGAAGGAGGAAGAAGGGTTGGTGTTAGCAGCAGCTGTAGCAACAGGTGAGTGCTGCCACTGTCATCCAGTGGTCATGTTTTGATCAAGATTCCAGCTATACTGGAATGATTCACTCGCTTTTCAACATCATCAATTCATCATTCAACACAACCAGGAATTTGTGGGTTTCTCTGACACCACACTTAGTTGGCATGGCCCAGGAACAACCTCTTTGCCCTCACCTGTCCTGCAACTGCCTATTTCTTTTGCTGCTCCTTCTGCTCAGGAAGTAATGCATGCTGCTGGCTCTGCTTTTCAGCAAGGACGAGCTTATGTAGTAAGGACAGTCAGCAGGAGAGGTCCCCTGTGTCCGCCCTTCAGTGTGCAACTAGCAATGATGACAGTAAGGTGGGAGTATGTGTTGCAAGCAGTCAGGGGCATGGCCATGAGACTGGTGAGGGTGACATAAGTGACTCACAGACAGTAGTGGACTATGATGCAGCCAATTTTACGTGGGAGCCGGGTGAAGAGGGGTCATCATAATCATCATCAGAGGGTGAGCTTGGCAGTAGGCCCATGAGACAGCAACAGGGAAACAACCAGTGGTGCACAGGTTCGTAAAGGCAGCTGCAGGCAGGCAGTCAGAGCAGAGTAGTGAGGGAAAAATGCCATACTTGGCAGTGTGGGAATTTTTTATCGAGTCGCTTGATGTGTGCTTTCCACACATTGGAACTCCACGCTCCACATGTTGGACCGGCTGCATAAGCAGAAAAAACCTGTGACCGATTTCTTGATGATGCATACAGAAAGGGAACTCCCCTGTGTAACTTCAACGTTAGCCAGTGGCAGCTCATGTGTGACATCTGCCATTTTCTCAGACCCTCCAAGCAGGCCTCTTTATTTGTCAGTCACCAGAGTATTGGATAAATTATGCAATTCCACTCCTTCATGTCCTGGAGGGGATGCTGATAAATCTGATTGGTGAGGGGACAGAAGACGTGGCACCTACATCTCATGGCCAACTAAGCTATGTGGAGGCTGAACTGGCACAGGAGGAGAATGATGACAAGGAGGAAGAAATAAATACAGAAGAAGAGCAGTATGCAGTGGAGATGGAGGCAGGGAGTTCCTCCGAGTCCCTTGCACTAATGGCCAGATACATGCTGAGTTGCTTGCATTGTTACAGCAGCATTATCACCATTCGGCAGAGGAATGACTGGTGGCTCTCCACAATATAAGACCCTTGCTACCAGTCCAAAATTGTGGCCTTTTTCTCACCTTCTTAGATTGATGAAAAAGTCAACTACTATCGAGACATGCTTTGTAGTCTGTTAATTACTGCCACGTGTGCCATCACCCATCCTCGCAAAGGTCTAACCAGGGGGTCCTCTAAGTTCATGCTCCAATGCCGTAACTCCTGGAGGGGAATGTATGTGTGTGTAAGGGGGAGGGGGTCAGGAGAAGCATCATCTCCATCAGCAGCAATTTAAGTCTTGAGTCTCTGATGAGCAGTTTTCTTCAGCCGCCTACTGAAGAAACCACCCAGCATCAGCAGGACATGGAGAAGAACCTAAACTTGTCACCTCAGATTCAAAATCCCATGGACTACTGGGCAGCCAAATGTGAATTGTGGCCGCAACTGGCCGAGTTTGCCCTGGGCCATTTGTGTGACATCAGAGCAGGTGTTTAATGCCGCGAGACATAGTTACCCCAAAGAGAACTGGTCTTTCTGCAAAAAATGTTGAGAGACTAACATTTATAAAGATGAATCAGGCGTGGATCAACAGGATTTCCAGACACCGGTGCCTGATGCAACAGACTAGATAATTCTGGGAGTAATGATCTGACTGCAGTGTGCTGCCACCCTGGATCATTGTGAAAAATTACCAATTCATGGTTAAGTTCATTATTCCTGACACTAATGTTGACCTGTAAGGCTGAGTTCACACTTCAGTTATTTGGTCTGTTTTTGACCTGTAACTGACCAAATAAGTGAAATGTGAGCTGATTTTAAGAGTGACGCCTGTCAACTGTCTGTCATACTGAAGCACAGTAACTGTTTCACTACCACAGTGGACTACCTATGCATGTTTCTGCAATGCACAATGATGTACACGTATATAAACACTCTCTGCAGCCGGGAAATAGCTAATTTATAACACGCTCTGTCATATTAATTTGGATCTAATTAATTTGGATCTAATCAAATTTTGGGGGGAAATTCTGCGAAGCGTCAAAATCAAATTTTTGAAAACTTTGCTCATCTCTAGTAAAAAGTAAAAATCAGACATCACAATCTCTTTCTAGCAAAACTAAGAGTAGCTTTGTACCTCACATGAATCCAGAGATCTTCCCATTAATTGCTCAAATTGCTCTGCTAGATATATTTTAAGCTGGCAGCTCAGAGGACATGGGGGTACTTCCTTTCTGCTGCAGCTCTCTCAATGTAATTGTCACAGCATCAAAAAAAGATAGGGATGGTGGAATTTGAGACATAGAACTAAATATTTGCTGTGATAAGTAGATACTCCATATTGCATCTTACATCATAAATAACCTCACATCTTACTGCAGGTATCCATACCTAATTAGGCTCTCATCTTCTATAGACCCTACATGTCTAATATTTAGTGTCCATATGATATGTATGATGAAATATGAATTATAGAAGTATGCTTGTGCAGTTAACTCATTCTGTTCATGTTTTTTTCTTGTTTTGTTCATACTTCATATCTGCCAGTTGGATAGGGAGGTGGGGTGAGCATGGATAAAGATGGGCCAGTTTCTCTATTTACTCCTATGGCAGCCTCACTGTCAGTCTTATAGGAATGCATAGAGAAGTTACTGACTTCCCGTCCTGTGCTAGTTGGATATCACATGGTATTGCTGAGGATCAGAAGTTAGAGGATAACTGACAAATACAATCACAGGTGAGAAGATTACATTCACTACAGATTACATTATGCATCTTTCTAACAGATTACATAATAATTTTTATTTGTGGGAGTGCTTCTTTAATTGAATAAATCACTGACTATGGTACATTTTTAATGATATGCAATTACAAAAGTATTCAGATCCATGTGCTAGTTGGAAAAATAAATTGAACCAATGGGAAAGGGGTGGCGTCACTAGATATCCGATGGGCAAGGTGCTCTGATCAAAAAGTGCTACACCCCAAGGCACAGTAGTAGTAAAATTTAAATAGCAATGGTATTGATCGGCACTCTGATTTGGAGCCACATGTAAGGATGGAATAAATATTTATTATATCACTTGATAACAATATTTGACAAATATACGTATACAGCAGTAATATCGCTATATCAATAAATTAAATTTTTTTAAAAAAGATCAAGAGTCTCAAATAAATAGCTCAAAATAGCTCAAATCCATATAGTCCTTTAGAGAGGGAAAAAAGCAATGTTCATTCACTTGCTGTGATGTGCTAGATACGCTGAACGCTATATAGGTGGTGCCCGTCTATAGCAATATATGCTGTTGCGTATAAATCCAATATATTTAGATTAGGCTCTTTTTGCATGGAGGAGTGTCAGTAAGGAAGGTATATAGATAACAATTTGGTAATTCCTTAGTGTACTAGAGACGGCAGTACCTGTTCAGTAATCCCGCTGGCTCCGTGGTAAGATCTTCCGGTCCTAGTAGTGGCGTCCCACGTGTCTTGGCCGCGCTTACCTCGAGCCGTGTCTCTGCGATGTACAAGGATGCCGATTATGGATGCTATGGGATGTTGTTAATTCTGCATGGCTTTTACCATGTTAATAAAGGAACTCACTGCTTTGAATTTTCCTTCGGTACTGGATTCATCTTTCTATTGTTCATATGTTAAAGGGATTTTATCCTTGCTTCCTGTCAGCTACCTAATAGAAAGGACTCAGCAGGTGAGTTGGATTCTACTATTTGCTCAATAAAATTTACTCTCTGAAGACATGAAGGATCCCTTGGGAAACATCTGTGGTGCAGGTACACTATGAAATTAGATTTTAAATATATTCATCAAAATATTTTATATTTAAAAGCTTAAAGGGATGGTTACTTTCCTGTTAATGTTGGCCCTTGTTTACAAAATCTGTACTGTCCACACAGAAATCCTGTTCATAAAATGTCCGCTGCTGGAGGGTCACGTGACCAGGCAAATCACCTCCATGTGATGATCTCATCCAATCAAACATATTGCTCCTGCAATACTCCCAACAGAACAAGTGCAGTTGGCAGGTGTGTTTGAATGGAGAAGGTATTGCATGGTGGGGATTTGTCTGGTCACACGACCCTCTATTAGAAGCCATTTTGTGGACAGGACTTCTATGTGGACAGCACAAAAGATTTTGTAAACAAGGGACAATACCTTATGAAATATAGAAAGTGGAGCAGAATTTTATCAAAGGATATATTAGTAAGTGCCATATAATCATCTCACCAACACATTAGTCAACCGTAACCAGAAAGTGGCCTTTAAAGATTTCATGTTATTGCAATTTAAATCTACACAATTTAGATGGATTCAAGTAATCAGACACATTTTAAAATGTCAGGAGGAGTTCTGGGATATTTGTATATTAAAGGGTTTTCTGAGATATTTTTATTGATTAATATCAGTTCGACGGGGGTTCAATACCCAGCACCCCTGCCGAGCAGCTGATTGAAGAGAAGGCAGCCTTCCCTTCATCGTTTATCTGCTCGCCATCGACATCGCATTGGTGAGCAGGTGTAATTACAAGAAGCTGTCCCATTCACTTCACCTCTTGTAATTACACCTGCTCATCGCTGCGATGTCTACAGAGAGCATGCAAATAATGAGGGGAAGGCTGCGCTGACGCAGCGAACAGGCCTTTTCTTCAATCAGCTGACCAGCAGGGGTGCCGAGTGCTGGCCCCCTGCTGATCTGATATTGATGACCTATCCTGAGGATAATTCATCAATAAAAATATCTCTGAAAACCCCTTTAATCTTAAAGCTTTCAAAATAATGTACATATTGTACTATATTTAAAACATTTATACATATATACCTTGGTATTTAACTTTTCATTTGTATGTTATACCGACACTATCCATTATACTTTATTAGAAACATTTTGTTTAACACACCTATATGTATTTACTTTTGTTAAGTTTATAATGTGGCATGTTTTTTCCATAGGTTTTACTCTGTTCTCGCCATTACTTATCAAGCCTTGTGTAATTTAGAAGCAGAGCAGCCACTTTGTAAGGTTTACTGGGAATAATAAAATGTGTCTTCTGCTATAATACATTGGGGTAACAAATCTTAAGGATACATGTATTATAAATTAAAATGTGTGTGGGATCAATGCACATTTAGAACATTATGACAGTAATTCCCCGCAAGACAAATTAATTTTCTTTGTTTTCATTGTCTGGACTGAACTATTTTCACATTAAAACAACAATAAACAATATTAGTTTTGAGAAGTCTTAGCTGTGTCTGTCTGATAGATTTTATCTCATCCTTTAGCCAAACATGAACATTTTAGCCAGAGGCAAGCATGAATTAAAAGAAGCCCGACATTTTCCTCACACTGCGTAGGCAGAATATTTTACATTTAGTCTTACAAATTTACTTTCTATTATACATGTTGTTCAATTCCTAAGGTTACTTTCACACTTGAGTTAAAGTTTTCGGGTATTGAGTTCCATCTTTGGGGCTCAATACCAGAAAAAAACGAATCAGTTTTATCCTAATGCATTCTGAATGGAGAGCAATCCATTCAGTATGCATCATGATGTCTTCAGTTCAGTCACTCTTACGGTATTTGGCTGGAGAAAATACCGCAGCATGCTGCGGTATTTTTTCTGTTGAAAATGTCGGAACACTTGCCGGAATGCCGGATCTGTCATTATTTTCCATTGAAATGCATTAATGCCAGATCCGGCACCAAATGTTCTAGCAAAACGGATCCGGTTTTCAGGTCTGCGCATGTGCATAAAGAAAAAATGCGAAAGAAAAAAATACCGTATCTGTTTTTCTGGATGACACCGGGAGACGGATCCGGTCTTTCAATGCATTTGTTAGACGGATCCGCATCTGGATCCGTCTACAAATGCTTTCCATTTGCGGTGACGGAACTGCCTGCCGGATCCTCACAATGCAAGTGTGAAAGTACCCTAAGATAAAAATTTCCTGTTCATCAAAATTAGAGATGAGCGAATCGAAGCTGACAAAGTGGAATTTGATCTGAGTTTCAGGAAAAATTCGATTCGCAACGAATGCGAATTTCCTCACTCTTTGTGGTAAGAAATCACATTTTTTCCTAAAATGGCTGCTACACGTGTGAGGAAATGGGGCAAGGAACTCTGGGAAGGCGGGATCACCCATAATGACATGCATGCACCCAATCAGTAGCCAGCCAGCCCTATGATGTCACAGCCCTATAAATACGGTGGCTATCTTAGATTCTACCATTCACCTGCATGCTTAGTGCAGATAGAGATGCAGAGAAAGATTACTCAAGATTTTTGGAAAGGTTAGGGAGGAATCAATCCACCAGCATTTGTGTTGAACAGAGTTCAGTCGGGGAGGTGACAGCCTGAGTAATAGAAATAATATGATTACACCTTGCTGCACTGACTGGGGATCCAAATTGTGATTATACAGCTCTGTAATTCCAGCAAACCTGTCTTATTGGGGTTCAAGTGCTGTTTGCCATTAACAGGGTTTATTACAAGGAAATATTTCTATGTTTTATTTGCCCTTGTGCGGTGCAGTTACATGTTCTAAAGCATTTTTTGGCTTGTATTAGTGGGGAAAAAAGGGGATTATTAGCCATTGTGGGGTAAAGGGCAAAAATTACAGCCCTTTTTGTTGTGTATTAGTGGCAAAAGTAAAATCAATTTGCCGCTCAGCGGTGCAGTTATGTTTTAAAGCCCTTTTTTCTGTGTATTAATGGAAAAAGAAAAAAAATATTTGCCGCTCTGCGGTGCAGTTATCTGTTCTAAAGCCCTTTTTTCCATGTATTAGTGGAAAAAGAAAAAATATTTTTGCCACTTAGCGGTGCAGTGATATATTCGGAAGCCCTATATGTCGTGTATTAGTGGGTTAATAAAAATATATTCGCCGTCCAGCATTGCATATATCTGTTGAAAAGCCTCTTGTGTAAAAGTTTAAAAAAATTTGGGCCTAATTGACGTTCTCCGGTCCAGTGATATATTCGGAAGCCCTGTTTGCCGTGTATTAGTGGCAAAATAAAAATCTATTTGCCGTCCAGTGTTGTATATATCTGTTAAAAAGCTTTTTGTGTAAAAGTGGGAAAAAATAGGGCCTATTTGCCCCTCAGCGGTGCAGTGATATATTTAAAAGCCCAGTTTGCAGTGTATTAGTGTAAGAAAAAATTATAATCGCCGTTCATCGTTGCATTTATCTGTTGATAAGCCTTGTGTAGTGTAAAAGTTTAAAAAAAAAAAGGCCTATTGGCCGTTCAGCGGTACAGTTATATGTCGTAAAGGTCTTTTTGCTGTGAAATTTTTTCAGTAAAGCTAGCTTTTTTGGGGGGAAATTTCCTGGGTGCCTGTACACCTCCTTTTGCTGTATGGACTGAATTACGTAGTGGTGAAATTTGTTATATGAAACAAGCTATTTTTAGTCACATTTATGGGTGATTGTACACCTCCTTTTGCGGTATGGACCAAATTACTTAGTGGTGAAATCTGTTAAATAAAATGGGCTTTATTTTGTCAAATTTATGGGTGATTGTACACCTCCTTTTGCGGTACGGGCCGAATTACGTAGTGGTGAAATTTGTAATATGAAACTGGCGTTTTTGGGGAAATTCATGGGTGACTGTACACCTCCTTTTGCTGTATAGACCGAATTAAGTAGTGGTGAAATTTGTAATATAAAACTAGCTTTTTTTAGTCAAATTTAGGGTCCATTCACACGTCCGTAAATGTGTCCCGCACCCGTTCCGCAGTTCTGTGGAGCGGGTGCGGACCCATTCCCTCTCTATTGGGCAGGAATGGATGCGGAGAGCACACTATGTGCTCTCTGCATCCGCATTTCTGGAGCGCGGCCCCAAACTTCCAGGCCGCGGCTCCGCAAAAAAATAGAACATGTCCTATTCTTGTCTGCAATTGTGGACAAGAATAGGCAGTTTTATGGGGGGTGCTGACCGGGTGTATTGCGGATCCACAATTTGCGGATCTGCAATACACTACAGACGTGTGAATGGACCTTTATAGGTGATTGTACACCTCATTTAGCGGTATGGACCAAATTACTTTGTGGTAAAAGTTGTTATATAAAACGGGCCTTATTTTGTAAAATTTATGGGTGATTGTACACATCGTTTTGCGGTACTGGACAAATTACGTAGTGGTGAAATTTGTTATATGAAACAAGCTATTTTTAGTCACATTTATGGGTGATTGTACACCTCCTTTTGCGGTATGGACCAAATTACTTAGTGGTGAAATCTGTTAAATAAAATGGGCTTTATTTTGTCAAATTTATGGGTGATTGTACACCTCCTTTTGCGGTACGGGCCGAATTACGTAGTGGTGAAACTTGTAATATGAAACTGGCTTTTTTGGGGAAAATTCATGGGTAACTGTACACCTCCTTTTGCTGCATGGACCGAATTAAGTAGTTTTTTTTAGGGTCCATTCACACGTCCGTGAATGTGTCCGCACCTTTGCGGACCCATTCCCTCTCTATGAGGCAGGAATGGATGCGGAGAGCACACTATGTGTTCTCCGCATCCGCATTTCCGAAGCGCAGCCCCGAACTTCCGGGCCGCGGCTCCGCAAAAAATAATAGAGCAAGTCCTATTCTTGTTCATAATTGCGGACAAGAATAGGCAGTTCTTTGTGGGGTGCCGGCCGGGTGTATTGCGGATCCGCAATTTGCGGATCTGCAATACACTACAGACGTGTGAATGGACCCTTATAGGTGATTGTACACCTCATTTGGCAGTATGGACCAAATTACTTAATGGTGAGATTTGTTACATGAAACAGGCTTTTTTTGGTCAAATTTATTGGTGATTGTACATCTTCTTTTGCAGTGCACGACAAATTACTTATTGGTGAAATTTGTTATCTGAAACAGGCTTTTTTGGGGAAAATTCATGGGTGACTGTACACCTCCTTTTGCTGTATGGACCGAATTACATAGTGGTGAAATATGTTATATGAAACTGGCTTTTTTTCGGCAAATTTATGGGTGATTGTACATCTCCTTTTGCAGTACGGGCCGAATTACGTAGTGGTGATATTTGAAATTTTTAGTCAAATTCATGGGTGACTGTACACCTCCTTTTGCTAAATGGGCCGAATTACGTAGTGGTGGCATTTGTTAAATGAAACGGGTGTTTTGTCGTCACATTTATGGGTGATTGTACACTTCCTTTTGCGGTATGGACTAAATTACTTAGTGGTGAAATTTATTAAATGAAACCGTCTTTTTTGGGGAAAATTGATGGCTGCCTGTACATCTCCTTTTGCCATATGAGCCAAATTATGCAATGCATGAATAATGTCATTCTACTGCTTCATGTCCTGGAACAGATGCTGGTAAATCTGGTTAGCCAGGGGACTGGAGACATGGCACCTAGATAGATGGCCACAGAGTTTGATACATTTGTCTGTCAAGATCTTTGTTAACATCATTTATCACAAGAATATGCAAACACCAACTGATGGGGTGTTAACCCCCAGAAGTAGGTCATCGGCATGAAGGAGCAGTCATTTTCACAGTCCGAGGTATCATCCTGGAAGCTTAACCTCTGCACTTCGATGGTCTGCATTGCGAAACTTGTCTAAAAGAAAAATCCTGCAGTCCAACCCCTTGGAGGAAACTCTTGATCCAGCACAAGAAGCTTTGCTCCTTCAAAAACAATGGAATCTGTACAGCTTGACACCGATGTATAATTTCTCATACACCAGACTAAAAGAGTATTCCAATCACCTGTCTGCCTACACAGCTGCTGAAAATCAGATGGGCCTTGCTATTGAAGTGGGCTCAGAGCTGAACCTAAAAGCCAAATTTTCCCATTAAGGAAAGAACAGAGATCCACTGGCTGTTCTCATACAGATTACATCCAAGCCTCCACTCACCAAGGCAAGCACACAGAACCGGATTGTGTGGACAGGTTGGTTCTGCGGGACGTACACAGAGGACGATCTATTGGAGGTGTTACTAAAGACATTTATTTGCCTCCCACTCTTCCTGTCTAATGGCTCTGAGGCGCTCATGGCTATCGTAGAGACTTGGTTCCAAAGAAACTTTGCCTGTTGTTTCAGCAAGGTGGTGATCAGTTTTCAGGACTGTTAGTGGCTAGCAGCAATGTGAACCGGGTATGAAGTGTCTGGATCAGTGTCTGCCGCAGAGCTTGTTTTCTCTGTGCCCGTCGAACGTCGCATGGACATTTCTTATGCCATCCAAGCAGAGGACTTCAAGACTTTATGAAATGATATTCATAAATCAAAGGACAAGGTCACATTGGAGGAATTGGACAATTTATTCCAATTCCAATTTATTTCAATGTCTTTCCTAACATTTTTTCAGACACTTTAGAATCCACTTATCAGCAACCCAGCTCGTCAAGATGATGGCATCTGTGGCATCAGCGCATTGTGAAGTAAAAGTGAAGCTACTACCTAATCCGAGTACAGAGATTTATCACAGAGCTGGCCAGCAATACCTTCCAGTATTGAACACATGGACGACTCTCATCTCGGACCTTGTCCACAATGTCCGGGACCCTCCAGTGTCTTAGACATGATCCCTGCAGTGCCTACTTTATGTTATACCGCTTCTTACTGTTCTGTTACAGCGGCTTCGAGACATGCACATACTAAGGCATATTTATGAAGATTTTCAGGTGTTACTTTCCAGCTGTAATTGTGTAGCCTACACTGTAGGATTAAGCTGAAGTCAACTTGTTTGCTGGGCTGTCCTCCAGTCATCAGCCATAACCCCATACATTTCATGATCAATATGCATTACCATTGTGGTCACTCCGACACTAGTCGTCAATCCATTCTTGTTGATGAAGCACTTTTTTTTTTCAGTTTGTCTTTTAATTTTTGTGGTTTTGACCCTTCTGTGTTGTATTTTGTTTGTGTTAATGTCCTGTTTGTTAAATAAAGGTTTAAAAAAAAAAGAATTGGCTTGTGATTTGGTAGGTAAAAGCAGGAATGGGTACAAAACACAGAAGACATGCAAATATTCCATTCACATGTCATTTCTGTTTTGGATCCACTCCTGTTTTTTTGGCATTAGCAATACTGATGGATTACTGACCAAATGCTGGCCGAGTGAAGGTGGATGCTCAACAGACAGGAACCTTTTTTGGGGGGGTTATTGTTCTGATGGATCAGAGTAGGGGCAAAATAATCAGTGACATCAACGCAAACTTACTGCTGACACCCTCTTCACTCTGTCAGGGGGTCTCTACTTGTTTAAGCGTTTAATAGAACAGGTTCTGGTTACATCTATGTGAAATCAGGTGACGACGGTGTAAAAGGAGTGTGCTTCTTCTTGACGCTAACATTGACCTGTAAGGCTGAGTTCATACTTGAGTTATTTGGTCAGATTTGGCCCAGTGACTGCCCAAATAAGTGAAGTGTGCAGTTATTCTAAGAGTGACACCTGTCATCTGCATGTCATATGGACTCGCAGTATTATTTCACTACCAAAGCAGACTCCCTATGCATGTTACTGCAAGTCACAGTGTTCTACATCACTGTTAAGGCTCTCTGAAGGCAAGAAATAGCCATTTTTAATGTAATTCACTGCAAATATATTCGGATCTAACAAAATTTTTCCCGAAAAATTTGGTGAACCTGCGAATCAAATTTTTGAAAAATTCACTCATCTCTAATCAAAATGTAAGGTCTTTAGGGCATCCCATAATTTGTAATACTTTGTCAGTTAATACATTTAATGCACTGTAATAGAAGCTGGAAAATGTGGGTGATTTCTTTTATTTTACTAGTAGGTATCCAGGGGCAGGCATGTTGTCAGGAGTTAGGATCTGCACAGATATGGCTGACCTAGAACCTTCACCTGGAAAAAGGTGCCATTTATACTGGCCACATCTCTTCCTGATGGTTTTTGCAACACTTTCAGTCATGCTAAACAGCACCTACCAACCAGCACCAGAAGATGACATCAGGCTTGATGGTCTATTTAAAGGGATCTCATCAAGCATTGAGTTATATTTCCTCATTCCTTTGAATTTGTACTGAACACTGCTTGTTCTTTTTCCTGATATCTGCCTTTTTCCTGACATTGCTCCTAGTACTTCCTTTAAATCGTGCTTCTAGTACCTGCTTTCTTACTCCTAACATGGCTACCTCTGCATCAGCAATGGGGACCTAAGAAACTTCTTGCAGTACAATTTACATTTCTTTGCAGAAGTTAAGAGTGAAAAACAGATGATCACTTAGATTCCGCACCCTGTTGTAGCCAGCACCAAATGTGGCATAAAAAATATGCACTGCTGGTACAAGGCCATAAAACTTTCTTTCTTAGGATGTGCATCTTCTTTTCACAAGACATATTTCTTTAAAGTTTGGCATCAATTTGACTAAGAGAGATCAATTGTTTCACTTTACGGCACCATTGATTATTCAACTGATAATGTCATCCTTCTTTGTCAGTCAACAAGAAGGGATGCATCTTTTCACATACAACAAAGCCAATGCAATATCGAGCCATACTAGCAAAACTCTTGACAGACTGCAATGCACAATGCAACTGCACATACCATATACACATATAAGACAGACATCTAGAGACAATATTCTCATTATTTAGGCTCACCTGGCATTTAAAAAAATTATTTTTTGTGGATCTTCCCCTTAATAAAAATGAATGTCTGTATCAGAAAATGTCACCTAAAATCAAGAAGAAAGAACCAATATAGCTACCTCAAAACAAAGAAAAAATGGCTTTTGAAATGGGGAAAGGCAAAAATAAATTCTACACACACACACACACCCCTGTTAAAATGTCAGGTTTCTTTTCTGTAAAAAAAAAAAAATGAGACAAAGATAAATCATTTCAGAACTCTTTCCACCTTTAATGTGACCTATAAACTGTACCACTCAAGTGAAAAACAAACTGAATAGGTGGAGGGAAGAAAATTAAAAAAAACTAAAATAATGTGGGGATGTAGCTGTGTTCAGAATTAAGCAATCACATTCAAAATCATGTTAAATAGGAGTCAGCATACACGTGCCATCATTTACAGTGCCTCTGATTAACCCCAAATAAAGTTCAGATACTCTAGTTGGTCTTTCCTGAAATTTTCTTAGTCGCATCCCACAGAAAAAGCCATGGTCCACGGAGAGCTTCCTAAGCATCATAGGGATCTCATTGTTAAAAGGTATCAATCAGGAGAAGGGTACAAAAGAATTTCCAAGGCATTAGTTATACCATAGAACATAGTGAAGACAGTCATCATCAAGTAGAGAGAATATGGCACAACTGTGACATTAGGATAAAAAAGTCGGGCTTTATTTGAAGAACAAAGTGATCAAACCTAACTATATAACTGCACGGATTTTGGCACTTTATCACAGCACAGCTTGTTCACTTTATTTGCAGCTTGTTCACAGCATGGACTTCCGTTATAATTACAGCACTTTTTGTTGCGTTTTTATAGCACGGACTGCCACTACATTGACATTACGATCTATTGCCTTCACAGTACATGGATTGCTGTTATATTTGCAGCAGGAATTAACATTTTTTTCAAAGCCTGCAGGCTCCAGCAGAGTTTCCACATATGGTGGTATATTTATTGTGATTGATTTATTTTTATTTCGATTTTATTTATTGTCTATAATTGTCTGGCCAGACAGAGTTGTTTTATAAAAGTGATACTATTTATTGAATATATAGTTTTATTATATAATAAGGTCTGCATCTCCTATGTATGAAGAGTGCCCGACTTTTTTATCCTATTGATTAATATTTTTTGGATTTGGGTGAATCTATAGTTGAGAGCACCTCTTCCATAAATCTCACCACTTTAGTGCAACCCCCTCACTTTTCTTTTTAAACAACAGTGACATTGCCAAGAACTGGACGTCCCTCTAAAGATTTATGAAAAGACGAAAAGAAAACGGGTCTGGGAGGCTACCACGAGGTCTACAGCAACATTAAAAGAGCTGCAGGAATATCTGGAGAGTACTGGCTGTGTGGTACATGTGACAACAATCTCCCGTATTCTTCATATGTCTGGGCTATGGGATAGAGTGGCAAGTTGAAAGCCTTTTCTTACAAAGAAAAGCATCCAAGCCAGGATACATTTTGCAAAAACACATCTGAATTCTCCCAAAAGCATGTGGGAAAGGTATTATGGTCGGATTAAACCAAGGTTGAACTATTTGGCCAGAATTCCAAAAGATATGTTTGGCACAAAAACACTGCACATCACCAAAAGAACACCATACCCAGAGTGAAGCATGGTGGTGGCAGCATCATGTTTTGGGGCTGTTTTTCTTCAGCTGGAACTGGGGCCTTAGTTAAGATAGAGGGAATTATGAACAGTTCCAAATACCAGTCAATATTGGCACAAAACCTTCAAGCTTCTGCTAGAAAGCTGAACATGAAGATAAACTTCATCTTTCAGCATAACAACGACCCAAAGCATACATCCAAATCAACAAAGGAATGGCTTCACCAGAAGAAGATTAAAGTTTTGGAATGGCCCAGTCAGAGCCCAGACCTGAATCCGATTGAAAATCTGTGGTGTGATCTGAAGAGGGCTGTGTACAGGAGATGCCCTCGCAATCAGATTTGGAGTGTTTTTGCAAAGAAGAGTGGGCAAATCTTGCCAAGTCAAAATATGCCATGCTGATAGACTCATATTAAAAAAGACTGAGTGCGGTAATAAAATCTAAAAGTGCTTCAAAAAAGTATTAGTTTAAGGGTATGCACACTTATGCAACCATATTATTTTATTTTTATATTTTTTCTTCCCTCTACCTAAAAGATTTCAGTTTGTTTATCAATTGAGTTGTACAGTTTATAGGTCACATTACAGGTGGAAAAAGTTATGAAATGATTTATCTTTGTCTCATTTTTTTACAGCACAGAAACCTGACTTTTTAACAGGGGTGTGTAGATTTTTTATATCCACTGTACATGAAAATATATTCACAACATTTTACACAAAAAAAAGACATGAAAAAGATGCCACAAAAATACTACGTGTGAACCTTTGTGCTGCTCATTTTATATTAGTGAAATAAAGAAGTTAAGACAAAATAGGGTCCACTATGATCACTCAGGGCCCCACCTACAGTAAACCTGGAGTTAACTCTGACTGGTAATTGGATGGTCTAGAGAGCTCCACAAAACTGGCAGCTAAAACAATGGCAGCTTTAAAATGCTCCATTCTGCTTCATCAAGGATGCTTTTTGACTAAGTTCTTACATACAGTAGTAGTTGCTATGTGATATTAATAATTACACACCACCAATAAAAGAGGGATAATCATCACTGACAATACAAATGCTATTTTGGGCAGAAGCTGCATTTGGATTGAAATGTAATGTGGATGTCATTTTTATGTTTTCTTTTATTATGTCGCTTTATTTTTATTGGTAAAGATATCTAGTATAAGTTCTAATTCTTAAAGAGAATCAGAGACTGAAATTACCACGCACATTTTATAAATGTAAGCCAGACAAAAACTGTAATAATGAATCCGATATGAAGACATGTAGAGCAGATGATTGAAATTATTTTAACATGAGCTATTTTCCAGTTCTCCAATCACATTTTAAATCAAGCTTTCTTGTCAGCTACCTTCATGTACACTGATGACTATGAGATTTTCTCCTCAGAAAAGAAGGTTTTACATGAAGCTCATTGCCATGAAAATTGTGGCTGCCGACAATAAAAATGTACGTCATTTACATGTTCCATTATTCTCTAGTGGAGGGAAAGAAGTGAAATCCTGTTCAGATCTGCTAATCCGGATATTTTAGTCATCATTTATTTTATAGTTAGAAAGTACTCATACCAGGAACTAATTTACTACATGTCCATAATGGTTTTATAAGTAAAATACAATAATTTTGTATTCAATTCATAACCTCATATAGGCTCTTTTCATATCTGCATTGGATGCTCCATTACAGATTCTTTCAGTTCTTACTGGAAAAAAATTGCAATTCATCCAGTACAGGGGCGGACTGACCATTAGGGCACTCGGGCATGGACCGAGGGCCCGTGGCCAGTAGGGGGTCCGTCCCCAGGGCAGACGCGGCGGCAGGAGACATCAGGAGATGAGCGCTTCCATTGCGCTCATCTCCGTGCAGCGGCAGAGGAGGGAGAGGTGTGTCCTCTCCCTGTTCCTCTGATAGGCTGCCAGCACTAGGCCTGTAGCCTATCAGAGGCCGGTGCAGGCGGCGCGATGACGTCATCACGCCGCCGGAGCGGTACAGCTTGAGACACAGGCCGGAAGAGGCCTGCATCGCATCGCTGAAGGTAAGTATAAGTGTTCCTTTTTTTTTTTCTTGGGGCTACTGGCACTTAAGGGGGCTGCTACTGGCACATAAGGTGGACAGCTACTGGCACATAAGGGGGACAGCTACTGGCACATAAGGGGGGATGGCTACTGGCACATAAGGGGGCTACTGGCACAAAAGGGGCTACTGGCACATAAGGGGCTACTGGCACATAAGGGGGCTACTGACACATAAAGGGGACGGCAACTGGCACATAAGAGGGGCTACTGGCACATGAAGGGGGACTAATAACACATGAGGGGGGCCTAATGGTACATAAGGGGGGACTACTGGCACATAGCGGGGGCTACTGGCACATAAGGGGGGCTACTGGCACATAAGGGGGCACTACTGGCACTTAAGGGGGCTGCTACTGGTACATAAGGGGGACAGCTACTGGCAAATAAGGGGGGACGGCTACTGGCACATAAGGGGGGACTAAAGGGACATAAGAGGGGCTACTGGCACATGATGGGCGACTGATGGCACATGAGGGGGGACTTATGGCACATGAGGGGGGCCTAATGGCACATGAGGGGGGCCTAATGGCACATAAGGGGGGACTTATGGCACATAAGGGGGGACTACTGGCACATAAGGGGGGACAGGCAACTGGCACATAAGGGGACTAATGGCACATAAGGGGGGCTACTGGCACATAAGGGGGGACTAATGGCACATAAGGGGGGCTACTGTAACATAAGGGGGAGGCTACTGGCACATAAGGGGGGCGGCTACTGGCACATAAGGGGGGACTAATGGCACATACGGGGGGCTACTGGCACATAAGTGGACTACTGGCACATAAGAGGGACTACTGGCACGTAAGCGGGGCTACTGGCACATAAGGGGGGGACGGCTAGTGGCACAAAAGCGGGGACTACTGGCACATAAGGGGGACTACTGGCACATAAGGGGGAGGCTACTGGCACATAAGGAGGGACGGCTACTGGCACATAAGGAAGGACGACTACTGGCACAAAAGAAGGGACGGCTACTGGCACATAAGGGGGGATGGCTACTGGCACATAAGGGGGGCGGCTACTTGCACATAAGGGGGGACTACTGGCACATATGGGGGGGGCAACTGGCACATAATAAGGGGGGGGCTACTGGCACATGGGGGGAAGCACAAGAGTGGCACTTATTACTGGCACATGGGGGAGAGGCACAAGAGAGGCACTTATTACTGGCCCATGTGGTGGCATGGAGAGGCACGTGTTACTGGCACATTATTATGGGGCACTATGGGGGCTTCTACTGAGGCCACAAAGAATGGGTATTTTATATGAGGGGCTCTGTGTGGTACTACTATTACCAGGGGTATTATCTGTTTCTGCAGTGTAGTATTGGGGAGCACAGCGGCACAGTATTGGGGGTAGTAGGATGATTTGTCCAGAAGATGGGAGGATGATGGAAAAGTAGTAAACTAAGATTTTTTTTTGTTAAACTGCAGAGATGGAAAATGGCGACAACATGGCGGTCTGGTCTGAAGGTCTGAAAGGAGAAGACGAGGACAGAAAACATCTACATCAAAGAAGACGTCACTGGACGTAATAGGTAAGTGCCCTGTATTTCTGTAGTGATGGGATCAGAGGCATAACGATGGCGGTGTGACCAGGTAGTGGAGGCAGGATATAGGTGTGGCTGGAGGTATAACATGGGCGTGGCTGGAGCTAGGGCATGGGTGGGGCCTGGAAGGGGGCCCTTGATTTATTTTGCCCGGGGGCCCTGAGGGTTCTCAGTCCGCCCCTTATCCAGTACTATTTTTCCTGTCAAAATCCACCAACACTTTGGCGGAATCTGACAGATCCTGTTATAACTCAGTGAGGGGAAACTGGTGTATGTCTTATGATAGATGGTGGAACTATGCAGCTACCCTTATACATAGAAGGACTTTCACAGTTCTTAAATCTTGCTTATATAATGGAAACTTTTTGGATGTGTTGAACTTGTGTCCAGTGTAGCTATAGTTAGGTCTCCCGATGGTGCGTGGGTCTGTATAGACTATACAGTAAAATGAACTAAGTAAAGCACTTGCTGGTAAAAGCATGCATTGTATTAAAAAAATGGCACTCATAAAAATGCCAACTTCAATCATGGTTTACTGGGAGACTATGCATTTGTAATGCTCCAGAGTGGCATTCCCACTCATACGCTCCCTCCTTCTATCTGTGTATGCTAATATAGGTCATCTTGTGTATTTATTTTAGGTCCTATACAATGTGCATTCCAATTTCTAATGTAACTGTTATGTTAACATGTAATGTGCCTGGTTCACCAGCAGGCGGCAGCAAATATGGCAGAGCTACAGTTAGGTAGAATGGAGCTTTCCATTCCATTCTAACCCACCTCTGTGGGGGGAGTGGGTAAGTTCCCCTTCCTGCAGGAAGGTTGGGGCCAGTTTCTAGAAGCAGTCTAGCTTACCCACTGCTAGGGGAAGCAGGGTGTGCTGGGCATGTCTCTGCTGGACATGCCCTGGCCTAGCCAAGCCAGTCAGAGCACCTTCAGCTGTGCTGGATGTGTAGGCCACAGCTTAGAGCCTCAGGAGCCAGGAGGAGAGTTCCCTGGCATAATTAAGAGACAGATTACAAAGAGAGAAGTTGCAGCATAAAGAAGAAGCTAGTTATACAGCAAGCCTGTCAGCACAGCAGAGCCAGAGAGCAACAGATGTAGCAAAGTTGAGGTTTCCTGCCAGAGTTTAATTCCAAAGCCTGCTGGGACCAAGACAAAGTTTGAAGATTGTGTCTGATGAAAGTTTATTAAAATAAATCTACTATTCAACTTCATCACAAGGTCTGGACTCAATTATTTATTCAAATTCCTCAACTATTCCCCCTATTTGTCTGCTTCAGAGCCAACACCTGGGGTCCAACCGTATCCAGGTAGGAGCACTGTGACATTCACTTACACTAGAAGGGACATATTAGGCCACCCTATACCACTCGGCCATTCCTACACCTGGGTACCCAATTCCCCTAATAGGGCCCCAGTGGGCAGCCCGCTGCACATTGTCATGGAGGACAAAGCTGCTTCCAGAGAATAGCTAATCTGATAGATCTTTTCTCCACTAATCTTTTAGTCTATTATCCACTAGATTGCAAAGGGTTTAAGCCATTGGGCCACTATAGGGTCTCTCTAACTTTCTAATTGTTGTGCACTTTAATGAGAAACATGAGACTAAGTTGCACATGTGACATGTGACTGATGGATATGACATCACTGGCCAAGGTCTAGAAGCAGTTGATGAACAGGGTTGCTGGGAGTTGAACCCCAATGAATGAGATACTGATGACCTATCCGGAGCATAGGTCATCAATAATTTATCCCAGGAAAACTCCCTTAACATTTGCTCATAGAACATTAAAAGGGTTTTCCAATCCCTATAATGCCCCTGCAAATGCCCGAGCCCCTCACACAGATTGTATTTACAGAATCATTGTCCCCGGCATCTGCGCCGCTTCTGATGCCCACATGGTGGCCAATGCATCTCCCCGTCGCTTGGGAGGCTTGTCCCCATCGCAGCCTGCTATTGGCTGTCACCTGCTCCACCCCCATCGCTGGATTTTTTCAATCTATGCGATGTGGAAAAGCAGCAGCATCCGTGCAGGCATCAGAAGTAATGCGGGTGTTGGGGGTTTAGGTAAGTATAATCGGTGTGTGGTGCCCGGGCATTTGGGGGGGGGGATTATAGGGGTTGAATAACCCATTTAATGCATGTTAATGAAAACCATAGAGAGGGTGTCTTCCCATATATTACAAAAGACAGAAAACTTCCCATGAATTATTTAGTATCAGGAGGGGATGTGGAGATTATACCTATGTTGAACGGTTTATATAATGCAGTGATAACATACATAGTAATTCATATTTCCTTGGGCTCTGATGTCTAAAATACTATATTGTCTGCAAAAAATCCCTCTCATTTCTCCATGTTATCTATTTCATGATATTTTGAAGTAACTAATTGCTGGCATTGAAGGTTTTGCAGCAATGCAACATATGTGATGTGTGTTTATAGCCATACAAAGAAGAGATAAGCACTGGACTGAACTGAAATATCAGTAGATGCATCAATAATAACCTGAATAATTAATTCTCGAACATCTGACCATTAATATTATGCATTCATTGGTCTTGTCTAGGATAAGGATTGGGCTGTTTACGATTCAAAGTTGCCTAGCTCATTTGTATTTAATAGAAGATTATTTTGTACATACCAACTATTGGATAATGTAAATCATAATATTGTTGAACCTATTTTGGTGGATTATGTAATAAAGTGGTTTTACATAAACAACTTTTAACATTCTGAATGTAGAGCTCCCCGATTGAAAGCCTCCATAGACAAGGTCTCTTCCTCTCTACTACTCTGTGACGCAGTCCTTGTTTATTATACTTGTTTTCGCATTTTATGTTATGCATGTAATCTTGTTTAATTAATGGTGTATCTAATGTTGCAATAAGATAATAATAATAATGATAATAATAATATGTATTGCCAAGCAGAGAAAAGATCAAAATATAAAAAATAACTTTAACATGAAAGTTTCTTCAAGATGACCTGTCAGAAGTCACTAACAGTCGATTTCCCTAAGTTTGTTTATATAGCATTATGCTCTGTATGCAACGCCAAAAGTTAAATCCTACATTATCTTTTTTTCTGAGAGCAGGATGTTCTTGTGCAGTCAATATTCTTCAGCTACCTGTCTGAAAAACAACATAATGGCCAGTATACAATACTAACGTGAATGGTTGAGTGACCTTTTGAGGGTCTCCCATGCATTAAAACTATTTAAAAAATTATATTATTTTAGTATAAGCAATGAAATGTAAAATTTTAGAAAAAGGCTATGAACTACTCCCCATACACGGGTGAAAGGGTGACGACCAAGAGTCCACCGAGACAATACACTTAAGAGTAGCTCTAAGCCAAATCCGTTTGGTAGGCACAGTGGATCGATACTAGCTGCATAACATGGAATTTCATGTGATATAACCATTCAGTTAGTTAGTTTGTCAATTTTATGCACTTGTATGTTCATTTAACAGTTTTCTAATGTATGTTTTATGATTCACCCTCTTGTGAACTATGTGTTACTGAAAATGACATTATGTTGTAACAAATAGGCATTTAGGATTGAAAGTGTTGTCCCATGAAAAATTATTATAGAATATAATATTAAAAATATTCTACAGCTTTCAAACCAGCATATGGATCTGAATACCTTTGCATGTAATGAAAAAATTTGTATAGCCTTTGAGTTATTCAAAAAAACATATCTGCATAGCGCCAGTGCATTTTCTTATTTCTTTGTCCTGCTCACTGAGATGTTCGCACATGCTCAGCTTCATCTTTTAACTGCTTCCTGAGCTGTAATAGGGAGAGAGCTATGGAAGAAAGACACGCCCCTGATAAAGTACACCCCCCTTGAGCTAACCAGCTTGATATAAATCTAGTAGCAATGGAGCAATGAATGTGGAGATCTCTGGATCCATATGAGGTACAGGGCTGGTTCTAGCATTAATTATGGGATAGCCCCTTTAACTTAAGCAGAAACATATCAAGGAAAATATGTATTAAATTCATATTTACTGATTTGCAACCCAATATCAAAGAAAGATCTTCAGGTCCCAAATGTTATTCCAAGATAATGAAAAACTTAAAGACATGACTTTTATTAACCCAAATGTGAACCTTTTTTAAGGTTGTTCATACATGTTTCCATGTATTATATCAATCAAGTGATTTCCATAATTACTCTGCATTACATTTGTTCTGAATTAAAGTGCAAAATCATAGCCAAAAGAATAATATGAAAAAACAAACATATATTCCAAAAAAGTATGACATTCCAAGTTAGTTAGGATTGCATGCTATGTATGAAATATCAAAAGGCAAGTATAAAGTAAAGTTATATAATTTGAAAGCTTCTGTCATATCCATCAGTTTCTTGCTGTATCACCTGTATGTGTATGGGTATACTGTATGTCCCTGTGTGAGGGAAATCTCCAACATACCATACAGTGTCAGTTTCCATGTATGTGTGCACAAGAAAAATTAAAGGGGTTTTCTGGGAGTGTAATATATTCCTCAGGATAGGTTGTCAATATCTGACTAGTGGGGGGTTCAACTCCCACCACACCCGCTGATCACATGAGAAAAAGTCACTAATATTGTACTCCAAGTAAACCCCTATAACATCCGTGGATCTCACTACAGTGCTTTAGTAACAGGCTCTTGGTGGAGCCACAACTACTTTAATCCCTTCAGGACCTCCGCCGCATATGTATGGTGGAAGTCCAGTCTGTAAACATGGTGCCCGCTTGCACGTGCAGTTGGCACCATAGCTGCAGGGTTTCTGCTATTTTAACCCCTTAAGGACCGGAGGTTTTTTTTTTGTGGGTTTTTTTTGCGCTCCCTGCCTTCCCAGAGCCATAGCTTTTTTATTTTTCGGTTCACATAGCCATATGATGGCTTGTTTTTTGCGGAACAAGTTGTACTTTCCAACGACACCATTTAATATTGCATATAATGTAGTGGGAAGCAGGAAAAAAAAATCCAAATGAGGTGAAATTGCAAAAAATAAAGCAATTCCACCACAGTTTTGCGGGTTTTTAACTTCCGATGTGCGATAAAACTGACCAGTTAATTTTATTCTACAGGTCAGTACGAATCTGGCGATACCCTATATGTATAGGTTTTCTTCCGTTTTGATATCGAAAAAAAAATTCAAAAGTGGGATCCAGTGGGATCCAGGATCCAGTGATCACCAGTCAGTAAAGTTTACTATAAGTACAGTGACTGAGTCACTCCACACAAAAACAAAAGTTTTAGATTTTCGGAAAACAGACTTTTCTAAAATGAGATCAGTGGTATACGAGTCCCTATCAGACTGGAACAATTTCAATGGAGTCCAAGAGAAATGGGACTACTTAAAATTGGCACTTCTGAAGGCACAGAAAAGTGCATTAGGCTTGTCAGTAAAGGCAAAAAAAGGAAGAGACCACTGTGGTACTCAGCAGAAGTGGCCAAAATCATTAAAAACAAAAAGATGGCATTCAGCAAGTATAAAAACACCCAAAACGAGGATGACCGGGAAATCTATAAGATGAGGCAGAGAGAGGCCAAGCAAGTTATAAGAGCTTCTAAAGCTCAGGCAGAAGAGAAATTAGCTCAGTCAGTGAAAAAAGGTGATAAGACATTCTTCAGATACATAAATGAAAAAAGGAAATTAAAAAAAGGAATTACCAAATTAAAAACAAAAGAAGGAAGGTATATGGAAGAGGATAAAGAAATAGCCGACTGCCTCAATGAATACTTCTGTTCAGTTTTTACAAAGGAAAATGAAGGAGAAGGACCTCAGTTAGGGAGGAAGACTAATGAATCCTTTGATGCATGTGTCTTTACAGAGGAAGAGGTTCTAAGTCAGCTGTCCAAAATTAATACAAATAAATCACAGGGGCCTGATGGGATACACCCAAAGCTATTAAAAGAGCTTAGGGGTGTACTAGCAAAACCATTAACAGATTTATTTAGCCAATCACTGGTAACAGGTGTCGTCCCAGAAGATTGGAAATTAGCAAACGTTGTGCCAATTCACAAGAAAGGTAGTAGAGAGGAAGCGGGCAACTATAGGCCAGTAAGCCTGACATCAATAGTGGGGAAATTAATGGAAACCATACTCAAGGAGAGGATTGTGGAACATCTAAAAACCCATGGGTTGATTGATAAAAAACAGCATGGGTTTACTTCAGGGAGATCATGTCAAACTAATCTTATTGACTTTTTTGATTGGGTGACTAAAATAATAGATGGCGGAGGTGCGGTAGACATCGCTTATCTGGACTTTAGTAAGGCATTTGATACTGTCCCACATAGAAGGCTTATCAATAAACTGCAGTCTTTGAGCTTGAGCTCACATATTGTTGAATGGATTAGGCAGTGGCTGAAGGACAAAAAACAGAGGGTTGTAGTCAATGGAGTATATTCAGACCATGGTATTGTTACCAGTGGGGTACCTCAGGGATCTGTTCTGGGACCCATATTGTTTAATATCTTTATCAGCGAAATTGCAGAAGGCCTCAATGGTAAGGTGTGTCTTTTGCTGATGACACAAAGATTTGTAACAGGGTTGATGTTCCTGGAGGGATACACCAAATGGAAAAGGATTTAGGAAAACTAGAGGAATGGTCAAAAATCTGGCAACTAAAATTTAATGTCGATAAGTGCAAGATAATGCACCTGGGGCGTAAAAACCCAAGAGCACAATATAAAATCAGTGATACAGTACTAACCTCAGTATCTGAGGAAAGGGATTTAGGGGTCATTATATCAGACGACCTAAAGGTGGGCAGACAATGTCACAGAGCAGCAGGTAATGCCAGCAGAATGCTTGGGTATATAGGGAGAGGCATTAACAGTAGAAAGAGGGAGGTGCTCGTGCCGCTCTACAGAGCACTAGTGAGACCTCATTTGGAGTATTGTGTGCAGTACTGGAGACCATATCTGCAGAAGGATATTGAAACTTTGGAGAGAGTTCAGAGAAGAGCTACTAAACTAGTACATGGATTGCAGGACAAAACTTACCAGGAAAGGTTAAAGGACCTTAACATGTATAGCTTGGAAGCAAGAAGAGACAGAGGGGATATGATAGAAACTTTTAAATACATAAAGGGAATCATCACGGTAAAAGAGGAGAGAATATTTAAAAGAAGAAAAACTGCTACAAGAGGACATAGTTTTAAATTAGAGGGTCAAAGGTTTAAAAGTAATATCAGGAAGAATTACTTTACTGAGAAAGTAGTGGACGCATGGAATAGCCTTCCTGCAGAAGTGGTAGCTGCAAATACAGTGAAGGAGTTTAAGCATGCATGGGATAGGCATAAGGCCATCCTTCATATAAGATAGGGCCTGGGGCTATTCATAGTATTCAGTATATTGGGCAGACTAGATGGGCCAAATGGTTCTTATCTGCCGACACATTCTATGGGAAAGAATCTGTTTTATTTTACTGTCGCCATGTTTTGACCCCTATAACTTTTTTGTAATTATATGTACAGAGCTGTATGGGGGCTATTTTTTTGCATTATAATCTTATCTTTTTAGTGATACCATTCTGGGGTGTGTATGACTTTTTGATCACCTTTTATTTAATTTTTTGTGGAAAATGAAGCAACCAAAAATGTCGAATCTGCCATTTGGACCCTTTTTTTTCCATTTTGTTGTTTGGCGTATAAGGAATATTTTTAAAAATTTTTATAGTATGGGCGTTTTTGCACATTGCGACACCCATGATGCATATTTTTTTTTTCAGTTTTTCGTTTTTTTATGTTTATTTTAGCAAAAGGGGGGTGATTTGAACTTTTATGTTTTTTTATGAATTTTTTTAACTTTTTTATTTTTTTACACTTTTTTATATAGTAAAAATGGGCAGGAATTTGGATTGATTTTACCATTTGTTATATGCCTTTTATCTACCTTTGTCTGTGAGTAGAATAAAACCGTTTTAATAACCATCTAGAGGGTTCTTCACTATTTGCCGATCATTTAATCCCACAGAGGAGGCGGTCTGATGAGGATCGAACCCTTTGATTGAGGAAGACGGAGGCGAATACCCCGATTCATTCACGTGTTTAGAAATCCTGAGCAGCACGGTTTCAAATTTTTACTATATGACTTTTCAGTGTGTCCACTCACCTCACTACATCGGAACCAGCAGCGCAAGTAACCGTCCGTGTTTTGGGACACAGGACTGACATCTTTTTTATTTCTTTTATACACTTTTTTATAACTTACAATCATTTGATTGCGATTATCATATATTCCAATGCAATAGCATTGGAATGTATGAAAACACATATTTCCTATAAAGCCTATAACAGGCAAAGCTCCATAGGAAATACTACAGAGCTGCCTGGGTTTCATTCATAGAAACCCAGGCTACTAGAGGCGCACTCCGGCTCCACCAATCGCCACACGTGGGAGCCGGAGCACAACCGAAAGTTTTACTTTCGGTTTGGATCGCGTGTAGATGACGTGGTCAGGATTGACCACAGCATCTCAGAGGTTAAATGTCCCCGATCAGCATTGCTGCCGGTCGCGGGCATTAGCCGCAGGCTACAAGAACTATGCGGACAACCGCGGCTAAGGCGCCTGCTTGAAGCAGGAGCAGGCGCCATCTTTAAAGACCGGACACAGAGCGTACTTAAGAGGTTAAATAGCAGAGACCCGCAGCACATGTATTCAATCAGCCATGTGACCATGGCATCAGAGCAGTCCGGAAGTGGAAGGCGCGTGCTTCTGCTCCGGGAACAGTGTTCCCCAGCTGAGATCAGGGAACCTGTTACATTGCACTTAGGGATGAGTGAATCGATTTCGGATACAACATGGTACCTTGGAACCGAACCCAAGTTTGGGAAATGTTTTTTTACAGTAGAAATTGATTTATGAAGTTATTATTTGAAGTTTTGTGAGACTTCGCAAAGTAATAACTTCGACTCATAGGAGCCAATACATTCTAATACTGTATGGAGTGCTCGCTCCATACAGTATTCAAACGAACTATCATGCAAATCGAATTCAGATGTTTTATCCGAAGTCGATCGTTCATCCCAAATTGTGCTAATAGACCAAAGCCTCAAGCAGGCTTCAGAGTCTATTAGATGAATATACCAATACAGGCCACTAGGTGGCACACTGTATTGTTATATTGAAAACTAAGTGTTTAATTATGGCTATATTTCCATCAATGAACACAATGAGCAATCTAATGAACAATCAATGAGCATTAGAGCAATCTAATGATACCCAGGGTGACTTTAAAAAAGTAAAAAAGTTTTTACAAATATAAAAAAATTATAAAATATAAAAGTTCAAATCACCCCCCTTAAAATAAAAATACTAAACCAATAAAAAAATAAATATCATGGGCATCACCGCGTGCAAAAATGCCCATAAAATTAAAATATAAATTAACAATATTAATGGTATATGGCAAATTGCGTAATGGGAACCAAAAAAATAGCCAATTTGCCATTTTTTTTGTCACTTCAGCGCCCCAATATTTTTTTTATAAAAAGTGATCCAAAAGTCGCAAACATTTCAAATTGGTATCACTGAAAAGTACAGATTGCCCAGCAAAAGATGATTTCTCACACAGCCCCATACAGATAACTACAAAAAAAGTTATAGGGGTCAGAACATAGTGATGAAATTATATTTTTTTCTCAAAGGATTACATTTTTTTTCAGTATTAAAACACAAAAAAAATTATACAAGTGTGGTATAGTTGTAACCGTACTGACCTGGAGAATGAAGATAACAGGTCAATTTTACTGCATAGTGTACGATGTGAAAAAAAAATAAAAACTTTTGTCAGAATTGCGTTTTTTCCCAATTCTACCTCATTTGGATTTTTTTTTCCTGCTTCCCACTACATGGTATGCTACTGTAAGTGGCACCATTAGAAAGTAAAACTTGTCCCGCAAAAAAATAGCCCTCATAAGGCTATATGAATGGAAATATAAAAAAGTTAGGAATATGGGAAGGCAGGGAGTGAAAAACGAAAACACGAATATGGAAAATCTCACGGTCGTAAGGGTTAAATTAGCAAAAAAGCATAGCCAGTCAAAACTGTGTCTCCCAAATGTCCTAAGCAATGGTGAAAGTCTAACTCCAGAAAATGCAGCCTTGTAACAGACTACCACTCTGAATATAACCACAATTAAATGAGACATTTAACCAATATACATATTTTATAAATGAAATTACATTTTTTATCAGTGTAAAGTGGTTTTCTGTGATCGTTCACTAATATCAGATTGGTGGGGGTCTGAATCCCAGAACCCCACCTTCTAGCTATTTGAAAGTGCTGCAAAGCTTATTAAACAAAAAATATGAGTGACAAGTCATTTTTATTTTATTATTTTAAAAAATGAAAACAAAATAATATAGTTATTTTTATACCGCCAAATATTTCACATATTTCCACACCTGATTTTCTTAGTTTTTATGCACAGTTGAGTGGAAGAAAGGCCAAGCAACTCAACTATGCACTAACACATAACTGGGGTGCAGAAAAATGGCAGCAGGTGCTCTGGACTGAGGAATCACATTTTTGGCCGTAATAGAAGACAGTTTGTTCATAGAAGGGCTCAGGAGCAGTACAATAATGAGTTTTTGCAGGCAACAGTGAAGCATGGTTCCTTGCAAGTTTGGGACTGCATTTCAGAAAATGGAGTTGGGGATTTATGGTGTCCTCGGTGCTAAGAAATACAGGAAGATACTTATCCATCATGCAATACTATAAGGGAGGGGTCTGATTGGCTCCATTTTATTCTGTAGCAGGACAATAACTCCAAACATACAGCCAATGTCATTAGGAACTATCACCAGTGTAAAGAACAAAGAGTTCAGGAAGTGGCAACTTGGAGGAGGAGGAGGTGGAATAGGAGGTTGGGGTGGCATCAGGTGGGAATGCTATGGGAGTTGAAGTTCTCATCACAGCCAAAAAGGATTCATGTCTGCCTGCAGTGCCACAGGCCTCATTCACAGACTCAGGGCCATGGCACCTGCAAAGAGGAGAGCGGTCCCGTAACAAAAACACAGGCCTCAGGTCAACCTGCAATGGAACAGGCCATTATCCACTGTATTTAAGAATTGAAAATGTATCTTCTTGGAAAAAAGAAATATGAAGCGCTTCAGATACAACATATGAGAATCTCCTTGAAAGCCTAACACGTCTCACCACGTAGAACGCTGAGATCTTGTCAACACATGGGATGCCGGGATCCAACTGCTATAACACAAACTGACTGCCTACACTGGAGACAGCGGGAGTCGCTGTACCTGAGTGGAGCACCACATACCACTACGTGGGAGGTCATAGAAACCGACAATGTACGATCTCTAAACAGTGAGCAAAGACCCTTAAGTACCACTGAATAGATAATGTTCTGTTATATGCAAGAGATTGCAAAACCAGCACAATAAGTTGCATTTGGCCTCATGCACACGAATGTGGCAAGTTGCGGTCCACTATGCATGGACAATGACCGTGGGGCAGCTGCTTGCGGATCGTGGACTAATTCACTTGAATGGGGTTTGCGATCCGCATTCGTAGGTCCGCACAGCAAAAAAATAGGACATGTTCTATCTTTTTGCGGAACGGAAGCAAGGCCAGAAACACCACTGAAGCACTCCATAGTGCTTATGTGGTGTTCCGATCCGTGCCTCTGTTCCGAATGTCCGTAATTGCGGACCCATTCCGGTGAATGGGTCCACATCCGTGATGCAGAATGCACACGGAGCGGTGCCTATGTATTGCGAACCTGCTTGATATTTATGCCTCTGCCTGCAGAGTCAGCGAATCAATACAGAGAGTAACAATTCAGGATCTTGAAGCAGCGAGTAAAGACCCTTCAGTATCACTAAATAGACAGTGTTCTGATATATGAGAGAGGACATAAAGGCCAGCGAGTTGCATTTATAAATGAGTTGTTCAATTTCAAACTGATACAAAGTATCTATTGGAACTGTTTGCTGGCTTGAAAAGTCCGTGAATCAATAGGAAACATTTGTTGACTTATATCAGTGCACCAGGATTATAAGTGAACTATAGAGCTATATGAGTGTTAATTTATACCAAATATTTATTGGGATTGTATGTTTATTTCAGCTCATTTTTATCCTATATATCATATGCTCATGTTTACTTCTTTGAAAAGATGGTAAATGACATTGAATGACATTTACGGCTCATGTAGGAATAAGTAAATGTAGGAATAAATAAATAAAACTGGTGCAGAATAAGCCTCCCTGCACCCTCCCAGTACTCTCTGAGCACTCTACCTATGCTGTCTCTCCCGCTTGGCACGTCTTTTCCTATGCTCAGCTCACAGGACAACTGCATAGACTGCGCGGGATGAGGGTTTTATAGGGCTGTGACATTATAGGGGATGGCTATCTGCAGATTGGCTGGCTGCACAGCATTATGTGTTATCTTGCATTCCCAGGCTTGTCACCGCTACACTTAGTTTTGCTTTGTAACACTTGCAGCCACCATTTTAGGAAAACCTGATTCCTTACCACAAAGCACGAGAAAATTCAGATTTGTTGCGAATCGAAGTTTTCCCAAACTTTTAACCAAATTTTGCTACAAATTCTTTGCTTCGCTCAACACTAGTTGCAACGGTATATCCAGGTGAAATACCTAGAAATCAAAGTCCATGGGGGAAATTTATTATTCCCCATCTCTGTGTTTTTGGAGCTAAAAAGTTGTAAAACACTGTTTCTCAACTTTTTAAACACCATTGCTACTGAGTCTAGTCATAACTGGTGTTTTTATGCTGTCCTCACCGGTTTCCAAAAAGGGGGCTTGGCAAGGGTGGGGGCAACACCCCAGCACATTCACCATCATTTACACCAGAAACTGGCATAAATCATGACTGAAATGCCAGCTACAAATTGGTGTATGTTTCAGTCTGCCTTATGAACTACCAAAGGAGGCGTTTAATTTATGGCGAAGCCTGCACCCCGCCATAAATTAAATGCCTCCTCCTACGATGGCACAAATCTTATCACATGTAGCACAAGTTGGTCTTGGTAAATCAGGACCCATATGTCTAAATGCCAGTAATTCTTATAATAGTGTTATTCACAATGCTTCCTTGTAACAGTGCAAACCACAGTATTCTGGGATTGAAAATATCATGCATTCATGAGATTTAACCAAGGGATGAGAGGTGACATGGAGGAAATGAAGTCGGTGTATTTTAGATTTTTTTTCCCCCGACTATTGACCTAGGGGTAAGCAAATAACAAAGGCAAGGGACAATCTTAAAAAAAAAAGACTTCATCGTCACTATACAGTTATATAAACAGTGTTCTTACTTTGAGGAATCTTGTAATTTCTTCTGAAAGCCAACAAGTGTTTCTGCTAAAACCAGCTCATTGGATAGTGTATTTTACAGCTTAACCTCCCTCTCGAACAGGTTAATCTGTAGTCATTCGCTTACTAACGTTATTAAAAATTTATTTTTAAATGGGTGAAATCAGAAAAAAATAATAAAGAACAAAGGAGATGATAGAAAAATAGATAGATACAGACAGACCAACAAACAGAGAGATAGGTAGGTAGATAGATAGATAGATAGATAGATAGATACAGACTGACAAGATAGATAGATAGATAGATAGATAGATAGATAAAGACAGACTGATAAGTAGATAGATAGATAGATAGATAGATACAGACTGACAAGCAGAGACATAGATAGATACATCAATAGATAGAGAGATAGATAGATAGATAGATAGATAGATAGATAGATACAGACTGACAAGCAATGAGATAGATAGATAGATAGATAGATAGATAGATAGATACCAACAAAAAGAGAGGTAGATAGAGAAATAAATAGATAGATACAGACCAATAGATAGATAGATAGATATAGACAGACCAACAAACAGAAAGACAGATAGCTAGACAGATAGATAGCTAGAGACCGATAGATAGATAGATAGATAGATAGATAGATAGATAGATAGATAGAAAGATAGATAGATACCAATAGACAGATAGATAAATATGATACCAAGCACCAATATAGAACCACTTGACACTGACCAGGTATATGTAGTACTAGCGCCGTTCACTTAGGGACCGCCGGCTATTCAGTAGGCGGCTTCCCCGTACCTTCAATCCTTTCGGCGTTCTCTGTCCTATCCCTGGTGCGGTACACAGGTGGTATCTCTAGATTTGCAGCACACGCCCCGGCCGGTGGCGTGTAGCTGCCACTGATGTAGAGGGATCACGTTCGCGTGCTCTGGAGCCGGCTAGTGATAAGCAGATAAAGGAGCAAGAAGACAATGCATACGCAGGACTCCCTAAGGAAGGACAACGCAAATCTAGAGATACCACCTGTGTACCGCACCAGGGATAGGACAGAGAACGCCGAAAGGATTGAAGGTACGGGGAAGCCGCTTACTGAATAGCCGGCGGTCCCTAAGTGAACGGCGCTAGTACTACATATACTTGGTCAGTGTCAAGTGGTTCTATATTGGTGCTTGGTATTATAATAGCGTACAACACTCTGGAGATATAAAACATTGGCGCAGTATACTCTTTATTATTTGTTATAGTTTATATCCTGTTTGCAGTGGGTGGTGTGGTCCCCTGCGATATACTGCAGCCTGGAGGGTGCGCGATATAGCAATTGTTATACATAGATAGATAAATACACTGGGCTAGAAACTAGTGACACCCCTAAAACCAATAGAGGAAAAACTGCCTCTTTATTAAAAGTTAATTTTCAAATGGGTGAAATCAGAAAATATATAAATAAAGAACAAAGGAGATTATAGAAAAATAGATAGATACAGTCAGACCGACAAACATAGAGATAGATAGACAGATAGATAGATAGATAGATAGATAGATAGATAGATAGATAAACAAGACAGACCCATTGGATGGATATAACAGTATTCTTATTGTCTGTGTGTATTACAATGCTTTTTACCTATATTTATGCAACTTGCACTACATTGGAACACTAGGGAGCAGGCTTTCACTATGCATTAGGCTGTCTGTAATATCCTCAGAGAAAGTGTAACTCACCAAGCAATCCATCTGTAAAATGGTAATTCGGCAGTGTTCCAGCAAGACTCCTGCTGTGCAATATAAGAAAGCATAAGAATATGACAGTACTAATGGTAAACAGTGGCCTCTCTGTCAGGAGACTAAGGGGCTGCCCATCTTACCTTTGCCTGTATGTATATATACAGCTGTTTGGTTAGCGGCATACAGTATGGGGAACAGATGAATTTAAAGTTCACTTCAGCTCTTTTATTCCAAGATCATTCTTGTCTTTCATCAAATCATAAAAAATAAAATAACAATATAAAGGCATGCAAATATAAAAGATGTCAATACATTTTTGAAGCTGTATATGCTGTTATTAAGGCTTCCAATCCAGCAATCATGCACAAGTAACGTATAACCATACATTTTACTAATAGTAACCTTTTATGGATTAGTCATTACAAAGTTGGACAAGTAAAGGTATGATTCCTTTGTTGTGGTGTAGTGGATTGCACATGAACCTGTAACAGATGGTATCACTGTTAAAAAGGACAGTCTTACTCCTCCATGCGTTATGGTTGATTTCCATGACAAAGCTATCTATCAACTTCTAAACCAGTCATTCTAGACTCATCAAAGCTGAGAATGAAATAAATCTTTCAGAGGGTGCACAATATGAACATCTGCCATTTACTGATAGCATCACTTTTTTTTCATACAGCTAGTTAACAGTTGGCACCATCAAGAAAAATGTTCTGACTGTTTATTGAACCAGTAGCAGCTCTACTTTGACTATTAATAGTTGGGGATGCTCTATTTTCTATATTATACTACAGGTGTGTTTAAATCTACCTTGGATTATGTTGACTAGTAGTATAAATTAGGGCGTACCTACAATTTCAGATAACTATTCAACTATTCAGGGTAAGCAGTCATGTGTGTATGAGGAATAGCACAATTTCTAGACATTAATGCACTTTTAGCAGTTTTTCTCTTTTGCAGGCTTTAAAACAGGAGATTCTACTTCGTAAAGAAGCAGAAGAGCATGGTACATTGTAAAGAAATACTATGGTCACCATCTGGAAACACAACTAGCAAATTCAGAAACTGCTACCTGTCTTCCTACTATTTTTGTTGGTAGCAAGTGAAGGCTACCTGAGGTTCTTCAACAGAGCCCATGCAAGGCTGGATTGACTTGGTTGCTAGGGACCCAGGCTATATCTGTGAATAAAAATAGCACAAAACTGGTGTGAGCTCACTTGAAGCAAAACTTCCAAAATGATGAAAAGAGTAGCAGATAAGCAGGGTCAGAGCCAGGAGAGATGGATAAAACCAAATAGCAGATGAGGTTAATCATGACCAAGGTCAGAATATCAGGAGAATCAGAAGAAGCACGTTTAGCGGATGAGGGGTTAATTCAGGAAACAAGTCATGATCGTTACATAGAGGGTTAACAAGAAGGTCTAGAGTTAGTGTGCAAAGCACAGAGGTACAAACTGAAATGGGTAGCATACATAAAGGGGTTCTCAGGGAATTAGGAAAGTGAAAATACTTAAATATTGCTCTATTGCTAACATGTTTTGTCTAGGGAGCAAAAAAGTTAACATGTAACAGTGGACTAGGTAGGCCTCTCACTCTAAATATTTGTCACTGCTTAAAAAGACGCTAAAATAAAATAATACATTTCTTTGTTGAATAATAAAATGCTAAAAGCTAGGGCAGAGCCCCAATAAACTTATAGGCTGAACAAGGAATAGCGTGTGGCTATGGTGCAGAGTCAAGGAAGGGAGCTGGCACTCTGTAGATGTAATTGCTGCTCTCAACGAATTGGACATGCCACCGCTGTTAGTATGTTTGATTTCACTCCAAAATCTCTTTGATGACCAAAAAAATTCCCTGAAAAGTGTATTTGGGTGCTTGTATCATAAACATAATAAACTGCCTTGGGAATCCAACAAGGACACTAAAAAGAGGTACAAAAATAGCGGTATAAACCTTCAGGCACAGAGATCGGCATAGCCTTTCTGTGCTGACTCTCGCTATCTGCTGCTAGTAGAGGTGTTGCTCTGCGCATTTCATCTAAATAACTGTCTCATCAGGAGCTGCCTATTTACAGCATAGATATAAAGTATCAGAGATGTTGCATTCATATCAGCTCTATTCCCTATTCTACCACTGGGACCCCCACCGATCATGAGAACTGGGGCACCGTACCCCCTGCAACCCGCCTAAAATTAATGGAGCGGCGGATGGCCCATGCGTGTGGCCGCTCCATTGATCTCTATGGAAATTCTGGAGATATCCGAGTGCTGCACTTGGCTATCTCAAGCTACTTTTGACTGCTCCCTTTTTTAGACATTTCTCAAGGCTCTTCAAGAGAGGCATTAAAAGTCTAAATATGAAATAAATTTGATACATGCAATATACCCCACTTTACATGCAATATACCCCACTTTTAACTTAGTAAACCTCCCCCTTGGCGTGTTAAAAAGGATGATCGAATAAGTTTGGACTGAACTGGGTTTAGTCTGAACTTTGCTATTTTTCGGATGGCAGACAAACCTGAATAATTTAAGGTTACTTTCGGAGAACTCAATCAAAACAGGATGTAGCAACATTTTAGTGCACATCTCGGCGGGGAAAAAGCACTAGAGAGGAAGAAGAAGGGTTCTCACATGACCTAGCAACCAATCAGACTCCACTTTTCATTTTTGACAGCTCCTTTTGGAAAATGAAAGGTGGAATCTGATTGCTTGCTATGGGCAACTAAGCCAGTTCTACTTTACACCAGTTTGATAAATGACTGCCAATGTTCGCAGCTTATGACTAGCAGAGTCCTGATGCCAATGTGTCTGAAAAGGGGGCCATTTGCTACCCCCCGTGGTCACCCCCCACCTCTGCCACCATGAACATCAGAAGCGCAGCAGCAGCCAGTTCAGTTTCCTCAAAATGATGGAGCAGTTTTCCACATACAGCGCCAAGCTGAGGCCAGTCAGCAAGCCAACAGCTCTTGCCTCAATGTCCAGGTTCAGGCCTACCTAAACTCTGGCCAGTCTCTGGCACATACCCTGTTACTTGAGCCCATGAATTTCTGGGCAGGCAGACTGGAACAGTGACCCGAACTGGTACAGCACGCTCTCTTTCTAATTTGATGACCAGCCTCCAGTGTCATTTCTGAGAAAGTTTTCCACATCGCGGGGGGTGTGGTGACACCCAAAAAGACCAACTTGTCCTCCACCAGTGTCCAAACATCACATTTGTCAAAATGAACCAAGCCTGGATTCAAAAGGATTTTTACACTCCTCTGGCTAAAGCTGATGAATAGATCTAGTCTTGTTGGCAGTGCCCCATTGTGAAACTGTTGCTGCCGGCCTGCCGCCATCATGCCACTGCTATGACCTGTCTACCATCACGTTCTATACAGCTGATGCCGCCACCACATCATACCACTGCTCTGTCCACCACATTCTGTATGGCTGCTGCCTCTTGCATCATTCCAATGCTCCAACCTGCCTACCATCACATTATGTATGGCTGCTGCTGCTGCCATCATCATGCTACTGCTGCAAATTGCCTACACTCATAGTCTGTATGGTTGCTGCTGCCGCGTCCATCATGCCAATGCTGTGACCTGCCTACCTTCACGTTCTATATGGCTACGGCTGCTGCAGCCATCATGCGACTGCTGTGGCCTGCCTACCTTTACGTTTTATATAGCTGCTGCTGTCGCCTCCATCATACAACTGCTGCGAACTGCCTTCCATCACATTCAGTATGGCTGCTGCTTCCAGCATACCACCCATGCCATCATACCACTGCTGTGGCCTACTGACCATCATCTTCCATAAGGCTGCTCCTCTCTGCTAATCCCCTACTGATACCATTATTAACTCAAAGCATCTGCCACTACTGCTACCAGGCTCGTACTGGCCCACCAGGGAGCCGGGGAAATCCTTGGTGGGCCCTGCATAGAAGATGTATGCGATAAGCTCCGCCCTGTACATTCATACGCATTCGGATGCATGCATGTATGACAGAGTATGTATGTAAGAGTACATGCATGTATGACACCATATGTATTTAAGAGTATGTGCACGTATGACACTTTATGTATGTAAGAGTGCTGCATGTATGAAAGTGTGTGTATTTGAGAGTGCCTGCATGTATGACAGTGTGTGTATGCAACAATGCTGCATATATCACAGTGTGTGTATTTACAGTGCTGCATATATGACAGTGTGTTTATGTAAGAGTGCTGCATGTATGAAAGTGTGAGTATGTAAGAGTGCCTGCATGTACAACAGTGTGTGTATGTAAGAGTACTTGCATGTATGACAGTGTGTATGTAAAAGTGCTTGCATGTATGACAGTTTGTGTATGTAACAGTGCTGCATATATGACAGTGTGTGAATGTAAGAGGGCCTGCATGTATAACAGTGTGTGTATGTAATAGTGGATGTAAGTATGACACTGTGTGTATGTAAGAGTGCCTGCATGTATGAAAGTGTGTGTATGTAAGAATGCCTACATATATGACAATGTGTGTATGTATTTATGACAGTGGGCCTGAATGTATGACATTGTGTGTATGTAAGAGAATCTGCATATATGACAGTGTGTGTATGTAACAGTGCCTGCATGTATGGCAGTGTGTGTATTTAAGAGTGCCTGCATGTATGACAGTGTGTGTATGTAAGAGTACATGCTTTTATGACAGTGTGTGTATATAAAAGGGCTGCATGTATGACAGTGTGAGTATGCAAAAGTGCTGCATGTATGACAGTGTGTGTATGTAAGAGTGCTGCATGTATGAAAATGTGTGTATGAAAGACTGCCTGCATGTATGACAGTGTGTGTATATAAGATCACCAACATATATGACAGTGTATGTATATAAGAGCTCCTGCATGTATGACAGTGTGTGTATGTAATAGTGCCGCATTTATGACAGTGTGCTTATGTAAGAGCGTATATGTATGAGTGCATACATGTATGACAGTGTGTGTATGTAAGCACGCCTGCATGTATGACAGTGTGCATATGTAAGTGTGCCTGTATGTATGACAGTGTATGTATGTAAGACTACATGCATATATGACAGTGTGTGTATGTAAGGGTACATGCATGTATGACAGAGTATGTATGTAAGAGTACATGCATGTATGACAGTGGGTGTATGTAAGAGTGCTGCATATATGAAAGTGTGTGTATCTAAGAGTGCCTGCATGTATGACAGTAAGTGTATATAAAAGTGCTGCACGTGAGTGTTTATCCCAGCCATAACTCATCTCTTCAACCTATTACTAACCTTTGGTGTCTTCCCCTCTGGTTTTCAACATGCTACCATTACACCCATCCTCAAAAATCCTTCACTTGACCCATCTTCTTTGTCCATTTATCGCCCATATCACTTCTTCCATATGCCTAAAAGCTACTTGAGCAACATGTCCATTCTGAACTGTCCTCTCACCTCTCCTCCTCCTCCATCTTTGACCGGCTACAATCTGACTTCCGACCCCACCACTTAGCTGAGACTGCCCTAACCAAAGTCACCAATGACCTACTAATAGCCAAAACCAAAAAACATTACCCTTTTCCTTGACCTGTCCTCTGCTTTTTACACTGTTGACCACTTCTGTTGCAAACTCTCTCATCTCTTGGCATCACTGACCTGGCCCTCTCCTGGATCACATCATACCTCACAGACCAGACATTTAGCGTCTCCCACTCTCACACCACCTCCTCATCTCATTCCCTCTCTGTTGGTGTCCCACAAGGCTCTGTCCTAGGACCCCTGCTCTTCTCTATCTACACTTTTGGCCTGGGACAGACTAGAGTCCCAAGGCTTTCAGTATCACTTTTATGCTGATGACATACAAATCTACTTCTCCAGACATCCACCACCTTACTATCCAGAATCCCAAAATGCCTATCTTCCATATCCTCCTTCTTCTCCTCTCGCTATATAAAACTTAACATGGATAAAAAAGAAATTCATCATCTTTAACCCATCTTGCTTCCCTTCCCCCCTCAACAGACCTATCTCTCACGATCAATGGCTTCACACTCTCCCCAGTCAACCAAGTCTGCTGTCTTGGAGTGACCTTGGAATCTGCCCTCTTCTTACGACCGCAATCCAAGCCCTTTCCACCAGCTGCCGCTTCCAACTCAAAAACATCTCCCGCATCTGCTCTTTCCTCAACTTTGAGTCTGCGAAAATGCTTACATGCCCTTATCATCTCCCGCCTAATGTACTGCAGCATTCTCCTCTGTGGCCTTCCATATAGCACTCTCTCAGCCCTCCAATCTATCCTCAACTCTGCTGCCCAACTAATTAACCTCTCATCCTGTTACTCCTCTGCCTCTTCCCCCTGTTAAATCCCTTCACTGGCTCCCCATTGCCCATCGAATTCAGTTCAAAATGCTAACAAATACTAGGCTGTCCACAACCTGTCCCCTCCCTACATCTCTGAGCTACTTTCCCGATACATCCCCACACGTAATCTCCGATCCTCACAAGACCTCCTTCTCTCCTCTCCTCTTCTCTTATCACCTCTTCCCACAATCGCCTCCACGATTTGTCCTGTGCATCCCCCATCCTCTGGAACTTGCTACCCCAGCATATCAGACTCTCACCTACAATTAAATCCTTCAAAAGAAACCTGAAAACCCACCTCTTTAGACAAGCCTACAACCCATGACAATTCTGCCTCTATACTGCCATAACCATCTTCACCCTCACCTACTGTGTCCTTCTCCCATACCATGTAGGTTGTAAGCCCTCACGGGCAGGGCCCTCTCTCCTTCTGTACCAGTTTGTAACCCGTCTTCTTCATGCTTAGTGCAATTGTCTGTATAATGTATGTATACCCCTTTTCATACGTACAGCACTATGGAATGAATGGCGCTTTAATAATAATAATAAAAATAATAATAATGTATGACAGTGGGCCTGCATGACAGTAAGAGTGCTTTCATATCTGATAGTGTGTGTATGAGAGAGTGCCTGCATGTATGACAGTGTATGCATGTAAGAGTGCATGCATGTATGACAGTGCGTGTATGCAAGAGTACTTGCATGTATGACAGTGTATGTAAGAGTACATGCATGTATGACAGTGTGTGTATGTAAGAGTGCTACATATATGAAAGTGTGTGTATGTAAAAGTGCCTGCATGTATGACAGTGTGTGTATTTAAGATTGCTGTATGTATGATAGTGTGTGTATGTAAGAGTGCCTGCATGTATGACTGTGTGTATATAAGAGTGCCTGCATGTATGACAGTGTGTGTATGTTAGAATGTCAGTGGCCTGAAGAAGCGCAACTTTGCATGAAACAGCTGTATGTGTGGATTACGTGTTGGCCGCCGCCATTGCTTCTGCTGAAGTTGTTGTGTCACATTCCGGATGAATATAGGATTGCGTTTACTATTACTGCATGGGTGAGTTCCGCCGTTTTACCTTCTCTATTGGATCCCATTGATATATTTCTTGTTTGGCGTGGGCACCGCAATAAGAGTGCCTGCCTGTATGACAGTGTTTATGTAAGAGTGCTGCATATATGAACGTGTGTATGTAATTGCACCTGCATGCATGACAGTGTGTGTATATAAGAGCGTCTGCATGTATGACAGTGTGTGTATGTAAGAGTGCCTGCATATATGACAGTGTATGCATGTAAAAGAACATGCATGTATGACAGTGTGTGTATGTAAGAGTACATGCATGTATATCAGTGTATCAATTTAAAAGTACATGCATGTATGACAGTGTACTTATGTAAGAGTGCTGCACATATTAAAGTGTGTGTATGTAAGAGCGCCTGCATCAATGGCAGTGTCTGTATGTAAGAGCACCTGTATGTATGACAGTGTGTGTATGTAAGAGTTCATGCATATATGACAGTGTGTGTATGTAAGAATGACTGCATGTATGACAGTGTATGTATGAAAGTATGCCGGCATGTGTAGAAGTGTGCGTGTGAAAGAGCGCCGGCATGTATAGAAGTGTGCGTGTAAAAGAGTACCGGTATGTGTATAAGTGTGCGTGTAAAAGAGTGCCGGCATGTGCAAAAGTAGTGAGCTTGAAGGGGGTGCCTAAGTTAAAACTCTTTAGGCCAAACTACAGGAATGCTGTTAAAATAAAAATGAAAAACAAAACAAATAAACTTAAACTCACCCTCCTTATCACTATTTGATCCAGCACCAATACCCTGTTCTCTCCTTCGGGCTGCAGCTGGGACATAATAGTTTGGTTGCTGCTGTAAAATGCCTGTGTACCGCACTTGACTGCTGTAACTAGTCACTGGCCTCAGTGGTGTACAGCATCAAGACCAGTGATTATCTGCAGCGGTCATGTGCACTATTACACTACAGCATCCTATAGAAAGGATTATTTTAAAGGATGTTGATGCAAATCGGTAAACCCCCATAAGCATCAATATTTGCATGAAACTATAGGGTGGGCCCCTAGACTCACTTCTACTGGTAAGAGCTTGGCACCCCAGTCCGACACTGACTACTACTACCAGCACTACTACTACTATTACTATTACTATTACTATTACTACTTCCACCCATAGACAGCTTTATTTGTTCCATGCTATGCTGCTTCTGCTGCCACTACTTTTGCAGCCACATACCTTTATATCTGTACCCTTTCCACATCCATACTACAATGCAGCTGATCCCAATTAAAAGGAAGAATTGTTTTGGGCTTGCTCACAACCAGCCACTTTTTCTTCTAACAATCAACACTTGCACGTGTTGTATGGGCAGGCATTCCGACCTTGTTAAGGCATAATTTTTGGATGCTTGGTCCCCCAAGCTACAGATGACGTGTTTAAAGGGTAACTGTCATATTTTAATTTTATTTGCTAGTTTATTAGAGCTAGGCATGTATACCTGAGTTAGTCTGTCAATGATTGTTTCCTCATTTCACTGGTTCTCTTCTGGCCCTTAGTTTACCTGCAATAACAACAATCTCCGTCCATCCCTCTGCTCTGCAAAGGGAGTGAATACAAGTGCTGCCCTGAGTGACATGTCTGCCTGCTGGGAGACTTAGCAGTATGTTGTATGTGTACAACTACAAGTCCCAGCTGTACAATGACGCTATTAATACACATAGGATCTTCCCCCTACCTATTCTTGTACAGAACTCCTCTCGTCTGTGAGCTCTTTTGCCCAGCATTTGTCTCCCCATTGCCTGCAGCTACTCAGTAAAGCCTTCAGCCCTGAGTCTGTGCAGCTGAAGGGGTTAAGAATCCGGGGAGAGAGCAGACAGCAGCAGAGGCAGTGAAGGGAAGTGTGGCCAGCACAGTGATGTCTGGTGTACAGACACACATCTGCTCTTTAAGGCTTGTGCACGAATCATCATCAGAGCAGGGAAAGAAGCTGACACCACAGGTCACGTGACCCTCAGTGAAATCTGAGAAAGGAGCAACTACAGATGCAGTAAGTGCATGGCAAAGCTGTTACATTTCATTATTTAGAAACATACAAAAAAATAACTCGGACAAGCCCTTTAATGTCCTCTGTCCCTTTCCACTGCTCCCTTAAAGGACAGTTTCTATGGCTTGTCTGTCTCTGGCTAAGAAGATAGGAATATGGAGGGGCAGTCAGTCACACTGCATGCCTGTATTAGGCTTTAGAGTGAGGAGGCGTGTCTCTCAGTAATCCAATCTGATTGGCTAGCATGGGGCTGCTGGCTACAGCAAGTGTGTTTGGGAGGTGAGGGAAAGCAGTTTTGGCCTCAGAGAACTGGCAGAGAAGCCATTTTGAGAAGGTCCTCATATCGTAAAAGTTTAAACAGCCGTAACTAAGGGAAAAACTCAAGGAAAACAGTGGTAGGTGAAGAAACTAAAGATTGCTTTATGCATAATGCTGCTGCAGCAGTAACATATGTTAAAATTGATTTTTTGATGAAAACATGACAGTTACCCTTTAAACATGATTTGCCCCTGAAAATGGACAATTTTTGGCAGCATAACACATGTGCCTGAGCGGTATGTTTTGGAACATGCTGTCAAATGTGCCTTTACCCACAGCTATGTATGTCAGAGCCACTCAGACATAATTTACTATTGCTGTCATTGTGTTACAGAGCTTGGACAGGGGGGGGAATTCATAAAAAATAAATAAATAAATAAAATTGTCAGTCCTAGGAGGCCAGAAGGGGTTTTATACCAACTTTCAGGGCAATTGAAGCAACTTCAGTTTGGCCCAAATCGAATCAGTTCCAAACCAAACTTTGTCAAAAATTCGGTGAACCGGGCCCAAAATAAATCTCAAGTGGTTCGCTCATCTCTAGTACATGACTTTAGGTACAGTACAACTGTACTTTTCAGCAATTATAAAGCAATATCTACAGCTGTACATGGTTCTTCTTGATTTCTCATGTGATATTTATGGACTATCAGATGATTCTGAACTTGAAAATGATTTGGGACTATTTTGCGTGGTTGTCAGATTGTCAGGATTTTTAAGTAAAGGAGGTAACTGTCATTTTATTGTATTGTGCTCTAATAGGGCATATCATCTTCAGTTGGTAAGAAAGGTACCTAAGCAAGCATACATTATTTTCTTACAACATTAAGCAAACTGTCTTGAAATGTTCCCCAATAACCTTTATGTGAATTGTCACTAGAAAGACAAATCTGCTCATACATCATCAGTGTCAGAGTCCTCTTTCTGCAGCTCTATCCGTAATTAGCAAAGCCTTACTGGTGCTCAAGGCTTGTGCATCTGTCGCCTTGATAAAAAGGACGCTATTGCTCATTTTAGATAACATGCTAACCTTACAGATTTCCAGAACCAGCATAAACTCTGTTACTGATTTATATTACTTACTTCTTAGTGAGGAAACCCTGTTACCATCAGTAGCATTATATTTATTATTTTAATGTCACACATAAAGTTTCAGTTATTAGTTGTTGTTTTTTCTCACATTATGGGCACATTGTATTTAAACAACAGCATCTGCCACCAGGTTTTTTCTGCCCTATCTGAGGGCAGGGTAAAGTAGTGACAGACAGCCTGATAATAGTGGTGTGTCACTTATGCATTTGATTTCATTTAATCACAGTTCATTCTTAGCAGCATGAGCCAAGGTCTGTGTGAGCCTGGAGTTCCTGTGTTCATGAGTGGTGGACTCCTGTCACTGATTGACATCTTCTTCTTATTGCTCTACGTAAGGAGAAAGCTGCCAGTCAGCAGCTGGCGGGCAGGGTGAGTTGGCAGCCCATTAATATTAAGGACTCCAGAGAGAGCAGGCATCATAGAGAGGACTCCTGGCTCAGCTAGTACTGCAAACTAATAAACTGTGTTTTTTTTTTCCTCACAAGAAAAAAAAGTAAGAGACACACCCCTATAATCAAGGTGATTGTCACTACCCTCACATAGGACAGCATAAACTTATTGAAAGATTCCTTTTAACTATTCTTACAGGTTTGACAATACCATCAAAACATTTTGTACTGGTTCATTTAAGTGTTCTGATTACTCATTTGAGCCAATTTATTCATCTGAGCTGCAATAATGTTTATTATATAATTACTTAATTTTTGATGCAATAATTCTCTTAAAACAGTTAACTTTACCATCCGGAAGGCATTTTCACTACATTATCAAATGGGGAGAAAAAAGACTGGATCGCACATCCACAATGCTTAACCCTTGATATATGCTCTTCAGCTAAATACTATGGTACTAGTCCCCCATATCGCATGCAAATAGTGGAGACATTAGTTTACATTTTGATCAAAAGGCAGTAAGACCACTGTAAGGCCATAGTATTTAGCTGAAGAGCATATATCAAGGGTTAAGCTTTGTGGATGTGCGATCCAGTCTTTTTTCTCCTCATTTGATTTTCACTACATTATATAGTGCAGGCGAATAGCTAAGCATGTGCCTATGACCTTTTTTCATTGCTGTATTTTGTAAAACACTCGAGTCACATTTACACTACCCCAATGAGCAGACAATTATTGGGAAGGAACCGTTCCTTACCAATAGCTGCCTTCATGACAGTAAAGATGACAAGCTGCAATTACATACAGCGATCACCACCACTGTATGGGGACAAGCAATGGCTGCTGCTACCACTCTACTTCTACTGCCCAGATATGATGAATGGGATTTCACCCAATAAATAAGCATTTTGTTCAATCATAGGGAGCAGAGACCAATATACTTACACAGTTAAATAGCCATTCACCTACAATATAATGCAGTGGAAATGTTTTTGGATGTTAGAGCTACTGTCAGGTCCCCTTTAAATTATGCTTTGCTTCCTTGTGAAGTCTGATATTTTATGCAAAGTGTTTTCCCTCATTATTGATTTTCATTAAACTTATGCAGTTTACCTGTTATTGACAAAAAAGATAGATGCTGTCCTTCAAAAATCTGTCCTTCAAAATGATGTTTACAACTGTCCGCATCAAATCTAAAGACAGTCATTTCTGAGTTTATTCAGACAATTTACAGTCTACTAATGTATCCAGAGAAGCATTAGCAAGTGCCTGAAAAGGGCAGACCTTTATTTCTTATATTTACGGACTCTGACAAGCAATGGTTCCACAGGATTGGGGCATAGCAAATGTTGTGCCAGTATTCAAAAAGGGTCCAAAAACAGAGCCTGGAAATTATAGGACGGTAAGTTTAACATCTGTTGTTGGTAAACTGTTTGAAGGTTTTCTAAGAGATGCTATCTTGGAGTATCTCAATGAAAATAAGCAAATAACGCCAAATCAGCATGGCTTCATGAGTAGAGTTGAGCGAACCCGAACTGTATAGTTCGGGTTCGTACTGAATTTTGGGGTGTTCGGGACATGGACCCGAACCCAAACATTTTCAAAAAAGTTTGGGTTTGGGTCCGATTTCTTTCTGCTTTCTGAAGGGCTGCACAGCAGCCAATCAGCAAACATTTTACTTCATGCCCTAAGAAGCCATCACAGCCATGCCTACTAATGGCATGGCTGTGATTTGCTGAGTGCAGCATGTGATCCAGCCTATTTATAAGCTGGAGTCACGTACTGCTGCACGTCACTCTGCTCATTTGAGCTTAGGGAGAGGATGTTGGTGCTGCAATCAGGGACAGAATAGGGCAGAAATTAGAAGAACCTGTGCTACTTTAATCCACAAGATACAGCAAATAGAGAGGGAGGGAGCTTCAGCAATCCAACATTTCCGTACCCAGCCACTGCAAGGGAAATCTTTTTTTGTAATCCATCTGTTACTGAGGTGGTGCTCGGCGGCCATATTAGCCACTGCAGTGTACTGCATATGTGCCAGCCAGCCAGGGACATCAGCCTAATCCTATTTTGTAGCTCAGTGAAGGAAAAAAAATAAAAAAATTCTGGCTGCTCAAGTCCTCTATATTGCCTTTTGTATGTTTAAGGGGTGACATAGTCGATTTGTCTAGCCTGGGATCTGTGGTGCCACAGAGCACTTGTGTATACAATGTACAAAAATGTATATTACATTTCAGCTAACAAATAGTGCATCAGTGTATTTTAGTTAAAAAAAAAAAGTGGTCATCCTGATCTACCAAGCCTATTTTACACCGCCAAAATATATTTGACATTTCTGCGGTGAAATAGAGAATCCGTGTAATTTTGGGGGAAAAAACATATTTCTTTTCCACAAAACAGTTCTGCATACACCGTCCAATGACTGGGAAATAGTGGAAATAGTGCTTCTTTGTTTTTTATAGAAAAAAAACGTTATTCAAGGTCAACCAAACAGTCTGAAATACCCATTCCAACCACCTATTTTACATTGCTGCTGTGAAATACAGCATAAGTGTATTTTTTTGACAAAAAAGTGGAAATCCTGATTAGAGTTCAGCGAACACCTGGATGTTCGGGTTCGAGAAGTTCAGCCGAGCTTCCCAAAAATGTTCGGGTTCAGTATCCGAACTCGACTCGAACTTCATCCCGAACCCCATTGAAGTCAATGGGGACCCGAACTTTTGGGCACTATAAAGGCTGTAAAATAGTCCAGGAAAGTGCTAGAGGGCTGCAAAAGGCAGCAAAATGTAGGTAAATCCCCAGCAAACAAATGTGTATAGAGAAATGAATTAAAATAAAATAAGATAAATAAAAATTAAGCAATATCAATTGGAGAGAGGTCCCATAGCAGAGAATCAGGTGTCATGTCACCCACCAATAGAGAAGGCCACTTTCATTTATTTAGGCCCCAGCACCCAGACAGAAGACAGAGGTCGCATAGCAGAGAATCAGGTGTCATTTAACCCACCAATGGAGAAGGCCACTTTCATTTATTTAGGCCCCAGCACCCAGACAGAGGACAGAAGTCGCATAGCAGAGAATCAGGCATCATGTCATCCACCAATGGAGAAGGCCAATTTTCGATAATTAGGCCCCTGGCACCCAGACGGAGGAGAGAGGTCGCATAGCAGAGAATCAGGCTTCATGTCAGCCAGCAATAGAGAAGGCCACTTTCATTTATTTAGGCCCCAGCACCCAGACAGAGGACAGAGGTCGCATAGCAGAGAATCAGGAGTCATGTCACCCACCAATGGAGAAGGCCACTTTTCGATAATTAGGCCCCTGTAACCCAGACGGAGGTGAGAGGTTGCATAGCAGAGAATCAGGCTTCATGTCACCAAGCAATAGAGAAGGCCACTTCCAGATATATAGCCCACGGCACCCAGACAGAGGACATAGGTCGCATAGCAGAGAATCAGGTGTCATGTCACCCACCAATGGAGAAGGCCACTTTCATTTATTTAGGCCCCAGCACCCAGACAGAGGACAGAGGTCGCATAGCAGAGAATCAGGAGTCATGTCACCCACCAATGGAGAAGGCCACTTTTCGATAATTAGGCCCCTGGCACCCAGACAGAGGAGAGAGGTAGCATAGCAGAGAATCAGGCTTCATGTCACCCAGCAATAGAGAAGGCCACTTCCAGATATTAAGCCCACGGCACCCAGATGGAGGAGAGAGGTCTCATAGCAGAGAATCAGGCGTCATGTCACCCACCAATGGAGAAGGCCGCTTTCATTTATTTAGGCCCCAGCACCCAGACAGAGGACAGAGGTCGCATAGCAGAGAATCAGGAGTCATGTCACCCACCAATGGAGAAGGCCACTTTTCGATAATTAGGCCCCTTCACCCAGACGGAGGAGAGAGGTCGCATAGCAGAGAATCAGGCGTCATGTCACCCACCAATGGAGAAGGCCACTTTCATTTATTTAGGCCCCAGCACCCAGACAGAGGTCGCATAGCAGAGAATCAGGAGTCATGTCACCCACCAATGGAGAAGGCCACTTTTCGATAATTAGGCCCCTGGCACCCAGACGGAGGAGAGAGGTCTCATAGCAGAGAATCAGGCGTCATGTCACCCACCAATGGAGAAGGCCACTTTCATTTATTTAGGCCCCAGCACCCAGACAGAGGACAGAGGTCGCATAGCAGAGAATCAGGAGTCATGTCACTCACCAATGGAGAAGGCCACTTTTCGATAATTAGGCCCCTGTAACCCAGACGGAGGAGAGAGGTTGCATAGCAGAGAATCAGGCTTCATGTCAGCCAGCAATAGAGAAGGCCACTTTCATTTATTTAGGCCCCAGCACCCAGACAGAAGACAGAGGTCGCATAGCAGAGAATCAGGTGTCATTTAACCCACCAATGGAGAAGGCCACTTTCATTTATTTAGGCCCCAGCACCCAGACAGAGGACAGAAGTCGCATAGCAGAGAATCAGGCATCATGTCATCCACCAATGGAGAAGGCCAATTTTCGATAATTAGGCCCCTGGCACCCAGACGGAGGAGAGAGGTCGCATAGCAGAGAATCAGGCTTCATGTCAGCCAGCAATAGAGAAGGCCACTTTCATTTATTTAGGCCCCAGCACCCAGACAGAGGACATAGGTCGCATAGCAGAGAATCAGGCGTCATGTCACCCACCAATGGAGAAGGCCACTTTCATTTATTTAGGCCCCAGCACCCAGACAGAGGACAGAGGTCGCATAGCAGAGAATCAGGAGTCATGTCACCCATTAATGGAGAAGGCCACTTTTCGATAATTAGGCCCCTGGCACCCAGACGGAGGAGAGAGGTCGCATAGCAGAGAATCAGGCTTCATGTCACCCAGCAATAGAGAAGGCCACTTCCAGATATTAAGCCCACGGCACCCAGATGGAGGAGAGAGGTCTCATAGCAGAGAATCAGGCGTCATGTCACCCACCAATGGAGAAGGCCACTTTCATTTATTTAGGCCTCAGCACCCAGACAGAGGACAGAGGTCGCATAGCAGAGAATCAGGAGTCATGTCACCCACCAATGGAGAAAGCCACTTTTCGATAATTAGGCCCCTGCACCCAGACGGAGGAGAGAGGTCGCATAGCAGAGAATCAGGCGTCATGTCACCCACCAATAGAGAAGGCCACTTTCAGATATTTAGGCCCCAGCACCCAGACAGAGGACAGAGGTCGCATAGCAGAGAATCAGGCGTCATGTCACCCACCAATGGAGAAGGCCACTTTTCGATAATTAGGCCCCTGGCACCCAGACGGAGGAGAGAGGTCTCATAGCAGAGAATCAGGCGTCATGTCACCCACCAATGGAGAAGGCCACTTTCATTTATTTAGGCCCCAGCACCCAGACAGAGGACAGAGGTCGCATAGCAGAGAATCAGGAGTCATGTCACCCACCAATGGAGAAGGCCACTTTTCGATAATTAGGCCCCTGGCACCCAGACAGAGGAGAGAGGTTGCATAGCAGAGAATCAGGCTTCATGTCACCCAGCAATAGAGAAGGCCACTTTCATATATTTAGGCCCCAGCACCCAGACAGAGGACAGAGGTCGGATAGCAGAGAATCAGGTGTCATGTCACCCACCAATGGAGAAGGCCACTTTCATTTATTTAGGCCCCAGCACCCAGACAGAGGACAGAGGTCGCATAGCAGAGAATCAGGCGTCATGTCACCCACCAATGGAGAAGGCCACTTTTCGATAATTAGGCCCCTGGCACCCAGACGGAGGAGAGAGGTCGCATAGCAGAGAATCAGGCGTCATGTCACCCACCAATGGAGAAGGCCACTTTTCGATTTATTTAGGCCCCAGCACCCAGACAGAGGACAGAGGTCGCATAGCAGAGAATCAGGCGTCATGTCACCCACCAATGGAGAAGGCCACTTTCATTTATTTAGGCCCCAGCACCCAGACAGAGGACAGAGGTCGCATAGCAGAGAATCAGGAGTCATGTCACCCACCAATGGAGAAGGCCACTTTTCGATAATTAGGCCCTGGCACCCAGACGGAGGAGAGAGGTCTCATAGCAGAGAATCAGGCGTCATGTCACCCACCAATGGAGAAGGCCACTTTCATTTATTTAGGCCCCAGCACCCAGACAGAGGACAGAGGTCGCATAGCAGAGAATCAGGAGTCATGTCACCCACCAATGGAGAAGGCCACTTTTCGATAATTAGGCCCCTGCACCCAGACGGAGGAGAGAGGTCGCATAGCAGAGAATCAGGCTTCATGTCACCCAGCAATAGAGAAGGCCACTTTCATATATTTAGGCCCCAGCACCCAGACAGAGGACAGAGGTCGCATAGCAGAGAATCAGGTGTCATGTCACCCACCAATGGAGAAGGCCACTTTCATTTATTTAGGCCCCAGCACCCAGACAGAGGACAGAAGTCGCATAGCAGAGAATCAGGCAGTCATGTCACCCACCAATGGAGAAGGCCACTTTTCGATAATTAGGCCCCTGGCACCCAGACGGAGGAGAGAGGTCGCATAGCAGAGAATCAGGCTTCATGTCACCCAGCAATAGAGAAGGCCACTTTCATTTATTTAGGCCCCAGCACCCAGACAGAGGACAGAGGTCGCATAGCAGAGAATCAGGCGTCATGTCACCCACCAATGGAGAAGGCCACTTTCATTTATTTAGGCCCCAGCACCCAGACAGAGGACAGAGGTCGCATAGCAGAGAATCAGGAGTCATGTCACCCACCAATGGAGAAGGCCACTTTTCGATAATTAGGCCCCTGGCACCCAGACGGAGGAGAGAGGTCGCATAGCAGAGAATCAGGCGTCATGTCACCCACCAATGGAGAAGGCCACTTTCAGATAATTAGGCCCACGGCACCCAGACGGAGGAGAGAGGTCTCATAGCAGAGAATCAGGCGTCATGTCACCCACCAATGGAGAAGGCCACTTTCATTTATTTATGCCCCATCACCCAGACAGAGGACAGAGGTCGCATTGCAGAGAATCAGGAGTCATGTCACCCACCAATGGAGAAGGCCACTTTTCGATAATTAGGCCCCTGTAACCCAGACGGAGGAGAGAGTTGCATAGCAGAGAATCAGGCTTCATGTCACCCAGCAATAGAGAAGGCCACTTCCAGATATTTAGCCCACGGCACCCAGACAGAGGACAGAGGTCTCATAGCAGAGAATCAGAGGTCATGTCACCCACCAATGGAGAAGGCCACTTTTTGATAATTAGGCCCCTGGCACCCAGACGGAGGAGAGAGGTCTCATAGCAGAGAATCAGGCGTCATGTCACCCACCAATGGAGAAGGCCACTTTCATTTATTTAGGCCCCAGCACCCAGACAGAGGACAGAGGTCGCATAGCAGAGAATCAGGAGTCATGTCACCCACCAATGGAGAAGGCCACTTTTCGATAATTAGGCCCCTGTAACCCAGACGGAGGAGAGAGGTTGCATAGCAGAGAATCAGGCTTCATGTCACCAAGAAATAGAGAAGGCCACTTCCAGATATTTAGCCCACTGCACCCAGACAGAGGACAGAGGTCTCATAGCAGAGAATCAGGCTTCATATCACACACCACTGGAACAGGCCACTTTCAGATAAATAGGCCCCTGGCAAGTAGACGTAGGAAAGGTTCATTCAACTTTTGGTTGCACCGCAATATAATGGTAAAATTAATTAAAAAAAAGATTTCAATAAAGAAGTGCCCTGGAGTACAAGAATATATGGTTGAGGGGGAGGCAGTTATAAATGTCTCTTCTGCACAAGGGATGGACAGGTCCTGTGGGATCCATGCCTTGTTCATTTTTATGAACGTCAGCTTGTCCACGTTGGCTGTGGACAGGCGGCTGCGTTTGTCAGTAATGACGCCCCCTGCCGTGCTGAATACACGTTCAGACAAAACGCTGGCCGCCAGGCAGGCCAGCACCTCCAAGGCATAAAAGGCTAGCTCTGGCCACGTGGACAATTTGGAGACCCAGAAGTTGAATGGGGCCGAACCATGTTAGTGAAATGCTGCATCCTGCTAACACGTTCCGTATCAGGTGTTGGTGCAGTTAGCTTTGGCGTGGTGACAAAACTTTTCCACATTTCTGCCATGCTAACCCTACCCTCAGAGTAGCTGGCTGTGACACAGCTGCGTTGGTGACCTCTTGCTCCTCATCTGCCTTCGCCTTGGGCTTCCAATAGTTCCCCTGTGACATTTGGGAATGCTCTCAGGAGCGCGTCTACCAGCGTGCGCTTGTACTCGCGCAACTTCCTATCACGCTCCAGTGAAGCAAGTAAGGTGGGCACATTGTCTTTGTAACGGGGATCCAGCAGGGTGGCAACCCAGTAGTCCGCACACGTTAAAATGTGGGCAACTCTGCTGTCGTTGCGCAGGCACTGCAGCATGTAGTCGCTCATGTGTGCCAGGCTGCCGAGAGGTAAGGATGCAACAGAAGTAAGATATGGGGCGGCACTACCAGACTCTCCGCTCCTCACACCATTCACCGCCGGACAATCCTCCAATCAAGATAAACACGTTGGCGGTGCTTCGCTGAGTAAGATAAAGTCCATAAAGATAATGTTGAAAAGAGATGAAGTCAGCGGCACTTACCCGTTTAAAGAACGGTTCAAGACTTTATTGTAATCCATAATTACATCGAAGGTACATCAGTCGGGCCTGGGGGCGGACAAACTCTCCTCACAATAGATAAGCATGCTTGAGCCAGACGAAGCGCAGTTGTTGAGCGAAACGGCAGCCGCCGCTTATCTATTGTGAGGAGAGTTTGTCCGCCCCCAGGTCCGACTGATGTACCTTCGATGTAATTATGGATTACAATAAAGTCTTGAACCGTTCTTTACACGGGTGAGTGCCGCTGACTTAATATCTTTTCAACATTACCTGCCCAGAGGTAAGGACAAGCTGTCCTCTGTGGGAGGCGTATCGTCATCGTCCTCCGTATACCCCCAGCCACGCACCAGTGATGGGCCTGAGCTGTGTCGGGTGCCACCCCGCTGTGAACCTGCTTCATCCTCATCCTCATCCTCCTCCACCTACTCCTCATCCTCCTCGTCCTCCAGTAGTGGGCCCTGGCTGGCCACATTTGTACCTGGCCTCTGCTGTTGCAAAAAACCTCCCTCTGAGGCACTTCTAACAGACTGGCCTGAAAGTGCTAAAAATGACCCCTCATCCTCCTCCTCCTGGGCCACCTCCTCTTCCATCATCACCCTAAGTGTTTTCCCAAGGAGACATAGAAGTGGTATTGTAATGCTGATAATGGAGTCATCGCCACTGGCCATGTTGGTGGAGTACTCGAAACAGCGCAATAGGGCACACAGGTCTCGCATGGAGGCCCAATAATTGGTGGTGAAGTGGTGCTGTTTTGCAGTGCGACTGACCCGTGCGTGCTGCAGCTGAAACTACACTATGGCCTGCTGATGGTTGCACAGTCTCTCCAGCATGTGCAAGGTGGAGTTCCACCTGGTGGGCATGTCGCATATGAGGCGGTGAGTGGGAAGGCCGAAGTTACGCAAGTTGTGCAAGTTCACAACAATACTTAGTGCATCTATCGGTAATATGTAGTCAGACAGGCGAGCAGCGGCAGGATGTGAACGCCGGAAGTGCACACAGACGGCCCGCTCTATATGCAGCAGCTCTGACATGTCGGGGTAGTTGTGAATGAACTTCTGCACCACCAAATTCAGCACCTGCGCCAGGCAAGGAATGTGCGTCAAACCGGCTAGTCCAAAAGCTGCGACGAGATTTCGCCCATTATCGCACACCACCAGGCCGGGCTTGAGGCCCACCGGCAGCAACCACTGGTCGGTCTGTTGTTCAATACCCTGCCACAACTCCTGAGCAGTGTGGGGCCTGTCCCGCAAACATATGAGTTTCAGAACGGCCTGCTGACGTTTAAGCCAGGCTGTGCTGAAATTGTTGGTGAAGGTGTGTGGCTGAGTGGATGAGCAGGTGGATGAGCAGAGGAGGAGGAAACTGAGTTTGAGGAGTAGGCTACAGGAGGCAAAGAATGATGCCCTGAGATCCTTGGGGCCCAGCTGCCACTACATTTACCCAGTGTGCAGATAGGGAGATATACCGTCCCTGGCCGTGCTTACAGGTCCACGTATCTGTGGTTAGGTGGACCTTGCCACAGATGGCATTGCGCAGTGCACACTTGATTTTATCAGACACTTGGTTGTGCAGGGAAGGCACGGCTGTCTTGGAGAAGTAGTGATGGCTGGGAACAACATACTGTGGGACAGCCATCGCCTTCAGCTGTTTGAAGCTGTCTGTGTCCACCAGCCTGAATGACAGCATTTCAAAGGCCAGTAGTTTAGAAATGCTGACATTCAGGCCCAGGGCTCGAGGGTGGCTAGGTGGGAATTTACGCTTTCTCTCCAAGGTTTGTGAGATGAACGCTGCTGTGTGACATGGTGGAGATGCTTGGTGACGCAGGTGGAGGTGTTGGTGGCACATCCTCTGTTTGGTGGGCGGCAGGTGCCAACATTCCTCCCGAGGCAGAGGAAGAGGCCGAGGCAGCAGCAGAAAAGGGAGCAGGGGGAGCCAGAGTGAGTTCCTTGTTTTTAAGGTGTTTACTCCACTGTAGTTCATGCTTGGCATGTAGATGCATGGTCATGCAGGTTGTGCTAACGTTCAGAACGTTAATGCATTGCTTCAGGCTCTGATGGCACAGCGTGCAAACCACTCGGGTCTTGTCGTCAGCACATTGTTTAAAGAAGTGCCATGCCAGGGAACTCCTTGAAGCTGCCTTTGGGGTGCTCGGTCCCTGGTGGCGGTGGCCAGAAGCAGGCAAACTCTCTTGTGCGGCGGCTGTTCTGCTTTTTTCCCCTGCTCTCTCTTTTGCTACGCTGTTGGCTCGGTCTCACCACTGCCTCTTCCTCTGAACTATGAAAGTCAGTGGCACGACCTTCATTCCATGTGGGATCTAGGACCTCATCAACCCCTGCATCGTCTTCCAAACAGTCTTCCTCCCTGACATCCTGTTCGGTCTGCACACTGCAAAAAGACGCAGCAGTTGGCACCGACCTGTGTTTTGTCATCATCAGAGACGTGCGGACTCCGATGAGGTGGTATTCCCTTGTCCTCATCATCAGGAAACATAAGTGGTTGTGCATCAGTGCATTCTATGTCTTCCACCACTGGGGAAAGGCTAGGTGGATTCCTTTGGGAAACCTTGCCAGCAGAGTCTTGAAACAGCATAAGGGACTGCTGCATAACTTGAGGCTCAGACAGTTTCCATGATATGCATGGGGGTGATGTGACGGATTGATAGGCTTGGTTTTCAGGCGCTACCTGTGCGCTTTCTGCAGAAGACTGGGTGGGAGATAATGTTGTGAACGTGCTGGATCCACTGTCGGCCACCCAATTGACTAGCGCCTGTACTTGCTCAGGCCTTACCATCCTTACAACGGCATTGAGCCCCATCAAATATCGCTGTACATTCTGGCGGGTACTGGAACCTGAGGTAGTTGGTTCACTAGGACATGTGGCTGTGGCAGAATGGCCACGTCCTCTCCCAGTATCAGAGGGTCCACTAACACCATCACGACCGCGTCCATGTCCCTTACTAGATGTTTTCCTCATTGTTACCGTTCACCAAGCACCACAATAAGAAAAAAAATATTTGGCCCAATGTATTGATTTCAAATTCAGGCCTTTTTGTACAGGCACCTAACACTATCTACCTATTTATTTATGTACCGTATTACACTAATCCAGACACAGCAGTAACCACAGATTTAGGGGATTATCAATTGTAGGCCTAGTATTTAGGCCCTGGATGAAAGGTATCCTTTTCTGGACAGATTTACACTTGGAGATGCACAGTAGCGTATGAAAAAATATGTAGGATTATGCCTTCAGCAATTGTATGTTAACACTTTGTGTAATGTACTCTTTAACGGACAGAAATACACTTGGAGGTGCACACTAGTGTATGAAGTTATTGAGGATGAGCCTCTCAGCACTTGTATATACACGTTGAGTGTAATATACCCTTTTACGGACAGAAATACACTATGAGATACACAATAGTATGTACAGATTTACAGGATTATTCTTTCAGCAATCGTAATGTAACACTTTTTGTAATATATACCCTTTTACGGAAAGAAATATACTTGGAGATGCACGCTGAATGTAATAAACTCTTTTACGGACAGATTAACACTTGGCCTGCAACAGCTGGAACACCAGATTCAGGGTATTGCTATATTGGCAAGTGAATTTCACCCAAGAACAAAATCTATCCTTTGACGGATACTATTAAACTTGTCCAGTCACAGCTGGAACACCAGATTTACTGTATTTCTATTTTGGCAACTGAATTTCACCGCAGAAAATAATAAATCCTTTGACGGACACTATTAAACTTGGCCAGCCACTGCTGGGACACCAGATTTACGGTATTGCTATTTTGGCAATTGAATTTCACCCCAGAAAAAAAATATATCCTTTGCCGGACACTATTAAACTTGTCCAGTCACAGCTGGAACACCAGATTTACTGTATTTATATTTTTTCAACTATATTTCACCCCAGAACAAAATCTATCCTTTGACGGACACTATGAAAATTATCCAGTCACAGCTGGAACACCAGATTTACTGTATTTATATTTTTGCAACTGTAGTTCACCACAGAACAAAATCTATCCTTTGACGGATAGTATTAAACTTGAAAAAAATATACCCTTTTACGGACAGATTCAAACTAGGCCTGCAACAGCTGGAACACCAGATTTACTGTATTTCTATTTTTGCTACTGACTTTCACCCCATAAAATAATATATCCTGTGACGGACACTAGGGAAATTGTCCAGTCACAGCTGGAACACCAGATTCAGGGTATTGCTATTTTGACAATTAAATTTCACCCCAGAACAAAATCTAACCTGTGACGGAAACTTTTAAACTTGGCCAGCCACATCTGAAACCACTGATTTATGGTACTGCTATTTTGGCAATTGATTTTCACCCCAGAAAAAAAATATATCCTTTGCCGGACACTATTAAACTTGTCCAGCCACAGCTGGAACACCAGATTTATGGTATTTCTATTTTTGCAACTGAATTTCACCGCAGAAAATAATATATCCTATGACGGACACTATGAAACTTGTCCAGTCACAGCTGGAACACCAGATTTACGGTATTGCTATTTTGGCAATTAAATTTCACCCCAGAAAATATCTATCCTTTGCCGGACACAATTGAACTTGGCCAGCCACTGCTGGGACGCCAGATTTACGGTATTGCTATTTTGGCAATTGAATTTAACCCCAGAATAAAATATATCCTTTGCCGGAACTTTGCCAGCCACTGCTGGGACACTAGATTTACGGTATTGCTATTTTGGCTATTGAATTTCACCCTAGAACAAAATATATCCTTTGCCGGACACTATTAAACTTTGCCAGCCACTGCTGGGACACCAGATTTAGGGGATTACTATTTTGGCAATTGAATTTCACCATAGAAAAAAATCTATCCTTTGCCAGACAGCAGACAGTATTACACTTGGCTAGCCACAGCTGGAACACCAGATTTAGGGGATTGCTATTTTGGGAATTGAATTTAATCCCTTAATAAAATATTGAAATTTCTATCCTGAGTTTCTAGGGGTGACAACAAGCACAGCCAAGCCCCTGATGTAGGATATAGCAAAAATAAAACTAGTATTGATGGATTTGGTGGCAGCTTGATCTGGTGCACCACAAGTCACAAAATGGCCGCCGATCACCCCAGAAAAAAGTGACAGAAAAACGCTCAGTGCAGCCTAAAAACCAGTGAGCAATTAACTAGCAAAAGTTGAATGATTTACAGCTGTAGATCAATCACTTCATTAGGTGTTTTTGCTTTCTTTTCCCTGCCTAATCTCGCCCTCACAGAAGCTGCGTCCTCTCCCTACACTAATCAGAGCAGTGTGACGTGCGGCACTACGTGACTCCAGCTTAAATTGAGGCTGGGTCACATGCTGCACTTGGCCTACTAATGGCATGGCTGTGATGGCTTCTTAGGGCAAGAAGTAAAACGCTAGCTGATTGGCTGCTGTGCAGCCCTTTAGAAAGCAGGAAGAAATCGCCGAACAACGGACTCGAATCCGAACTTTTTTGAAAATGTTTGGGTCCAGGTGCCGAACACCCCAAAATTCGGTACGAACCCGAACTATGCAGTTCTGGTTCGCTCATCCCTAATCCTGATCTACAAAGTATTTTTAAATACACTGCCTAAATACAGATTTCACATTACAGCTGAGAAATAGTGCATTATTCTTTTTTTGTGGGAAAAAAGCAATATTCTTGCTTCACAAAGCAGTTGTACATACATGGTATAAATATCTAATTTAAATTTACAGCAGTAAAAAACTACATTTTGGGCTTTTATTGAAAAGGCTCCTTTAGGCAGAAAAAACTGTTGTGCAGCCGTCGTTTAAATAATTATTTCCAATTTATAGCAGTCAAATACTGCATTTGTGAATTTTGGTGACCAAATCCGTGTTCTGGGTCCCCAAATCTGGTGTTCATACATAGTATAAATATCTACTTTTAATGTACAGCAGTTAAAAACTGCATTTTGGGGTTTTATTGAAAAAAGCTCTGTTTTACGCCGAAAAAACAGTTGTGCATCCGTCGTTTAAATAATTATTTCCAATTTATAGCAGTCAAATACTGCTTTTGTGAGATTTGGTGACCAAATCCGTGTTCTGGGTCCCCAAATCTGTTGTCCGTACATAGTATAAATATCTACTTTTAATGTACAGCATTCAAAAACTGCATTTTGGGGTTTTATTGAAAAAAGACGTGTTTTATACCGAAAAAACAGTTGTACATCCGGCGTATAAATAATTAATTTTAATTTGCAGCAGTGAAATACTAATTTTCTTCATTTTATTACAAAAATACTTGTTCTTGTTCCACAAATCACTTGTGCATACAGCGTACCAAACATCTTTTTACATTTCCGAATAGAAATTGAGAATCAGTGTATTTTGGGAACAAAAACATTATTCTGGGTCCACAGAGCATTTTTATGACACCGCACTGCCTTAGCGAACATAATTGTCGACTAGTGGCAGGTAAATTGACATCGTAGAGAGACCAATCTTTCAGCTTGGTGGTTGAACGCAAATAATAAGGAGAACATCAAATAAGGGACGTGGGCATGGTCGTGGTGGTGTTGGTGGAGCTCCTGTTGCTGGGAGAGGACGTGGCCGTTCAATGCCAACTACCGCTCCAAGTCAATTAAATCAGCATCTACATAATTATTGTGTAATAGTATCTAATTCAAAAATAAATTCAGGTTCTAACTGGAACAACATACAAATTATATCACCTTCTCTCTAATTCTGCCTCACCTATGCAAATCAAGTTTTTATGGGTCACTGCTATAGGTAGTTTTGAAAATGTAATGATACAAATCGTGGGTCAATAAACCATTCTTATATTTTTACACAGTGGAGTTCATTTATCAAACTGGTGTAAAGTCAAACTGACTTAGTTGCCCATAGCAACCAATTATATCCTATCTTTCATTTTGGACAGTTCCTTTGGAAAATGAAAGGAGGAATCTGATTGGTTGCTTTGATACATTACCCCAGTATGTTCATTGACTACTGTCTTTAGTTTTATACTAGTTTGGCCTACAAATTGCTTCCCACAATGATAGGGTAACCAGTAAATAAATTGTTAAAATTTAATGGGACCCTACTGTGTCCTCAGAATTGACCTATAAAGCTAATTACATGTTCCTACTGTTAATCCTCCCATCAGTCATAAACTGTATTAGCTTACGCTCAAAAGTCTTGTCTTCATGTTAGAAATCAGCTTTCATAATGTACCTAACGTCATCACCAGGTAGCTTATGGAGTCATTGGGGATGTTGCACTGGATGAGGCGAGTCACGAGTCATCCCCCTGATCTCACACCCATCTCTCACTCTCCCAGACTTCCCTTTCCCTCTCACAGACTTCTCCTTACTTTTTTGAAATCAGTGCCCGACTGAGCAAAATCTTGCGTTGGTGCAGAAGACCTCCTTGAGCTTATGCAATCCAGACATGTGCAACGAGTGGAAGTGTAGACTCCTTGGCTTCAAGCGTTCACTGGGTTTAGCTGACATTGGTTCCAGAGCATGTGCAATGAGTGCTTGAAGACCAAGTTTATACACCTCCTCTCACTGTGCATGTCTGGATAACTGCATGGGCACATTAGGAAGGCAAGTTGTGATTTGAGAGGAGGTCTACGAGAGCAAGATGGGTGTTAAGCTAGTGGATGACTGGTGACTCACCTCATCCAGCATGTAGCATTGACTCCATAGGCTACCTAGTGATGACATTAGGTACATTTTTAAAGTTGATTTTTTTACATGAAGACAATACTTTTTAGTGTAAACAAAGCCAGTTTATGAATGATAGGAGGATAAGTTGGGAACGGTAATTATCCTTTATAGGTCAATTCTGTTGACATATTCCATTTAAATTACACTTGTTTGGTCAACCTTGGTTTTGAAGAGTTTGCATTTTACAGAGAAATAAAACTTTTGATACTAACTTCTTTTTCATTTGTTTTAAACAGCATTCTACTAATATATCTTTGATATTTATTTCCCTCTTTTTGACAACTTGCAGTTTTTCAGTGAATACAGAGCCTAACCTTGGGTCATTTATTAGCATACGCCAATGCCTCTGTAAGATCCTCTTGACCTCTGTGTGCTCCATATTATAGCCTGTTATGAATGGTATGACTTTAAGTTCTTCCACAACACTTATTTTTCTATTGTCCCCCCACTAATCCCTGTCTATCCATCTTCCTCACTTCTTTCATTACTTTCTGTAAAGTCAATTTGTGAATAATCTGTTGTTTCAAATCGTCTACATAGTGTCTCCTGTTCCTCAAAGAAACTCCTGTATATGTAATAGTTTAAAATGACTTAGATTCTTTACTACCTGGAAAACAGAAAGTTGTTAACAAGAGGGCCAGAGCTGTCAAAGAAAAATTAGTAAGACATTGTTTAAAAATAATTGGCATCAAAAGGTTTTTCCCCTGTAAAAACATGCAAACCAAGGAATAGACCAAGCAAATTAAATCTAAATCTAAATAGAGAGGGAAGCTTAATATTAACTAATGTTATTTCTCTGGGAAGCAATATGCGGAAAACAAGAAGAAAACCAAAGAAGAGGGTCAGTGAACATATAAAAGCACAACAAATGATTCATTGATCCATTGCTATCTTTTAAAATGCCATAACAGTGACCCATGAAAACTTGTATATGCAGGAGTTGCAGCTGCAAGGACAAATTGAGATGAGTTGATATACTTCAAAGGTTGTCCCAGTAAGAAATTGAATTACTGTAGATACTTTAATATGGGGAGAATAAATGTGGACATTGGCTTAAATTGTGTTATAGAGAAATGAATTTAGTGTAGTATGTTTACCTGTTTTTTTAACTATGATTCAGAGGTTACAGACATTGACAAGCTACAAGGTCGCTGGTTTTACAAATTATTGCACTTTATGCTGATGTATATGTATATCTAGTTCTTACTCTTTTACATTGTAGGTAGAACCCCAAGAATTGCTATCTGAGGAGGTTTTACTTTTCATAGCATCCATACTGTCCCAGCTGAGAAGGAAGAAAAGAATGTTGAGTGATAGTTTGGCAAGTGCTTGGGAACACACTACTAGCTACTCTTTATTGTCCACTTACAAGTGCTGAAGTGGAAACACCTGATCTACTTGTTTACAAATGATGAGACCAACTATGCCACTTTTATGTGTAGGTGTAAAACTTTAGTACATCTTTTAACTATAAATTACTGTTATCCTTGGTGAAGCACAATCCAATAATCCAGTGGAATCCTCCCACTGATCCATTATATTATGCCTGATTTTAATTTACTATATGAATTTTATGTATGATCTTTACTTCATCTTCCTTACAACTTCTGTTTCAAAATCTTTGACTACATCTTGATTCATCCTCGAAACTGCTGCTTAAACTTTGGCTTATGACTTTAAAGTATAGTGGAGATTTATTATCCATATGCTAGTTTTCTGGTCTAAAAAAGTTGCAGACCACAGGTCTTACACATTTTTAAATAACAGTTGCGCATAGGTATTTTGCCATTATGATGACTCATTTTAAATTAAGCAGATCCTCGGGCTATAAAAGTGAATAAAAGGTTGTTTTGAAAATGAGGTTCACATAAAATAGAGAACTTTCTAATACCAAACAAATTGTGTCTGATGCTAAAAGTAATATGCATTCCCTTTATTATTAACTGAAAGCTTGATTTTTAACTTTTGCTGATGTTGCTAGTACCCCTCCCCCACTCTAGCCCTAGAAAACGGGGCACACCACCTGTATGTAAATTTGTGAAATTGAAGGCAATTACAGGTACAATATTGAGCCACAAAATTCCATATTTGGGATTTGTCTGACATGGGTCAAGTCTGAAAATAGTCCATTCTTCATAGACTTTTTATTTTTTTTTCAAAGCTTAATTGCAAATCTGGCTAGAACTGCTTTTTAATATCCATAACTGTTACAATGAAAACTTATTTTTCATAAATTGCTGTAATTGCATCAGTAAACAGCTAATTTTGTTTCCTTAACAGCACTTGCAAATATGTGATTATTATATTAATTGATGTATTAAATCATAATCCATTCACATGTTAATTAAATAAGCATTTATAGTTCATTCTCTTTAATTTAAAAGTTGTTGTTATATTTATCATTCAATGTCCAAACATAAAACAAGCCACAAAAATGTAATGATGGTACCACAAATATTATGGCTGATGGCACGGCATATGTACAGTATGTCAGTACAGAGAGATCACATTGCACTTTTATACGGAGCTATACAGCCCCCATGCACTGCTTTAAAGAATTGGTTGGGTATGGAGGTATTCTCCTCTAGAAGAAATACTTTGTTTGCCTTTGTATGAAATCATTGATGTAAGGAGGTGCGGTAGAGGCTTTATGCTCTTCTATGAAAGACATATTGTGGCCTGTATAAAACGGTGCTATAATATAGCCATGTGCGTGAGCTCTTAGCCAGAATGCTACATATGCATGACTGACAGTAATGATAGCTGCTAAATTCACAATACAATGTAAGGGCTCGTTCACGTGACCGTATGGTTTTGTGCTCCTTTTTTAACAGATCCGTTTTTCCGTTTTTGGTTTCAGTAGTGTTTCCATTTTCGTTCCGCTTCCGTTCCATTTCCGTATGGTTTCCGTTTTTGATCCTTTTTTTGCGGATTTCAAATGGACACGGAACATAATCATGTTTTAACAGTAAGTACATTTAAAAATTGTGCTGGGCATAACATTTTTAATGGATGCTCTGAATCCTGTCAGATAGCAGATCTGATGGCACAAAAACAAAGCGGTTCCCCAGGTTCAGAGCTGAACCCAGACATATCCCCTTCTTCACCCAGCCAGCCCCTCGGAGATAAGCATTTCACGCTCCGATGCTCTTCCTTGCCCTGAGCTGTATTGAGCAGGGCAAGACCTTTTTTGCTTATATTTTTACACTGCTACTGTAGGTGGAGGCTTCCACTTAGCAGTGTTCCTGGTGATTTTACCTGAAAAATTAGGCTTGTTTTAGCATTGCCCTAGCCGTTTTACAGGCCTGCACCTTATTGCTGGTGACATCACCGGAAACACTGCTAGGCGGAAGCCTCTGCCTAGCAGAGACTCGTTATGTCATCGGATCTAATGAAAAAGGGAGAGGCTCATCTCAGAGGGGCTATCTGAGTGAAGATGGGGATTAGAGATGAGCAAATTTTTAAAAAATTTGGTTCGTCGAATTTATTATGAAAAATTTGTTTCGATCCGAATAAGTTTGCGACAGTGACTTTCTCTCGCAGCTCACTCTCAGACAGGACAGTGCAGCTTTCTTAGGGTGAGCTGTTAATAAGGCAGTGCCCCCTATCCAGTTAGGCCATGCTCACTCCCACTCTTCAGCAGACAGAGATTAAAAAAATGAAGTTAAAAATCAACTTCTAGGTCCCACTAAGCCACAACCCTGACCTGGTTAGGTAACGCCCCCTCCCCTACGCAGCCGATGGAAGTTAAAAATCATCTTCTGTCAGCTGCAGGAATGGAAGTGAGGGTGACTTTCTCCTTGCAGCTCATGATCAGACAGCACAGTGCTGCTGTCTGAGAATAAGCCGTTTAAACGGACATCCCTGTGTGCATCCAGGGCCTGCACCAGACAGAGGACATGGAGTCTGAAAGCCGGACTGTCTGGCCTAAAACTGGACCTCTGGCCACCCTAAGAGCAGGCTGCTGTGGAGGTCACAGTTAAGGGAATGGTCTACTATGGAAGTCAGTGTTAAGGGGCAAATTGCTGTAAAGGCCACTGTTAAGAGGGAGTGCCCCTGTGGAGGTCACTTTCAAGGGGGTGGTGTCCTGTGAAACTCACTGTTAAAGGGGAAGGCTGCTGTAAAGGTCAAAGGTCAAGTGGATGTCCCATTTTAAGGGTCAGGGCACTGTGGGGGGTCACTGTTAAGGGGTGGGGTGCTGTAGATTTCACTGTTAGAGTGGATACTGTCAATATCTTTTAACAACATACACAAACATTAAATGAAATAACTTAAATATACCCGGGCAATGATGGGTCCTTCAGCTAGTTTAAAAATAAAAATTTTGAGTCTAAGACAGGAGAGAATCCACCAGTCTTCTTTTTATTCGACGACGTAGTTGTGATGGAGAAAGCATTCCAAAAAACAATTTCTCTCCACCTTGATACGAAACCTGTCAAGATTGATGCAAGTGCGGTATGGGCTGCTTATCGAGCCAGCTACTTCTGGGGGAACCTGCCTGGCATGAACAGGCCTCAAGTAGCTACAGACAATAAGAAGACAAAGCTTCAAGATAGCTTGGAGCCCGGAAGAGTCGTAAAGTTCATCTATTCACCCCGATGAAAGATAGATTTTACTGCATACAACTACAGCGCTGAACGCTGAATAAAATTTGTTTTTCGACCAAAATACATCACTAAAGGCTTGGGACTCTCCACCTCGGCTCACGACAAGCCATCAGTTCTCTGAAATTTGCCAAGTCCACCACTTGGAAATGGAGAGACTGCAGCACCAGCAACTTGGACAGAAACACGTTCAGCTTCTGTGCCGTTGGATGAGTGCACGCATACGGTTGTCACTTGGCAATCGCTTCGGTGATCAATTGCTGATGGAATGGCCTCAGGACCAGCAGACGGTGGAAACGACAGACAGCTCCCTTCGGCTGAGAATAGGTGATTTTACTGACAACACTACGGACTGACTGACTGCTAACGTGAACCCGTGGTCCCCTCCTTAATAAGGATAAATTTTTATAAGAATACACTTTTCATCTTCTGCTGAAATACGCAACTAACGGCCTTACCACGTATAACTGCGGCACTGAATGCAGAATAAAAGTATCGTTTTCTACCGAAATACGTCACTAAAGGTTTTACCACAAATATTACTGCAGCGCTGAACGCTGAATATATTTTATTTTCCCTGCACTTGTAAATAGCTTTTCTAGCACTATCCCTAGCGCCTTCTGATGTCTCTCCCTGCTCTAAGATGCTGTGAAATGATTCCTCCCTCTCCTTTCCCTGCACAATCATTTTTTCATTTTTTTTTTCACAATGAGGTTTTTCCAATTGCTGTTCCTAGCGCCTTCTCACATCTGTCCCTGCACTCAGAATGCTGGAAAGTGTCTAAATCTAAGATGGCCACCGTATTTATAGGGCTGTGACATCACGGGGCTAGCTGGCTGCTGATTGGCTTCATCATGCATATCAGTCTGCCTTCCCATACTTCCTTTCTCCATGTCCTTACAGGTGCAGCAGCCATTTTAGGAAAAATGAGATTCGTTATCACGAAGCTCGAGGAGATTCACATTCAGTGCAAATCGAATTTTTCCTGAAATTCGGATCAAATTCCACTTTGTCAGCTTCGATTCGCTCATCTTTAATGGGGATATGTATGGGTTCAGCTTTGAACCCGGACAAGCCCTTTAAGCCTCTGTCTCTGAACTTATGACAGCTCATAAGTACTCATTTAAGCTATATTTTTAATTAAGGGTTTAGCTATATTAAATGTTAATGAGCTGCCAGGAGTTCAGAGCCTTCAACTGTCAGAAGTCAGTAGAAAAATAAAGCTATCCAAATTCAATTATTTCAAGTATAGTATTTAAAGATTGCTTAATAATTTAATAGCACAATAAGAACAAGGCTGAATTTCTTGACTCTGCAACATTAACAGGTCCCAGCAGTAAATTTCATCCTGATAGGGATTATCTTACAAACTACTGCAACCACTGATACTCAATGAACCTATCAGTGGTAACACCTCACTATAAGTTACTGTACCTAATCGATTTGTTCACAGATGGATATTTCTGAGTACTGTATGGATTTTTAACTAAAACATGCATTGGCACAAAGATGTCTGTTTTTCTTCCATAATACATAATTTTATTGTGCAAAAGTACTAAACATAAATATAATATTTGGTATCAAAACTCTAAAAAATATTTTTTTATGGGAGGGGCCATTTATTAATTACATTGTTGTTAATGTTACTTTCAAGTCTGCATTTGGTTTCTTGTGCTGTGCCAAATTTATGGGATGGTGCATGGGTTTAATCATTTCGGTGCATATGTAATGTGGTTTCTCCTTTTTAAGTGATTGTACTCCAGGGGGTTCCTGACGTACTTTGTGAATGACTGTGACATTTACCAAGATCGCACAACTAGTGATCAATTTTACAAAGCAAACACACTTCTCAATCCACTTCTGAGATTGGCATGAGAAGCCAAATGTTGCAGCTTGTTCTGTATGTAAAAGATGGTTGGGAAAACCTGAATTAGTTAGTGATTAGTGTAGTGCTGGCCATAAACATGAGATACCTATCTGCTGTACTCTCATTTGGCTGATGTCTATCTCAACACCCCCACCCCCCTTTAAAATGCACCCTCTGTATGGCAAGAGTATATGTGCTTTCCATTAGACGAGGGGAGAAAACCTCTATCAGACTCCTCTCAACAAAATAAACTGCTTTATGCTGAAATTGGCAGGTTCAATGGATATACATTTAATGTGTATGTCATGCTTAAATCCGAGGATATCAGATACTGGATTGACTTAGTACTGTAGTAGTAGGAGTAATAGTAATATCAATGGTATACATAAAGGGCTATTCCAGTTTCAGTCAACAAATACTGTATGTTTCTTTGTATGATGAAAATTAAAATAATTTTCGAATATTCCTTCTGCTACAATTGTTCATGATTTTTAAAAATGTTTGTTGTCATTTAATGGGAGTCTTCATTGTTGACTTCACCTGGTGATGTAATGATCACACGGGCACATGACTCACTATAAGACATAGCCCTAATAACTCCACAATAACTGACAAGGACCTGTGTGTCCATCTCATTACCATATTTTTATCCGCTGGAGGTAAATAATAAAGGTTCCCTTAGAAAGACAGCGCATTATAGAAGTACAGTACTTAAGAAAATTGAAACTTTTCCTGATACAGTGAAAAACAAGTATTTGCTGAATCTTAAACTATGTAGTTATAATTGTGCAACAGTCTACATTCATGACAATTTATTCCATTTTAAAATATACTATCTATTAGTATTTTCATACCACTACAAAGTTTCAATTCTTATGTATTTTGAATTAAAATGGCCTCTATGAAAGCAAGCCTTGGTGCCACAGAAAGTTCAATTGACTGCTGGGTGAATCAGGTCACTTTCACTGCATTCACTGCCAGATTGGACTGACCTAATTCTTTCAGAGTGCCTTGTAAATGACCTAATTCTCTCATCTGACAGTGTGCTATGAGGCTTGCTAATGTCTCTAGTCATTCTAACTGCTGCAAAAACATTGGATTACAAATGCATGTTGTAATAAAACCAGCATAAATCATGTCATCACACTATTTATCTCTGCAAAAATTAGCATACTGCTGTTCTGAATATTTGAAAAATTGCTAATTTAGTATAGTATTCTTGCTACAGAGGAAGCTGTCTCTCATGATATGTATGTTGACAGATTAATTATCCTTTGCATTTTGTGAATAAATAACCTTTTTTAAGATAAAATTGCTAAATATATTATAGGATTATGAGTTACAGTATATAGTTATAGACCAGTGTTGTAGATGCTCAAGACGATATCCCATGAAAAGTATTAATATACAATGAATAGGCCAAGTATTATTGCAAAATACATGCAATAAAATATTGTATGTTTTTTTACATTTTCCTTTTTAGTAGCTCCGCTTGCCCTTTATCTTTCTGCTCCACCTTCTACTGCATTTAGTGGCGGACTAACATGCTCAGTAATGTCCCAGGTACCCTGTCCTCGGTGCTGGCATAGTGATCTCAGACAAGCAAGAAACGTGGTCCAGACACCTTGAATTCATTCATCCATCCCTATATCTAAATTCATATGGGTGTGTAGATAGAACTGTGTCTAAACAGTGAAGAAAGAAAGTGTAGGTTTATTATATACAATATTTACTTCTGGGATTATATGTGAGGGACTATATTCTCTGTACGGGACAAATAGGGTTAACAACATCTAATCACAAGGCTTCCTTAGAGATGCAGGTGCTTGAAGAACTACTGTCCCACCTAAAGATTGGGAAAAAAGTCCTCCAAATGAGTGAAACAGTTTTATATTTGTGAGATAACCCATTTAACCAATTAAGGGCCAGGCAAGGTTTCCTTTTTTCAGTTTTATTTACCTTCTAAGGGCCATAACTTTTTTGATTTGCCATTCACAAAGCCATATGAGGGCTTATGCTTTGTAGGACAAGTTTTATTTTTAAGGCCTCATGCACACGACCGTTTTTTTATGCTGTCCGCAAAAAGGGGTTCCGTTGTTCAGTGATCCGTGTCCGTTTTTGCCTTCCGCTGTGTTTCCGTGTGTCTTCCGTTTTTTTTAGCGGACATGACCCAAAAGATTTTACCAAAAGACAGGCTGACAATTTTTCCCAAGTGCCTGCCAAGGGATCCGCAAAAAAAATTGACACGGAACGCGGATGACACACGGATGGCCATCCTCATTTTTTCACGGACCCATTGACTTGAATGGGTCCGTGAACCGTTTTTCACGGACAAGAATAGGACAGGTTATATTTTTTTGACGGACTGGAATCACGGACCACGGACGCGGAGGACAAACGGTGCATTTGCCGAGGTTTCCACGGACCCATTGAAAACCAATGGGTCCGCAGAAAATCACGAAAAATGGAGCAACTGACACGGAATCAAACAACGCTCATGTGCATGAGGCCTTATAGCACCATTTATTTACCATAGCTTGCATTGGAAAACAGGAAGACATTTTTTGTGGAGTGAAAAAAAACAATTCTGCCATTTTTTTTGTGTTTACTGTGCAAAATGACATGAAAGCCTTATTTTGAAGGTTTCTATTATGGTTTACAGTTTAAAAATATAACATATTTTCTGTGCATTGCCATATTCTGACAGATAACTTTTTTATTTTTTCATTTACAGAACTTTGTCTGGGTTAATTTTTGCTGAGTGAGCTATAGTTTTTATTGGTATCAGTTTGGGGTACATATAGCATTGAATTTATGTACATATTTATATTCATTTGACTATATTTGCTTTTCCTTTTATCTTAAAAGTTCTAGATGTGACAAAATCTATTATTTGTTATTGTTTATTGCTATGTATAAAATTATTTTTCACATTTTTTATTCCACTTTTTAGTAACTTTTAGGGGACTTATCCATGCGATCTTCTAATCACTTTTTGCATAGACTAAAGCAGAATACTATTGCACACTATATAATTTTTATAGGCTGCCATATTACCAATCCAAGCCCCAGAATTTTGCTGCAGGGGCTCTGATTGGACTCCGATTAGTCCCCTCACATTGCCTAAGGTATGACATCTGAGCATCATCGTTGATCTTGGTAAATTCTAGTGGGTGTTTGCTATGTTATACACACTAAATATATACCATTAACACCAGTCATATAGATGTATGTGATTATACGTTAAGGGGTTAATAAATGTGTTCCCTTGTTCAAGCCCCTGGAATGTAAGTCTGACCAACTATTAACCAGCATAGATTTACACTGGACCTATTCCACAATGAAAAAGAAAATCATTGTCAATAGGGAATTTAAATTACCAATAGCATCCTTGTTAATTAGCACATGGCAGCTTGTCTCCAGCTCCATAGAAAGCTAATAATATTCAGCCTTTTGCTGAAGGACTAGGGGTTGATTTTAAAAATAAAGCAATATAAAGAAAAGTATTTTAAAAATGCATTTATTACACTTTTTTATTATTAGAAACCTTCAAAACATGTCTTTATTGGAAGATGGTGTTTAAACACACATAGTGTTCTGGGAAAAAATTGTGGCTTGTTGAAACCAAGCATCCAAAAATTATGCCTTAAATTTCCCTGACACAGTGATTTGTCGGTTTTTGGGTTTTCATTATTCACTCCCTGCCTTCCCAGAGCCATAGCTTTTTTACTTTTCCGTTCGCATAGATGTTTGAGGACTTGTTTTTTTGTGTAATATCTAATGGAATAATTTAATATTGCATAAGATGTAGTGGGAAGCTGGAAAAAAGATCCAAATGGGGGTGGAAATGGAAAAAAATGCTGCCACAGTTTTATAACACGTTCAATAACACGGGTTTAATGCTCTCATTATAGAAACAAAATAAGAGTCTTGCAGGGTTTTCCTTTTCGAATAACAGGGATTTAACTGTGGCATTATTGTATTACTGCTTTCTGCCCTAATTACCCATTATCTTGCAGTAATATAGAAAACATTTAGTAACACAAGTATAATAGACTGAAATGACAATTACAAATAGTAAATTTAAACTGCTTTTTGGTAAAAAAAAAAAAGCAGCAGAATGTATGCTATTGTCATGCTAACAATAAGTAGAGATGAGCGAATCGAATCCCACAAATATGATCCGAATTTCAGGATAGATAAATTCGATTCGCGTCAAGGCTGAATTTTCTCGTGCTTCGTGGTAGCGAATCGATTTAACCTGGAACAGTGTAAAAAAAAAAAAAAATGACCGCATCCATCTTGATTGAAGATCTTGTCCGAAATCCCGTGTGTGGTGGCGAATTAGCCAAATCAAATGTTTCAATAATTCTCTCATCTTTAGCAATAAGCCTATGAACTGTAAAAACTTTTTTTTTTTACCAAAAAAAGTGTCTCTCCCATACTGTGGAGGAGATAGCTGCATATAACCAGTGAACAGGCAATTGTCGGAAGGAAATTTTCCTGCCTGAGAATCTGTTGCTGTATCATCCTGTGTAAAGGGACCTTAAGGTGTCCACACTCCTTCAACAGCTGTAAGCTGAATGATTGTTTGAATAAAAGCTATTCCTACAAGTAGGCATGTAATTACAATGGGATGAAGAAATCAGGTGCTGCCAGATACTTCTGGTAGTATCGTATCTCCGAGTCCTGTGGGAACACAGGAGAATTCAACATGCCCTATCCTTCTTTCCCTTGACTTCTGCCATCATGAAAGCGTTAAAACATACCCACACAGATACGACAATCAATTAGTCCTGCCAAGAGCGGCAGGTTTGGCTGACTTTGCTCCAAATTGTAATGGCTTGTTTGTCTCCTGAGCCTTTTAGTGTTAATAAGTACGTTCCCTCTTTTTTTTTTTTTTTCAGAATATGGCAACTTGTTATTATAACCATTACTAAAGTTACCACTATCTCTCCAGTGGTTTGTTTCTTTTCAATTTACTAATGAACTCCTTAACTTAAGGCAAATATACTTGTGGCAACCAAGTAGACCGTTATTGGGAAGGAATCTCTCTTTCCTGATAACTGTATGTTCGTCAGTGGAGGAAAGAGCAATCTTTTCCAATGCATGGGGACGTGTGATCGCTCATCCTCATACAGATTAATTGTTTCTGGGTAGCAGATCACTGTTTACACAGCATAATATGCTGCCAGAAATGATGATTTAGGTGTTTGCATAAACAAGCATTTCACCAGATGTATGGTTATTGTGAACCAGCGTTCATACTAACACTTGTTCCTGATAATGGGCCAGACAATTGCCATATGTAAACCAGCTATTACTTTGACATCACTTTATTCCCATAAATATATACTCCATGCAAGATCATTTCTTGGAATCCAATTTAGAACTTTTAGCTCTTATGGGAAATTTATCAAACTGTTGTAAAGTAGAACTGGGTTAGTTGCCCATAGCAACCAATCACATTCCACCTTTCATTTTCCAAAGTAGCTGTGAAAAAATTAAAGGTTGAATCTGATTGGTTGCTATATGCAACTACGCCAGTTCTACTTTATACCAATTTGATAAATCTCCCCCTTAATCTTTATCTATTATCTTAATTTGCAGGGAACAGGATGCACCTGGCCAAAAAAAGTCAATTGTCCAATTACGTTTTGGCATTTGAAATTGGAAGGACTATGTAGAAAACTGATTTTATCCTTAAAACAGATAATGGGAAAAAAACAAAGGTGGAATTGATGTTTTTATTGCAATCCACCCCCTGAAAAAAATGCAACTCGTCCCTCAAAAATGATGGCTCTTGAAATGCAATGATGAAAAAACAAATAAAGTTACTTGGTTGGTCATAAGGGGTTAAAGCTGATAATTTTTACTTCAATCACATCTTAATAGTTTTTCTTCAAATGCATTTTTCTGGTGTACAAAGGCTAAATTATGAAAATTGTGTCACTGTTCAAAAATTTCTATACCCAACTGTATTTTTAATTATCATTTTCAATGTTCCACTCTCCTTCAAAAAAGTATAGGGTATATGTCCTACATGCAAGCTAGTCAACAATTAATGGTCCACACATTAATTTAGTGTTGCATTTTCTCTATGGTATTTCCCCTAGGAATTTTTGATTTTTATATTTGCTTACTGAAGGGAATGAAAGGTTTGGTCTCTCCTTAGAATGAAGTTAAACCATACTTAGCCATCTTTTATAACTCTTAGTGACCAGTGGAAGCTCAGTGTAGATGCTGCATAGGAGATATGGAAATGTAGGCCTTTCATTTAAAGAGGCACTGTAGCTAGAGATGATTGAATCAATTCATACAAATTGATTAATACATCAGACTTCCCGAGTGGTGAGGGACTGGCCTCAGTGCTCAGGAGGAACCCCCTGCCCCTTTACTGATAGTGCTGGACATCTCACTCCTGCACCACTGGTTCGAGAAGTAGCACAAGCACAGAGGCTCTGCTGCTACCAGAGGTGCAAGATTGACAGGTAAGATATTTGTGGAACAACTATTCTTACGCCTTTATATTGTACAGTTTCTATATTATTCCTGGTAAAGGTTATGAATCAATTACTAACAATTTGCAATGAAGGTCTATATAGGTGTGATTCACAAGATTCCATTGAGGATATAGATAAGGAGCCTAAAGAACAGACTCTACAATATAATAAACTCTCCTACTTCAAGAAATCTAGGAATAAACAAAAACATGGGGGTCCATCACCAAAAAACGAGCAAGAAGGGTGGGCAGAAAACATACAAAGAAAACCGCATACAATGTCAACCAGACACCGCAAGATGTAGAGGAGTGTTCAGATAAGCCTGTTTCTCATGATGTTATTAATTTATCCTAAACAGAACTAACACAAGAGCAAGGTTCTGTCCCTTGGTTTGAATTTTGTACCCGCAACTGACTTCGACCTTTTTTCTACAATTTTGGATATCAATACATTTGTCCGAGATTTGACTTTAAAACTGATTTTGCTGATGAGCAGGGTGGGGATATAGACAAATCCTCTAATACTGTTTGTAATGAATTTACTGGTCTGTCTTTTTCTGAACAATGTTTATTGGTATGCTTGAATGATTTACAAATAGAAAACCAGTCTTTTGAAACAAAAGTGGAATTAAACACTAAAAATGTAGGCTATTATCCTGTGAACTTGCATGCTCCATGCATGGACACTTTCAAGTGATCTTGGAAAGGGAGCTTACAGAAATATATAGTTCACGTGATGATAGCAGACAGGGTCAACAGAACCTTACAAAAAAACTGATGAGAGCCCTTAAGGAACTTAAAGATAGGTCTGATTTAATAATTAAGATGGCAGACAAGGGGGGTGTGTAGTGGCTATTGACAAGGACGTCTATCTACATGAGATGATGGATGTGTTGTTGGACTTATCCACATACAGAAGACTAGAAGAGAACCCTTTGCCCAGATATCATACAAAATATAAATCCCTCCTAGACAAGGGGATAGACAGAGGGTTTATTAAAAAAAACGAATATGACTTCCTGTATGTGGATAAACCCGTTACGGCTACAATACATGCGTTACCGAAAAAAAACCAAAAAGATATATCCCCCCTTCGCCCCATAGTATCGGGCATCGGTTCCCTATCTGAAAGGTTGGGAAAATGGCTGGATGCGATCCTCCAGCCTTTGGTCAGGAGGCTACCAGGTTTTATTAAGGACGCCTGATGCTCTAAGGGCATTCTTTGATAAATCCTGGAAAAAATAATACACCTGGCTCACACTAGATGTGATCTCCTTGTATCCCTCGTTACCGCATAATATAGCCCTGCTAGCGCTTGAATACCACCTCCACAGATATAGCTCCCATTCACCGGAATTTATAGCCTACATATTAGAAGTTACATCATAACTTATGACTACTAATTATTTTGTCACCATCCGAGCCATACCATCAAGGTCATATCGGTGGGTGAGTTTATGATGGGCCCGTAGAAACTGTAGTTTAGAGGTGTCCTTTCAGAAAGAATGCAATGTGATTTCTGATCGTTTAAAACACAGGGGTTATGCCCATTGGATGCTCGTTAGGGCTTTAAACCAGAGCAGAATTGTTATTCAAAAAGGATGATGGAGGACATGGCCATAAAAAATAAGAGGAATGCTACTAATAAACCAACATTGCTTCTTATTTTTAGTAGACAATTTTCTCTTATTGAACAGGCTGTTAAAAAATGCCTCCCAATCCTATATGAGGATCAATCCTCCTATAATTTATAAAAAAAATGGATGCAGGATTGTCTCCAGATGCCCCAGTAATTTATCAAATGTTTTGTCCCCATCCTTGTATACCCCATTTGATGTTCAGACTAGGACAACGTGGATGGAAATACCAGGGTTTCAGTAGGTGTGGAGGGCATCCCTGCAAAATATGTAATTACGTACATCCTACTACTACCTGTCATTACTCCACAAATACTGAACAGTTTTCTATTAAGAGTTATATAAATTGCAATAGTACGGGAGTCATCTATGTAATTAAATGTATCATTTGTGATCTCATGTACGTTGGCAGCACTGGGAGGCAGTTTAACCCCTTAAGGACACGGCCCTATTTCACCTTAAGGACCAGGCCATTTTTTGGAAATCTGACCAGTGTCACTTTATGTGGTGATAACTTTAAAACGCTTTTACTTATCCAGGCCATTCTGAGATTGTTTTTTTGTCACATATTGTATTTCATGACAGTGGTAAAATAAAGTCGAAAAATTTCATTTTTATTTATAAAAAAATACCAAATTTACCAAAAATTTTGAAAAATTTACAATTTTCCAAGTTTCAATTTCTCTACTTCTAGAATACATAGTAATACTGCCAAAAAAAGTTATTGATTTACATTCCCCATATGTCTACTCCATGTATCGATTATTTTGGGAATGCCATTTCATTTTTTGGGGACATTACAAGGCTTAGAAGTTTAGAAGCAAATCTTGACATTTTTCAGAAATTTTCAAAAACCCACTTTTTAGGGACCAGTTCAGGTCTGAAGTCACTTTGCGAGGCTTACATAATAGAAACCACCCAAAAATGACCCCATTCTAGAAACTACACCCCTGAAGGTACTCAAAACTGATTTTACAAACGTCATTAACCCTTTAGGTTTTCCACAAGAGTTAATGGCAAATAAAGATAACATTTCTGAATTTCGATTTTTGGAAAATTTTTGATTTTAATCCATTTTTCCAGTAACAAAGCAAGGGTTAACAGCCAAACAAAACTCAATATTTATTGCCCCGATTCTGTAGTTTGCAGAAACACCCCATATGTGGTCCTAAACTACTGTATGGCCAAACGGCAGGGCGCAGAAGGAAAGGAACGCCATATGGGTTTTGGAAGGCGGATTTTGCTGGACTGGATTTTTGACACCATGTCCCATTTGAAGCCCCCGATGCACCCCTAGAGTAGAATCTCCATAAAAGTGACTTCATCTAAGAAACTACACCCCTGAAGGTATTCAAAACTGATTTTACAAACTTTGTTAACCCTTTAGGTGTTCCACAAGAGTTATTGGCAAATGGAGATGAAATTTCAGAATTTCAATTTTTGTTACCTTGCCTCAAAAAAGTGTAATATAGAGCAACCAAAAATCATATTTACCCTAAAATAGTACCAACAAAACTGACACCTTATCCCGTAGTTTCAATAATGGGGTCACTTTTTTGGAGTTTCTACTGTAGGGGTGCATCGGGGGCTTCAAATGGGACATAGTCTCAAAAAACAGTCCAGCAAAATCCGGCTTCCAAAAACCATATGGCGTTCCCTTCCTTCTACGCCCTGCCGTTTGGCCATACAGTAGTTTACAACCACATATGGGGTGTTTCTGAAAACTACAGAATCAGGGCAATAAATATTGAGTTTTGTTTGGCTGTTAACCCTTGCTTTGTTACTGGAAAAATGGATTAAAATGGATAATTTGCAAAAAAATAGCTGTTTTGGGACAGTTTTGTATTTTTTGTTATTTACATCGTTGAACTGACAGGTTAGATTGTGTGCTATTTCTATAGAGCAGGTTGTTACGGACGCGACAATACCAAATATGACTACTTTTTGGGGTTTTTGTTTCAGTTTTACATAATAAAGCATTTTTGAAAAAATGATTTTTAGTGTCTCCACATTCTGAAAGCCATAGTTTTTTTAGTTTTTTTGCGATTGTCCTATGTAGGGGCTCATTTTTGCGGGATGAGATGGCGGTTTGAATGATACTATCTTGGGGTGCATATGACCTTTTGATCACTTGCTATTACACTTTATGTGATGTAAGGTGACAAAAAATGACTTTTTTACAACGTTTTTATTTTTATGTTTACGGCGTTCACCTGAGGGGTTAGGTCATGTTATATTTTTATAGAGCAGGTCGTTACTGAATGTGACGATACCCAATATGTATACTTTTTTTATTTATTTTGGTGTTACACAATAATATCCTTTTGAAACAAAAAAACATGTTTTAGTGTCTCCATAGTCTGAGAGCCATATTTTTTTCAGTTTTTAGGCGATCGTCTCAGGTTGGGTATAATTTTTGCGGGATGAGGTGGCGGTTAGATTGGCACTATTTGGGGGTCATATGACTTTTTGATCGCTTGCTATTACACTTTTTGTGATGTAAGGTGACAAAAAATGGCTTTTTGACAAAGTTTTTTTTTTTTTTTTACAGTGTTTACTTGAGGGGTTAGGTCATGTGATATTTTTATAGAGCAGATTCTTACGGACGTGGAGATACCCAATATGTCTACTTTTTTTAAATTTTTTACATTTAACACTAAAAAGCATTTTTGAAACAAAAAAATCATGTTTTAGTCTGAGAGGCATAGTTTTTTTATTTTTGGGCAATTGTTTTATGAAGGGGCTCATTTTTGCGGGATGAGATGGCGGTTAGATTGGTACTATTTTGGGAGGCATACGCCTTTTGATCGCTTTGTATTACACTTTTAGTGATGTAAGGTGCCCAAAATGGCCTATTTACACCATTTTGGTTTTTTTTTTTATGGCGTTCACCTGAGGGGTTCAGTCATGTGATATTTTTATAGAGCTGTTTTTTACGGACGCGGCGATACCTAATATGTGTAGTGTATTTTTTTTTACTTTTTATTCAGTGATTTGTGTTTTTCTTATTTTTACTTTTTTTCACTTTTTTACATTTTTTGGACTCAGACCCACTTGGTTCTTGTAGATCCAGTGGATCTGGTGTCTATATAATACAGTACAGTACACCATATAGTGTACTGCACTGTATTTTTACTTTTCACAGTCTGGTCAGACTTCTGCCTTTAGCAGAAGTCTGACCAGAGTTACTATACCATGGCAAGCAGGACGCTTCTGAAAGCGTCCTGCTGCCATGGTAACTCATCACCCACTGCCATTAGAGAGCAGTGGGTGATGGATGGGGAGGAGGGAGCTCCCTCCTCTGCGATCCCATCCTGGGGGCTGCATAGGCACAGCAGCTCCCGATGGGAGAGGGAGGGAGCTCCTCCCTGTTAACACTCTTCCATACCGCGGTCCGTCCGGACCGCGGTAAGGAAGGGTTAAACGGCTGGCATCTGCAGCACAGATGCCAGCCGTTTTCTATCAGAGTGCCAGCAATGTGCTGGCACTCTGATAGAACCACTAGACACCAGGGAATTATTACAAGGGAGGCGGGTGGGGGATCGCTATTGCGATCCCGCCTGCCGCACCGCCCGCCTCCCGCACCACCTACCGCCGCCGCAACCACCCTCTGCACCCCGCCGCCATAACAAGATTGGGGGCTGCAGGGGGTTAAATGATTATGTTTGGGGCAACTAATCCTCTGATCCCGCGGTCACAGACCGCGGGATCAGAGATCGCTAAACTCGCTGCAAACCGCAGGTCTGAATTGACCTGCGGTTTGCAGCGATCGCCGATACGGGGGGTCACATGACCCCCCTCGGCATTAGAACATGGTTCCTGCTGCATGATCGCAGCAGGAACCATGTTTCTAGCGATTTTTTTTTTTTTTAATACGCGATTTAATTTAGGACGTATGGGTACATCCTGTGTCCTTAAGGACTCGGACATTAGGGCGTACCCATACGTCCTATGTCCTTAAGGGGTTAATGTTGGATTAAGGGAACATCTGAATTATATTTCTAACCCCCAGGCTACAGGAATCTCCAGTGCTGCAAGTCATTTCATCAAGGTACACAACAGGAAAGTAGATAATTTTGTAACTTATGCCATCGAAAAATTAATGCCTTTCCCTAGAACAGGTGTTACAAAAAATAAGAATCTATTATGAGAGGCCTATTGGATGTTTCACCTGAGAACATGTCATCCGATTGGATTGAACCCACGGAGAGAATTAATGTATTATTATCAGTAGAAGTGTATACCAACAATTCATCCTGTGTATTGTTTTGATAAATTCTATCGGAAATGCTATTTAATTTAATGTATAGCGGTCATGTAAATTATGTAAATGACCTGGGTATATTATATACCATTTGTATATGTCATACACTCATACACTCAGTTCTATGGACCTGGGACGGGGATTTTCACTAACAACTATATAGAGGTCTGTTCACACGGTGCGTTTTTTTAACCTATTTGATTTGATTTATTTTTTTGTTGTGGTTGCCCCAGACAAGGTTTACTGATATAGTCTTTTCATATATGAGTGTTCCTAACTATATGTTCCTCTACAAACACTCTATTTGATACAAATGATTGTTTGTGAGGCACAGCTTTTTTATGTGGGTTTAAATTTTCAAATTATGCTATGACAGGTGAAGGTGTTCCAGGGGAGTGTCTTCAGAAGGGGTGTAACCTCTATACCCTGTCCACCCATCATGGGGAAGGGGAGGAATATATACCCCTGTGGATACACACCTGGGAGAGGTTATGATTAAGGACTATGTAAGGTCCGAAACATGTTAACCGTTCACGGCAGTGGGTGTGGATACATGCTGTACTGTATTTTATTCTGAAGACCAATAAATAGGGATGTGCAAACCCGAACTGGATAGTTCGGGTTCGTACCGAATTTTGGGGTGTTTGGGACCCGGACCCGAACATTTTCAAAAAATTTCAGGTTCGGGTCCGTTGTTCGGCGATTTCTTCCCGCTTTCTGAAGGGCTGCACAGCATCCAATCAGCTAGTGTTTTACTTCTTGCACTAAGAAGCCATCACAGCCATGCCTACTAATGGCATGGCTGTGATTGGCCAAGTGCAGCATGTGACCCAGCCTCTATTTAAGCTGGAGTCACGTAGCGCCGCACGTCACACTGCTCTGATTACTGTAGGGAGAAGATGCAGCTTCTGTGAGGGCAAGATTAGGCAGGGAAAAGTCAGCAAAAACACCTAATGAAGTGATCGTTCTACAGCTGTGAAACATTCAACTACTGCTAGTTAATTGCTCACTGGTGTTTAGGATGCACTGAGCGTTTTTCTGTCACTTTTTTCTGGGGTGATCGGCGGCCATTTTGTGTCGTGTGGAGCACCAGCACAAGCTGCCACCAAGTCCATCAATCCATCAATACTAGGTTTATTTTTGCTATATCCTACACCAGGGGCTTGGCTGTGCTTATTGTCACCCCTAGAAACTCAGGATAGAAATTTCTATATTTTATTAAGGGGTTAAATTCAATTGCCAAAATAGCAATCCCCTAAATCTGGTGTTCCAGCTGTGGCTAGAAAAGTGTTATACTGTCTGCTGTCTGGCAAAGGAGAGATTTTTTTTCTGTGGTGAAATTCAATTGCCAAAATAGCAATCCCCTAAATCTGGTGTCCCAGCAGTGGCTGGCAAAGTTTAATAGTGTCTGGCAAAGGATATATTTTGTTCTGGAGTGAAATTCAATAGCCAAAATAGCAATACCGTAAATCTGGTGTCCCAGCAGTGTCTGGCCAAGTTTACTAGTGTCCGGCAAAGGATAGATAATTTTCTGGAGTGAAATTCCATTGCCAAAATAGCAATACCATAAATCAGTGGTTTCAGCTGTGGCTGGCCAAGTTTAATAGTGTCCGGCAAAGGATATATTTTTTTCTGGGGTGAAATTCAATTGCCAAAATAGCAATACCGTAAATCTGGTGTCCCAGCAGTGGCTGGCCAAGTTTAATAGTGTCCGGCAAAGGATAGATAATTTTCTGGGGTGAAATTCAATTGCCAAAATAGAAATACCATAAATCAGTGGTTTCAGCTGTGGCTGACCAAGTTTAATAGTGTCTGTCACAGGATATATTTTTTTCTGGGGTGAAATTTAATTGCCAAAATAGCAATACCGTAAATCTGGTGTCCCAGCAGTGGCTGGCCAAGTTTAATAGTGTCTAGCAAAGGATAGATAATTTTCTGGGGTGAAATTCCATTGCCAAAAAAGCAATCCCCTAAATCTGGTGTCCCAGCTGTGGCTGGCCAAGTTTAATAGTGTCTGGCAAAGGATAGATAATTTTCTGGGGTTAAATTCAATTTCCAAAATAGCAATACCGTAAATCTGGTGTTCAAGTTGTGACTGGACAAGTTACATAGTGTCCGTCATAGGATATATTATTTTCTGGGGTGAAATACAGTTGCAAAAATAGAAATACCATTAATCTGGTGTTCCAGCTGTGGCTGGAGAAGTTTAATAGTGCCCGGCAAAGGATATATTTTTTTCTAGGGTGAAGTTCAATTGCAAAAATAGCAATACCATAAATCAGTGGTTTCAGCTGCGGCTGGCCAAGTTTAAGAGTGTCCGTCACAGGATATATTCTTTTCTGGGATGAAATTCAATTGCCAAAATAGCAATACCCTGAATCTGGTGTTACAGCTGTGACTGAACAAGTTTAATGGTATCTATCAAAGGATAGATTTTGTTCTGGGGTGAAATTAAATTGCCAAAAGAGCAACACCCTGAATCTGGTGTTACAGCTGTGACTGGACAATTTCCCTAGTGTCCGTCAAAGGATATATTATTTTCTGGGGTGAAACAGTTGCAAAAATAGAAATACAGCAAATCTGGTGTTCCAGCTGTGACTGGACGAGTTTAATAGTATCCGTCACAGGATAGATTTTATTCTGGGGTGAAATTCACTTGCCAATATAGCAATACCCTGAATCTGGTGTTCCATTTGTTGCAGGCCAATTGTTAATCTGTCCGTAAAGGGGTAAATTACACTCAGCATGCATCTCCAAGTATATTTCTTTCCGTAAAAGGGTATATTACAAAAAGTGTTTCATTACAATTGCTGAAAGCATAATCCTGTAAATTCCACGCATTATAGTGCATTTCATAGTGTATTTCTGTCCGTAAAAGGGTATATTACACTCAAGGTGTATATACAAGTGCTGAGAGGGTCATCCTCAATAACATCACACGCTACTGTGCATCTCCAAGTGTATTACTGTCCGTTAAAGGGTATATTACACAAAGTGTTAAAATACAATTGCTGAAGGCATAATCCTACATATTTTTTCACACGTTACTGTGCATCTCCAAGTCAAAAAAAGGATACCTTTTATCCAGGGCCTAAATACTAGTACTACAATTGATATTCCCCTAAATCAGTGGTTAATGCTGTGACTGGATTAGTGTAATACGGTACATAAATAAATAGGTAGATAGTGTTAGGTGTCTGTAAAAAAGGCCTGAATTCTAAATCAATACATGGGGCCAAATATTTTTTTTCTTATTGTGGTGCTTGGTGAATGGTAACAATGAGGAAAACATCTAGTAAGGGACGCAGTAGTGGTGGTGTTAGTGGACCCTCAGGTGCTGGGAGAGGACGTGGCCATTCTGCTATATCCACACGTCCTTGTGAACCAACTACCTCAGGTTTCAGTACCCGCCAGAATTTACAGCGATATTTGGTGGGGCCCAATGCCGTTCTAAGGATGGTAATGCCTGAGCAGGTACAGGCGCTAGTCAATTGGGTGGCCGACAGTGGATCCAGCACGTTCACAACATTATCTCCCACACAGTCTTCTGCAGAAAGCGCACAGGTAGCGCATGAAAAGCAAGCCTATCAGTCTGTCACATCACCCCCATGCATATCAGGGAAACTGTCAGAGCCTCAAGTTATGCAGCAGTCTCTTATGCTGTTTAAAGACTCTGCTGGCAGGGTTTCCCAAGGGAATCCACCTAACCCTTCCCCAGTGGAGGAAGACATAGAATGCACTGATGCACAAACACTGATGTTTCTTGATGATGAGGACATGGGAATACCACCTCATCGGAGTCCACACTTCTCTGATGATGACGAAACACAAGTGCCAACTGCTGAGTCTTTTTGCAGTGTGCAGGCCGAACAGGAGGTAAGGGAGGAAGACTGTGTGGAAGACGATGCAGGGGACGATGAGGTCCTAGACCCCACATGGAATGAAGGTTGTGCCACTGACTTTCATAGTTCAGAAGAAAAGGCAGTGGTGAGACCGAGCCAACAGCGTAGCAAAAGAGGGAGCAGTGGGCAAAAGCAGAACAGCCGCCGCCAAGAGAGTTCGCCTGCTACTGGCCACCGCCACCAGGGACCAAGCTCCCCAAAGGCAGCTTCAAGGAGTTCCCTGGTATGGCACTTCTTCAAACAATGTGCTGACGACAATACCCGAGTGGTTTGCATGCTGTGCCATCAGAGCCTGAAGCGAGGCATTAACGTTTTGAAACTTAGCACAACCTGCATGACCAGGCATGTACATGCAAAGCATGAACTGCAGTGGAGTAAAGGTCCTAACCACAGATACGTGGACCAGTAAGCACGGCTAGGGACGCTATATCTCCCTAACTGCACACTGGGTAAATGTAGTGGCGTCTGGGCCGCAGGGGGAGAGTTCCTTGGTGCACGTCCTTCCGCCGCCAAGGATCGCAGGGCATCATTCTTTGCCTCCTGTAGCCTCCTCCTCCTACTCGGCTTCCTCCTCCTCTGCTTCCACCAGCTCATCCAGTAAGCCACACACCTTCACCACCAACTTCAGCACAGCCTGGAGTAAACGTCAGCAGGCCATTCTGAAACTCATATGTTTGGGGGACAGGCCCCACACCACGCAGGAGTTGTGGCGAGGTATTGAACAACAGACTGACGAGTGGTTTCTGCCGGTGGGCCTCAAGCCCGGCCTGGTGGTGTGCGATAATGAGCGAAATCTCGCAGCTCTTGGACTAGCCGGTTTGACGCACATCCCTTGCCTGGCGCATGTGCTGAATTTGGTGGTGCAGAAGTTCATTCACAACTACCCCGACATGTCAGAGCTGGTGCATAAAGTGAGCACCGTCTGTGTGCGCTTCCGGCGTTCACATCCTGCCGCTGCTCGCCTGTCTGCGCTACAGCGGAACTTCGGCCTTCCCGCTCACCGCCTCATATGCGACGTGCCCACCAGGTGGAACTCCACCTTGCACATGCTGGAGAGACTGTGCGAGCAGCAGCAGGCCATAGTGGAGTTTCAGCTGCAGCACGCACGGTTCAGTTGCACTGCGGAACAGCACCACTTCACCACTAATGACTGGGCCTACATGCAAGACCTGTGTGTCCTGTTGCGCTGTTTCGAGTACTCCACCAACATGGCCAGTGGCGATGACGCCGTTATTAGCATTACAATACCACTTCTATGTCTCCTTGAGAAAACACTTAGGGCGATGATGGAAGAGGAGGTGGCCCAGGAGGAGGAGGAGGATGAGGGGTCATTTTTAGCACTTTCAGGCCAGTCTGTTAGAAGTGCCTCAGAGGGAGGTTTTTTGCAACAGCAGAGGCCAGGTACAAATGAGGCCAGCCAGGGCCCACTACTGTAGGACGAGGAGGAGGTGGAGGAGGATGAGGATGAAGCAGGTTCACAGCGGGGTGGCACCCAACACAGCTCAGGCACATCACTGGTGCGTGGCTGGGGGTATACGGAGGACAATGACGATACGCCTCCCACAGAGGACAGATTGTCCTTACCTCTGGGCAGCCTGGCACACATGAGCGACTACATGCTGCAGTGCCTGCGCAATGACAGCAGAGTTGCTCACATTTTAACGTGTGTGGACTACTGGGTTGCCACCCTGCTGGATCCCCAGTACAAAGACAATGTGCCCACCTTACTTCCTGCAATGGAGTGTGATAGGAAGATGCGTGAGTACAAGCGCGCGCTGGTAGACGCACTCCTGAGAGCATTCCCAAATGTCTCAGGGGAACAAGTGGAAGCCCAAGGCAAAGGCAGGGGAGGAGCAAGAGGTCGCCAACGCAGCTGTGTCACGGCCAGCTCCTCTGAGGGCAGGGTTAGCATGGCAGAGATGTGGAAAAGTTTTGTCACCACGCCACAGCTAACTGCACCACCACCTGATACGGAACGTGTTAGCAGGAGGCAGCATTTCACTAACATGGTTGAACAGTACGTCTGCACACCCCTCCACGTACTGACTGATGGTTCGGCCCCATTCAACTTCTGGGTCTCCAAATTGTCCACGTGGCAAGAGCTAGCCTTTTATGCCTTGGAGGTTCTGGCCTGCCTGGCGGCAAGCGTTTTGTCTGAACGTGTATTCAGCACCGCAGGAGGCGTCATTACTGACAAACGCAGCTGCCTGTCCACAGCCAACGTGGACAAGCTGATGCTCATAAAGATGAACCAGGCATGGATCCCACAGGTCCGGTCCATCCCCTGTGCAGAATAGACATTTATAACTGCTTCCCCCTCAACCATATATTCTTGTACTCTGGGGCACTTCTTTATTGAATCCTCTTTTTTTAATTTCACCATTATATTGTGGTGCAACCAAAAGTTGAATGAACCTCTCCTCCGTCTAGGTGCCAGGGGACTAATTATCTAAAAGTGGCCTGTTCCAGTGGTGGGTGACATAACGCCTGATTCTCTGCTATGTTACCTTTGTCCTCTGTCTGGTTGCTGGGGCCTAAATAAATGAAAGTGGCCTTCTCCATTGGTGGGTAACATGACGCCTGATTCTCTGCTATGGGACCTCTCTGCAATTGATATTGCCTAATTTTTATTTATTTTATGTTATTTTAATTAATTTCCCTATCCACATTTGTTTGCAGGGGAATTACCTACATTTTTCTGCCTTTTGCAGCACTCTAGCCCTTTCCTTGACTATTTTACAGCCTTTTTAGTGCCCAAAAGTTCGGGTCCCAATTGACTTCAATGTGGTTCGGGTTCGGGATGAAGTTCGGGTCGAGTTCGGATCCCGAACCCGAACATTTTCGGGAAGTTCGGCCGAACTTCTCGAACCCGAACATCCAGGTGTTCGCTCAACTCTACCAATAAATAAAAACCGCCGTGTGGATTCATCTTGTGCGGAACGTTTTCTTCTTTGCATATGTGTTACCAGTTGGCAGTTGTCCCTGCACAGTCAGAGGCTGAGTCTGTCAGCACTAATTGGGAAATGTCAGACTGTGCAGGGAAACCCCTCCCAACTGGACCTTCATTGCAAGCTGCTATTAATTCATTCAAAACTTCTAGAAGAAATAAAAAACAAATGGCCCAACATAGAGTCATTAGAATAGGTGCTCCTCATTTGACATTTGTGAAAAAATCTGTAAATTTTTAATCCGTGGAGATGTCACCTTTTTTTGCTCTCCGTGAGTAACCCTTATTCCACAGACACTGCTCATGTGAAAATTAGTTTCCAGAGCATCTCCTATTAGTGGCCGCTGGAAAAAGGAGCATACACAGGCACAACAAGGATGTCATCCATGTTGTGTCTGTGTTTTTTTATGGACCCATACTGTAAACTAGTGATGAGCGGGAGGTGCCATATTCGATTTCACAATATTTCGTGAATATTCGATTGGATATTCGTCATATATTCGTCGGAATCGAATATTCGTCATTATTCTATATATTGCGAATGTTACGCGAAAACTAGAGCTGAGTTCCTAATGGTTGTATTGCTAGAGTTGACCAAGATATCGAATAACACGAATTTAGCACTATATTCTCAATCTTCGTTATATTCTAGAAAGCCAACTATTAGGAACTCAGCTCTAAGCTGAATTTGCAATGCGAACATATACACAGATTGCAAATTCAACTTAGAGCTGGGTTCCTAATGTTTGGCTTGCTAGAATATAGCAAAGATTGAGAATATAGTGCTATATTCGTGATATTCGTTATCTTCGTCAATTCTAGCAATACAACCATTAGGAACTCAGCTCTAAGTTGAATTTGCAATGCGAGAATATATTCGCATTGCGATTTTAACTTGAGCTGAGTTCCTAATGGTTGTTGCTAGAATATAATGAAGATTGAGAATATAGTGTTATATTCGTGAATTCGTTATATTCTAGCAATACAACCATTAGGAACCCAGCTCTAAGTTGAATTCTCAATGTGAGTAATTCATGCTATATTAATCACATTGTGATTACAACTTAGTCAAATTTGTGAGATCGTGCTTCTCACATCCGACAGTACATTTTAACATGGAGGTGTTCCCATGCACACAGGAAGTCAGCAGAAGCTGCAACAGGCATTGACTGGAGCGGGCAGGGAGCCAGGAATCCTCTGGACAGGTAAGAACAGCTTTTGGGAAGTAGGAAGACAACCAGAGAGCAACAAGGATTAACAACTTAAAAAATTATATATATATATTCGAAATAGCGAATATATAGCGCTATATTCCCAATATTCGCGAATTAGCGAAGTGCCGATATTCGCTAAAAAAATTGCTATTCGAATATTCGCGCTCAACACTACTGTAAAATACAATGAGCATGTTTGCTCTGTATTAAGGACCAAAGTAGTGCATGTCTCCATGATTTTTTCACTGACCCATGGTCAGTAAAAAAAATACTAATGTATGACCAGAAACATTAAAATCAATGGCTGTGTGTGCTTTCCGTGGAAATTGCAGCAGCGCACGTCAGTAAAAAACAGAAATGTGAATGAGACCTAAGACTGCCCATGTGCACAACTATCAGTGACTGACATCAGTGTGTGCACACTTATATATGCACACCTATACAGAGAATGGCATCAATCACTGGTAAGACAACCCCTGTGTACAACTAAGTCTAGAAAGTGTAGACCAAGGATGCTCAACCTGTGGCCCTCCAGCTGTTGTAAAACTACAACACCAATCATAACCTGGTGTAGGCTGATAGCTATAGGGTGTCCAGGCATACTGGGAGTTGTAGTTTTGAAACAGCTGGAGGGCCGCAGGCTGAGCATCACTGGTGTAGACATTTAAATGTTTTGCTGAATCTTTTCACACAAAATTATATGTAGTAAAATTGATTGTACGACTGAAAAAAGACATCCATTCATACAGTTCAGCCTATTATCCTACAAAGTTGATAAAGAGAAAGGCAAAAAGAAAAATGAGGTAGAAGCTAAATTTCCTTATTTTAGGGGGAAAAAATACCTTCACAACTCTTTTAGTGAACTCACAATCACCAGCTCCTCGGGCAGAGAGTTCCATAATCTCACTGCTCTTACCGTAAAGAATCCTCTTCTATGTTTGTGTACAAACCTTCTTTCCTCCAGACCGGGAGGATGTCCCCTCGTCACAGTCACAGTCCTGGGGATAAATAGATGATGGGATAGATCTCTGTACTGACCCCTGATATATTTATACATAGTTATTAGATCTCCTATCAGTTGTCTTTGGATACAGTAGTCCACCCATTCAAGTTATTACTTTAGTTGCCTCTGAACCCTCTCCAGCTCTGCTACGTATGTCTGTCTTGTTCAGAAATATACACAATACTTCATGTGTGGTCCAACTAGTGATTTGTGAAGTGGCAAGAATATGTTCTCATCACGTGCATCTATGTCCCTTTTATCAATGCAAACCTTAATCTTATTAGCCTTGGCAACAACTGCTTGACACTGTTTTCTACTGTTAAATTTACTGTGAACTAAAATTCCTTAGTCCTTTTCCTTGTCAGTTTTACCCAGTGTTTTACTTTTAGTATGTACGGGTGACTTGTATTATTCCTTCCCATGTGCATAGACTTTCATTTATAAGTGTTAAACCTTATGTGCCACTTCTCTGCCCAAGTTTCCAACATAGCCAGATCTATATTTAGCAGTACACTGTCCTCTTCCATGTTAATTACTTTACACAGTTTACTGCCAACATCAAAAATATATGTTTCACTGACTGTGCAGCCCCACTACAAAATCATTAATAACTATATTGAAGAGAATAGGGTCCAATACGGACATATAAATCTGCCCAGCTGCACCTGCTCTACAGGCATAATATGCTTCCTGCATATTGCACTGCATTTTGTGATGATAGGTTCTCTTTAAAAGATTCAGTTACCATATAATGCCGTCTTACTGATTCTTCCCGAGTGTGAGCTTGCCTTTTTAGCAGCTCACTTTTAAAGTGAATGTGTCATCAGAAAATGACCTATTGTTTAAACCACATTTTTATATTTAATATATTTTGAAACATTTTTTGATGATGTCATTTTTTTCCACGTCAATATCTCTATAAAAAAACATAAAATCTTCCAGTTTAGCACTGACCACTAAGCCTAATAATAGGCACCACTTCTTGGTTTGTACATATCACTTTGCTGAAGTTACCTTCTTAACTGTCATTCTAATCCTGCCTATAATGGGTACTTGTCAAAGGTTATCTATTCCTTCCTTAAACAATGACCTCTGCACAGGTCACAGAGCATGCCTAGAAAACTCTCCCATTAAAGTCAATAAGTTCCCTTCCTGACCTTTGTGTCTATAGTGACATGGCTGCTGTAAAGCAGTTTTCTTAATTCTGTCAAAATGCTGTTAAGAACAGCTCAAGCAAGATGGTTGCCCCCATAATCATGTTCAGAATATAGAATGAATACATATGCAATCATAAAATAAAAAACAGATTACAAAAAGGGATACGTGTTGCTATCTGGTTTTAACTGTCAGATACAATTTTTGGGGACACTTTGCCTTTAAGCATCATAAAGATGTGGCAAACCTGCACTAATGCCCATATGCCTTTATAGAGTAAACGCTGTAGACTACCCCTTCAGCTGGTTTATGCCATATTTTATTTATTTATTTATTTATTTATTTATTTTGGTAAGACAAAGGTTTCCCCTTTGATGTGCAGACTTCTGGCTTCCTTCACTTGATGTTTCCATTTTTTTTAGTTAACCTTGTAATTGGATTGTAAAATTAAACTGTAAAATATATTTTTCATCATTAAATACGTATAATTTACCGTATCATTTACCTTACCTGTTGTGTTACACAGTTATTGTTTAATTGTAGTTTAGTACATATTTTGAGACTGTAACCTTCTAAATTATGATGTCTTAATTATGTACTGTACAAAAGAGTTTTAAATATGCACGTTTATGTGTGTGTAGTCATTGCCTTTTTGTCAAACGTAAAATGATCCCAACAGGACAATTTAACACTTGCTATCTATAAAAAGAACACTAAGGTAAGGCATTTAAGGAAAAATATTATTACTGCAACAGATGGAATATGGGTGATTTAGTACTAAACTGGTTTCATTAAATGTTTGCTTTCATTGTGATGTACTTTCTTGGTGTGTGCTTTATGCCTTGTGAGTATCTAGTCTTGAATGCACTAGGACACCTCCAGAAGACAGTAATTTACTATGGCTATTACATTATGGACTACATAAAGTACAGATCATTCTTAGAATTAAAGGGGTGTTCCTGTCAGAAGATGGTATCCCTATCCACAGGATAAGTGATAACTATTAGACTAGGACCCCCATGGATTATGAGGAATGTCTATGTGCACAATTATTAATTCACTATGAAACTGCTCTCGGCAATTCTCAGCAGTCCCATAGAGAATTAATAGAGTGGCATTGTGCATGCTTGACTAGCTGCTCCGTTCATTTTAGGGGTACACGGCCCATCTTTTAATGAGCAGTTTGGGTCCCAGAAGTGGGATCTCTCTGATCTAATAGTTATTCTCTATCCTATGGATACTACTGAGGATAGACAAGAAATTCCAGAAAAATGGTCCTGTGTTTCTTTGAATGACCCTGTGTTAATATAGCTCTCCACCATCACAGTTCTTTGTTGAACTGAATATAGCATGTTGGACACACTTGCACACACACCACTACTGCATTCCGCAAAAAGTACTATTCAACTGGCAGGGGAGGATACAATGGACCTCATTCATTTCTTAAAGAGAATGGTTACTTTCTTGTTCCTCTTGACCAATTTGTAGGTAAGATGACTATATGGTACTTATTAATATAATGTTTGATGATATCCCTCATCATTTTCTATATTTCATAAGACATTCCTCCTTGTTTGCCAGAAATCTTGTCCATAAAATAGCTGCTAATGGAGGGTCATGTAATAAGGTAAATCACCTCCATGTGATGTTTCCTCCATTCAAAAACACTGCACCTTCCGTCTATACTTGCACTGTTGGGGGTTTAGTGTAGGTCCAGTGTGTCTGAATGGAGGAGGCTGAGTGGTGACTGCTTAGAGTAACAGTAGAGGTACAATAGGGGTGACGGCTCTATTGTTCTCTTGATAGGCCTAGATAAAGATTTCCACAGAAAAGCATTCCACTTACTAGTAGTGTTGAGCGAACAGTTCGAAAATCGTTCGGGTCCGTACCGAATTTTGGGGTGTCCGTGACACGGACCTGAAACCGGACATTTTCAAAAAAGTTCGGGTTCGGGTCCGGTGTTCGTCGATTACTTCCCGCTTTCTGAAGGACTGAACAGCAGCCAATCAGCTAGCGTTTTACTTCTTGCCCTAAGAGCCCATCACAGCCATGCCTACTAATGGCATGGCTGTGATTGGCCAAGTGCAGCATGTGACCCAGCCTCTATTTAAGCTGGAGTCACGTAGCGCCGAACATCACACTGCTCTGACTAGTGTAGGGAGAGGATGCAGCTTCTGTGAGGGCGAGATAGGCAGGGATAAAGAAGCGATTGAATGATCTATCTTTCTACACCTGTGCATCAGGACAACTCAGCTGAGCTGTTCACTGAAAGTCACTATTTTGTTGAGACTGGCCAGAGCGATTTTTACTGGCACATGTAACTGGGCTGACCGGCGGTGGCCATTTTGGGACTTGTGGTGCGCCAGCACTTGCTGCCACAGAGTGTAAACCGAAGCTCCAAAGAAGTTAAAAATCTACACCTGTGAATCAGAACAACAGCGATTCAGCTGCTCAGTCAAAGTCAATTTTTTTTCTGGCTGGGCAGACTGTTTTCTGGCACATGTTACTGGGCTGATAGGCGGCGGCCATTTTGGGACTTGTGGTGCTACAGCAAAAGCTGCCACAACGTCCATTAATCTAATGTAATAGTCGATTTTTTCATAGATTTACTACATCAGGGGTTTGGCTGTGCTTGTGTCACCCATACTAACTGCAAAGATATTTAATATATCAGTGGTGAAACTGAAAGTAACCCACTTGGATAGCAAATCCCATAATCCCATGAATGTGCTGTTCCAGCTAGGCTAGCCAGTGCCACTACTTTGTCCAATACTGTCAGCCAGAAATATTTTTTTTTTTATGTGCCAGAAATATAAATTAGAAAAAGCTTTCACCGTAATAATAAAATTATTCTGGTGTTAGACCAGAAGAAGCACTCGTGTTGTAATTAATACTGTAAAAAGGCTTAGGCAATATTTCTCCCAGTGTGGGAAATTTATCTAGCAAAACTAGCATTTTAACAATTCCGGTGTTCTGAAATACCAGCAGTCCTCTTGTAATTAATACCGCCAAAAGGCATTATATCGTCCAGTGTTGTAATTTTGGTGAAAAAAAGGCCAATTTAATCAATCTGGTGTTTGTTAGACCAGAAAAACTAGGCCTCACGTTTTCACTCCTCTAAAAGGAATTATATTTCCCGTGTGGGGATCTATGTACCAAAACTAGCATTATAAAAAATCTGGTGTCCAATTAGCAGCAGTGTTCTTGTAATTAATACCGCCAAAAGGCATTATTGTCCAGTGTTGTAATTTTGCTGAAAAAAGGCCAATTTAATCAATCTGGTGTTTGTTAGACCAGAAAAACTAGGCCTCACGTTTTTACTCCTGTAAAAGGTATTAAATCTCCCGTGTGGAATCTATGTACCAAAACTAGCATTATAAAAAATCTGGTGTCCAATTAGCAGCAGTGTTCTTGTAATTAATACCGCCAAAAGGCATTATTGTCCAGTGTTGTAATTTTGCTGAAAAAAGGCCAATTTAATCAATCTGGTGTTTGTTAGACCAGAAAAACTAGGCCTCACGTTTTCACTCCTCTAAAAGGAATTATATTTCCCCGTGTGGGGATCTATGTACCAAAACTAGCATTATAAAAATCTGGTGTCCAATTAGCAGCAGTGTTCTTGTAATTAATACCGCCAAAAGGCATTATTGTCCAGTGTTGTAATTTTGCTGAAAAAAAGGCCAATTTAATCAATCTGGTGTTTGTTAGACCAGAAAAACTCGGCCTCACGTTTTCACTCCTCTAAAAGGAATTATATTTCCCGTGTGGGGATCTATGTACCAAAACTAGCATTATAAAAATCTGGTGTCCAATTAGCAGCAGTGTTCTTGTAATTAATACCGCCAAAAGGCATTATTGTCCAGTGTTGTAATTTTGCTGAAAAAAGGCCAATTTAATCAATCTGGTGTTTGTTAGACCAGAAAACTAGGCCTCACGTTTTCACTCCTGTAAAAGGAATTATATCTCCCGTGTGGGAATCTATGTACCAAAACTAGCATTATAAAAAATCTGGTGTCCAATTAGCAGCAGTGTTCTTGTAATTAATACCGCCAAAAGGCATTATTGTCCAGTGTTGTAATTTTGCTGAAAAAAGGCCAATTTAATCAATCTGGTGTTTGTTAGACCAGAAAAACTCGGCCTCACGTTTTCACTCCTGTAAAAGGAATTATATCTCCCCGTGTGGGAATCTATGTACCAAAACTAGCATTATAAAAAATCTGGTGTCCAATTAGCAGCAGTGTTCTTGTAATTAATACCGCCAAAAGGCATTATTGTCCAGTGTTGTAATTTTGCTGAAAAAAAGGCCAATTTAATCAATCTGGTGTTTGTTAGACCAGAAAACTAGGCCTCACGTTTTCACTCCTCTAAAAGGAATTATATTTCCCGTGTGGGGATCTATGTACCAAAACTAGCATTATAAAAAATCTGGTGTCCAATTAGCAGCAGTGTTCTTGTAATTAATACCGCCAAAAGGCATTATTGTCCAGTGTTGTAATTTTGCTGAAAAAGGCCAATTTAATCAATCTGGTGTTTGTTAGACCAGAAAAACTAGGCCTCACGTTTTCACTCCTCTAAAAGGAATTATATTTCCCGTGTGGGGATCTATGTACCAAAACTAGCATTATAAAAAATCTGGTGTCCAATTAGCAGCAGTGTTCTTGTAATTAATACCGCCAAAAGGCATTATTGTCCAGTGTTGTAATTTTGCTGAAAAAAGGCCAATTTAATCAATCTGGTGTTTGTTAGACCAGAAAAACTCGGCCTCACGTTTTCACTCCTCTAAAAGGAATTATATTTCCCCGTGTGGGGATCTATGTACCAAAACTAGCATTATAAAAATCTGGTGTCCAATTAGCAGCAGTGTTCTTGTAATTAATACCGCCAAAAGGCATTATTGTCCAGTGTTGTAATTTTGCTGAAAAAAGGCCAATTTAATCAATCTGGTGTTTGTTAGACCAGAAAAACTAGGCCTCACGTTTTCACTCCTGTAAAAGGAATTATATTTCCCGTGTGGGAATCTATGTACCAAAACTAGCATTATAAAAATCTGGTGTCCAATTAGCAGCAGTGTTCTTGTAATTAATACCGCCAAAAGGCATTATTGTCCAGTGTTGTAATTTTGCTGAAAAAAGGCCAATTTAATCAATCTGGTGTTTGTTAGACCAGAAAAACTAGGCCTCACGTTTTCACTCCTGTAAAAGGAATTATATCTCCCGTGTGGAATCTATGTACCAAAACTAGCATTATAAAAATCTGGTGTCCAATTAGCAGCAGTGTTCTTGTAATTAATACCGCTAAAAGGCATTATTGTCCAGTGTTGTAATTTTGCTGAAAAAAGGCCAATTTAATCAATCTGGTGTTTGTTAGACCAGAAAACTAGGCCTCACGTTTTCACTCCTCTAAAAGGAATTATATTTCCCGTGTGGGGATCTATGTACCAAAACTAGCATTATAAAAATCTGGTGTCCAATTAGCAGCAGTGTTCTTGTAATTAATACCGCCAAAAGGCATTATTGTCCAGTGTTGTAACTTTGCTGAAAAAGGCCAATTTAATCAATCTGGTGTTTGTTAGACCAGAAAACTAGGCCTCACGTTTTCACTCCTCTAAAAGGAATTATATTTCCCGTGTGGGGATCTATGTACCAAAACTAGCATTATAAAAATCTGGTGTCCAATTAGCAGCAGTGTTCTTGTAATTAATACCGCCAAAAGGCATTATTGTCCAGTGTTGTAATTTTGCTGAAAAAAGGCCAATTTAATCAATCTGGTGTTTGTTAGACCAGAAAAACTAGGCCTCACGTTTTACTCCTGTAAAAGGAATTATATCTCCCGTGTGGAATCTATGTACCAAAACTAGCATTATAAAAAATCTGGTGTCCAATTAGCAGCAGTGTTCTTGTAATTAATACCGCCAAAAGGCATTATTGTCCAGTGTTGTAATTTTGCTGAAAAAAGGCCAATTTAATCAATCTGGTGTTTGTTAGACCAGAAAAACTAGGCCTCACGTTTTTACTCCTGTAAAAGGAATTATATCTCCCCGTGTGGAATCTATGTACCAAAACTAGCATTATAAAAATCTGGTGTCCAATTAGCAGCAGTGTTCTTGTAATTAATACCGCCAAAAGGCATTATTGTCCAGTGTTGTAATTTTGCTGAAAAAAAGGCCAATTTAATCAATCTGGTGTTTGTTAGACCAGAAAAACTAGGCCTCACGTTTTCACTCCTCTAAAAGGAATTATATTTCCCGTGTGGGGATCTATGTACCAAAACTAGCATTATAAAAAATCTGGTGTCCAATTAGCAGCAGTGTTCTTGTAATTAATACCGCCAAAAGGCATTATTGTCCAGTGTTGTAATTTTGCTGAAAAAAAGGCCAATTTAATCAATCTGGTGTTTGTTAGACCAGAAAAACTAGGCCTCACGTTTTCACTCCTCTAAAAAGGAATTATATTTCCCGTGTGGGGATCTATGTACCAAAACTAGCATTATAAAAATCTGGTGTCCAATTAGCAGCAGTGTTCTTGTAATTAATACCGGAAAAAGGAATTATATCTTCCAGTGTGGGAATTTTGGGGCTAAAAAATAATATATTTTATTGTGGTGCGAGTTGAATCGCAACAATGAGGAAACATTCTATTAAGGGACGAGGACGCGGTCGTGGTGGTGTCCGTGGAGCCTCTGTTGCTGGCAGAGGACGTGGCCGTTCGGCCTCAGGCGCACAAAGTAGTGAAACAACTCCCTCAAGTAGCCGGCAGAATTTACAGCGATATTTGGTGGGGCCCAATGCCGTTATGAGGATGGTAAGGCCTGAGCAGGTACAGGCATTAGTCGATTGGGTGGCCGACAGTGCTTCCAGCACGTTCACCACATTGTCTTCCGCCCAGTCTTCTGCGGAAGCGCACAGGTGGCACCTGAAAACCAAGCCCATCAGTCTGTCACATCACCCCCATGCATATCAGGGAAACTGGCTGAGCCTCAAGTTATGCAGCAGTCTCTTCTTCTGTTTGAAGACTCTGCTCCCACGGTTTTCCAGGGGCGTCCACCTATCCCTTCCCCAGCGGTGGAAGACATTCCATGCACTGACGCACAACCACTTATGTATCCAGATGATGAGGACATGGGAATACCACCACAGCAGAGTGACCGAGTGTCTGATGATGACGAAACACAGGTGCCCACTGCCGCGTCTTATTGCAGTGTGCAGACTGAACAGGAGGAGGTCAGGGAGGAAGACTGGGTGGAAGACGATGCAGAGGACGATGAGGTCTTAGACCCCACATGGACTGAAGGTCGTGCCGCTGACTTAAATAGTTCAGAGGAAGAGGCAGTGGTGAGACCGAGACAACAGCGAAGCCAAAGAGGGAGCAGGGGGCAAAAGCAGAACAGCCGCCGTCCAGAGAGTTCGCCTGCTATTGGCCAGCGCCAACAGGGACCCAGCACCCCAAAGGCATCTTCAAGGAGTTCCCTGGCATGGCACTTCTTCAAACAATGTGCTAAGGACAAGACCAGAGTGGTTTGCACGCTGTGCCATCAGACCCTGAAGCGAGGCATTAACGTTCTTAACCTGAGCACCACCTGCATGATCAGGCATCTACATGCAAAGCATGAACTGCAGTGGAGTACACACCTTAAAAACAAGGAACCCGCTCAGGCTCCTCCTGCTCCCTCTAGCGCTGCTGCTCGGCTTCCGCCTCGAGAGGAATGTTGCCACCTGCCGAGCAGCAAACAGAGGATGTGCCACCGACACCACCACCACCACCGCCACCGCCACCTAGCGTCTCCACTATTTCACACAGCAGCGTTCAGCTCTCCATCTCTCAAACCTTTGAGAGGAAGCGCAAATTCCCACCTAGTCACCCTCGAGCCCTTGGCCTGAATGCCAGCATTTCTAAACTACTGGCCTTTGAAATGCTGTCATTCCGGCTGGTGGACACAGACAGCTTCAAACAGCTGATGGCCATGGCTGTCCCCCAGTATGTGGTTCCCAGCCGCCACTACTTCTCCAAGACAGCCGTGCCTTCCCTGCACATGCAAGTGTCCGATAAGATCAAGTGTGCACTGCGCAACGCCATTTGTGGCAAGGTCCACCTAACCACAGATACGTTGACCAGTAAGCACGACCAGGGACGCTATATCTCCCTAACTGCACAATGGGTAAATGTAGTGGCGGCTGGGCCCCAGGCGGAGAGTTCCTTGGCGCACGTCCTTCCGCCGCCAAGGATCACAGGGCATCATTCTTTGCCTCCTGTAGCCTCCTCCTCCTACTCGGCTTCCTCCTCCTCCTCCCCTGCTTCCACCAGCTCATCCAGTCAGCCACACACCTTCACCACCAACTTCAGCACAGCCCGGGGTAAACATCAGCAGGCCATTCTGAAACTCATATTTTTGGGGGACAGGCCCCACACCGCGCAGGAGTTGTGGCGGGGTATTGAACAACAGACCGACCAGTGGTTGCTGCCGGTGGGCCTCAAGCCCGGCCTGGTGGTGTGCGATAATGGGCGAAATCTCGTGGCAGCTCTGGGACTAGCCGGTTTGACGCACATCCCCTGCCTGGCGCATGTGCTGAATTTGGTGGTGCAAAAGTTCATTCACAACTACCCAGACATGTCAGAGCTGCTGCATAAAGTGCGGGCCGTCTGTGCGCACTTCCGGCGTTCACATCCTGCCGCTGCTCGCCTGTCAGCGCTACAGCGGAACTTCGGCCTTCCCGCTCACCGCCTAATATGCGACGTGCCCACCCGGTGGAACTCCACCTTGCACATGCTGGAGAGACTGTGCAAGCAGCAGCAGGCCATAGTTGAGTTTCAGCTGCAGCACGCACGGGTCAGTCGCACTGCTGAACAGCACCACTTCACCACCAATAATTGGGCCTCCATGCGAGACTTGTGTGCCCTGTTGCGCTGTTTAGAGTACGCCACCAACATGGCCAGTGGCGATGCCACTGTTATCAGCGTGACAATACCAATTCTATGTCTCCTAGAGAAAACGCTTAGGGCGATGATGGAAGAGGAGGTGGGCCAGGGCCAGGAGGAGGAGGAGGAGGATGACGGGTCGTTTTTAGCACTTTCAGGCCAGTCTGTTAGAAGTGGCTCAGAGGGAGGTTTTTTGCAACAGCAGAGGGCAGGTACAAATGTGGCCAGCCAGGGACCACTACTGGAGGACGAGGAGGATGAGGAGAAGGTGGAGGAGGATGAGGATGAAGCAGGTTCACAGCGGGGTGGCACCCAGCACAGCGCAGGCACATCCCTGGTGCGTGGCTGGGGGGATACAGAGGATGATGACGATACGCCTCCCACAGAGGACAGCTTGTCCATACCTCTGGGGAGCCTGGCACACATGAGCGATTACATGCTGCAGTGCCAGCGCAACGACAGCAGAGTTGCCCACATTTTAACGTGTGCTGACTACTGGGTGACCACCCTGCTGGATCCACGGTACAAAGACAATGTGCCCACTTTACTTCCTGCACTGGAGCGTGATAGGAAGATGCGCGAGTACAAGCGCACACTGGTAGACGCGCTCCTGAGAGCATTCCCAACTGTCACAGGGGAACAGGTGGAAGGCCAAGGCAGAGGAGGAGCTAGAGGTCGCCCACGCAGCAGTGTCACGGCCAGCTCCTCTGAGGGCAGGGTTAGCATGGCAGAAATGTGGAAAAGTTTTGTCTCCACGCCACAGCTAACTGCCCCACCACCTGATACGGAACGTGTTAGCAGGAGGCAACATTTCACTAACATGGTTGAACAGTACATCTGCACACAACTCCACGTACTGACGGATGGTTCGGCCCCATTCAACTTCTGGGTTTCCAAATTGTCCACGTGGCCAGAATTAGCATGTTATGCCTTGGAGGTGCTGGCCTGCCCGGCGGCCAGCGTTTTATCTGAACGTGTATTCAGCACGGCAGGGGGCGTCATTACTGACAAACGCAGCCGCCTGTCTGCAGCCAACGTGGACAAGCTGACGTTTATAAAAATGAACCAGGCATGGATCCCACAAGACCTGACCCTCCCTTGTGCAGAGTAGTCCTTAATAACTGCCTTAAACCATGTTTTCTTGTACTCTTGGCCACTTCTTCATTGAAAAATAAATTTTTGAAATTAAGTAGGATCTTGGGGTGCAACCCAGAGTTGAATGAACCTTCCCTCTGTCTGGGTGCCGGGGCCAAAGTACATGAAAGTGTCCTTCTCCTGTGCTGGGTGATATGAATGTTATACTTGTGCTGTCTGACATGTCTCCTTTGTGTGGGTGCAGGGGGCCAAAGTCACTGAAAGCGGCCTTCTCCTGTGGTGGGTGATCGAAATGCCTGATTCTCTGCTGTGGGACCTCTCTCCTCTTTCTGGGTGCAGGGGTCAAAGAAACAAAAGGTGGCCTACTCCTGTGGTGGTTGACATGATGCCTGATTCTCTGCTGTGGGACCTCTCTCCTCTTTCTGGCTGCAGGGGTCAAAGTCTCTAAAAGTGCCCTTCTCCTGTGGTGGTTGATGTGAAACTGATGCTTGTGCTATCTGACCTGTCTCCTCTGTGTTGGTGCTAAGGCCTAAGTCACTGAAAGCGGCCTTCTGCTGTGCTGGCTGATATAAATGCCTGAATCTCTGCTGTGGGACCTCTCTCCTCCGTTTGGCTGCAGGGGTCAAAGTCTCTAAAAGTGCCATTCTCCTGTGGTGGTTGATGTGAAACTGATGCTTGTGCTATCTGACCTGTCTCCTCTGTGTCGGTGCTAAGGCCTAAGTCACTGAAAGCGGCCTTCTCCTGTGCTGGCTGATATAAATGCCTGAATCTCTGCTGTGGGACCTCTCTCCTCTTTCTGGGTGCAGGGTCAAAGTCTCTAAAAGTGCCATTCTCCTGTGGTGGTTGATGTAAATCTGATGCTTGTGCTATCTGACCTGTCTCCTCTGTGTCGGTGCTAAGGCCTAAGTCACTGAAAGCGGCCTTCTCCTGTGCTGGCTGATATAAATGCCTGAATCTTTGCTGTGGGACCTCTCTCCTCTTTCTGGGTGCAGGGTCAAAGTCTCTAAAGTGCCCTTCTCCTGTGGTGGTTGATGTGAAACTGATGCTTGTGCTATCTGACCTGTCTCCTCTGTGTCGGTGCTAAGGCCTAAGTCACTGAAAGCGGCCTTCTCCTGTGCTGGCTGATATAAATGCCTGAATCTTTGCTGTGGGACCTCTCTCCTCTTTCTAGGTGCAGGGGTCAAAGTCTCTAAAAGTGCCCTTCTCCTGTGGTGGTTGATGTGAAACTGATGCTTGTGCTATCTGACCTGTCTCCTCTGTGTCGGTGCTAAGGCCTAAGTCACTGAAAGCGGCCTTCTCCTGTGCTGGCTGATATAAATGCCTGAATCTCTGCTGTGGGACCTCTCTCCTCCGTCTGGGTGCAGGGGTCAAAGTCTCTCAAAGTGGCCTTCTCTTGTGCTGGGTGATGTGAAGCTGATGTTTGTGCCATCTGACATGGTTGCCGGGTCCCATTAAATGGTGGCCTACTCCTGTGGTGGGTGATCTAAATGCATGATTCTCTGCTGTGAAAACCTCTCTCCTCCGTCTGGGTGCAGGGTCAAAGTCTCTCAAAGTGGCCTTCTCTTGTGCTGGGTGATGTGAAGCTGATGTTTGTGCCATCTGACATGGTTGCCGGGGTCCCATTAAATGGTGGCCTACTCCTGTGGTGGGTGATCTAAATGCATGATTCTCTGCTGTGAAAACCTCTCTCCTCTGTCTGGGTGCTGGTCCAAAATACATGAGAGTGGCCTTCTCCGGTGGTGGTTGATATGACGCATGATTCCTTGCTGTGGGACCTGTATCCTCTGTCTGGGTGCTGGGCCGAAATAAATGAGAGTGGCCTTCTCCGTTGGTGGTTGATATGAGGCATGATTCCTTGCTGTGGGACCTGTATCCTCTGTCTGGGTTCTGGTCCAAAATAAATGAGAGTGGCCTTCTCCGGTGGGGGTTGATATGACGCATGATTCCTTGATGTGGGACCTCTCTCCTCTGTCTGGATGCTGGTCCAAAATAAATGAGAGTGGCCTTCTCCGTTGGTGGTTGATATGACGCATGATTCCTTGCTGTGGGACCTGTATCCTCTGTCTGGGTGCTGGTCCGAACTAAATGAGAGTGGTCTTCTCCGGTGGGGGTTGATATGACGCCTTATTCCTTGCTGTGGGACCTGTATCCTCTGTCTGGGTGCTGGTCCAAAATACATGAGAGTGGCCTTCTCCGGTGGTGGTTGATATGAAGCATGATTCCTTGCTGTGGGACCTTTATCCTCTGTCTGGGTGCTGGTCCCAAATAAATGAGAGTGGCCTTCTCCAGTGGTGGATGATATGACGCATGATTCCTTGCTGTGGGACCTCTCTCCAATTGATATTGGTTAATTTTTATTTATTTTATTTTATTTTAATTCATTTTCCTATCTACATTTGTTTGCAGGGAATTTACCAACATTTTGCTGCCTTTTGCAGCCCTCTAGCCCTTTCCGGGAGTCTTTTACAGGCTTTTTAGTGCCCAAAAGTTCGGGTCCCCATTGACTTCTATGGGGTTCAGGTTCGGGATGAAGTTCGGGTTGAGTTCGGATCACGAACCCGGACATTTTCCGGAAGTTCGGCCGAACCTCTCGAACCCGAACATCCAGGTGTTCGCTCATCTCTACTTACTAGTGTAATCTGTGATGCTCTGATTCACTCATCATCTTCCTTCTCTGGTCAGAATGAATGGTCTGACTGAGAAAGTTGTCACTCTGTTTTCTCTGCTAAAAGTCCAAACAAAGGTGGAAATTAAAGAGCTGGACAGGAAGTAGAATATGTGGAGTGACTTCAACAAATTCTAGCCCGAAAAAAAAAAAAAATTCAACCAATTTTTGTAAATAACATTACATAGAATATTCATATATAGGCTGTTAGACGGAATCTGTCACCAGTGACCTCCCTATCATACTGCTGGCTGTAGTTCGCCTGATTCTATTTTTTTTTTGTTGATCTGAGGTTCCATTTTCCAAACAATTGGATATGGAAGTCGCTGGTGACAGATTCCCATTAATATGTGATAAAACATCTTTATTGTAGTGTCCCTTTAAATTTACTGTTGTTTGGCGCTCATTTTAAATAACATGCACAATCTTTAGTAAGAGTTAACCACAGGAATTTTTAGACACTTGAAAATAAAATCTCCTCTAAGATCATACATAGGTATCCTTGATGGAATAGAATGGGATAGGATTCACCGTTTTTTTTCTATTAGTCAAGTGTTACTTTCTATTGCTTTTTTCAAGGTCAACATCTTTTTATATTTTCCTTAAAGTCTCTTAAACTTCTTAAGTAATTGTCAAAATTTTTAAAAAGTAATTAGAAAATGTCAAGTACGGGCATTTTAAACAAATTCCGCACCCGCAAACAGTAGAACAGTCCTGCTGTGATATATATTGTTGAGAAATCTAGCAAGCAACCTCATTACTGTTGTTAATTATCTCCCTGCTGTTATCCACTGAACATCCATTTTAAAAAGTTTGTTTAGCCATGACTCAATCAACATGGCATTGCAAATAAGGTCACTCTACAGACAGTGGATCATTTGACAGAATGTAAGCATTTGCAGGATTGCAGTAGCAGAGAACAAAATTACTGAAATGACCTGATTAGGTTTCACTTATCAGCATTTGTCTATCTATCTATCTATCTATCTATCTATCTACCTATTTATCATTATATCTAGAGATGAGCGAATTAAAGTCGACGAAGTGGAATTCGATCCGAATTTCAGGAAAAATTCGGGTTAAACCGAATTCGACTTTTTCATAAAGTTGCTGCTGCACATGTTATGACATGGAGCTAAGAACTCTGGGAACAAGGGATCACCCATTATGCCAGCCGATGCAGCCGATCAACAGCCAGCCAGCCCCTGTGATGTCAAAGCCTTATTATTAGCCTCAGCCATTTTGGATTCTGTCATTTTCCAGAGTGCAAGGAGAGATGTCAGCTGGTGCTAGGGACAGTGCGAGGAAAGACTTTATTGTGCTGAAAAAACTATTTACAAGTTCATGGAAAGATTATTCATAGTGTAGGTAAAGGCTAGGGGGCATTATCCACACTATAAAAGGAGAACAGGGTCCAATAGGGGGGTGCACAGCCTAGGTAATAGGAGCGATGCTATATTACCTTGCTGCACTAACTGGGGATCCAAATTGTTGTTATACTGTTGCTTAAAGGTTTGTACTACATGATAGCTCAGCAATTCCAGCAAACCTTGCTTGTTATTGGGGTGCAAGTGTTGTGGAATACAGCCATTTACGGGGTGTATTAATCCCTTAAGGACATGGCCGTATTTCACCTTAAGGACCAGGCAAAATCTGACCAGTGTCACTTTATGTGGTGATAACTTTAAAACGCTTTTTCTTATCCAGGCCATTCTGAGATTCTTTTTTTTTTGTCACATATTGTACTTCATGACAGTGATAAAATGAAGTCCAAAAATTTCATTTTTATTTATAAAAAAAATACCAAATTTACAAAAAAATTGGAAAAATTAGCAATTTTTCATGTTTCAATTTCTCTACTTCTATAATACATTGTAATACCGCCAAAAATTCATTAATCCTTCAGATTTTCCACAAGAGTTATTGGCAAATGGAGATAAAATTTCAGAATTTCGATTTTTGGGAAGATTTTCCATTTTAATCCATTTTTTTCCAGTAACAAAGCAAGTGTTAACAGCCAAACAAAATAAAATATTTATTGCCCCGATTCTGTAGTCTGCAGAAACACTTTTTTGGAGTTTCTACTTTAGGGGTGCATCAGGGGGCCTTCAAATGGGACATAGTGTCAAAAAACCAGTCCAGCAAAATCTGCCTTCCAAAAACCATATGGCGTTCCTTTCCTTCTACGCCCTGCCGTTGGGCCATAGAGCAGTTTACGACCACGTATGGGGTGTTTCTGCAAACTAGAGAATCAGGGCAATAAATATTGAGTTTTGTTTGGCTGTTAACCCTTGCTTTGTTACTGGAATATTGGATTAAAGTGGAAAATTTGCAAAAAAATAGATGTTTTGGGACCGTTTAGTATTTTTTGTTATTTACATCGTTGAACTGACAGGTTAGATTGTGCGCTATTTCTATAGAGCAGGTTTTTACAGATGCAACAATACCAAATATGACAACTTTTTTGGTGTTTTTGTTTCAGTTTTACATAATAAAGAATTTTTGAAAAAAATTATTTTTTAGTGTCTTCACGTTTTGAAAGCCATAGTTTTTATTTTATTTTTTAGGCGACTGTCTTATGTAGGGGCTCATTTTTTGCGGGATGAGATGTCGGTTTGATTGGCACTATCTTGGGTTGCATATGACATTTTGGTCGCTTGCTATTGCACTTTTTGTGATGTAAGGTGACAAAAATGGCTTTTGACAACGTATTTTTATTTTTTGCTGTGTTCACCTGAGGGGTTAGGTCATGTGTTATTTTTATACAACAGGTTGTTACGGATGTGGCAATACATAATATATATACTTTTTATTTATTTATTTAAGTTTTACACGATAATATTATTTTTTAAAACAAACAGAAATTATGTTTTAGTGTCTCCATAGTCTGAGAGCCATATTTTATGTAGGGGCTCATTTTTTGCGAGATGAGATGGTGGTTTGAATGGTACTATTTTGGGGTGCATATGACTTTTTGATCCTTTGCTATTATACTTTTTGTGATGTAAGGTGACAAAAATATATTTTTTGACAACTTTTTTATTTTTAATGTTTACGGCGTTCACCTGAGGGGTTATGTCATGTTATATTTTTATAGAGCAGGTCCTTACGGACGCGGAGATACATAATATGTATACATTTTTTATTTATTTAGGTTTTACACAATAATATCCTTTTTGAAATAAAAAAAATCTAGTTTTAGTGTCTCCATAGTCTGAGAGCCATATTTTTTTAATTTTTTTAGGCGATTGTCTCCGGTTGGATTTAATTTTTGCTAGATGAGTTGACAGTTAGATTGGCACTATTTGGGGGGTCATATGAATTTTTGATCGCTTGCTATTACACTTTTTGTGATGTAAGGTGACAAAAAAATTGCTTTTTGACAAAGTTTTTATAATTTTTTTTTTACAGTGTTCACTTGAGGGGTTAGGTCATGTGATATTTTTATAGAGCAGATTCTTACGGATGTGGAGACACCTAATATGTCTACTTTTTAGTTTTTTTTTTACAATTAACACTAAAATGCATTTTTAAAACAAAAAAATGTTTTAGTCTGAGTGCCATAGTTTTTTTAATTTTTGGGCAATTGTTTTAGGTAGGGGCTCATTTTTTGTGGGATGAGACGGCTGCTTGATTGGTACTATTTTGGGAGGCATGCGCCTTTTTGATCGCTTTGTATTACACTTTTAGTGATGTAAGGTGATAAAAAAATGGCTTATTTACACCAAATTTTTTTTTTATGGCATTCACCTGAGGGCTTTGGTCATGTGATATTTTTATAGAGCAGGTTTTTACAGACGCGGCGATACCTAATATGTGTAGTGTATTTTATTCTTTTAATTTTTATTCAGTGATATGTATTTTTTTTTTTATTTCACTTTTTTACATTTTTTTTTACCCAGACGCACCCACTTGGTTCTTGTAAATCCAGTGGATCTGGTGTCTATATAGTATAGTACAGTACACTGTATAGTGCACTGTGCTGTATTTTTTACTTTACAAAGTCTGAATAGACTTTTAGCAGGTCTATTTAGACTTTCAGTACCATGGAGAGAGAAGGACGCTTCTAAAAGCGTCCTGCTTCAATGGCAACCATCACCCGCTGCCAGAACAGAGCAGCGGGTGATGGGGAGGGAGGGAGGCCCCCTCACTCTGCGATCCCATCCTGTCGGGGAGCTGCAAAGGCACAGCAGCCCACGATGGGAGAGGGAGCTCCCTCCCTTTTAACCCCTTCCATACAGCAGTCCGTACAGACCACGGTATGGAAGGGGTTAAACCGCTGGCATCTGCACCAGCACAGATGCCAGCCATTTCTATCAGAGTGCCAGCAATGTGCTGACACTCTGATAGATCCACTATACTGCCAACGATGTTACCGCCTCCCGCTGCCCACAACCACCCCCCTGCACCCCTGCAGCAACAATATGATTGGGGGCTGCAGGGGGGGGGTTAAAATTTCCCACTTTGGGGGTAAGTTGGCAGTGACAGACCTCGGGGATCAGAGATCGTGAAAACCGCTGCAAACCGCAGGTCTGAATTGACCTGCGGTTAGCAGCAATCGCCGATACGGGGGGGTCACAGGACCCCCCTGGGCATTGTAACAAGGTACCTGCTGAATGATTTCAGCAGGTACCTTGTTCCGATCACTGCCAGGTGAGAAGCAGTGATTGGAAATACTCATGACCTACCGATACGTCATGTGTCCTTAAGGGTTAGGGAAAAATGCCGTACCGGTACGTCATGTGTCCTGAATGGGTTAATAGGAAATATATGTACGTCCTATTAGCTGTCCTGTAGTGATTTTACAATGTTATAAATTATTTTTTTTTGGGGGGGTATTAATAGGAAAAAAAATATGTCTTATTTGCAGTTCTGCTAGTAAGTTACATTGTACTACAGCCATTTACCAGGTATAATAATGTGAAATATACATACGTCCTACTAGCTATTCTGTGGTGAATTTACATTGTTATACATTTTTTGGGGGGTGTATTAATAGGTAAAAAAATACGTCTTAATTGCCGTTCTGTGGTGAAGTTACATTCTAATACAGCCATTTACCTAGTGTATTATTAGGAATTATATATATGCCCTATTAGCCATTCTGCGGTGAATTACATAGTGATATATTTTCTTGGGGGGGTTTATTAATATGAAAAAAAAATACTTCTTAATTGCCATTCTGCAGTAAAGTTACATTGTACTACAGACATTTACGTTGTGTATTAATAGGAAATATATACGAAAGTCCTATAAGCTGTTCTGCGGTAAATTGACATATATGTTATATATTTTTGGGGGGCGTATTAATAGGTAAAAAAATACATCTTAATTGCTGTTCTGCATTGAAGTTACATTTTACTGCAGCCTTTTTTGGAGTGTATTATTTTACCTTTAATTGAATTCTTTTATTATACAATATGTCAGAAAGACAAGTGACAGGCCCTTCAAAAGGAATGGGCAGTGGCCAAAATTTTGTGTTGCAGGCAGAAGTAGCAGTAGTAGAAAGGGGGGGGGGGGGGGAGCAGGAGCCGCAGCAAGATGCCTGAGCTTCCAGTGTCAACTAGCGGTCGTTTCTTGACCAGCAACCCAGCGGTGCTTGAATGGTTGACTCGGTCTTCGTCGCAAGTGACATCAGACACCCACACAATGATTGGCATGGCCCGGGAGCAGGCCCTGTGCCCCTAACTGTCCTCAACCTGCCTTCGTCATTTTCTGTTCCCTCAGCTTGAGAAGTATTATATGCTGTAGACTCGGCTCCACTTTTCAGCGAGGACTAGCTACTAGAAGAAAGTCAGCAGATACTGCCCAGCCAAGATCTGGAGGAGACATCTGCCGCTTCCTCCAGTAAGTCGTGTAAGTAGTGATGATGAGAGTCATGTGGGAGCAGGTGTTGTGAGCGATCAGGCTTCTGGCCATTGAGGGGGACCATCAGTGACGTGCAGACAGTAGCGGATGATGATGATGTAGCCAATAGTGATGAGCGGCAGGTGCCATATTCGATTTCGACGAAATTCGCGAATATTCGAATGAATATTCGTTTCATATTCGTCGAAATCGAATATTCGTCATTATTCTAGTTACCGCGATTAATATGCGATTTAAATAATCGCGTATTGCGATTTTAACTTAAGGCTACTTTCCTATTGGTTTCATATCTAGAATTATAGCGAAGATGACGGATATGACGAATGTATTCGTCATATTCCTCAAAACGAAGATAACGAAGTATTCTACATCTTCGTTTTAGCAACCTATTAGTCAACTTCGCTAATTCTAGCAATCAAATAGGAAGGTTGACTATAGAGACAACTGTGTTTAATTCGCTATGCGATTATTTATATATATTTTTAATAAATAGAATAATTATAATAATTATATCAAGTAATATAATTATTCTATTAAAAAAATAAAAAAATCGCATAGCGAATTTAACACAACTGTCTCTATAGTCAACCTTCCTATTTGATTGCTAGAATTAGCGAGGTTGACGAATAGGTTGCTAAAGCGAAGATGTAGAATACTTCGTTATCTTCGTTTTGAGGAATATGACGAATACATTCGTCATATTCGCTATTCAGCTAATTCTACCAAGCCAACCATAAAGTTCCTTGCTCATGGAGCGTCCCCATCACCATGGGAACATCTCCATATACTAAAATGTACTGTCGGATTTGAGGAATTACGTTGAAATCGCAATGCGATTAATTCAAGTTATATTAATCGCATTGCGATTTCAACTTAGAGCTGGGTTTATAATGGGTCAGCTTGCTAGAATGAGCGAAGTTAACGATTCAATGAGCGAAGTTAACGAATATGGAATATAGCAGCACTGCTAAGTTGAATTCGCAATGCGATTAATTTAACTTGAAGTAATCGCATTGCGATTTCAACTTAGCACTGCTATCTTACATAGGCTAGAATTAACGAATATGGAATATAGCAGTGGCACTAGCAGTGCTAAGTTGAAATCGCAATGCGATTACTTTAAGTTAAATTAATCGCATTGCGAATTCAACTTAGCAGTGCTGCTATATTCCATATTCGTTAACTTCGTTCATTCTAGCAAGCTGACCCATTATAAACCCAGCTCTAAGTTGAAATCGCAATGCGATTAATATAACTTGAATTAATCGCATTGCGATTTCAACGTAATTCCTCAAATCCGACAGTACATTTTAGTATATGGAGACGTTCCCATGGATGGGGACGCTCCATGAGCACGGAAGTCGGCAGAAGCGGCAATGGGCACTGACTAGAGCAGCCAGGAAGCCAGGAATCCTCAGGACAGGTAAGAACTACTGTTGGGAAGAGGGAAAGAAAAAAATATAACAAAAAAAAAAACAAAAAAAAACCGAATATTCGAAATAGCGAATTTATAGCGCTATATTCGAAATATTCGCGAATTAGCGAAGTGCCGATATTCGCTAAAAAAATTCGCTATTCTAATATTCGCGCTCAACACTAGTAGCCAATTACACTTGGCAGCCGGGTGAAGAAGGGACTTCATCATCAGGAAAAGAAGAGAGTGGTAGCTTGCGTGTGAGGCATCAGTTGAGCTAGCAAGTTGGTAGAATGGCCGTGAGTCAGCCGGGTGGCAGCAGTGGGAGGTCGGGAGCTAAATGTGCCTGGGGTAAATCGCCCGATTCGCAGAAGCCTATCTGCCCGGAAAGTCGTGGTGCAGGCTTCATGGAGGCAGCGGTAGCAGGCAGTCAGCGCGGAGTGTTGGAGGGAAAATGCCATACTCAGCAGTGTGCCAATTTTTTGTTAAGCCACCAAAGTAGATAAACATGGCCATTTGCCAAATTTGTGGGCAGAAGGTGAAGTGTGGCCACGGTGTCAATGTTGGCACCATGGCCCTGCATCAACACATGCAGTGTCCCGATAAAGTGGCCTAGAAGAACAGTGGCTCCGATATGGTGATCAGCCTGCCGCAGCAACTGCTGTATCACCCAGTGGCATGCACCCAATTTTATGCAGTCAAGGCTCCACCACCTCTGACAAAGGGAGCTGTCTGTCCTTCATATCATCTATCGGCTACCTGTTTCAGCTACTATTCTGATGCTGCCACCCTCCTGATGCCACACACCTGTTGCCAGGTGTTCCTACTGCCACCCACCATCTTCAGCTGCTACTGGTTTTGCCCTCCACCTCACCACTATATCACTGGGCCACTCTGTGGTCTCCTCATGCTGCTGCCACCTCAACACTCTGTGGTGTCCTCATGCTGCTGCTACCTCAACACTCTGTGGTCTCCTCATGCTGCTGCCACCTCAACACTCTGTGGTCTCCTCATGCTGCTGCTACCTCAGCAATCTGTCACTGGGCCACTCTATGGTCTCCTCATGCTGCTGCCACCTCACCACTCTGTAGTCTCCTTATGCTGCTGCCACCTCACCATTATGTCACTGGGCCACTCTGTGGTCTCCTCATGCTGCTGCCACCTCACCACTCCATGACTGGGGCACTCTTTTGCCTTTTTGGTCTGGTTGCCATCATCATTTTTTTCAACCTTCTTCTGATGTAAAAAAACGAGATGCACAACTGATCCTGTCTATGTAGCAGCTCTAAGGCCTGTATAACATGGTCCCTATATTGTATCAGAATTGGCTTGTGATTTGGTAGTCAAAAGCAGGAGTAAGTACAAAACACAGAAGACATGCAAATGTTCTATTCACATGTCATCTCTGTTTTGGATCCACGTATTTTTTATTTTTGACTTTAGCAATACTGATGGATTACTCACCAAATGCTTATGGAGTGAAGGTGGATGCTCAACAGACAGGATTCATTTTTGGGGGTTATTGTTCTGATGGATCAGAGGAAGGGCAATATAATGAGTGACATCAACACAAAATTACTGCTGACACCCTCTCCACTCTGTCAGGGGTGTATAAGCGTTTAATATAATAGAACAGGTTCTGTAGACATCTATGTGGAATCATCTGATAACAGAGTAAAGGGAGTGCGCTTCTTCTTGGCGCTAACAACGACCTATAATGCTTAGTTTATACTTGAGTTATTTGGTCAGTTTTGGCACCATAACTGCCCAAATTAGTGAAGTGTGAAGTGATTCATCTGCGTGTCATCTGTGTCATCTGTGTGTCATACTGACTCACAGTATTGTTTCACTACCACAGCAGACTCCCTTTGCGTAGTACTGCAAGGCACAATGTTCTACACCACTAAACAGGCTCTCTGCAGCCAGGAAATATCTGTTTTTTAACAAGATTCGTCATGAATTGGATCAAATCGAATCTTTTTGGAAGATTCGGCAAACCAACCAAATCGAAGTTTTGAGAAATTTGCTAATCTCTAATCATATATTTCATTAGTTTATATGATGATTTTTTATATAATAGTATAAGATACATGTGTGCAGTATTTTTACACAATGCTAAAAATTACACCTAATAAATTACACTAGTTTGTTATACAGTTTTCAAAATTTATAGCCAAAATACAGTTGGCTGATTTTTTTTAAAGCTACACTTTTATATACATATGGCTATTATTAACTTGAATCATATAATTACTTGCGTAAACATTATTTCTATATTAAAATTATTGTATCAGCAATGAAGATAGAAATAACCACAAAAAGGTGACATTGAACATCTTCGTCCTGGTGCGCACTGCATTATTACAGAGCTATGCTACAAACACAGGTAACATGAAATCCATATCCTGCTGTGGCCCTATACTCTATTTGCATTTGCCTAAGCACACTGAGGCTTTTTTCTCACTGGTTTCATATGAGACAGTAAAAAAGATGTCATAAAAGCATCAAAAGGCATATTATAGGGGTAAAGTGAGTCCTCTAAAAGCAATGTTCGATTGAAACAACTGACTTAAGCTATTCATTTTACCACACATCTTATTTTTATTTATATTCTATCTGCTTTTGCAGTTTTACACAACATATGGTTCGATTTTTTCCTTAAAAACAAATGACTGAAGTGCTGGTTGAACCTGATAACTTTAACAGCACTGACCAACCATCTAATATGTATGGAAGCTCCTAAATGGCAAATGTTTGGTGAGTGAAGAATCATTTAGATTTCAACATACTAAATCCTGTTAACCTCATGAGAACTAAGAAACAGCCTGAAGTTTCTGGCATCAGCTTTCTCTCCTCTCCCCTTAAGGACACATAATGGAGCCAAGCATGTATTTTAATGAGGCTAGTTGGGAGAGAAAGAGTAGGCCACGTGTTCTGATGACAGCTGTCTGAAAGAAAAGGTTCAACTTTAGAGCATATAGAAGTTATGAACCATAAATCTGTCAATTTGGGTTATTCTATTTGGACAAGCCTTAAAAGATTTGGACAATACTTTTATTTTTCTTTGGACAACCATTTTTGCTAAGACCTGCAGTGATCATATGTAATCTATATGGAATCCAGACAGCAAGTGTGCGCACCACTACATGGATAGTAAAGTGTCACATAGTTAATGTTGGCTCTATGGATTACACAGAGATGTTGTGGCCTCCAGGTGAGAAACACTTTTCATCACTTCTAGTCTAAGACTAACAGATAAGTATTGTCATTATTGACTCCCTCTTATCTCCTCAGAACTCTAGCATGAAGCAGAAAACGACGGTTAACTGAAGCCAGAGCTGATCTAATACTTTTCTGTGGGATTATTTTTGTATAGCCAGTGCATCAGTTGTGATGCTGGATACCAAATAGCGCCAGACAGAAAAACGTTGCATGCTCAGTTTTTCTGTCCGGTGCTTTCAGTGGATAGACGGCAGATCTGTGCACCAAGGTGCTGTGCACATATATCAATCGTCACCAGCTCCTGGCATAGTTGGCCGACACAACTAATATATGTGAAGCTGGCCTTAGCTACAGCTATCATTCCATATATTTCACTTGCATAAAAAGTAATACAAAGTAATGCAATATCTTTGTCATTTAAGATACCATAGCAATTTTATTGGCATAAATAAAATCTTTCTTTACCACAATGAAAACTGGATGTTACACTTGCTGTATGTCTCAATATTTAAAAAATGGCCTGTAAAAATGGAGGTAAAAATACTTTGAAAGGTAAGAGATCAAGGAAATGTGGACAGGAAGAGAGAAGTGAGATGGCACATGCGCACTGTGTACCCCATCTTATCATACAGCTGGTCGGTGGGGGTGCTGGGTGTTGGACCCCCACAGATCTGATGTTGATCACCTATTCTGAGGATAGGTCATCAATAGTAAAAGCCCGGAAAACCACTTGTATGTCAGGCACCAGATTGTACAATGTATCATGTTCTTTTAAACAATTCTTCATGCCTATTGAAAGCAATATCAGTAACTGAAATGAAACTCAGCTTTACAAAATACATATTGCATATCTTGCATCAAGGGCAAAGTTTACATGTGTCAACCTTCTCATAAACCCATCAGAAGGCACATATTTATCTGCATGTCTAGCTGATCAAATTCAATGTCACTGTCTCAGCTAATTACATCAAATATATGTTAATTATACACTTTGTCTCTTATTGTAGCTACAAGAACACTGTATTTCAGTTGGTATTGGAATATTATACCTTTTAAAACATAGAGGAGAAGATTGATTAATTCTGGCACACATTCTGAGTGGTGAAGCTGTCCTTCCTCAGGGCCCTGTTGGATATGGTATGGGCTTAACCCCTTGTGAACCACATCAGTTTTGGCATTGAAAACCTGATTTTCTTGATTTTACTTGTTTGCATTTGGGTTTTTTCTATTTTTTTCTGTTACATAGCTATATAGGGTCTTTTCTGGACATTGTGGTATATAAACATTAATAGTTAAGTCTCTCTTACCTTGCTGCAAAATATTTTTGTTTCACTGAAGAATCCCTCTTAACCCAATCAGAAAAAAACTTTTAACATAAAATATCTGAAACAAAAATCTGTACCCACAACCTTTAAAGGAACTGTATCACTAAAAATGTTATCTACCAGTTAATACCAGATAGCAACACATATCCTTTTCTTATAATGTGTTTTGATTTTCAGATTGCAGATTTATTTATTCTATTTTTTGAACCTGATTATAGGGGCGACCATCTTGCCTGAGCTATTCTTGACAGCATTTAGAAAGCATTACGACAGCCCCATGGACCATAGACACAATGGTCTGAAGGGGACCTTTTTGATTTATATGGGAACTTTTATTGTACAAGGAAAGAATAGATAAGCTTTACCAATCACATATTATCAATGGTGGATTCTGTCTTATCTATACACAGAGGTCATATCATTATAGGCAGGATTAGAATGACAGGTAAGGAGGCGAATAAAGTAAAATCATCTGTACAGATTGAAAAGTGCTTCCTATTATTATGTTAAAAAATATGTTAAATATAAAAAAAGGATTTAAACAATAGGTCACTTTCTGATGACACATTCCCTTTAATGTCAACTAATAATACTGCAAGCAAATAAATATATCATATAAAGAGACTAAAAATATTGTTATATGGGCTAGATTGACGTACATTGTGTACTCTTCTCCTTTGTTTTTAAATGCATTTATTTATTTATTGTTTCATAAATGAGCTATGAGTTTCACCCAATATAATAAAAATTATAAAAAAGCTAAAGCACTATAGTATATGCCCTTTAAATGACCAAATGCTATACTGTGAAGAATATTTTGATAAACTATAACTGAATAAAGAGATGAGAAATCTGTTTTGCCATTTGTAAATATCAATACCAGTATAAAAAACTCAACACATCACTGTTTGAAGCATGATTGTCATTTATATAACTCTTTTGAATGAATTAAAAATTAAAGTTACAATAAAGAACTAAAAATGTAGCATAAAACTTAATATTTAAAAAAAAGGTAATTTTGTGAAAAATAAAATGCTGGAGAAGGATTAGTAAAACATAGTGAAGCACTGATTAGCAACTCACATGACTACCCTGGTTATCCTAATTGTGTAAAAAGAAACATATATTATCATTTGTCCACCACTATTGTTATTGTTATCTAGTTGCATGTTCAGAATCACAATAAAATGTGTATGTCATAATTTGGCTTGAGCAAATCGACCTTCAGATCATGGATCTGAATTTGATTCATTCAAATACCTCCATTTTAATGCTGTTTCCGTACAGCATGTATATGTATTGGCTCCGTGAAGCCAATGTTCATCTTGCCTGAAGTTGCATTAGAGTTCAGTGAATTACTACTGTATTCATATCTGCGTATTAAAAAAAATTAAGACAGCAATCAGAAGTGGGCTTTGGTGCCGAGGTATAAGCCAGTACCAAGGCCCACTTCAGATTGTTATTTTGAATTGTTTTTAAATATGCAGATATTAATACAGTGGTAATTCACTGAACTCTCATGTGACTTCGGGCAAGATGAACCTTGGATTCACAGAGACACATTTTCATGCTATACGGAAACAGCATTAAAATCGAAGTGAAGATTACAGACATTCTAGAGTGGGGATAAGTGATAAATGTCTGATCTCTGAGCCCCCAGTGAGCAGTAGGACAGGGGTCATTGGGACATTCCTCCTCACTGCACACCTGGAATGAGGAGGAATTTAAATGCAGTGGTGATGGAGTATACGCTCTGCGGCTTCATTCAAAGCTGTGATGGACTATATGCATCAGTCCCATAGACTTTAAGGGAGCATATTTATTGTTACCATATATGTCAGGGTTACTTTAAGATCTATGATCTATAAAATATTAATAAAGTAAAATATATTTTATTTAAAAAATGTGTTTCTGTATTTCTTAATTTATCTATAAAAAATATATTTTTATTCTTTTATTTTAACTGCATACTTTTTATAATTAATATTATAATTATGTGTTTCTGCATGCCAGAATTTTCTACAGTGCCTGTGCACACATTATTACAGCATATTCAAAGTATCTTAATACACATGTACATTTTATATATTAATATACATTATGGTAGTTGTTGGATGTACAGTATTAAACAAATTCACACTGTTTCTTATTGTGACAGATGGGTCTTGTCATATAGTCAGCTATGGCAGTCTCTAATTTCTTATTCCATAAAATTAATTCGTTCTTCCAATAAGTTATCTGGATAATTTAAAAAAAAAGTCACCAAAACAATTTCATTTGCATTACCACTTTTAAATTTTATATAGATATTTCCTTTTTACTATTTTAAAATATTATCAATTTCATAAATAATTTATTCAGAGTATCACATTTTATTTATTCTTTTTAGTATAATTGCAGCATGAGAATAATGTAGCATATTCAAATATGTTATCCAAAGAGTTAATATTAAAGCGTATTATCCATTTACAGACTAGTGAATCAATATTATGTGTGCACTTTTTACTGAATGTAAGAAAGATAAAATCATAAATCAGTTTTGCACATCTTGATTAATTGTCGATCACAGCTTTGTTTTGTTTTTTACAGTTAACTATTTTATAGCTAATGTTAACATATGTTTGCATTCTTCTTTTTAGAATGGTTTTTTTTTTTTAATATGTTATCAAGAGTTAACATTACAGCCTATTATCCATTACAAGCTAGGAATGATATACTATGTGTATTTATTACTGAATGTAAGAAAAATAAAATCATATATCAGTTTTGCATATCTTGAATAAATGTTGATTATAGCTTTGTCTTTTTTTTTTTTTTTTTGCAGTTAACCATTTTATAGTCAATGTTAACATATTCTGGAATTCTACTTTTTAGGCCAGTTTTTTTTTTTTTAGATATTTCAAACTATTTTAATTGTTGAATTTATATACAAACATAGAGTTCAGCTTTGTATCTGTGTAACAGTAATAGATTTTGCAAAAAATAAAGTGAATTAATTTTTTTTGAAAAACTGTACTGCAAAATAATAAATAGTATGTCTGTATATATATATATATATATATATATATATATATATATATATATATATCCTTCAAATTCAATTCCAAATTTTACTTCTTTCTTAGCATCCCTGAAATACTTAAGATAGTCTGCAAAGACATTTGAACCTTGTGACATTTCTACAGGTGCTCTGTTGATTTTAAATGCCCTTATAGTCTGTTACTTTCCTTGGGATACAGCAAATGAAAACTATATAACAGTAATGAAACATGCCAACAAATTACAAAACAAGTACATTTTTCACTGTGTCATTGTTATTTTGATTAATAATAATAATAATCAGCAATGATAATAATGTCTCTCTGCAGAGTATGTCAGTGTTATATAAGTGAGTAAAATATATAAGAAAATAATAATGAGGTATTCAATACAGTTTTAATGTATATGTTTTTATGTTGAAATAGTTTACCTTTTGTGATATTATTGTATGCTACAAAAAAAACAAAAAACAATAGCTCAATTAAATATATAACATAAGAAAAGGGAAAAAAGGACATCTACACACTCAATTTTAAAAAATATGTTATAGGTGGATATTCATTTATACTTGCAAATACTGTGCAGCGAACATTTTAAATGTTCAAATGGTATCTGCAATTAAATATTAAAATCTATCATGTTTTTTGTTTCGAACAGCTTAATTTGTCAGTTTACATAACCTTTGTTTGTCTATCGCTACGTTCCCATGATTAACTGCGCAGATTATAATCATTAAACATGCTGTGGGTTCATGATGGGTGGATTTGTGGATAACATTCTGTTTATACTTTGAAGTCAAATCAGACCTTATCTTTTCCAGCTCAACACTCAAAGGTCTCCAGGTTAGCTTCCAAAGGCTAGCTACATTTGTGTCACCTGACTTTTACATTAAATACTGTCTGCAACCCAGGCAGATTGGAAGATATTTTCATTTATTCTTTAATCCCTCAGTCTCTTTCATCCGGAATAATCTATTAGACGTAACTGAACTTTATTTGAACTAAGCATGAAATGTCTTCAGAGAAAAAACCCAACATTGCTAGATTCAACCTAATTTGTTTTTTTTCCCCTTCATTTCTCTCTTTGTCTCACTCTCTCTTTTTGCAGGAACTAGGAAAGTAGTATTTGAAACAGTAGAACATCAGCCACTTGTTACAAAATTACAGTAAAATTGCTGTTATACTTTTATCTTTTAATATCTACTTTATACAATGATTTCAGCTTATCTGAATGTAATATTTCATGTTTGCCAGGTTATATTTAGTTTTAAGCTAAAAAGAGATGGTCTTAGCTTTGGATTTAAGTACAAGAAATCCATAATCTCTTCAAGTGCTGCAAGTGCAACGATGCACAGAGATAGCCTTTGTCTGATCGCACAACCCAGGGTAACAGTGAATATTTGTAGACTATCAGCATTAGACATTTTGATATGATTTATACATAGAATTGATATTATTTACTAAAAGCTATTGTAAAACAGTAGGCCCAATACTAATGAGAGATACCGCATATGAACAGTGGGAACTTATTAAAGTAGTTAAGTAGTAATAATTATGCTGGGTGCTTAAGGTAATTGAGCTGCAATTTTAGCTCAAGTTATACAGTATAAAATTCTATTCTTGTCAAAGTGGCTATAAATTAGGATAAAAAAATCTGTCCAAATGTTAGTGTCTTCAATGTAGATTATATACTATATAAGCTGAAGGAAAAAAAATATTAACTATGAACGTCCTTACTATTATTGTTTCAATGATTAGTACTAGCGTTGAGAAAAGCAAAGATTTCAAAGCAGAATTCAGTCTGGAATTCAGTCTCGCTTGGTGGTAATGTATCAGGTTTTCCTTAAATGGCGGCTGCATGTGTTAGAAAGTAGGAAGCCCGGGAACGTGAGATCACCCATAACGGCATGCAGCCAGACAATCCGCAGGTAGCCATCCCCTGTGATGTCACAGACCTATGAAAGCCTCATCCCGTACGGTCTCTGCCATTGTCCTATGGCCTTAGCATAAGGAGAGATGTGGTAAGCGCTCATGCACTACGGACAGTTTTGCTGCAATAATCCAGCGGCCATGTTTGATTCATCCACCATGTTCTGCCATCTTGTCTTAACCCTAATAATTTTAAAAGAAAAATGTCACTAGGTTCATAGTATGGAGGGAATTTTATTGCTTTGAGGAATGTTTTCCTGTCTCAATGCTGTGTACCATCTCTGGTACCATCCCACAGAAGGACGGGGGATGCTGCATACATGGTCTGGCTCCCCTGACCCCTGCCAGGGGAAGCTGGCGCAAACCCAGATGACCGTGGCATCTGAAGGGTTAAAATTCCACTACCAGCATTACCTAATATTCCAAACATTAGTGCTGGGTGTCTCATTCTCATGCAGCCATTGCGCCGGCGGCCATTGCGCCCGCTGCACACACCAGCAGGTGCCATTTTTAAATGCCCGACTGCAGATATAAATTTTCTGCCAGTGGTCAGGAATGGGTTAGCTTCCAATCCTTCACATTGAGATTTGGCCACCAAGTGTTATGATTAGGCAGAGTGGCCTCGGCATACCTGGTATTTAGCAATTTGTGACAACTTGATCTGGAATATGTCAAATTTTTTGGTGAACTTTGGTAAATCAGCCGACTTTAATTTTCAACTAATTTCTAGTTAGTATCTCTGCTCTAGTACCACACTAGAGACACAGCTAAAATCTATCAGAGACTGAAAAAAGACTATAGAAGCAGAATTTGGGAATATATTTCTTACTTTGTTATGTACACAAAATCGCCAAATCATAAATTAGATGGAAAAAATGTGTTAAATAGTTAATCCTCTGTTCACATGATAAAGATCGCTCTGTCAGTTAAATATAAGAGAAATTGGAGCTATATTAGTTCATGCTGTGCTCAGATAAAACCTAATTAAAGTAATGGAGTCATCATATCTACTTTACACTTTGGCTTAATTTATTGTTTTGGGCCATAATCATCTCTGTTTCACAGTACTTTGCTTCATAAAAGCAGATTTGTTTAACCACAGAGTGTATTTCAGCATGACTGAAGATGAAGAATAACAAACGAAGTCAGGCATATCTCATGGGTTATGTTTTGGCCATAGAGTGAATCCATCATTTGCTGAAGAAGCTGAGAAAAAGTGACAGGCTTGCTCATGCCTCCCAGTCATTTATAGTCCTATTGAAAATTTTAATGTGCACTCTGGATGAACTTTTTCTGTTCTTAATTTAGCTCATAGAACCATGTGGAATGGACTGTCTACCTCCAATAGGGCATACTAAAATCTCTAGGACAACACCACCTCTAAGCATTGCTGTAATAAATTTAAGCAAACATATTTAAACCATATACACAGAAGGCTTTCATAGTTAATTAATTGCTGGTTTGCTCAAGTAAGACACCTTATCCACCCATACATTAAAACTATCTTCAGGACTTTAAATGATTTGTCGAAATCTAAAAAAAATTTTATCTAGTCCCACATGAAGTGCTTAAAATGGTAGCTGCCATTTTACAGTTTAGAAGACAGAAAAGAAGACATTTTTTTTTTTTTTTTTTTTTACTTTTAGAAAAAATTAAGAGCATTAAGAAAAATCCAAAATTGCAGTCTGTTTTCAAACAGGCTATTTGTTACCAGTGCCTACCATCTGTTTACCCGTAGCCATACATATTGCTATCGATTTGCTGTATTGGTGTTAAAGGAATTGTCTCATATCATATATTAGTGGCATATTGCTAGGCTATGCCACCAATGTCAGATAGGTGCTGCTCTCAGCTCTGGAATCTGCAGAACATGCTTTCCAAAGTGAATGAGAGTGCACCACATAAGAGTGGTCACTCTCCATTCACTTCAATGGGAGTTCTGAAAATTGTAGAATGCTGGCTCGTCTATTTTCAGCAGTCCCATAAAAGTGAATTGAGAGGTGGCAATGCATGTGTGGTGTGCTCTCCAGTCACTTTTATGGGAATTCCAAAGCAGTATCCTCTCATTTGCTTCGGGGAGCCAATTTGGGAGATAGGAGTGGGTCCTTTAGGTGAGAGTGGCAAGTATCTCATATTGGTGGCTTATCCTAGCTATATGCCATCAATTTATGATATAAAAGAACTCCTTTAAGTATCTTAAAGGAGGTTCGAAACAGTCCCAGGAGGCCTCAGAATTTCATACATGACTCTTTAGGGTCATGGGGCCAAAACTGACCAAATAACTCAAGTATGAACTCAACCTTACAGGTCGATGTTAGCTCCAAGAAGAAGCGGACTACTTTTACACCGCCATCAACTGATTCCACATAGATGTCTAGAGAACCTGTTCTATTAAATGCTTATATAACAAGAACAAAAAAAAAAAAAATATGAGCTCAGAGAAGACTAGGGGCCAGATTTATCATTAGCCTAAGTCACTTTTCTGGAGTTGAAAAGTCGCAAAAAATTGCGCAAAAAGCCAAATTGCGCAATTTTTTGCGACTTTTTGGAGACTTACGCCACTCACTCCAAAACCAAGTTTATGGGCGTTTTGTCGTATGTAAATCACTTGCAAGACAAATTTATTATTGCGACTTTTTAAATAGTCGCAAAAAAGTCGCAAAAAATTGCGCAAACTCACTCCACTCATGACCATGCTTATGTTTGACAAAATCACTTTTTTAAAATTGCGACTTTTCCAAAGACAAAGCCAAAATACAACTAGGAACCAGAAATACACCAGATTTATCAACCTCTGAAAGAGCCCATGATAAATTTGACTTGACTCAAATACACATACGCCTTCTTTGAAAGTGGAGTGAACTGCAAGAGTAATGATAAATCTGGCCCTAGGTATCAAAAAAATATATAAACTTTATTAATTTATCATATTGTCCAATAAATACCGTTAAAAGGGGAAAGGGGACAGAAGAAAAACACCATCCCGGCATATCACATCCACATAGTTCAATTCAATAGCACAAATAGTACTCAATTTACAATTTTGCCTAAGTTAAACAAAATACCTCAGCCGATGCCCAACAAATGGTACATGTGCGCTGCTATGTCACAGATGACATTATCAAACTAACACATACTGCAATTATCAGAATGACCTGGACCAAGATCCCTAACAATTACATAAGTACCGCAGGTCACTGAAACCTAACTCACCAGCTTGGAGGAAGATGTGTGTGTCGGAATGGCGCTATCCCGACGCGTGTTTTGGCGTGCCTTCGTCCAGGGGTAACGCCATCGCTGCAGAATCCTCTATTTAAATTCCTCCCCACCAATAGGACCCGGAATCTAGTCATTAGTTATTCTCTTCACCTGCCGGTACCTGCGGACGCGTCATGCGCAGAGACCAGCATGCCGTTCACCATCCCACAGGCGTCATGACGCAAGCACATCAATCACATGAACAAGTCACGTGATATGACAACATCGCCATAGAGACGCCTGGAGGAAGGCACGGAGCACGGCCCCACGTCATCACACGCCCTACAAGCAGGCCAGAGGAAACATTTTTGGTAGACACTGGCCAGTTTTACTTACTGACCCACTTTTGAATAAAATATTATCTACAAATCCACTGATGAGCCAATACTTTACGCAATACCTTTGTCAAAGGTTATTTTGAACCCACGATACCACAACTTTTCCCTGGGTTAAGCAAACCACAATGGGGCTTCACGCCATGTGACCGGTGTGTGGCATGCCCAAATATGGAGCAGGCACAGGAGTTTAGGGATGCCTCTGAACAGAAGGTGCTTTAGATCAAACATAGCCTCACCTGCTCCAGTTCTAGGGTGATTTATTATGAGGCACTGGCCGAATATATATAAAATTCGTGTCAGTGAACACGTCAAGGATATTCTGGCGGCCAAGGATACACAACAGAGTGAGGATTTCAAACCCTTAGCAAGACATTTCCGGGATTTCCATGGGAGCAATCCAAGATTTTTAAAGGTAAGAGGAATTGACGGTATTAAAACTGATTTGAGAGCTGGTAATCTATCTAAGAAATTAGCCCAAAAAGAAAGCCGGTGGATTTGGACCCTGGGGACATTGCGCCCGGGGGGGTCTCAATGAAAATCTGGGTTTCTCACCGTTTCTATAATCACCAAGTGCCATATCTACAGATCTTTTTAAATTTGTTTTTATATATGTATCATTTTATACTTACCCATGTTCTTTTTCTTCTTCTCTTTCTCTCCCTAGAATATAGGTTTCTGATGTTGTGATGATTATGAGATGGTTCCATCTTCCTTGTTGCCTTGCTTCACTGATCATGAATGGACTTTAGATGGCTGATTTTATTCTTGTTTTGTCATTGACCTAAATGGTCATTTTATATCACAGCAGCATGCACAATTTTTTTAAACATATTTTTATTATTTTTTTACATTATTTGGTTGATAATTCACCTCACAATTTTTTCACTTGCGATTATTCACATATGTTTTTCTTCACATATGGTTTTCCACATGTGATCTTATTCACTAAGTATTTTTTACATGCGATTTGTTCACATGCGTTTTTCACATGATTTTTCGCGTGTGACTTTTTCATATATGATTCTTTTCACATGTGATTTAATATCTGACTTACTTTCACTTGTTTTTTCACTTGATATTTAGATGTTTTTTCGCATGCTTTTACTTTACTTTTTCTCACATGCTATGTATTTCACATATCTGCCTATATGGTGGTGCATTACTGTTGTTGAATAGAATAGACTCACAGTTCATACACAATACAAATAAGAATACTTTTGTTGGTAACAACTATAACGATCTATAGGTGTATTTGGGAACTGTTTCCTCTGGCCTGCTTGTAGGGCGCGTGATGACATGGGGCCGCGCTCCGTGCCTTCCTCCAGGCGTCTCTATGGCGACGTTGTCATATCACGTGACTTGGTCATGATTGACGTGCTTGCGTCATGACGCCTGTGTGATGGTGAACGCTGGTCTCCACGCATGACGCGCCCGCAGATACCGGCATGTGAGGGGAACAACTAATGACTAGATTCCGGGTCCTATAGGTGGGGAGGAATTTAAATATAGGATCCTGCAGCGATGGCGTTACCCCCGGACAAAGGCACGCCGAAATGCGCGTCGGGGTAGCGCCATCCCGACACACACATCTTCCTCCAAGCTGGTGAGTTAGGTTTCAGTGACCTGCGGTACTTATGTAGTTGTTAGGGATCTTGGTCCTGGTCATACTGATAATTGCAGTATGTATTAGTTTGACAATGTCATCTGTGATATAGCAGCGCACATGTACCATTTGTTGGGCATCGGCTGAAGTATTTTGTTTAACTTAGGCAAAATTGTAAATTGGGTACTATTTGTGCTATTGCATTGAACTATGTGGATGTGATATGCTGGGATGGTGCTCTTCTTCTGTCACCATTCCCCTTTTAACGGTATTTATTGGACAATATGATAAATTAATAAAGTTTATATATTTTTTTGATACCTGGTCTTCTCTGAGCTAATTTTTTGGAGCTTTGAGCTTGACCATTTCATGACAATGGAACGTTCTAAGATTAGTCACAATACTTATTGAAGATATATGATGCATTTGATCGGAACTTTTATGGTTGTAGTGTATTTTTTTTTACACGCTTATACATGTAGAGTTCCTCGACAGAGTGGAGAGAGTGTCAGCAGTAAGTTTGTGTCGACATCACTGATTATTGTGCCCTACCTCTGATCCGTCAGAACAACAACCCCCAAAAAACGGATCCTATCTGTTGAGCATCCGCCTTCACTCGGTCAGCATTTGGTCAGTAAACCATCAGTATTGCTAATGCCAAAAAAAAAAAAAAAAACAGGAAAGGATCCAAAACAGAGACTACACGTGAATGAATTATTTGCATGTCTTCTGTGTTTTGTACCCACTCCTGCTTTTGGCTATCAAATCACAAGCCATTTCAGATGGTACCATGCAGGCCTTACAGCTGCTACACAGGCAGGATCCGTTGTGCATCTCATATTTTCTTCCTTCTGACAGATCAGAAGAAGGGTCAAATAAATGATAATGTCAGTCAGGCTGAAAGGCAAAATAGCGGCCCAGTTATGAAGTTGGGAGGATGGAAACACACAGAGTGGCCCAGTGACATAGTGGTGAGTAGTGATGTCGCGAACATAAAATTTTCCGTTCGCGAACGGCAAACGCGAACTTCCACAAATGTTCGCGAACCGGCGAACCGGGGGAACCGCCATAGACTTCAATTGGCAGGCGAATTTTAATACCCACAGGGACTCTTTCTGGCCACAATAGTGATGGAAAAGTTGTTTCAAGGGGACTAACACCTGGAATGTGGCATGCCGTAGGGGGATCCATGGCAAAACTTCCATGGAAAATTACGTAGTGGACGCAGAGTCGGGTTTTATTCCATAAAGGGCATAAATCAACTAACATTCCGAAATTGTTTGGAATAACATGCTTTAAAACATCCAGTGTGTGTATACGATCAGGTATGATGTTGTATCGATCAGGTAGTGTAAGGGTTACGCCCGCTTCACAGACATTGACAGACCAAACTCCCCTTTTAATGCACTGCAAACAGTCCATTTGCACAACGGCAAACTCCCCATTTGCACAAGGTTGGATACCAAGCTAGCCATTTCCCGGTGATGTCATTGAAGGTTTCTTCCGCCACCCAGCCACGTACAACACCAAGGGTCCCCGAAAGGTGAATTGAATTGATTTTTCGAACGGGGAGATGGTTAAAAAAAACGCTGGCTCCCTCCCCTTTGTTTTTATCCACGATCACTGCGTCTGCGCCATGCAATTTACTGTCACACCCGATATGAGTGGTATTTTCTGTAGTACTATTCTCATCAGTTTAATCCCTCTAACATCCCCAATCTGGGGTCCATTTATTGAATTGATTTTTCGAACGGGGAGATGGTTAAAAAAACGCTGGCTCCCTCCACTCTGTTTTAATCCACGGTCACTGCGTCTGCGCCGTGCAATTTACTGTCACACCCCATATGAGTGGTATTTTCTGTAGTACTATTCTCATCAGTTTAATCCCTGTTACATCCCATATCAGGGATTTCCTTTTGTGAAAAAAAATTTAGGCCGGGTACCTTTGACTGCCTTTACAGTGACAGACCAAACTCTCATACACCAAACTGAATTGATTTCAGGAACCGGGAGATGGAAAAAGCAGCTTGGTCGGTCCTCTTACTCCCAAATTGGGGCACTGCGCGTGCACAGAGCAATGTGCTGTGACACCCTATATGAGTGGTGTCTTAACTAGTACTATTCCTATCAGTTTAATCCCTGTTACATAACCTATCCGGGGATGTGTGTGTCGAATTGATTAAACATTGTTGAATTAACGAACCATTACGACATCATGAAATAATTTATTTCTGAGCTCTGTACTTGCTTTGTATTGGAATTAATGGGGATTTTTTTAATTGTCTGCATTATTTCTAATAAACTATTAAGAGACTTTATTATGATTTTTTATTTTATGTATTAAAAACCCATACAACTTAAAAAAAAAAAGGTAAATTAATGTTTTTTCTATGAAATATTATCGAGCCGTCCGATTGCTTTTGGTCTGACCATAATGAAGCAACGGCCTTATCATCTGGGGTGTGGTAACATTGCCAACACACTCATAGAGGTGATGATTGCTTCATTGTGATACGCAAGCCCCTTCACCACAAAAAGGTAATGATCACGAAGGGGAATTGACACTTGTATGTGCCTTTTTTGTTTTGTTTTGCTTTTGCAGCCACGGTGCTGCACCATACGACAGGAAAATTGGGCATGTACACATGCCTGAAAAATAATGGCATTGTTGTAGCCGCTATTGTAGCAGCGGACGGAAAAATGGATGTTTTCCAGGCAGAAAAGTGACTAAAACATTGCGGTTTGAACCCTAGTTGGTGGAGAATTCACGAAAGTCATCCTGTATGCAGACATTAAATACAGCAGCGTGAGGACCATTTTGAGGCCAAGGCATGTAATCAGGCCTTTTGTTAGTCAAACGTATCCCCCACTGTCAGTCCCTTTGGGATCCATGCCTCATTCATCTTTATGAAGGTGAGGTAATCAACACTTTTTTGACCGAGGCGACTTCTCTTGTCAGTGACAATGCCTCCTGCTGCACTGAAGGTCCTTTCTGACAGGACACTTGAAGCAGGGCAGGCCAGAAGTTCTATCGCAAACTGGGATAGCTCAGGCCACAGGACAAGCCTGCACACCCAGTAGTGAGGGGGTTCATCGCTCCTCAGAGTGTCGATATCTGCTGTTAAGGCGAGGTAGTCTGCTACCTGTCTGTCGAGTCATTCTCTAAGGCTGGATCCCGAAGGGCTGTGGCGATGTGTAGGACTGAAAAAGCGCCGCATGTCCTCCATCAACAACACATCTGTAAATCGTCCAGTCCTTGCCGCCATGGTAGGAGGAGGATTGCACTCACCTCTTCCCCTGTTAGATTCCCGTTGTGCTGTGACATCCCCCTTATAAGCTGTGTAGAGCATATTTTTAAGTTTGGTTTTGAACTGCTGCATCCTTTCCGACTTTCGGTAATTTAGTAACATTTCTGCCACTTTCTGCTTATACCGGGGGTCTAGTAGCGTGGCCACCCAGTACAGGTCGTTCTCCTTCATCTTTTTTATACGAGGGTCCCTCAACAGACATGACAGCAGGAAAGACCCCATTTGAACAGGGTTGGATGCAGAGCTACTCATTTCCCGTTCCTCGTCCTCTTTGATGTCATTGGCGGTCTGTTCTTCCCCCCAGCCACGTACAAGACCATGGGTCCCAGATAGGTGACAACAACGAGCACCCTGGGGTGCCTGCTGTGGTTGGTCTTCCTCCTCCTCAAAGCCGCCACATTCCTCCTCTGACTCCTCTTCCTCATACTCCTCTTCCAGCGTTGCTGCAGGTCCGGCAAGCGATGATGACAAGGCTGTTTCTGGTGGTGATGGTGACCACAACTCTTCCTCTTCACGCTCATCTACAGCCTGGTCCAGCACTCTTCGCAGGGCATGCTCCAGGAAGAAAACAAATGGGATGAGGTCGCTGATGGTGCCTTCGGTGCGACTGACTAGGTTTGTCACCTCCTCAAAAGGATGCATGAGCCTACAGGCATTGCGCATGAGCGTCCAGTAACGTGGCAAAAAAATTCCCTGCTCCGCAGAGGCTGTCCTAGCACCCCGGTCATACAAATACTCGTTGACGGCTTTTTCTTGTTGGAGCAGGCGGTCGAACATTAGGAGTGTTGAATTACAACGTGTCGGGCTGTCGCAAATCAAGCGCCTCACTGGCATGTTGTTTCGCCGCTGAATATCGGAAAAGTGCGCCATGGACGTGTAGGAACGCCTGAAATGGCCACACACCTTCCTGGCCGGCTTGAGGACATCCTGTAAGCCTGGGTATTTAGACACAAAGCGTTGTACGATGAGATTCAACACATGTGCCATGCACGGCACATGTGACAACTTGCCCAAATTCAATGCCGACAACAAATTTGTTCTATTGTCACACACCACTTTGCCGATCTCCAGTTGGTGCGGGGTCAGCCACTGATCCACCTGTGCGTTCAGGGCGGACAGGAGTGCTGGTCCTGTGTGGCTCTCTGCTTTCAGGCAAGTCAACCCCAAGACAGCGTGACACTATCGTATCCGGGATGTGGAATAGCCCCTGGGGAGCTGGGGGGATTCAGTTGATGTGCAGCCAGACGCCGCAGCAGAAGAGGACTCAGCCGAGGAGGATATCGAAGAGGATGGAGTAGGAGTAGAGAAGGTGGCAGTAGGGCTGCATGCAAGTCGTGGCAGTGTCATCAACTCCGCTGCAGAGCCGCGCATTCCATGCTTGTCAGCCGTCAGCAGGTTGACCCAATCCGCAGTGTACGTGATATACCTGCCCTGACCGTGCTTTGCAGACCAGGTATCAGTGGTCAGATGGACCCTTGCCCCAACACTGTATTCCAGAGATGCCATGACTTCCTTTTCAATGACATTGTAGAGGTTTGGGATTGCCTTTTTTGAAAAAAAAATTTGTCCGTGTACTTTACACTGTGGTGTCCCAATAGCGACATATTTTTTGAAGTCCTCAGACTCCACAAGCTGGTATGGTAAAAGCTGGCGGGCTAAGAGTTCCGTCAAGCCAGCTGTCAGTCGCCGGGCAAGGGGGTGATTCTGTGACATTGGCTTCTTACGCTCAAACATGTCCTTGACAGACACCTTACTGTGGGCAGATGAGCAGGAACTGCTGAAGGTGAGAGGCGGAGTGGCGGTTGCTTGAGAGGGGGCAGGGAGGACAGCAGTGGTTGACGTGGCTGAAGATGCTGGACCAGGAGGAGCATGGTGGCTTTGAGTTTGTGTGCTGCTTGTACTCATGTGTTGATCCCATAGGCGTTTGTGATGTGAGATCATATGCCTTCGCAAAGCAGTTGTACCGAGGTGGGTGTTGGACTTCCCACGACTCAGTTTCTTTTGGCACAGGTTGCAAATGGCATTGCTGTTATCAGAGGCAGACACACAAAAAAAATGCCACACTGCTAAGCTTTGCAATGACGGCATTCTGGTGGTGGCAACTGCATACGTTGACTGGCGTGCTGTCTGGCCGACTCAAGGTGCCGATACATGCTGTCTGACTGTGCCACTAACTCCTTGCGACGACCTCCCCCTGCTTCCAACTCGTCTCCTCCTTCTCTCTGTCTCCCCTTCTGAACTTTCCCCCTCTTCTTCTCTTCGAGCAGGCACCCACGTGGCATCCGTGGACACATCGTCATCATCAACCACTTCACTTGTATCTGACACCTCAGCAAAGGAAGCAGCAGCGGGTACAACATCATCATCATCATCATCACACTGTACGTCCATGTGTGTAATCCTGCCTGACTGAGACATATCCCATGCATCACTAATTGAATCCAACTGATGTGTAAATAACTCCTCTGACGGATCAAGTGAAGAGGCTGTGGTGGCTGTGGTGGTAGTGGTGGTGGTGGCGGCGGGTGGGAGCGTGGTAACTTGAGAGCAGGTGACCGAAGCTGAGCTGGAGGAGGATGGTGCGTCAAGGTTCTTAGCGGAAGCTGTTGAAGATTGGGTGTCCTGTCTAAGCCAGTCAACTATGTCCTCAGAATTTTTCGGGTTCAGGGTACGTGGCCTCTGAACACTAGGCATTATTCGAGTGACAGTGGAAATCACAGCACCACGACCACGACGGCCCCTGCAGGGTGGCCTGCCTCTGCCTGTCATTTTATTTTAGATAAGTGGTACTACACGTGCTAGGTACTGTGCCACCCGGTATGAGTGGTGGGCACTGGCAGTGGGCACACTACAGTCTGTGGAAGTGGGACTGACACACACTGGCAGCAGGCAAGCAACTGAATTTAGACTACTGTCTAAAAATGAAATGCCTTATTTATCGGCAAGCTACTGTGCCACCCAGTATCAGTGGTTGGCACTGGCAGTGGGCACACTACGGTCTGTGGAAGTGGGCCTGACACACACTGGCAGCAGGCAAGCAACTGAAATTAGACTAATGTGTAAAAATGAAATGCCTTATTTATCGGCAAGCTACTGTGCCACCCGGTATCAGTGGTGGGAACTGGCAGTAGGCACACTACAGTCAGAGGAAGTGGGCCTGACACACACTAGCAGGCAAGCAACTGAAATTACACTAAAGTGTAAAAATGAAATGCCTTTTTTTGATGCAAAGTCCTGTGCTACACGGGATGACAGGGGTGGGTACTGGCAGTGGGCACACTACAGTCAGTGGAAGTCGGCCTGACACTCACTAGCAGCAGGCAAGCAACTGAAATTACACTAAAGTGTAAAAATGAAATGCCTTTTTTTGATGCAAAGTCCTGTGCCACACGGGATGACAGGGGTGGGCACTGGCATTGGGCACACTACAGTCAGTGGAAGTCGGCCTGACACACACTAGCAGGCAAGCAACTGAAATTACACTAAAGTGTAAAAATGAAATGCCTTTTTTTGATGCAAAGTCCTGTGCCACACGGGATGACAGGGGGGCACTGGCATTGGGCACACTACAGTCTGTGGGCCTGTAGCTCCTCACACACGGGCAGGCCAGGCAACTGCAATATATATATGGAAAAAAAAAGCAGACTAATGTTGCAGCCCTAAAAAGGGCTTTTTGGGGTGCTGTCAGGACGCTGTCCTTACAGCAGAGGTCAGATGAGTCTTTCAGGACTGGAGTGAACACTGAATACATTAGCCTAGCTATCGATTTCCCTATTAAATCAGCAGCAACTAAACTCTCCCTCCTCTCACTAAGACTGCAAATTCCGAATGAATCTAAAATGGATGCTGTTCAGGAGATGGGAGGGTCTGGGAGGAAGGGTATGCTGCTGATTGGCTGGAATGTGTCTGCTGACTGTGAGGTACAGGGCCAAAGTTTGCTCAATGATGATGTATAGGGGGCGGACCGAACATCGCATGTGTTCGCCCGCCACAGCGAACACGAACAAGCTATGTTCGCCGAGAACTGTTCGCCGGCGGATAGTTCGGGCCATCTCTAGTGGTGAGGTGGCTGCAGCATCAGGAGGGCACGGAGTGGCACAATAACAGTGTGGAAATGGCAGCAGCAGCATCATTAGACCACAGGGTGGCACAATGACAAAGTGTGGAGGTGGCGGCAGCAGCAACATAAAAAGGAGGCCACAGAATGGCACAATGACAGTGTGGAGGTGGCAGCAGCATCAGGAGTCCACAGAGTGGCAAGGTGACATAGTGTGGGGGTGCAGCAGCATGAGGAGACCACAGAGTGGAAAGGTGACATAATGTGGAGGTGGCAGCAGCATTAGGAGACCACAGAGTGGCAAGGTGACATGGTGTGGAGGTGGGTGGCAATACCAGTCCCAGCTAAAGATGGTGGGTGAAAGAAGGAGCACTTGACATCAGATGTGTGGCTTCAGGCGGGTGGCAGCATCAGAATAGTAGTTGAGGTAGGTAACCAGAAGAAACCGGTCTCTTTTGTCAAAGTTTTGGTGTGGCACCATGGATGATGTAGTCAGAGGCATCAGGCATTGGTGGGTCGAAATCCTGGCTGATCCACGCCTGATTTATCTTGACAAAGGTCCGTCTCTCCACATTTTGGGTGGACTGGTTAGTTGGGGTAACTATTGGCCGGTCTGCACTAAACACCCGTTCTGATGCCACACTACTGGACAGGCAAGACAGCTTTCTAGGGCAAACTCTGACAGTTGTGGCCACAAATCTAGTTTGGCTGCCCAGTAGTCCAGATTATCTTTAATGTGGGGTGGCAAGGTGCTGTCAAAGTATGCCACCACCAGCTGCTGCTCCAGGTCTAGCTGCTGTTTCTGCTGGTAAGTAGTTTCTTCACTAGGCAGGTGAAGAAAGCTGCAGTACTCATCAGCGACTCTAGACTCAGGTTGCTGCTGTAGAGCCGGTACTGCTCATGCCACCCAACTCCTCCCCAGCAGCCATGGCAGTGGAACTTAAGCGCAGAGTGCACATATCCCCCGGTCAGACTTGCGAGAGGATGGACAATGGCGCAGATAGGCAGCAGCCAAAAGACTCCATAGGATGTCTCTATAGTACTTCAGTTTGTCCTCCCTCTCAGCGGGTGTAAAAAAGGCCCCTATTTTGGACTAGTAGCGAGGGTCCAACAAGGTGGAGAGCCAGAAGTCATCTCTCTGCTGAAAGGTGACAATTCGGCTGTTACTACGCAAGCAGATAAACATGCATCGGGCCATTTATGCAAGTGACTCGGAGGGACTCCCTGTCTCCATCTCCACTGCATACTGCCACGATGTGTCTGGGTCCTCTGCCTCCTCGTCCTGTAGCTCCTCTGGTTGCTCCTGCTCCTCCTCTTCTGTCATCTGTGTAGAAAAACCACCCATTTCACTACACATTGCTTGTGCTCCATTGTCCTCCTTCTACTCCAGTTATGCCCCCATAGGGCTCATGTGGCCCTGAGATCTAGACGCCATGTCCCCAGTCCCCTGACCAGCCAGATTTATCAACATCTGTTCCAGGACATGAAGCAGTGGAATGACGTTGTTCATCCCGGAGTCCTGGCGACTGACAAATAACGTGGCCTTCTCAAAGGACCTAAGCAAATGGCAGGTGTCACACATAAGCTGCCACTGGCTGACATCGAGATCACACAGGGGAGTACTCTTGTCTGCTTGGATCATCAATAAATCGTTTATGGCCTTTCTCTGTTCGTATAGTCGGTCCAACATTTGGAGGATAGAATTCCAATGAGTGGAAACGTTGCATATCAGCCTATGTTGGGGGATGCCGTTCTGCCATTGCAGCTCAAGGAGGGTATACTTTGCAGTGTACGAGAGGCTGAAGTGCATGCAAAGTTTCCTGACCATTTTTAGAATGTCTTGCAGATTGGTGGAAGACTTCAGGAACCGCTTGACAACCAGATTGAACACGTGTGCCATGCAGGATGCGTGGCCCAGCCCTCCTTGACGCAGTGTCAACACCATGTTTTTCCTGTTGTCGGCCACCATCGTTCTGATTTTGAGTTGTCATAGAAAAAGCCAGCATTCTATTTCTTGATCAAGGATGTTGAGCAGTTCCTCCCTTGTGTTACTCCTTTTGTGTGACACCGCCGTGCCCTGGATATGTGTTATGCTGAAGGGGCACTATGACTTGTCCCTGCAGTAGAGGCTGAGGACACGGTGGAGGAGAGGAGGCAGAGGCGGACATTGTCGCAGGACCAACTGTGTGAGAACATGGAGGCTAAAGTGGCTTCACCTGGCCAAGTTGCTGGTGGGGCTGTGCAGGGCCACATTCACCCAGTGGGCCATTAAGGACATGTATTGTCCCTGACAGTAATTATAGCTCCACACATCGACGCTGCCGTACACTTTGGCAGACAATGACAGGCTCAAGGACTGGCCCACCTTCTATTCTACATGTGTGTAGGGGTGGTATGCCTTTTTGGCAAATAAATGATAGCTTGGGACTCTCCACCTCGCCTCGGCACAAGCTATCAGTTCTCTGAAAGGTGCAGAGTCCACCACTTGGAAAAGGAGGGACTGCAGCACCAGCAACTTGGCCAGGAGTACATTTAGCTTCTGCGCTGTTGGATGAGTGCACGCATACTGTTGTCTCTTAGCAATCGGTTCGGTGATCAATTGCTGACTGAATGACTGGTGAGGAGTAGGAGGAGCAGGAGCATGAGGACCAGCATATGATGGGAAGAACAGACAGCTCCCTTCGGCTGAGGTGGTGGAGCCTTGACTTCCTAAAAACAGGCGCGTGCCACTGGGTGATGCAGCGGTTGTTTTGGCAGTCTGGATTACCAGATCAGAAGCCACGGTTCTCCCAGGCCACTTTATGGCGATGCTGCATATTTTGACGCAGGGCCGTGGTGCCACCCTCTTCTCCCGATCATGATAAACCTTCGTCACCCAGCTCCCAAGTGCGATCAGCTAAATCATCATCATCGAGTACTGTCTGCACATCACTGATGTCCTTCTCAACCGTCTCTGGGTCAGGAGCCATGCAACACCAGCTCCTACACCACTCTTCTCATCATTACTTGCCCGTCTAGTGGGGGAAGCGGCAGATGTCTCCTCCAGATCCTGTCTGGTCAGTAGCTGCTGACTGTCCTCTAGTAGCTCGTCTTTGCCGAAAAGTGGAGCAGAGCCAGGGAATATAATAATTCTCGCGCTGAGGGAACTGAAAATGACAGAGGAAGGTTCATGACAGGTGGGGACACAGGGCCTGCTCCTGGGCCATGCCAACTAAGCGTTGTGTCAGAGGAACCCACCGACTCTTGGCTGGGCGTGTCTGATATCAGTTGGGACTAAGTGGATGACCGAGTCAACCATTCAGGAACTGCTCGGTTGCTGGTCAAGACACGACCGCTAGATGACACCGGGAGCTCAGGCCTTTCACTGCGCCCCTTGCTGTCACGCTCCTTTAATCTACTGCGACCTCTGCTTGCGCCAGAAACATTTAGGCCTCTGCCACTCTCCTGTGCAGAGCCTGGCACTTCTCTGTCTGGCATACTGTTAGATCGAATAGTCAAATGTTAGATCAAATATTTTTTATTTTGCCGCTACTACACGGCAGACAGGGCTTTAGAATATATCACTGCACCTCTGAACGGCAATTAGGCCGTAATTATTTCTACTTTTCCCACAAAAGGTTTTTTAACAGAAAAGTGCAAAGCTGCACGGCAAATATATGTTTATTTTGCCACTAATACACGACAAACAAGGCTTTAGAATATATCAATGCACTGCTGAACGGCAATTAGGCCCTCATTTTTTTCTACTTTTACACAAAAAAGGCTTTTAAACAGATAAGTGAAATGCTGAATGGCAAATATGTTTTTATTTTGCCACTAATACACGGCAAACTGGACTTTAGAATATATCACTGCACCGCACAAGGGCAAATATATATTTTTTTTTCGCCACTAATACACGGCAAAAATGGTTTTATAACATATAACTGCACCGCACAAGTGCAAATAAAACATACTGTAGAAATATTTCCTTGTAATAAACGGTGTTAATGGCTGTATCAAACAGCACTTGCACCTCAATTACTAGAACGGTTTGCTGGAATCACAGAGCTGTATAATGGCAATTTGGATCCCCAGTCAGTGCACAAAGGTATAATAGGATTGTTCCTATTACCCAGTCTGTAACCTCCCATACTGAACCCTGTTCTACATAAATGCTGTGGAACCATTCCTCCCCATCCTTTCCCTGCACTTATAAATCGTCTTTTCACCACAATCAAGTCTTTCCTATCACCTGTGACGTCTCTCCCTGCACTTACACTGATAAATGGCAGAATCCAAGATGGCTGACGCTATTTATAGGGCTGTGACATCACTGGGCTGGCTGGCTGCTGATTGGCTGCATGCATGGCATTATGGGTGATCCCGCCTTCCCAGAGTTCCTTTCTCCATGTTCTCACATGTGCAGCAGCCATATTAGCAAAAAATGCATGAGGAAATTTGGATTTGGTGCGAATCAAATAATTCCTGAAATTTGTATCGAATTCCACTTTGTCAACTTCGATTCGCTCATTACTATTTATAATGCACTTTTCAGTTTACAGTGGGCCTTTCTCTTGTATTGTGGAGTTTATATATATACATATATATATATATATATATATATATATATATATATTCTTTTTTTTTTACTGCTATTTCTGTGGATTTGCCCCCGCTCCAGTGATGCTGTATTTTTCCAGATTTTTTTTAAAGCTGTTAATCATGTGATACAATAAAGATTTTATTCAGCTCCGTTCCCCCTCCTGTGACTGAGCCATGCTCATGATCCAGGCAGTGTGCACATCATCCTGCCTGGCCCAGTCAATCAACATTATGAGTACGCAGTCAGAGGAGGGAGAACATCCCCATTGCTCTTAGCAGCTCATTTACATAAAATAAATGTTCTTTTTTCACAAGAACAGAGGCACATAAAAAACATAAAAAGAAGGGACAAAAACTGTAAGCTATTGACATTTAATATTGTGTCATGTCGATATATCTTAATCTTAACAAATTGGCACAATTAAAGAAATTTATTTTCTAAAGGGGTGGCTAGCACTGGTCCCTTGCAGCATTGGGGTCCTGGTTCCGAATCCGACTAAGGATGGCATTTGCATGGAGTTTGCATGTTCTCCCAAACACGTACTGATAGGGACCTTAGATTGTGAGCCCCATTGGGGACAGCCCAATGTTAATGTCTGTAAAGCGCTGTGGAATATGGTACCACTATATAAGCGTGTACAATAAATAAATAAAGGAGTATTTCCATCTTAGAAAGTTATGGCAAATAACAAGCATACAAAACGACTGAAAAAATGGCGTGGTGTTAAACAGGCAGGAAATGCTCAAACCCAAATGCAGTTGTGCATATATAAACAGGGAAGCAGATCCTGCACTTGTGGCCTGTTGATGATGGCGATCCCCAGCAAAAATGCATACAATGTAGGATGCCTGTAGCGGACCACAAGTAACACAATAGACATCCTACACACGGTGGCAGTTGTGTGGATGTGATAAACAATATAAGAATAATAATAGAACAGACAGGTGCACTCTGTGGTCTTACTAACCCTCATTCTGATGTTAAAATTGAGAATTAGCCAACATATCCTACTGTGGAGGACATGTCTGAGCCCCAGCACTGTGCCAAGGTTTCTAAAGTAGCTCGGGTCCAACACTCACCTACCTGTGCCATATGAAGTGTAAAGGCCGACTCGCAGCAAATTCCCCAGTCACCTTCAGCATGTCGCCATGCCTGCAATGAGAGGAGGGAGAAGGCTGTGAGCCCCACCCAACACTGGCTGATATGACCCAGGCCTCACAGGTGCACCAAAATGTAGCCTGTGGATAGACATCAGGCACATTTACCTAAGAGTTTATACACCTCCAGACAACTCAATATACTAAATGACTGAAATAATTGCTTGGTTTTAAACAGGCAGGAAATGCTCAAACCTAGAGATGAGCGAACACCTGGATGTTCGGGTTCGACGAGTTCGGCCGAACTTTCGAAAAATGTTCGGGTTCGTGATCCGAACTCGACCCGAACTTCATCCCGAACCCGAACCCCATAGAAGTCAATGGGGACCCGAACTTTTGGGCACTAAAAAGGCTGTAAAACACACCCGGAAAGGGCTAGAGGGCTGCAAAAGGCAGCAAAATGTAGTTAAATCCCCTGCAAACAAATGTAGATAGGGAAATGATGAGTTAACATAAAATAAATAAAAATTAAACAATATTAATTGGAGTGAGGTCCCATAGCACAGAATCAGGCTTCAAGTCACCCACCAATGGAGAAGGTCACTTACTATTATTTTGACCACAGCACCCAGACAAAGGAGAGAGGTCCCACAGCAGAGAACCAGGCATCATATCACCCACCACAGGAGTAGGCCACCATTTAGTTACTTTGACCCCTACACCCAGACGGAGGAGAGAGGTTACACAGCAGAGAATCAGGCATTTAGATCACCCACCACAGGAGTAGGCCACCATTGAATCAGACCCCGGCAACCATGTCAGATGGCACAAGCATAAGCTTTATATCAATCAGCACAGGAGAAGGCGACTTTGACAGACTTTGACCCCTACACCCGGACGGAGGAGAGAGGTTTCAAAGCAGAGAATCAGGCATTTAGATCACCCACCACAGGAGTAGGCCCCAATTTAATGGGACCCCGGCAACCATGTCAGATGGCACAACCATCAGCTTCATATCAATCAGCACAGGAGAAGGCGACTTTGAAAGACTTTGACCCCTACACCCAGACGGAGGAGAGAGGTTTCACAGCAGAGAATCAGGCATTTAGATCACCCACCACAGGAGTAGGCCCCATTGAATCAGACCCTGGCAACCATGTCAGATGGCACAACCATCAGCTTTATATCAATCAGCACAGGAGAAGGCGACTTTGAAAGACTTTGACCCCTACACCCAGATGGAGAGAGAGGTTTCACAGCAGAGAATCAGGCATCATATCAACCACCACAGGAGAAGCCACCATTTAGTTACTTTGACCCTGCACCCAGGAAGAGGAGAGAGGCACCACAGCACATATTCTGGCATCATACTAACCACCACAGGAGAAGCCACCATTGAGTTACTTTGACCCCTGCACCCAGGAAGAGGAGAGGCCCCACAGCACATATTCTGGCATCATATCAGCCACCACAGGAGAAGCCACCATTGAGTTACTTTGACCCCCGCACCCAGGAAGAGAGAGAGGCACCACAGCACATATTCTGGCATCATATCAGCCACCACAGGAGAAGCCACCATTGAGTTACTTTGACCCCTGCACCCAGGAAGAGGAGAGAGGCCCCACAGCACATATTCTGGCATCATACTAACCACCACAGGAGAAGCCACCATTGAGTTACTTTGACCCCTGCACCCAGGAAGAGGAGAGAGGCCCCACAGCACATATTCTGGCATCATACTAACCACCACAGGAGAAGCCACCATTGAGTTACTTTGACCCCTGCACCCAGGAAGAGGAGAGAGGCCCCACAGCACATATTCTGGCATCATATCAGCCACCACAGGAGAAGCCACCATTGAGTTACTTTGACCCCGCACCCAGGAAGAGGAGAGAGGCACCACAGCACATATTCTGGCATCATATCAGCCACCACAGGAGAAGCCACCATTGAGTTACTTTGACCCCGCACCCAGGAAGAGGAGAGAGGCACCACAGCACATATTCTGGCATCATATCAGCCACCACAGGAGAAGCCACCATTGAGTTACTTTGACCCCTGCACCCAGGAAGAGGAGAGAGGCCCCACAGCACATATTCTGGCATCATATCAGCCACCACAGGAGAAGCCACCATTGAGTTACTTTGACCCCTTCACCCAAACAGAGGAGAGAGGTTCCACATCAGAGAATCAGGCATCATATCAACCACCACAGGAGTAGGCCCCAATTTAATGGGACCCCGGCAACCATGTCAGATGGCACAACCATCAGCTTCATATCAATCAGCACAGGAGAAGGCGACTTTGAAAGACTTTGACCCCCTACACCCAGATGGAGGAGAGAGGTTTCACAGCAGAGAATCAGGCATCATATCAACCACCACAGGAGAAGCCACCATTTAGTTACTTTGACCCCTGCACCCAGGAAGAGGAGAGAGGCACCACAGCACATATTCTGGCATCATATCAGCCACCACAGGAGAAGCTACCATTGAGTTACTTTGACCCCTGCACCCAGGAAGAGGAGAGAGGCCCCACAGCACATATTCTGGCATCATACTAACTCACCACAGGAGAAGCCACCATTGAGTTACTTTGACCCTACCCAGGAAGAGGAGAGAGGCCCCACAGCACATATTCTGGCATCATATCAGCCACCACAGGAGAAGCCACCATTGAGTTACTTTGACCCCGCCTCCAGGAAGAGGAGAGAGGCCCCACAGCACATATTCTGGCATCATATTAGCCACCACAGGAGAAGCCACCATTGAGTTACTTTGACCCTGCACCCAGGAAGAGGAGAGAGGCCCACAGCACATATTCTGGCATCATATCAGCCACCACAGGAGAAGCCACCATTGAGTTACTTTGACCCCTGCACCAGGAAGAGGAGAGAGGCCCCACAGCACATATTCTGGCATCATACTAACCACAGAAGCCACCATTGAGTTACTTTGACCCCTGCACCCAGGGAAGAGGAGAGAGGCCCCACAGCACATATTCTGGCATCATATCAGCCACCACAGGAGAAGCCACCATTGAGTTACTTTGACCCCCTGCACCCAGGAAGAGGAGAGAGGCCCACAGCACATATTCTGGCATCATATCAGCCACCACAGGAGAAGCCACCATTGAGTTACTTTGACCCCCTTCACCCAAACAGAGGAGAGAGGTTCCACATCAGAGAATCAGGCATCATATCAACCACCACAGGAGTAGGCCCCAATTTAATGGGACCCCGGCAACCATGTCAGATGGCACAACCATCAGCTTCATATCAATCAGCACAGGAGAAGGCGACTTTGAAAGACTTTGACCCCTACACCCAGACGGAGGAGAGAGAGGTTTCACAGCAGAGAATCAGGCATTTAGATCACCCACCACAGGAGTAGGCCCCCATTGAATCATGACCCTGGCAACCATGTCAGATGGGCACAACCATCAGCTTTATATCAATCAGCACAGGAGAAGGCGACTTTGAAAGACTTTGACCCCTACACCCAGATGGAGGAGAGAGGTTTCACAGCAGAGAATCAGGCATCATATCAACCACCACAGGAGAAGCCACCATTGAGTTACTTTGACCCCTGCACCCAGGAAGAGGAGAGAGGCCCCACAGCACATATTCTGGCATCATATCTAGCCACCACAGGAGAAGCCACCATTGAGTTACTTTGACCCCTGCACCCAGGAAGAGGAGAGAGGCCCCACAGCACATATTCTGGCATCATATCAGCCACCACAGGAGAAGCCACCATTGAGTTACTTTGACCCCTTCACCCAAACAGAGGAGAGAGGTTCCACATCAGAGAATCAGGCATCATATCAACCACCACAGGAGTAGGCCACCAATTTAATGGGACCCCTGCAACCATGTCAGATGGCACAACCATCAGCTTCATATCAATCAGCACAGGAGAAGGCGACTTTGAAAGACTTTGACCCCTACACCCAGACGGAGGAGAGAGGTTTCACAGCAGAGAATCAGGCATTTAGATCACCCACCACAGGAGTAGGCCCCCATTGAATCAGACCCTGGCAACCATGTCAGATGGCACAACCATCAGCTTTATATCAATCAGCACAGGAGAAGGCGACTTTGAAAGACTTTGACCCCTACACCCAGATGGAGGAGAGAGGTTTCACAGCAGAGAATCAGGCATCATATCAACCACCACAGGAGAAGCCACCATTTAGTTACTTTGACCCCTGCACCCAGGAAGAGGAGAGAGGCACCACAGCACATATTCTGGCATCATATCAGCCACCACAGGAGAAGCCACCATTGAGTTACTTTGACCCCTGCACCCAGGAAGAGGAGAGAGGCCCCACAGCACATATTCTGGCATCATATCTAACCACCACAGGAGAAGCCACCATTGAGTTACTTTGACCCCTGCACCCAGGAAGAGGAGAGAGGCCCCACAGCACATATTCTGGCATCATATCAGCCACCACAGGAGAAGCCACCATTGAGTTACTTTGACCCCGCACCCAGGAAGAGGAGAGAGGCACCACAGCACATATTCTGGCATCATATCAGCCACCACAGGAGAAGCCACCATTGAGTTACTTTGACCCCTGCACCCAGGAAGAGGAGAGAGGCCCCACAGCACATATTCTGGCATCATATCAGCCACCACAGGAGAAGCCACCATTTAGTTACTTTGACCCCTTCACCCAAACAGAGGAGAGAGGTTCCACATCAGAGAATCAGGCATCATATCAACCACCACAGGAGTAGGCCACAATTTAGTTTATTTGACCCCTGCACCCAGGAAGAGGAGAGAGGCCCCACAGCACATATTCTGGCATCATATCACACACCACAGGAGAAGGCCTCTTTCAGTGATTTAGGCCTTTGGACCCAGACAGAGGAGAGAGGTCAGAGATTAGCTTCATATCCCCAGCACAGCAGAAGACCGCTTTATTTGACTTAGGCCTCAGCACCCAGACAGAAGACAGAGGTAGCATGGCAGAGGTTATGGCTTCATGTCACCCGTTAGTTTAACCGGCCACTTTCATCTGGTTAGCCCCGGCGCCCAGACAGAGAAGAGTTTCATTCAACTGTGGGTTTCATAAAATTTGTATCAAATAAAGAAGTGGCCCGTAGCACAACAAGACATGTTTTAGGCAGTTAATAAGGACTACTCTGCACAAGGGAGGGACAGGTCCTGTGGGATCCATGCCTGGTTCATCTTTATGAAGGTCAGCTTGTCCACGTTGGCTGTGGACAGGCGGCTGCGCTTGTCAGTAATGACGCCCTGCCGTGCTGAATACGCTGCTCAGATAAAACGCTGGCCGCCGGGCAGGAAAGCACCTCCAAGGCATAACATGCTAACTCTGGCCACGTGGACAATTTCGAAACCCAGTAGTTGAATGGGGCCGAACCATCCGTCAGGATGTGGAGGGGTGTGCAGACATACTGTTCAACCATGTTAGTGAAATGCTGCCTCCTGCTAACACGCTCCGTATCAGGTGTCGGTGCAGATAGCTGTGGCGTGGAGACAAAACTTTTCCACATTTCTGCCATGCTAACCCTGCCCTCAGATGAGCTGGCCGTGACACAGCTGCGTTGGCGACCTCTTGCCACTCCTCTGCCTTCACCTTCCACCTGTTCCCCTGTGACATGTGGGAATGCCTCAAGAGCGCTCTATCAGCGTAGCGCTTGTACTCGCGCATCTTACGGTCGCGCTCCAGTTCAGGAATTAAAGTGGGCACATTGTCTTTATACCGGGATCCAGCAGGGTGGCCACCCAGTAGTCTGCACACGTTAAAACGTGGGCAACTCTGCTGTCGCTGCGCAGGCATTGGAGCATATATTCGCTCATGTGGGCCAGGCTACCCATGGGTAAGGACAAGCTGTCCTCTGTGGGAGGCGATCGTCATCGTCCACCGTATCCCCCAGCCACGCACCAGTGATGGGCCTGGGCTGCCACCCCGCTGTGAACTTGCGTCATCCTCGTCCCCTCCACCTCCTCCTCCTCATCCTCCTCGTCCTCCAGTACAGTGCCTTGGCTGGCGACTCTGTGAACCTGTCCTCTGCTGCTTAAACAAACCTCCTCTGAGCCACTTCGAACAGACTGGCCCGAAAGTGTTAGAAACGAGCCCTCATCCTCCTCCTCCTCCTCCTCCACCTGGGCCACCTCCTCTAACATCATTGCCCTAAGTGTTTTCTCAAGGAGACATAGAAGTGGTATTGTAACGCTGATAACAGTGTCATCGCCACTGGCCATGTTGGTGGAGTACTCGAAACAGCGCAGCAGGGCACACAGGTCTCGCATGGAGGCCCAATCATTGGTGGTGAAGTGGTGCTGTTCGGCAGTACGACTGACGCGAGCGTGCTGCAGCTGAAACTCCACTATGGCCTGCTGCTGCTCGCACAGTCTCTCCAGCATGTGCAAGGTGGAGTTCCACCGGGTGGGCACGTCGCATATGAGGCGGTGAGCGGGAAGGCCGAAGTTCCGCTGTAGCGCAGACAGGCGAGCAGCGGCAGGATGTGAACGGGCGGAAGCGCCGCACAGACGGCCCGCACTTTATGCAGCAGCTCTGACATGTTGGGGTAGTGGTGAATGAACCTCTGCACCACCAAGTTCAGCACATGCGCCAGGCAAGGGATGTGCGCCAAACCGGCTAGTCCCAGAGCTGCCACGAGATTTCGCCCATTATCGCATACCACCAGGCCTGGCTTGAGGCCCACCGGCAGAAACCACTGGCCGGTCTGTTGTTCAATACCCCGCCACAACTCCTTTGCGCTGTGGGGCCTGTCCCCCAAACATATGAGTTTCAGAATGGCCTGCTGACGCTTACCCCGGGCTGTGCTGAAGTTGGTGGTGAAGGTGTGTGGCTGACCGGATGAGCTGGTGGAAGCAGTGGAGGAGGAAGCCGAGTAGGAGGAGGAGGCTACAGGAGGCAGAGAATGATGCCCTGCGATCCTAGGGGGCGGAAGGACGTGCGCCAAGGAACTGTCCGCCGGGGCCCAGCCGCCACTACATTCATCCAGTGTGCAGTTAGTGAGATATAGCGTCCCTGGCCGTGCTTACTGGTCCACGTATCTGTGGTTAGGTGGACCTTGCCACAAATGGCGCTGCGCAGTGCACACTTGATTTTATCGGACACTTGCATGTGCAGGGAAGGCACGGCTGTCTTGGAGAAGTAGTGGCGGCTGGGAACCACATACTGCGGGACAGCCATGGCCATCAGCTGTTTGAAGCTGTCTGTGTCCACCAGCCGGAATGACAGCATTTCAAAGGCCAGCAGTTTAGAAATGCTGGCGTTCAGGCCAAGGGCCTCGAGGGTGACTCGGGGGAATTTGCGCTTCCTCTCTAAGGTTTGAGATATTGAGAGCTGAACGCTGCTGTGTGATATAGTGGAGACGCTAGTTGACGGTGGCGGTGGTGGTGGTGTCGGTGGCACATCCTCTGTTTGCTGCTCGGCAGGTGGCAACATTCCTCTCGAGGCGGAAGCCGAGGCAGCAGCGGTAGAGGGAGCAGGGGAGCCTCAGCGAGTGCCTGGTTTTTAAGGTGTGTACCCCACTGCAGTTCATGCTTTGCATGTAGATGCCTGGTCATGCAGGTTGTGCTGAGGTTCAGAACGTTAATGCCTCGCCTCAGGCTCTGATGGCAGAGCGTGCAAGTCACTCGGGTCTTGTCGGTAGGACATTGTTTAAAGAAGTGCCATGCCAGGGAACTCTTTGAAGCTGCCTTTGTGGGGCTGGGTCCCTGCTGGCGATGTCCAGTAGCAGGCGAACTCTGGGGCGGCGGCTCGTCTGCTTTGGCCCCCTGCTCCCTCTTTGGCTTCGCTGTTGTCTCGGTCTCACCACTACCTCTTCCTCTGAACTGTGAAAGTCATCGCCACGACCTTCAGTCCATGTGGGGTCTAAGACCTCATCGTCCTCTGCATCGTCTTCCACCCAGTCTCCCTCCCTGACCTCCTCCTGTTCAGTCTGCACACTGCAAAAGACGCGGCAGTGGGCACCTGTGTTTCGTCATCATCAGAGAGTCGGTGACTCTGCTGTGGTGGTATTCCCATGTCCTCTTCATCTGAGACATAAGTGGTTGTGCGTCAGTGCATGGTATGTCTTCCTCCACTGGGGAAGGGCTAGGTGGACGCCCTGGGAAACCCTGGAAGCAGAGTCTTCAAACAGAAGAAGAGACTGCTGCATAACTTGTGGCTCAGACCGTTTCCCTGATATGCTTGGGGGTGATGTGACAGACTGATGGGCTTGGTTTTCAGGTGCCACCTGTGCGCTTTCCGCAGAAGACTGGGTGGAAGACCATGTGGTGAACGTGCTGGAAGCACTGTCGGCCACCCAATCGATTAATGCCTGTACCTGCTCAGGCCTTACCATCCTAAGAGCGGCATTGGGCCCCACGAGATATTGCGGTACATTCTGCCGGCTAGTTGAGGGAGTTCGTTCCCTACTGTGTGCGCCTAGGCCGAACGGCCACGTCCTCTACCAGCAACAGAGGCTCCACGGACACCACCACGACCGCGCCCTCGTCCCTTAATAGTATTTTTCTTCATTGTTGCGATTCAACTCGCACCACAATGAAATATATTATTTTTTATAAGCAAAATCCCCTCACTGGAATACTTTCAGTCTTTTGACTGTATGGATTACAGATGGAATGACTGTTATATGTGAGTACCGCTTTCTTTGACAGATTCTAGTATGGGTACATATATGTTTTCCCAACCCCAGCACATTAGTTTGCTAATTCCAGATGTATGAAACGCAGGCCTAACTGTATCTAGTATATTGAACGCCAGATAAACTAACTTGGCCTTTTTAAATAAAAAAATTCCCTCACTGGAATACTTTCAGTCTTTTGACTGTATGGATTACAGATGGAATGACTGTTATATGTGAGTACCGCTTTCTTTGACAGATTCTAGTATGGGTACATATATGTTTTCCCAACCCCAGCACATTAGTTTGCTAATTCCAGATGTATGAAACGCAGGCCTAACTGTATCTAGTATATTGAACGCCAGATAAACTAACTTGGCCTTTTTAAATAAAAAAATTCCCTCACTGGAATACTTTCAGTCTTTTGACTGTATGGATTACAGATGGAATGACTGTTATATGTGAGTACCGCTTTCTTGACAGATTCTAGTATGGGTACATATATGTTTTCCCAACCCCAGCACATTAGTTTGCTAATTCCAGATGTATGAAACGCAGGCCTAACTGTATCTAGTATATTGAACGCCAGATAAACTAACTTGGCCTTTTTTAAATAAAAAATTCCCTCACTGGAATACTTTCAGTCTTTTGACTGTATGGATTACAGATGGAATGACTGTTATATGTGAGTACCGCTTCTTTGACAGATTCTAGTATGGGTACATATATGTTTTCCCAACCCCAGCACATTAGTTTGCTAATTCCAGATGTATGAAACGCAGGCCTAACTGTATCTAGTATATTGAACGCCAGATAAACTAACTTGGCCTTTTTTAAATAAAAAATTCCTCACTGGAATACTTTCAGTCTTTTGACTGTATGGATTACAGATGGAATGACTGTTATATGTGAGTACCGCTTTCTTTGACAGATTCTAGTATGGGTACATATATGTTTTCCCAACCCCAGCACATTAGTTTGCTAATTCCAGATGTATGAAACGCAGGCCTAACTGTATCTAGTATATTGAACGCCAGATAAACTAACTTGGCCTTTTTTAAATAAAAAATTCCCTCACTGGAATACTTTCAGTCTTTTGACTGTATGGATTACAGATGGAATGACTGTTATATGTGAGTACCGCTTTCTTTGACAGATTCTAGTATGGGTACATATATGTTTTCCCAACCCCAGCACATTAGTTTGCTAATTCCAGATGTATGAAACGCAGGCCTAACTGTATCTAGTATATTGAACGCCAGATAAACTAACTTGGCCTTTTTTAAATAAAAAAATTCCCTCACTGGAATACTTTCAGTCTTTTGACTGTATGGATTACAGATGGAATGACTGTTATATGTGAGTACCGCTTTCTTTGACAGATTCTAGTATGGGTACATATATGTTTTCCCAACCCCAGCACATTAGTTTGCTAATTCCAGATGTATGAAACGCAGGCCTAACTGTATCTAGTATATTGAACGCCAGATAAACTAACTTGGCCTTTTTTAAATAAAAAAATTCCCTCACTGGAATACTTTCAGTCTTTTGACTGTATGGATTACAGATGGAATGACTGTTATATGTGAGTACCGCTTTCTTTGACAGATTCTAGTATGGGTACATATATGTTTTCCCAACCCCAGCACATTAGTTTGCTAATTCCAGATGTATGAAACGCAGGCCTAACTGTATCTAGTATATTGAACGCCAGATAAACTAACTTGGCCTTTTTTAAATAAAAAATTCCCTCACTGGAATACTTTCAGTCTTTTGACTGTATGGATTACAGATGGAATGACTGTTATATGTGAGTACCGCTTTCTTTGACAGATTCTAGTATGGGTACATATATGTTTTCCCAACCCCAGCACATTAGTTTGCTAATTCCAGATGTATGAAACGCAGGCCTAACTGTATCTAGTATATTGAACGCCAGATAAACTAACTTGGCCTTTTTAAATAAAAAAAATTCCCTCACTGGAATACTTTCAGTCTTTTGACTGTATGGATTACAGATGGAATGACTGTTATATGTGAGTACCGCTTTCTTTGACAGATTCTAGTATGGGTACATATATGTTTTCCCAACCCCAGCACATTAGTTTGCTAATTCCAGATGTATGAAACGCAGGCCTAACTGTATCTAGTATATTGAACGCCAGATAAACTAACTTGGCCTTTTTTAAATAAAAAATTCCCTCACTGGAATACTTTCAGTCTTTTGACTGTATGGATTACAGATGGAATGACTGTTATATGTGAGTACCGCTTTCTTTGACAGATTCTAGTATGGGTACATATATGTTTTCCCAACCCCAGCACATTAGTTTGCTAATTCCAGATGTATGAAACGCAGGCCTAACTGTATCTAGTATATTGAACGCCAGATAAACTAACTTGGCCTTTTTAAATAAAAAATTCCCTCACTGGAATACTTTCAGTCTTTTGACTGTATGGATTACAGATGGAATGACTGTTATATGTGAGTACCGCTTTCTTTGACAGATTCTAGTATGGGTACATATATGTTTTCCCAACCCCAGCACATTAGTTTGCTAATTCCAGATGTATGAAACGCAGGCCTAACTGTATCTAGTATATTGAACGCCAGATAAACTAACTTGGCCTTTTTAAATAAAAAAATTCCCTCACTGGAATACTTTCAGTCTTTTGACTGTATGGATTACAGATGGAATGACTGTTATATGTGAGTACCGCTTTCTTTGACAGATTCTAGTATGGGTACATATATGTTTTCCCAACCCCAGCACATTAGTTTGCTAATTCCAGATGTATGAAACGCAGGCCTAACTGTATCTAGTATATTGAACGCCAGATAAACTAACTTGGCCTTTTTAAATAAAAAATTCCCTCACTGGAATACTTTCAGTCTTTTGACTGTATGGATTACAGATGGAATGACTGTTATATGTGAGTACCGCTTTCTTGACAGATTCTAGTATGGGTACATATATGTTTTCCCAACCCCAGCACATTAGTTTGCTAATTCCAGATGTATGAAACGCAGGCCTAACTGTATCTAGTATATTGAACGCCAGATAAACTAACTTGGCCTTTTTAAATAAAAAATTCCCTCACTGGAATACTTTCAGTCTTTTGACTGTATGGATTACAGATGGAATGACTGTTATATGTGAGTACCGCTTTCTTTGACAGATTCTAGTATGGGTACATATATGTTTTCCCAACCCCAGCACATTAGTTTGCTAATTCCAGATGTATGAAACGCAGGCCTAACTGTATCTAGTATATTGAACGCCAGATAAACTAACTTGGCCTTTTTAAATAAAAAAATTCCCTCACTGGAATACTTTCAGTCTTTTTGACTGTATGGATTACAGATGGAATGACTGTTATATGTGAGTACCGCTTTCTTTGACAGATTCTAGTATGGGTACATATATGTTTTCCCAACCCCAGCACATTAGTTTGCTAATTCCAGATGTATGAAACGCAGGCCTAACTGTATCTAGTATATTGAACGCCAGATAAACTAACTTGGCCTTTTTAAATAAAAAAATTCCCTCACTGGAATACTTTCAGTCTTTTGACTGTATGGATTACAGATGGAATGACTGTTATATGTGAGTACCGCTTTCTTTGACAGATTCTAGTATGGGTACATATATGTTTTCCCAACCCCAGCACATTAGTTTGCTAATTCCAGATGTATGAAACGCAGGCCTAACTGTATCTAGTATATTGAACGCCAGATAAACTAACTTGGCCTTTTTTAAATAAAAAAATTCCCTCACTGGAATACTTTCAGTCTTTTGACTGTATGGATTACAGATGGAATGACTGTTATATGTGAGTACCGCTTTCTTTGACAGATTCTAGTATGGGTACATATATGTTTTCCCAACCCCAGCACATTAGTTTGCTAATTCCAGATGTATGAAACGCAGGCCTAACTGTATCTAGTATATTGAACGCCAGATAAACTAACTTGGCCTTTTTAAATAAAAAATTCCCTCACTGGAATACTTTCAGTCTTTTGACTGTATGGATTACAGATGGAATGACTGTTATATGTGAGTACCGCTTTCTTTGACAGATTCTAGTATGGGTACATATATGTTTTCCCAACCCCAGCACATTAGTTTGCTAATTCCAGATGTATGAAACGCAGGCCTAACTGTATCTAGTATATTGAACGCCAGATAAACTAACTTGGCCTTTTTTAAATAAAAAAATTCCCTCACTGGAATACTTTCAGTCTTTTGACTGTATGGATTACAGATGGAATGACTGTTATATGTGAGTACCGCTTTCTTTGACAGATTCTAGTATGGGTACATATATGTTTTCCCAACCCCAGCACATTAGTTTGCTAATTCCAGATGTATGAAACGCAGGCCTAACTGTATCTAGTATATTGAACGCCAGATAAACTAACTTGGCCTTTTTTAAATAAAAAATTCCCTCACTGGAATACTTTCAGTCTTTTGACTGTATGGATTACAGATGGAATGACTGTTATATGTGAGTACCGCTTTCTTTGACAGATTCTAGTATGGGTACATATATGTTTTCCCAACCCCAGCACATTAGTTTGCTAATTCCAGATGTATGAAACGCAGGCCTAACTGTATCTAGTATATTGAACGCCAGATAAACTAACTTGGCCTTTTTAAATAAAAAAATTCCCTCACTGGAATACTTTCAGTCTTTTGACTGTATGGATTACAGATGGAATGACTGTTATATGTGAGTACCGCTTTCTTTGACAGATTCTAGTATGGGTACATATATGTTTTCCCAACCCCAGCACATTAGTTTGCTAATTCCAGATGTATGAAACGCAGGCCTAACTGTATCTAGTATATTGAACGCCAGATAAACTAACTTGGCCTTTTTAAATAAAAAAATTCCCTCACTGGAATACTTTCAGTCTTTTGACTGTATGGATTACAGATGGAATGACTGTTATATGTGAGTACCGCTTTCTTTGACAGATTCTAGTATGGGTACATATATGTTTTCCCAACCCCAGCACATTAGTTTGCTAATTCCAGATGTATGAAACGCAGGCCTAACTGTATCTAGTATATTGAACGCCAGATAAACTAACTTGGCCTTTTTAAATAAAAAAAATTCCCTCACTGGAATACTTTCAGTCTTTTTGACTGTATGGATTACAGGTGGACTGGTATTAGTAGGGGTGACACAAGCACACCCAAGTCCCTGATGTAGGATTTCTATGGCACAGACCACTATTACAAGTGATTAATGGACGTTGGGAGAGATTGTGCTGCAGCACTAGTCCCAAGATGGCCGCCGCCTATCAGCCCAGTAACATGTGCCACAAAATGGTCTGCACAACCTTTAAAAAAATAGCCTTGGACTGTGCTGCTAAATCGCTATTGGTCTGAATCCCAGGTGTAGATGTCTGACTTGTTTGGAGCTTTGAATGCACACTGTGGCAGCTTCTGCTGCAGCACTACAAGTCGCAAAATGGCGGCCGGCGGTCAGCCCAGGTACATGTGGATGGAAAAATCACTCTGGCCACTCTAAAAATAACCAATCCCTATCAAAAAAGCAGCTCAGCTGCAGTTGTTCAGATGAATCACAGGTGGAGGAGAGAAATTTGCTTCCAGTTATTCAATTATCCCTGCCTATTCTCGCCCTAGCTTCAGCTGCGTCTATCCCTGTTCTATTCACATCGGGAGTGAGCACGTCCCGACGTGCGCACAAGCTTATAAAGAGGCTGAGTCACATGCTGCACTTGGCCAATCACAGCCTTGCCAATAGTAGGCATGGCTGCGATGGCATCTTAGGGCAAGTAGTATGATGCAAAATTCGGTACGGACCCGAACTATGCTCGAACTGTTCGCTCAACACTACTCAAACCCAAATGCAGTTGTGCATGTATAAACAGGGAAATAACAAGCATACTCCATAACATTCTAATTGGTGGTGGATCGACCTCTGGAGCATCAAATGGACCTTAAAACAAAGCCGAAACGTCTACTTTCAATTGACTATGTTGCATTTCATTGCACCACAAGTGGCCAGAAGTCTAATTACAAAGGCAAATTAGTAAAGGTTAGGCTAGGTTTACATATGTGCCGCAATTCCAGTATTCTATTAAAGCAAATAAACAGAATACTAAAATCACTGGATATGGTATATGCCAGGCACGAACAGTACCTGACAGATCTCTTTGACTATATTGGAGTCATACCTGTTATATGACAGACAAAATACCACTGCATATAGTAGCATTTCATCTTTTTTTTTTTGCTGGAAATTATGACAGAGTCTCCTTCCAGAACTTCCGCTACAGATGTGAACCTAGCCTTAGCCCCTCGATTATGAGGATGAATTTGAGGTCCTGGCAGTCTGATCCCAACTCATAAGGAAATTGTGATACATCCTAGTGATATGTCATCAGATTCCATAGCAGGAAACCAATTTAACCAGTACGAGACCAAGCAACGTTTTAAGCTAAAGAACCATAGCATTTTTCTACTAGACATTCAAATAATAACCTTCTATTGTCATGGTGGTGCAGCTTGATGAGGCCCTTTATTTGCTGGACAAATCATACGTTCTCATGGTGCCATTTTGGGTAATATATATGTTAGTGATAAATTTCCCTTTTTAGAGGGAAAGGCAGATAAATATCTTTTTCTATATTTTTTTATTTTTTACTTTGATTACTATTGTATACATATTATAATACTAGTGTATTATTGAAATAAAAATATTACAAAACTATTTTTTTCTATGCCAATGGTAAAGCACAGAAATGGAAACATCGCAAACTACTGTACAAATAAAGTCAAACAACTGATGTAAATTTGTAGATAAAATGCAAGCAAAGCCGATGGTCAGTAAATTTACACACGAAAAACCATTTTTTTTTTTTTTTTTAATTATCCTTTCGTGTTCTTTTTGCTTTCCACATCACTTGGAATAGCTGTTGATATGATGAGAGGTCATTGATGCCATGTCATGAATGTGATCTAATGAGAGATTAAAGCTGCAGTTCAGTCAACTAGAAATTCCCCCCTTACACCACAGAAACTGAAAAATGATATCATTAAGAAATTAACTGACTCTGCTTTTTTGTGTTCTTATTTTTAGTTACTTTATATTTTGTAAACCAGCTTAAAAATATAATTTAATATCAAATACCGAGTTTAATCACTGTGGCGATATGAAATATTCCTTAAAGATGCACCTTTGGTTGGATTGCCCCAAAACCCTGTATAGTAATATTGATGTATCAGAAACATTTGCATGACGATGAGATATAATCCATAAAAAGTTCTCTACTAGGACCTGAATATTTTGATACTAAAATTATTGAAGGCATCTTAGATCATCTCCCCTTGGCTTTTTCAAAATTGTCATATGGTCACCCGTTGTCTATAGTTAACTGGCAAAGTAGCCTTTGAAAAATCAATGCTGAAAGGAAATAGAGTGGCACGATGCTTTACTAGTGCCACTGCCACTTTATAGCAACTGGTAGGCATCACAGTAGACCCTAATCCATCAGACATTGATAGCCAATATGCCACTTGTGTCTACAAACGGACAACCCCTTTAAATTAGAATATTCTCTGTTTGAAAAACGAAACTAGAAATTTTTGTTCTTTGTATATATCGTAAGGGTGGTAGAAAAGTGGTAAATTGTATATATACATTCACTTAGGTAGATGATATATGTATTCCAACTAGAATTCTCACCTATACATGAAGTTTGAGAACACCATATTTTTAGTTACTGGTCCTAGTTTAGTTCCGAATGTTCCTCTACATTACCTATTAGCAAAGGCCTGTTTAAAAACTTTAGTTATATTGGGAAATGAGAGCATGGAGGCTGCTCAAAAACTGAAGGCACATGTTTCTGTTAATTGTTTATATGACAGAGATGGAATGTATACTGTTTAGCTAGTGCTTGGACATGCAGGACTTTGATGGTGGTTCTATATTCAGTTTACGGATGTTCGGTGACTGTTTTGGTCATATTACTGACCCCTAGAGTAGTAAATCATAGTAATATTATACTAGTACTATCATCATGAACTGCTGCTTTTCAAAAGTTTACGTATCACATGCAGAATTTGCAAAAAGTATAAAATATTTAGAAAATATTAATGATACCGCAAAACAACATGGATTAATTTAGGACTATTAGTTAAGTGGAGGTTTTATCAGCACAGAACTGTTTGCATATTTTGTAATCATAATGATAACTGAAATCACAGATTGCTCTGATCAAAAATGTATATACTTTTGATTGTTTGGTCTGATAATGTACATTAAAATTAATACACACATGGAGAGACGTTAAAGGGTATGTTTCTAATGCTTTTGCATTCTTTAAACAAGAAACAGTCTAAACCAGGGATGCTCAACCTGCAGCCCTCCAGCTGTTGTAAAACTACAACTCCCACCATGCCCTTCTGTAGGCTGATAGCTGTAGGCTGTCCGGGAATCATGGGAGTTGTAGTTTTGCAAAAGCTGGAGGGCCGCAGGTTGACCATACCTGGTCTAAACTGACTGGCTAGAGAAAAACAGAGAAAGCAACAACAAAACAAAACTGTTAAAGAATTTGTGAGCAAGCAAAGTTCAACTTTATAAACCAAAAAAAGGACAAGAAAATTTCTTAAAATTCACTTCAGGTCTAATTCAAATGAATCCTAGGGTTTCAGTTGTATATTACCCAGTTATGTTGTAATGTCTTTTGTTTTGTACATGAACTCTCTGAATATGTAAAGAGCTGCAGAATATGGTAGTGCTATATACATAATTATTATTATTATTATTATTATTATTATTATTATTATTATTATTATTAATTGGTCAGTTAATTTGATTCAGGTAAAAAGGAATTTGACTTGAATCAAAAGTGGTCAGATTGTACTGAAAGTTGTGTATGACACTTTGAGGTTGCTTAGGAATATATCCAACTCATTTGTTTGCTCTCCACGTGTTTGTGGGGGTTTCTTCCAGGTACTCCTGTTTCCTCCCACACTCCGAAGACATACTGATGGGGGAGTTAAGATTGTGATCTCCCCTTAGGGACAGTGAATGATGATAATGTCTGTAAAGTGCTTTATAAGTGAGTAAGATAAATTAAACAATGTTACAGTGACATATACAGCTATGGGTAAATGCATGACTGAGTGGTAAAACGTAGCCTGTTTAATAAACACTGCATTGTAGAATTTTTTATGCTTTTTCAGTGCAAAATTCTCCCTTTTTTGGGGCAGATGCTTGCCTGTGTTTGTACACATATGTGGTGATATTGGAAGGAGCAATGACTTGTTTTAAATAAGCAGTTCAAAAAGTGTCCTTTTTTTAGTAGGAACAGGTTTTGTGTTAATATATATATATATATATATATATATATATATACAGTCATGGCCTTAAATGTTGTCACCCTTGAAATTTTTAAAGAAAATGAAGTATTTCTCACAGAAAAGTATTGCAGTAACACATGTAAAAAATAGAGGAAAAAAGAAAATTGGACATAATGTCACACCAAACTCCAAAAATGGGCTGGACAAAATTATTGGCACTCTTTCAAAATTGCGGATAAATAAGATTGTTTCCAGCATGTGATGCTCTATTTAACTCACCTGGGGCAAGTAACAGGTGTGGGCAATATAAAAATCACACCTGAAAGCAGATAAAAAGGAGAGAATTTCACTTGCAAGTCTTTGCATTGTGTGTCTGTGTGCGCCACACTAAGCATGGACAACAGAAAGAGGAGAAGAGAACTGTCTAAGGACTTGAGAACAAAATTGTGGAAAAATATCAACAAGTCCATCTCCAGAGATCTATATTTGCCTTTATTTACAGTGCGCAACATTATCAAGAAGTTTGCAACCCATGGCACTGTAGCTAATCTCCCTGGGCATGGACGGAAAAGAAAAATTGATGAAAGGTGTCAACGCAGGATAGTTCGGATGATGGATAAGCAGCCCCAAACAAGTTCCAAAGATATTCAAGCTGTCCTGCAGGCTCAGGGAGCAACAGTGTCAGCGCGAACTATCCGTCGACATTTAAATGAAATTAAACATTATGGCAGGAGACCCAGGAGGACCCCACTGCTGACACAGAGACATAAAAATGCAAGACTGCATTTTGCAAAATGAACTTGAGTGAGCCAAAATCCTTCTGGGAAAACATCTTGTGGACAGATGAGACCAAGACAGAGCTTTTTAGTTAAGCACATCATTCTTCTGTTTACCGAAAATGGAATGAGGCCTACAAAGAAAAGAACACAGTACCTACAGTGAAATATGGTGGAGGTTCATTGATGTTTTTTTTTTTTTTTGCTGCCTCTGGCACTGGGTGCCTTGAGTGTGTGCAAGGCATCATGAAATCTGAGGATTACCAACGGATTTTGGGTCACACTGTAGAGCCCAGTGTCAGAAAGCTGGGTTTGCATCCGAGATCTTGGGGCTCCCAGCAGAACAATGACCCCAAACATACGTCAAAAAGCACCCAGAAATGGATGGCAACAAAGCACTGGAGAGTTCTGAAGTGGCCAGCAATGAGTCCAGATCTAAATCCCATTGAACACCTGTGGTGAGATCTTAAAATTGCTGTTGTGAAAATGCTCCCTTCTAATAAGAGAGACATGGAGCAGTTTGCTAAGGAAGAGTGGTCCAAAATTCTGGGTGAGAGGTGTAAGAAGCTTATTGATGGTTATAGGAAGCAACTGATTTCAGTTATTTTTTCCAAAGGGTGTGCAACCAAATATTAAGTGAAGGGTGCCAATAATTTTGTCCAGCCCATTTTTGAAGTTTGGTGTGACAATATGTCCAATTTGCTTTTTTTCCTCCCTTTTTTGGTTTTGTCCCAATACACGCAAAGGGAATAAACATGTGTATAGCAAAACATGTGTTACTGCAATACTTTTCAGTGAGAAATACTTTGTTTTCTTGAAAAATTTCAGGGGTGCCAACATTTACGGACATGACTGCATATATATATATATATATATATATATATATATTGTGACACAGTGAGAGGTTTGGTGGTAAAAAACTGGTATTTTCCTCTCAGCCTGTGCTGCTGGGTTGATTGCAGCCAGGTGAGGGCAAATACTGCACCGGATTTTAGGTGCCGGTCCGGGTTTTTGGGTTAATACCTAGCTGCCTTTAAAAGACAGCTGGGTTTATGCAACTGTCTCTCTCTCTGTGTTTGGGATCTGAGCCCTGTGCTGGGCTGAAAAGCTGAGACCTCTGTGTCAGGAGAGCAGGCCATGTAAAGACGGTCAGTGGACTTTTTTGTGTTGCAGAGCATTCAGCCAGGTGTGAACTGACACCTAGGATTTGAGGTGATTAACCTGAAAACTGCTGGTGTTCTGTGGAGCTCTCAGGGCTGGAAGCAAGAGCTTGCAAAGAGGCGTGCAGTCTGCCTGGAAGCCTGAGGTTGGACTTTCCTGCGGCTGGGCTGACAGCCAGGTGCGAACACGCACCTAAGCCACACAGGTAATTTGATCCCGTCTTGGACTTTTGTTTTGCCTCAAGTTTTTGCTATGTGTGTGAAGTAACACTAAGTGACTGTTTTGAGTTTTGTTTGTGCAAGTGTGAAATAAAACACTGTTTGCTGCACTACCTGGACTCCCTTTGCCTCTATACTGCACCTGCACCACTGTCTACCAGAGCAACTCCCCACAATATATATATATATATATATATATATATATAGTAACTCCACCAATGCCACAGCCACAAATACAAGCCGTGTGCCTGAGTTACAGTAAAGTAAAGAAACAATGCGGGGTTTACAAAATCCATGAAATAAGCTCCCTTTTTGGGAGCATCAGTAGTAGTAATCAAAATAGCGGCAGTAGTAGCTATGGCAGCAGCAATACAATATGGAACCTAACGGACAAGGCAGGAGATGTTTGGCTGTGTAGGGGTACCAGTAGTAGCAACAGTAGCAACAGTGCGGGACATGATGGACAGGCAAACATCAGACATCAGCAGTGGCATAATTAGCTGTAACATATAGCCATTCCCCATTATGAGCAGAAAATACCCAAATATTTGGTTCTATTTAGAGATGAGCGAACTTTAAAAAAAAGTTCGGCGTTCGGCGTTCGGGTTGTGGTAACTCGCGCATCCCGTTATGGATTCCACTACCGCGGACTATCGCGGCATATGGAATCCATAAGGGGCGGCTTCCACCAACCCGAACTGTTGAACAGCCGAAGGACCTGGGGTGACGTCACCGTCATGTGATCAGTGCAGGGGGCGTGGCTCAGCACGGGATGTCGGATGAAAAAAAAGGTTTGTCTATCTAACATGATGTATGACGGGTTTTACAGGCAAAACTCAAGACTGTGGAGAGGAGGGCGGCATGCTTTATCTCCAGGCATACAGAGAAGATTCTTTTACATGTTTATAATGTTTATTTGTAATATGATCAAACAAAAAGATATTAGCCCACTGCTGCAATGCTTTAAATACACTACGTACTGGGGGTTATTGAAACAGTTAAACCAGATTCACGGAGGGGAGTTTATATAACACACGTGAATAGAATAGATGACACGTGAATAGAATAGAATTGCATGTCTTCTTCTGTGTTTTGTACCCACTCCTGCTTTTGGCTACCAAATCATAAGCCAATTCTGATAGGACCATACAGGCCTTACAGCTGCTACACAGAGAGGATCTGTTGTGTATCTCATTTTTCCTTCCCTCTGACAGACCTTATGTCCTCCATGAGGCGACAATAAAGACATTACTTTAGCATCAAGAGGTGAGTGCCGGTCTTCTCTCTACTACTAGATCAGAAGAAGGGTCAAATAAATTATGTCAGCCAGGCCAAAAGGCAAAATAGTGGCCCAGTCATGAAGTTGGAAGGGTGGGAACAGCATGAGAAGTCCACATAGTGGCCCTATGACATAGTCATGATATGGAAGCAGCATGAGTAGACCACAGAGTGGCCTAATGACAGAGTCTGGAGGTGGTGGCAGCATCAGGAGGCCACCGAGTGGCACAATGACAGAGTTTGGAGTTGGTAGCAGTATGTGGAGGCCACCGAGTGGCGCAATGACATAGTCTGGAGGTAGAGGCAGCAGCAGCATCAGGAGACCATAAAGCGACCCAGTGACAGAGTGGGTGGCAATACTAGCACCCGCTGATGAAGGTAGGTGAAATAAGGAGCACTTGGCATCAGATTGTAGCATCAGGCAGGTGGCCCCTATTTTGGACCGGTAGCGAGGGTCCAACAAGGTCGAAAGCCAGAAGTCATCCCTCTGCCGAATGGTGACAATTCGGCTTTCACTACGCAAGCAAGTAAGCATGCATCAGGCCATTTGTGTAATAACTCAAAGGGACTCCCTGCCTCCATCTCCACTGCATACTGCCACACTGTGTCTGGGTCCTCTGTCTTGTCTTCCTCATTGCCTTGTAGCTCCTCCGGCTGCTCCTCCTCCTTCTCTCTTTGTCAGCTGAGTAGAAAAACCACCCATTTTGCTACACATTGCCTGTGCTCCAATGACCTCCTCCCCGTCCTCCTCCATTTTCAGTTCAGCCCACACAGGGCTCATGTCGCCACGTCTCCTGTACCCTGACCAGCCAGTGTTACCACCATCTGTTCCAGGACATGAAGCAGTGAAATGACCTGTACTCCTTGTGACTGACAAATAACGTGGCGTCCTCAAAGTGCCTGAGCTAACGGCAGGTGTCACGCATGAGCTGCAACTAGCTGACATCAAAGTTACACAGGGGAGTACTCCTATCAGCTTGGATCATCAAGAAATCGTTGATGACCTTTCTCTGTTCGTATAGTCGGTCCAGCTTTTGGAGGGTGGAATTCCAATTGGTGGAAGCGTTGCATATCAGCCTATGTTGGGGGATGCCGTTCTGCCACTGCAGGTCAAGGAGGGTGTGATTTGGGGTGTACGAGTGGCTGAATTGCATGCAAAGTTTCCTGCCCATTTTTAGGATGTCTTGCAGATGGGTGGAAGACTTCAGGAACCGCTTAACAACCAGATTTAACACGTGTGCAGTGCAGGGCGCATAGCTCAGCCTTCCTTGACGTAGCACTGACATCATGTTCTTCCCATTGTCGGTCACCATGGTTCCGATTTTCAGTTGTCACGGAGAAAGCCAGAATTCGATTTCTTGATGAATCAAATGGAGCAGTTACTCTTCTGTGTGACTCCATTCGCCAAGGCAAACCAGGTGGAGAACAGCGTGACACCGCCGTGCCCTGCATATGTATGCTGAAGGAGCACTGTGATTTGTCCCTGCAGTGGAGGCTGAGGACACAGTGGAGGATGAGGAGGCAGAGGCGGACATTGTAGCAGGACCATTGGTGTGACAACATGGAGGCAGAAGCGTCGCTACATGGCCATGTTGCTGATGTGGCAGTGCAGGAACCACATTCACACTATAGGCCGTAAAGGACATTTATTGTCCCAGACCGTATTGACAGCTCCATACTTCGGCGCTGCTATGCAGTTTGGCAGACACTGACAGGTTCAAGGACTGGCCCAGCTGCCACCTTCTTCTCCTGATGATGATGAAGCACCATCTGCACCCGGCTCCCAAGTGCGATCGGCTTCATTATCATTGAGTACTTCACTGATGTCCTACTCAACAGCCTCTGGTCAGGAGCCTGACCACTTACAACACCACCACCCAAGCCACTCTCCTCATCGGTACTTGCCCATCTAGCAGAGGAGGCGGTGGATGTCTCCTCCAGATCTTGGCTGGGCAGTAGCTGCTGACTGTCCTCTAGTAGCTCATCCTCGCTGTATAGTGGAGCTGAGCCCACAGCATATAATACCTTTGCAGCTGAGGGAACAGCAAAGGACAGAGGCAGGTTGAGGACAAGTGAGGGCACAGGGCCTGCTCCTGGGCCATGCCAACTAAGTGTTGTGTCTGTCGAACCCACCTACTGTTGGCTGGGGGTGTCCGATGTCACATGGGATGAAGTGGATGACCTCTGGGTTGCTGGTCAAGACACGACCGCTAGATGACACCGGCAGCTCAGGCCTCTCGCTGCCACTCCTGCTGCCACGCCCCCTTACTCTGCTGCGACCTTTGCCTTAGGACCATAACACTCCTCTGTGCATAGCCTGGCACTTCTCTGTCTGGCATACTTTTAGCTGAACTAAATAAATTAAATTAAAAGCAAATTAAAACACCCCTAAAAGCGACTGATATATTTTTCTTTTTGTACTGAAATAGGCCACTAAACGCTTTAACTACATATAACTGCAAAAGTGAACTGTGTTTATATTTCTCTTTTTGTTCTGAAATAGGCCAGTAAACGCTTTTAGCGCAAATATTTGCAAAAGTGAACTGTGTATATATTTCTCTTTTGTACTGAAATACGACACTAAACTCTTTTAGCGCAAATAACTGCAAAAGTGAACTGCGTATATATTTCTCTTTTGTATTGAAATACGACACTAAACGCTTTTAGCGCAAATAATTGTAAAAGTGAACTGCGTATATATTTCTAATTTTGTACTGAAATACGACACAACACTTTTAGCGCAAATAATTGCAAAAGTGAACTGCATATATACCGTATATACTCGAGTATAAGCCGAGTTTTTCGGCACAAAATTTGTGCCGAAAAACCCGAACTCGGCTTATACTCGAGTCATAAATTGAAACTGAAGAGCGGAGTGGGAGGAGGAGCGGGGGGAGGAGCTGGGGGCGGGCATTTGCGGCAGGGCCGATGCGCTCACTGCGCTCTGGCCCCACCGCTCATGTATAGTTTTTAAATTTGATTATAATGTACACTTATTCTTACTATAATTCTTGCCCCCTCTGTACCTCATTACATGCGGCAGGCGGGCAGTGAATACTTCAGGCCGGGCGGACGAGAGCAGCGTGACTTGCTGATGTCACGTGCCTGCCCGGCCTGCTTTATGAATGAAGCAGGCGGCGCAGGCACGTGACGTCAGTCACACTGCGCCGCTCTCCCGCCCGGCCTGAAGTATTCACTGCCCGCCTGACGCATGTAATGAGGTACAGAGGGGGCAAGAATTATAGTAAGAATAAGTGTATAGTATAATCAAATTTAAAAACTATACATGAGCGGTAATGAGGGATGGGGGATGTGGATGGCACTGTTATGGGATGAGGGGGATGTGGATGACACTGTTATGGGATGAGGGGATGTGGATGGCACTGTTATGGGATGGGGGATGTGGATGGCACTGTTATAGGATGGGGGATCTGTGGATGCCATCCACAGCCCCCATCCCATAAGTGCCATCCACATCCCCCCTTCCCATAACAGTGTCATCCACATCCCCTCATCCCATAAGTGCCATCCACATCCCCCATCCCATAACAGTGTCATCCACATCCCCTCATCCCATAAGTGCCATCCACATCCCCCTTCCCATAACAGTGTCATCCACATCCCCTCATCCCATAAGTGCCATCCACAGCCCCCATCCCATAACAGTGTCATCCACAGATCCCCCATAACAGTGCGTCATCCACAGATCCTCCCATAACAGTGCGTCATCCACAGATCCCCCATAACAGTGTCATCCACAGATCCCCCATAACAGTGCGTCATTCACAGATCCCCCATAACAGTGTCATCCACAGATCCCCCATAACAGTGCGTCATCCACAGATCCCCCATAACAGTGCGTCATCCACAGATCCCCCATAACAGTGCGTCATCCACAGATCTCCCCCATAACAGTGCGTCATCCACAGATCCCCCCATAACAGTGCGTCATTCACAGATCCCCCCATAACAGTGCGTCATCCACAGATCCCCCATAACAGTGACATCCATTTCCACCTCGGCTTATACTCGAGTCACTACTTTTCCCAGGTTTTTTTGGGTAAAATTAGGGGGGTCGGCTTATACTCGGGTCAGCTTATACTCGAGTATATACGGTATTTATATTTTTGTACTAAAATAGGCCAGTAAACGCTTTTAGTGCAAACAACTGCAAAAGTGAACTGTGTATATATTTCTCTTGTAGTACTGAAATAGGCCAGTAAACGTATTTAGCGCAAATAACTGCAAAAGTGAACTGCGTATATATTTCTATTTTTGTACTGAAATACGACACTAAACGCTTTTAGCGCAAATTACTGCAAAAGTGAACTGTGTATATATTTCTCTTTTTTTCTGAAATAGGCCAGTAAATGCTTTTAGCGCAAATAACTGCAAAAGTGAACTGCATATATATTTCTCTTTTTGTATTGTTTTTATTGAACACACCATATAAACATTCGCAGTGCAGGTGAAAAAAGTATGTGAACCCCTAGACTAATGACATCTCCAAGAGCCAATTGGAGTGAGGTATCAGCCAACTGGAGTCCAATCAATGAGATGAGATTGGAGGTGTTTGTTACAGCTCCCTGCCCTATAAAAACCACACACCAGTTCTGGGTTTGCTTTTCCCAAGAAGTATTGCCTGATGTGAATGATTCCTCACAAAAAAGAGCTCTCAGAAGACCTATGATTAAGAATTGTTGAATTGCATAAAGCTGGAAAGGGTTATAAAAGTATAAAAGCCTTGCTGTTCATCAGTCCACGGCAATACAAATTGTCTATAAATGGAGAAAGTTCAGCACTGCTGCTACTCTCCCTGTAAATATGACTGCAAGAGCACAGCGCAGACTGCTCAATGAGGTGAAGAAGATACTAGAGTGTCAGCTAAAGACTTACAAAAGTCTCTGGCATATGCTAACATCCCTGTTAGCGAATCCACGATACGTGAAACACTAAACAAGAATGGATTTCATGGGAGGATACCACAGAGGAAGCCACTGCTGTCCAAAAAAAAAAAAAAACATTGCTGCATGTGTACAGTTTGCACAAGAGCACCTGGGTGTTCCACAGCAGTACTGGCAAGATATCCTGTGGGCAGATGAAACCAAAGTTGAGTTGTTTGGAAGAAACACACAACACTAGGTGTGGAGAAAAAGAGGCACAGCACACCACTTCAAAACCTCATCCCAACTGTGAAGTATGGTGGGCCTGGACGAATTGCTATAATTGAAGGAAATATGAATTCCCAAGTTTATCAATACATTTTCCAGGAGAACTTAAGGCCATCTGCCCACCAGCTGAAACTCAACAGCAGATGGGTGTTGCAACAAGACAACAACCCAAAGCATAGAAGTAAATCAGCAACAGAATGGCTTAAACAGAAGAAAATACGCCTTCTGGAGTAGTCCAGTCAGAGTCCTGACCTCAACCCGATTGAGATGCTGTCCAGTCAAGAATATTGCTGAACTGAAACAGTTCTATAAAGAGGAATGGTCAAGAATTACTCCTAACCGTTGTCCACGTCTGATCTGCAACTACAAGAAATGTTTGGTTGAAGTTATTGTTGCCAAAGGAGGTTCAACCAGTTATACATTTTATAACTAATTTGTGCAGAAATCCATATCATTCCAAAGGGTTCACATACTTTTTCTTGCAACTGTAACTGCAGAAGTGAACTGCGTATATATTTTTCTTTTTGCACAGATATAAGCCACTAAAGACTTTTCAACATAGCACTTGCACCCCAAGAACAAACTGTTGGAATGGCAGAGCTGTATAATGGCTATTTGGATTCCCAAATAATCTTTCCCTCCACTTGTAAATTGGTTTTCTAGCATTGTCCCTAGTGCCTTCTGATGTCTCTCCCTACACTAAGATGCCGTGAAATGATTCCTCCCTATCCTTTCCCTGCACTTGTAAATCGCTTTTCTAGCACTGTCCCTAGCACTTGTTCTGACCTTTCTCCCTGCACTAAGATGCTGTGAAATGATTCATCCCTATCCTTTCCTTGCACTTATAAATCGTTTTTTTCAGTTTTTTTTTTCACAATGAGGTTTTTCCAATTGCTTTCCTTAGCGCCTTCTCATGTCTGTCCCTGCACTCAAAACGCTGGAAAATGTCTGAATGTAAGATGGCCACTGTATTTATAGGGCTGTGACCTCACAGGGCTGGCTGGCTGCTGATTGGCTTCATCATGCATGTCAGTCTGGGTGATCCCGCCTTCCCATACTTCCTTTTTCCTTGTCCACACATGTGCAGCAGCCATTTTAGGAAAAATGTGATTCGTTACCACGAAGTGCGAGGAAATTCGCATTCGGTGCAAATCAAATTTTTCCTGAAATTCGGATCGAATTCCACTTCGTCAGCTTCGATTTGCTCATCTCTACTAATAATCTTTTATAATTATTTCTATAACATTTTTAATGCTTACCGAAGCATAGTAGCTCATTTATATTCACCCCAGAGAGTTCCATGGTCTCTTCATTCTGCTGATTGATGAGGCCCTTGAGATCAGCCCCAACATTCACATACTAATGTTCTATTTTTAAAGAGAATATGTTAGTAACTTCCAGTATCCAGTTACTTCCATATCCAGCTGTTTGCAGAGACACATACACTGTTTTTCTTTTTTCTTTTTTTCTTTTATTGATCCAAGGCTCAGTTTCCGAGTTATGATATTTTTTCTTAGTATGCATATTAGGCCTTTGTTGCAATGAGGGTGTAACCCTTGCGTCCTAGCTCCACTCCATTCTGTGACCCCCCCACCCCCCCACCCCTCTGTGCTTTGCCACTGCCTGGCCTTGTCAATCAAAACAGCGAGGGAGGGGCTGGTCACAGAAATGAGTGGAGCTGGGGCAAAACAACAGCAATGGTGATGCCCTCATTGCACCAAAGGCTTAAATTGCATATTTAGAAAAAGTGTCACAATTCCAGAAATGAGCCTTGGAACACCAAAAGAAAAACAATGTTTTAATCAGGTGAACCACACCTTTGTGTCTATGCAAACAGTTGGTTGCTGGTAAAGGATTTCCTTTAATATCATCACTGTTGTTCAAAAAACTATTTATCTGCCTGTGTCTGTCTGACTTTCTATATATCCTATTTTGTGTATACCTTAACTATTCTCTGATGTAATGCCTTCAGTGTTAAATTGCACTTTCAACTGGAGGCTGGTTTAGTTTTTTTTTTTTTGGAACAAACATTATTATATGCCATTATAGTAGAAACATTATTAGCCTTTCAGTATTTGCAGTTGAAGTGAACATAAAAAAAATATTAAAAACATTTGAAAGTGCATAGTTTAGTGCTGACATATGCTGTCAAAAATGTCTAGGTAATTCTGGATTGTAATTCTGTGCATTGTTACAGCCAGAGTTTCAACTGAATTCTTTTCATAATTTCCTATTGAGCTTGTGAATATAATTTTATGAAGAATATGTACAGTCATTTACTTAAGGTTCAGAAAAATGACAGTTTCATAATGGCTACAAATAGCAAAACGTGTAGAAAACAATAGTGTGCAAGAAAACCATTATGCTATGAATAGCACAGAAAGCAAATTAAATCACATCTCTGAGTTGATTAATACAATAAAGGAAGTGAAGCACTTGGAATAAATTTTGAAGTCAGTATTTATGAACTTTTTATTTTATCTTTGCTTTATATAATAGCTTTAATCATTTCTGATCTGATTTTGCTATGCAAACTTCCACTGCCCATTAGTTTTGTTTAGAAGAAAGGACATGCCATTCTGTGAAAAATGAACACTATTAAGGCTGTGCTCGTTCAACTGTTTTGCCCAGACTATAAAATTAAATCAAATAACTCTTTTGTTTGCAATTCATCTTTACATTTTATTTGAGGCTGGTCATATTTTGTCTACATGGATGCAAAGTTTTAAACCTATAGTGATGAGCGGCAAGGGCAATATTCGAATTTGCGATAGTTCGCGAATATTTGTTAGAATATTCGTCATATATTCGCGAATATTCGTATTCGAGATTATTCTATTGATTGCAAAAAATCGGCAATGTAATATTCGGGTAATGTGAATATTTTAACGCCCAAATATATAGCACTATGGAATATAGTGCTAGATATTCTTTTTTTAGAATATTTGTCATTTTTTCCCATCTGAAGTCATGATTCCCCCCTGCGTAAGTTGCTTTTGGGCCAATGACTGTTCACATTAAAATTATATTTTATAGTACTATATATTAGTGTTTTAGAATATTCTCATTACACGAATATTATATTGCCGATTTTTGCATAAGAGAAAATACAGAATATTCTGAAACACGAATATATGGCACTATAGTGTGATATAGTGCTATATATTCGATTTTTTGAATATTCATAATTTTTTCCAAGTTAATGTGAACCGTCATTGGCCCAAAAGCAACTTAAGCAGAGAGGAATCATGACTTCAAATATTCTAAAATTCGAAAATATATCACTATATTCTATAGTGCTATATATTTAGAAGCATTATGTGAATATTACATTGTCGATTTTTCAAATAATAGAAAAAATAAATAAATAATGAAGAATATTCTAATTCACTACAGACTACAATATTGCAGCCTTCTCACATTGGCCCACAAGCAAGAAACCTAGGTATACTAGGTAATGGGTTCAGATTAAAAAAAAAACTGAAAAAAAATGAATATTCACTATATTCGAAATATTCGCGAATTTTTGAAGTGCCGATATTCGCTATTAAAAATCGAAATTCAAATATTTTGTGCTCAACACTATAGAGTTACCTCTCATCACAATACTTGATTCCCTTACGTCTGACCAGCAGCACAGATGGGGTTAACCACCCCCCGTGGACTGGCAGGACCGGCGGAATGTTTAATGAGCCCAAGACTAATAACTCAATTTAACAATTAAGTATCTCCTTAAAAGGAGGAAGTCAACCCCCAGCCCACTGTGTTTTTTTCTGTCCTCCTGGACAGGTGGACTAGGCGGTTTGTTCCCCCCTTTCTTATGGAAAGTGCGGGGAGCCTTCTTTTCGTTTGGGTAACGGCGTTGCCCTTTTTCCTAGGTACCTTGTCTGGTACCTGGCTGGGGTATTTTGGCGGCGTCCTTGGTCCAGGATTCCCGGTAGATTCCTCCCGTATTGTAGGCCTAAAGTTCCTTTCTTCCAGAACATCAACCAGGTGATATTCCTCCCGGTTCAGTCGACATCTACCACCTCCTCCTAGGAACCTGCTAGACATCCTCTGGACGTCTCGATATGTTTCCGGATCTATGTGGATAGATCAAGGAGTTCAGGAAAGATGAGAATCTGCTAATCCTGTTGCCGGTAAGTTTAAAGGCTATAGGGCATCCAAACCTTCCATCAGTCGGTGGATTGAGGAGGCTATTAAGGAATCCTTTGTTTCCACAATCTCTGGACCCTCCGGGATTCGTGAAAGCCCACTCTACTAGAGTTGTGGCTACTTCTTTTGCCGAGAGGAGTCTTCTGCCTCTCAACATGATTTGCAAAGCTGCCTCCTGGAGCTCTGAATCGACATTCATCTCCCATTATAGACTAGATGCCAGTCTAGCTGAGTTTTCGGCCTTTGGGCAGACTTTTCTTAGTTCTGCCAGGCAGGAAGGCCCTCCCTAGGGGTTTCTTCTTGCTATCTCCCCATCTGTGCTGCTGGTAGGACGTAAGGGAATCGTTAATTTCTAACGATAATTTGTTTTCCCTTAGTCCTAACAGCAGCACACAAATTTCCCACCCTAGTAAGTCTAGTTTTTTTCTTACTATAAACACAGTGGGCTGGGGCTTGACTTCCTCCTTTTAAGGAGATACTTAATTGTTAAATTGAGTTATTAGTCTTGGGCTCATTAAACATTCCGCCGGTCCTGCCAGTCCACGGGGGGTGGTTAACCTCATCTGTGCTGCTGTAAGGACTAAGGGAAAACAAATTATCGTTAGAAATTAACGATTATAGGAAACACTGTAGTGATATATTAGGCTGAGTTCACACAGGTACCCTCCATCACATTTTTTCATCTGTGATCTTTTGCCATGGCAGACCATAGAATATAGGAAACCATTATTTAAATGTTTGCACTATAGTTTTTTAGCTGTTTTAGCTGTATTTTCATATGTTCAAACCTACATTGAAAAGTCAGTTGGCGGGCTTCATCTCGAGTTCAGTTAAAAATGTAAGACAAAATAATGTAGCAGGCTGGTAAAATTCCAAACGCTGGAACGGAAACATGCCAGATCCCATTATAGTCAGTAAAGTTCTCTACTACACTACTGTCTACTGTTTTCAGAGTTGACCCATATGTGACTGAAACCCTTACACTAATTAATTAGCTTATTGTTACACACTTAAAGAAGCGTTCTCACTAGAGTTGAGCGAATCGAAGATGACAAAGTGGAATTCGTCAAGAATTTCAGAAAAAATTTGATTCGTAATGAATGCGAATTTCCTGGCACTTCGTGGTAATGAATCGTAATTCTGGGAAGGAAGGATAACCCATAATGCCATTGATGCAGCCAATCAGCAGCCAGCCAGCCCGGTGATGTCACAGCCTTATAAATGCGGCAAACATGTTAGATTCTGCCATTCACAATCGTACTTTGGTCAGGGACAGATGTGTATGCAGGCACTAGGGAGAGTGAAAGAAAAAATGATTTAAAAAAAAAAAAAAAAAAGGAAAGAAGCGATTCACTAGTGCAGGGAAAGGATAGTGAGAGGAATCATTTCACAGGCAGAAAGAGATGTGTGCAGATGCTAGGGAGAGTCATCAGAAAATCCTCATTGTGATAAACAGCAATTTACAAGTGAAGGGAAAGGATAGTGAGAGGAATCATTTCACAGTCAGGGAGAGACACTTTTGTTGTTATTTACGCTAAAATAATTTGCAGTAATTTCTGGTGAAAGAGTGTAGGCCGGTATTTCATTAATACATGAAAAATAAAAATGCCCTGCATGTTTGCAGTCATTTCTGGTGAAAGAATATTTCAGTAATACACGAAAAATATAAACGCACTGCATGTTTGCAGTCATTTCTGGTGAAGCGTATAGGGTCGTATTTCAGTACTACAAGAAAAATGTATACGCACTTCACTCTTTAATTGTTTTCTGGTTAAAGCGTATAGCGGCCTTTTTCCGTCCAACAAGAAATAAATATTCTTGGGTCACTTGTGCAGTTATTTCTGTTGAAATTCTATAGGGGCCTATTACAGTAAAAAAAAAAAAAAAATATATATATATATATATATATATATATATGCACTGCACTGTTGCTGTGATTTCTGTTGAAAGCGTATCAGGGCGTATTTCAGTCAAAAAAGAAAAATATATACGCACTGCACTGTTGAATTTATTTCTAGTGAAAGCATATATGCTCGTATTTTTGTACATCAAGAAAACTATATTCTCAGTGCATTTCCGCAGTTAATTGTGGTGAAAGTGTTTAGTGGCCTATTTCAGTACAAAGAAATATACATATTCGTCGCTTTTAGGGGTGTTTTAATTTCCGTTTAATTTGTTTAGTTCATCTACAAGTATGTCAGGCAGAGAAGTGCCAGGCCATGCACAGAGGACTGGCAGAGGCCTGAATATTTCTGGTGCAAGCATAGGTTACAGCAGAGTAAGGGGTTGTGGCAGGAGTAGTCGCAGCGAGAGGCCTGGCCTCCCGTTGTCATATACCGGTTGTGTCTTGATCAGAAAACCAGTGGTTCTTGATTGGTTAACTTGGTCATCCATGTCATCCCAAGTGACATCAGACACCCACAGCCAATAGTCAGTGGGTTTGTCAGACACATCCCTTAGTTGGCATGGCCAGGGAGCAGGCCGTGTGCCCTCACCTGTCCTCAACCTACCTCTGGCCTTTTCTGTTCCCTCTCCGCGAGAAGTACTACATTCAGTGGGCTCAGTTTCACTTTTCAGCGAGGAAGAGCTACTAGAGAAGAGTCAGCAGCTATTGCTCTGACAATAGATGTGGGGGAGACATCCGCCACTTTCTTCGCTAGGTGGGCAAGTAGTCATGAGGAGAGCGGCACGGGAGCTTGTGTTGCGAGTGGTCAGGCTCCTGAACCAGAGGCCGTTGAGGAGGACATCAGTGATATGCAGACACTACTCGATAATGATGAAGCCGATGGCACTTGTGAGCAGGGTGAAGAAGGGGCTTCGTCATCATCAGAAGATGAGGGTGGCAGCTTGCCGTTCAGGCAGCGGCAGTGGCAGCTTGCCCTTTAGGCAGCGGCAGAGGCAGCAAGTCGATAGCGTGGCCGGGAGTCAGCAGGGTGGCAGCAGTGGGTGGTCGGGAGCCTAACGGGCACGGGGTAGACCACCCGCTTTGCAGCAGCCTACCTGCCTGGAAAAGAGTGGTTCACAGGCTCACAGAAGCAGCGTCATTAGCAGTCTGCCAGTGAGTAGTGTTGGGGGGAAAATAAGGTACTTAGTGGTGTAGCCGTTTTTTGTGAATCTGCCAGAGGGGGTCAACATGGCCATATATAGAATATTTGGGCAGAAGGTGAAATATGGCCAGGGTGCCAATGTTGGCTGTATCAAAATATGCAGCATCACTATAAAGTGGCCTGGGATAACTGTAGTTCCAATGTGGTGGTCCAGCCTGCCGCAACTACCGCTACATCACCCAGTGGCACACACCCAGTTTCAGGCAGTTAAGGCTCCACCACCTCGGCCGAAGGGAGCTGTCTGTCAATCCCATCTTCTGCTCGTCCAGATGCTGCTGCTCTTTGTCAGTCATTCTGTCAGCAATCGATCACTGAAGCGATTGCGAAAAGACAGCAGTATGCATGCACGCATCCAACGGCGCAAAAGCTGAACGTGCTCCTGTCCAAGTTTCTGGTGCTTCAGTCCCTATCCAAGTAGTGGACTCTGCACCTATCAGAGAACTGATGGCTTGTGCCGAGCCGAGGTGGAGAGCCACCAAGCCGTTCTTTGCGCAAAAGGCAGTACCAGCCCTGCACACGCATGTAGAACAGAAGGTAGGCCAGTCCTCGAGCCTGTCGGTGTCTGCCAAAGATGTACATGTGGAGCTGTAACTACAGTCAGGGACAACACATGTCCTTTACGGCCCACTGGGTGAATGTGGTTCCTGCACAGCCACACCAGAAACTTGGACAGGTCAAACAGCTTCTGCCTCCATGTTGTCACACCATTGGTCCTGCAACAATGTCCACCTCTGCCTCCTCATGCTCCACCATGTCCTCAGCCTCCACTGTAGGGACAAGTCACTGTACCCCTCCAGCATACCACATGTGCAGAGCTCGGTGGTGTCACTCTGTTCTCACCTGGTTTGCCTTGGCAAACGGAATCACACAGGGGAGGAACTTCTTTGTGTGATGCATCAAGAAATTGAATCCTGGCTTTATCCACGACAACTCAATATCGGAACTGTGTTGACCGACAATGGGAAGAACATGGTGTTGGTGCTGCGTCAAGGTAGGCTGAGCCATGTGCCCTACATGGCACACGTGTTCAATCTGGTTGTCAAGCGGTTCCTGAAGTTTTCCACCCATCTGCAAGACATTCTAATACTGGCCAGGGAACTTTGCATGCACTTCGGCCACTCGTACACCGCAAAGCACACCCTCCTTGAGCTGCAGCTGCAGAACGGCATCCCCCAACATAGGCTGATATGCGACGCTTCCACCTCCATATATTGGTACTGACTATATGAACAGAGAAAGGCCGTCAACAATTTCTTTATGATGCAAGCGGATAGAAGTACTCACCTGTGTAACTTCAACGTCATCCAGTGGCAGCTCATGCTTGACACCTGCCTTTTGCTCAGGCCCTTTGAGGACGCCACAGAATGCAGATTAGAGCCTAAAACAGGCACTTTTACACAGACTAACCAATCAGATCGATCTCCGGCAAGGGACCCCTCTGATTAGTCCCTTGCCGGCATTACTGCACTGTATGCTCTCTGTGACAGCAGCAGTGCAGGGGCAGAAGATTTAATCCAAGCGTTTTGCAGCGATTGGATTAAAGAGCTGCCATGACATCTATATACATACTTGCTTCACGAGGCATGTGAAATTAACACGTATTTATCCATATGGCAGTCGTGAAGGGGTTATGATATAACTAGACCTATGATAAAGGGCAACTTGTCCTCTTTCGCTGGCATAAGAGATGGCCAATGTTTTGAAGGGCTTGTTCCAGAGGGAAGTAGTTCTCATGTCGCTCTTCCTAATATTCCTACTGCCACGTATGAGCAAAGATCTCTGGGCAGTTTGAACATTTTGATGCTATCAGGTGTGGGTACTAGTAGACTCAGGGGAAAAAACATTTCATACGACGGGGACCATCTTTACCAGCTATGCTCTCAGTTTATATTTATTCTGGATACCAACTGGAAATGGCACTATTTATACTAATCATCTTTCTTAGGGGATGTTGGAGGTAGGGGTGGGGTTGGGTTTGAATTGGATATGTCTGTTATTCATTGTAATAAGAATGACAGCAGCCTTAGGTATCGTTGCTTGGGTACATTTATTGATGTTGATTCACATGCAGCAGTATAAAATGACGTTTCGGCAAACAATTGCCTTCATCAGATACTGCAGAAAACAGAAAATTTCATATTAACCGTGTAAATAATAGAAATAAAAACAAAATTAAAATAAAAATGACCAATGATCGTACAGATTCATATACACTGAGAGTATACATAGTCAAGAAAATGGTGGCAGGTGCATCATATCCTGCAGAAATATCGAAGAAACCAAATAATGTATATAATGATAAAGAATTGTTATTAGAACAATATATAGAACACAGGACTACAAACAGGCAGGGAGGTTAAACATTGTTGGAATAAGCCGATAGAGTGTGATGGATCCTGTCTATTGATCACATGTTAAGGAATATATACATAAACATATATATATATACACACATGGCAGTAAGGATATGTAGCTATGATGTAACTTACCTATGCCGCAGGGAGAAGGAGAAAACAGGTTAGGCATACGTGAGAAGAGATATGCATGCTCATAGCATGCTTGTCTGGAGTAGCGTCTGAAGAGGCAGACAAGCAGCTGGTTTTTGTAGGCAAGTGTGTCCAAATGGTGGCGCCAATTTAGAGGGGGAGGAGATAGAGCGGTCAGAGTGCGTCCGTGGCGGAAGTGGATGCGTTCCAGCCTGGAACGCATCTGGCGCATGCGGACAAGCATCGAGCGCCCGACAGCCGGAAGTGACGCGCTCCGTTCGTCGCCGAGTCAGAAGGAATCAGAACAGCAGGTAGAGCGCCCCATCCGGAAGTAGATGCGTTCCAGTGTGAGACGCATCGCATCCGGGATTAGAAATCGGTGACAGCTGGAGTGTCAATGTTAGATAAGGATTGTATGGTAGCCCTTAATATAGTGAAAGATAGTAATAGGACCCACTAAGGTAAAAGGGATAGTATATATGGGATGAGAAACGAAAATTGTACAGAATGTGCCGAAAAAGAAAAGGCACAGGATAGGAGTGCAGTATGATTAGAGATCAATATCTAGTGAAAAAAGGATACTCGTCTGCGGCACGGAAGTATTCTAATGGGCCTAAAAAAGAAATAAAGACGATATTAGTAAACCCTCATAATACTTGGATTACATAGTAATTACATTAATATAATTTATACAAAGCACTGGATCTCATACTCGCGGTTAAGGCCATTTGGTGAAAGGCTATCCAATCGGTGGATCCAATACGCTTCCCTTATTTTTAACAACCGAGTTCGATCGCCGCCTCTTCGTGGCATAGAGACATGTTCTAGTACCTGAAATTTCAGCTGTGCAATATTGTGGCGCATTTGATGGAAGTGGGCAGGGACTGGGAGTAATAGATTATTGTTTCGGATTTTTGATTTGTGTTGGCAGATACGCTCTCGTATCTTCTGCGTTGTCTCACCTACGTATACAAGTCCACATGGGCATTTTAGCATATAGACAACATGATCTGAATCACAGGTGAAGAAGTCTCGTATAGGGATAGATTCCCCTGTACGGGGATGTGAAATGTGGGAACCTTTCTGTACGTGCGAGCACTGCATGCAATGTAAACATGGGAAAGTGCCTTTCTTCCGTGTTTTAAGAAATGTTTGTTGAGGGGAGCTCCTTGTGGAACCCTCATCAGCGTGGAACAATAGGTCCCGTAGGTTTTTCGGCCGTTTGTTATATGGTAGGATCGGTTGCCCAAATTCCAAAATGTCAGGGTATGCTTTGCCCAGGATGGACCAATGTCTCCGAATGGTGTTGAGAATCTTATGTGCACATGGATGGTATGTATGGACAAAGGGGACCCGTGGCGCCTGGGGTAGGATTTTTGTTTTTGATGTAAGTTTTTGCTGGGTGATGGATTTCGGGTAGCCTCTCTCGTGGAATCTCTCTGCCATTTCTTTTAGGCGTATTTCTCTTATGGAGTTATTCTGTACTATCCTGTTGATTCGATGGTATTGTGATCCAGGTAGTGCTTTTTTAGTGTTTGGGGAATGGAAACTAGTAAAATGCAAGAGACTATTGCGGTCAGTCGGTTTGCGATAAAGGTCCGTTGTCAGTTTACCTGTCGTGTCACGTGTTATTGTGGTATCCAAGAAATTAATGGTGTGAAGATCGTAGTGAATGGTGAATTGAAGTTCTGGGTAGATGGAGTTTAGGAAACCGTGGAACTGTAAGAGGGAGTCCAACGGGCCCCGCCAAATGCAAAAAATGTCATCAATATATCGTTTCCATATTGTTGCATGTTTGGTAAAAAGTTGATTGGTATAAACAAAAGAATTCTCAAAATGATCCATGTAGCAGTTATCATAGGGCGGGGCCACGTTGGATCCCATCGCAGTTCCACGTTTCTGCAGAAAAAAAGTATCCTGGAATAAAAAATAATTATACGAGAGTACTATTTTCAAGAGGTCCAGATAGAAATTGAGTACTGTTGTCTGTGTCCTGACAGTAGTGAGTAAGTTCTCTACAGCGTGTATCCCTTTGTCATGCTGGATGGAGGTATACAAGCTTGTCACGTCCCAAGTGGCCAGAAAGGATTCAGTAGGTAACGGATCGAGATTTAGGATGATATCTAGAAAGGATTGTGTGTCTAAAAGGAAAGACTTTGTGTTTCTGATGTGCGGTGTGAGGACTTTTTCTAAAAAAATTGACAGAGGTGATAATAAAGAATCGGTTGATGCAACGATAGGTCTGCCTGGGGGGTTTTCTAGGCTCTTGTGAATTTTCGGTAGGATGTATATCACCGGGGTAATGGGATGCTGTTTGGTAAGATAGGTAACAGTTGCATCGTCTATGGTACCCGCAGTCCTATGTTTCTGTAAGGTCTGTTTGATTTCTGAAGCAATTTTGAAGGTTGGATTGTGGTCTAGTTTTTGATAGACATCTCCGTCATTTAGTTGACGGACAATTTCTGCTACATATTTTTCCTTGTCCATGATCACCATGGCTCCCCCTTTATCAGCTGGTTTTATTACTAATCTTTTGTCTTTTTGTAGGGAATTGAGTGCCTGACGATCCGTGATACTTAGATTGTGTGTGAATTTAAATTTCTTTTTTTGGAGGTTTTTTCTGAAGCTCCTTATATCCCTTTGTACCAAACTGATAAATGTCTCTACTGGTGGTTTGTTTTTGGGGGAGATACGTGCTTTTGTTTCGTAAGCCTAGTGTCTTAACAGAGACTGGTGTCGTGTCTGTTTGTAACATTGGTGTTTCATCCTTTTGTCCCCCAAAATGTGCTTTTAATCGTATATTACGAAAAAAAAATTGTAAATCCATGTCAAGTTGGAACGTATCCAATGCATAAGAGGGACAAAACGATAACCCTTTTTGGAGTACAGACAATTGCACTGGACTGAGAGAAATAGAGGAAATGTTAAATACAAGGGATTGTACCTGTGATCTAGTTGTTACATTGCTTGTTGCATAGGCTGGACCAGTTCTATTTCCTCTTCTGGGGCCACGAGTGGGACGTCGTTGTGAGTGTGAGTCATCGCTAGATGCTGAGCGATATGAATCCATTGATGAGGATCGTTTTTCTGTTGGTTGATGTCTGTAGGACGAATCGGGCCATCTGTATACACGATTAAGGCGATAGTCCTCTGTGTCTCTTAGGATTTTTTGTCTCTTGGTGGCTTCTATCGTCTTGCGTCGTTCAGTCAGAGTTGTTGTGATTCTTTATTGTAGTTGCGTGTAGTCGTCGGATGACACAATTTCTCTAAGTTGGTTCTCTGTTGCTTGTATGAGTTCCTTGGTGTCTGTTATCGCTGTATGTAGAAATGATAGTGTAAGAGTAATGGTATTGTGATCCAGATAGTGCTTTTTTAGTGTTTGGGGAATGGAAACTAGTAAAATGCAAGAGACTATTGCGGTCAGTCGGTTTGCGATAAAGGTCCGTTGTCAGTTTACCTGTCGTGTCACGTGTTATTGTGGTATCCAAGAAATTAATGGTGTGAAGATCGTAGTGAATGGTGAATTGAAGTTCTGGGTAGATGGAGTTTAGGAAACCGTGGAACTGTAAGAGGGAGTCCAACGGGCTCCGCCAAATGCAAAAAATGTCATCAATATATCGTTTCCATATTGTTGCATGTTTGGTAAAAAGTTGATTGGTATAAACAAAAGAATTCTCAAAATGATCCATGTAGCAGTTAGCATAGGGCGGGGCCACGTTGGATCCCATCGCAGTTCCACGTTTCTGCAGAAAAAAAGTATCCTGGAATAAAAAATAATTACACGAGAGTTCTATTTTCAAGAGGTCCAGATAGAAATTGAGTACTGTTGTCTGTGTCCTGACAGTAATGAGTAAGTTCTCTACAGCGTGTATCCCTTTGTCATGCTGGATGGAGGTATACAAGCTTGTCACGTCCCAAGTGGCCAGAAAGGATTCAGTAGGTAACGGATCGAGATTTAGGATGATATCTAGAAAGGATTGTGTGTCTAAAAGGAAAGACTTTGTGTTTCTGATGTGCAGTGTGAGGACTTTTTCTAAAAAAATTGACAGAGGTGATAATAAAGAATCGGTTGATGCAACGATAGGTCTGCCTGGGGGGTTTTCTAGGCTCTTGTGTATTTTCGGTAGGATGTATATCACCGGGGTAATGGGATGCTGTTTGGTAAGATAGGTAACAGTTGCATCGTCTATGGTACCCGCAGTCCTATGTTTCTGTAAGGTCTGTTTGATTTCTGAAGCAATTTTGAAGGTTGGATTGTGGTCTAGTTTTTGATAGACATCTCCGTCATTTAGTTGACGGACAATTTCTGCTACATATTTTTCCTTGTCCATGATCACCATGGCTCCCCTTTATCAGCTGGTTTTATTACTAATCTTTTGTCTTTTTGTAGGGAATTGAGTGCCTGACGATCCGTGATACTTAGATTGTGTGTGAATTTAAATTTCTTTTTTGGAGGTTTTTCTGAAGCTCCTTATATCCCTTTGTACCAAACTGATAAATGTCTCTACTGGTGGTTTGTTTTTGGGGGAGATACGTGCTTTTGTTTCGTAAGCCTAGTGTCTTAACAGAGACTGGTGTCGTGTCTGTTTGTAACATTGGTGTTTCATCCTTTTGTCCCCCAAAATGTGCTTTTAATCGTATATTACGAAAAAAAAATTGTAGATCCATGTCAAGTTGGAACGTATCCAATGCATAAGAGGGACAAAACGATAACCCTTTTTGGAGTACAGACAATTGCGCTGGACTGAGAGAAATAGAGGAAATGTTAAATACAAGGGATTGTACCTGTGATCTAGTTGTTACATTGCTTGTTGCATAGGCTGGACCAGTTCTATTTCCTCTTCTGGGGCCACGAGTGGGACGTCGTTGTGAGTGTGAGTCATCGCTAGATGCTGAGCGATATGAATCCATTGATGAGGATCGTTTTTCTGTTGGTTGTTGTCTGTAGGACGAATCGGGCCATCTGTATACACAATTAAGGCGATAGTCCTCTATGTCTCTTAGGAATTTTTGTCTCTTTGGTACGAGCACCTGTATCAAACATGACCAGTGATACACTGTCATTTAATCAAGATGAAGTCACGGCTATACTATCACAAGTCACTGAACCGAGTGACTTTCTCCAGACCCCAGCCTCTGAGTTCAAGACTCGAGACCTGGAGAGAGAAACACGCCGTCTCCTCAACTACGAACTGCATAGCATCACTCTTGCAGAATATCTGAAAACCAAAAAGATTACAAGAGGATTGAGAATCCGCACAAGACCAACCTTTTTCAAGGACAACCCGGAGTTCTGCAACAAATTTGAGCAGATCCTAAATAAATGTTCCTTCGACATCATTACTCTTACACTATCATTTCTACATACAGCGATAACAGACACCAAGGAACTCATACAAGCAACAGAGAACCAACTTAGAGAAATTGTGTCATCCGACGACTACACGCAACTACAACAAAGAATCACAACAACTCTGACTGAACGACGCAAGACGATAGAAGCCACCAAGAGACACAGAGTACTATCGCCTTAATCGTGTATACAGATGGCCCGATTCGTCCTACAGACAACAACCAACAGAAAAACGATCCTCATCAATGGATTCATATCGCTCAGCATCTAGCGATGACTCACACTCACAACGACATCCCACTCGTGGCCCCAGAAGAGGAAATAGAACTGGTCCAGCCTATGCAACAAGCAATGTAACAACTAGATCACAGGTACAATCCCTTGTATTTAACATTTCCTCTATTTCTCTCAGTCCAGCGCAATTGTCTGTACTCCAAAAAGGGTTATCGTTTTGTCCCTCTTATGCATTGGATACGTTCCAACTTGACATGGATCTACAATTTTTTTTTCGTAATATACGATTAAAAGCACATTTTGGGGGACAAAAGGATGAAACACCAATGTTACAAACAGACACGACACCAGTCTCTGTTAAGACACTAGGCTTACGAAACAAAAGCACGTATCTCCCCCCAAAAAACAAACCACCAGTAGAGACATTTATCAGTTTGGTACAAAGGGATATAAGGAGCTTCAGAAAAAACCTCCAAAAAAAGAAATTTAAATTCACACACAATCTAAGTATCACGGATCGTCAGGCACTCAATTCCCTACAAAAAGACAAAAGATTAGTAATAAAACCAGCTGATAAAGGGGAAGCCATTGCTTCAGAAATCAAACAGACCTTACAGAAACATAGGACTGCGGGTACCATAGACGATGCAACTGTTACCTATCTTACCAAACAGCATCCCATTACCCCGGTGATATACATCCTACCGAAAATACACAAGAGCCTAGAAAACCCCCCAGGCAGACCTATCGTTGCATCAACTGATTCTTTATTATCACCTCTGTCAATTTTTTTTTAAAAAAATCCTCACACCGCACATCAGAAACACAAAGTCTTTCCTTTTAGACACACAATCCTTTCTAGATATCATCCTAAATCTCGATCCGTTACCTACTGAATCCTTTCTGGCCACTTGGGACGTGACAAGCTTGTGGCCCCGCCCTATGCTAACTGCTACATGAATCATTTTGAGAATTCTTTTGTTTATACCAATCAACTTTTTACCAAACATGCAACAATATGGAAACAATATATTGATGACATTTTTTGCATTTGGCGGGGCCCGTTGGACTCCCTCTTACAGTTCCACGGTTTCCTAAACTCCATCTACCCAGAACTTCAATTCACCATTCACTACGATCTTCACACCATTAATTTCTTGGATACCACAATAACACGTGACACGACAGGTAAACTGACAACGGACCTTTATCGCAAACCGACTGACCGCAATAGTCTCTTGCATTTTACTAGTTTCCATTCCCCAAACACTAAAAAAGCACTACCTGGATCACAATACCATCGAATCAACAGGATAGTACAGAATAACTCCATAAGAGAAATACGCCTAAAAGAAATGGCAGAGAGATTCCACGAGAGAGGCTACCCGAAATCCATCACCCAGCAAAAACTTACATCAAAAACAAAAATCCTACCCCAGGCGCCACGGGTCCCCTTTGTCCATACATACCATCCATGTGCACATAAGATTCTCAACACCATTAGGAGACATTGGTCCATCCTGGGCAAAGCATACCCTGACATTTTGGAATTTGGGCAACCGATCCTACCATGTAACAAACGGCCGAAAAACCTACGGGACCTATTGTTCCACGCTGATGAGGGTTCCACAAGGAGCTCCCCTCAACAAACATTTCTTAAAACACGGAAGAAAGGCACTTTCCCATGTTTACATTGCATGCAGTGCTCGCACGTACAGAAAGGTTCCCACATTTCACATCCCCGTACAGGGGAATCTATCCCTATACGAGACTTCTTCACCTGTGATTCAGATCATGTTGTCTATATGCTAAAATGCCCATGTGGACTTGTATACGTAGGCGAGACAACGCAGAAGATACGAGAGCGTATCTGCCAACACAAATCAAAAATCCGAAACAATAATCTATTACTCCCAGTCCCTGCCCACTTCCATCAAAGCGCCACAATATTGCACAGCTGAAATTTCAGGTACTAGAACATGTCTCTATGCCACGAAGAGGCGGCGATCGAATTCGGTTGTTAAAAATAAGGGAAGCGTATTGGATCCACCGATTGGATAGCCTTTCACCAAATGGCCTTAACCGCGAGTATGAGATCCAGTGCTTTGTATAAATTATATTAATGTAATTACTATGTAATCCAAGTATTATGAGGGTTTACTAATATCGTCTTTATTTCTTTTTTAGGCCCATTAGAATACTTCCGTGCCGCAGACGAGTATCCTTTTTTCACTAGATATTGATCTCTAATCATACTGCACTCCTATCCTGTGCCTTTTCTTTTTCGGCACATTCTGTACAATTTTCGTTTCTCATCCCATATATACTATCCCTTTTACCTTAGTGGGTCCTATTACTATCTTTCAATATATTAAGGGCTACCATACAATCCTTATCTAACATTGACACTCCAGCTGTCACCGATTTCTAATCCCGGATGCGATCGCCTCACACTGGAACGCATCTACTCCGGATGGGGCGCTCTACCTGCTGTTCTGAGTCCTTCTGACTCGGCGACGAACGGAGCGCGTCACTTCCGGCTGTCGGGCGCTCGATGCTTGTCCGCATGCGCCAGATGCGTTCCAGGCTGGAACGCATCCACTTCCGCCACGGACGCACTCTGACCGCTCTATCTCCTCCCCCTCTAAATTGGCGCCACCATTTGGACACACTTGCCTACAAAAACCAGCTGCTTGTCTGCCTCTTCAGACGCTACTCCAGACAAGCATGCTATGAGCATGCATATCTCTTCACACGTCTGCCTAACCTGTTTTCTCCTTCTCCCTGCGGCATAGGTAAGTTACATCATAGCTACATATCCTTACTGCCATGTGTGTATATATATATATATATATATATATGTTTATGTATATATTCCTTAACATGTGATCAATAGACAGGATCCATCACACTCTATCGGCTTATTTCAACAATGTTTAACCTCCCTGCCTGTTTGTAGTCCTGTGTTCTATATATTGTGCTAATAACAATTCTTTATCATTATATACATTATTTGGTTTCTTCGATATTTCTGCAGGATATGATGCACCTGCCACCATTTTCTTGACTATGTATACTCTCAGTGTATATGAATCTGTACGATCATTGGTCATTTTTATTTTAATTTTGTTTTTATTTCTATTATTTACACGGTTAATATGAAATTTTCTGTTTTCTGCAGTATCTGATGAAGGCAATTGTTTGCCGAAACGTCATTTTATACTGCTGCATGTGAATCAACATCAATAAATGTACCCAAGCAACGATACCTAAGGCTGCTGTCATTCTTATTGCATATATTGGGGTGGAACCCTACAGACAGCCCTGATACAGTGTGTGCTGAATACAGATTTATTATTGTTATTCATTGTATACAGTGTCACTACTGAGTGCCTATATATTGCATTTGAATATAATTTACAATGTATCTTTGTATTATTTATTTTTAAAAAAAATATAAACATCACCTTTTGCAACCCCAAAATTGCAGAATGAATGCAGACAGAAAAATGTGATCATGTGAATGGACCCTAAATCAGAACAAATTGAATTTTTTTTTAAAAAAACCTGCTTTGTGATAAAGGTGCTTCATTATTGATGCTTTCAGTAAATTTACTTGTCCCAAATACCGACAAAATCCTTTCAAAATGTGAAGAACTCTCTACCATTAGAGTTCATATCCTTTTGATTTAAGTGTCTAACAAAGAACCTACTCTGCTCCCTTAGCAAACTATGTAAAGTCTGCCCATCCTTATCAGAATAAAGAAAACTCTTACTTTCCTTAAAAACTATGTACTTTTATGAACCAGGTATAGAATAACTGCACTTGAACTCATTCTGTCAGATGGGTTAACTTTTCATGAAAAAATGATAGGTATTTATTTATTCACTTGCCTTGTTTTTTCCTGGTCAGTACCTCCTTTTAACTCCAGTTAGAAGAAACTAAAAGTGCTCTAAAAGCTTTAATGCCAGTTATTCAAGCAGAGAGGAATGCGGTCTACTGGAGAACTAAGGACTAAAAAAGGAAGTAAGCTATCTTTATGTAATTTAAACTCTATAGAAAAAATATATAATTAGTATTCCTATAGTATGTTAAATTGCTGTATCTGAAGCAAACAATACACAATCAACATGGCAAACTTGATATTTTAGTGTACTTATTTTTGTGGTTTTGCAATTTTCAACTACTGCTGAGAAAATGGAGAGTTACACATGGCAAATTCATAGAACTTGCTGTGTATTCATAAATGGGATGGACATGCCAGAATGGAAGCCACTGGTTCATATAGAGAGAACAGTTTTGCAAGGTCGCCCTCGCTATGCTATTATTTTGTCATATAATTTGATTAAGAGCACAATATGAATTAATATTAACTTTCTTGGATTCATATGTCTAATAACTATACACAGTCTTTAATTTAGTTCTTTATGGCACTCACAGTAAGAGAATTGTCCAATTTTCTTACTGGGTGTGCTTTGCTCTGCACTCACGATCCTCTGCCATGGCTGCTGTGGCAGGGTCGGGGGTAGGAGAACTTCCAGCTCCATCCGCAGCAACTTGAGTCCAGAGTCGCTGAAAAGCAGCTTTCTTCACCCGCCTAGTGAAGAAACTACTTACCAGCAGCAGCTAGACCAGGAGTAGGTCCTGAACCAGCAGGTGTTGGCATACTTGGACAGGACCCTGCCACCCCACATTGAAGATCCGCTAGACTACTGGGCAGCTAAACTGGATTTCTGGCCCCAAGTGGCAGAGTTTGTCCTGGAAAAGCAGTCCTGCCCATCCAGTAGTGTGGCATCAGAGTGGGTGTTTAGTTAGGCGGGGGCCATAGTTACCCCAAGAAGAACTCACCTGTCCACCCAAAATATGGGGAGACTAACCTTTGTCAAGATGAATTAGGCGTTGATCAGCCAGGATTTTCACCCACCAATGCCTGATGCATCAGATTTGATCATCCATGCTGCCTCATCCAAACCTTGACAAAGGAGACACTCTGTGGCCTCCTGATGCTGCTGCCACCTCCACACTCTGTCATCGGGTCACTCTGTGGTCTCCTCATGCTGCTGCCACCTCCACACTATGTCACTTGGCCACTCTGAGGTCTCCTTATGCTGCTGCCACCCCCACACTATGTCACCTTGCCACTCTGTGGTCTCCTCATGCTGCTGCCACCTCCTCAGTATGTCACCTTGCTACTCTGTGGTCTCCTCATGCAGCTGCCACCTCCACAGTATGTCACCTTGCCACTTTGTGGCATCCTGATGCTGCTGACACCTCCAAACTATGTCACCTTGCCACTCTGTGGCCTCCTGATGCTGCTTCCACATCCAGACTGTCATTGTTCCACCTTGTGGCCTCCACCAGATGCAACTGCTGCCGCCACCTCCACACTCTGTCATTGTGCCACTCTGTGGCCTCCTGATGATGCTGCTACCACCTCCACACTGTCATTGTGCCACTCTGTGGCCTCCTCATGCTGCTTCCACCTCAACAATATGTCATAGGGCCACACTGTGGACTTCTCATGCTGTTCCCACCCTCCCCACTTCATGACTGCCCACTTTTTTGATTTTCGGCCTGTCTATCATCATAATTTATTTGTCCCTTGTTCTGATCTTTCAGAAGGAAGGAAAAACGAGACGCACAGATCCTGTCTGTGTAGCAGCTGTAAGGCCTTCATGGTCCCATCAGAATTGTCTTATAATTTGGGAGCCAAAATCAGGAGTGGGTACAAAACACAGAAGACATGCAAATATTCCATTCATGTGTCATCTCTGTATTGGATCCACTCCTTTTTTTTTTTAATTAGCAATACTGATGGATTACTGACCAAATGCTGACCATGTGAAGGCGGATGCTCAACAGACATGATCCGTTTTTGTGGTTTATTATTCTGACGGATCACAGGAAGGGCAACATAATCCATGACATCAATACAAATGTACTGCTGACACAATCTCCACTCTGTCGGGGGGCTCTACTTGTATAAGCGTTTAATAGATAAGGTTCTGTATACATGTATGTGGAATCAGCTGATGACGGTGTAAAAGGAGTGTGCTTCTTTTTGGCGCTAACATCGACTTGTAAGGCATAGTTCATACTTGAGTTATTTGTTCAGCTTTGGCCCTGTGACTGCCCAAATAAGTGAAGTGTGCAATGATTCTAAGAGCGACGTATGTAATCTGCATTTCATACAGACTCACATTATTATTTCACTACCAAAGTAGACTCCCTATGTCTGTTACTGCAAGGCACAGTGTTCTACACCACTATACAGGCTCTCTGCAGCCAGGAAATAGCCATTTTTTAATAAAATTTGCCGCAAATATATTCAGATAGAACCAAATGTTTCCCCAAAAATTTGGCGAATAGAATTTTTTTTAAATTCGCTCATATCTAGTTTTGTGCTAATAGGATTCGAACTGCTTTATCTGAATCCAATCCATTTTAAAACTTCATTCATAATATGCACTCCTTACCACGGTAAAATGTATGGGCTCCGCTGAGACAGTCTTCTTCTAGCCACAAGTAATGGGAGACTAGCTTAGTTTTGTGCCTATGATGTTACAGTTCAGTTCTGCGCTGAAATTCGAAGCCGATCTTGGTTTTGTGCCTCATTACCAAAGCCAAGTTTACATACTGCTGATTTAAAAGGAATTGATCAGGTCCTTTATTATGCTCTGTCTCAGGACAGCATGGTGTAATGACAGACAGACTGATTTTTAGTGGTCTTTTACTTAGGAGTTAGAAGTAGTTTTTCAGTACTCATAAGTTAATGTTTAAAGTTAGAGGCCAGCAAGGAGTCCAGTGTAAAGAAAGGAGTCCAATGTATTCATGACGCAGTCTTAAGCCTGCTCTCTTCCCTCAAGTTACTGATTGACACTTGTTTCCAGATCCAAAGTCTTATAGAGAAACCTGTGGCTGGATTAAGTCTACATATCATAGGACTTCTTGCTGTTGCACTTGCCTCATACTGCGCAGTTTAACCTATGAGTTCTTAACCCCTTAATGACCTGTAAATTTTCCATTTTTTAATTTTCTTTTTTTAAATCCCTGCCTTCCCAAAGCCATAACATTTTTATTTTTCCATTAAACATTATACCATCGGATGTCAGATTTCACGATCTCACAACAGTGAATAGTCTTGTCATAAGACTATGCAACCAATAGAGGGTGCTGTTCATGAGTCATGAACACCGCTGTCTATTGGTTGCATAGTCTCATGACAAGACTATTCACTCACAACAGCGAATAGTCTTGTCATAAGACTATGCAACTAATAGAGGGCGATGTTCATGAGTCATGAACACCGCCCTCTATTGGTTGCATAGTCTTATGACAATACTATTCGCTGTTGTGAGATTGTGAAATTTCACATCCGATGGTATATTCTAACCCTGAGACGTTCCCATGGTGATGGGGACGCTCCATGCGCACAGGAAGTTGGCAATGGGCACTAACTGGAGTGTGATGAAATCCTATGGAACCCGGACATGTAAGAGCTTTTTTGGGGGAACTAGACAGTAGGGAGAAATCAATCATGTGTGTTCACTACTTCATAAAAAAATGACAAATATTCTAAGGAATATGTAGCACTTTATTCAAAATATTGCTATATATTAGTTTTTTCCGAATATTCACGAATATATGACAAATATTCTACAAAATATTCATAAAATATCGCAAATTCAAATATAGCCCCTGCCGCTCATCACTATTTTTTGGCAAAGGAGGTGATTTAAATTTTTAATTTTTTGTTTATATTTTTTAAAACCTTTTTTCTTTCTTTTTTTTTTACACCATTTTATAGTTCCCCGAGGGAACTATAGCAAGTGATCATTAGATTGCTTTTCTTATAAGAACTACACTATGTTCCTATGTTATGGAACTAATGTACAGCAGCCTCCTGTCACATAAGAGGACAGGGGCTGCCACAAACACAGACTCCGACTCCACTGATTTCTGCCAGAGGGAGTCAGAACACACCCGGAAGTGTTTTTGGGTTCTTGCACTTTCAGATGCAATCACATTTGACCACAGCATCTCAATGGTTAAAAGTCCATGATCGACATTACCACCGGTGACCGACATGAGCCCTGGGTCCCTGCTGTTTAAAACAGCCGGCATTTGGCGGATAGTGGGCCCTCTGTACGCGCGAACGGGCTCCATATTTAAATTCCTAACTGCTGATGTATATATACAGTATGTAAGGCCAGAGGGAACGGGTTAAAAACTATGTTAATGCCAGTGTGACAGACCATTGAAAGCAGCATGTCTGTCAGTACACTATGATACCCTTAAGATTGGCAGCATAAGCGACCTGACAGGTTTCCTTTAAAATCTGTGCCCCAGACAATTTACTGCAGGATGTAGATTAAATTTTTTAAAATAGTACTGTAATATGCTGCAGAAATCCAGGGGTGAAATGCAATGTGTGAAATTGCAACTTAATGTATACTCATTGGAAATCACTAAACTGGACAAAGTATAGTGCATGTTACTCAGTGCTATCCTATGGGCCACAAGACATTTGTTATTCTAACTGTTACGTGACAAAAAGTTATCATCTTATAGATACAATGAAAAATATGGTTTGAAATGATACTCTACAAAACTGGTGGATGGAAGAACAAGCTTACTAGCATGCTGAAAAAAAATCATATGATTTTGTAAGCACTTCCTTCAGTAGAACAATAATAATGCATCATATTATTTTTAGGGCAATACCCATAGGACTGTTGCAGACAACTGCATAGTCAGTAAGGTTAAAAAGTTTCCAAGTCTATCTAGTTCAACTTATTTTCATGCATAATTAATCTACAGGAATACAACAGAGAAAATATTAGTGTCAGCAGTGATGCCACAATATACTCTTCCCTCTAAGCATTGCACACTGGAAATGATAGATTTAAAATTCTGTTCCCTATAGACAGGTAGAGTTGGATATTGGGCTTTTAACATCATTACAAAGTTTTTTTTTTAACTCTCTCCTTTTGTTTTAACACTTTGTTTTAGTATCATATTCATAATGGAGTTAGTCCAGATTCTAAAAAAAGTAATTATTGTTAATTTCAAGGAGCTCTATACAAAGTAAGGAAGATAGTGAAAGGAGAAGAAACAAAGTAACATCAATTACTTTTTTTAGGATTTGATACATTTTCTGGAATCTGATTAGTGTTATAGGTAAGACATGCAAACATGTTATTATTAGTGTTGATCGAGCACCAAAGTGCTTGTGTGCTCGAGAAGAACACTTCACGATGCTCGGGTGCTCTACAGACCACCCGAGCACATTGGAAGTCAATGGGAGAACCCGAGCATTAAACCAGGCACCCCCTGCTCTGAAGAAGGGGAGGATGTTGGGACTCTAGTTTGGTTTAGTGTATTTAAATCTAATGTATCCTCTATTTCTGAAAAGTTTCTGCTGGGATTATAACTCACAACCTTGTACACTAGAGGCAAGGACTTTATCCACTCAGCTATAAAGCTGAATGCTAAACTGTGTCAGAAAAACCTGATAGTAGTTTTTCTTTCTGAAGTAATAACTTACTACATCAGAAAGAGAAACTACTATCAGGTTTTTCTGACACAGTTTAGCATTCAGCTTTATAATGTACAAGGTTCTAAGTTCAAATCCTGGCAGAAACGTTTCAGAAATAAAGGCTAAATTAGATCTAAATACACTGACTTGAGCATCGCGCTCAAGTACATGCGCTGTTCAGCCGAACTCCGCGATGTGCCGACCATAGCGATGCTCGAGCCGAACTGGTGTTCAGCCGAGCATGCTCGCCGAACACTAGTTATTACCATATAAATGCTTTTTTTATTTAAAAAAATCCAAAATTGATAGAATATTCAATAAAAAAATAACAATTTGCAAAATTTTAATTTTTCTGCATTCAAGATGGTGATACCTTATATATTAGTCATTATTTCATATTCCCCAAATGTCTACTTTATGTTGCCATCAATTTGTAAATGTGATAATCTTTTAGGAGGCTTAGAGTTTTAGAAGCAGTTTTTAACATTTTGAAGAACTTTTTACGGACCAATTCAGTCATATTAAGCGGCTGACATAATAGAAACCACCCTATTTTAAAAACGAAACCCCTCAAATTATTCAAAACTGATTTTTTATTTTTTTTAAAACATTTTTAACCCTTTAGGTGTTCCACAGGAATTCAAGGAGAATAGAGGTGAAATTTAAAAATGCAATTTTTGTGCAGATTTTCCCTTATAATACATTTTTTTTTACCCTGATTCTGCAGTTTAAATAAATATTTCATATGTGGTCATAAACTACTGTAGAGGCACATGACAGGGCTCATTAGGGAAGGTTCACAATATTGTTTTTGGAGAGCAGATTTTTCTGGAATGGTTTTCGGGCACCATGTTGCATTTGAAGAGACCCTGAGACCCCAACAGTGAAAACTCCAAAAAAGTGACCCCATTTGGAAAACTATACACCTCAAGGAATTTATTGAGTAGTACAGTGAGCGATATGACTCAACAAGTGTTTCAAAGAATTTAAAATGTCTTGGCTATGAAAATAAAAAAATACATTTTTGTCAATAAAATGTTGCTTTAGCACTAAATGTTTCATTTTCACAAGGGATAACAGGAGAAAATGCACACCTCAATTTGCTATGCATTTTTTACTGAATATGGCAACACCCATAGACTGCTGTTTGGGGACATGGCAGCATTCAGAAGGGATGGAGCTGTACCTATATTTTCTAACATGAAATTTGCTGTAATCTTTTTAAGGGCCATAACTTTCTTTATTTTTTTGTTGATTGAGCTATGTGAGGGCTGTTTTTGCGGGACAAGATATAGTTTTTATTGGTACCATTTTGGGTACATAGGACTTTTTGAATGCTTTTTATACATTTTTTGGTAAGTGTATATGTGTATATGAAATGATAACTTAGTTCTGCAGGTTGATACAGTTAAGGTGATACCAATTTTTTTGGTTATATATGACTTTTTGATCGCTTTTTATACTATTTTTTGGAAGGTAGGTTGGGCACAAATTATATATATATATATATATATATATATATATACATATAGGAAAGATTGTGGCAGCACCGTATCAAGTTCAAAAGGCGGGTGCACGCCTCACAGAGACCAGCCAGTCTCAAAATAAGTATACCAGAGAAAAAAAGGCAGCACTCCAAAAATATAAAAAGCAAACGACCAAGTTTTATTCACCCATGTGGGCAGTGCGACGTTTCGGCTCCAACTGAGCCTTTCTCAAGGCTTGAGAAAGGCTCAGTTGGAGCCAAACGTCGCACTGCCCACATGGGTGAATAAAACTTGGTCGTTTGCTTTTATATTTTTGGAGTGCTGCCTTTTTTCTCTGGTATATATATATATATATATATATATATATATATATTTTTTTTTTATTTATTTTAATTTTTTTATTTACATTTTTTATGAAGTTCTCTATACAGAATATATGGTTAAGGCAATACCAAATTTATATATTTTTTAATGTTTTCCTACTTTTGCAGCATGAAATCACTTTTTTTATTATTATTTTTTTTTATTTTGCATTGCCATATACATTCAGGATATTCGCTATTTTAGTTCCTTTGTAATATGGTGAATGCAACATCTGTACTTCTTAAATCTTAACAGATCCTGTAAGACTATTAGTGAAAGTATAGAACTGTAGTTGGTAAATGCCAATGTCGTCAGAAGCTGCTACTACTAGAAATGTACACTTCATTGTATGTCAGTGTACCGTGGATAGTTATTTCCATTTTTTATATTTATTATTTACAATTATTCACAAAGTATTATGTACAGGACCATCTGCTGTATGATACACATATTTCAATGCCTCTCCTATACCAGTTGGGGCTGCCCAAGTTTCATCATTTGTATGCTTTAGCAGTTAACCTCATCTAAACTTCTGACTGTCCATTCATGCAAAAACATTATTTTATAGCAATACAGTGACAACTGTCGCTGTGTCCCAACAACATCTTCTGACTAAACAGTATTAAGTAGGTCATGTCACATGCAGCACATTATTTAGGCCATATTCACTTCAGGTGCTGTATTATTCTGATTGGAAGCTTGCACATTTTGCTGTCCATAGACAGTTCATGTAAAGGGCAAGCTATTTTTCTGCTCTCCACTTTAAAGTTTATTTCGTCAGTGTTTTCGGAATATATTAGATCTTTCATACAACACCCTGTCTTTGCATTTGAACACCATGTAAGAAACTTAAACCTGCCATTTCATATCACTCAACATGTGTTTTAATGTTCCCATAATGTAGTTATGGAACTGAAATCTTTATTCTGATAGGTAACATGTTGACCTGACTTTGAACTTCCTACTTGCTGTTGGGAGACTTCTTGCTGTGATCTTTTCTGACAACAATGTTAAAGTAATTCCCTGCAGCCTTATATATATTGCACATGTCTTTTTTCAATATAATCACATTAGGAAGACTGCAGGATTATATATATATATATATATATATATATATATATATATTTAAAATAAATTCGGCAGCACTCCTAATTCGATATCACAGCGGTGCAAGCGTCCACCCCTGGTCAGGGGGTCTTTTATAAATGTAGAAATTGGCGCAGCACTCTCTCAGATCTAGTGAAAAAAATCATGTTTATTTAACACATGTTCACAACATGTTCACTCTGAGAGAGTGCTGCGCCAATTTCTACATATATATATATATATATATATATATATATATATATATAAGAATTTAATAAACAAACAATCTTGGTCTTTTTTTTTTCGCTATTTAGATTCATTACACTTACATGATTTACTTAGACACAGCAGCTGGTATGCCGGATTTCAAAGATCGCTTTGTGGGATTACAAACAGCCACCTTGACCTAATGTAAATAGCAAATGACTGAAAGAACTAGGTTTGCTGTAGGATTTACAGCAATTTATTAGAGCACAGAAGTAGAGATAATACTGTGCCAGTTATATGGTTGTTTCAATCTGGATTATCCAGACAATTCTCCAGGAGGGGAAAAGTTCAGTGGGTCTTTAATGTTCTAGTAACAGGAAGCAGAAAGCAAAAGTAATAAAAGTTTTGGCTTTACAAATTACATTTGATAGAATTGGTTTGTTGCATACATTCTTCATACAATGCATTTTTAAAGTCTTCAGACCCTTTCCCTTTTTTCACATTTTGTTAAATTGTGACCTAGTGCTAAAAAAAAAAAATGTATTAAAAGGGAAAAACAATTGTTTCCCATGGACATAAGTATTCAGACCTTTTGCTATGACACCTGAAATGTATCTCTTTATTTCTCTTGATAATCTTTGAGATGTTTCTACACCTTGATTACAGTCCACCTGTGGTAAATTCAGTTGAATGAATATGTTTTAGAAAGATACGCCCCGTGTATATAAAGTCTCACAGCTCGCAATGCATATGAGAGCAAATACCAAGCAATGAGGATGGCAAAACTGCCGGTAGAGATCAGAGACAGGATTGAATGCAGCTACAGATCTGAAGAAGGGTACAAAAATCCCCAAAAGCACAGTGGCCTCCATTATTCTGAGACTGATCAGGGTTGAGGAAAAACTGAAGAGAGCAATTTACATAGATACAGATGTAGTAGAGTTAACAAACATACAGATGTAGCAGGGGTAAGACTCCAACCCTTAACTCAAATTTCATTGTCTCATTGCGTTATCTTGAAACAAAAGCCATTGAGAAGCAATTGCTTAACCAGTTTAGTTAACTATAGTTTAATTAACACATCTCAGAAAGCAGGAGTGTTAACCCTGCTATATCCATATTTTCTGAGACGTGTTATATAAACTAAATGCGTTAAGCAAACACCTTTAAATGCTTTTCAATGGCTTTTGTTTCAAAAATGAATTTGAGTTAAGAGTTTATGTGTTAACCCTGCTACATCTGTATTCTTAATGTAAACCTAATCTAGAATGGTCTGAACCTCAGACTGGGCCAAAGGTTTACCTTCCAACAGAGACAATGACCCTAAGCACATAGTCGAGACAACACAGGATATGCTTATGGAAAACTCTGTGAATTTTCTTGAGTGGCTCAGCTAGAACCCTAACTTGATCCCAACTTAACATCTCTGGAGAGACTTAAAAATGTCTGCCACCATCCAACCTGACAGAGCTTGAGAGGATCTGCAGGAAAGAATGGCAGAAAATCCCCAAATCCACCTTTAGACATCATACTCAAGAAGACTGGCAGCAGTAAACTGCCAAATGTGCTTTAACAAAATATTAAGTAAAGGGTCTGAATATACACTCACCTAAAGAATTATTAGGAACACCATACTAATACGGTGTTGGACCCCCTTTTGCCGTCAGAACTGTCTTAATTCTACGTGGCATTGATTCAACAAGGTGCTGATAGCATTCTTTAGAAATGTTGGCCCATATTGATAGGATAGCATCTTGCAGTTGATGGAGATTTGAGGGATGCACATCCAGGGCACGAAGCTCTCGTTCCACCACATCCCAAAGATGCTCTATTGGGTTGAGATCTGGTGACTGTGGGGGCCATTTTAGTACAGTGAACTTATTGTCATGTTCAAGAAACCAATTTGAAATGATTCGAGCTTTGTGACATGGTGCATTATCCTGCTGGAAGTAGCCATCAGAGGATGGGTACATGATGGTCATGAAGGGATGGACATTGTCAGAAACAATGCTCAGGTAGCCCGTGGCATTTAAATGATGGCCAATTGGCATTAAGGGGCCTAAAGTGTGCCCAGAAAACATCCCCCACACCATTACACCACCGCCACCAGCCTGCACAGTGGTAACAAGGCATGATGGATACATTTTCTCATTCTGTTTTCGCCAAATTCGGACTCTACCATGTGAATGTCTCAACAGAAATCGAGACTCATCAGACCAGGCAACATTTTTTTCAGTCTTCAACAGTCCAATTTTGGTGAGCTCATGCAAACTGTAGCCTCTTTTTCCTATTTGTAGTGGAGATGAGTGGTACCCGTTGGGGTATTCTGCTGTTGTAGCCCATCCGCCTCAAGGTTGTGCGTGTTGTGGCTTCACAAATGCTTTGCTGCATACCTCGGTTGTAACGAGGTATGCAGCAAAGGTTATTTCAGTCAATGTTGCTCTTCTATCAGCTTGAATCAGTCGGCCCATTCTCCTCTGACCTCTAGCATCAACAAGGCATTTTCGCCCACAGGACTGCCGCATACTGGATGTTTTTCCCTTTTCACACTATTCTTTGTAAACCCTAGAAATGGTTGTGCATGAAAATCCCAGTAACTGAGCAGATTGTGAAATACTCAGACCGGCCCGTCTGGCACCAACAACCATGCCACGCTCAAAATTGCCACTGCCATGTGATTGGTTGACTACATAATTGTATTAATGAGAAATAGAACAGGTTTTACTAATAATTCTTTAGGTGAGTGTATGTAAGTGCAATATTTTAGTTTTTCCTTTTCAATAATTTAGCAAAGATTTTGACCATTCTCTTTTCACATTGTCATTATGAAGCACTGAGTGAAGAATTATAGGGAAAACCTTGATTTTTTTAATCTTAGCACAAGGCTACAAAATAACCCCCCAAAAAAAAAAAAAAAAAAAAAAAGGCTCTGAATACTTTCCAAATGCACTGTGAATAAACAATAACATGGAATACGTTCTGCATATATTTAATTACTAAGATCAATATATATATATATATATATATATATATTTATAGTACTATTATTGTATATTTTCTGATTAACATATCTTCAATTGTTACTTAAAGAAGTTAACCCAAGAAACATATTGTGCATAGTTAAAGGGATTGTGCAGGAATTTTTTAATAAAGATTTTAAGTGTAGCACCATAGACGGAAGTCAGTGAGAAGCTACACAGCACCATTGACATTGTAGTGGCGAGAGCTCGCGATGGCAGAGAGGCTCTCATCAACTTCAATGGGAGCAGTGCTGTAATAGTGAACTCCTGCTGCTGCAGTGTCAGCTACAGAGACCAGCTGATCAACTGGGGTGTGGGGTGTCGGATCCCCATCAATGACATAGTGATGGCCTATTCTGAGGATGGGACATTACATAAAAACCCCGGACAACCCCCTTAAATTTAGTCCATACTTACAAACAATTCTTGTAAATTAATGTACTGAGACAATGCTTATATCCCCAGATATTCCAGGAATATTGCTATTATAGCATCACCTGCTTTTTCTATTGAGCAGCCTTTCTGTGCCCATCTCAGTAAATGTTCTGAATGGGACCCACTCTGTTTGCATGATTGTGTGAGGGATCCCTGGTGTGGTGAGCCGGCTGCTTCTGAAGCTGCATCATCTTCTCTTCATTTTAGACGAGAAACTGAGCAATGGCAATAGCAGCAACCCTATCTTACTGTTATATTCATGCTCTATTTGCCGAGGTAGACACAGAAAGGCTGTTCAACAGAAACAGCAGGTGGCTCTACACTAACATTTTCTCATATCTGGTAATATGAACATTTTATTTATAAGTGTAAATACAAAGATTGTTTCCAATTATAGTTTGCATTCAACAATACACAATATTCTTGATGTGGTAATCTTTTTAACTTAATTTATTTGTAGAACTTATAATCTTGAAAGATATAGAAGTATATTGACTTACAAGATATAATGCGCATTAAGCTATGATTATAATTTTAATTAATAAATAATATTCTTACAAGAAACTCATCTACAAAAACATATGGCTATGCAAGGTTATACTTTAAATATTATGTAATAGGTATAGAACATGTTTCATTTTTCTTGTAAAAAAAACTAACAATGCAACATCCCTCTGCAAACACAAATAATAAAGCAAATACAATAGTGCCATACTCACTGTAATCAAAAATGCTAATTCTGCGTTATAAATGTGAGATTTTTGGCAAATACATTTTGTACAAAATTATTTGTGCCTGTCCACCGGCATCAAGGCAATCTCTTTAGGACATGAACCTAACACTAAATACCACATTCACTGGTGCCATAGCAACTTCAATTAAATTCAGGGACTGCAGGTTCCACATCCATGCTCAGACAACACTATATTATACTTCTTGTGGTGCCACAATGGCCTCCATTATATGGCCTCCATCTTGTGATACCACAATGACCACCATTAAATTCAGGTACCTGCATTCCCTGAATTTAATGGAGACTGGTATGGCACCTAGTGAATGTAGTATATAGTCTTATGTTCCTGTCCTAGAGAGATGCCTTGAACAAATGATTTTGAACAAAATGTATTTGCCAAGAATCTCACATTTATAACACAGCATTAGCATGTTGCATTTCCTACAGTGAGTATGGCACTATTTTATTTGCTTTATTATTTGTGTTTGCAGAGTTCTTTTGCATTGTTTGTTTTTCTTTTGTGCCACCAGCTATGTCACCTGCGCACTGGGTTGTGCTGACTGGCCCCCATTTTAATTTTCAAATTTGTTGTACATTATATGTATGCAGACTTCTTGTTTTATAAGTGATCTTAAAATACACAAAACTTTTTCAGTAAAAATACATTTTAACATTTAACAGCAAATTAAGAAAACACTTTCAGAAAATGTATTCATTGTGTCATTTAATAAACTATATTATATTATAAAATTGTAAAATATTATGTATTTTATTCAGTTTCATATTAGTTAGAATTATAACACAACATAAATGAATTGCATTGTGTGTATTCATTTGTTTCTCTGTCAATATCTAAATATTAGTGGGATGTTTTAAAGACCAACATTTTATACACTTGTCTTAATCCAAATTATGTTGGAAAAAATGTGGCGCATCTTTGGTTTTCCATGTGCTAGATAAGCAAATACTGTACATGCCTGATATCAATAGTCATATGTTTGGGCCATAATTTAAGCCATTTTCTGGTGTAAGTAATGGTAAATCTGTCTGTTTAAGGGAGGTCTTGCTCTTCTTGCTTAACCCAGCCCAATTTGGTATCAATCTTCTAAATCTAGGAGTTTGCACAAAAACCTGCATCCATGGCTAATATATATATATATATATATATATATATACATATTCAAAAGCGAGGCACCTGACTTTACCTGGAGTGCTGCTGTCCCCCTTTTTTGTTATATATATATATATATATATATATATAGTGGGGGTTTTAAGTCCCTGTGCACACATACACACGTCAGTTTAGTCTTCACTACAGGCAGAGTTTATTTAAGCAAACAATAGTAAAACATGTCCAAGCTTTAGTTTTAAGCTTTCTTCAGCCCACACATATTTGATCACATAAAGTCCCACACTTTAAGTTTAGTCTAAGCAGGGTAACAAAACAATATGATCTCACCACTCTTTGGGGTCTTTCAGAGACCAATTCCCCCTCTAAGCTTGTTCAGCTTTCAGTTCGCTGTGCACACTTGATCTCCTCAACTGAGATTCCCCTAACCTTTTTAATCACACCTTTATGAAAACCAGGGATGGAGTACAGGGGTGACCTGTCCCACCCAATCTCTCTGGTCACTCCTAAAACTATATACATCTCAATGTGTATATTTAATAACAATATTTTAATAAATTCCTTTTGTTACATTTTGTGGGTTCTTGTTTCTAAGTTTGGTTTTAAGTTGTGTCTAATAGAACATATGGTCTTGATGTTGCAAATGGATAATATATCAATCTAACTTATTTTCTATATTCATTCATAAAAAGTAATTGGGGAAAATTCAGCAACAAAATCAATAAAACACAAAGAGATGCATTGTAGGATTGGGAATTCCTCACATTCCTTCATCTGGACTGAATATTCTAATATAATTCTAATAACAACTACTACATATGTTTATACATCTAATGAGTACCATTTAAAGTTCCATATTTTGTCAATCAAAATCATCATGGTATTTTCAGGCAATAATGTGTTTTTTTAACAGATATGCTCATGTAGGGCAGGTAGGGGTTTAACAGATATGTGCTTACAGAGGATCCTTTGGTGGGCCCAGTCTCTAAAGCTATTGTTGGCCCAATGTCCAAGACAAAAATCCCATTTGGAGCTGCCTTTGGAGCTAATAACTTGCTTCTAGAGTCTAGTTCTTAGATTTAAAGCATATTATACTTTATTGATGACATAGGAGCTTGGCCCCAATAATTATTTCCTCTGGTGGGCCTAAGGAACCCCAGTCCAGACTCCTTTCCTGTTTTTACTATGTAAAGAAATCACTCTGGTTTGTTTCCATCCTGTATGTACTGTAGCTTAGGCAGGGAGCTAGAAAGTTATAGCAGTACTCTATTAAGAAGAAGAAAAAAATATGCAAAGATGTATCTCCCAGGGAAAGAGAACTATTTTGCTAGTACCACCTTCTTAAGTAGCTCCCTATGAGTAAAGTCAGAATTTTTAACAAACCCTGGAACAAGACAAGGTAAAATAATCAAGCCAAATACCCTTCTTATTTCCTTGGAGGTGCCTTTCTGCATATTACATTTTCCATGGAGAATTGACATTAAATCTCCATACACAGCTAGTCTCTTTAAGGAGAGCCAGCACCCTGCCTAAGCTGTATTCAAGGCATCGCATTAAGCCTGCCATAATCTTTCTCTGTATTGTGTTGATCGTGAATATTCGAATTGCAAATTTTTATCGCGAATATCGGCATTTTGAGAATTTGTGAATATTTTGAATATAGTGATATATATTTGTTAAAATTAATATTCATCTTTTTTTTTTTCATCTGATAATTGCCTGCTTCTTGCTTGTGGGCCAATGTGAGAACGTTGCAATAACGTAGTCTGTATTGAATTAGAATATTCTATCCTCATTATTTAATTGATTTCATCTTATGCGAAAATTTGGGAATGTAATAGGCACGTTAATCGAGTAAGGGCAGGTTATAGGCAACTTTCTTATTGGGTTGGCTTGCTAGAAATCACGAATATGTTGAATGTAGTGATATATTTGTAAAAACGAATATATATATATTTTTTTCCATCTGAACCCATAAGTAAATGTAATGGGTTCAGATGAAAAAAAACAACTAATATTCGTTTGTACGATTATATCCCTATATTCTACATATTCGCGATTTCTAGCAAGCCAACCCAATAGGAAAGTTGCCTTTAACCCGCCCTTACTCGATTAACGAGCATATTACATAGCCGATTTTTCGCATACAAGAGAATAATCTCGAATACAAATATTTGTGAATATTCTTCCACATATTCGTGAAATATCGTGAATTCGAATATTGCCCCTGCTGCTCATCACTATCTCTGTACTGATGAGAGGTGAGCACCCTGAAACAGCTGTCTACAGATGCATATTTGACTTGGCTATTTTCCCTGTCATATTCCAAGGCTTATTGAAAAGTTATAGGGACCACTTCCAGAAGGTGGCGCTAGCTAGATGATACTCTTTCCCTGCAATATACTTCTTTGCACATTCTGTATGTAGCATTTCTTCTTGATGTATTCAACGAAACCCATGATGCACTTTTTTACCCAAACCTCCACCACCGCTTCTAACAATACTCAGCTAGTTACATAGACAATCCCCTATCACTGCCTCTGTTGATGCTTTCAGGTAAAGAATCCCCGCAATTACTTTTTTTTCTAAAGCTTGAAAATAAATTTCTTGTATATTTCATATTTATCTCATAGTATTCAATAACGCATTTCGGCACACAGGCTTTATCAAAAGATATCAATGGTATCTATTAATAAAGGCTGTGTGCCGAAATGCGTTATTAAATACTATGAGATCAATATGAAATAAAGAAGAAATTTATTTTCAAGCTTAAAAAAAGCGTTTTCGGGGATTCTTTAACTGTTCCATGTGGAGCTTTGCTCCTTCCTGCTGCAACGCTAATACTCTGAGCGAGTGCCGACTTCTGTTGATGCTTTGACATGCCCATGAACATACCATCACAGAAAATAAAAAATAGCTGTATGGACGAGGTCATGTAACCACGACCCAGGACAAAAGCTGAGAGAAATAAAGGTAAAAGAGAAGGTAAAATAAATGAACAATAAAATTGCAGCAACCTTCATAAATGATTATTTTATAGGATATTTATGCAAACCAGAGAAAGGATAGGATACTTAGATTAATCCCATTCAATTAGATATGATGTAATGTTATCCCATAATACATTAGTACTTTTGTCATGCATACTTAATTTTACAAAGCGGTTAAAAATATGCCCAAAACGCCAGCCTAACAGGCTCTGTCTCACATTTAGCAAGGAACATGCTCTGTTTATTGTTTGTTTAGCTCATGTTTCCTCATTAATCTTCCCTGTAGACAAACAGATGTAACTCTCCAATTATATTCTCAATACAGTTATGTGTCTGTTTGTTAACTAAATTGTTGAACAGTTGAAAAGGTTACCTATTTGTATGCAATTATTATTCTCCTTCATTGTGATTATGCAAATATGACATCTTTTTGATTGCTTTTGACATGCTGCACTCAAACACAACATGGTTACACGTGTCCCACACACTGAAAACTTATAACAATATAATCAAATGGCTCTTGATGCAAATTTGAGCCTTTGTGCTTGCCCTGTAATATCGAAGGAAAAAGGACTACTATTTTACTACTCATTTGTATGTATTCTTTAGAAATGCCCACCATTTAATTTTTTGGGGTAATTCTTAACTTACTATAAACGCATTAAACAACTGATATCACTGCACTTTGCGAACATTCACTAATATAGTGTGTTTTAATTGCATTCCATCTAAAGTCTGCAAGAACAGATATATAATAATAATAATAATAATAATAATAATAATAATAATAATAATAATAATCTTTATATAGCGCCAACATATTCTGCAGCACTTTACAATCAGGGAGTTCAAGTACAAACAGAGTCATACATAACATAGCAGCAAACAGGTCAACAATTAAAAAAAGATGAATGAGGGCCCTGCTCACAAGGGCTTACATTCTATGAGATTTCATAGTGTTCCATAGCAAAACTGTGTATGGGCCCCCCACTGAGATTTTTGATGTTAATGATGACTGTCAATTTTTAGACCTTCCTATGGGAACTCTGATAATACTGATTTACAATACAAGAGATGAGTTAATGTCACTCTCATTGTTAAACATGTAACAGTTATATAAATTGGGTGCATGTCCTGTTGATGAATCTACTTTTGTAAAACGTAAAGTTTTTTAAAGTTGTGTTTCGGGCACTTTACCCAACATTTTTGTTGAATAAAAGGACAAAGATTCTTCATAAATATGGAACTGATTCTGAACACCATACTCAGGGTACTTATACTAGAAAACAGGCATAAAAACAATAATAAATCTCCCATATAGTTACACATTGCATGATAATACTAGTTGCCTAAAGTCACCAATAGAGGGAGCTCAGTGTATTTGAATTTATACAGTCATCATAGGATTGAAGCGAAGCTGTAAAATCTCCTTGCACTGAGTTCCCCATAGTGGTGCCTGAAAGAAAATGCCATGAATCAATGTTGGGAAATCATTTTGCTGCCAAGCACCCTCTCGCCATTACCTCCATGGCAGTGGGTCGGACTGCTACAAGGAGAGTATGCCACTACGTATGGATGAAAATCAGTGTTTTCCTGTTGATTGCAATTGAGTTAATGCTTAGCTCTTGACAATTAACTGAATAAACTGAAGGAACATTAAAGGGGTTGTCTTACTTCAGCAAATGGCATTAATCATGTAGACAAGGTTAATACAAGGCAGTTACTAATGTATTGTTAATATCCATATTGCTTCCTTTGCTGGCTTGATTCATTTTTCCATCACAATACCCACTACTCGTTTTCATGCTTATGGTTACGGCCATCCTGCAATCCGGCAGCAGCGGCCGTGCATAGGGAATGTGCATAGGTACGCATGTGCAAAAAATTGTGTCCCAGCCACCTTATATCTGTGCTGCAGGGTGGTTGTAATCCCTAGAAAACAGCAGTTTTAACCTTCTCAGTGGTCCGAACACTTTTCCTGCTCCCATACTCCAAGCAGGCCCGGCACATGAGCCTGCTCTGTCATTCAAAGCAGGCTTAGGTCTGCTTGCTGGCAAAGCTATTCCACCTCTGCCAGCAGGGTGATTACAGGCTTCCTCTTTCTCTTAATGGGCAAATGCACATCTAATCCTAATCTTCATCAGGCAATGTCTGGCAGTCCTGGTGTACTTAAAGCACTTTCTCTTGTGGGAAGGTGAATGAGCAATTAGGTTACTTAGCTTGCTAAGTTTCTTGCAAAGGTGTTAACTGCCCAAGTACTGACCTCTGCCCGTTTACAGTATTCGGGCTCTCCACTGCCTCTCCTGACTATTCCTGTTAACCACATTGCGTACAGAGTGCTGAAGTGCTGTGTATCCTTACCTTAACATTTTCCTAAATATGATCATAATTACAGAGTAAAGGAAGCTGAACTTACCTCTGTGTGATGGGATTTTGTCTAATCAACAACAGCAATTGTGATATGTTTGTGTCCTCCCTGTGTAAAGCCATAGTGGAACATTCCACGTGATAGAATGGTTATAGGAAGATCTGGTGCCTTTGTGACTAGCACAGAAAGAAAACTAAATGGATAATTCCTGGGATACAAAAAAAAAAAGCCCACAATAGGTCTTTTGGTGTTAATCTTGCCATTCATCGCACCTTGCAACCAATTGAATAATATGTATGTTGATTTAGATTAAATGATTGCTTTTTGTAAGCAACCTCCTTGCACCTAATAAAATGGATTCAGATATGTAAAGATTTAGGGGGTCAAGTCTTATTAAGTCCCTGTGCTGGTGGTGGATCTTCAGAAGCTATGTAGAGGCCTCTACATAACTTTGGTCTATCCAGCGCAGGTCTAAATATAAGCCAGCTTCCTTGCTGGCTTACTTTCAGACCATTTTCTACACCTAAAACAGTTGTAGAAAATGATAAATGAGATGGGTCTGCTAGCCTGTTCACGCCATGCCCACTTTTTTAGATCTGGCGTGAACAGGGAAAAGTCACAGATTGCAGTGCCAGTAGGCATATTTATGATTGTAAATGACCCCCTAAGAGAATTCCATCCAACATGCCATTGTGAGGAGGAAGAAATATCTGTTAGCAACATAATTTGCTGGATAGCCTTTTAAACAATAATTTGAAATGTAAATATTTCCTCAGAACTAAAACTATTTAGTTCAGCCAAAATGTCTAAAATTCTATGGCCAAAAACTGCCTGGCAATATTGCTATGGCTTTACAATGTGTTTATTGGTGACACAGTTATTATAGGCGAATCACATTTTTATAGTTAATCCAGTAAAAACTGTGTGACAAATAATTGCATTGCGCTGTCACTGTCTACCAACTCATAAGAAGTGTTGATTTGGACCTGCAGGACAATAATTTTAGTAGATCCAACAAAGGTATTTGGCAGTATCTAAAGCTCATTATCACTGCCTACCCAGTTTCCAAAATTACCCAAAATTAAGAAAATGACACAAAGGAAAACAGTAGAGGAGAGTGTGTAGAAAGGAAATATGTTTGCATAGTATTGTGCAAATGTATATGTAATGGCTCCTATTGGGCACTGTTCCTATGAAAATTCATGTCCCCTTAGACCAAACATAGCATAATAAATTATCAAAAGACTAGCCCACTTATGAGAACAAATTATGGACTTATTTTTATTAAGGTAATGTCTTTACTATCAATCTAAATGTTCTTAAAGCTGGATTTTAAATCCATATTCACTTGTAATAAAATGAAGTGTGTTAAATCAAGTGAAGTGCTATAGGAATCAATTGCACTGATGGCTATCTGCCAGGGCTGATTTATTTTATATACCTAACTTATACACATAATTTGTGGCGTACTGCACAGATTTGTGAGAACAGCAGATGATATGTATGTTTAAAATATTATATACCCATGCATGTGAAACAAACCCAAGAAGAATATAAAAACTGTGGTGGGAAATATCACGTGCTTTAAAGACATTGTACTTCTTTGTCTCCCACAGTCATATGTCTGGTTTGCTTTTCAGAAGCATAAACCAATGCTTTTCATGTGTAATGCTTGAACAACTATAAAAGCTAGCATGCTGGGGGTCACTTTAGACATCAACATAAAGAGAATAAGTAGAATTATTGTTTCATGGAAAAAAAAATTGAAGTACAGGGCAGAAAAGAATAAGGAAATGCTCAAAGCACTAGCTTTTCTAGTAGAAATTATTCACAAGCACTGCTTCTCATTGAGACTGCATATCTAGCTGTAAAACATATACTTGCATACAGTTTATGTTGAGTTTTGGGAACAATCTAAGTATTAAAAAATGTGGTATATTCCCACAAATATTATATTATATCATGTTGATTTTCTTTGTCTTGAGTAATATTTAATTTCATAATTAGGTGATAAATCAAAATATAGAATATTGTTTAGAAAATAGTCTGGTACCATCTCCTTTTACACCATCTGCTGATTCTACATAGATTTCTACAGAACCTGTTCTGTTAAATGCTAATACGAGTAGTCGCCCCCCGACAGAGTGGAGAGGGTGTCAGCAGTAGGTTTGTGTTGACGCCACTGATTATTTTGCCCTTTCTTTGATCCGTCAGAACAATAACCACCAAAAAACGGATTCTGTCTGTGAAGCATCCGCCTTCACTCATCACTAATTCACGCATTGAAAACCTGCAGCTTATTACAGTACTAGCAAATTGAATGAGTTTTTAGCAACTTTTGTTTAGAATAAGGACAGTAATGAGACATTACAATGCAAATAATACACTGGTTCCAAAAATGTGCTTGATATAAAAGACATATTACAGTATGTCACTGTGCAACTTCCCTTCAGAACTCCCTGACCTCCTGAAATAGGTTCTGTGCTTACATGCCCTCTCATTGTAACGTACTTCGTAAGCTGTCAAAATAAGGAACACATTTAATCCCCAGTTAAAATAGATTTGTACTTTAAATCGCCACTGACGGTATAGTACATAAGTAGGTTCTTTCTCCTTGTTGCAGCATGGAGCATTGTGACAATGTTTTGCATGTCCTTTACAATGTAATAAACAGTTTTTGTGTATTTTAGCTGCTGATCTTCCCCTGAGTGTTTTTAGCAAGCTGTGCCTTTTAAGCAGCACAACTCACTTTAATGGAGATTGAGGAAAGGTACAGAGAAGAAGGATGGAAAAGGTTACAAGGAAAAGGCAGCAATTTACAGACCTGACATTTTACTTTACCATCACTTCAAGTTAGTACATTAAATCTTGTGCTGAGAAGAAGGTAATTTAACCCTTTAATGTTGAGTAAAACAAGTTTGTATAACTAGGTGACCATAGGGAAGAGCTCCATTCCATCCATATTTTTCGATGACCAGTCTCATAAAATCAGATGGTTTAACTATTCTCAAAATTTTATTGAAACCCTAATCTTTGAAAAGGTGGTTAGAATTTTTTTGGGGAGCGGTGTAGAAGGTGCTGTCAAAGAGCTCTGTAGCAGCAATATAGACCATTTTAGCCAGCAAACCACAATAATATTCTTTGCAAATGAGGTTCTCTCTACCTCAGTAACATCAAAAATGACAGCATACAATGCACAGGACACCTGAAACCCTCATTTTTTATATTTATGAACTTCAATCATGCCAAACCATACATAAGACTTCAAAAAAGTTTCTTAAATGATTGAACAATATTCATTTGTTTCTTTGACATACAAAAGTAGTAGTCTGCCAGATAAAAATGAGCCTGGAAACATGACTGCTCCATGCTCAATCCCCTTCAGCAGTGTCTCCATCTGAATTCCAGCTGCTTCAGGTTCATACTGATGGACTGTTTAAAAACTACTGTCATGTGTTAAGGAAACGGGTGAAAATCCCATGATATGTATGTTACCAGAAGCCTGTTCCCATGTGTAGTTTGTACTGGATAATGGATGAAGGACAAAAGATGTACTTAACCATTACAGGAGCCATAGGGGCATATTCCAGCACCAGTTATATATAAAAGACAGCTTCCTAGTTGCTGGCTCATCCCCTTCCCCACCCAAATTTTAGATGTGACATGAGAGGGTGTGAGATGAGGAAACAGCTCACATTGTGTGAACATTGTATTTGTGTAAATTAAGTTAAATTATTGGAACTTACATTCTGCTGTTTGGCCACAAGGGGCCACTATTTCCTAAGCACAGCTAAAATACTGCATTTCTATATTCATGAGATATTAAACTCTCAGAGGTGGAGATACAAGCCTGGAAAAGGAAGTGAGCCTGCAGCCATCTTAGGTTCTGCCTGGGAGAAGCATACAGGAGCTATGTGAGGAGAATCCCTTGACATCCAAGCGTGAGAGCATCCTTAAGGGACCAGAGCTGCAGCCAAGTGGAGCTGATTCTGTCCATGACCCTGATCTTGTCCAGGTGAAGTGGAATTGCTGCCAGACGAAGATGAGAGCTGAGGAGTAAAGCCATAGACACAGAGAAAAAGCACGCTTGTTGGAGAAGACCTTGTTCTGTCCACAGTCACCAGCTTATACACAGCAGACCCGGGTCGGAAATACTAATTGTGCACATACTTCATTACAGTTTTGTTGCCTAGGATCCTAGAGAACGAGACCAGACCTGTAGTCAGTTAGTTAGGTTTTCTGTTTGTGTCAGGCCATAACAAGGACTTCACGTTTAAAGTGCCAGTTCGCACCGGAGAGCTGATAACAACAAATTGAAGCCAGGCTATTGTTTAATCAGGAGGAGAAACGCTATAGGAATATGCTATTTAATCAGTTATTGGGGGGAATACTATGGCATGTAATAAGATTGTAAGCCATTGTGCTGTACCGTAGGCTAGTCCCTATCATGCACCCAAATAATTGTTCCTGATTCTAGGGTAATAGTAGGTAAGGTGTGGTTGGTCTATTTTAGCCCGCCAGTAGGCGCAGTGCTGTACAGCACAAAGGTCTCAGCCTCCTGGCTGGGTGTATGTAGATATATTTGTGTGTGACCAGCATCTGTGGTTGCCTCCATTACCACATTTAGGTAAAATACGGTTTTGGCTAAACTAGTATTGGAGTTGCTTTCCTCGTTCGTTACTTCTCTGTATCCTGGAGAGGCCAACCCGATAAACAGCTTACAGGGAATAAAGACGCATCTGTGCCTGAAACAGACATAATATAGGCATATTTCAGTTTAGTAAATGACCCCCATAGTCTGTAAGCTAAATATTAACCCTTTGAGCCACGGAGGCTTTATTGTTTTTGCAATTTTTTTTCAAAAGGGTATTTCCATCTCAGACAATGGGGAAATATCATTAGGATATGCCCCAATTGTCTGATAGGTGCAGGTCCCACCTCTGGGACCCTCACCTATCTCGTCAATGAAGCAAGCAAACTGTACGAGGGCGCACCGTGCATGCGTGGCTGCCCTCCACTCATTTCTATGGGGCCACCGAAAATAGCAGAGCACTGGCTCAGCTATTGCCGTCTGACCTATAGAAATCAATGGAAGTGGAGGGTGCACAAGCTCAGTTTGTGACCATTCGCTTCTTTAGTGAAAGCGATTGGCAGTGGCCGGATCTGGGTAACCCAGGGTCCTGTAGCCACTACTTTCCCCGCTCTGTTCTCGATATAGGTGCAGGTCCCAGAGCACCTATCAGATAATGGGAACATATCTTAGGGATATGTCCTCATTGTATCAGATGTGTATACCCCTTTAACTTCCTGACTTTCAGGAACCATATTTTTTTTTAATTTTCTATTCAAATATTAATATGGAGCTTGTTTTTTGCAGGACATCTTGTACTTTCTAATTTATTGTTGCATACAATGTAGTGGGAAGTTGGAAAAAAAATCTGAATTGGGTGAAATTGGGAAAATGCAATTCTGCCACAGTTTTATGAGTGGGATGACAATGTACAGTAGCCAAACTCCTCTATTCTTCATATACACTTACAGCTCGGAGTTACATTGATTTGGAACCAGTGGCACAGCCTTTTCTCTAAAGAGTCCCAGGAGCCATTTTTTAACAGGACAACACCATACCACTAGTGTTGAGCGCGAATATTCCAATTGCGAATTTTAATGGCAAATATCGCAACTTCGAGAATTCGCGAATGTTTAAGATAGTGATATATATTCGTATTTTCGAATAGTCTACTTTCTTTTTCATCAGTAACCTCCCTTTTTGCTTGTGGCCCAATGAGAAGGCTGCAATTTCTTTGACTGAGCTTAGCAACAACCCTAGCAACCAATAGGAAAGTTGCCTACCTCTTTAGTATATAAGAACCTCCCCACAGCCATTTTCTACAGTTTATTACAGATCTGAGAGAGACAGCAGTGTTATTGCTGTGCTCTCTCGTGATTTGTCACATTACATTAGATATTTAGTTTATATATATAATACAGATAGTTAGTGGGAGATAGTCAGTGTAGGTTAGATAGTGATATAGTGTAGCTAGGTTCTGTTGTTCATACATACATGCTACATACATAGTACTGTGATGTCACAAGTTCACAACAATACTTAGTGCACCAATCACTAATATGTAGTTAGACCTGTTAAAATGTGAAGTTGCACGTATTGCGCCAAAATATTCGCATCATTATTGCGGATTTGCACAATCACGATTGTATTGGAGAACTCTATCTGCATATAAAGCTATTGTAATGTTCTGCCGTGTCAACCATTTTCTGCAGTCTCATTAAACTTCGAGCAGTTTGAAAAATGTAGCTATAGTAATCCATGCCTGTATTGCGGGCACATTACGTGAATATTACATTTCCGATTTTCACAATCCAGAAAATAAAAGCAAATTCGCGAATATATGACGAATATTCTACAAAATATTCACGGAATATCGTGAATTCGAAAATATTGCTCCTGCGGCTCATCACTACATACCACATGTTATTTTTGCTAATGTACGTAGCCTGCATGGTATGAACATGCTACCATGGCCTGCAGCGTCTCCAGACTTGTCTCTCATTGTGCACATCTAGGACATCATGGGTCAGCAAGTGCAAAGGAAGCTGCCAGCAGCGGATTTTGATGATCTACACGCCCAAATACATTCAGCAAGGCAAAATATTCCTTAGCCAAACAATAATAACCTCATTGATAGCATGCCAGGTCATGTTAGTGCATGGATTTCTCTATATGTTGCTCATACTTGATACTGAATAAAAATATGTTTTCAGTATTTTTTTTTATTTTTTTTTATCACTTGCATATACATCACATACATGTCTATTGATCCTGTGCTTTCCATAATTCCACAACTTCTCCTTTGTGTTGCAATTTCAGTGTTGAGGAGTTTAGGATAATGACCCTTGATCCATACAGCCACTGGCACATTTCAGCTGTAACAACTGAATATCTGTTAAAACCAGTGCTTTAATTAGAGATGAGCGAATTTAATGAAAAATTCTATTCGGCCTATTTGCCGAATTTTCCGGAAAAATTATTTTCGATCCAAATTAATTCAAGCCGAATTGCATTAAAAAATGGCTATTTCTGGGCTGCATAGAGCCTTTATATGGGTGTAGAACACTGTGCCTTGCAGTAACACGCATAGGGAGTGTGCACGGGTAGTAAAATAATATTTTCAGTCAGTATGACTTGCAGATGACAGGCTATTAGAATCACACGGCACACTTCACTTATTTGAGCAGTAATGGGGACAAAACCGACCAATAACTTAAGTATTAACTCAGTCTTACAGGTCGATGCTAGTGTAAAGAGGAAGCACACTCCTTTTACACCCTCGTCAGCTGATTCAACATAGATGTTTACAAAACCTGTTCTATTAAACACTAATACAAGTAGAGAGCTCCCCCCCCCTCCCCCGATAGAGTGGAGAGGGTGTCAGCAGAAAGTTTGTGTGGACGACACAGATTAATTTGGCCTTCCTCTGATCCGTCAGAACAATAACCCACAAAAAACAGATCCTGCCTGTGGTGTGGAGCATACGCCTTCACTCGGTCAGTATGTGCTCAGTAATCCATCAGTATTGCTAATGATAAAAAAAAAAAAAAAACAGGAGTGAATCTAGAACAGAGATGACATGTGAATGGAATATTTGCTTGTCTACTGTGTTTTGTACCCACTCCTGCTTTTGGCTACCAAATCAGAAGCCAATTCTGATGGGACCAAACAGGCCTTACAGCTGCTATACAGACAGGATCCGTTGTGCGTCTCATTTTTCCTTCTTTCTGACAGATCAGAAGAAAGGTCAAATAAATGATGATGTCAGCCAACAGTTGGAGTTGCCAGCAGTATGAGGAGGCCACCGAGTGGCAAGGTGACATAGTGTGTATATGGCAGAAGCATGAGGAGACCACAGAGTGGCAAGGTGACATAGTGTGGAGATGTAAGAGACAGGCAAAAGGGGGCAGTGAAAGGGTGGCAAAGGTCTAGGCTAGACGTTTACTGACTGTCACATTGGTGAAGGGGAGAGAGGATGGGGAAAGGAAAGGGAAGAAGAGGAGCTGGTGGACGGAAATAGCACCAATCCCTAAATAATCAGTGGTCCAGTGATGATGGTAATGGAAAATGACAGGTGGTAAAAATTCAAATGTGGGTGCCCAGTCAGATGTGAAATTGTATATAAACCTACAGGGGCAAGTTCCCAAATTTCACGCATATAAATACAAGATGAGATGGATACACGCGTTGAAACGGTAGTCCCTTTTGCTTGAAGAAGCACACAGGGGATTAGAAATGGTGATCCTTTTGTTGGGATAATAAAATCAGAAGCTTTTCAATATAAGAAAGTCTCAGAGAAATAAAAGGTAAATAATAAATAAATTAAATAAGTATATAAATATCAACTCACTTCACTGGGGTTTTGTCTCCAGGATAAAGCTGAAGACACCTGGAACGTTAAGCCCCAGGCCAGGATCTCATGTAGAATGGTGGAGATTCATGGCAGCAGACACATTCAAGGCTTCTGGTAATTCTCTTTTATTCAGTAATATGTGGCTCGACGCATTTCGGAGACTACTTGTAGCAATACCCCCTTCCTCAGGAGCAGATGATTTTTAAAAACAATTATAAAGAACATATGGCTCAACATTGATTTGATATTTAAATACACACCTAAGCATAGGCTAATCCAATCAACGATTTGGAAAGTGGCGCACAATTGTGCCGGAACCGGAAGTGACGTTGTGACGGGACCAATCTTGCCACAGTGCATTGGAGAAGCCTGTTGCCCGCCTGCTGCCTTTAGACTATGGCCCCATGTTGAAACGCTTGATTTTCTCCTGCAAAAACACAAAAGCCAGGTCATTCGGTACTTGCCCTATTTGAACAGTGATACCCTAGATAGCTATGCCATGCAGCCCATATATATAACAAAAGACTATGTGAAAGACTTTGGCTCCATGGCAATTGAACTGTATGTATGTGAATGTACCTTAGAAGACTCAGTGGAACTGGTTTTGGGCAGAAAAGCCATGCTTCATTTGGTCACGGCAGAGTGTCCAGCTGGGAATAGAATGCCCAGTCTCCTTTCCCCAGCAGCAGGACACTGTATTGGGAGCGGAGACAGTCAGTCTCTCTCCCCAGCAGCTGGAAGTATGTCTGGGAGAGGAGCTTGTTACCCCCTCTCCCCAGCGGCAGGCTAAGTAACAGGGGGCAGAGACAGTCGGTCCTGTCCCCCAGCAGCAGAGTGACTTACTGGGAGAGGAGAGCCTTGTCCTCCCTCCCCAGAGGCAGAGTGTCCAGCAGGGTATAGAGAGCCCAGTCTCCTTTCCCCAGCGGCTGGAATTATGTATGGGAGAGGAGCTTGTTACCCCCTCTCCCCTGCGGCAGCTTAATGCACCAGGGGGAGACAGTAAGCCCCACAACCGTGCAGATGGAACCGTGGTCTCTGCACTTACAGCAGAGCGGGTAGGCACAGTCAGTCCTGTTCCCCAGCAACAGGGCTGTTTAGCCAAAGGGGAGACAGTCGGTCTCCCTCCACAGCAGCATGGTGCTTTGTCCAAAGGGGAGACAATCAGTCTCCCCCTCCAGCAGCATAGCTATGTATCCAAAGGGGAGGCAGTAGGTCTCCACTCCAGGAACCAGGCTCCAACCATGCTACTTCTGTGGTAGTGCTGGCACCAGGGCAGAGTACGGCTGGTCTCTGCCTAACTCGCAACCCACCAATTCAGAGTACCAGTCCCCCACACATCTGTGGTGAGGCACCTGGACATGGACAAGTTTTCCCCGCACTCAGGTGTAGTAACCATTTATTGTGGGTGGGCTGTACTACTAATTGTGTTTCATGGGTGGGTTGCTGGACTAACCAGGGCACTGACCGGCAGGAGGTCAGATACCCTGTTAGTCTGTTTGGAAAAGGGGAGAGATTTGACAGGACCAATCTCGCCACTGTGCATTGGAGAAGCCTGGTTGCCCGTCTGCTGCGTTTAGACTATGGCCCCATGTTGAAACGCTTGATTTTCCCCTGCAAAGACACAAAAGCCAGGTCATTCAGTACTTGTCCAATTTGAACAGTGATACCCCAGATAGCTATGCCATGGAGCCCATAGGTATAACTAAAGACTATGTGAAAGACTTTGGCTCCATGGCAATTGAACTCTATGTATGTGAATGTACCTTAGAAGACTCTGTGGAACTGGTAGAAAAACCATGCTTCATTTGGTCACAAAGGACTTTGACCTAACTTTTAAACCCCTGAACCTATTCAAGTGAATTTTGCATATGTTTGTCTCCAAGTTATACTAGTAAAAATAATATAAGTTTTATGTGCGTACGATGTAAAGTCACAGAGTTATAAAAATGTATAAAAAGTAGCTTGGAGATAATTTAGTAGATAGAGTAATTGACTCAACTTTCTCCTAAGCAGAGGGAAGGAATATGCTGGGTGTTTTTCTATTGTCCCATTGTGTGTGATTGGCTACTGTATCTCCTGTGTCCCAGTCTTCCTTTTGATCCCCTAGGGGAGTGTCCACCAGGTGGGAGACCTGCCTAAATACCAGGCAGGTAGCCCTCAATAAAGGCGATTCCTGTTTAACCATCAATACGGAGCCTTGTCTCGTACTTGGGGGGGGGATTGCTACTTTGGAATGTTCTCTTGCCTGTTCCAGGAAAGAAGGATTTTGTATGGTTCCAATTCAGTGGATTCGAGTGTGTGGGTTGCTGCTCTTCGCCAGGGGAATCACCCGAATGGTATTAACCCTCACAATACCGGGTTATACCGTAACAGACGTCACCGGAAATGAGACGCCATACACGCGGTGGTACGCACTGGTAAGTGATCCTCTATGCGATCCACCTTGGAACGCATAAGGCCGGCCTCCGGTGAAGTCACTGGTAGTGACAGATCGCACAGAACGGCAATGCGCTACAAGGTAGAGCGCACAGGCCGATAGCTGTGGAGTGCGATAGCGTTCATATACAAAAACATAATTAGATGATGTAATCAATGAGAGAATATTAAAGATAAATAAATGGGGAATGGCAGTAAATAATCAGAAATACATAATAACAGAAGTGCAGTATGGCATAAATATATATATATATATATATATATATATATATATATATATATAGGAAGAAATGTTGAAAACATAGGAAAAACCCAAATGGCAAAAATATGGGATGCCCCATCTTAGGACTAGAGAATATATACAACATAAAGTCTATATGGGTATAAAGGCTCTATATAGATACGGTGGTTAGCATGTAGACATAGACCCTCAAAATATGGTGTGTGGTGATTTTCTCGAGAGTACACAATGAAATGGATAATTGATAAATAAAGGATGAATAAGTTGATAATTGATGAAGTGATAAAAAATGGCTAAAAATTATAATACTACTAAAAGATGATATTATTACTGTAATATACATACATATGTGTAAATGAAATGATAAAATGATAAAAAGAATTAATGCTACTAAAATGATAATGTTAATAATGTTTTATATATATATATATATATATATATATATATATATATATATATCAATGATGGTAGAGTGTTGATATTAGTAATTGGTGTACTCCAACGATTCATTCAAACCAAAGGGGGTCAAGAGTGTAGATCCAGAACATCTCCTTTCTGTATAATGTTTGGTAGGAGTGCAGGATCCACTCGAGTAGAGTTACTTTGAGCAATGTGGGGTCTCCTTCATGGTACAGTAAAATGTGACGTGATACACTGTGTGTGCCCACCTTATGTCTAATGTTGGATAGGTGTTCATTCATCCATTCACTTAAGGTCTGGATCGTGCGGTCCACATAAAGTAACATAGTAACATAGTACATAAGGCGAAAAAAGACATCTGTCCGTCCAGTTCGGCCAGTCATCCTGCTAGATGATCCAGAGGAAGTAAAAAAAAAAACCCTGTGAGGTAGAAGCCAATTTTTCCCACTTAAGGGGAATAAAAAATTCCTTCCCGACCCCAATCAGGCAATCAGAATAATTCCCTTTATCAACGACCTCTCTAGTAGCTATAACTAGACTTAAGCAAACACCTCGATGTTCGGGTTCGAGAGGTTCGGCCGAACTTCCCGAAAATGTTCGGGATCCGAACTCGACCCGATCTTCACCCCAAACTCGAATTCCATTGAAGTCAAAATGTAGGTAAATCCCCTGCAAACAAATGTGGATAGGGAAATTACTTAAAGTAAAATAAAATAAAATAAATAAAAATTAACCAATATTAATTGGCAACTTGGAGGAGGAGGAGGTAGAATAGGAGGTTGGGGTGGCATCAGGTGAGAATGCTATGGGAGTTTATGTTCTCTTCACAGCTAAAAAGGATTCATGTCTGCCTGCAGTGCCACAGGCCTCATTCACAGACTCATGGCCATAGCACCCACAAAGAGGAGAGCGGTCCCGTAACATCAACACAGGCCTCAGGTCAACCTGCAATGGAACAGGCTATTATCATATATGTAGGCCCCTGACACACAGACAATGGGGCGGTCATTAGACAGTAAAAAGTGTTAAATGTTTGCCACCAAGACAGCAAGCAAGTATATGAAAGTTAGGCCCCTGACACCCAGACAGAGGAGAGAGGTCCCATAGCAGCAAAAGAGGCATCATGTCACTCACCAACGGAGAAGGCAACTTTTAGTTATTTAGGCCCAAGCACCCAGACAGAGGAGAGAGGTCCCAAAGCAGAGAATCAGGCTTCATGTCACCCACGAATGGAGAAGGCCACATTCAGATATTTAGGCCCCTGGCACCCAGACGGAGGAAAGGTTCATTCAACTTTGGGTTGCCCCGCAAAATAATGGTAAAATTAAAAAAAGAGGATTCAATAAAGAAGTGCCCCGGAGTACAAGAATATATGGTTAAGGGAGGCAGTTATAAATGTCTATTCTGCACAAGGGATGGACAGGTCCTGTGGGATCCATGCCTGGTTCATTTTTATGAACGTCAGCTTGTCCACGTTGGCTGTGGACAGGCGGCTGCGTTTATCAGTAATGACGCCACCTGCCATGCTGAATACACGTTCAGACAAAACGCTGGCCGCCGGGCAGGCCAGCACCTTCAAGGCATAAAATGCTAACTCTGGCCACATGGACAATTTGGAGACCCAGAAGTTGAATGGGGCCGAACCATCAGTCAGTACGTGGAGGGGTGTGCACACGTACTGTTCCACCATGTTAGTGAAATGCTGCCTCCTGCTAACACGTTCCGTATCAGGTGGTGGTGCAGTTAGCTGTAGCGTGGTGACAAAACTTTTCCACATCTCTGCCATGCTAATCCTGCCCTCAGAGGAGCTGGCCAGGACACAGCTGCATTGGCGACCTCTTGCTCCTCCTCTGCCTTCACTTTGGGCTTCCACTTGTTCCCCTGTGACACTTGCGAATGCTTCCAGTAGCGCGTCTGCCAACGTGTGCTTGTGCTCGTGCATCTTCCTATCACGCTCCAGTGCAGGAAGTAAATTGGGCACATTGTCTTTTTACCGGGGATCCAGCAGGGTGGCAACCCAGTAGTCCGCACATGTTAAAATGTGGGCAACTCTGCTGTTGTTGCACAGGCTTTGCAGCATGTAGTCGCTCACGTGTGCCAGGCTTCCCAGAGGTAAGGACAAGCTGTCCTCTGTGGGAGGCGTATCGTCATCGTCCTCTGTGGGAGGCGTATCGTCATCGTCCTCCGTTTCCCCCCAGCCACGCACCAGTGATGGGCCTGAGCTGCGTTAGGTGCCACCCCACTGTAAACATGCTTCGTCCTCCTCGTCTTTCAGTAGTGGGCCCTGGCTGGCCACATTTGTACCTGGCCTCTGCTTTTGCAAAAAAACTCCCTCTGAGCCAATTCTAACAGACTGGCCTGAAAGTGTTAAAAATGACCCCTCATCCTCCTCTTCCATCATCGCCCTAAGTGTTTTCTCAAGGAGACATAGAAGTGGTATTGTAACGCTGATAACAGCATCATCGCCACTGGCCATGTTGGTGGAGTACTCGAAACAGCGCAACAGGGCACACAGGTCTCGCATGGAGGACCAGTCATTGGTGGTGAAGGGGTGCTGTTCTGCAGTGCGACTGACCCGTGCGTGTTGCAGCTTAAACTCCACTATGGCCTGCTGCTGTTCGCACTGTCTCTCCAGCATGTGCAAGGTGGAGTTCCACCTGGTGGGCACGTCACATGTAAGACGGTGAGTGGGAAGGCCGAAGGTACGCTGTAGCGCAGACAGGGGAGCAGCGGCAGGATGTGAACACCGGAAGCGTGCACAGACGGCCCTTACTTTATGCAGCAGCTCTGATATGTCGGGGTAGTTGTGAAGGAACTTCTGCACCACCAAATTCAGCACATGCGCCAGGCAAGGGATTTGCGTCAAACCAGAGCTGCGACGAGATTTATCCTATTATCGCACACCACTAGGCCGGGCTTGAGGCCCATCGGCAGCAACCACTTGTCGGTCTGTTCAATACCCCGCGCAGTGTGGGGCCTGTTCCCCAAACATATGAGTTTCAGAACGGCCTGCTGACGTACCCCGGGCTGTGCTGAAGTTGGTGGTGAAGGTGTGTTGCTGACTGAATGAGCAGGTGGAAGAAGAGGAGGAGGAAGCCGAGTAGGAGGATGGGGCTGCAGGAGGCAAAGAATGATGCCCTGCAATCCTTGGCGGCAGAAGGACGTGCGCCAAAGAACCCTCCGCCTGGGGCCCAGAAGCAACTACATTTACCCAGTGTGCAGTTAGGGAGATATAGCGTCCCTGGTCGTGCTTACTGGTCCACGAATCTGTGGTTAGGTGGACCTTTCAACAGATGGCGTTGCGCAGTGCACACTTGATTTTATCGTATACTTGGTTGTGCAGGGAAGGCACGGCTCTGTTGGAGAAGTAGTGGCGGCTGGGAACAGAATACTGTGGGACAGCCATAGCTGTATGTGTCCACCAGCCTTAATGACAGCATTTCAAAGGCCAGTAGTTTAGAAATGCTGACATTCAGGCCCAGGGCTCGAGGGTGGGTAGGTGGGAATTTACATTTTCTCTCCAAGGTTTGTGAGATGGAGAGCTGAACGCTGCCTTGTAACATGGTGGAGTTGCTTGGTGACGGAGGTAGTGGTGTTGGTGGCACATCCTCTGTTTGGTGGGCGGCAGGTGCCAACATTCCTCCCGAGGCGGAGGGACAGGCAGAGGCAGCAGCAGAAGAGGGAGCAGGCGGAGCCTGAGTGAGTTCTTTGTTTATAGGGTGTTTACTCCACTGCAGTTCATGCTTTGCATGTAGATGCCTGGTCATGCAGTTTGTGCTAAGGTTCAGAACGTTAATGCCTCGCTTCAGGCTCTGATGGCACAGCGTGCAAACCACTCGGGTCTTGTCGTCAGCACATTGTTTAAAGAAGTGCCATGCCAGGGAACTCCTTGAAGCTGCCTTTGGGGTGCTCGGTCCCTGGTGCCGGTGGCCAGTAGCAGGCAAACTCTCTTAGCGGCGACTGTTCTGCTTTTGCCCCCTGCTCCCTCTTTTGCTACGCTGTTGGCTCGGTCTCACCACTGCCTCTTCCTCTGAACTATGAAAGTCAGTGGCACGACCTTCATTCCATGTGGGGTCTAGGACCTCATCGTCCCCTGCATCGTCTTCCACACAGTCTTCCTCCCTGACCTCCTGTTCGGTCTGCACACTGCAAAAAGACGCAGCAGTTGGCACCTGTGTTTCGTCCTCATCAGAGACGTGCGGACTCTGATGAGGTGGTATTCCCATGTCTTCATCATCAAAAAACATAAGTGGTAGTGCGTCAGTGCATTCTATGTTATCCACCATGTAATGTGCTAGGTGGATTCCCTTGGGAAACCCTGCCAGCAGAGTCTTAAAACAACATAAGAGACTGCTGCATAACTTAAGGCTCAGACAGTTTCCCTGATATGCATGGGGTGATGTGACAGACTGATGGGCTTGGTTTTCAGGCGCCACCTGTGCGCTTTCTGCAGAAGACTGGGTGGGAGATAATATTGTCAACGTGCTGGATCCACTGTCGGCCACCCAATTTACTAGCACCTGTACTTGCTCGGGCCTTACCATCCCTAGAACGGCACTGGGCCTCACCAAATATCGCTGTAAATTCTGGCGGGTACTGGAACCTGAGTTAGTATGTTCACTAGGACGTGTAGCTGTGGCAGAACGGCCACGTCCTCTCCCAGCACCAGAGGGTCCACTAACAACACAATGACCATGTCCATGTCCGCGTCCCTTAATAGATGTTTTCCTCATTGTTACCGTTCACCACAATAAGTAAAAAATTATTTGACACAAAGTATTTAATTCAAATTCAGGCATTTTTTTACAGGCACCTAACACTATCTGGCTTTCTATTTATGTACCGTATTACACTAATCCAGGCACAGCAGTAACCACAGATTTAGGGGAAAATTAATTGTAGGCCTAGTATTTAGGCCCTGGATGAAAGGTATCCTTTTACGGACAGATTTGCACTTTGAGATGCACAGTAGCGTGTGAAAAAATATATAGGATTATGCTTTCAGCACTTGTATTTTAACACTTTGTGTAATATAGCATTCAACGGAAAGAAATGCACTTAGAGATGCAAAACAGTGTGTGCAAATGTAGAGGATTATGCTGTATTTTAACACTTAATGTAATATACCCTTTAACGGAAAGAAATACACTTGGAGATGCACGCTGAGTGTAATATTCCCGTTTACGGACAGATTTACAATTTGCCTGAAACAGCTGCAACACCAGATTTATGCAACTGAATTTCACCCCAGAAAATAATATATCCTTTGACGGACACTATGAAACTTGTCCAGTCACAGCTGGAACACCAGATTTATTGTATTTCCATTTTGGCAACTGAATTTCACCCCAGAAAATAATAAATGCTTTGACGGACACTATTAAACTTGGCCAGCCAATGCTGGGACACCAGATTTACAGTATTGCTATTTTGGCAATTGAATTTCACCCCAGAACAAAATATATCCTTTGCCTGACACTATTAAACTTGGCCAGCCACAGCTGAAACCACTGATTTATAGTATTGATATTTTGGCAATTGAATTTTACCCCAGACAAAAATATATATCCTTTGACAGACACTATTAAAATTGGCCAGCCACTGCTTGGACACCAGATTTAGCAGATTGCTATTTTGGCTATTGAATTTCACCCTAGAGCAAAATATATCCTTTGCCGGACACTATTAAACTTGGCCAGCCACTGCTGGGACACCAGATTTAGGGGATTACTATTTTGGCAATTGAATTTCACCCCAGAAAATTATCTATGCTTTTCCGGACACTATTAATCTTGGCCAGCCATTGCTGGGACAACAGATTTAGGGGATTGCTATTTTGGCAATTTAATTTCACCCCAGAAAAAAATATATCCTTTGCCGGACACTATTAAACTTGACCAGCCACTGCTGGGACACCAGATTTAGGGGATTGCTATATTGGCAATTGAATTTTACCACAGAAATAAATCTATCCTTTGCCAGACAGCAGACAGTATTACACTTAGCTAGCCACAGCTGGAACACCAGATGTAAGGGATTGCTATTTTTGAAATTGAATTTAACCCCTCAATAAAATATAGAAATTTCTATCCTGAGTTTCTAGGGGTGACAATAAGCACAGCCAAGCCCCTGATGTAGGATATAGCAAAAAAAAACAAACTAGTATTGATGGATTGATGGACTTGGTGGCAGCTTGTGCTGGTGCACCACAAGACACAAAATGGCCGCCGATAACCCCAGAAAAAAGTGACAGAAAAACGCTCTGTGCAGCCTAAAAACCAGTGAGCAATTAACTAGCAGAAGTTGAATGAATCACAGCTGTAAGAGAGGCTTTAAACAGAAATCGCTCCTAAGCGGCGCTCAATTGACTCTTCTGGAACTAAGCCGGGGTCCAAGACTTTAGAGAGCAAAATTGATAAGTATTTGAAATCTCCCTCTCTAAGTGAAAAGGATTTACCTAAAGGGAAATTGCATGTTAACCCCAAGAAAATTGTTAAAACCCCTCAAGCTGAAGAACTGTCGGAGGACGGGTTACTCAGAAGTGGGCCAGGAAGGAGGGGAGGAAAGCCTGCTAACGCAAACAGAAATTGAACATGATCCCTTAGCTCTGGGAAAAATCCTGAATGCTGTCAAAGATAACGGTATTCTAATGCAGGGGATGTCCACTCAGTTGGGGTCTATGCAGAGTGATATATCTTTGATAAGAGACGAGCTGATAAAAAAATACTGTTATGTTAAAATCTAAGACGGCGTCCCTGGCCTCAGAAAACTCTCTTTTACAAAATAAGCTGTAAGATCTGGAAAACAGATCAAGGCGTTACAACATCCGTATAGTTGGATTTCCAGAAGGAGTTGAAGGTCAGCAGCTAGCGGAGCAACTTAAAGATTTGATTGTGGAAAACCTGGGCAGTGAACATTTTTTGTCTATGTTTCAAATAGAAAGAGCCCACCGGATCCCAGGGGGGAAACCCATCCCAGGGAGGCCGCCGCGAGTAATCTTAATAAAGTTGTTATTGTCGATGGATAGAGACATGATATTGAGAAGAGCCAGAGAATGTTCACCTATTGACTATCAGGGTACAAAATTGCTATTCTTCCCTGATTTTGCTCGGCAGACTCAAGAGAAAAGGAGAAGTTTCACTGAGATAAAGAAACTTTTGGCGTCCAAGGATATTAAATATTCTCTACAGTATCCAGCGAAATTGAGAGTGATTTACAACAGGACCTCCCAATTTTTTGAAAAACCGCAACAAGTGTTGGACTGGATGGAACAACTGGGCATGTGATATTTTTTCTCGAAATGAAATGAATTGAAATGAACTAACGGGGGGGGGAGGGAGGATGGGATGAGTGGGGGGGAGAACGGCCGGAAGATAGAGGCTTGCCGACTAGATCGGGCGGACCAGTAGAGGGGGAAAGAGGGGATGGGTATTGCCTTGCAGGAAGGGGTGTTGGGGTTTTCTTTTTCTTTTTTTTTTCTTTTTTTCCGTGTATAATTGATGTCTGTTAGAACCGTTAGAATCTTCTCTTGGAATGTTAGAGGCCTTGGGGAAAGGGTTAAGAGGCAAGCTATTATGGATGCATTAAAGAGATATCTTCCTGCAATCATTTGTATAGTGGAAACTCATCTTACTGATGAGTCTGTGACCCGTTTGATGACGGGATGGCATTCCCAATCCTACCACTCAACCTTTAGTAGTGCCTCTAGGGGAGTATCGGTCCTGATTCATAACTCTATAGATTTTTCTTTATTAGAATCTTATATAGATGATCAGGGTAGATTTATTTTTTTGTATGGTAGGCTCTATGGTCACAGCTATACTCTCGCTTTCTTCTATATACCTCCGCCATTTTCTGTGTATCCACTTACCCAACTATTGCATTTCTTGGAAAAGAGACCAGAATGTCGGCTTGTGCTGATGGGAGATTTTAATGCTGTTATGGATCCTGAAAAGGACAGACTGACTTTAGATGCAGAATTGGGAAGGAACATCCGCAGTTCTCCATTGCCTCAGTTCTGTTCGGAGGTTGGATTGGTGGATATATGGGAATATCTTGGTTGAGGAAAGAGAGTTTACTCCTGTGTTAGCAGGGGGGTAGAGCAATGTCTAGGATTGATTTAGCATTTACTAATGAGAGAAATTTGAATAATATTAGAAGGATACGTTATGGAGTAAGAACAGTTTCAGATCACTCACCCGTATCTATTGAGGTTTGCATTGGGGAGGATAAAGATAATAGGGGCCTTGGCTTTAGGCTGAATCCGTATTGGCTTACCATTATGGATAATTATCAGTCCATTAAAATACATGTATCCTCTTTTTGGGAAGTGAATCTCCCCTCTGCTAGAATCAATTCAGTTTGGGACGCCCTGAAAGCATATTTGAGGGGGGTTCTTATAAGTGATATTACGGCTGTGAGGAGAACATTTAGGAAAAAAGAGGAGGAATTGGTTATGATCGTGGCATCCACAACCGAGCGTTTTATTGATCAACCTATCAAAGATAATAAAGAAGAGATGCAGAAGGCTAGTAGCTCTCTGGAGGACTTTGTAATGGAGAAAGCAAATCATAGATTGTTTTTTAAGGGACAAAAGTATTTTTCAGAGTCCGGACGTCCTGGTAAGCTCCTAGCCAGAATAATTTCACAACAGGATAAGAAAAAGAAAGTTATTACTTCGATTCGTAATCTAGATGGTGTAATTATATCAGACCCAGAGGAAATTAGAGACACTTTTTTGCAATACTTCTCTCAGATTTATAGAGCTTCTCCTGGATTGTCATCTGACTTGGCGAGGCAGTTCCTGGAGAAAATTTCTCTTCCAATGATAACGGAAGCCCCAAAAAATTTTTTGGAAAGAGAATTGTCTCTTTTGGAGATCCAGGAGGCCTTGGGCTCTATCTCTGGGAACTCATCGCCAGGGTTAGATGGTCTTCCATATGAATTTTATCGCAAGTACGGGGATGTCATCCTTCCTCATCTACTGGAGGTGTTCTCTGAAGCTCTAAAGGGAGGGGGCCTACCACAGTCCATGATGGAAGCTTTGATAGTCCTAATTCCTAAAAAAAGACAAAGATCTGCTTGAACTGAGTTCATACAGACCTATTTCCTTATTAAACTCGGATGTTAAGATACTATCAAAAATTCTGGCTAGGAGGCTCTCCGGGGTTATGTCCTCCGTTATCCATCCAGATCAAAATGGCTTTATGCCAAAAAGGGGCACCCACCATAATCTGCACAGGTTCTACACTAATATTCAATCTCCTGGGAGTGACGCCCGCTCTATTCTGTCATTGGATGACACTAAGGCGTTTGACAGAGTCGAGTGGGGGTTCCTCTGGGAGGTGATGAAGAGGATGGGCTTTGGCCCTAAGTTTATGGCGATGGTGCAGCTGCTATATAAATGCCCAGTAGCTAGGATCAGGATTAATGACATACTGACAGAGAGCTTTGTACTGGGAAGAGGTACACGTCAAGGGTGTCCCCTTTCCACTCTTTTATTTAATATCTATATCGAACCCCTTGCATCTAGTATTGGGCAGGACTTGAAAGTGGTTGGTTTTGGTGTAATGGGGAAGCAGGACCGTATATCTCTCTATGCAGATGATATCTTGTTTTTTATCCAGCAAACAGAAACCACACTCCCTCGAATAATGGAGTTGGTTAATCTGTTTTTTGCCTCTTCCGGCCTTGAGGTTAACTGGGAGAAAACTGCTCTTCTCCCTGTAGATGAAATGCGAGGATCGAGGGAAAATTCTATTACCAATCGGTTAATGATTTCTGATTCAATAAAATACCTGGGGATAACAGTTACTGCCAAAATTCAAGATTACCTACAACTTAACCTGTTTCCCTTATTGTTAAAAGTGAGATCTAAAATTAAGGTATGGCAAAAAATTCTGCCCGCAAGAGCAGATAGAATTTCATTAATAAAAACGGTGGTGCTTCCCCAGGTTCTGTATGTTCTTCGCAATTCGCCTGCATGGATTGAAGATAAGTACTTTAGGCTGATAGAGCGGATGATCAACGATTTGCTATGGGGGAGAAAGCGTGTGAGATTAAAGGCGCTTTATTTTTCTATGCCCTACAATCGGGGAGGTCTTAACCTCCCCTATTTTAGGGGTTACTATTTGGCCTCCCAACTCAGTTTTTTTAATGACTGGGAAATGAGCCATCTTTGTAGAAAATTGGTAAAGGACTCGGGTTTTCCGGATTTTTTTAGAGTACTAGAGTCCGATTATTTAACTAACATACAGACTGGGTATAAACCCTTCTGTAAGATGGCTATTAAAGCTTGGTTGGTTATAAAAGGTTGGTTTAAAGTTGAGGCATTACTAATCTGTACCCCACTATGGCATAACCAAAAACTTCTGAATTTAGATGACTCAAACTGCAGGCAATATTGGAGGATGAAAAATATTCAATATATACATCAGGTGGTTAGAGATGGTCAAATCCTGTCGCTTAAATATAGGTGAGGTGGCTTGGTATGCCTATTTCCAATTGAGGTCGGCACTTCTTAGCACTGCTGTTAGTCATTCACTTAATGTAGACACTCCTGAATTGTTGGACAAATTGATTAGTAAGAAAGGTTGTATGAAAGTCAAACTTCCACATTGTTATAGGATTGCCTTTCTCCAGGACAGAGATCCTGGTCTGTTTTACTGTCTGAGGTAGGTTCCCCGGATTGGGAGAATATAGGTGATGGTTTAAGACTGGTCTCTCACAATTTTAATCATATTGTTGTACAGTTCAATATAATGCACAAAATATATGTGACACCTTTATGGCTCCATAGGAGGGGATTCAGAGCTTCCTCTGACTGCCTTCGATGCAGGGACCCCGGGGCAGATCATCTTCATCTGTTCTGGGATTGCCCGATAGTGAGCAAGTATTGGAGAATGGTTCAAATAGTTCTGGCTCAGAGGCTTAATGTGGATATTCCTTTATCCCCAAAGATATGGGTCCTTGGTGATCTATCGGAAGTTAACTGTCAGCCCCCGAAGCGCCTATTGTTGATGAAAATGATTTTTTTGGCTAGGCTTCTCATATCTAGAGAATGGTGTTCCCCCTCTGCTCCAGAGTGTAACAATTGGCTATGCTTAGTCAAGAAGGTGAAAAGTTACGAGAGGGTGTTGTACAGACAAAGAGGTTCTTATACAAAGTGGAGTACTATTTGGAAGGATTGGGACGATTAAGAGCTTTTTTTTTTTTTTCTTCCCTGCGGGGTGGGGGGGGGGGGAATTGTGGGGTAGATAGGTATGATTTTGTATAATTGTCCTTTCATGGATTGTATGTTTTAAGATGCTTAGAATAAAAATTTATAATAAAAAAAAAAATCACAGCTGTAGATTGATCACTTCATTAGGTGTTTTTGCTGAATTTTCCCTGCCTAATCTCACCCTCACAGCAGCTGCATCCTATCCCTACACTAATCAGAGCAGAGTGACGTGTGGCGCTACGTGACTTCAGCTTAAATAGAGGCTGGGTCACATGCTGCACTTGGCCAATCACAGCCATGCCATTAGTAGGCATGGCTGTGATGGCTTCTTAGGGCAAGAAGTAAAACGCTAGCTGATTGGCTGCTGCGCAGCCCTTCAGAAAGCGGGAAGAAATCGCCGAACATCGGGCACGAACCTGAACTTTTTTGAAAATGTTCGGGTCCGGGTCCGTGTCCTGAACACCCCAAAATTCGGTACGACCCCGAACTATACAGTTTGGGTTCACTCATCCCTAGCTATAACCTGTAATATTATTACACTCCAGAAATACATTCAGGCCCCTCTTGAATTCCAGAGTTCCATAGTCTCACTGCTCTTACCGTAAAGAATCCTCTTCTATGTTTGTGTGCAAACCTTCTTTCCTCCAGACGCAGAGGATGTCCCCTCATCACAGTCCTGAGGATAAATAGATGATGGGAGAGATCTCTGTACTGACCACTGATATATTTATACATAGTAATTAGATCTCCCCTCAGTCGTCTTTTTTCTAAAGTGAATAACTCTAATTTTGATAATCTTTCAGCTTACTGTAGTTGCCCCATACCAGTTATTACTTTAATTGCCCTCATCTGAACCCTCTCCAGCTCTGCTATGTCTACCTTGTTCATAGGAGCCCAGAACTGTACACAGTACTCCATGTGTGGTCTAACTAGAGATTTGTAAAGTGGTAGGACTATGTTCTCATCATGGGCGTCTATGCCCCTTTTGATGCAACCCATTATTTTATTGGCCTTGGCGGCAGCTGCCTGACGCTGGTTTTTGCAGCTTAGTTTGCTGTTTATTAAAATTCCTAGATCCTTTTCCATGTCAGTGTTACCGAGTGTTTTACCATTTAGTATGTACGGGTGACTTGCATTATTCCTTCCCATGTGCATAACTTTACATTTGTTAGTGTTAAACCTCATCTGCCACTTATCTGCCCAAGCCTCCAATCTATCCAGATCCTTCTGTAGCAGTATATTGTCCTCTTCAGTGTTGATCACTTTACACAGTTTAGTGTAATCAGCAAAAATTTATATTTTACTATGCAAGCCATCTACAATATCATAAATAAATATATTGAAAATAATAGGGCCCAATACTGATCCCTGAGGTATCTCACTAGTGACAGTGACCCAATCTGAGGTTGTATATACAGGAGAGTGAATCTGGATCGCACATCCTCTGTACTATGCTTTTGATATAACGACTCTGCTTCAGCATAATTACGTGGCATATCCGCCCAATTTGTAATACATTCTATGCTGTGAATAACAGGCATTAGTATACAGTTTGATCAAAGAGCATAAGCCACTTACCGCGACAAGGTAGCCTCTACAAGTGGGGACCTACTCTATCCTAAATGGTGCAGCAGTGCGCAGCGACCACCGGCGCCCCAGCACCGCACCACCAGCAGACAGCGGGACCCAGAAGCCACACAGCATCCCCACTGTGCAGCAAAGCCTCCTTGGCTCTTAGCCCCACCACCCCACCAGCACAGCACTGAGGCAGCAATATCAGACACGCAGTACTGCACCATGTGAACGAGTGCAAAGAGTTCACCCAGTCACAACCCTCAGGAAATCCATCTGAGAGGTAGCAGACTAAGGCTAATTAAAAACACCTAGTCCAAATTGGGAGGAATGCTGACACCAGAGAGGGGAAAAAGAAATTAGATTCTAACAATATATACAGGAGAGTGAATCTGGATCGCACATCCTCTGTACTATGCTTTTAATATAACGACTGTCTTTCAGCATAATTACGTGGCATATCCGCCCAATTTGTAATAAATTTCTACTACCTCTCAGATGGATTTCCTGAGGGTTGTGACTGGGTGAACTCTTTGCACCTGTTCACATGGTGCAGTACTGCGTGTCTGCCATTGCTGCCTCAGTGCTGTGCTGGTGGGGTGGCTTTGTGGCTACTGGGTCCTGCCGTCTGCTGCTGGTGCGGTGCTGGGTCGCCGATGGTCGCCGCGCACTGCTGCGCCATTGAGGTTAGAGTAGGTCCCCAGTTGTAGAGGCACCCTTTACCTCACAGTCAGCAGACACATTCCAGCCAATCAGCAGCATACCCTCCCTCCCAGACCCTCCCACCTCCTGCACAGCATCCATTTTAGATTCATTCTGAAGCTGCAGTCTTAGTGAGAGGAAGGAGAGTGTAGTAGCTGCTGATTTAATTGGGAAATTGATAGCTAGGCTAGTGAATTCAGTGTCCACTCCAGTCCTGAAAGACTCATCTGATCTCTGCTGTAAGGACAGCGTCCTGACAGCACCCCAAAAAGCCCTTTTTAGGGCTGCAACATTAGTCTGCTTTTTTTTATCCTTTATATACATATTGCAGTTGCCTGGCCTGCCTGTGTGTGAGGAGCTGCAGGCCCACAGACTGTAGTGTGCCCACTGCCAGTGCCCACCCCTGTCATTCCGTGTGGTACAGGACTTTGCATCAAAAAAAGGCATTTAATTTTTAAACTTTAATCTAAGGTTAGTTGCCTGCCAGTGTGTGTCAGGCTGACTTCCACTGACTGTAGTGTGCCCACTGCCAGTGCCCACCACTCATACCGGCTGGCACAGGACTTTGCATAAAAAGGCATTTAATTTTTACACTTTAGTGTAATTTCAGCTGCTTGCCTGCTGCTAGTGTGTGTCAGGCCGACTTCAACTGACTGTAGTGTGCCCACTGCCAGTGCCCACCCCTGTCATCCCGTGTGGCACAGGACTTTGCTTAAAAAAAGGCACTTAATTTTTACACTTTAATCTAAGGTTAGTTGCCTGCCAGTGTGTGTCAGGCTGACTTCCACTGACTGTAGTGTGCCCACTGCCAGTGTTCCACCACTCATACCGGCTGGCACAGGACTTTGCATAAAAAGGCATTTAATTTTTACACTTTAGTGTAATTTCAGCTGCTTGCCTGCTGCTAGTGTGTGTCAGGCCGACTTCAACTGACTGTAGTGTGCCCACTGCCAGTGCCCACCCCTGTGATCCCGTGTGGCACAGGACTTTGCTTAAAAAAAGGCACTTAATTTTTACACTTTAATCTAAGGTTAGTTGCCTGCCAGTGTGTGTCAGGCTGACTTCAACTGACTGTAGTGTGCCCACTGCCAGTGCCCACCACTGTCATCCCGTGTGGCACAGGACTTTGCTTAAAAAAGGCACTTAATTTTTACACTTTAATCTAAGGTTAGTTGCCTGCCAGTGTGTGTCAGGCTGACTTCCACTGACTGTAGTGTGCCCACTGCAAGTGTCCACCACTCATACCGGCTGGCACAGGACTTTGCATAAAAAAGGCATTTAATTTTTACACTTTAGTGTAATTTCAGCTGCTTGCCTGCTGCTAGTGTGTGTCAGGCCGACTTCAACTGACTGTAGTGTGCCCACTGCCAGTGCCCACCCCTGTCATCCCGTGTGGCACAGGACTTTGCTTAAAAAGAAGGCACTTAATTTTTACACTTTAATCTAAGGTTAGTTGCCTGCCAGTGTGTGTCAGGCTGACTTCCACTGACTGTAGTGTGCCCACTGCCAGTGTCCACCACTCATACCGGCTGGCACAGGACTTTGCATAAAAAAGGCATTTAATTTTTACACTTTAGTATAATTTCAGCTGCTTGCCTGCTGCTAGTGTGTGTCAGGCCGACTTCAACTGACTGTAGTGTGCCCACTGCCAGTGCCCACCCCTGTCATCCAGTGTGGCAAAGGACTTTGCATAAAAAAAAGGCACTTAATTTTTACACTTTAATCTAAGGTTAGTTGCCTGCCAGTGTGTGTCAGGCTGACTTCCACTGACTGTTTTGTGCCCACTGCCAGTGTCCACCACTCATACCGGCTGGCACAGGACTTTGCATAAAAAAGGCATTTAATTTTTACACTTTAGTGTAATTTCAGCTGCTTGTCTGCTGCTAGTGTGTGTCAGGCCGACTTCAACTGACTGTAGTGTGCCCACTGCCAGTGCCCACCCCTGTCATCCCGTGTGGCACAGGACTTTGCTTAAAAAAAAGGCACTTAATTTTTACACTTTATTCTAAGGTTAGTTGCCTGCCAGTGTGTGTCAGGCTGACTTCCACTGACTGTAGTGTGCCCACTGCCAGTGTCCACCACTCATACCGGCTGGCACAGGACTTTGCATAAAAAAGGCATTTAATTTTTACACTTTAGTGTAATTTCAGCTGCTTGCCTGCTGCTAGTGTGTGTCAGGCCGACTTCCACTGACTGTAGTGTGCCCACTGCCAGTGTCCACCACTCATACCAGCTGGCACAGGACTTTGCATAAAAAGGCATTTAATTTTTACACTTTAGTGTAATTTCAGCTGCTCACCTGCTGCTAGTGTGTGTCAGGCCGACTTCAACTGACTGTAGTGTGCCCACTGCCAGTGCCCACCCCTGTCATCCCGTGTGGCACAGTACTTTGCATCAAAAAAAGGCATTTAATTTTAACACTTTAGTGTAATTTCAGTTGCTTGCCTACTGCTAGTGTGTGTCAGGCTGACTTCCACTGACTGTAGTGTGCCCACTGCCAGTGCCAACCACTGATACCGGGTGGCACAGTAGCTTGCCGATAAATAAGGCATTTCATTTTTAGACAGTAGTCTAAATTCAGTTGCTTGCCTGCTGCCAGTGTGTGTCAGGCCCTCTTCCACTGACTGTAGTGTGCCCACTGCCAGTGCCAACCACTGATACCGGGTGGCACAGTAGCTTGCCGATAAATAAGGCATTTAATTTTTAGACAGTAGTCTAAATTCAGTTGCTTGCCTGCTGCCAGTGTGTGTCAGGCCCTCTTCCACTGACTGTAGTGTGCCCACTGCCAGTGCCAACCACTGATACCGGGTGGCACAGTAGCTTGCCGATAAATAAGGCATTTAATTTTTAGACAGTAGTCTAAATTCAGTTGCTTGCCTGCTGCCAGTGTGTGTCAGGCCCTCTTCCACTGACTGTAGTGTGCCCACTGCCAGTGCCAACCACTGATACCGGGTGGCACAGTAGCTTGCCGATAAATAAGGCATTTAATTTTTAGACAGTAGTCTAAATTCAGTTGCTTGCCTGCTGCCAGTGTGTGTCAGGCCCACCTCCACAGACTGTAGTGTGCCCACTGCCAGTGCCAACCACTGATACCGGGTGGCACAGTAGCTTGCCGATAAATAAGGCATTTAATTTTTAGACAGTAGTCTAAATTCAGTTGCTTGCCTGCTGCCAGTGTGTGTCAGGCCCGCTTCCACTGACTGTAGTGTGCCCACTGCCAGTGCCAACCACTGATACCAGGTGGCACAGTAGCTCACCGATAAATTAGGCATTTAATTTTAGACAGTAGTCTAAATTCAGTTGCTTGCCTGCTGCCAGTGTGTGTCAGGCCCTCTTCCACTGACTGTAATGTGCCCACTGCCAGTGCCAACCACTGATACCGGGTGGCACAGGACTTTGCATAAAAAAGGCATTTAATTTTTACACTTTAGTGTAATTTCAGCTGCTTGCCTGCTGCTAGTGTGTGTCAGGCCGACTTCCACTGACTGTAGTGTGCCCACTGCCAGTGTCCACCACTCATACCGGCTGGCACAGGACTTTGCATAAAAAAGGCATTTAATTTTTACACTTTAGTGAAATTTCAGCTGCTCACCTGCTGCTAGTGTGTGTCAGGCCGACTTCAACTGACTGTAGTGTGCCCACTGCCAGTACCCACCCCTGTCATCCCGTGTGGCACAGTACTTTGCATCAAAAAAAGGCATTTAATTTTAACACTTTAGTGTAATTTCAGTTGCTTGCCTACTGCTAGTGTGTGTCAGGCTGACTTCCACTGACTGTAGTGTGCCCACTGCCAGTGCCAACCACTGATACCGGGTGGCACAGTAGCTTGCCGATAAATAAGGCATTTCATTTTTAGACAGTAGTCTAAATTCAGTTGCTTGCCTGCTGCCAGTGTGTGTCAGGCCCTCTTCCACTGACTGTAGTGTGCCCACTGCCAGTGCCAACCACTGATACCGGGTGGCACAGTAGCTTGCCGATAAATTAGGCATTTAATTTTTAGACAGTAGTCTAAATTCAGTTGCTTGCCTGCTGCCAGTGTGTGTCAGGCCCTCTTCCACTGACTGTAGTGTGCCCACTGCCAGTGCCAACCACTGATACCGGGTGGCACAGTAGCTTGCCGATAAATAAGGCATTTAATTTTTAGACAGTAGTCTAAATTCAGTTGCTTGCCTGCTGCCAGTGTGTGTCAGGCCCTCTTCCACTGACTGTAGTGTGCCCACTGCCAGTGCCAACCACTGATACCGGGTGGCACAGTAGCTTGCCGATAAATAAGGCATTTAATTTTTAGACAGTAGTCTAAATTCAGTTGCTTGCCTGCTGCCAGTGTGTGTCAGGCCCACCTCCACAGACTGTAGTGTGCCCACTGCCAGTGCCAACCACTGATACCGGGTGGCACAGTAGCTTGCCGATAAATAAGGCATTTAATTTTTAGACAGTAGTCTAAATTCAGTTGCTTGCCTGCTGCCAGTGTGTGTCAGGCCCGCTTCCACTGACTGTAGTGTGCCCACTGCCAGTGCCAACCACTGATACCGAGTGGCACAGTAGCTTGCCGATAAATTAGGCATTTAATTTTTAGACAGTAGTCTAAATTCAGTTGCTTGCCTGCTGCCAGTGTGTGTCAGGCCCTCTTCCACTGACTGTAGTGTGCCCACTGCCAGTGCCAACCACTGATACCGGGTGGCACAGTAGCTTGCAGATAAATAAGGCATTTAATTTTTAGACAGTAGTCTAAATTCAGTTGCTTGCCTGCTGCCAGTTTGTGTCAGGCCCACCTCCACAGACTGTAGTGTGCCCACTGCCAGTGCCAACCACTCATACCGGGTGGCACAGTACCTAGCACGCGTAGTACCACTTATCTAAAAAAATGACAGGCAGAGGCAGGCCACTCGCAGGGGCCGTCGTGGTCGTGGTGCTGTGATTTCCACTGTCCCTGGAATAATGCCCAGTTTTCAGAGGCCACGTACCCTGAACCCGAAAAATTCAGAGGACGTAGTTGACTGGCTTAGACAGGACACCCAATCTTCAACAGCTTCCGCTAAGAACCTTGACGCACCATCCTCCTCCAGCTCAGCTTCGGTCACCTGCTCTCAAGTTACCACGCACCCGCCCGTCGCCACCACCACCACTACCACCACAGCCACCACAGCCGCTTCACTTGATCCGTCAGAGGAGTTATTTACACATCAGTTGGATGCAATTAGTGATGCGCAACCATTATTGCCAGATGATGTAGATTACGGGATATGTCTCAGTCAGGCAGGATTACACACATGGACGTACAGTGTGATGATGATGATGATGTTGTGACCCGCTGCTGCTTCCTTTGCTGAGGTGTCAGATACAAGTGAAGCGGTTGATGATGACGATGTGTCCACGGATGCCACGTGGGTGCCTGCTCGAAGAGAAGAAGAGGGGAAAGTTCTGAAGGGGAGACAGAGAGAATGAGGAGACGATTTGGAAGCAGGGGGAGGTCGTCGCAAGGAGTTAGTGGCACAGTCAGACAGCATGTATCGGCACCTGGGGTCAGCCAGACAGCACGCCAGTCAACGCATGCTGTTGCCACCACTAGAATGCCGTCATTGCAAAGCTCAGCAGTGTGGCATTTTTTGTGTGTGTCTGCCTCTGATAAAAGCAATGCCATTTGCAACCTGTGCCAAAAGAAACTGAGTCGTGGGAAGTCCAACACCCACCTTGGTACAACTGCTTTGCGAAGGCACATGATCTCACATCACAAACGCCTATGGGATCAACACATGAGTACAAGCAGCACACAAACTCAAAGCCACCATGCTCCTCCTGGTCCAGCATCTTCAGCCACGTCAACCACTGCTGTCCTCCCTGCCCCCTCTCAACCACCCGCCACTCCATCTCTCACCTTCAGCAGTTCCTGCTCATCTGCCCACAGTCAGGTGTCTGTCAAGGACATGTTTGAGCATAAGAAGCCAATGTCACAAAGTCACCCCCTTGCCCGGCGACTGACAGCTGGCTTGACGGAACTCTTAGCCCGCCAGCTTTTACCATACCAGCTGGTAGAGTCTGAGGCCTTCAAAAATTTGTCGCTATTGGGACACCACAGTGGAAGGTACCCGGACGAAAGTTTTTTTCAAAAAGGCAATCCCAAACCTCTACCATGTCATTGAAAAGGAAGTCATGGCATCTCTGGCATACAGTGTTGGGGCAAGGGTCCATCTGACCACTGATACCTGGTCTGCAAAGCACGGTCAGGGCAGGTATATCACGTATACTGCGCATTGGGTCAACCTGCTGACGGCTGACAAGCATGGAATGCGTGGCTCCGCAGCGGAGTTGGTGACACCACCACGACTTGCAGGCAGACCTACTGCCACCTCCTCTACTCCTACTCCATCCTCTTCAATATCCTCCTCGGCTGAGTCCTCTTCTGCTGCGGCGTCTGGCTGCACATCAACTGATTCCCCCCAGCTCCCCAGGGGCTATTCCACATCCCGGATACGACAGTGTCACGCTATCTTGGGGTTGACTTGCCTGAAAGCAGAGAGCCACACAGGACCAGCACTCCTGTCCGCCCTGAACGCACAGGTGGGTGGATCAGTGGCTGACCCCGCACCAACTGGAGATCGGCAAAGTGGTGTGTGACAATGGAAGCAATCTGTTGTCGGCATTAACCGCTACAGGACCGCCTAACGCAGGGATGCGTCCTGCGGGCGGCCCTGTAGCTCTGATACGACGCATCGGCGCGTCATCTCGCGAGAGACGAGATTTCCTGTGAACGCGCGCGCGTGCACAGGGAAGCGCAGCACAGCAGTTAGGCTACAGCCTGCCAGCGATGATCCATCGCTGGCAGGCTGTAGATGCGAATAAAATCGCATCAAACTGCTATATCAGACGCTGTTTTATGAACAGCGTCTGATATAGCTGCTACCTGGTCCTCTGGTGGTCCCATTTACTGGGATCGACCACCAGAGGACCAGGTAACTACAGTAAAGTTGCACCAAACACTACACTAACCCCCACACCCCCACCTATTAACCCCTTGATCACCCCATCTAGACCCCCTGATCACCCCCTGTCATTGATCACACCCTTGTAAGGCTCCATTCAGACGTCCATATGTGTTTTGCGGATCCGTGGATTCACGGATCCGCGGATCCGATCCGCGGATCCGATCCGCGGATCCGATCCGCAGATCCTCAAAACACGGACACCGGCAATGTGCTTTCCGCATTTTGCAGATCCGCACATTGCCAGAACTATATAGAAAATGCTTTTCTTGTCCGCATTGCGGACAAGAATAGGACATGTTCTATATTTTTGCAGAACGGAAGTGCAGACTCGGAGCGCGGATCCGTAATTCCGGATCCGAGCGGGACAAAGTCTGTCCCCATAGAAATGAATGGGTCCGCAATTCCGTTCACGCAAACAGAATTTCGGACGTGTGAATGGGGCATAAGGGCCCCCTTTTACCGCCAGTTAGCTAGCTACTTGTTAGGTAGCTAGCGCCCAGCCCTCCGCACCGCAGTCACTGATTTTGGCAGAGATTTTTTCATCCACATTGACCGATGCGAATGAAAAAATCTGTGCCGTTCATTTTTTTTTTTTTCAGCGCAGAGGCTGAACGGAAAAAAATCTCATTACCCGTATGCTCAATATAAGGAGAATCGCAGAAACTCCTAATGCTGGCCATACGTGTAATGATTGCGAAGACCCCTAAAATGCCAGGGCAGTACAAAAACCCCACATGTGACCCCATTTTAGAAAGAAGACACCCCAAGGTATTCCGTGAGGGGTTTGGGGAGTTCATGTAAAATTTTATTTTTTGTCACAAGTTAGTGGAATATGAGACTGTAAAAAAAAAAAAAAAAACAATTTCCGCTAACTTGTGCCAAATTTTTTTTCTGTGAACTGCCATACCCCTCACAGAATACTTCTGGGTAGCTTCATTCAAATGGTCACATGTGGGTATTATACTGCCCTGGCAATTTAGGAGTCTAAGCGTGAGAATCCAAATGCGTAAAAATGGCCTGTGAAATCCTAAAGGTACTCATTGGTTTTAGGGCCCCTTTGCGCATCTTGGCTGCAAAAAGTGTCACTCATGTGGTATCGCCGAACTCAGGAGAAGTAGGGCAATGTGTTTTGGGGTGTATTTTTACATATACCCATGCTGGGTGTGAGAAATATCGCTGTAAACGACAACTTTTTAAATTTTTTTATTCAAAGTTGTCAATTTACAGAGATATTTCTCTCACCCAGCATGGGTATATGTAAAATACACCCCAAAACACATTGCCCTACTTTTCCTGAGTATGGCGATACCACATGAGTGACACTTTTGCAGCCAAGATGCTAAAGGGCCCAAATTCCAACGAGTACCTTTAGGAGGGCATTTTTACGCATTTTCTTCTCACGCTTTAGGGCCCCTAAAATGCCAGGGCAGTATAAATACCCCACATGTGACCCCATTTTGGAAAGAAGACACCCCAAGGTATTCGCTGAGGGGCATAATGAGTCCATGAAAATTAAACTTTTTGTCAAAAGTTAGCGGAAAGGAGACTTTGTGAGAAAAACAATAAAAATCAATTTCCACTAACTTGTGCCAAAAAATAATCTTCTATGAACTCGCCATGCCCTCATGGAATACCTTGGGGTGTCTTCTTTCCAAAATGGGGTCACATGTGGGGTATTTATACTGCCCTGGCATTTTAGGGGCCCTAAAGCGTGAGAAAGAAAATGCGTAAAAATGCCCTCTAAAAGGTACTCATTGGAATTTGGGCCCCTTTGCGCATCTTGGCTGCAAAAAAGTGTCACACATGTGGTATCGCCGTACTCAGGAGAAGTAGGGCAATGTGTTTTGGGGTGTATTTTTACATATACCCATGCTGGGTGAGAGAAATATCTCTGTAAATTGACAACTTTGAATAAAAAATTTAAAAGTTGTCGTTTACAGCGATATTTCTCACATGCAGCATGGGTATATGTAAAATACACCCAAACCACATTGCCCTACTTCTCCTGAGTACGGCGATACCACATGAGTGACACTTTTGCAGCCTGGCTGCAAAGGGGCCCTAAAACCAATGAGTACCTTTAGGATTTCACAGGCCATTTTTACGCATTTGGATTCTCACACTTTAGGGGCTCCTAAAATGCCAGGTGAGTATAAATACCCCACATGTGACCCCATTTTGGAAAGAAGACACCCCTAGGTATTCTGTGAGGGGCATGGTGAGTCCACAGAATTTTTATTTTTTGGCACAAGTCAGCGGAAATTGTTTTTTTTTTTTTTTTTTTTACAAAGTCTCATATTCCACTAACTTGTGACAAAAAATAAATTTTTTTTTTTGCAAAAATTTCGGTCATTTTTGATTAATAGCAAAAAAAGTAAAAATGTCAGCAGCAATGAAATACCACCAAATGAAAGCTCTATTAGTGAGAAGAAAAGGAGGTAAAATTCATTTGGGTGGTAAGTTTCATGACGGAGCAATAAACGGTGAAAGTGTAGTGCGGAATTGTAAAAAGTGGCCTGGTCATTAAGGGTGTTTAAGCTAGGGGGGCTGAAGTGGTTAAATTTGGGCAAGTTGTCACATGTGTCGTGCATGGCACATGTGTTGAATCTCATCGTACAACGTTTTGTGTCTAAGTACCCAGGCTTACAGGACGTCCTCAAGCAGGCCAGGAAGGTGTGTGGCCATTTCAGGCGTTCCTACACGGCCATGGCGCACTTTTCCGATATTCAGCGGCGAAACAACATGCCAGTGAGGCTCTTGATATGCGACAGCCTGACACGTTGGAATTCAACACTCCTAATGTTCGACCGCCTGCTCCAACAAGAAAAAGCCGTCAACGAGTATTTGTATGACCGGGGTGCTAGGACAGCCTCTGCGGAGCTGGGAATCTTTTTGCCACGTTACTGGACACTCATGCACAATGCCTGTAGGCTTATGCGTCCTTTTGAGGAGGTGACAAACCTAGTCAGTCGCACCGAAGGCACCATCAGCGACCTCATCCCATTTGTTTTCTTCCTGGAGCGTGCCCTGCGAAGAGTTCTGGATCAGGCTTTAGATGAGCGTGAAGAGGAAGAGGAAGAGTTGTGGTCACCATCACCACCAGAAACAGCCTTGTCATCATCGCTTGCCGGACCTGCAGCAACGCTGGAAGAGGAGTATGAGGAAGAGGAGTCAGAGGAGGAATGTGGCGGCTTTGAGGAGGAGGAAGACCAACCACAGCAGGCACCCCAGGGTGCTCGTTGTTGTCACCTATCTGGGACCCATGGTGTTGTACGTGGCTGGGGGAAGAACAGACCGTCAATGACATCAGTGAGGACGAGGAACGGGAAATGAGTAGCTCTGCATCCAACCTTGTTCAAATGGGGTCTTTCATGCTGTCATGTCTGTTGAGGGACCCACGTATAAAAAGGATAAAGGAGAACGATCTGTACTGGGTGGCCACGCTACTAGACCCCGGTATAAGCAGAAAGTGGCAGAAATGTTACCAAATTACCGAAAGTCGGAAAGGATGCAGCAGTTCAAAACCAAACTAAAAAATATGCTTTACACAGCTTATAAGGGGATGTCAATGGGGATTCGACAATGGTTAATCAATTCGACCGGATAGGGTCCGTAACAGGGATTAAACTGATAGCAATAGTACTAGTTAAGACACCACTCATATAGGGTGTCACAGCACATTGCTCTGTGCACGCGCAGTGCCCCAATTTGGGAGTAAGAGGACCGACCAAGCTGCTTTTTCCATCTCCCGGTTCCTGAAATCAATTCAGTTTAGTGTACGAGAGTTTGGTCTGTCACTGTGAAGGCAGTCGAAGGTACCCGGCCTAAATTTTTTTTCACAAAAGGCAATCCCTGATATGGGACTTAACAGGGATTAAACTGATAAGAATAATACTACAGAAAATACCACTCATATCAGTGGAGGGAGCCAGCGTTTTTTAACCATCTCCCGTTCAAAAAATCTATTTAATAAATGGCCCCCAGATTGGGGAGTCGGGGACGTTAGAGGGATTAAACTGATGAGAATAGTACTACAGAAAATACCACTCATATCGGGTGTGACAGTAAATTGCACGGCGCAGACGCAGTCACCGTGGTTTAAAACAGAGTGGAGGGAGCCAGCGTTTTTAACCATCTCCCCGTTCGAAAAATCTATTCAATAAATGGCACCCAGATTGGGGACGTTAGAGGATTAAACTGATGAGAATAGTACTACAGAAAATACCACTCATATCGGGTGTGACAGTAAATTGCACGGCGCAGACGCAGTGACCGTGGTTTAAAACAGAGTGGAGGGAGCCAGCGTTTTTAACCATCTCACCGTTCGAAAAATCAATTCAATTCATCTTTTGGGGACCCTTGGTGTTGTACGTGGCTGGGTGGAGGAAGAAACCTTCAATGACATCACCGGGACGTGGCTAGCTTGGTATCCAACCTTGTGCAAATGGGGAGTTTGCAGTTGTGCAAATGAACTGTTTGCGGTTGTTTGCGGTGCATTAAAAGGGGAGTTTGGTCTGTCAATGTCTGTGAAGCGGGCGTAACCCTTACACTACCTGATCGATACAACATCATACCTGATCGTATACACACACTGGATGTTTTAAAGCATGTTATTCCAAACAATTTAGGAATGTTAGTTGATTTATGCCCTTTATGTATTAAAACCCGACTCTGCGTCCACTACGTAATTTTCCATGGGAGTTTTGCCATAGATCCCCCTCCGGCATGCCACAGTCCAGGTGTTAGACCCCTTGAAACAACTTTCTCATCACTATTGTGGCCAGAAAGAGTCCCTGTGGGTTTTAAAATTCGCCTGCCAATTGAAGTCTATGGCGGTTCGCCCGGTTCGCCCGTTCACGAACATTTGCAGAAGTTCGCGTTCGCTGTTCGCGAACTGAAAATTTTATGTTCGCGACATCACTATCTGTAATGTAAAAATTACATTATCTCTGGCTTAGTGTAGTGCCGAAAAAATTGTTTTTCTCTGTCTCCTGTTCATTATAGCAAGCCAGTACATTGTGTACTGTAAAAATACATTATCTCTTGGCTAGTATAGTGCCAAAAAATTGTTTTTCTATGTCTCCTGTACATTACAGAAAGCAAATACAGTCTGTACTGTAAAAATTACATTATCTCTGGCCTAGTGTAGTGCCAAAAAAATTGTTTTTCTCTGTCTCCTGTTCATTATAGCCAGCAAATACAGTGTGTACAGTAAAAATTACATTATCTCTGGCCTAGTGAAGTGCTGAAAAATTGTATTTCTCTGTTTCCTGTTCATAATAGCAAGCCAGTACAGTGTGTACTGAAAAAATTAAATTATCTCTTTGCTAGTGTAGTGCCAAAAATTTTTATTTCTCTGTCTCCTGTTCTTTATAGCAAGCCAGTACAGTGTGTACTGAAAAAATTACATTATCTCTTGGCTAGTGTAGTGCCAAAAAATTATATTTCTCTGTCTCCTATACATTACAGAAAGCAAATACAGTCTGTACTGTAAAAATTACATTATCTCTGGCCTAGTGTAGTGCCGAAAAATTGTATTTCTCTGTCTCCTGTTCATTATAGCAAGCCAGTACAGTGTGTACTGTAAAAATTGCATTATCTCTGGGCTAGTGTAGTGCCAAAAAATTGTTTTTCTATGTCTCCTGTACATTACAGAAAGCAAATACAGTCTGTACTGTAAAAATTATATTATCTCGGGCCTAGTGTAGTGCCGAAAAATTGTATTTCTCTGTCTCCTGTTCATTATAGCCAGCAAATACAGTGTGTACAGTAAAAATTACATTATCTCTGTGCTAGTGTAGTGCCGAAAAATTGTATTTCTCTGACTCCTGTTCATTATAGCCAGAAAATACAGTCTGTACTGTAAAAATTACATCATCTCGGGCCTAGTGTAGTGCCGAAAAATTGCATTTCTCTGTCTCCTGTTCATTATAGCCAGCAAATACAGTGTGTACAGTAAAAATTACATTATCTCTGTGCTAGTGTAGTGCCGAAAAATTGTATTTCTCTGTCTCCTATACATTACAGTAAGCAAATACAGTCTGTACTGTAAAAATTACATTATCTCGGGCCTAGTGTAGTGCCGAAAAATTGTATTTCTCTGTCTCCTGTTCATTATAGCCAGCAAATGCAGTATGTACAGTAAAAATTACATTATCTCTGGCCTAGTGTAGTGCCGAAAAATTGTATTTCTCTGTCTTCCGTACTTTAAAGAAAGCAAATACATTGTGTACAGTAAAAATTACATTATCTCTGGCCTAGTATAGTGCCAAAAAAGTTGTATTTCTCAGTCTCCTGTTCATTACAGCAAGCCAGAACAGTGTGTACTGAAAAAATTACATTATTTCTGGCCTAGTGTAGTGCCAAAAAATTATATTTCTCTGTCTCCTATACATTACAGAAAGCAAATACAGTATTTATTGTGAAAATTACATTATCTCTGGCCTAGTGTAGTGCTGAAAAATTGTATTTCTCCGTCTTCTCTCCATTATTGCAATCCAATACAGAGTGTACTGTAAAAATTACATTATCTCGGGCCTAGTGTAGTGCTGAAAAATTCAATTTCTCTGTCTCCTAGTCATTATAGCCAGCAAATACAGTGTGTACAGTAAAAATTACATTATCTCTGGCATAGTGTAGTGTCGAAAAATTGTATTTCTCTGTCTTCTGTACTTTAAAGAAAGCAAATACAGTGTGTACTGTAAACATTACATTATCTCTTGGCTAGTGTAGTGCCGAAAAATTGTATTTCAATGTCTCCTGTTCATTACAGCAAGCCAGTACAGTGTGTACTGTAAAAATTACATTATCTCTGTGCTAGTGTAGTGCCGAAAAATTGTATTTCTCTGTCTTCTGTACATTATAGCCAGCAAATACAGTCTGTACTGTAAAAATTACATTATCTCGGGCCTAGTGTAGTGCTGAAAAATTGTATTTCTCTGTCTCCTGTTCATGATAGCCAGCAAATACAGTGCGTACTGTAAAAATTACATTATCTCTGGCCTAGTCTAGTGCCTAAAAATTGTATTTCTCCGTCTTCTCTCCATTATTGAAATCCAATAAAGAGTGTACTGTAAAAATTACATTATCTCGGGCCTAGTGTAGTGCCGAAAAATTCAATTTCTCTGTCTCCTAGTCATTATAGCCAGCAAATGCAATGTGTACAGTAAAAATTACATTATCTCTGGCCTAGTGTAGTGCCGAAAAATTGTATTTCTCTGTCTTCTGTACTTTAAAGAAAGCAAATCCAGTGTGTACTGTAAACATTACATTATGTCTGGCCTAGTCTAGTGCCGAAAAATTGTATTTCTCTGTCTCCTGTTCATTACAGCAAGCCAGTACAGTGTGTACTGTAAAAATTACATTATCTCTGTGCTAGTGTAGTGGCGAAAAATTGTATTTCTCTGTCTCCTGTACATTATAGCCAGCAAATACAGTCTGTACTGTACAAATTACATTATCTCTTGGCTAGTGTAGTGCCAAAAAATAGTTTTTCTATGTCTCCTGTACATTACAGAAAGCAAATACAGTCTGTACTGTAAAAACTACATTATCTCGGGCCTAGTGTAGTGCTGAAAAATTGTATTTCTCTGTCTCCTGTTCATTATAGCCAGAAAATACAGTCTGTACTGTAAAAATTACATTATCTCGGGCCAAGTGTAGTGCCGAAAAATTGTATTTCTCTGTCTCCCATTCATTATAGCCAGCAAATACAGTGTGTACAGTAAAAATTACATTATCTCTGGCCTAGTATAGTGCCAAAAAATTGTATTTCTCGGTCTCCTGTACATTACAGAAAGCAAATACTGTGTGTACTGTAACAATTACATTATTTCTGGCCTAGTGTAGTGCCAAAAAATTTAATTTCTCTGTCTCCAATACATTACAGAAAGCAAATACAGTATGTATTGTGAAAATTACATTATATCTGGCCTAGTCTGGTGCTGAAAAAGTTGTATTTCTCTTTCTCCAGTTCATTATAGCCAGCAAATACAGTGCGTACTGTAAAAATTACATTATCTCTGGCCTATCGTAGTGCCGAAAAATTGTATTTCTCTGTCTTCTGTACTTTAGAGAAAGCAAATACAGTGTGTACTGTAAACATTACATTATCTCTTGGCTTGTGTAGTGCCAAAAAATTGTTTTTCTATGTCTCCTTTACATTACAGAAAGCAAATACAGTCTGTACTGTAAAAATTACATTATCTCGGGCCTAGTGTAGTGCCGAAAAATTGTATTTCTCTGTCTCCTGTACATTATAGACAGCAAATACAGTCTGTACTGTAAAAATGAAATTATCTCGGGCCTAGTGTAGTGCCGAAAAATTGAATTTCTCTGTCTCCTGTCCATTATAGCCAGCAAATACAGTGTGTACATTAAAAATTACATTATCTCTGGACTAGTGTAGTGCCGAAAAATTGTATTTCTGTGTCTTCTGTACATTATAGCCAGCAAATACAGTCTGTACTGTAAAAATCACATTATCTCTGGCCTAGTATAATGCCTAAAAATTGTATTTCTCAGTCTTCTGTACATTACAGAAAGCAAATACAGTGTGTACAGTAAAAATTACATTATCTCTTTACTAGTGTAGTGCCGAAAAATTATATTTCTCTGTCTTCTGTACTTTAAAGAAAGCAAATACAGTGTGTACTGTAAACATTACATTATGTCTGTTCTAGTGTAGTGCCGTAAAATTGTATTTCTCTGTCTCCTGTACATTATAGAAAGCAAATACAGTGTGTACTGTAAAAATCACAATATCTCTGGGCTAGTGTAGAGCCAAATATTTTTTTTCTCTGTCTCTATGTTCATTACAGCCGGCAAATACAGTGTGTACTGTAAAAATTATATTATATCTGGCCTAGTATAGTGCCAAAAAATCGTATTTCTCGGTCTCCTGTTCATTATAGCAAGCCAATACAGTGCGTACTGTAAAAATTACATTATCTCTGGCCTAGTGTAGTGCCGAAAAAATTGTATTTCTCTGTCTCCTGTTCATTATAGCAAGCCAATACAGTGCGTACTGTAAAAATTACATTATCTCTTGGCTAGTGTAGTGCCAAAAAATTGTTTTTCTGTCTCCTGTACATTACAGAAAGCAAATACAGTCTGTACTGTAAAAATTACATTATCTCGGGCCTAGTGTAGTGCTGAAAAATTGTATTTCTCTGTCTCCTGTTCATGATAGCCAGCAAATACAGTGCGTACTGTAAAAATTACATTATCTCTGGCCTAGTCTAGTGCCTAAAAATTGTATTTCTCCGTCTTCTCTCCATTATTGCAATCCAATACAGAGTGTACTGTAAAAATTACATTATCTCGGGACTAGTGTAGTGCCGAAAAATTCAATTTCTCTGTCTCCTAGTCATTATAGCCAGCAAATAAAGTGTGTACAGTAAAAATTACATTATCTCTGGCCTAGTGTAGTGCCGAAAAATTGTATTTCTCTGTCTCCTGTTCATTACAGCAAGCCAGTACAGTGTGTACTGTAAAAAATTACATTATCTCTGTGCTAGTGTAGTGCCAAAAAATTGTTTTTCTATGTCTCCTGTACATTACAGAAAGCAAATACAGTCTGTACTGTAAAAATTAAATTTTCTCGGGCCTAGTGTAGTGCCGAAAAATTGAATTTCTCTGTCTCCTGTCCATTATAGCCAGCAAATACAGTGTGTACAGTAAAAATTACATTATCTCTGGACTAGTGTAGTGCCGAAAAATTGTATTTCTCTGTCTTCTGTGCATTATAGCCAGCAAATACAGTCTGTACTGTACAAATTACATTATCTCTTGGCTAGTGTAGTGCCAAAAAATAGTTTTTCTATGTCTCCTGTACATTACAGAAAGCAAATACAGTCTGTACTGTAAAAATTACATTATCTCGGGCCTAGTGTAGTGCTGAAAAATTGTATTTCATTTGTCTCCTGTTCATTATAGCCAGCAAATACAGTGTGTACAGTAAAAATTGCATTATCTCTGTGCTAGTGTAGTGCCGAAAAATTGTATTTCTCTGTCTCCCGTTCATTATAGCCAGCAAATACAGTGTGTACATTAAAAATTACATTATCTCTGGCCTAGTATAGTGCCAAAAATTGTATTTCTCTGTCTTCTTTTCATTATAGCCAGAAAATACAGTCTGTACTGTAAAAATTACATTATCTCGGGCCAAGTGTAGTGCCGAAAAATTGTATTTCTCTGTCTCCCGTTCATTATAGCCAGCAAATACAGTGTGTACAGTAAAAATTACATTATCTCTGGCCTAGTATAGTGCCAAAAAATTGTATTTCTCGGTCTCCTGTACATTACAGAAAGCAAATACTGTGTGTACTGTAACAATTACATTATTTCTGGCCTAGTGTAGTGCCAAAAAATTGAATTTCTCTGTCTCGAATACATTACAGAAAGCAAATACAGTATGTATTGTGAAAATTACATTATACCTGGCCTAGTGTGGTGCTGAAAAATTGTATTTCTCTTTCTCCTGTTCATTATAGCCAGCAAATACAGTGCGTACTGTAAAAATTACATTATCTCTGGCCTAGTGTAGTGCCGAAAAATTGTATTTCTCTGTCTTCTGTACTTTACAGAAAGCAAATACATTGTGTACTGTAAACATTACATTATCTCTTGGCTAGTGTAGTGCCAAAAATTGTTTTTCTATGTCTCCTGTACATTACAGAAAGCAAATACAGTCTGTACTGTAAAAATTACATTATCTCGGGCCTAGTGTAGTGCCGAAAAATTGTATTTTTCTATCTCCTGTACATTATAGAAAGCAAATACAGTGTGTACTGTAAAAATCACATATCTCTGGGCTAGTGTAGCGCCAACATTTTTTTTTTCTCTGTCTCTATGTTCATTACAGCCAGCAAATTTAGTGTGTACAGTAAAAATTACATTATCTCTGGCCTAGTATAGTGCCAAAAAAGTTGTATTTCTCAGTCTCCCGTACATTACAGAAAGCAAATACAGTGTGTACAGTAAAAATCACATTATCTATGGCCTAGTATACTGCCAAAAAAATGTATTTCTCTGTCTCCTGTTCATGACAGCAAGCCAGTACAGTGTGTACTGTAACAATTACATTATTTCTGGCCTAGTGTAGTGCCAAAAAATTGAATTTCTCTGTCTCCTATACATTACAGAAAGCAAATACAGTATGTATTGTGAAAATTACATTATCTCTGGCCTAGTGTAGTGCTGAAAAATTGTATTTCTCCGTCTTCTCTCCATTATTGCAATCCAATACGAGTGTACATGTTAAAATTACATTATCTCGTGCCTAGTGTAGTGCCGAAAAATTGTATTTCTCCGTCTTCTCTCCATTATTGCAATCCAATACAGAGTGTACTGTAAAAATTACATTATCTCGGGCCTAGTGTAGTGCCGAAAAATTGTATTTCTCTGTCTTCTAGTACTTTAAAGAAAGCAAATACAGTGTGTACTGTAAACAGTACATTATCTCTGGCCTAGTGTAGTGCCGAAAAATTGTATTTCTCTGTCTCCTGTTCATCACAGCAAGACAGTACAGTGTGTACTGTAAAAATTACATTATCTCTGTGCTAGTGTAGTGCCGAAAAATTGTATTTCTCTGTCTCCTGTACATTATAGCCAGCAAATACAGTCTGTACTGTTAAAATTACATTATCTCGGGCCTAGTGTAGTGCCGAAAAATTGAATTTCTCTGTCTCCTGTCCATTATAGCCAGCAAATACAGTGTGTACAGTAAAAATCACATTATCTCTGGACTAGTGTAATGCCGAAAAATTTTATTTCTCTGTCTCCTGTTCATTACAGCAAGCCAGTACAGTGTGTACTGTAAAAATTACATTATCTCTGTTCTAGTGTAGTGCCGAAAAATTGTATTTCTCTGTCTCCTGTACATTATAGCCAGCAAATACAGTCTGTACTGTAAAAATTACAATATCTCTGGGCTAGTGTAGCGCCAATTTTTTTTTTCTCTGTCTATTTTTCTCTGTTTTTTCTACTGTAAAAATTACATTATATCTTGGCTAGTGTAGTGCCAAAAATTGTACTTCACTGTCTCCTGTTCATTACAGCAAGCCAATACAGTGTGTACTGTAAAAAATTACATTATCTGTGGCCTAGTATACACATAAAAATTTTTATTGTCTATGTTCAGTACATTACAGCAACTCAATACTGTATGTACTGTAAAAATAACATTATCTCTTGGCCAGTGTAGTGCCGAAAATCTCAAGAAGATGACGGTGGTGAACCGCAATCATTTGTTCATGAGGTGGATGATGATGAGAGGTGGTTTGGTCAAGTCAGGAGGATGAGCAGAGCGTGGAAGTGGAGGTGGTGGACGATGAGGTCACTGACCCAACATGGTTAGGTGAAAAGCCTAGCGAGGACAGCAGTACAGAGGAAGAGGGATCCAGTAGCGCCGCAACAGTCTGGAAGAGGCAGTGGGGTGGCAAAGGGAGATGTCGGCCCACATCAAACAGGCCCACAACTGTTACACCGAGCACCCCCATGCATAAATCTACCTTGCCAAGAGGTAGTTGTTCCACAGTATGGCACTTTTTTGAGGAAAGCGCAGATGACAAAACAATGGTAGTTTTCAACCTGTGTCGTACCAAAATGAGCTGGGGCGTGAATGCTAGCAACCTCAACACCACTAGCATGATCCACCACATGGCATCCAAGCACCCTAATAAGTGGGCCGAACAACTAGGTCCACACTCTGTGTCTGCGGGTCCCATCACTGCGTCCACTTCTCCAGTGTTACGCACTACTGGCCAATCCCCTGTCGAAGGCGCAGGCCCGGATGCCCCTCGCCCTGCACCTAGACCTTCGCATGAACTGTCACCAACAACATCCACTTCCTTGTCCCAGCGCAGTGTCCAAATGTCGATAACACAGGCATTTGAACGCAAATACAAATACCTACCCACCCACAGGCAATATAACTAAATGCGCAACTTTTGAAATTACTGGCCCTTGAAATGTTGCCATTTAGGCTTGTGGACACTGAGGCCTTCCACAGCCTGATATCGGCGGCTGTCCCTCGGTACGCAGCCGCCACTATTTTTCACGGTGTGCCGTGCCCGCCTTACACAAGCATGTGTCCCAGAACATCACTTGTGCCCTAAATAACGCACTTACTGGGAAGGTCCACCTCACCACAAACATATGAACAAGTGCTGGTGGCCAGGGACGCTACATTTCCCTGACCGCACACTAGGTGAATGTTGTGGAGGCAGGGAGTGAGTCGGACCCTGTGATCGCACAGGTGCTACCCACGCCCAGGATTGCGGGCCATATGTCCATCAGGGTCTCCACCAGCAGCTATGTTACTGGCTCCAACCTCCACTTCTTCTCCGCCGCCTCCTCCTCCACTTCCACCTCCAACAGCAGTCATCCATCAGTCGTTAGCTGGAAGCAGTGTAGCACTGCTGTGGGTAAGTGTCAACAGGCCATGCTGAAGCTGATCTGCTTAGGGGGCAAACAGCACACCACCGCAGAGCTCTGGCAGGACATAAGGGACCAGACCGAGCTGTGGCTCTCGCCACTCAACCTAGAAACGGGCACGGTTGTGTCCGACAATGGCCATAACTTGGTGGCGGCTTTGGAGTTTGGCAACCTGACACACATTCCATACCTAGCCCACGTCTTAAACTTAGTGGTTCAGTGGTTTATCAAAACCTACCCCAATTTGCAGGAGCTACTAGTGAAGGCACGCCGCTTGTGTGCTCATTTCCGAAAGTCGTCCACAGCTTTAGCCAGTCTGTCAACACTGCAGCTGTACTTGCAGCTTCCAGCTCACCGACTATTGTGTGACGTGAGCACGTGGTGGAACTCTACGTTCTACATTTTAGCCATCTTTGTGAGTAGCAGAGGGCTGTTGTGGAATACCAGCTGCAACATGGTTGTCACCTTTCCAGTAAACTGCCACTATTCCCAAGCGAGGAGTGTGCATTGATGTCAGACCTATGTCAGGTTTTAAAAAACTTTGATGAATCCACACAGATGGTTAGTGGCGATAGCGCTATTATCAGTGTAACCATCCCACTGATGTGTCTACTCAAACGATCGCTGCTCACAATTAAGGAGGATAATTTGAATGTGGCAGACGAGGTAATGGGGGAGGAGATAACACAGGGTGATAGCCAGATCTCCCCCAGTTCGTCTTCTCAGCACAAATTGGGCCATGAAGAGGAGGAGGAGAAGGAGCTGGAGACACTTGCCTCTGCTACAGAGGCTAGTAGCCATGGAACTTTAATTCCATCTGTTCAGCATGCATGGGCAGAAGAGGAGGAGGAGGAGGATGAGGGTATGGAGAGTCATCCTGAAGTTGACATTGACGTCTTGTCCGTTGGCACACATGGCTGACTTCATGTTAGGCTGCCTTTCCCGCGACGCATTTTAGGTAACACAGATTACTGGGTGTTCACCCTTCTCGACCCCCACTACAAAGAGAACTTCTTATCTCTCATTCCTGTGGTGGAGAGGACTAGTAAAACCGTGCAATACCAGAAGGTAGTTGTTGACTGATTACTCCAAAATTTTCCATCTGACAATGCCGCCGCCAGAGTCCGTACTTCCTTAGTCAACCGAGGAAGGGAGACAAGGGGAACACATAGTAGTTCCAGCAGAGGCAGGGCAACACTTTCCAAGGCATGGGACACTTTCATGACACCCCGCCAGCAACCTCACCCTCAATCGCAGCCTAGTTCTACAAGGAGGAAAAAGTTTTGGAAGATGGTGAAGGAATACATTGCAGACCGTGTCAGCGTCCTAAATGATCCACTGACAATGCTGACATGTTGACTCAGATAAAAATGAACAAGGCCTGGATTGCCCCTGACTTCTCCACTCCACCAGATGAAAGCTGAGCTAATGAGGAACAAAAACGCATTTTAAATGTATGCTTTATAATGTGCTCAATCCACAAGATTCAAATGCACCCTTTTCACTGCAAAAAAATGGGTATATGTTTGAATCTTGTTTTCTCATCTGCCTCCTCCTCCGCCTCCTCTTCCATACAGAATATATTTGCCCTCACTACAATGTTTTGTAGTGTTCGGTAGGCTGCAGGCCCTCACCTCCAATTCTTTATAAGGTCTGCTCACCTTTTGCCCATCACTGCAATATTTTATGCGGTTCACTAGGCTTCAGGCCCTCACCTCCAATGCTTTTACCTTCTGCTCACTTGTGGGCCATTACTGCAATGATTTATGGGGTTCTCTAGGCTCCAGGCCCTCATTTCCAATGCTTTATAAGGTCTGCTTACCTGTAGTCCATCACTGCAATATTTTATTGGGTTCACTAGGCTTCAGGCCCTCACCTCCAATGCTTTATACCGTCTGCTCATCTGTAGGTCATCACTGTAATGATTTATGGCAGTGATGGCTAACCTCGGCACTCCAGCTGTGGTGAAACTACGACTCCCAGCATGCTCCATTCATTTCTATGTAGCTCTGAGAACAGCTGAGCAACTGTGCATCTTGGGAGTTGTAGTTTTACCACAGCTGGAGTGCCGGAGGTTAGACATCACAGATTTATGGGGTTCGCTAGGCTTCAGGCCCTCCCTCCAATGCTTTATACCGTCTGCTCACCTGTAGGCCATTACTACAATGATTTATGGGGTTCTCTAGGCTTCAGGCCCTCACCTCCAATGCGTTATATTGTCTGCTCACCTGTAGGCCATGACTGCAATGATTTATGGGGTTCGCTAGGCTTCAGGCCCTCACCTCTAATGTTTTATATGGTCTGCTCACCTGTAGGCCATCACTGCAATGTTTTATGGGGTTCGCTCACCTTCAGGCCCTCACTACAATTTTTAATTGGGTCCACTCACCTTCAGGCCCTCAACTATAATGTTTTAGAGGGTAACCAGCACGCCCTTGCTCCAAATGTTTTTGAGGGTCACCAGTAGGCTATCAATGGTAATTTTTCAAGGGTGTGTATGATGCCCTCCTTTATGTGTAATAAAGGGTGTATTGGAGTGCCGGTTCCTTGTAATTTTTGGCAGCCCTTTCACTTAGTGCATAGGCTTTATGAGTGCAGCAGTGTACCTGAACAATTGTAGCACCATGTGAATGAGGCCCTCCTTTATGTGATATACAGGCTGTATCGGAGTTCTTCTTCCTTGGAATTTTTGGCAGCATTTGCACTGTATATACAATTGAATATCCAGAAAAGAATGTTTCCTAACAATGTTACCTCTAAAAATGTATTCTTTTTTTTGAGGGGCGGGATTTTAGGTGTGATTTTTTTTTTTCGCTATGTAAAAGTGGCGGACAACTGGGACAATATGGTTCCCAGCAGGTCATTGGAGTCCAAGATGCACCCAGACATGGTCCCCATGCTTTACCAGATCCATTTTGGTGGTGTTTCTGTCACTTTCTGACCTTTTCTAATGGACCAGGCACCCTCCCCTCATCCGAGAAGGGGGTGCCTGGTTGTCTCCCATTGACTTCCATTATGCTCGGGTGCTCGGCCGAGTGCACGAATCGCTATGTGTTCGGACCGAGTACCCGAACACCTGAACACTTTGGTGCTCGCTCATCACTACCATACATGCCAAAGCTGTGCATGGATCCTTATTCTTATGACTTGTTCTAATTTGTATATTTCACACAGATCAGAAGCCCATCTTGTATCTAATATTTTTTATTTCTCAAGGTGATTACATGACATACATAAACTCAGTTTTATATATTGCAGATATATTGTTCTGTCAGTAATGTGTTGAAGAGAAATATGAAGACAGAACAGGATAGCTTTTGGTGAAAAAAATAAAATAAAATGGAAGCTAAAGAAAAAGTTACAAGTAAGATCTACTGTATTATTTGTATTATATGTAGCAACTGCATGGAGTGACGCTTAAAGGTGAGCGTACCTGCGCGATGAGGTCAGTGGCCTGTGTAGAGGCAAGAGTCCGCACCAGCCTTATTTTTATTGTATCCCGTTGGAAGAATAAAGGAGTTCTTTACTACAGTGGTAGGTGCCACCTTTTCTGTTACCTAACTCGAGTTATTGCAAGGACTTCTTTTGTTTGAGGCTGAGCACCACAATCACTGCTGATGTAAACAGGTGCATGTAGGAATTCATCATTTACCTTGAGATATTGGCGGTGCCGCCCCTTCACTCTGCTCTGTTACACTTCTTCTTTGAAGATTTTATAAATTTTATGGGGCCCAAACCACTTTATATGCCCAACAATTCATTGCTCAGAACCCTACATCAGCATACGCTAGACCACTAGGTTGGACCCCAGTAAGTGCAGCAGAGACGATGAAGTTTTGGGCACTCGTGCTGCATATGGGCGTTGCAAAGAAGCCAAACATTAGACAATTTTGGAGTTTGGACATTTTCTACCAGACTCCGATTTACGATAAGACCATGACCCGGAAGCGATTTGAGTCAATTTGGAAATTCCTACACTACGAAAACAGTGCACAGTGCCCACCCAAAAACAACATTTGACCGTCTGTTTAAGGTTAGGCGTGTCATTGAACACCAAGTTTGCTGAGGTGTAAAACCCTGATAAAAATGTCTGTGTAGATAAGTCCCTATTACTTTTCAAAGGGAGAATTAGATTCCGCCAGTACCTGCCTAGAAAATGGGTAAGGTATGGAATAAGGGTTTACAAACTATGTTAGAGTAGGTCCGGGTACACCCACAAATTCAGCATTTACGAAGGGAACTATTATACCATATTAAAAAGCGAGGAAATCCCCTCACTGTAAAAACTAAGGGTTCTCTATACAAAGACCCTCTAAACTACTTCCCCTATTAATAAACAAAGTTGTTTAGGATAATTATACCCAAAATGATAACATGTAGGGACGGTTATATACTAAAGGATTTATAACGGTGCAGTGGGGACATAAAATCCAATAGATACCAGCTAATTAGGGGAACAGCAAGTAAAGGGTAATGATGGCCCAAATAGGAACCCTTACTCCGCCCTATTACGTAAACAACTTAGATAACTTTGTTTATTAATTTTGTTTATTAACTTTGATAAGTTATAAACAACTTTGTTTATTAATGGGGAAGTAGTTTAGAGGGTATTTGTATGGAGAACCCTTACTTTTTACAGTGAGGGGATTTCCTCGCTTTTTAATATGTTATAATAAAAATCAATGTTTTAGGCGTCCTGATTTATTCAATTACTTTTTCAGTTACTCTGATTTGTAGGACTCCAGCTATAGGATATATAATACACTTCACTTGTTTGAACTATTATATCAGCATACCCCTATTCATGTCCCTAACTGCCAGAGTTACTGTGGCTTGTGGCACAGTGCGCAAAAATCAGAGAGGCCACCCTAGTAGGGCAACCACTGAGAATGGGTGAAAGTAGGGCTCTCCTCTATGAGAACATGCTGGTGGTTAAGTGTAAGAACAAGAGGGACGTCCTTGTACTGACCACCATTCACACTAACACCCGCCACCCTGCTCCTGTATGAGGTACCACAACCACTACCCCCAAACCAGTTTGCATCCTGGACTACAACAGACACATGGGAGGGATGGATCTTTCAGGTTACCTTCTGAAGCCCTACAGTGCCACACGAAAAACGAAAGTGTGGTACAAAAAGCTGGCCGTACACATTGTACAGATGGCAATGTGCAATGCGTATGGAAGTCAGGAAGTCATGGTGCCCATGTTGTACAAGGGCAATATTTTCCAGGTCATGTCCCCCAGACAGCAAGGAAGGGAAGAACCCAAAAAGATGCAGGGTATATTCCAAAAGAGGGATAAGGAAAGGAACCATTTACCACTGCAAAACCTTTCCTTAAAAACCTGGCCTGTGCATGCAGGAGTGTTTTAAAATCTACCACTCATCAACGGAGTATTAATTTAATTTCACACATGATGTACCCTGTAGTTTTATCACCTTATACCTCTGATTTAGTCCGCATAGCTTACAGATCCACTTTTTACCAAACACTACATATTAATTTCTTTGAAACACCTGTTAGGTCAAAAGTGCCCTTCCCACCCCTTAAAAAGTTTGTACGCGGGTGCACTTTCCAAAATAGAGTCACTTCTTGGGGTTTTTAAATTTTGGGGACCTCAGGAATTTTTTAAAGCGACATGGCACCTAAAATCCATGTCTGCCAATCCAGGTCTGCCAGCAAAATCCATATTTTGCTGTATGTCTGCTGTGTGCCCATACAGCAGGCTACAAGCACATATGGGGTATTTCCTGAATGGAGAGAAAATGGGGAACACATACTGGGGTGAATTTTCTCTATTAACCCCTTGTGAAAGTGAAAAATTTGGGTCTGCTAATAATTTTTCATTTTTTACAAATTTGTGCTTTGAAATCTTTTAACAAGTGTTTCTGCCTTCTGTGAGACACCTGTTAGCTTAGAAGTATCCTTTCCACCACTTAAAATGTTCATACGGGGGTGCTCTTTCCAAAATTGGGTTATTTCTTGAGGTTTTTAATTTCTGTGGACTCTTGGAATTTTTTAATGCGACATGGCTAGAGATGAGCGAGTCGAAGCTGACGTAAGTGGAATTCGATCTGAATTTCAGGAATTATTCGATTCTGAATTTCAAAATCTGAATTTCCTGCGTCACTCATGAAATCTGAATTTCCTTGCAAGTAATTATCAAGTATTATAATTATTCTATTTTTTTGTTTTAAAAGCAAAGTAATATAATCGCATAGCGAATTAAACACAGCTGTCTCTATAGTCAACCTTCCTATTTGATTGCTAGAATTATGTGAGTTGATGAATATGGAGCAAAAACGAAGATGGAGAATACTTTGTTATCTTCGCTTTTGAGGAATATGATGAATACATTAATCATCTTTCAGCTAATTTCTACTAGTCCAACCATAGTAAACCAGGTCTAAGTTGAAATCGCAATCCGATTAATATAACTAGAAGTAATCGCGATTACGATTTCAATCTAGAGCTGGGTTTCTAATCGGGTCAGCTTGCTAGAATTAACGAAGTTAACTTAATATGGAATATAGCAGTGCTGCTGAAATCGTAATGCGATGACTTCAAGTTATCTTAATCGAATTGCGATTTTAACTTAGCACTGCTATATTCCATATTCAGTAAACTTTGTTAATTCTAGCAAGCTGATCCATTAGAAACCCAGCTCTAAGTTGAAATTGCAATGCGATTAATATAACTTGAAGTCATCGCATCTGCGATTTCGACTTAGACCTGGTTTACTATGGTTGGCTTGGTAGAATTAGTGAATATGACATGATGTATTCTCTTGCAATCAAATAGGAAAGTTGACTATAGAGACAGTTGTGTTTAGTCGCTATGCGATTATATTTCTTTGCTTTTTTAATAAATAGAATAATTGCAATACTGATAATTATTATAATTATTCTATTTATTAAAAAGCAAAGTAATACTAATCACATGGCAATTAAGCACAGCTGTTCTACAGTCAACTTTCCTATTTGATTGCTAGAATTAGTGAAGTTGATGAATAGGTAGCTAAAACGAAGATGGAGAATACTTCTGCAGCGTACTCAAGTTAGGGTTCAATAGTGTTCCTGGGTGTTGTAGTGCAATTATGACCACTAACCTGGGACAGGCTGACTCTCTGGTACTTCTGCTAGGACAGGTAGTTATAGGTAGAGTTCGTGACGCCAGTGCCAATTAACGGTGGCACACCGTTTGTTGATAGTAGGAATAATTGAGGAACCACGTTGTAATAAAACAGAACTTGAACTTTACTGAAGCTTTGGTGGTAATCATACATGGACATAGATGGAAGCGCAGTTCCTTAGAAGACGGTTGGTTTCAGTACAGTTACAGGTTATGGTTACATACGGCAGTCTCTACATAGCAAGGTGATTCTCAGAGGGTTAAAACACAGGACTCTTGCAGTACAGGCGGCTTGCACTCTCTACCTGTCTGATCCTGGAACATGGAAACTATCCTCCAAGGCCCCAATGCCCTCTATCTGGCTTATATCCTTGGGACTATAATTACTGAGTACCTCCTCTGGTGTCTTTAGTACCTCTTGCTTTACTGTTCTTCTGCTCTGCCTTCCCTCAGCTTCCTTAGGCTGGTTAACCAGTGGTGCTCCTGCAGGATCCTTATCCTGTTTGCAACTACGGACTCAGGAGAGGAACCTTCTTCTTGGATCTGGAGCCGGCTACAGGGACTGCAATACCCTCTCCTAGGTCTGCAGGCTCCTAGGCCTGCACTGCCTTCTCAGGCTCATGGGCCTGGACTAGATCTCGACAGGCTCAAGGCCTGAGCTTAGAACTTCACAGGCTCATGGCCTGGACTGAACTAACCTTGCTTCCCTGACTGGGCCTATATAAACTAGGGCTCCCTAGCTCCCTCTACTGACCTAGAGCTGGAATGACATCCCTAGCAGGCCTGCACATAGCAAATAACAGTAACAGGGAAATACATAGAATTACATTACATTGAAAATAATTTATATCAACCTCCCCATAAATGAGGGGAACAACAACACACAAGTGACCCTTCTGTAGTGATGGGAATTACAGCTCCCGTACACTACATACCCCGCCGCTTTAAGCTGAGTACAACCTCGTACTCCAATAGGGCCCGGCCAACTGGAACTTTCACCTGAAATACAAAAGGAAACATGCAGGCATCCATAGTCATACATATCAGTATCATCTGCATTGACAATTATATCAGGTCCAGCTGGCAAAGGAGAAGTGCGGTGACAAGGGGCGTCGTTCTCTTCTTTCAGGATAGTGAATAGAACTGGGGCGCTGACCTGGCACAGCGAATGAAAAGGGAATACCAGGATAGTCCATGACAGTGTACAGTACAGTAGGTCCATAATAACATATAAAATTTGGCTCACACTTAGGGAGTCCGTGGAAATGAATATCACAGAGGCTCGCACATGGGGAGTCCATCTCTGGGCACATTGACTTGAATAAAAAGTAATAAATATAGTCAGCAGCACATACATAATACTGACATCACAGGACTCTGACAATACCAGGGCCACGTTATCCTGGCAAGTCCTCCGTACCCTTAAAGTGCTGACATAAAAACTCCTTTTCAACCTGAAATGGGGGTTAAAAAGGGGAAAAGGTGCAATATAAAAGCACAACTTGGACTTGTGAAGATTTCTTTTTTCAAACGCAGGCAGGGTGTCCCGAAAACAGATAGGATAGGCTGGGAGCAGTGGTTCCACAGTGGCAACTTAACTTCACAACAGTGCCACCGGGCGTGGAGAACTGGCAGTCAGCTCCACCAGCCTGTCAACATAGGGGACAGCTCCTGCAACAAGCATGATGTCCCTGTGAGGTTCAGCAAAATGGCCTAGCAGGCCTGCTCACAGGTAGGTGTCGTACTCCTCTGGCTCATCCTCAGAGGACTCATCACAGGGCCTCCACAGCAATTGTTCTGGCCTAGCAGGCCATATTTGGAAACCGTCACCCTGTACAATTTTGATAGGAGGAGGCTTTTCCAGAGCAGCCTCCAATTCTGCATCGGTCCTAGGCAAAGGGACCCACTGAACACACCTAGCGTAGCTGAGCTTCTCCACTCGGTATACTCTCATCAGTAGTGACTTTATAGCCGACGATCCGCTTGCAGGCGGCTTCAGTGGAGGTACTTTAACTCTTTCAGGACTGACCACTGCCAGGCGTCGGGCTTCAGCGCAGACCTCGGACCTTTTGCAGCTCGCCTGAACCTCCCGCTCTTTCTCCCTCCGCACTGCCTCAGGAGGTGGATAAGGGTCAGCAGGTCTCTGCAGAATAATGGGTTCCCAGAACACGTTGGGCCCCAAAAAGATCGGGCTGTGCAGGTACGTGGAGCGGGTCGGCTTGGATCCCGAATCCTCATCTAGGGCTGGCAGCGCACACTCATCATCATCTTCCCAGGTCTCAGGCCGTACCCTGGGGCGGATAACTGCGGTGGCGTACGGTCCTCTCAAGCCCTCCGCTGGAGTGTGCTCCACTATTTCGCCCATAATTAAATTGTGCAGGCGATCGGGCAGATAGTGGCGCTTCACTGAGCGCCTATTAACATAAAAGTCCCGGCCTGTACCCAGCTCCTGGATGAACCCGAACCCTCGGGCCTTATCGAATGCCACTACAATGCCTCGGCGTCGCTCTAACTGCGGCTTACCCTGGAACGGGTCTTCCTGGATCGACTTCGCCATTTCCTCGAACCGCTTCTTCCGAGTGGTAGTCTTCCGCGCAACCGCGACCTGCAGTTCGGCCATCAATGTCGGCCATTGCGGGTGCCGACGGCGGATCGCACTTCGGTCCGGTGACTCTTCTTCCGGTCCGGTTGTCCAGGCCGGAGGATCCCAGGCCTCCGGTGTTGGGGAGACTGGTGGAGTGGCGCCCCACTCCCACGTGGGCTCTGGCTCAGGCATCTCAGCACTCGGCGTCGCCATCTTCTTCAGTCTTTCCGCAGCTCCTCTCAGGCTCCTCCTCGGGCTGGGCAGATCTCGCCTGGTCTCAGGCCCGCCCCTAGGTATCTCGCAATAGGGTAGGCGGCCACATTATAATCCACAAAGGTAGGCGGTATCCCAGGGCAGCTTTCTCCTCCCTCTTGGAGGGTTTTGGCGCCAACTTTTCGTGCCACTGAGGACAGTGATGGCGCAGAGAAGAATTCCAACAGCGCCGGCGGCCATCTTGGGCGCCATGATGCAGCTATTCACTGAAAGCAAGCAGGATTGTAAAAAGTCCACAAAAATACACTTTGATTTGGCGGTTTTCTTCCTCTTGATAGCGCAACACTGCACATCGCTTTTTGGAGGTTTTAGGCACACCTTTTTGCACGTTTTTCAGTCCACAAAGTCCACTTTAAATAAACAGGCAATTTGTCACTTTGGTCACAGGGCAAACTGGATAAGGCACAAAGTTCACGCTTCTTGCACTAGAAAGCGTGCGTATCCTGTTCGTGACGCCAAAAGAGAGGTGCAGCGTACTCAAGTAAGGGTTCAATAGTGTTCCTGGGTGTTGTAGTGCAATTATGACCACTAACCTGGGACAGGCTGACTCTCTGGTACTTCTGCAAGGACAGGTAGTTATAGGTAGAGTTCGTGACGCCAGTGCCAATTAACGGTGGCACACCGTTTGCTGATAGTAGGAATAATTGAGGAACCACGTTGCATTAACACAGAACTGGAACTTTACTGAAGCTTTGTTAGTAATCATACATGGACATAGATGGAAGTGCAGTTCCTTAGAAGACGGTTGGTTTCAGTAAGTTACAGGTTATGGTTACATACGGCAGTCTCTTACATAGCAAGGTGATTCTCAGAGGGTAAAACACAGGACTCTTGCAGTACAGGCGGCTTGCACTCTCTAACTGTCTGATCCTGGAACATGGAAACTATCCTCCAAGGCCCCAATGCCCTATATCTGGCGTATATCCTTGGAACTGTAATTATCAAGTACCTCCTCTGGTGTCTTTAGTACCTCTTGCTTTACTGTCTTCTGCTCTGCCTTTCCTCAGCTTCCTTAGGCTGGTTAAACGTGGTGTTCCTACTTCTGTAAATACGGACTCAGGAGGGAACCTTCTCCTTGGATCTGGAACCCGGTTACAGGGACTGCAATGCCCTCTCCTAGTCTGCAGGCTCCAGGCCTGCACTGCCTTCACAGGCTCATGGCCTGGACAGGCTTGAACTAGACTGACAGGCTCAAGGCCTGGGCTTAACTAACTTTCCTTTCCCTGACTGGGCCTGATATATAAACTAGGGCTCCCTAGCTCCTCTACTGACCTAGAGCTGGAATGACATCCCTAGCAGGCCTGCACATGACAATATAACAGTAACAGGGAAGTACATAGCATTACATTACATTGAAGATAATTTATACCAACCTCCCCATAAATGAGGGAACGACAGCACACAAGTGACCCTTCTGTAGTGAAGGGCATTACAGCTCCCGCTCACTACACTTCATTATCTTCGCTTTGAGAAATATGACATATACATTCGCATATTCATCATCTTCGCTAATTCTAGATATCAAACCAATAGGAAAGTAGCCTCATCCTATTGGTCCTATGGGCTCCCTGTGACTGCAGGGCACAACCAAACAACATTCTCGTGTGGCCATGCTGTGTTCAATTGCCACATGACTGTCTGGGCCATAGAGGGCTCTATTTAAACTAATAAAGACAACATTGTTTAGGTGGTCTGCATTGTTAATGAAGGAGGGAGGGGGCGTTGGAGTATAGATTGAGAGTCCAAATTAGTGTCTTTTTTTTGTTTTCATTACTTGGGGAGCTGACCAGGACTGTTAATAAAGTAATCTGTAAAGCTATGTCACACATTGTGGCCGTATCACAGCCAGATACCCCTTAACAGTGTCCTCCACAGATCCCCATAACAGTGTGTCATCCACAGATCCCCATAACAGTGTGTCACCCACACGTTCCCATAACAGTGCGACATCCACAGATCCCAAATAACAGTGTGTCATCCACAGATCCTCCATAACAGTGTCACCCACAGGTCCCCATAACAGTGTGTCATCCACAGGTCTCCCATAACAGTATCCTCCACAGGTCCCCCATAACAGTGTGACATCCACAGGTCTCCTCTAACAGTGTGACATCCACAAGTCCCCCATAATAGTGTGTCACCCACACGTTCCCCATAAAAGTGTGCATGCGCAGCATTATCTCCATTCACTGCTATAGAATTTCATAAAATAGCAGAGCCAGTGATCAGCTATTATCAGAACACTCATAGCGTAATAGAGGATGACCGTGTATGCCCATTGTGCTCTCCCTTCACTTCAGGGTCCCGGATGGGACAGCTCCTTTTTAGCTTGTGTTTTTATAAACTACACCATGGAAAAACAGAAGTGCCCAGGCTATTCATAACAGCGTGGTCCATGTCCACAATTCCCATTGAAAATGGGAATGAATGGAAATCCACGCCAAAACTGCACTAAAAAGTTTTCAATAAAATTAGTCAGAAAAAACACAAAAAAACCTGATGCAATTCTGCAATAGGTTTTTTTAGGCACAGAAAATACTCTGTGGGAACATAACCAAAGAGGCTGCAGGATCAGCAGCTTACAGTTAAGAGGCTAAAGAGATATAAGGTGGCATTCTATACTCAGCTGCTGTGGTTACAACCGCTGTCCGTGCCTACAAAGTTCTATCAAACTGCTAGTCAAATATTTCAGGATATTGGCCCCACTTTCAATTTTCCCAGGGTCATACCTTTCACAGAATTTATGTAGAACAGGGTTCAGTAGGGGAGGTTACAGTCTGGGTAATAGTAACAATCCTATTACACTTTGCTGCACTGACTGGGGATCCAAATAGCCATTATACTGCTCTGTAATTCCAGCAAATCGCTTCTTGTTATTGGGCTGCAAGTATTGTTTGATACAGACATTAACAGGGTTTATTACAAGGAAATATTTCTACAGTATGTCTTATTTGCCCTTGTGCGGTACAGTTATATGTTGTAAAAGTACATATAGGGTTCGGACCGCGCGTGTATATATAGGCGGTATAAAACAGTTTTTCCCCTTCAGAAACGTATCGAGGTCTGCAGATGTCCTATAGGTGGATATCCTGCAAATTGGTGGAAGGATACAATAGTGTAAATCCGTATGGTTATACTGCCCTGCAGTGCACAGATTGTACTTACACGGCACTTTGCTGACAATAGGCGTATCAAAGGAGTGCCCTTTAGTTGGTTTAATTCCTCGTGGCGAAGGTCCACGTTCACACACCGATACACAGGGCTCAACAGCGGACTTGACTGCAACCAACACCAGGTGAGTCTGCTAGTGTTCCCAACTTCTTTTCATTCAAAGATTCCTGTGGATACAAGTGGCTCCCACCGTAATGAAGCTCCGATGACTATTTAAAAAATTTATTCAGTACATACTTACAAACATGCACTTTAAAATCGTATTATAAAATCCCAGTGTCTTTTCCTTTGCCCGACCCAGGTTTCGCTCCTTGAGCTTCGTCAGGGGCACATCTCACTCCCCCCTCTCTTTTATTCATCAGGTTAGCAACAATCAGACACCTGATGTGTCACTCAAAACTCCTCCTCTTTTCTTTTTTTTTACTTCACCCTACACTTGTATCTCTTTAATGGGAAAACGCAGATCCCTAAGTCCAAATTCACATGGAGACAGTTGTCCTGTCAGCTTCTGGTGCTAACTTAAAACTGCCTGCAAATCAAAATCTAAGTTCAGGCCCCCGGGTTGCAGCGTACTCAATTCATATATCCACCTGCTGTATGTTGTAAAGACCTTTTGCCGTGTATTAGTGGCAAAAGAAAAATATTTTTGCTGTTCAGCAGTTTAGTTATATGTTAAAAAGCCTTTTTGTGGAGTGTATAAGTGGAAAAATAAGGGCCTATTTGCTGTTCAGCAGTACAGTTATATATTGTAAAACCCTTTTTGCTTATTAGCCGTTGTGTGGTGAAATGAGAAAATTACAGACTTTTCTGTGGTGTTTTAATTTCATTTATTTATTTGATATAACACTCTGTGGGTCACTCTGTGGTCTCCTCAAGTTGCTGTGACCTCCACGCTATGTCACCTTGCCACTCTGTGGTCTCCTGATGCTGTTGCTGCCACCTCCACACTCTGTCATTGTGCCGCTATGTGGCCACCTGATGTAGACACCACCGTTTATCATTGCGCCACTGTGTGGTCTCCTCATGCTGTTTTCACCTCACCACTACGTCATTGTGCCACTCTGTGGACTTCTCATGCTATTCCCATCCTCCCCACTTCGTGACTGGGACACTAATTTGGACTCTCAATCTATACTTCAACGCCCCCCCCCCCTCCTTCATTAACAATGCACAACATATCCTGTGTGTGTAGCAGCTGTAAGGCCTGCATGGTTCCATCAGAATTGGCTTCTGATTTAGTAGCCAAAAGCAGGAGTGGGTACAAAACACAGAAGACATGCAAATATTCCATTCATGTGTCATCTCTTTTTTAGATCCACTCCTGTTTGTTTTGGCATTAGCAATACTGATGGATTACTGACCAAATGCTGACGGAGGCGGATGCTCCACAGACAGGATACGTTTTTTGCCGATTATTGTTCTGGCGGATCAGAGGAAGGGCAAATTAATCAGTGACTTCAACACAAACTTACTGTTGACACCCTCTACACTCTTTCGGGGGGGCTCTACTTGTATAAGCGTTTAATAGAACAGGTTCTGTGGACATCTATGTTGAATCTGCTGCTGACGGTGTAAATGGAGTGTGCTTCTTCTTTACACTAATATCGATCTGTAAGGCTGAGTTCATACTTGAGTTATTTAAGTAGGTTTGACCCCATGACTGTCCAAATAGGTGAAGTGAGCAGTGATTCTAATAGCGACGCCTGTCATCTGAATGTCATACTGACTCACAGTATTATTTCACTACCAAAGCACACTCCCTATGTGTGTTACTGCAAGGCACAGTGTTCTACATCACTATAAAGGCTCTATGCAGCCAGGAAATAGCCGTTTTTTAACGCGATTTGCCGCAAATAAATTCGTATCAAAGCAAATCATTTCGGAAAATTTGGCGAACCGGCCGAGTCGAATTTTTGAGAAACTCGCTCATCTCTAGACATGGCACCTAAAATCAATGTCTGCCAATTCAGATTAGCTAAATCCATATTTTGCTGTTTGACTCTAGAGCCCTGCTGTGCGCCCATACGTCATTTTTTTTAGCACATATGGGGTTTCGCCGTATTCAGGGGTAAATGGGGAACAAAATGTGAAGTGAATTTTGTCCTGTTACCCTTTGGGAAAGTGAAAAATGTTGGTGTAAAGCATCATTTTTTAGAAAAAAAATGCATTTTTTTATTTTCACTGCCAAGTGTTTCCTAATTCTCAAACACCTTTGAGGTCAAATTGCTCACTACACACCTTGAAAGATTTTTTAAAGGGTGTAGTTTCCAAAAGGGTCACTTTTTGGGGGTTTCCACTGTAGGGCCACCTCAAGGTGTCTTCATATGCAAAATAGCTCCCAATTACCATTCCAGCTAAATCCACTCTCCTAAAGCCAAATTGTGCTCCTTCCACTCTGAAGCCTGCTGTGCACCCATACATCATTTTTGGAACACATATGGGGTGTTACCATTTTCGGGGGGAAATGGGGAACAAAATGCGAGGTGCATTTCATCCTGTTACCCTATAGGAAAGTGAAAAATGTGGGTGTAAAGCAATGTTTTCTAGAAAAAAATCATATTTTCATTATGAGCATCTAAGCTTATCTACTTCTTATGGCCAAGCCGAACATTTATGTTTATGGAAGGGGTTGGTGTTAGCAAACATCTAGCACATGCCCGCGGCCAGCTTTTCCTTCTAAAAATATTTGAATTTGATCAAATTGTTTACTTGGCTAGATGCCTTTGATGTATAATATATGCCCTTGTGACCATAAGAACCTGACCAATTGTGCTAATTGAACTCGTATACTCTAAATGAAAACAAAGACATATGATGAAATGTTCTGTGATTGGTTTTACAGGAACCAGCTAACTATTCTTAATGGCAACAATTAACTGATACATTACAATGTAATTTCCTGATCTTATTTATACAATATAATAAATGGCCTAAATATGGGAAAACACGGTAAATCAGCAAATCCAGGTGGAAGCCTTCAAAGCCCCCAGATTAGAATTTACAGTGTTTCATGCTTCTGGACTCAAATGGTCATTAGTTAGCAGTGTACTGTAAACAAGTAACAGGCCGTGCATCTATGCAGTGTATACAAAGCAGAATGTGTTTTAACTATTGTTATACCTCTTTCCTCTACAGCTACATCTAATAGCTCTTTAGAGGGTGTGGATAACCTGCAAGCAGGTGTATGTGTAACTAAAGCCATGAAGATCCTTATAAAGGTTGAGCAAGGTGAGAAACTTTACTAAACTTTTTTTTATTTCTACTAATTTCATGTGACTCAAATCCATTATATTGTGTTTCCACTGTAGGACCACCTCAGGGTGTCTTCATATGCCACATAGCTCCCAATTATCATTCCAGCTAAATCCGCCCTCCACTCTGAAGCCTGCTGTGCGCCCATACACCCGTTTTTGAGTACATATAGGGTGTTTCTGTAAACTCCATAATCAGGGTAATAGATTTGGAGTTGTGTTTGGCTGTTAACCCTTCATGTGTTGCAGAAATTTTTTTATTAATATTTAAAATCTGCTAAGAGAAGTGAAATTTAGAAATTGTATTCCCATTTTCCATTAATTCTCGTGGGACACCTAAAGGGTTAACAAAGTTTGTAAAATCAGTATTGAATAGCTTGAGGGTGTAGTTTCTAAAATGGGGTGATTTAGGGATGGTTTTTAATGTGTAAGCCCCACAAAGTGACTTCATAACTGAACTAGTCCTTAAAAATTGGGTTTTGGAAATTTTCTTTAAAATTTTAAGATTTGCTTTGTGGGAGTCGCTCTGGTAGATAGCAGTGCGGGTGCAGTATAGAGGCAAAACAGGGAGTCCAGATAGTGCAATAAACAGTGTTTTATTCACACTTGCACAAAATAAAACAGTCTCTTGGTGTTAATTCACACACTAAGAAATCAAGCAGAAAAACAAGACAGTCCAAAACAGGCTCCAGTCACCTGGGAGGTTTTTAGTTGCAGGTTCACACCTGGCTGTCAGTCCAGCCGTAAGACAAGCGACGTCAGGCTTCCAGGCCGTCTGCACTCCTCCTTGCTGGGCTCTTGCTTCCTGCCCAGAGAACTTCCAAACTGAAATGAATCCCCAGCCTAACAGCAGCACCAGGATAATCACCTCCTCCACACCCAGCTGCTGGCTGTGTTATAAAGGCCCGGGAAAACCCGGCCTGGACCGTGGGGAGTAGGCACCCACCCAACTCTTTGCCTACTCCCAGTAAGAGCCGGCCCGGATTGGCTTTGCAGCCAAACTAAATAGCAAGGTGTCAAGCAGCACTAGCTGCTGCTGACACACCAAAAATCCGGCTCTTACCTCACCGAGGCCAGGAACCTCGGTGACACGTACCTCCCGTCGACCACAGTACCTTGCACCTTACCACAGCTTCTAAACTTCTAACCTCCCAAAAAATAAAATATCATCTTCAAAATGATCCAAACATGAAGTAGACATATGGGGATTGTAAAGTAATAACTATTTTTGGAGGTATTACTATCTATTTTAAAAGTAGAGAAATTTAAATTTGCAAATTTGCAAATCTTTCCACGTTTTTTGCTAATTTGTTATTTTTTATACATAAAATGAAATATTTTGACAGTGTCATGAAGTACAATATGTGACGAGAATACAATCTCAGAATGGTCTGGATAAGTAAAAGTGTTTTAAAGTTATCACCACATAGAGTGACACATGTCAGATTTGTTTAAAATGGCCTCGTCCGTAAGGTGAAAAATGGCAGGGTCCTGAAGGGGTTAAACATTTAAAAATAATGTTTTAGTTGAAACCATGCTCTTTGTCATTATTGGACTTATAGGTTTTGCAGTATGATTTCAACAATGTTTATGAATACTTTGATTTAGGGGAAACTGATATATATTCAAAAAATTTTGGAAAAGGTGTGAATTGTATTATTTACATTAGTACTGAGTAAAATGCTTTGAAAATAATTACATTTAGTAGTTGTTTTAAAGCTGGTAAAGAATTTGAAATATTCAGGTTCAAACTAATCAACTGTCCTGGGAATACGTTTTCTGTTTTACAGCAGAATTAAAAAAGTTAGAAATGTGATTTTAGTGATTTTAAAGATAAGCTTAATGATGTCCTTAGAGATAGATTTGCATGCAGAATATACTGTACCGAAAATACAGTATCTAAACAAGACTCTTCACTAAGTTATTGAAATATACTAAAGACATGCAAATATACAGGAGAGAACTTGCTATAGAGCTTTTTTTTTTTTTACCTTTTCTTTATAAGCTGGATTGATGACCTTACAAGTTTCTGCAGACTTCAAATAGCCATAAAAAATAGATTAAACATATCATAGACAAACATTGAAGAACTCCTCAGTCAAATACAACTCCTCAGTCAAATACAAGAGGTCATTTTCATTGTATATGCAGTAACACCTAGTTGTATATAGTGATCTAATGGCACATTAGCAGAGATAAGCAATGTTTTCTAAAGTAAAAAAAAAAATACTATTTACTAATATAAAAATAATGAAATAATAGAGAATAAAAAAAAAAAAAAGAAATATGTATACTAGCATATAAATATAACCAACTGGTGACAAAACCGTTTGCAATATTCGAGCTACACAAAGAAACAAGACCCATTTGTCACAATTCTTATGTCCAACAGACAAAAATAAATTCTCTATGACTACAATGCTAAATCAAAATTAGTATAATCATTCCAGCACATAATCAAAAAAACAAGATCGGCGGGTTTAGACACCCGGCACTTCTGCTGAATTAAATCTGTTTGAATTGGAGCCGACGCACAAATGCGAGCACTGCTTGCTCTTCATTACACTACGTGTCATCTAACCTGTAGCGGTGGCGTAGTGTAATTACAAGTGCTCACTTCATTCAAGTGAATGGAGTGAGTATTTGTAATTACACTGCACTTCCGAGACGATGGGCAGTGTAAAGAAAAGGAAGCAACTCTCGCATGAAGCGCCGCCTCCTCTTCTAACAGGTGATAAGTGGGGGTGCTGGGTGTCTGATCGCTGTCGATATTATATTGATGACCTATCCTGAGGATAGCTCATCAATATAAACAGGCTGCACAACCCCTTTAAGTATTTATACCTGGATTTATTTATTTATTTATTTTTTTAGAAATCTGATTGATTATAGAATGCAACAATACTGATGATTTATATGCCTTTCAGGGTTGGGAAAAGATGGCCAAACCCTCCTGTGGTTGTTGTCATGGATGTCATTGTTAACTTTATAAATGAAAGTAACTGTTAAATTAGGATAACTCGGATATGTAAGGTCTGACACAAGTGAAGCTTAACAACTTATACTTTTTGCCAAATTGCCAGGGGTGTTTATAAGGTTTCAAAGATTTGGGGCCCAAACCTTGTATGTGCCAAATTCTTGAAGTAACCACCACACACACATAACTTAGCACAAAGGACATATTTTAGTTGCTGGATAGACACTACCAAAGATACAAAACTATACATTACTACATACCTCTCATATCCAGTGCCTCCCCAGTGACATCTCCTCTGATGTAGACATAGTTTTTTTCTGTTCTCCATTTGGCCCACAATGACTTATTCCAGCTGCATCTCATCTCTGCAGAGTCTACCACGCAGACATCTTAGGTTCCTAACTTTTCTATCCTCCTCCCTACCCTGGTGCACCAACAGTATTAACCTGCTGCTACATCCAATTCAGTGCATGCTGTGCTTCCCAATGTCATCAAATGTTATACTGCAGAAATAACAGTGCAACACAGATAGCCCCCTAGTAATAAAAGTCCCACAATAGCAATAACTCTCTCCCAAAGTGCCCTCATTAGTAATAATACTCCCTACAATGCTCCCAATAATGATAATGTTCCCCTAGAGTGCCTATTATAGTTGTGCCCTCCATATTGTGTCCAATAATAATACCCACCATAGTGCAGTAGTAGTATTACACAAGTATTGTGCCTCAGAAATTATAATGTCCCCTATAGGGCCCCTAGTAGTTACTCTATAATACCACCATAGGGCCCCTATTAGTTATAATGCCCTTAAAGTAACCCCAATAGTTACTCTATAATGTTCACCATCATTTTCCCTGAAATGGAGTTAAAAATTAAAAAAATCATGCTTACCTTATCCATTTGAGCATAAAGAGGCCACCGTGGCCATCTTGCTTGAAGACCCCAAGATGGCGGCCTCTTCGCGATCAAATGGATAAGGTAAGTACAATTTATTTTTATTTTTTTATTTGCAAGCACTAAAATGTTTTAATATTGATCTCAGATGTCTTGATCAGCGATGAGCGCGGCATCTGAGGGGTTCACTAATGGGGGCGGGGAGGATTGTAGCAAAATTGCTGTTCCCTGTCATCACAAACTGAATTTTTTGTAAAATTTGATAAAGCAGAAGCTGAATCGAATTTTAGAAAACTTGCACATCTCTAGTATTTTCTACTGTATAGTGCAGCAATTGTTTTGAGAAGGACCTATATTGTACAAAGAATCTTGGAAACATATATTTTAGGAAATTACACAACGTCCTTAGTATGTTAAACGACCCTAGAAGTTCAATTTTACTATGAAAATTTGCTGAGAGTCTTAAATTAAATAATATACAAGAGACTATTAGTTCAATTTCTTTTTGATTACATCAAATATTTTTCTTTAGTTTTACTTTGTGAGTCATCTTGAAATTGCTATTTCTTGCTGTTACAGCCCTACATATTATATTCTAAAATAGATAATGTGCAAGCTTTTTATATGTTCTATAAATATGTTTTCATCAAGCACCTTTCATCAATTGCAATGACAGTGCCAAAGTTCTAGGCAAATTATATATATTTTTCTCAACTCTTACAAAAGAAGAAGAATACAGAGCAAGTAAGTATTTTGAAATATATTACTCATGCTAAGAATGAGTTCTCTACACTTTATCCCTCCCAAAATATAATAGTAAAATTAGTAATATATAAATAAAAGTATAACAGCATCTACATACTTCAAGGTTGAAAAACAGATGTTAGGCATTGTGTAGACAATTTTTGGAAGGTATTTGCTGGGAAGATTGCCTGAAGGAATACCTCCAATGGAAGTGTAGGCACATAATGGCTTACAGTATATCACCCTTTTGTTAAAAAAATAAAAAAGTACAATGCAGTATACATTTTTACAGTGGCCCACTATGTACTTTAATATTTCAGTACAGTTTAAAAAAGTATACCAACATATAGTAGCTGAATGGAGGCCAAAAGAGGACAGTCTTTTGTTCCTCATTGGTATAATGGAGCCCTTTGGTTACATTTAAGTGTATGTTTGATGCTTTGTCTGACATTGCCACCAAACTCTATAATAGACATTTTTGGTAGATCATTCCTTATTCCATTAGTAATATGCAAAATAAATGTGGAGCCCCAGTATTGGGTCTACAACACAATGAAGGATAGATATCCCTCAAAGGAAGGAAAACCGGTGTAAAGGGGTGTCTCCATTACCAAATCCACCATATTAAGTGGCCCCTATGTCAAGATCCCACTTTTTACAAGCTTTAAGGATGTGACTGGGAAAACCTAAGCCAGTTATCCATCCACAGCCAGCTGTTTCCAGGTATTGCCACTCATCAGTGTGGAGTAGGATTCTGGCTAACCGGGAGCAATGCCTTGGAGACTACTCAAACAAAACAATAGCTGATCTTAGGGAGACCAGCCACAAAAACACTGCGGAGCCTCAGTTAAGAGTCTCAACACAGCAATCCAAAGTGCAAAGCTCCCTGGGAAACAGTAATATGCAAAATAAATGTGGAGCCCCAGTATTAGGTCTACAAAACAATAAAAGCCAGATATCCTTCAAAGGAAGGAAAACCGGTGCAAAGGGGTGTCTCCATTACAGAGATCACCAAATCCACCATATTAAGTGGCCCTTATGTCAAGATCCCACTTTTTACAAGCTTTAAGGATGTGACGGGGAAAACCTAAGCCAGTTATCCATCCACAGACAGTTGTTTTGGGGTGTTGCCCCTCATCAGTGTGGAGTAGGATTCTGGCTAACTGGGAGCAATGCCTTGGAGACTACTTAAACAAAACAAAAGCTGACCTCAGGAAGACCAGCCACAAAAACACCATTAGTGTATTACACACAGTATATTCAAGTGAATAACCATGGACTGATTCAGCTACCTGCGTGTAATTGTTTCTGGAGTCAACGCTACTAGTTAAAATCAAAAACTAATTTTGTTGATAATTGCGTAAAAGAATTACTGTTTTTTGTCCCCATAAAAGACAAAGGAAAATTATGAGTATTACATTGTCACTTTATTTATCAAGCTAATATTTGTCATTGAAGTTTAAGATCAATAACATGACAACTATTATAGCAAACGTTCATAAATCATCAGGGCAGAATTAATTGGAACTACTGACGGCTCTATTTTTCTTATGAAAGTAAAAGAGAGATATTCCAAAGCTGAGTCATTGTCATAATTACTATCTATTCTATGTCATGTAAAGAAACGAATAAATGACTGCAGTGCTTACTGTCTTTAAAGTGGTAAACTAGAATATGGACAGTATTATTGTTAGGCATGTATAACAGTATTTTATCTTGACAGAGTTGTACATGAAGACAGAGGTATCAGGATATCATTTGTCATTGAACTGTTTCTTTGGTTAGAGAAGAGGTTTTCTTGGAAGACAGTATTTTTGACTGAAGGCTGCAATGTAATGACATACAGTGGCCTAATTCCACAGAAGCCTCCCATTGGAAAAAATAAGCTGTTAAAGTTCATGTACTATTGAGTAGTGTCAAAAGACCCTCAAAGCCAGAATCCAATTTATGTTAGCTAAGCTGAGGCATGAAAACGAAGGGCTACCAAAGAATATAACCTTAAACTCCCTAAAGGGATCTAATCTTTGCTAAGTTCATAGACAGAAAGGCATGCAAAAGGCGCCAGGCCAAAGAATAATCCAGAAACATAGTAAACATAGTAACAGGTAAGCTAGAGGCCAGGACTGGAGGAATATGACAGTGTCAGATGAGGTACAGAAACAAAGTCAGGGAAGAATCCAAAATCATAATGCAGGAAGCACCACAAGTATTTTGAAAACTAAGCAGGGAGCCAGGCAAAAATGAAAACAGGGACAAGGTCAGGAGACAAATCAATATAGCAGTACACAATAGCAACTGGAGTTTGTTTGTGCCTTGAATGCCAAGAAAGGATTATGAGGGACAGCTGGGTTTTATTAGCAACAGAACCCACTTATGAGAAAGTATCATTTTGCATAGCAAAACAAAATAGTTTGCAGAACTCTGCTAAGGCAACACAGTTTGTGTTTGAATAAAAGAGAAAAAGAGGGCGCTACATAGAATCCTGAAGAGGGAGGTAGCAAAATCATATACAATTGTGCTGAATCCCTCTGTTTAGAATAGTGGTCTACTATGCTTTCCTATACTGCAAAATCAGATGTATAAGCAAATACCAGTCTGCAGTATGTGAAAGGGGCACTTATTGGCGTTTTTTAGGTAATTGGGGGGCCAATAAATGTGTTCAGCTGATGCTGAGAGCCTGTATATAAGATGTACTGTAATTTAAACTATTAACCCCTTAAGGACGAAGGGCGTACATGTACGCCCTTCGTCTGCACTTTAAAGATGGCGCCCTCTGATGATTGCATCTTATAGTTCCCTATGGGAACTATAAGAAAGTGGTAAAAAAAAAAAAAAGTTTAAAAAATAAAAATAAAATAAAAAAATATAAAAATTCAAATCACCCCCTTTCCCCAAAATGAAAATAAAATAAATAAAAAATAAAAAATTACACATAATGGGTGTCGTAATGTGCGAAAACGCCCATACTATAATAATATTAAAAATATTCACCATATGGTAAACATAAAAACGAAAAAAAGCGTCCAAATGGCTAATTCGCCATTTTTGGACGCTTCCTTCCTAAAAAATTAATAAAAAGTGATCAAAACATCATACGCACCCCATAATGGTATCAACTAAAAGTTCAGATTGCCCCGCAAAAAATGAGTCCCTACACTGCTCCGTACGCATAATTACAAAAAAGTTATAGGGGTCAAAACATGGCGACAAAAAATAAAATAAAAAATTCCCACTTTTAATTTTTTTCACTATCAAAACGCAAGAAAAACTATACATATTAGGTATTGCCGGATTCGTACTGACCTGAAGAATAAAATTAACCAGTCAGTTTTATCGCAAATCGAACGTTGTAATTTAAAAACCCGTAAAACTGTGGTGAAATTGCTTTTTTTGCAATTTCACCCCATTTGGAATTTTTCTCGTTTCCCACTACATCACATGCAAAAATAAATGGTAGCGTTAAAAGTACAACTTATCCCATAAAAAACAAGCCGTCATATGGCTATGTGAGCGGAAATATAAAAATGTTATGGCTTTTGGAAGGCAGGGAGCGCAAAACAAAACGCAAAAATCCCAAAACCCCGGTCCTTAAGGGGTTAAGGGTGGGTTCACACTAGCGTTATGGAGTCTGTTATGACTTTGTTTTCCGTCTTGCATAACGGGACCCAGACGGATGCGTTATGTTTTCCCATAGACTTCTATTAGGACGGAGCAAAGCGGAATGCCTCTTAAAGGTTTCATTTTTCATTCCATCCTATGGATTCCGTTATTTTCCGTTATAACCCTGTTATAACGGAAAACCATAACGGACTCCATAACGCTAGTGTTAACCCACCCTAATATGCATTATAAAATACTGAAAATTTTGATAATAAAATTTTTAACTCAATAAGCTAATTAGTGCCATAGTGTCAAAATAATACTACTTATCTCCATCCTTTATCACCACACACACCAAGTGTAGTTCTCACTAAAGCCAGTCCAATATATGTTCAATAGATCTTCAGACACAACACCAGGTTAGCCGCCATAAAACAGTGAACTAGGGGGTGTAAATCCTGAATAGTCTCAAGGGGCAGTAGATAATAGCCACTTGGAAGTTTAATAAAGATTAGATGCAGACAGAGTGTATTTCAAATGAAGGAAGCATTATGGAGGGTGGCAGTGGAGTTGGGCAGAAGAAGTAGTTCTTTGATATAGGAAGACCAACTCCTACACCATGTTTGCAGCTGGGGTGTGGGGTTTGAGTAAAATGAAATCCACCAAAATAGAGTGCAGAAGGGGAGGCTATATCAGAGGGTTTGAACCATGTTTATGTCAAATCCTGGAAGGAAAGTTTGTGAGAGCTGAAAAGGTTGAAAATGTATGAGTTTGCTGCAGACAGATCGAGCATTCCATAATGCTTCTGTAAGAGGGACAGGGGAGCAGGGGCCAGGTGAATGGTTTTAAGGTTTGAAGGGCTGTAAAAGTTTGTGAAGGGAGATTGATAGTGGGAGGAAATATGATGGTGGGAATTTTTTGAGGAGGGCCAGGATTAGTGGATATATAGTTCTGTGAAAAAGTATTTGCCTCCTTACAGATTTCTTTTGTTTTTGCACATTAGTCACACTTAAATGTTTCAGATTTTTTTAAATGTGAATATCAGACACAGATAACCTGGGTAAATGCAAAATGCAGTTTTAAATTACGATTTCATTTATTATGGGAAAAATGATCCAGACCAACCTGCCCCTATGTAAAAAAAGTAATTGCCCTCTAAACAAAATAACTGGTTGAGCCACCCTTGGTGGTGACAACTGCAATCAAGCTTTTGTGATAACTAGCAATGAGTCTTTCATATCTCTGTGGAGGAATTGTGGGCCAACAGAGTTGTTTTAATTCAGCCCCATTGGAGGGTTGTCGAGCATGTACAGCCTCTATCAGATTTGCCTCTCCTGGGTCTAAGTCTACAACATTCAAGGTAATGTAGAATCCAGCTATATTGTACTCTGAATTAAAACTGTTTGGATGTTATGGTCTAACTTTTTGGGATTTTTTTTGGATTGTACTTTTGGGGGAGTGGCTTCCTCCATTTGGACCTTGAACTCCTGGCCATCTGCCCAGGGCTTTTAATCAGAGTATAACACCGTTTTTGTGTGGATGTTAATGCCAAAGGAGGTTTGGAACTTTGCAGTTATTGCTAATCCTAATCGTACATGTACTTGAGTGGCCCTGGTAGATCCTGGACTTGAAATTGTTCAATCATATTTGTTTACACTTTCGCTGATCTGCCTTGGTGAGCAGTGGAAATGCTGCCAAAAAATACCCAAAAATGCTAGCTATGTTAGCTTTCCCTATTGATTTTAATGGGGAACACAGCTAAAATCCACTTCAAAGAAGGAACATGTCACTTCTTAAACAGATTGCAAATCAGCAATATTTGCACATAGGGGTAGGGGTATTTTCCACATTGATGCCAAAGGAAAGCTGTTGTTAGCAATTTGATTGCAGACTGCGCTGTGGAAAATTACTGTGGAATCCGTAGTGTATTTTTGTCATGTGAATGTAGCCTCATAATAGCACAGTATTGATGGCTTCCACAAGGAAATTCTCAAATACATAAAAATTATAGTTTAATTTTTATTTTAAATGAATTATCTGATTTCACTTTGTTATTGATGTAGGATATTGTGTGCAGTTTCTGGAGAAATAAAAATTATTATTCATTTTAGATTAAGGCTGCAGTAATAGAATGTGAAATAAATGCATGTATGCACACATCTTTATATAGTCATTGTCGCCTTTGGATCAGAATTGAAGGTCCTCCTTTGCATTTTGCAACTCGTTGACATTTATTGAATACTATTCTCTGATCACAAGAATGTGGACCAATTATAAGAGCATATTTCCTTTTGATATACAGCTCGAGGGCAGATCTTTTGTTGATGGGGATAAGGTCACCTGTCATAAAATAGTATTTTCTGTCTAAAAATTTATACAAAACTAGTGAAAATTGTGAAACAGTTTAAAACCTGAAATGCGGATTCGAGCTGCTGACCTTTTCTTCAGCACAGTTAATACAGATAGCATCACTACAATGCTTGCTGTTTCTTCATCTTTTTACAAAGTCACACAAAAGCAGAGTTGAATGTCTGTGGCTAAAATGTTACAAAATATTTAGTTTAATAATTAGATGAATAGATCACTGAGCTTCATTGAATCCATGCTTAGTCAAAGCCTAAGTAGTCTAACATAGCTTTTAGCTTGACATTGGCTAATGTAGGCTTTAATGTGCTGCCAATCCTGCACTGTCATATCTATCTATACCTTGCTGGAGAATACGGATACAGAATAGACAATAGCCACTCTAGTAGAAGTTTTACTAAATATACTATACTTATATTTGAAGCAAGAGCAACCAAATTAATATACATCAAGCAGTACTATGAGATACTAACATAAATAGCACATTACTTGCTATATTAAAGGAAATGTGCCACCAAAACCTTGATCTGACAGTTAAAACCAGATAGTACCACATTTCCTTTTTATTTTATGATTACATATTTATTTATTTATTCTATTTCCTGAACATTATTACGGGGCGGCCATCTTGCCTGAGCTGTTCTTAACAGTATTTAAAAAGCATTAAAAAAATTGCTTTATGGCAGCCTCATGGACCATATACACAATGGTCAGGAGGGGACTTTATTGACTTTTATGGGAGAGTTTTCTAGGCACAGTCTGTGACCTATGCAGAGGTCATATCATTATAGTCAGGATTAGAATGACAGATAAGCAGATAACTGCATTAAAGTGATTTCTACAGACCAAGAAGTGACGCCTACTGTTAGGCTTAGTAGACAGTGTAAAAGCTGCAGGATTATATGGGTTTTGTTTAAACATATAATTGGCATAGAAAATTAAAAATAAAATCACCAAAATTATTAAAAAATATGTTAAACATTTGCCTTGCAGGGGTGCGTTTTTTTTTTTTTTTTTTTTTCTTCTCCTTTTTTATGTGATTAATGTCGGTCAGAATCCTTTCTTGGAATGTTAGAGGTCTCGGGGAGAGGGTTAAGAGACAAGCCATCATGGATGCAATAAAAAGAGTTCTCCCTGCCATTGTCTGCATAGTAGAAACCCATCTCACCAAGGAGACGGTGTCTCGTCTGACAGTAGGGTGGCAAGCTCAATCATATCATTCTACCTTTAGTAGCTCCTCAAGGGGAGTCTCGGTTTTAATCCATCATTCTATAGATTTCACGTTAATAGAGTCTTCCATAGATGATCAGGGAGATTTATTTTTTGTATGGTAGACTCTGTGGACGTGACTACACTCTGGCCTTTTTTTACATACCTCCGCCGTTTTCGGTTTATTCACTCAATCGGTTGCTGTTATTTTTGGAAAAGAGACCAGAGTGTCGACTTGTCCTGATGGGAGATTTTAATGCTGTTATGGATCCTAAAAGGGACAGATTGACTTTGGATGTAGATTTGGGTAGGAATTTTGGTTCTTCCCCACTGGCCCAGTTCTGTTTGGAGGTGGGCTTGGTGGATATATGGGAACATCTGGGTGGAGGTAAGAGAGTGTACTCCTGCGTTAGCAGGGGTGGTAGAGCAATGTCCAGAATTGATTTAGCGCTTACTAATGTGAGTAATCGGAACAATATAAAAACTATACGATATGGAGTAAGAACAATTTCAGATCACTCTCCTATAACAATTGAACTTCGCATTTGGGGGGACAGAGATATTATGGGGCTTGGGTTTAAGTTGAATCCATACTGGCTTACCATTATGGATAACTCCCCCTCTATTAAACTACTGATATCCGCCTTTTGGGAGGTGAACCTCCCCTCTGCTAATATCAATACAGTATGGGATGCCCTAAAAGCGTATTTAAGGGGAGTTCTTATAAGTGATATCACTGCTATGAGGAGGACATTCAGGAAAAAAGAAGAGGAATTGGCTAGGAATGTGGCGTTTACAACTGAGCGATTTATTAATCAATCTACGGATGAAAATATGGATAAGATGCAGAAAGCTAGCCGTTCTCTTGAGGAATATGTAATTGAAAAAGCAAATCGTAGATTATTTTTTAAAGGACAAAAATATTTCTCAGAGTCTGGCCGCCCAGGTAAGCTCCTTGCCAGAGTTGTTTTACAACAGGAGAAGAAAAAGAAAGCTATAACTTTGATTCGTAGCCCAGATGGTGTAAATATACAAGAACCAGAGGGAGTTAGAGAAACTTTTTTGCAATATTTTTCTCAAATATATAAGGCATCCCCTGGTATCTCATCGGACTTGGCGAGGCGGTTCCTGGAGAGAATCTCTCTGCCGTCATTAACAGAGACTCAGAAAAACTCTCTGGAAAAAGAAGTGACTCTCCTGGAGTTCCAGGAGGCCTTGAGGTCCATCTCGGGGAACTCCTCGCCAGGTCTAGATGGCTTTCAGTATGAATTTTACCGTAAGTACAGTGATGTTAGTCTTCCTCATTTGTTGGAAGTATTTTCCCACGCGTTTAATTCCAAAAAAGGATAAGGATCTGGCGGATTTGAGTTCTTATAGGCCTATCTCACTATTAAATACGGATGTTAAGTTACTGTCAAAAGTTATGGCTAGGAGACTTTCTAGGGTCTTGCCTTCAGTTATTCATCCAGATCAGAACGGTTTTATGCCGAGAAGGGGCACTCATCATAATCTACATAGGTTATTTTCAAATATTCAGTCACCTGGGAGTGATGCCCGCTCCATCCTGTCATTAGATGCCACTAAGGCGTTTGACAGGGTCGAGTGGGCTTTTCTTTGGGAAGTGATGAGAAAAATGAACTTTTGTCCTAAATTTATATGATGATACAGCTGTTATATAAATCTCCAACCGCTAGGATCAGGATCAATGACATGTTAACTGAGAGCTTTGAACTAGGGAGAGGTACCCGACAAGGATGTCCCCTTTCTCCCCTCCTGTTTAATATTTACATTGAGGCCCCTTGCGGTCAGTATAAGGCAGGATACAAGGGTGGCTGGTTTCGGGGTAATGGGAAAACAAGATCGCATCTCTCTTTATGCGGATGATATCCTGTTTTTATCCAACAAACAGAAAGTACACTTCCCGAGTAATGGAGCTAGTTAATCTTTTTGGTAACTCTTCCGGATTGGAGGTCAATTGGGCTAAGACGACTCTCCTTCCAGTGGATGAAATGCGAGGACCCACTAATCTTTTGACTAGTAGACTATCGGTTTCGGAGACGTTGAAGTATCTGGGGATGACAGTCTCTGCCAAAATTCAAGATTATTTACAGCTTAACTTGTTTCCTTTACTACAAAAACTGAGATCTAAAATTAAGATATGGCAAAAATTCTGTCTGCAAGAGCGGATAGAGTTTCGTTAATAAAAATGGTGGTGTTGCCCCAGGTCCTCTACGTTCTCCGTAACTCCCCTACATGGATAGAGGACAAGTACTTCAGGTTAATTGAGCGGATAATAAATGATCTACTATGGGGAGGAAACGGGTGAGACTAAAGGCTATGTATTTTTTATGCCCTACAAGCAGGGAGGTCTTAATCTCCCTCACTTTAAGGGTTATGTTATGGCTTCTCAACTCTGCTTTTTCAACGACTGGGAAAATAGCCATCTCTGCAGAAAGTTGGTTAAGGATTCAGGTTTCTCAGATTTCTTTACAGTTCTGGAGTCTGACTATTTACGTAAGATACAGGATGAATATAAACCCTTCTGCAGAATGGCTATGAAAGCATGGATGGTTATAAAAAGCTGGATGCAAGTCAGTGCATCACTGATCTGCACTCCATTGTGGCACAACCTAAAATTATTGAGTATGGAAGACTCAAATTGCCAGCAATGTTGGAAGAAAAAAATATTTATTTTTGAGTCAAGTGGTTAAAAATGGGCAGATTCTTACTCGTTTGGAGCTAGAACAAGAGGAAAATGTAGGTGAGGTGGCTTGGTATGCATATCTTCAATTGCGTTCGGCACTGCTTAGTATTTCTGATAAGCACTTATTTAATATAGACACTCCGAATTTTTACACAAGTTGATTCAAAAGAAGGGTGGTATGAAAGTTAGAATTTCACATTGTTATAGGTATTTGATAAAAAATTATTTCACGGATTGCTTATCTCCAGGGCAAAGATCCTGGTCCACTTTATTATCAGATTTGGGTTCCCCGGATTGGGAGAATGTAGGTGATAATTTAAGTTGGGTTTCGCACAATTTTAATCACACGGTAGTACAGTTTAATATTATGCACAAAATATATGTAACACCTCCATGGCTCCATAGGAGAGGATTAAGAGCCTCCTCTGAGTGTCCCCGTTGTGGCAGTCCCGGGGCAGATCATTTACATCTGTTCTGGGATTGCCCAACGGTGAGTAGATACTGGAAGTTGGTTCAAAGAACCCTATTCCAAAGACTTAATATGGATATTCCATTTTCTCCTAAGGTATGGATTTTGGGGGACTTATCGGAGGTTAGTTGCCAGGTTATGAAGTCCCAATTGTTGATTAAAGTTTTGTTCTTAGCTAGGCTTCTTGTAGCTAGAAAATGGTTCTCCCCCTCCGCTCCAGACTGCAAGAACTGGCTAAATTTAGTCACCAAGGTTAAAAGCTATGAAAAGATTCTGCATAGACAAAGAGGATCTTATGAAAAGTGGGATAGTATTTGGAAGGAATGGGGTGATTGATGAATTTTTATTTTTTTTCTTTCTCTGCAAGGCGGGGGAGTAATGCTGCACGGGGGGATGATCATGTTATTATGTTTTTGTAAACTGTATACATTGAGAATATTGAAATAAAAGATTAAAATTCTTAAAAATATATATATATATATATATATATATATATATATATATATATATTAAACATAAAAATGTGATTTAAACAATAAGTACTTTTCTGATGACCCATTCCCTTTTACCCCTTCAGGACCCTGCCATTTTTCACCTTAAGGACCAGGCCATTTTACCAAATCTGACATGTGTCACTTTAAGTGGTGATAACTTTAAAACGCTTTTTCTTATCCAAGCCATTCTGAGATAGCTTTCTTGTCACATATTGTGCTTCATGACAGTGGTAAATTTGAGTCAAAATATTTCATTTTTATTTAAAAAAATACTAAACTTACCCAAAAATTTGATAAAATTTCAAATTTCCAAATTTCTATTTCTGTACTTTTAAAATAGATAGTAATACCTTCAAAAATAGTCATTACTTTACATTCCCAATATGTCTATTTCGTGTTTGGATCATTTAAAAAATTACATTTTATTTTTGGGGACGTTAGAAGGCTTAAAAGTTTAGAAGGAAATCTTAACATTTTAACCCTTAAGGACTCAGGGTTTTTCATTTTGTGTTTTTCGTTTTGCGCTCCCTGCCTTCCGAGAGCCATAACTTTTTTATTTTCCGTTCACATGGCTATATGAGGGCTTTATTTTGCGGGACAAGTTGTAATTTCCAACGCCACCATTTAATATTGCATACGATGTAGTGGGAAGCGGAAAAATTCCAAATCGGGTGAAATTGCCAAAAAAAGCAATTCCACCACTGTTTTACGGGTTTTTAAATTACGACGTTTGATGTGCGATAAAACTGATCATTTCGTTTTATTTTACAGGTCAGTACGAATCCGTCAATACGTATAGTTTTTCTTGCGTTTTGATAGTGAAAAAAATTCTAAAGTGGGAAATTAATTTTTTTGTCGCTATATTTTGACCCCTATAACTTTTTGGTAATTAAGTGTATGGTGTTGTATGGGGGCTTATTTTTGCGGGGCGAACTGAACTTTTAGTTGATACCATTATGGGGTGTGTAGGACTTTTTGATCACCTTTTATTAAATTTTTCTGAGGAAATGAAGCGTCAAACAATGGCGAATCGGCCATTTAGGTGCTTTTTCCATTTTCTGTTTACCGTATGGGGAATATATTTTTAGATTTTTATACTACGGGTGTTTTGCACATTGTGACACCCATAATGTGTATTTTTTTTTTGTTTTGTTTTTTATTTTGGGGAAAGGGGGGTGATTTGAACTTTTAGTTTTTTTTATTTTATTATTTTTTAATTTTGCTAGGCAGGTACTGGCGGAATCTATTCCTCTCTTTGAAAAGTAATAGGGACTCATCTATGCATTCATTTTTCCAGGGTTCTACACCTCAGCAAACTTGGTGTTAAAGTGGTCAATGACAGGCCTAACCTTGAACAGACGGTCAAATGTCAGGTCGTTTTGGGGTGGGCACTGTGCATTGTCGTTGTAGTGTAGGAATTTCCAAATTGACTCAAATCTCTTCTAGGTCATGGTCTTACTGTAAATTGGAGTCTGGTAGAAAATGCCTGATCTCCAATATTGTCTAACGTTTGGCTTCTTAACGGTGCCCATATGCAGCATGAGTCCCCAAAACTTCATCATCTCTGCTGCACTTACTGGGTTCCAACCTAGGTGTCTAGTATATGCCGATGTAGAATTCTGAGCAATGAATTGTTGGGCGTATAAATTGGTTTGGGCCACCATTAAATTTAAAAAATCTTCAGAGAAGAAGATTTATAAAAAATATAGTTCAGCGAAGCCCACACAGTTTGGCCTCTTGCACACGACCGTATGTATTTTGCGGTCAACAAAAAAACAGATCTGCAAAAAATACGGATGACGTCCGCGTGCATTCCGTATTTTGCGGAACGTAACAGCTGTCCCCTAATAGAACAGTACTATCCTTGTCCATTATGCAGACAATAATAGGACAAGTTCTATCTTTTAGCAGAACGGATATACAGAAATATGGAAACGGAATGCACACGGAGTACCTTCCTTTTTCTTTTGCTGGCCCATTTAAATTAATGGTTCCGCATACGGTCGACAAACACTTAAAGAAAATGCATTTGTGTGCAAGAGGCCTCTACCTGTATTCCGGAAATTTGGGGCTGATAATAATCAGGGGTGGGGTCCATATAAGCTCACTCTGGGGCTGCCTCTGCTGTTGTTCTCGGGCGCCTTCTAAAGGGTCCATCATCAGCGGATGATGATGATGAGGGTAGAGGAGTAGAGAAATGTGGCATCCGCTTCTCCCTCACTGGCAGACTCAGTTTCGCAGGCAAGATACATGTATGCCTCTTCAGCTGAGTATGCTTGTTGGGACGGACGGGCCATTTGTATTTTATTGGGGTGTGACGTGTGAAATGTGTAAACCTTTATTTAGTGTGTATGTTGTGTTTTCAAACGTGAAGGGGCTTGTAATAAATTTGAAATACAAAGAAAAGGAGTAGTGTTGATCGCGAATATACTAATCGTGAATTTTTATCGTTAAAATCGGCTCTTCGAGATTTTTTTTCCTCAGTACCCTCACTGCTTCTTGCTTGTGGGCCAATGCGAAGGCTGCAATATCTTTTTCTGAGCTTAGCAACATCCCAAGCAACCAATAGGAAAGTGGCCTACCCTTACTATATAGGAAACTCCCCAGCAGCCAGTTTCTGCAGTTTTTGCAGTTGTGAGAGAGACAGCAGTGTCATTGCTGTGCTCTGTGCTTTGTTGAGTCATCTGGATCCTTATTCAATTACATTAGATAGTTAGTTAGTTCATATATATAATAAAGAAAATTAGTGGGAGATAGTCAGTGTAGGTTAGATAGTGATATAGTGTAGCTGATCCAGTGCAGGTTGTTAGGTAGTGTGATAGGAATAGCTGTGCTGTGATAGGGATTAGTGTCTAGCAGCTTGAAAAATGTAGCAAAAGTGAGCTACATCTGTATTGCGCAATATCGCCCATAATACATTGCCGATTTTTGCAATCATGAAAATAATGACTGGAAATCACAAATTCTAGAATTTTTGAATTTATGGCGAATATTAGGCAAAAATCTTATGAAATATCGCAAAAACAAATATTGCCTAGGCTGCTCATAATTAAAAAGGAGCTCACGTTCATTAAAATGAACCAGGCATGGATCCCACAGGACTTGTCCATACCTTGTGCAGAATAGACATGTATACCTGCCTCAGTCAGCCCTTGTTATACTCCAGCACACTTTCTCTTTGTTTTCTTTTCTATATTTCCCAATGTTTTGGGGTCTACCCAAATAAAGTAAAAAAAAAAAAAAGTTAAAAACAATAAACAGTGTTGTTGGCGACTACCTCCTCCACCACCGCTTCCACCTACACCGCCACATCCACCGCCTGCTCAACCTCCTAGTACATTTGGACCTCCTCCTTCTAGTTCAAGATTTTTATTTTGATGTATGTTATGTTATTTTAAGTCATTTCCCTATCCACATTTGTTTTACTTTTTCAGAGCCATTTTAGTGCCCCAAAGTTCGGGTCCCCATTGACTTCAATGGGGTTCGTGTTCGGGGTCAAGTTCGGGTCCCGAACTCGAACTTTGTGACGAAGTTCGGCCGAACACGGCGAACCCGAACTTTCTGATGTTCGCTCAACTCTACTACCTAATTAAAAAAATTGATTTCTATATATATGTATATAGAGATTCATATATATTATACCATATCGGAAGTGCTGCGGTTTTTCTTCTTTAATATTGTCTAAGCCTTGGTCGGATTATACCGCTGGCACTCCGCCATTTAAAGGGATTGCTGCTCTGAATTGTATTCTCTCGAAGTATATATATATATATATATATATATATATATATCACTACTTGAAAAAAATAATCTGCACAGTAAACTGAGCAGACCGATTAGAAAAATAGGGGGGGTAAATTAGGGATCTGAAACTTCTGCTGCTGCAAAAAAATGTTGTTCTTTCTTCTTCTTTAATGGAAGCAGTAGATCGCTGTGGTGGTGAACCACAAGTCCCATCAAGCAGATACAGCACAGACGGGCATAGGTCCTCTCTGCATGCAGTCGCCAGCTAGGATGACTGCATGCAGAGCGATTTTTACTGTTCTGCCCAGCAGGGTTAGAAAATTATTCTAATTAATTCTGCCAGAGTCTTAGTATTCCTGAAGACTACTGCATTGTGGGTGGTGCAGAGCATTGTGGGAGTGCAAAGCATCCTGGGAAAGTGAAGCTTCCAGTCTCCAGGACACATCAGCAAAGCTGTCCTTTTGCATATCTCCTTCTCAAACTCCACCATCCTTGTAAATGCATATCTGGTGAGAGATCTACCTTTGTTTCAGCGATATTATGTTATGCGGAGGTGTTCAGTCAGTTGTAATTGTTAGTCAGGGAGTTGTTACTACTGTTAGCTAGACATGTAATCTTATGTACAGGCAGCCATTTTACTATGGGCTCAGTGTTTATGCAAATGTTGTAGTATATGCCATCTATACTTTATACTTATACTTGCTATTTGAATTCTTGTAGTTTTAACAAACAATCACGTTTTACCAATAAACAAGTTAGACTACAAAGAACAGTACTCTTATTTGGAAAACAGGAATGGTTTATGCTGAATGTCAGACTGCACACTGTGTGAATGTGTATGAAGACAGAAAACTTACTGCTGTAGCGCTGCCATTGGCTGGAATGTTGTCCCAGCTAAGTGCAGTGCTGGCAGGGGACGCCAAACACTGGAGTCCCCTGCTTGACCATGGAGGAGACAGATGCTGACTAGTTCTGCACTAGTCATCTCCCCATGACCCCACTCCGACCTGGCCTGTGGTCTTAATTGACAGGCCAGTTGCAGCGCTTGGAGCTGCATGGGGCGGAAATACTTCATGCTGCCCTTAAATGGCATGGATGCCTGCCGGTAAGGGCAGCCATGGTGCCCTGATTCCCCTACAATTCCCTCCCAGCACCCAGCGGACCATGCGCCATACATGTACAGGGCTGGACCTTAACCCCTTAAAGACTTAGGACGTATCGGTACGTCATGGTTCCCGAGTCCTTAAGGATCCATGACGTACCGGTACGTCATGAGTATTTCTGATCACTGCTGCTCAGCCGACAGTGATCTGAACAAGGTACCTGCTGAAATCATTCAGAAGGTACCTTGTTACAATAACCAGGGGTTACTGTGACCCCCTGTATCGGCGATCGCTGCAAACCACAGATCAATTCAGACCTGCGGTTTGCAGCGCTTGGTGCGATCTCTGATCCCCTCTGTTTGTGACTTTATGCCCCCAAAGTGTTAAATTTTAACCCCCCGTGCAGCCTTCAATCATATTGTAGCTGCGGGGGTGCAGAGGAAGTGGTTACAGGCGGCTCTGTATTCTTCCCTGGTGTCTAGTGGTTTTAGCAAAGTGTTAGCACATTGCTGACACTTTGCTAAAAAAAAACTGCTGACATCTGTGCTGCAGATGTCAGCAGTTTTAACCCCTTCCATGCCACGGTCCATACGGACTGCTGTATGGAAGGGGTTAACAGGGAGGGAGTTCCCTCCCTCTCCCATCGGGGGCTGCTGTGCCTTTGCAGCGGGTGATAGTTACCATGGCAGCAGGACGCTTTCAGAAGCGTCCTGCTCTCCATGGTCCTGAAAGTCTAAGCAGACTTGTGCTAAAGGCACAAGTCTGCTTGAACTATGTAAAGTAAAAAAAAATACAGTACAGTACACTGTATAGTGTACTGTACTGTATTATATAGACACCAGATCCACTGGATCTACAAGAACCAAGTGGGTCTGGGTCAAAACAAAATGTAAAAATAAAAAAAAACATATCACTGAATAAAAAAAAATAAAAAATACACTACACATATTAGGTATTGCCGCGTCCGTAAAAACCTGCTCTATAAAAATATCACATAACCTAACTCCTCACGCAAATACTGTAAAAAACTAAAACAAAAAAATGGTGTAAAATAACCTTACATCACAAAAAGTGTAATAATAAGCAATCAAATAGGCATATGCCTCTCCAAATAGTAGCAATTAAACCGCCATCTCATCCCGCAAAAACATAGGACAATTGCCCGAAAAAATAAAACAATATGGCTCTCAGACCATAGAGACACTAAAACATATTTTTTTTTTCTAAAATGCTGTTATAGTGTTAAAGTAAAATAAATTTAAAAAAAGTATACATTTTAGGTATCGCTGCATCCTCCGCTATAATAATATCACATGATCTAACCTCTCAGGTAAATACTGTAAAAAATAAAAATAAAAACATTTTAATCTATTTTTCCAGTAACAAAGCAAGGGTTAACAGCCAAAGAAAACTCAATATTTATTGCCCTGATTCTCTAGTTTTCAGAAACACCCCATATGTGGTCGTAAACTGCTGTATGGCCAAACAGCAGGGCATAGAGGGAAGTGAACTCCATATGGTTTTTGGAAGGCAGATTTTGCTGGACTGTTTTTTTGACACTATGTCCCATTTGAAGCCCCCCTGATGCACCCCTACAGTAGAATCTTGGAAACTACAGGATAAGGTAGCAGTTTTGTATGTACTATTTTAAGGTAAATAGGATTTTTGGTTGCTCTCTATTACACTTTTTTTGAGGCAAGGTAACAAAAAATAGAAATTCTGAAATTTCATCTCCATTTGCCGATAACTCTTGTGGAACACCTAAAGTGCTTACAAAATTTGTAAAATCAGTTTTGAATACTTTGAGGGGTGTAGTTTCTAGAATGGGGTCATTTTTGGGTGGTTTCTATTATGTAAGCCTCACAAAGTTACTTCAGACCTGAACTGGTCCCTAAAAAGTGGGTTTTGGAAAATTCCTGAAAAATTTCAAGATTTGCTTCTAAACTTCTAAGCCTTGTAACGTCCCCAAAAAATAAAATAGCATTCCCAAAATGATCGATACATACAGCAGACATATAGGGAATGTAAATCAATTATTTTTTTGGAGGTATTAATATGTATTATAGAAGTAGAGAAATTGAGACTTGGAAAATCAAAATTTTTGCTAAATTTGGTATTTTTTTTATAAATAAAAATTAAATTTTTTGACTCCATTTTACCACTATCATGAAGTACAATATGTACTCGATAAGTAACAGCCTGTAAAAGTTATCACCACATACTGTAAAGTGACACTGGTCAGATTTGAAAAACATGGCCGGGTGCTTAGGGTGAAATAGGGCTGAGTCCTTAAGGGGTTAAGTCAAGTCCAGCTGTGCCATACATGTATGGTGCCGGTCCTTAAGGGGTTAAGACAGTACAGAATATCCATAAATGTATTGTTATGTGCAGCACATAGCATACTTTTTAAGGATTCACACTTCAGTGATCAACATAAAAATTGTTGTGTTTTCATTTGAAAAAAGTAACAATCAGTAAATCGTATCAGTAATTGATAATTCATTTTAACCTCTAGAAGGACTGAATGGAGACCACTTATAACAGTTGTTATTAAGTTTGTATTTGGAACATAACAAGAAATTGTGAAAATAGATATTGCATATGTGAGCATTTCTGAAATTAACGTTAGACATGTAAAATTCTGTGTACTGTAAAAAAGTAACAAATGAAATTTCATAATTTGCATGTATAATGTCTATATACATTGGCTTTTAACCCATTTTTGGCCTTGATGACATTTTTCTAGGAAACTTGCAATAATCAATCCAGTACATGACAACATGACAACACATCACATATACTTTATGGAAAAGTGATGATTTTGACTACCTATAATCTTTTAAGCTTGCATATGTAACAATGAGCCTTCAAGCGTGAAATATGTTGTAATGTTTTCATTTTATGAAATTGCTTCACTTAGTCCCAAAATGTTCTCCTGTTTGTGATTTTATTTTAATCATTCAAAAATGTATAAGATACTATTTAAAAATTGCTGATATTAAAACCTTATTGCAAAACTTTGCGCTTATGAAATTATTATAGTCAATTTCATTGCTCCATGTCAATTGCAAAATACTACCCAAGACATCTATTAATGACTTGGGTCTAACCAGTTTATACCTTGAAAATTAGTGCCCATCAATATCAAAAGTGCTCAAGTAGTTGTTTGGTTGAGAAGGTCTCAAAATAAGTTCAACCCCTATAAATGTACCTTCTTTATGGCATTCCTTCATTGTTTTGGCATTGTCCCCAAATTCCAAGGATGATATTAACTTATGTATAATGTATCTGTAGCTAATATAGTTGAAAAGGGGACCTATTCTTCTATGGTACCTCTCTTCTGAGGTACCTGTCAGCTTCCTTCTCTGTCTAGATTTTTGCTAAAGCTATAGAGGCATTGATTATAAGTCTGAGTCAAGCCCTTTCTGTTATCGGAATATCTTAGGGGAAATGGGCAAGTGTGGTTGGCTTATATTAGGATGGCCCTAATTCTTCAAAACCCTTTGTACCATGCCATACAGGGTGTGATTATATGGTGTTAGGTTCCAGAATCAATACAATAATGATGGAAAGAGGAGGAAAACAACCCTGGGTTTCACGAGAATACAAATGGTAAGAATCCAGGCTGAGGGTTCAGAACAAAGTGCTTTGATTGTATTTAATACAGAACCTAAGAATCCAAACTTCTTAAGTATGCAAAGGTGTATATCCAGCGACTCTATCGAATACCTTTTCGACATAAGTTCAGCCGATTTAATTATGTTCATAAACTTTGAGTACCATCCGGACTGTGCATGTACAGTACAATGGTAGTTTTATCTTCAAAAATGGCGCCTGCTCACGGGCACAGCGAGCACCGTAGCCACTAGGTTTCTGCTTTTTTAAATGGCAGACACCTGGGGCTAATGTCTGCAATCATCAATAACGCTAACTGCAGTGACCACAAATTTTATCTGCAAGTTAAAACAAGATAGCAACACATATCCTTCATTTCCTGATTGAAGATTCTTTTTGTTCTCCTTCCTGAACATAATTATGGGGGCGGCCATCTTACCTGATCTATTCTTAACAGCATTTAGAGAGCATTAAGAAAATTGCTTTACGGTAGCCACATGAGCTATAGACACAATGGGGACCTCATTGACTTTTATGGGAGAGTTTTCTTGCCATAGTCAGGAACATGTGCAGAGGACATTGTACAAGGAAAGAGTAAATAAACTCAGACAATCACCTATTGTGAATGGTGGATCATGTCTTATCTATACACAGAGGCGATATCATTACAGGCAACATTAGAATGACAGATAAGCAGATGATTTCACTAAAGTGATCTATACAGACCATGACCTATTATTAGGCCTGCAAGAAAACTGCAGGATTTTATGGTTTTTGTTTAAGTATAGATAGTGACATGGAAAATTAAAAATAACATAATCGAAAATTCTTTATAAATATGTTAAGCATAAAACATGATTTAAACCATAGGTAAATGTATGATGACACATTCCCTTTAACCTCTCAGATGCCATGGTTAATGTCATGGTCAAAAAAGGAAAAAGTGGAAAATAGTTATAAAAATATAAAAAAAATTATCAAATCAAATTTCCCCATAATTAAAATAAAAATAAATACACAATCAAATAGACATCATAGGCATTGCCACATCCCAAAATGCCCGAATTATTATAATATAAATATTTATATCCCTTACAGTGAACTGTAATGGTTAAAAAAAAAATCTAAATGTCAGATTTGTTATTTATCGTTGCTTAACCTACGAAAAAAATGTAATAAAAAGTGCTCACAAAGCCATACACACTCCAAAATAGTATCACTAAAAATTACAGTTTGGCCGGCAAAAAGAATGACTCTATTCTATAGACATAACTATAAAAAAAGTTGTGAGGGTCAGAATATGGTAAAAAGAAATATATATTTTTTTTTTCCAAAGATTTTTTTTTTCAGTATTAAATGGGTTGTCTCACTTCAGCAAGTGGCATTTATCATGTAGACTAGGGATGCCCAACCTGCGGCCCTCCAGCTGATGCAAAACTACAACTCCCAGCATGCCTGGATAGCCTACAGCTATCGGTCTACAGCAGGGCATTGTGGGAGTTGTAGTTTTACAACAGCTGGAGGGCCGCAGGTTGGGCATCCCTGACATAGACAAAGTTAATTCAAGGCACTTGAGGTTCCTTTACATGGGGCGATATTACAACGTTCCTTCCTGACAATCTGCTGATCGCTAGAGGAGGAGACTGCTGCATTTACATGCACTGATCTACTCCAGAGTATGGGGAGAAGCGATCCCAATAAGGACGCATTTTTGCTGCCAGGAAATCATGTTTACACGATCTGCTACTGGTAAATGATCATTTTTGCGTGCGTACAAACGATTGGATTACTCAATGAACAAGAATTTATCTCATTCATCGGTTAAATCGGCGGTAAATTTACACTGCCTGATCATCACTATCGAGCGTTACTATGAGCGCATGTGTACTTGGTCACATCTACACAAACATAGTGTCAATAAAATTTAAAGCTAACGCTACAAATAAGTATTAAGCTCTCACCTAACAGTCTCTCCTGCAGTTAATGATAAAGTAATACAGATAAAATATATACTGTATGTTAGTCTAAATACATTAGCATAAAATCTACCGACAATAGACCACAACAATGAACAAAGGGGTGCATCCACATCCAATAAACTATGTCTGTACAGGAACACACCAGTATAAAAATCCACAGCACTACACTGAGATGCAATTAGCAATACCAATTATGAGTGGCTCGGTAAAGGAGTTATCCCATGAGCAAAAAATCGGGTCTCATATAATAAATGGCAGTCTCTTTCTAAAAAACTTAGAACCAGCCCTGCACCTTACATGAATCCAGAGATTTGCCTATTCACTCCTCCTTGCTCTGCTAGATTTATTTCTAACTAGCAGCTCAGGGGCATGAACGTTATCAGAGGGTGTGCCCTTTCTATTGCAGCTGGTGGCATTTGAAAGTTGGATTTGAGCATGTATGTCAACCTCAGTGCGCTGGACAGACAGTTTAGAAAAAGAGCAAGAAGCAGGTGGTGCTATAAAGATAGATTTCAGTGAATAACTCAGTGGTTATACTAAATTTTTAATTACATGCAAGACAGAAAAATAGATCAGGCTTCCTTTTTCTATCTTAACATAAACCAGCTCTTTCCAAAGGAAAGAAAAAATGTGAGGTGAATCGGGTCATAGGCAGAATTGTACTTATGCTCCAGATGTAACCCCTGGACTCCTCACTGTTCTTCTGAGCAGAACATAGAGCACAGTCGGGATCCATGAGCGTTAAACATGTTAACAAGTCACCCATATATATTTACTCTGCCTGTCCTTGCAGAGGTAATCAGTAGTGATGAGCGGCAGGGGCCATATTCAAATTCGCTATATTTCATTCGAATATTCGTCATATATTCGCGAATATTCGTATTTGAGATTATTCTCTTGATTGCGAAAAATCGGCAACGTGAAAATCGTGAATACGTAGAATATAGTGTGATATATATTCGTAAAAACGAATATTCGTCTTTTTTTTTCATCTGAACCCATTACATTTACTACTCTAATGGGTTCAGATGAAAAAAAAAAAAGTGAATATGCGTTTTTACGAATATATATCACTATATTCTACATATTCGCGAATTCTAGCAAGCCAACCCAATAGAAAAGTTGCCTATAACCGTCCTTTACTCGATTAACACGCATATTATGTTGTTCATAAATTAAATAATGAAGAATATTCTAATTCACTAGATATTGCAGCCTTCTCACATTGGCCCACAAGCAAGAAGTAGGCAGGTAATGGGTTCAGATGAACAAAAAATTACAATTATTCGTTTTTACAAATATATATCACTATATTCGAAATATTTGCGAATTCTCGAAGTTGCGATATTCGCGATTAAAATTCGCTATTCGAAAATCGCGCTTAACACTAGTAATCAGTTTCTGTACTTGAGTGAACAGAAATTGCGGTCCTAGCTTGTATGATCAGTCAGCTTTGCTGCACGACAACACTGATAATCAATAGGAACAGGACAGCATGTAAAGAACTGTCAAAGCAGATGTTGAAGTTACTTTTAATGATACAGGTAAAATAACATAAAACAGGCACATTGCTAGATATTTTTACAGAATTAGTAGTTTCCATGGTAACAATCAATTCCAGAAATTGAAGTTGAAAACATATTATGGTCAGAAAGGTCATAATCTTACACAAAAAGGTAATAAACAAGGCAAAAGAGGGGTAGAAGAATATAAAAAGAGAAAAAAGAGGGGGCAGAGAACAACAAGTAAAAATTGTGGTAGAAGAGTACTCTAGATGATATCACTTTTGTAAATCAAGAGGAAGTCAAATAGTGTTCTGTTTAATAAGACTAAGGCTACTTTCACACTCGTGTTTTGGGCGGATCCGTCATGGGTATGCAAAAACGGATCCGTTACAATAATACAACCGCATGCATCCGTCATGAACGGATCCGTTTGTATTACCTGTAACAAGATGGTTCTGTCATCAACTCCATTGAAAGTCAATGGGGGACGGATACGTTTTCTATTGTGCCAGAGAAAACTGATCCGTCCCCATTGACTTACATTGTGTGCCAGGAAGAATCAGTTTGGCTCAGTTTCATCAAGTGGACAGCAAAACTCTGCAGACAGCATTTTGGTGTCTGATTCCAGAGCAGAATGGTGACTGAACGGAGGCAAACTGATGCATTCTGAGCAGATCGTTTTAAATTCAGAATGCATTAGGGCAAAACTGATCCATTTTGGACCGCTTATGAGAGCACATAACAGATCTCCCAAACGGAAAGCCAAAACACGAGTGTAAAAGTAGCCTAAGATTTATACTGCTAACAGAGTCTCTGTTTAGTAGTACCATTTGAATCTAACCCACAAAAAACATATTTAACAGTTACTTACATTTGCTAATGACTGCAATTGAAGAATTGCATACCTGTAGTATACCTTTTTATACGGTTGTATTGAAAAGTGTAGTAGACTAGCTTTGGAATCCTAACTTATATCAGCCAAAGAAATCCCCAGAGGTACCCACTAAGGAAGGGAATGAAACGCACATCATGGGCTGTCGTTCCAGGGTAAGGTTTTTATTAGGAATCATATTATGTTCTATGCACTATGTTTAATTGTTGATCTGAGTATATCATGCCTGTATATGAACTTGATTTTGGGTGTTAATTCTATATGGGACCAATATTAACAATTGTGGTTATACCATCTATTGTCAATAGGTACTGGTGGTGTTGAGCGAAGCATTTGAAGCGGAATTTTGATTCTAAATTAATCCGAATCAGATTTGTGGTGTAACGAATCAGGTTTTCCTAAAATGGCGGCTGCACGTGTTACAAAGCAAAACTAAGTGTAGAGAAGACACGCCCGGGAACACAAGATCACCCACAATGCCGTGCAGTCAGCCAATCAGCAGGTAGCCATATCCTGTGTTGTCACAGCCCTATAAAACCTTCTTCCCATGCAGTGACTGCCATTATCCTGTGAGCTGACCATAAGGAGAGACATGGCAAGTGCACATACGCTAGGGACTGTGTTACTGAAAGTGATTAAAGGGGTTGGCCACTTTCTGGTTATTGTTGACCAATGTGTATATAAGATAATTATATGACAGTTACTAATATAGACTGAAATTTTGCTCCAATTTTTGTATTTCATAAGGTACACAACATCTTTTGTGCTGTCCACACAGAGATCTTGTCCATAAAATGGCTGCTGATGGAGGGTCATGTGACCAGGCAAATCACCTCTATATGATGTCTTCTCCATCCAGGCACACTGCACCTGCACACTAAACTTCAAACAGAACAAGTGCAGATGGTGGGGGCAGTGTATCTCAATGGAGGAGACATCACATTGAGGTGATTTGCCTGGTCACATGACCCTCCATCAGCAGCCATTTTATGGACAAGACCTCTGTGTGGACTGTACAATAGACTTTGTGTACCCTTAACAATAAAGTCTGACTATACAGTACTGTCTTCATTATTAAATGAAATGCAGCTGTGGGATAATTGGCCATTCAGTTCTTCACCGCTGCATGGCCGCAAATCACCCACAGCACGTCCGCTCCATGTGGCCATACCCAAAGACAGAGTGGCAAATTGTGGCAAATTGCAGGGGCGTGGCTCAGCACTGGATTTGATCCCATGCTGAGCCACGCCCCTGCACTGATCACATGACGGTGACGTCACCCCAGGTCCTTCGGCTGTTCAACAGTTCGGGTTGGTGGCAGCCGCCCTTATGGATTCCATATGCCGCTATAGTGGAATCCATAACGGGATGCGCGGCTTACCACAACCCGAACGCCGAACACCGACCTTTTTGAAAGTTCGCTCATCTCTAATTGGGAGGAATAATTCCACAGTATTGAAGCAGAACAGGGTTCAGTAGGGAGGTTACAGCCTGGGTAATAGGAACAATCCTATTACACCTTGCTGCACTGATCCAAATTGGCATTATACAGCTCTCTAATTCCAGCAAACCGTTCTTGTTATTGGGGTGCAAGTGCTGTTTGATACAGCCATTAGCAGGGTTTATTACTAGGAAATATTTCTAAGTCTTATTTGCCCTTGTTTGCCCCTTGTTAAAGGTTTTAAAGCATTTTTTGGCTTGTATATTTGCAGTTCAGCAGTGCAGTTATATGTTCTACAACCCTTTTATCGTGTATTAGTGGCAAAAATATATATTTGCCGTTTAGCGGTGCAGTTAAATGTTGCAAAGCCCTTTTTGGTGTGAATTAGTGGCAAAAATATATATTATTTGCCGTTCAGCAGTGCTGTTATATGTTCTAAAGCTCTTTTGGCGTGTATTAGTGGCAAAATAAATTTATATTTGCTGTTCAGAGGTGCAGTTATATGTTGTAAAGCCCCTTTTGGCGTGTATTAGTGGCATAAAAATATATTATTATTATTTGCCGTTCAGCGTGTATTTGTCGATGGACGTTCCCACGACAGGTGGCAGGAGATTGGTGAGACTGGCAACATGTGGATTGATCTGCCATGTTTTCCATTTGGATCAAATGATGTCTGTGTTGTTTCTAGTTCTTACCACACCTTCTTTCCCTAGGTGTGGCTATTAGGGTCATTTAACCTTCTCAATTTATAGTTGCTTCTCCAACAATGCTGTGCAGTTTACAGCTTCTGTTTGGACCTTTGGATAGTTTTTGGTTGGATCTCAGCTGATTTCCTGTTGCTTCCATTGCTCCTCTGAAGTTAAGTCTTTCCTTTCCCTTTTGTATTTTGTTTGGGTTCTGTGTGTTGCATTTCCGTATTGTTTGTATTAGACCTTAAGGAGACTCCTGTTCGTCCTTCCTTTTGGAGGAACAGGTAGTTTTGTCCCTTCCATTATACCAGGGTCCTAAAGGGCTTGATAGGACTCTAGGTATTTCTCCGTATGAACTCACCTACCTTTGGGGTCTGTTCATACTGGTCAGTCAGGATTTTGGTTAGGGTTTTCACTAGCATGTGTCCACTTTCTTTCCCTAGTTCTCAGGCCTAATTCCCTGTTTCCCCCTTCCCTCCTATGCTCGGTGTGGTGTTTCCCTCCCACACCAAAGCGTGACAGTATTACTGGCCAAAAAATATATATTATTTGCCGTTTAGCGGTACAGTTATATGTTCTAAAGCTCTTTTGAAGTGCATTAGTGGCACACAAAAAGGGTTTATTAGCCTTTGTGTGGTGATGTGAGAAAATTACAGCCTTTTTTGGGGGTGTTTTAATTTACTTTTTATTTATTTATTTATTTGATCTAACAGTATGTCAGACAGAGAAGTGCCAGGCCCTGCACAGGGAGTGGCAGAGGACTAAATGTTTCAGGTGCAGGCAGAGGTTTCAGCAGAGTAAGGGGCCTCGGCAGCAGGGGTCACAGCGAGAGGCCTGGGCTCTCGGTGTCATCTAGCGGTTGTATCTTGAACAACAACCCAGTGGTTCTTGAATGGTTGATTCGGTCATCCACTTCGTCCCAAGTGACATTAGACACCACCAGCCAAGAGTTGGTGGATTCCTCTTACACGACGCTTAGTTGGCATGGCCCAGGAGCAGGCCCTATGCCTCGCCTATCCCATCCGTATTTTTTGCGGATCCGCTTTTTGCAGACCGCATTCCGTTTTTTTCAGAACGGAACATCTGTCCGCTAATAGAACAGTACTATCCTTGTCCGTGATTCGGACAATAATAGGACATGTTCTATCTTTGAACGGAATGGAAATACAGAAACGGAATGTATACGGAGTACCTTACGTTTTTTTTGCGGACACGTTGAAATGAATGCTTCAGTATACGGAACGCAAAAAACGGCCTGTGCACTCACAAAAAAAGTTCATGTGAAAGAGGCCTGAGGCTACATTCACACGTCCGTATGTGTTTTGTGGTCCACAAATTGCAGATCCGCAAAGAAAACGGATGACTTTCTGTATGGCATCCGTTTTTATTTGCAGATCCTATTTTTTTTGCGGCGCCATTATAATAATACCTATCCTTGTCCAAAAATGGACAAGAATAGGACATGCTCTATTTTCTTTCGGGCTACAGAATGGACATACGGATGCGGATAGTACACGGTGTGCTGTCAGTATTTTTTGCTCACCCATTGAAATTAATGGATCCGCATCCTATCCGCAAAAAAAACGAAACGGACACGGAAACAAAATACGTTTGTGTGCATGTAGCCTAAAACTTATATTAAAAACTTAATTAACTAATCTGTATAACTTTGTCGAAAGATGAGAGGGAGACATGTTTGAAACCTTTGCATATGTTAAAGGATTAAATAAAGTTTAGAATGGAAATGTTTCTAATAAGAAAGACTAGAACAAAGGGGCACAATCTGAAATTATCTAGGGGATGCTCAGAAGCAGGGCCAGATATTAGTGCTTTATTGAAAGAGCAGTAGATATGTGGAACAAACTTTCAGCAATTCAATATGCCTGAAGTAAGCATATATCTATCCTAAAAATAAAATAATATAATGGCAAACTAGATGGATGATGTGGTCTTTTTCTGATGTCAGTCATTCTTCTTTGCTTTTATGTTTACTCAATAATGTATATGGACAAGTCAATGTAAACGTCAGCAACATTTTCTGCCATTTGTGGTATAAATGGATTCCAACTTTGCAAAAAGCCTTTCTTTGGCAGCTAAGTGTGAGTTCGCACTTCAGTTATTTGATCAGTTATTTCTATCAGTTATTGAGAGCCCTAACCAGGTGCATTTCAAAACACAGACCAGGTGCAGATCTTTCCCTTATAACCGATCACTGAATTGGCTCCATTACTTGTTTTGGCTCACAGTAACTGATGGAAATAACTGATCAAATAACTGAAGTGTGAACTCCCCCTAATTTCTTTCAAAGGGCTTTTTATATAATTTCTGTTAGTTCTGTAGCTTAATTGAGTATATATTATTTTTTAACATAGAGTAGATATCTAACATATGGAATGGCATGCTGTACAGTTAGAGTTTGCCTTTAAAAGAAGAGAATGAATTATAATAACAATATTGTGTTCATAGTATTTTCATTTACTTAAAGGGGTTGACCATTTTCTGGTTATTGTTGACTAATGTGTCTGTAAGATAACTATATGACACTTGCTAATATAGCCTTTGTTGAAATTCTGCACCATTTTCTATAATGCATTAGGTATGCCCCTTGTTTACAAAGTCTTTTTAGCTGTCCATAAAATGGCTGCTGGTGGAGGATTATGTGACCAGAAAGATCATCTCTATGTGATGCCCCCTTCATTCAAATACATTGCACCTGTGATTTGCACTTGTTCTGTTGGGAGTTTTGTGCAGATGCAGTGTGTTTGAATGGAAGAGACATCACACCTGGTTGATTTGTATGATCACATGACGCTCCATTAGCAGCCATTTTATGGACAGGACCTTTGTGTAGACAGCACAAAAAACTTTATAAACAAGGAAGTACTGTATACCTAAAAAATATAGAAAATGGAGCAGAATTTCAACAGACTATATTAATAAATGCCATATAATCATCTCACAGACACATTGATTAAAAGTAACTAGAAAATATGCAACCCCTTTAAGACATTCAGAAATTAGAAACCTCTGGTAAGGGCACTACAATGGAAAGCTCAATCTGTAAAATTAGAGAATATTTTAAAATTATAGACTGCAAGCTTAGATTTTAATTTTCTTTGTTTACTTCTGCTCAATGGCAACATTCAACAATATAGAAAAATATAGGTAAAAAAATATATCAAGTGCACCGTTTTACTAGTGTAATCATTTAGAAAGTTCTCTTTGTCCTTACCAATTGCTGAAATCTAATTAGCTTGGGCTTTTCTGAATGTTATCCAGTGTTTAGGCATTAGACACATAACTAATTAATATAATTAATGGGATCTTGTGTCCTTTTATTATTCAAAACAACACATTTGGGTGTACTTTTCAACTGTGAATTTAGCAGAGGTGCCCTAGTAAATTTTATTCAGGTTGCTAGATCAAACATTATCAAGAGTTTAGTGTATTTTCAATAATGGAAATACTTTTGAGATTGTTATATATATATATATATATATATATATATATATATATATATAGATAGATAGATAGATATACATTACACATTTCTGATAAGAAAAAAATATTATGATTATATACATACATGGACAAAGTTGTTGGTACCCGTCCGTTAAAGAACGAAAACCTTAAAATGGTCACTGAAAACTTAAAACTGACAGAGGTAATAATTAATAAAAATTTACTGAATATCAGCTAACGAAAATCAGACATTGCTTATGAATTGTGGCTCAACAGAATAGATTTAAAAAACAAACTAAAGAAAGTGGCCTGGAAAAAAACGTACGGTACCCTTACCTTAATATTTTGTTGCACAAACTTTTGAGGCAATCATTGCAATCAAGCGATTTCAGTAACTGTCAGGAGGCCTCTGCACCTGTCCACAGGTATTTTGGCCCACTCCTCATGAGCAAACTGCTCCGGCTAGCTCAGGTTTGAAGGGTGCCTTCTCCAGACTGCATGTTTCAGCTCTTTTCACAGATGTTCAATAGGATTTACATTAAGATTCATAGAAGACCACTTCAGAATAGTCCAATGCTTTGTTCTTATCCATTGATGGATGTTTTTAGCTCTGTGTTTTGGGCCATTATTCTGTTGGAGGACCCGTGACCTGCCAAGACTAAGTTTTCTGACATTGGTCAGCACATTTCGCTCCAGAATGCCTTGATAGTCTTGAGATTTCATTGTACCCTGCACAGATTTAAGATACCCTGTGCCAGATTCAGCAAAGCAGCCTCAAAACATAACAGATCCTCCTCCATGTTTCACAGTAGGTACAATGGGGGAGATTTATCAAACTGGTGTAAAGTAGAACTGGCTTAGCTGCTCATAGCAACCAATCAGATTCCACCTTTCATTTTCCAAAGGAAAAGCTGTAATAAATGAAAGGTGGAATGTGATTAGTTCTTATGGGAAACTAAGCCAGTTGTAATTTACACCTGTTTGATAAATCTCCCCAATGTTATTTTCTTTGCATGCTTCACTTTTGCATCTTTGAACATACGGCTGATGTGACTTGCCAAAAAACGCCAGTTCTGTCTAATCTTTTTCAAAGGACATTCTTCCAGATGCTTTGTAGTATGTTAATATGCATTTTGGCAAATTCCAGTCTTACTTTTTTTATGATTTGCTTTCAACTGTGGTTTCCTCCTTGGTCGTCTTCCATTAAGTCCATTAGGACAGCGACAGATGGCACAATCTGACACTGATGTACCTTGACATTTGGAAGTTTTTCTGGGATCTTTGGTTACCATTCATATTTTCTGTCGCTTCAATTTGTCATCAATTTTCCCCTTGTGGCCACGTCTAGGGAGGTTGGCTACAGTCCCGTAGACCTTAAACTTCTGAATTATTTGTGCAACTGTAGTAACAGGAACATTGAACTGTTTGGATATGAACTTATAGCCTTTACCTTTAACATGTTTGTCTATAATTGTCTTAATAATCTCTTGAGACAACTCTCTCCTTAGATTTCTTTGGTCCATGTTCAGTGTGGTACCCTTCATGATACCAAACAGCACAGTGACTGCTTTTTACCATTTAAATAGGCAGACTGACTGATTACAGGTTTGAAGATACCCGTGATGCTAATACTGGACACACCTTAGTTTAACATGTCCCTATCAAATTATTGTCAACCTTTTCTAGGGGGTACCATCATTTTGACCCAGGCAAGTTTCTTTAGTTTATCTTTTTAATTATTCTGAACGACCACAATTTAAAAGCAATGTCCAATATTCATTAGCTGATTTTCAGTAAATTTCTAGTTATTATTACTTTTCTCAGTTTCACATTATTTCAGTGACCATTATGGGTTTTTCTTTCTTTAATGGAAGGGTACCAACAAATTTGTCCGTATATATATTTGTCCGTAGCTAAAGGTTCATTAGCCTTAGTGTAAGAGTTCAGCAGCCCCCACCCCCCCTTTCCTCAGTGTTTTGCGGCCAGGGAAGCACATTGCCTTTGTGTTGCCCCCTCAGTCTACTGGGCCGGTAGCAACTGCTACCTCTGCACCCCCTATAGCTATGCCCCTGTATATATATAAAAAATCAGGCAGCAGATTGGTCATCTCCTGGATAGATGTCTCTCTGTAGCAGGCATGCAATAAAGGTTGCAGTCCATGTGGCAGGATTTTTAGTGCAACTACCCACAGCCAGTTTTATTATTAGTGACATAAAAACAAAACCACATCTACCACATACAGTACACAAAGCAGTCTATACAACCTGATATGTATAAATCAAGGTTCACACAGGCTCATAGCACCTGCTCCTTAACCCAGGCTGGAGCACTATCTAAGAGGCTCTTTTCATATAGCGCTCACTCAGGTGGCTCCTAATGAGCCAGCACAAAATAAGTGGAGTGGAGTCAGTGGAGTGGGAACCAGATTTTTTTACCAAAACTTAAAACAGAGAGAGAAGTATCTCTGCTTCTTCTAAATTAATTCCCTGGTTGTCATGGCTAGAAATCTAGGAGAAATGCACACTCCAGCCACAACTTATCCTCTTAGTTTGTCAATATATGTATGCAAATATATATATATATATATATATATATATATATATATATATTATAATATAAATATACTAGCTGACGGACTCGGCTTCGCACGGGTATATTTAATCTATTTTGTTTAATGTTTGTGTCTGTCGTTAAAGGATATCGTCAGTATCCACTATAATAGTGACATCCACAGCCCCCCACCCTATAACACTGACCCCTCGCCCACAGTGCCCCATCTCTTTAAAATGGGACCTTCACAGCAGCCCACCCCCTTAACTATGACATTTACGGCAGTCTGCCCCTTTAACAGTGAGTTACACAGCGCCCCACTCCCTTGACAGTGACCTTCACAGGGGCCCACCCCCTTAACAGTGAACTATACAGCAACCGCCCCTTAACACTGACCATAGGTTACAATCCCCTTAACTAACCTCCACCATTCCCAGCCCTCTTAACAGAGACCTTCACAGCGACTGCCCCTTTAACAGTGACTGCCACAGTACCCTGCTCCCTTAACAGTGACCTCTACATTACCCCACCACATAACACTGACCTCCATGGTGGACCGTCCCGTTAACTGTGACCTCCACCGCTCCGTGTCCCCTTAACAGAGACCTCCACAGTGCCCGCCCCTTTAACAGTGTTCTTTTGAACAGCTCACTATCAGACAGAAGCACTGTGCTGCCTGAGCGTGAGCTGCAGGGAGAAAGTCACAGTCCCTCCCACCACTGCAGCTGACAGAAGTTGATTTTTACCTTCATTTTTCAGTACCCGTCGGCTGTGGAGTGGGAGGGGAGTGTCCTAACCAGATCGAGGGCCTGGTCTAGAAGGACTTGGGGGCAGGGTTTTTAAGTCCGTCTTTTGAGGGTGGCCTGAATGTCCTTCCTACCTGCCCCCTTAACTGTTACCTCCACAGCACTCTGCTCCCTTAACAGTGTCCTGCCCCTTTAAGCTGACCTGCAATAGTGAAGAAAAATGGCTGAATTGTTATGTTTAGTGATGTCGCGAACATAAAATTTTCAGTTCACGAACAGCGAGCGCGAACTTCCGCAAATGTTCGCGAACAGGCGAACCGGGCGAACCGCCATAGACTTCAATAGACAGGCGAATTTTAAAAACCAAAGGGACTCTTTCTGGCCACAATAGTGATGGAAAAGTTGTTTCAAGGGGACTAACACCTGGACTGTGGCATGCCGGAAGGGGATCCATGGCAAAACTCCCATGAAAAATTACGTAGTGGACGCAGAGTCAGGTTTTAATCCATAAAGGGCATAAATCAACTAACATTCCTAAATTGTTTGGAATAACATGCTTTAAAACATCCAGTGTGTGTATACGATCAGGTATGATGTTGTATCGATCAGGTAGTGTAAGGGTTACGGCCGATTCTCAGACATTGACATACCAAACTCCTCTTTTAATGCACCGCAAACAGTCCATTTGCACAACCGCAAACTCCCCATTTGCACAAGGTTGGATACCAAGCTAGCCACGTCCCGGTGATGTCATTGAAGGTTTCTTCCTCCACCCAGCCACGTACAACACCAAGGGTCCCCGAAAGGTCAAATGAATTGATTTTTCGAACGGGGAGATGGTAAAAAAAGGCTGGCTCCGTCCCCTTTGTTTTAATCCACGGTCACTGCTTCTGCGCCGTGCAATTTGCTCTCACACCCGATATGAGTGGTATTTTCTGTAGTACTATTCTCATCAGTTTAATCCCTCTAACGTCCCCAATCTGAGGGCCAGTTATTGAATAGATTTTTCGAACGGGAGATGGTTAAAAAACGCTGGCTCCCTCCACTCTGTTTTAATCCACGGTCACTGCGTCTGCGCCGTGCAATTTACTGTCACACCCGATATGAGTGGTATTTTCTGTAGTACTATTCTCATCAGTTTAATCCCTCTAACGTCCCCGACTCCCAAATCTGGGGGCCATTTATTAAATAGATTTTTCGAGCGGGGAGATGGTTAAAAACGCTGGCTCCCTCCACTCTGTTTTAAACCACGGTGACTGCGTCTGCGCCGTGCAATTTACTGTCACACCCGATATGAGTGGTATTTTCTGTAGTACTATTCTCATCAGTTTAATCCCTGTTACATCCCATATCAGGGATTGCCTTTTGTGAAAAAAATTTAGGCCTGGTACCTTCGACTGCCTTCACAATGACAGACCAAACTCTCATACACCAAACTGAATTGATTTCAGGAACCGGGAGATGGAAAAAGCAGCTTGGTCGGTCCTCATACTCCCAAATTGGGGCACTGCGCGTGCACAGAGCATTATGTATCGGCAAGCTACTGTGCCACCCGGTATCAGTGGTTGGCACTGGCAGTGGGCACACTAGTACTGTGGAGGTGGGCCTGACACACACTGGCAGGAGGCAAGCAACTGAAGTTAGACTAATGTGTAAAGATGAAATGCCTTATTTATCGGCAAGCTACTGTGCCACCGGTATCAGTGGTTGGCACTGGCAGTGGGCACACTACAGTCTGTTGGAGGTGGGCCTGACACACTGGCAGGAGGCAAGCAACTGAAATTAGACTAATGTGTAAAAATGAAATGCCTTATTTATCGACAAGCTACTGTGCCACCCGGTATCAGTGGTTGGCACTGGCAGTGGGCACACTACAGTCAGTGGAAGTGGGCCTGACACGCACTGGCAGCAGGCAAGCAACTGAAATTAGACTAATATGTAAAAATGAAATGCCTTTTTTATGCAAGTCCTGTGCCAGCCGGTATGAGTAGTGGGCACTGGCAGTGGGCACACTACAGTCACTGGAAGTCAGCCTGACACACACTGGCAGGCAACTAAACTTAGATTAAAGTGTAAAAATTAAATGACTTTTGATGCAAGTCCTGTGCCACGGATCAGTGGTGGGCACTGGCAGTGGGCACACTACAGTCTGTGGAAGTGGGCCTGACACACACTGGCAGCAGGCAAGCAACTGAAATTAGACTAATGTGTAAAAATTAAATGCCTTATTTATCGTCAAGCTACTGTGCCACCCGGTATCAGTGGTTGGCACTGGCAGTGGGCACACTACAGTCTGTGGAGGTGGGCCTGACACACACTGGCAGGAGGCAAGCAACTGAAATTAGACTAATGTAAAAATGAAATGCCTTATTTATCGGCAAGCTACTGTGCCACCCGGTATCAGTGGTTGGCACTGGCAGTGGGCACACTACAGTCAGTGGAGGTGGGCCTGACACACACTGGCAGGAGGCAAGCAACTGAAATTAGACTAATGTGTAAAAATGAAATGCCTTATTTGGCACTCGTGCCACAGCATCACTGCTGCCACTCGGTAGTGCAATGATCAGTGGTTGAGCACTGGCAGTGGGCACACTACAGTCAGTGGAAGTGGGCCCGAGCGCTTTACTGGCAGCAGGCAAGCAACTGAAATTAGACTACTTAGCCTGTAAAAATGAAATGCCGCTTTATGCAAAGTCCCGTGCTCCAGCGGTATGAGCAGTGGGCACTGGCAGTGGGCACACTACATGTCACTGGAAGTCAGCCTGACACACACTGGCAGGCAACTAAACTTAGATTAAAGTGTAAAAATTAAATGACTTTTTTGATGCAAAGTCCTGTGCCACATGGGATGACAGGGGTGGGCACTGGCAGTGGGCACTCTACAGTCAGTGGAAGTCGGCCTGACACACACTAGCAGCAGGCAAGCAGCTGAAATTACACTAAAGTGTAAAAATTAAATGCCTATTTTGATGCAAAGTCCTCTGCCAGCCGGTATGAGTGGTAGGCACTGGCAGTGGGCACACTACAGTCACTGGAAGTCAGCCAGACACACACTGGCAGGCAACTAACCTTAGATTAAAGTGTAAAAATTAAATGCCTTTTTTTGATGCAAAGTCCTGTGCCACATGGGATGACAGGGGTGGGCACTGGCAGTGGGCACACTACAGTCAGTGGAAGTCGGCCTGACATACACTAGCAGCAGGCAAGCAGCTGAAATTACACTAAAGAGTAAAAATGAAATGCCTATTTTGATGCAAAGTCCTCTGCCAGCCGGTATGAGTGGTAGGCACTGGCAGTGGGCACACTACAGTCACTGGAAGTCAGCCTGACACACACTGGAAGGCAACTACCTTAGATTAACTTCTTCAGGACCGCCGTACGCAGGATTGCGTCCTGCGGGCGGTCCTGTTCTTCTGATCGGACGCGGCGGCGCGTCAGCTCGCGAGACGCGAGACTTCCTGTGAACGCGCGCGCGTGAGTTCACAGCGTCGCGCGTCTGAAGAGTTGTACTACAGCCTGCCAGCGATGATCAATCGCTGGCAGGCTGTAGATGCGATATAAATCGCATCAAACAAGTATATCAGACGCTGTTTTGTGAACAGCGTCTGATATACCTGCTACCTGGTCCTCTGGTGGTCCCATTTGCTGGGATCGACCACCAGAGGACCAGGTAACTATGTAAAGTTGCACCAAACACTACACTAACCCCCCACCCCCCTCACCTATTAACCCCTTGATCACCCCATCTAGACCCCTGATCACCCCCTGTCATTGATCACACCCCTTGTAAGGCTCCATTCAGACGTCCATATGTGTTTTGCGGATCCGTGTATAAATACCCCACATGTGACCCCATTTTGGAAAGAAGACACCCCAAGGTATTCGCTGAGGGGCATAATGAGTCCATGAAAAATTAAACTTTTTGTCACAAGTTAGCGGAAAGGGAGACTTTGTGAGAAAAAACAATAAAAAATCTATTTCCACTAACTTGTGCCAAAAAAAAAATCTTCTATGAACTCGCCATGCCCCTCATGGAATACCTTGGGGTGTCTTCTTTCCAAAATGGGGTCATGTGGGGTATTTCTACTGCCCTGGCATTTTAGGGGCCCTAAAACGTGAGAAGAAAAATGCGTAAAAATCCCCTCACTAAAAGGTACTCATTGGAATTTGGGCCACTTTGCGCATCTTAGCTGCAAAAAAGTGTCACTTATGTGGTATCGCCGTATTCTGGAGAAGTAGGGCAATGTGTTTTGGGGTGTATTTTTACATATACCCATGTTGGGTGAGAGAAATATCTCTGTAAATTGTCAACTTTGTATAAAAATTTTTAAAAGTTGTTGTTTACAGAGATATTTTTCACACAAAGTATGGTTATATATAAAAATACACCCCAAAACACATTGCCCTACTTCTCCTGAGTACAGCAATACCACATATGTGCCACTTTTTTGCAGCCTGGGTGCGCAAAGGGGCCCTAAAACCAATGAGTACCTTTTGGATTTCACAGGCCATTTTTATGCATTTGGATTCTCACACTTTAGGGGCCCTTAAAATGCCAGGTGAGTATAAATACCCCACATGTGACCCCATTTTGGAAAGAAGACACCCCAAGGTATTCCGTGAGGGGCATGGTGAGTCCACAGAATTTTTATTTTTTGGCACAAGTCAGCGGAAATTGTTTTTTTTTTTTTTTTAATTTTGTTTTTTACAAAGTCTCATATTCCACTAACTTGTGAAAAAAAATCAAATTTTACATGAACTCACCATACCCCTCACAGAATACCTTGGGGTGTCTTCTTTCCAAAATGGGGTCACATGTGGGGTATTTATACTGTCCTGGCATTTTAGGGGCCCCTAAAGCATGAGAAGAAGTCTGGAATCCAAATGCGTAAAAATGCCCTGTGAAATCCTAAAGGTACTCATTGGTTTTAGGGCCCTTTGGCACCCAGGCTGCAAAAAGTGGCACACATGTGGTATCGCCGTACTCAGGAGAAGTAGGGCAATGTGTTTTGGGGTGTATTTTATATATACCCATACTTTGTGTGAAAAATATCTCTGTAAACAACAACTTTTAAAATTTTTATACAAAGTTGACAATTTACAGAGATATTTCTCTCACCCAACATGGATATATGTAAAAATACACCCCAAAACACATTGCCCTACTTCTCCTGAGTACGGCGATACCACATAAGTGAGACTTTTGCAGCCTGAGTGCAAAGGCCCAAATTCAACGAGTACCTTTAGGTTTACATGCGGCTCACAATTTAGCCCCACCCAAAATGCCAGAACAGTAAACACACCCCACAAATGACCCCATTTCGGAAAGTAGACACCCCAAGGTATTCACTGAGGGCATAGTGAGTCCGTCTGAGATTTTTTTTTTTTTTTGCCAGAAGTTATCAGAAATTGAAACTTTTTTTTTTTCTCAGAAAGTGTCATTTTCCGCTAACTTGTGAAAAAAATGAAATGATACATGAACTCACCAAGCCCCTCCGCGAATACTTTGGGGTGTCTTCTTTCTAAAATGGTGTGATTTGGGGGTATTTATACTATCCTGACATTCTAACACCTGAAGAAACATGACAGGTGCTCAGAAAGTCAGAGCTGCTTCAAAATGCCGAAATTCACTTTTTGCACCATAGTTTGTAAACGCTATAACTTTTACCCAAACCAATAAATATACACTTATTGGACTTTTTTATCAAAGACATGTAGAACAATAAATTTAGAGAAAATTTATATAGAAATGTAGTTTTTTTGAAAAATTTTACAACAGAAAGTGAAAAATGTCATTTTTTGCAAAAATTTCGGTCATTTTTGATTAATAGCAAAAAAGTAAAAATGTCAGCAGCAATGAAATACCACCAAATGAAAGCTCTATTAGTGAGAAGAAAAGGAGGTAAAATTCATTTGGGTGGTAAGTTGTATGACGGAGCAATAAACGGTGAAAGTAGTGTAGTGCGGAATTGTAAAAAGTGGCCTGGTCATTAAGGGTGTTTAAGCTAGGGGGGCTGAAGCGGTTAAAGTGTAAAAATTAAATGCCTTTTTTTGATGCAAAGTCCTGTGCCACACGGGATGACAGGGGTGGGCACTGGCAGTGGGCACACTACAGTCAGTGGAAGTCGGCCTGACACACACTAGCAGCAGGCAAGCAGCTGAAATTACACTAAAGTGTAAAAATTAAAAATGCCTATTTTGATGCAAAGTCCTCTGCCAGCCGGTATGAGTGGTAGACACTGGCAGTGGGCACACTACAGTCACTGGAAGTCAGCCTGACACACACTGGCAGGCAACTAACCTTAGATTAAAGTGTAAAAATTAAATGCCTTTTTTGATGCAAAGTCCTGTACCACACGGGATGACAGGGGTGGGCACTGGCAGTGGGCACACTACAGTCTGTGGGCCTGCAGCTCCTCACACACAGGCAGGCCATGCAACTGCAATATGCATATAAAGGAAAAAAAAGCAGACTAATGTTGCAGCCCTAAAAGGGCTTTTTGGGGTGCTGTCAGGACGCTGTCCTTACAGCAGAGATCAGATGAGTCTTTCAGGACTGGAGTGGACACTGAATACACTAGCCTAGCTATCAATTTCCCTATTAAATCAGCAGCAATTACACTCTCCCTCCTCTCACTAAGACTGCAGCTTCAGAATGAATCTAAAATGGATGCTGTGCAGGAGGTGGGAGGGTCTGGGAGGGAGGGTATGCTGCTGATTGGCTGGAATGTGTCTGCTGACTGTGAGGTACAGGGTCAAAGTTTGCTCAATGATGATGTATAGGGGCGGACCGAACATCGCATATGTTCGCCCGGCAGAGGCGAACGCGAACAAGCTATGTTCGCGGGAACTGTTCGCCGGCGAATAGTTCGAGCCATCTCTAGTTATGTTATCATATTTTCATTGTTTGGGAATATCTCAGGAACAGCACATGCTAGACAGCTGAGACCAGGTCTGAAACCCTCCTGGACACCTGATATACCTGTGTTCCAAATTTCATGATTGTAAATGCAAGGATGCAGATTCCTTTAGCGGACATACATACACACATATACATACACTCAGCTTTATATATATATACTAGCTGAAAAACCCAGCTTCGTCCGGGTATATTAAATTTGTTTCATTTAATGTTTCTGTGTGTCGTTAAAAGATATCGACAGTATCCATTATACAGTGACATCTACAGCACCTAACCCCTTAACAGTGACCTCCACAGCCCCCAACCCCTAACACCCCTAACACTGATCCCCACAACAGTTCCCCGTACCTTAAAATGGGGCCTCCACAGCCGCCCACCCCCTTAACTTCGACTGTCAAAACAGTCTTCCCCTTTAAGAGTGAGTTTCACAGCACACACACCCTTGACAGTGACCTCTACAGGGGCCCACCCCCTTAACAGTGTCCTCTACAGCAATCTGCCCCTTAACACTGATCTCCATAGCGGACCATTCCCTTAACTGTGACCTCCACAGCAGCCTGCCCTTAGGGTGGCCAGAGGTCCAGTTTTAGGCCAGACAGTCCAGTTTTCTGACTCCATGTCCTCCGTCTGACGCAGGGCCTGGACAGACACAGATGTCCTTTTGAACCGCTCACTCTCAGAAAGCAGCACCGTGCTTTCTGAGCATGAGCTGCATGGAGAAAGTAACCCTCACTCCCAATCCTGCAGCTGACAAAAGTTGATTTTTAACTTCCGTCGGCTGCGGAGGGGTGTGGCCTAACCATTTCAGGGTTGTTGCTTAGCAGGACCTAGAAGTTGATTTTTAACTTCATTTTTTCAATCCCTGTTGGCTGAGGAGAGGGAGGAGGCGTGGCCTAACCTGATAGGGAGCCTGGCCTTTTTAAGAGCTCACTTTTCTGGTAGCGAGTGCATCCGATCTCAGCACTCCGCTCTTATCCAGGGAGAAGGAGCTCCTCCCTGGCTAAGAGTGGAGCGCTGTGATTGGATGCGCTCGCTGCCAGGGAGAAGAGACACTGCCCACCAGAACAAAAAGAAACCACCTAGTATAACTAAGTCGCCTCATTAGCATAAGAGGCGCAGAAGATAACGGAGCACAGCGGCGAAGAGGGGGTCGTTTGAAAAAAAAAAAACTGTGTGCGGACATCAGCGGCAGCAGCCCAGTAAGATGTTATAAGTATCCCAACAATATTTTTTTGCTGAAAGGTAATCTTCAATTGTTTTAATCCCTGCCGGCTGAGGAGTAAGGGGAGAGCGTGACCTAACCAGCTTGGGGGTTGTGGCTTAACCGCCCTAGAAGTTGATTTTCAACCTAATTTTTTCAATCCCTGTTGGCTGAGTGGGAGGGGGCATGGCCTAACTGGAACAGGGGTGTGTCTTTTTGAACAGCTCACTATAAGATAGTAGCACTGTTCTGTCAGACTGTGAGCTGCAGGGAGAAAGTCACCATCCCTCCCACCTCTGCAACTGACAGAAGTTGATTTCTTAATTTTTTCAATCCCTGTTGGCTGCGGAGTGGGAGGGGGTGTGGCCTAACATAATTGGATCCATGGCTTAGCGGGTCCTGGGAGCAGGGTTTTAAGGGTGACTTGAATGGCCACCCTACTTGCCCCCTGAACTGTGACCTCCAAATCACTCTGCTCCCTTAACAGTGTCATCCACAGTGCCCGGCCCCTTTATAGCTGACCTGCAGTAGTGAAGAGAAATGGCTGAGTTGTTATGGAAACCTCAGGAAATAAGGTACTAAGTGTTATTAGGCCTTGGCTTTACTTCATTAGCAATTATCCTAGTAACAGATTTCCTTTAAAACTCATCTACAGCAGTGAAGAAACATGGCTGGGTTGTTATGGTTACCTGGAGTAAAACTGTGTGTGTGGAGACAAACTGCCAGCGAGCTTCTATTGGCTGATAAGAGTCATGTGACCAGGCTTCTATTGGCTAATGCATTTTTTGGGAATGTCTCAGAAACGATACGTCCTAGAGAGCTGAGACCTGGTCTAAAACCTTCCCCGGACACCTGATGTACATGTGTACCAAATTTCGTGATTGTAAATGCGACGGTGCAGATTCCTTTAGTAGACATACATACATACACTCATACACTTAGCTTTATATATTAGAAATTCATATTCTTGTTAATTCTTTTTGTTAATACTTTAAAAATGTTTGCTCTTTCTCTCCCCCCTTCCCAACCCTAAGCTCTTAAACGCAATGACAACAATAGCAAATAATGCCAGAGTGACACTGACATATATAGCTATGGGTAAATTACATGCTTGATGGTGTTAACAAATGGCATTTTTAAAAACACTCTACGTCATTGAATGTGTTATGCTTTTTCATATTACAAAGCTTCCAAAAACTGTCTTCTATTGGGCGCTGATGGTTTTTAAAAACACATGTGTACATGGTAATAAAACAGTGTCTTTTTGAAATCAAGGGTCCAAAAATAATGCCTCAAAGGGGGTATAATGCCTGCCCATTTTTAGACACACACAAATGTTAGTTGTCAGACGAAAGTGATAAAAGTGACAAAAAGTGAAAAGTGACAGATTTGGTCTTAATTAGGGTAGAATGCCTGCCTATATTTATATATTATACACAATGTATACACAGCATGCACAAGTGTTGTCATAAGAAAAAATTGCTTGTTATTTACAAGCATTCAAAAATTATACATTACCCTTTCACCTTCCTGCCCAGGCCATTTTTTGTAAATCCGACGTGTGTCACTTCCCCATATGTCTACTTTATGTTCGCATGATTTTGTAAATGTAATTTTATTTTTTTCGGATGTTAGAAGGCGAGGAATTTTAGAAGCAGTTCTTAGAAATTTTAAGAACATTTCCAAAACCCACTTTTAAAGGACCAGTTCAGGTCTGAAGTCACTCACATAGTGGAAACCCCCCATAAATGACCCCATTGTAGAAACTACACCCCTCAAGCTACTCAAAACTGGTTTTAAAAACTTAGTTAACCCTTTTGGTGTTCCACAAGAATTACAGGAAAATGGAGATTACATTTTAAGATTTCACTTTTTTGGCAGATTTTACATTTTAATCCCTTTTTTTCTTTAACACATCAAGGGTTAACAGCCAAACATAATTCAATATTTATTACCCTGATTCAGCGGTTTACAGAAACACCCCATATGTGGTTGTAAACTGATGTAAGGGCACACGGCAGGGCGCAGAAGGAAAGGAACGCTATATTGTTTTTGAACGCAGATTTTGCTGGACTGGTTTTTAGATGTCATGTCCCATTTTAAGCTCCCCTGATGCACCCTTACAGTAGAAACTCCCAAAAAGTGACCCCATTTTGTAAACCAGGAGATAAGGTGCCAGTTTTATTGGTACTATGTAACAGATCAAAGGGGTGTGGACCCGCTGTGCCACTTACCGGTTTGGCTTTGGGCCAAACTTGGGAGCTGAGTCTAAGTGTCCCCCTTGTTTTCACCCTTTATCCCGCTCCAGGATGCGGAAGCTGGACTGCAGGGGAGACACCAGATCGCTACCGCAAGAGTGGTCCCGGTTAAGTGGCAGCTGGCCGGGCAGGCCAGAAAGCCCCGATGCTAGCACCGGGGAAACAGGCAATATAGCAGACAGCCGCAGGATAATGCTGAGCTGAGCAAGCGGTATAGCAGAGCTAGTGCTGTGAGAACAGCAGAGCTGAGTTAGTCCAGGTGGAGCTGGTGTAACGATCTGCACAGCAGACAGAGGCGTGGTCGACAGTCCGGGTCTTTAACTTGAGAGCAGCGAGGTACAAGAGGATCAAGCAGTGACGAGGTCAGGATACAGGCAGAGGTCATAAGCAGGATATCGAATGCAGGAACAACAGGAGCCTTAGCTGTAGGAAGTACAATATTGCTCAGGCATTGCAGGAAGGGGAAGCACCCTTATAAAGGTGGTGCCTGGCCAGGATTGGAGAGAGGGAAGAATCAGGGCGTGCATTAACCCTTATGGTACCAGGATGCCTGCGGCTCCTACAAGATACAACAGAAGCTGTCGTAGCCTGCGACAGCGCAGGAAAGCGGGTCCGGAGCCTGCAGCAAAGAGGAGGAGCCCTGCGTGCAGCTCGACTGAGGTACGTAGTCGGATGCACTGCACGCTGGCGGCTGCCAACTGCCATTGTTACATTACACTATTTTGGAGTACATATGGTTTTTAATTGCTCTATATTACGTTTTTGTGAGGCAAGGTAACCAGAAAATGGCAAGTTTACACAGTTTTTATTTTTTATTTTTCACAACATTCATCTGTGGTAGATCATGTGCTATTTTTTATAGAGCAGGTTGTTACGGAATAAAATATGTCTACTTTGTATGTTTCAGTTTTACATAATAAAGCATTTTTGAAAAAAAATATATGTTCTTGTGTCACTATTTCCTGAACGCCTTATTTTTTTTATTTTTCTGCCGATCATCTTGTGCAGGGGCTTGTTATTTGCAGGAAGAGTTGTTTTTATTGGTACCATTTTTTGGTACATATGAATTTTGATCATTCATTATTACACTTTATGGGGCAAGGTGACCAAAAACTTGGTAATTTTGGCACAGTTTTTATTTATTTATTTTTCCAGCATTTATCTGAGGGGTTAGGTTTTGTGATATTTTTATGGAGAAGATTGTTATGGATGTGGAAATACCTAAGATGTGTACTTTTTCTTATTTATTTAAGTTTTAAGAATCACAAAAATAAACGTGGCCTAAATGGGTGGGACCGCTCCAAACCCCAAACACTGTGGCGTGTTTCTAACTGGGGGGGCAGTTCCTCCGCATGCGGTTCGCAGCGAACGGCTATCCCCAGCAAAAATTGCATACAATGGAGGATACCGGCGCGAACCACAAGCACCACACAAACATCCTACACAAAATAAAACATGTGCGGATGAAAATATATAAACACATAACTCACAGAAAAAAGATGCACCACATGGATAAGCACCTGACAACACTGGCTAATCCCTCACTCTGGTGTTAAAAGCTGAGAGATTCGCCAATATTTCCAATCAGGAACATATCGGAGCCCCTTTAGGCACCACTTCACGGTTTCTCAGCATGACATGGGGTCCTACCACTAGACTACCTATGGTGTGTGAACAAGGTCTGAACAGGTATTAAGCAGCCTACAGCCCCATCCCACTCACCTGCACTGCAGGACCAACAATGCAATGGGGAACAAATGAGGCCGCAGGCTACACCTACAACAGACCATGTGACACCGGCTTCCAGGTGCAACAGAATGTTTACCAGCCATATGCAATGGCACATTCAATACATATAAAGAAGAATCACAAAAATAAACGTGGCCTAAATGGGTGGGACCGCTCCAAACCCCAAACACTGTGGCGTGTTTCTAACTGGGGGCAGTTCCTCCGCATGTGGTTCGCAGCGAACGGCTATCCCCAGCAAAAATTGCATACAATGGAGGATACCGGCGCGAACCACAAGCACCACACAAACATCCTACACAAAATAAAACATGTGCGGATGAAAATATATAAACACATAACTCACAGAAAAAAGATGCACCACATGGATAAGCACCTGACAACACTGGCTAATCCCTCACTCTGGTGTTAAAAGCTGAGAGATTCGCCAATATTTCCAATCAGGAACATTATTTAAGTTTTACACAATAATAGCATTTTAGAAACAAAAAAAATGATGTTTTAGTGTCTCCATAGTCTGAGAGCCATAGACCGATTGTCTTAGGGAGGATCTCATTGTTTGCGGGATGAGGTGACGGTTTGATTGGTACTATTTTGGGGGCAAACGCCTTTTGATCGCTTGGAGTTGCAATTTTTGTGATGTAGGGTGACATGTGGTAGGTCATGTGGTATTTTTTATAGAGCAGGTTGTTACGGATGTGACAATACCTAATATGCCAAATTTTTATTTTTTTCACTTTAGCACAATAATAGCAGTTTTGACGCAAAAAAAAATCATATTTTAGTGTCTCCATTGTCTGAGAGTGATAGCTTTTAAATTTTTGACTGATTGTCTTAGCTAGCAGTATTTTTGTGATGTAAGGTGACAAAAATGTCTTTTTTGACACAGTTTTTTTTTATAGCGGATGGGGTGGATAATGTGATATATTTATAGAGCCGGTCGTTATGGACGTGACGATACCAAATATGTGTGTTTATTTTAATATTTTTCTATTTTTTATTATAAAATCAGGTGAAAGGGCGTTTTCTTTTTTACTTGAAACTTTTTTTACTTTTTAACTTTATTTCTGACTTTAGCTTTTATATGTATTGTAATGCATTGCCTGTTAGTGTATTTCACATGACCGTATGGCTTTTTCAGTGTTTTGTGGTGCGTTTATAACGGATCCGTGGTTCCGTTTTTAGTTTCTGTTGTGTTTCCGTTTTGGTTCCATTGTTCCGTTCCGTTTTCATTACGGCATACACAGTATACCGTAATTCCATAATAAAATTGGGCTGGTCTTAACATTTTTAATAGATTGTTCAGTAAAAACAGAACGGATACGGAAGACATATGGATGCCTTTCCGTATGCTTTCCATTGACTTGAATGTAGCCACTGAACGTGATTTGCGGACAAGAATAGGACATGTTCTATAATTAAACGGAATGGAAAAACGGAAATGGAAGGCATACGGAGACACTTCAGTATTTTTGCAGCCCATTGAAGTGAATGGTTCAGTATACTGTCAGTATACTGAACTGAAAAAACTGCCTGTATACGGTCTGCAAAATACTGTCGTGGGCATGAGGCCTAATAATACACTAACAGGTTGCCTAGGAGACTCTAGGAGACTAACAGGTTGCCTAGGAGATATTGCGTGGAAAACAACCGTCTGCGGTACTGCTCAGGTGTGGATGCAGTAGGAAATCCACTTAAGTTGCAGTGCACAGGTTGCAGCAATACGCCAAGCTGTAGTGATCTGTCAACAACCAAGTATGCGCACCGTGGCTCAGTCACCCAGTATAGATGGCCCTGAACTAAATTAATCAGACTAATCCATTGATAAACATGTACTCACTAGGGTGGGCTGCATGAAATAGCACACCTGTTCATGTGTATGAAACAGATGCCAAATTGCCAGCCCTGCGAGCACGAATCAAGGGACACTAACTAACTGGGTGTGAGCAAAATGCTTGAGTGCACCTGTTCACATACTACAGGGGGCAGAATAAACGCCGACCACTTCTGTAGTGTGAACACAATTAAAGCATAGTTGAGTTACATAGGTTTGCCCCCACTGCTAGTTCGACATGTTTAGTTATATTTTGGCTCGTCAGGAGCATCGAATGTGACAGAGGCTGCAACTATCAGCACTGTATGGCCTCTGTCACGGAGGCTAGCAGCCTGTTTGTTTGTTTGTCCTTTTACCCACATTTTGGCATCTGTTTCATACACATGAACAGGTGTGCTATTTCATGCAGCCTACCCTAGTGAGTAAATGCTTATCAATGGATTAATCTGATTAATTTAGTCCAGGGCAATCTATACTGGGTGACTGAGCTGAGCAGCTTGTCCGTGTCACGGTACGCATACTTGGTTGTGGACAGATCATGACAGGCTTTTTGGCGTGTTGCTGCAACCTGTGTACTGCACCTTAAGTGGATTTCCTATTGACTGCATCCACACCTGAGCGGTACCGCAAACCGTTGTTTTCCACGCAATACCCCGGTCTGTCTCAGGGTTTGTGGATAGTATTTGGTAACTCTGAATTTTATATATTTGGCAAGTTACTTTTCCTTGCACATTTTTTGTATTTTTGCATATTTAATAAAGTATTAGTTTTACTTAATCTTCATAGCATTCCTATCCACAGTGAATTATTTTTGATGGTGGAACGCAAACCACTATTAGCTTGTCAGTGATTTGATGTCTAGGAGACTCAGCCTGAGGCTGGATCTCCTGGGCACCCAAAGAAGGCAGGTCCCAATGCCGTGCAAGGCCTTCTCACCCATTGGGTCCCCACCACAGCAGCGCGGAGGCCCGATGGTCTCCCTCACCTGCAGCAAACCCCCTCTATGTCGCAGTCAGGACTTTGTGCACTTGGCACATACAGCAGGGGTCCGGCTAATGGGAATAGCCGGTCCCCTGCAGCTGATCAGGCAGGTGCAGCTACTGCACCCGCCTGATTAGCGTGTCATAATAGTACGGCGCTGGGTGGCAAGTCACATCCCGCTGCGCCATACTATTACGCCACTGGTTGAGAAGTGGTTAAAGGGGGGAAAATACAATGCCCATATTTATTCATGTAAATTCGCAAAAAAGGACAAGGGTTAATCGTCAGAAGAAAGAGTGGATTGTTCTGACCAAGCCTGGAAAAATTACGCCTTCTAAATGGGAGCATCAGCAGTACAGTGTGTATGTGGAAAGGGTTGGGTAATTGTTTCTTGTGGCGGCAATAATAGCAGTAACAGTAACAGCACATCATGGAACAGACAAGGCAGTAGATGTGTGTAGTTGTAATAGTAGTGGTGACTTTGTGCTTGTAATGGTAGTTCCAGTAGGGATAATAGAAGTGTTACTAGGAGATTACCACAAGGGAATTGCAGCTGAGATGGAGGTGGCAGCAGCAGCCATATGGTATGAAACATAATGGTAGGCAGACAGATAGTACAGTAGCATGATATAAGTGCACAAAATAAATTTAAAATTGTGGCAACATCAGCTATGTGGTACAGAACATGATAGGTAGGCAGACAGCACAGTGGCTTGATGGTGGCAGTAGCATCTATACAATATAGAACATGATGGTAGGCAGGCAGACAGTGGTAGTGGTGAGATGGGGCAGTTCTATTCTTCGTCCTCAGCTAGGGGTGTGAAAATCATCCTGGATCTGTGCTTCATTCATTTTGACAAAAGTGATGTTTTGGATACCTGTGGAGGAAAAATTGGTCCGTTTGGGTGTCACCACACCAACTGTGGAGATAAAAGCCCTCTCTGCAATGACACTGGAGGCTGGGCAAGAGTGAACAGAGACAGCTTACTGTGCCAGTTCAGACCACTGTTTCAGCCTGCTTGTCCAGAAGTCCATGAGTTTATGGAACATGGTATGCACCTGTAAAGGCTAGAGTCCAGGTAGGATTGAACCTTCACATTGAGGCAGTTGGTCTCCATTTGCTGATTTGCCTCAGCCTGACATGGCACATTGAAAAATTTCTCCATCATGTTAATGATACTGAACTGGCTGCTACAGATTCTGCTACATGTGGTAGTGGAGACAGTGGGAGAATGGTGACTCTGCGGGGGACAGAGAGGGGTCTCAGAAATGCAGGCAAAAGACATCTGCTCACCAAAAACTGTGCCAAACTGAGAACTAAGTGTTTCCTGGTAATAAAGTAATTTGGTCTCCCTATTGAAGGGAGGAAAACATTCCCCATTTTGCTTTGATAGCGAGGGTCTAACTAAAAACATGCTTATCCGGTAATGATCAGACTGTTTGATGTGAAGGATACAGCTTGCCAGTTCTTTCTGACTGAGATGATTGGGAGTTGGTGTCATTGTCATCATCCTTCTCCAGCTCTTCCCCCACCAACTCCTTCTCCAATGGCAGTTCCTCATCCTTATACTCTTCCTCCGTGGGACTTTCTCCTTTTGGGTCATCAACAGCTATAGAGTGGACAGCAAGATGCATAAGCTATTCTTCTGCCATCATCCCTTGTTGTATGTTGTATTAGCATCTGTTCTGAAATAAATATGGGGGGAATGATATCGCTATGCTACAGTGATCCCAACTGATGAATTTTATGGCCTCTTCAAATGGTTTCAGTATGCGACAGGCATCTCTGATAAGCTGCTACTGCGTGACCTAAAACAACACATGCTCCTGGCTGAGGTGGTATTATGCATGAAAAAACATTCACAGATTTATGTTGCTCATAAAGAGACTCTGGCATGTACAAAGTGGAATTCCAGTGAGTTGGAATGTCACAGAACAAGTAGTGTAAATGCAGGCCAGACCATCCTGTACCTGCAAGTCCAGGAGAGTGTTCCTTGCTACATAAGAATGGCTGAAATGCAAGGACAGACTCATGGACATTCCCAGCTTGTTTTGTAAGTCAGTCTACTTTTTTTAGAAAGCATTGCATGACTAGGTTTATGATGTACGCCATGCAGGGAGCATGTTTTATTTCCCCAAATGCAGCACAGCCACGATCTCCCGCCCATCGGTGCTAACCATTAGAGTTGAGCGAACACCTGGAAGTTTGGGTTCGCGGGTTCGGCCGAACTTCGCCGCAAAGTTCGAGTTCGGGACCCGAACTTGACCCGGAACCCGAATCCCATTGAAGTCAATGGGGACCCGAACTTTTGGGCACTAAAATTGATCTAAAAATGTCATGGAAAGGGCTAGAGGGCTGCAAACAAATGTGGATAGGGAAATAACTTAAAATAAAATAAATAAAAATTAAAAATAACAATCTTGAACTAGGAGGAGGAGGTGCATGTGGAGTAGGAGGTTGAGGAGGAGGTGACCATGGCGGTGTAGGTGGAAGCTGGGGTGGAGATGGAGGAGGTAGCCAACAATAAATAAAAATTAAAAATAACAATCTTGAACTAGGAGGAGTAGGTGCATGTGGAGTAGGAGGTTGAGGAGGAGGTGACCATGGCGGTGTAGGTGGAAGCTGGGGTGGAGATGGAGGAGGTAGCCAACACAGTTTTTTTATTTTATTTTTTTATTGAGGTAGCCCCAAAATATTGAGACATATAAAAAAATAAAACAAAGAATAAATGCACTTGAGGGCCCCTACGCACTCGCGATCCCTGGCCCTGAATGCCAGCATTTTAAAATTCCTGGCCTTTGAAATGCTGTCATTCAGTCTGGTGGAGACGGAGAGTTTTAAAAACCTTATGGCCTTGGCTGTCCCACAGTATGTCATTCCCAGCCACCACTACTTTTCCGGGTGAGCCATCCCTTACCTGCACAAACAAGTGGGGGACAAAATCAGGTGTGCACTGCGCCAAAGCCATCTGTGGCAAGGTCCACATAACTACCGATACGTGGACCAGTAAGCACGGGCAGGGACGTTGTATCTCCCTAACACAGTGTTTCTCAACTCCAGTCCTCAGGGCCCACCTACAGGTCATGATTTGAGAATATCCCACAGAATGAGTACCTGAGGTGAGTCCTGATGCACTGACACTAATTATATCACCTGCTAAATACTAAGGAAATCCTGAAAACATGACCCGCAGGTGGGCCCTGAGGACTGGAATTGAGGAACACTGCCCTAACAGCACACTGGGTAAATGCAGTGGCGGCTGGGCCTGAGGCGGATAGCTGTTTGGCGCATATCCTTCCACCACCGAGGATTGCAAGGTATTTCTCTTTGCCTCCTGTTGCCTCCTCCTCCTACTCCTCTTCCTCCTCTAATACCTTCTCATCTGGTCAGCGTAACACCTTCACCACCAACTTCAGCACAGCCAGGGGAAAACGACAGCAGGCAGTTTTAAAACTCATCTGTTTGGGGGCCAAACCCCACACCGTGCAGGAGCTGTGGATGGGCGTGGAACAACAGACTGATGAGTTGTTGGTGCCACTGAGCCTCAAGCCTGGCCTGGTGGTGTGCGATAATGGGCGAAATCTCATAGCGGCTCTGGGCCTAGCTGGTTTGACACACATTTCTCGCCTGGCGCATGTGCTGAATTTGCTGGTGCAGAAATTCCTGAAAACTACCCCAATATGTCAGAGCTTCTGCAGAAAGTGAGGGCAGTCTGTGCACGCTTTCTGCTTTGTCACCCTGCTGCTGCTCACCTGTCTGCACTGCAGATTAACTTCGGCCTTCCCGCTCACCACCTCATATGCAAGGTGCCCACAAGATGGAACTCCACCTTGCACATGCTGGAGAGACTGTGCGAGCAGCCGCAGGCGATAGTGGAGTTTCAGCTGCAGTACGCACGGGTGAGTCGCTCTGCGGAACAGCACCACTTCACTGCCACTGAGTGGGCCTCTATGCGAGATCCGTGTGCCTTGTTGCGCTGTTTCGACTACTCCACCAACATGGATAGTGCCGATGATGCCGTTCCCAGCGTTACTATCCCACTCTATGTATCCTTGAAAAAACGCTTCGGGCGATGATGGAAGAGGATGTGGCACAGGAGGAAGAGGAGGAGGAAGAGGGATCATTTCCACGGTTATCAGGCCTGTCATTCACAAGTGGCTCAGAGGGTGGGTTCCTGCACCAACATAGGCCAGGTACACAATTTTCCAGCCAGGGCACAGTTCTGGAGGATGAGTAGAAACCGTGTTCACAGCAGGGTGGCATCCAAAGCAGCTCAGGGCCATCACAGCAGCATGGCTGGGGGTATACCGAGGACACAGACGATACACCTCCCACAGAGGACAGCTTGTAGTTGCCTCTGGGCAGCCTGGCACACATGAGTGACTACATGCTGCGGTGCCTGAGCAACGACCACCAATTTGCCCACATTCTAACTTGTGCTGATTACTGGGTGGCCACCCTGCTGGATCCCCGTTACAAGGACAATGTGGCGTCCTTAATTCCCTCACTGGAGCATGATCGGAAGATGCGGGACTACAAGCGCTTGCTGGTAGATGCGCTGCTGATGGCATTCCCGCCTGACATTGGGGCCTCAGTGGAAGCTCAAGGCGAAGGCAGAGGAGGAGGAAGAGGTCGCCAACGCAGCCGGGGCACCGCTAGCATCTCAGAAGGCAAGGTTAGCTTGCCCTAAATGTGAAAAAGCTTTGTCACCACCCCACAACAACCAGCACTGTCAGCTGATATGTAACATCTTAGCAGGAAGCAGCATTTCAGCCATATGGTGGAGCAGTATGTATAAACATACCTAATCGTACTGACTGATGGGTCTGCCCCATTTAACTTCTGGGTCTCCAAATTGGGCACATGACCTGAGCTTGCCCTTTACGCCTTGGAGGTGCTGGCCTGCCTTTCAGCCAGTGTATTGTCTGAACGTGTATTTAGCACGGCAGGAGGCTTTATCACGGACGAGCACAGCTGCCTGTCCACAGCTAATATGGACATGCTCACGTTTATTAAAATTAATCAGGCAAGGATCCCACAAGACTTGTCTGTACTTTGTGAAGAATAGACATTTACACCGGCCTCAATCATCCATTCTTGTACTGGGGTACTTCCTCTTTCGCTGCATTGTTGGAAAGATGGACAGCTGAATGCTGCCATGGGACATTGTGATGCTGCTTGTTGAAGGTGACTGCCACATCCTCTGTTTGTGGGGTGGCCGGTGTCACTGTCACTCCAGAGGTGGAGGAAGAGGCCAAGACTGCAGCAGAAGAGGGAGCAGGAGGAGCCTGAGACCTTTCTTTGATTTAGAGGTGTTTACTCCACTGCAGCTCGTGCTTTGCACTTAGATGCCTGGTCATGCAGATTGTGCTCAGGTTTAGAACGTTTATGCCTCGCTTCAGGTTCTGATTGCACAGCGTGCAAACCACTCGTGTCTTGTTGTCTGCACATTGTCTGAAGAACTGCCACACCAGGGAACTCCTTGGAGCTGGCTTTGTTGTGCTCGTTCCATGGGTGCGGTGGGCAGCAGCAGTTGTACTGTCTAGGGGACAGCTGCTCTGATTTTGCACCCTGTTCCTTCTTTTGCTGTGCTGGTGGTTCTGTGCGACCACCGCCTCGCCCTCCGAACTGCACAGGTCACTCGCATGACATTGATTCCATGTGGGGTCTAGGACCTCATCATCCTCTACATCATCTTCCACCCAGTGTTTCTACCCATGCCCTGCTTGTCAGTTTGCACACTGCAGAAAGCCACTGCAGTTGGCACCTGTGTTTTGTCATCATCAGAGACTAACTGCAGTGGTCCTCCCATGTCCACACCCTGAAACATAAGTGGTTGGACATTGGTGCAGTCAATCTCTTCCACTTCTGGGGCAGGGCTAGGTGGATGGTCCTGGGAAATCTTGCCAGCAGAGTCATCAAAAAGAATAAGAGACTGCTGCATGACTTGGGACTCAGACAGCTTGGCTGATTTTCAAGGGTTGTGAGGTAGCTAGATAGATGCCCATGGCCTGCAGGTGCCAGCTCTGAGCTTTCGGCAGTGGACCGGGTGGGAGACAATGTGAAGGTACTGGAGGCACTGTCAGCCACCCAATCTACTAGCGACTGTACTTGTTTTGGCCTCACCATTCGTAGAGCGGCATTCGGGCATACTAAATAACGCTGAAGGCTCTGTCGTCTACGCGCACCTGAGGAAGGTGTTTTATTTAGGCGTGTAGCTGGCACAGATCGACCACGTCCTTTCCCTACAACAGGAGCTCCACCAACACCAGCAGCACCACGACCAGGGCCATGCCCCTTATTTAACGCTCTGCAAATTTTTCACTGGCAAAACTGGGTTAATGTCACCCACCAATGGAACAGACGATTTTTAGAAATTTACCTTCCTATCACCTATGCAGAGCAGCGGTTTGTATATGGCAAAACTGGGTTAATGTCACCCAAGAATATAACAGATGATTTTTAGAAATTTACCTCCCTGTAACGTATGCCGATCAGGGGTTTGTATATGGCAAAAATGGTAAAATGTCACTCACCAATGTAACAGACGATTTTTACAAATTTACCTCCCTGTCACCTATGCAGAGCAGGGGTTTGTATATGTCAAAACTGGGTTAATGTCACCCAAGAAAGTAACAGACGATTTTTAAAAATATACCTCCCTGTCACCTGTGCCGAGCACGGGTTTGTATATGGCAAAATGGTAAAATGTCACCCACCAATGTAAAAGACTATTTTTATAAAATTACCTCCCTGACACCTATGCAGAGCAGGGGTTTGTATATAGCAAAACTGGGTTAATGTCACCCAAGAATGTAACAGACGATTTTTAAAAATTTACCTCCCTGTAACCTATGCCGAGCAGGGGTTTGTATACGGCAAAAATGGTAAAATGTCACCCACCAATGTAACAGACGATTTTTACAAATTTACCTCTGTCACCTATGTAGAGCAGGGGTTTGTATACGGCAAAAATGGTAAGATGTTACCCTAGAATGTAACAGACGATTTTTAAAAATTTACCTCCCTATCACCTATGCCGAGCAGGGGTTTGTATACGGCAAAAATTGTAAAATGTCACCTACCAATGTAACAGACGATTTTTACAAATTTACCTCCCTGTCACCTATGCATAGCAGCGGTTTGTATATGGCAAAAGCGGTAAAATGCTACCTAAGAATGTAACGGACGATTTTTAAAAATTTACCTCCCTGTCACCTATGCCGAGCAGAGGTTTGTACACGGCAAAAATGGTAAAACATCACCCACCAATGGAACAGACAATTTTTACTAATTTACCTCCCTGTCACCAATGCAGAGCAGGGGTTTGTATATGGCAAAACTGGGTTAATGTCACCCAATAATGTAACAGAAGATTTTTGAAATTTACCTCCCTGTCACCTATGCAGAGGAGGGGTTTGTATACAGCAAAATGGTAAAATGTCACCAAAAATGTAACAGACAATTTTTACAAATTTACCTCCCTGTCAATCTATGCAGAGCAGGGGTTTGTATACGGCAAAAACCCACCAATGGAACAGACGATTTTTACAAATTTACCTCCTTGTCACCTATGCAGAGCAGGGGATTGTATATGGCAAAACTGGGCTAATGTCACCCAATAGAGATGTCCCGAACTATTCACCGGCGAACAGTTCCCGGCGAACATGGCTTGTTTGCGTCCACCACGGTGGGCGAACATATGCGATGTTCGCGTTCGCCCGTATACTTTATCATTGAGCAAACTTTGACCCTGTACCTCACAGTCAGCAGACACATTCCAGCCAATCAGCATACCCTCCCTCCCAGACCCTCCCACCTTCTATCTAAACGCAAGCATCCATCTTTGATTCATTCTGAAGCTGCAGTGTTAGTAATTGTAAATCGCAATGCGATTAATATAACCTGTATTATTCACATTGCGATTACAACTTAGATATGAGTTCCTAATGGTTGTATTGCTAGAATATAACAAAGATAACGAAAATAGCACTATATTCTCAATTCATTCTTATTATGAATATATTCTTCATTATATTCTAGCAATATAACAACCATTAGGAACTCAGATCTAAGTTTAATTTGCAATGCGATTAATATAACCTGCATTAATCGCATTGCGAATTCAACTAGAGTTCAGTTCCTAATGATTGTATTGCTAGAATATAATGAAGATTGAATTTCAATCGAAGTATATTATAATTCTAGCAATACAACCATTAGGAACTGAGCTCTAAGTTGTAATCGCAAGCGAATAATACTTACAATTATTAATCGCTTTGTAAATTCATTTGATGCCTCCATTTGATTGTATATGACGGTTGACTATGACTACCACCAACGTTCTGCTGCCTCCGAGGCAAGATATCTGAACCCCCAGGGCCATTTGATAGAAAACGCATCAAAAATGCATCTGCGTTTTATAATTTTTATTTTTATTTTATTTTTTGTGTATTTTTCCACATTTGGTTGCATATTTACATTTGGTATAGGCAAATATGGTAGTCTAGATCATGTGTCTATACCAAAACCTAGGATCATTGTTTGACAGCATATTTTCTAAGCCATGTAGCTGAATATAGATTTGAGCAGAGTAATGATCTAGACTACCATATTTGCCTATACCAAATGTAAATATGCAACCAAATGTGGCAAAATACACAAAAATAAAATAAAAATAAAATAAATTATAAAAACGCAGATGTGTTTTGATGCGTTTCTATCAAAAATGCCCAAATGGCCCCTGGGGTTAAGATATCTTGCTTCGATGGCAGCAGAACATTGGTGGTAGTCATAGTCAACTGTCATATACAATCAAATAGAGGCATCAAATGGATTTGCAAAGCGATTAATAATTGTACGTATTATTCACATTGCGATTACAACTTAGAGCTGAGTTCCTAATAGTTGTATTGCTACAATATAACAAAGATTGAATTCTCAATCTTCGTTATATTATAATTCTAGCAATACAACCATTAGGAACTCACCTCTAAGTTGAATTCGCAATGTGATTAATGCAGGTTATATTAATCGCATTGTGAATTCAACTTGCCACACTCTACGTCAACTACGTAATTTCCCATGGGAGTTTTGCCATGGATCCCCCTCCAGCATGCCACGGTCCAGGTGTTAGTCCCTTGAAACAACTTTTCCATCACTATTGTGGCCAGAAGGAGTCCCTGTGGGTTTTAAATTTCACCTGTCTATTGAAGTCTATGGCGGTTCACACTGTTCGCACGTTCGCGAACATTTGCGGAAATCCGCGTTCGCTGTTCGCGAACGGAAAATTTTATGTTTGCGACATCTCTATCACCCAATAATGTAACAGATGATTTTTAAAAAATTACCTCCCTGTCACCTATGCAGAGCCGGGGTTTGTATACAACAAAAATGGTAAAATATCAAGGGCTTATTAGCCATTGTGTGGTGAAGTGAGAAAATTACATTATTTTTGGCGTGTATTAGTGGGGAAAAGAAAATGGGCTTATTAATAGTGATGAGCGGCATAGGCAATATTCGTTTCGAGATATTTTGCAAATTTTGCTAATAAATTAGCAAATTCTAGAATTCGTGATCTCCAGTAATTATTTTCCCAATTGCGCAAATCGGCACTAATGATGCACATTTTTTGCTCAATACGTGCCACTTCACATTTTATCATGTCTGAGTAGATATTACTGATCGGTCAACTAAGTATTGTTGTGACCTCACAGCACTGTGTCTAACAGATACACTAATCCCTATAACAGCACAGTAATTCCTATCACACTACCTAACACCCTGCACTATATCACTATCTAAACTACACTATCTCCCACTAACTATCTATATTGTATATACTCACCTAGAGAATTATTAGGAACACCATACTAATATGGTGTTGGACCCCTTTGCCTTCAGAACTGCCTAAACTCTACTTGGCATTGATTCAACAAGGTGCTGATAGCATTCTTCAGAAATGTTGGCCCATATTGATAGGATAGCATCTTGCAGTTGCTGGAGATTTGAGGGATGCAAATCCAGGGCACGAAGCTCCCGTTCCACTACATCCCAAAGATTCTCTATTGGGTTGAGATCTGGTGACTGTGGGGGCCATTTTAGTACAGTGAACTCATTGTCATGTTCAAGAAACTAATTTGAAATGATTCGAGCTTTGTGACATGGTGCAATATCCTGCTGGAAGTAGCCATCAAAGGATGGGAACATGGTGGTCATGAAGGGATGGACATGGTCAGAAACAATGCTCAGGTAGCCCGTGGCATTTAAACGATGCTCAATTGGCACTAAGGGGCCTAAAGTGTGCCCAGAAAACATTACACCACCACCACCAGCCTGCATAGTGGTAACAAGGCATGATGGATACATGTTCTCATTCTGTTTACGCCAAATTCGGACTCTACCATTTAATGTCTCAACAGAAATGTCTCAACAGAAATCGAGACTCATCAGACCAGGCAACATTTTTCCAGTCTTCAACAGTCCAATTTTGGTGAGCTCGTGCAAATTGTAGCCTCTTTTTCCTATTTGTAGTGGAGATGAGTGGTACCTGGTGGGGTCTTCTGCTGTTGTAGCCCATCCACCTCAAGGTTGTGCATGTTGTGGCTTCACAAATGCTTTGCTGCATACCTCGGTTGTAACGAGTGGTTATTTCAGTTGCTCTTCTATCAGCTTGAATCAGTCGGCCCATTCTCCTCTGACCTCTAGCATCCACAAGGCATTTTCGCCCACAGGATTGACGCATGCTAGATGTTTTTCCCTTTTCACACCATTCTTTGTAAACCCTAGAAATGGTTGTGCGTAAAAATCCCAGTAACTGAGCAGATTGTGAAATACTCAGACCGGCCCGTCTGGCAACAACAACCATGCCACACTCAAAATTGCTTAAATCATCTTTCTTTCCCATTCTGACATTCAGTTCGGAGTTCAGGAGATTGCCTTGACCAGGACCACACCCCTAAATGCATTGAAGCAACTGCCATGTGATTGGTTGACTAGATAATTGCATTAATGAGAAATAGAACAGGTGGTCCGAATAATTCTTTAGGTGAGTGTATATGAGCTAACTATCTAATGTTTTTAAATAAGGATCCAAATGAGTCTGCAAAGCACAGAGCACAGCAATGACACTGCTTTCTCTCTCTCTCTCTCTCTCTCTCTCTCTCAGAACTAAAACAGCAGAAAATGGCTACTGGGGAGTTTCCTATATAGTAAGTGGTAGGCAACTTTTTTATTGGATGCTAGGGATGTTGCTAAGCTCTGGCAAAGATATTGCAGCTTTCTCATTGGCCCACAGGCAAGAAGCAGTAGTACTAATGAAAAAAAAAAAAAGATTCGCGATTATGAATATATAGCACTATATTCTAGGTTTTCGCGAATTTTCGAAGTGCCGATATTCGCAACACTACTTATTAGCCATTGTGTGGTGAAGTGAGAAAATGAAATCCCTTTTTGGTGTGTATTTGTGGCAAAAAAAAAATATTATTTGGCGTTCACGGCCGCAGTTATATGTTCTAAAGCCTTTTTTGCCGTGTATTATTGGGGAAAAGGAAAAAGGGCTTATTAGCCATTGTGTGGTGAAGTGAGAAAATTAAATCCCTTTTGGCATGTATTAATTTCCTTTTTATTTACTTTTGATCTAACAGTATGTCAGACAGAGAAATGACAGGCTCTACACAGGAGAGGGGCACAGGCTTAAAAGTTTCTGATGCAGGCACAGGTCGCAGCAGAGTAAGGGGCGTGGCAGCAGGGGTCACTTCGAGAGGCCTGAGCTCCCAGGGTCAGATAGGGGTCGAGTCTTGACCAGCAACCCAGTGGTTCTTGAATGGCTGACTCAATCTTCAACTTTGTCGCAAGTGACATTAGACACCCCCAGCCAAGAGTCAATGGGTTTGTCATGCACAACCGTTAGTTGGCATGGCCCGGGAGCAGGCCCTGTGCCCTCACCTGTCTCTATCCTTTCTGTTCCCTCAGCCAGAGAAGAACTATATGCTGTGGGCTCAGCTCCACTGTACAGCGAGGACGAGCTACTAGAGGACAGTCAGCAGCTACTGCCAAGCCAAAATCCGGAGGACACATCCGCCACTTTCTCCGGTAGGCAGACAAGTAGTGATGAGGAGAGTGGCGTGGGAGCTGGTGTTGTGAGTGGTCAGGCTCCTGATACAGAGACGGTTGAGGAGGAAATCAGTGATGTGCAGACAGTACTCGATGATGATGATGTAGCTGATCACACTTGGGAGCCGGGTGACGAAGGGGCATCATCATCATCAGGAGAAGAGGGTGGCAGCTTGTGCGTGAGTCAGCGGCAGAGCCAGCAAATCAATAGAGGGCCGGGAGTCAGCAGGGTGGCAGCAGTGGAAGGTCAGAAGCCAAACGCGCTCGGGGTAGACCATGCGCTTTGCAGGAGCCTACCGGCCTGGAAAGTAGTGGTGCAGGGGTTCAAGGAGGCAGTGGCGGTAGCAGTCAGTCAGTGCGAAGTGTTGGGGGCAAATTCACCTACTCAACGGTGTGGCAGTTTTTTATAAGCCGCCGGGGAAGATGAACATGGCCATTTGTCGTATCTGTGGGCAGAAGATGAAGCATGGCCAGGATGCCAATGTTGGCACCACGGCCCTGCATCAACATATGCAGTGTTACCATAAAGTGGCCTGGGAGAACCGTGGCTCCGATGTGGTGGTCCAGCCTGCCGCAGCAACTGCTGCATCACCCAGTGGCGCGCACCTTATTTCAAGCAGTCAAGGCTCCACCACCTCAGCCGAAGGAAGCTGTCTGTCCTTCCCATTATCTGCTGGTCCTGATGCTCCTGCTTCTCCTCCTCCTCCTAGTCAGTCATTCCTTCAGCAATCGATCACCACAGCAATTGCCAAGAGACAACAGTATGGAGCTGTAACTTTGGTCAAGGACAATATATGTCCTTTACAGACCACTGGGTAAATGTGGTTCTTTCCCAGCCAAACCAGCAACTTGACCAGGTGAAGCCGCTTCTACCTCCATGTTCTTACACCATTGGTCCTGCTACGATTTTGTCCTCTGCCTCCTCATTTTCCACCTTGTCTTTAGCCTCCACTGCAGGGACAATTCACAGTGCCCCTCCAGCATACCACATGTGCAGGGCACGGCGGTGTCACTCTGTTCTGCACCTAGTTTACCTAGATGAATGGAGTCCCACAGGGAGAAACTGCTCCATGTCCTTTACCAATAAATATAATTCTGGCTTCATGCCCTTCTTGACCTATAGTGGCAGAACTGTATCCTCCAACATAGGCTGATATGCAAAGTTTCCACCTGTTGGAAATCCACCCTCCATATGTTGGACTGACTGTACAAACAGAGAAAGGCCATCAACAATTTCTTGATGATACAGGTGGACAGAGGTACTCCCTTGTGTAACTTCAATGTTAGCCAGTGGTAGCTCATGCGTGACACCTGTCATTTGCTCGTGGCCTTTGAGGAGACCACTTTATTTGTCTGTCACCAGGACTACGGGATGAACAACGTCTTTCCACTGATTCATATCCTGGAAAAGATGCTGGTAAATCTGGCTGGTCAGCGGACTGGAGACGTGGCGCCTGCATCTCATGGCTGCATGAACCCTGTGGGGGCTGAACTGGAGGAGGAGGACATTGGAGCACATGTATAGCAAAATGGATGGTTTTTCTACACAGGGGACAGGAGAGGAGAAGCAGGAGCAGCTGGAGTAGCAAGAGGGAGATGAGATAGACGAGGCTGATAACCCAGAAACACCGGGGTACTATGCAGGAGACCCTCCGAGTCACTTGCTCAAATGGCTCGATGCATGCTCACTTGTTTGCGTAGTGACAGCCGAATTGTCAACATTCGGCAGAGGGAAGACTACTGGCTCTCCATCATGTTAGACCCTCGCCACTAGTCTAAAATGAGGGCCTTTTTTACACCCGCTGAGAGGGAGGAAAAACTGTACTACTATAGAGACATGCTATGTAATCAGTTGGCCGCTGCCTATCTGCGCCATCGTCCATCCTCTCATAGGCCCTCTGTGCTCACGTTCCACTGCCATTGCTCTTACCGGGGCGGGGATGTGTTGGCAGAAGCAGTACCAGCTCCATCAGCAGCAGCCTAAGTCTAGAGTCACTGATGAGCAGCTTTCTTCACCAGCATACTGAAGAAACTACTCACCAGCAGCTAGACAGAGAGTAGAGACTGAACCAGCAGGTGGTGGCATACGTGGAGTGTACCCTGCCAGCCGTCATTGAAGATCCGCTGGACTACTGGGCAGCCAAGCTGGATTTGTTGCCACAACTGGCCAAGTTTGCCCTGAATCAGGTGTGGATCAACCAGGATTTCCACCCACCAATGCCTGATGCATCAGATTAGACCATCCATGCTGCTGCACCCAAACCTTGACAAAAGAGACAGTTTTCTTCTGGCTACTATTCTGAGGCTGCAATCCACCTGATGCAGCACATCTAATGCAAAGTGCTCCTTCTTACACCCACCATCATCAGCGGGTACTGTTAGTGCCACCCACCTCCCCACTCTGTCACTGGGTCACTTTGTGGTCTCCTGATGCTGCTGATACCTCCACACTATGTCACCTTGCAACTCTGTGGTCTTTGATGCTGCTGCCACCTCCACACTATGTCATTGGACACTCTGTGGACTTTTCATGCTGTTCCCACCCTCTCCACTCCATGACTGGGCCACTATTTTGCCTTTTTGGCCAACATCATTGATTTGACCCTTCTTCTGATCACTCAGAAGAAAGGAAAAAATGAGACACACAACAGATCCTGTCTGTGTAGCAGCTGTAAGGCATGTATAGTCCATCTGAATTAGTTTATGATTTGGTAGCCAAAAGCAGAAGTGGGTGCAAAACACATAAGACATTTAAATATTCCATTCACGTGTCATCTATGTTTTTCATCCACCCCTTTTTTTTGGGGACATTAGCAATACTGATGGATTACTGATCAAATGCTGACTGTGTGAAGGCGGATGCTCAACAGACAGGTACCGTTTTTTGGGGTTATTTTTCTGACGGATCAGAGGAAGGGCAAAATAATCAGTGACGTCAACACAAACTTACTGCTGACACCCGCTCCACTCTGTCAGGGGGGCTCTACATGTATAAGCATTTAATAGAACAGATTCTGTAGACAACTATGTTTAATCAGTTCACGACGGTGTAAAAAAAGTGCGCTCTTTCACGCTATAGTAGGATCTTGGGCATCTGCATAGTTCTGTATACCTTACGCTAACAGGCTGAGTTCACACTTGAGTTATTTGGTCACCTTTGGCCCCATAACTGCCCAAAGAAGTTAAGTGTGCAGTGATTCTAAAAGTTACGCCTGTCATCTGCGTGTCATACTGACTCACAGTATTGTTTCACTACCATAGCAGACTCACTATGTGTGTTGCTAAAAGTCACAGTGTTCTACACCACTATATAGACACTCTGCAGCCACGAAATAGCTGTTTTTAATGCAATTAGCCACTAATTAATTTGTATCAAATTGACTTGTTTCGGAAAATTAGGCGAACTGACCGAATCTAATTTTTGAGAAATTTGCTCATCTCTAATTACTACTGTGAAGGGGGCTCAGAGTGCATTACTATAATGTGAAGGGGGCATAAAGAGGGCATAACTACTGTGAGGGTCATAACTACTATGGGGGTACAGAGTGGGCATTACCACTGTGAAGGGGGCACAATGCATCACTTCTGTGAAGGGGCCACAGAGTGCATTATTACTGTGAAGGGGGCACAGAGAGGGCATATCTACTGTGAGGGGGCACAAAGAGGGTATTACCACTTTGAAGGGGCACAGATGTGTTTCTCCCTCTGTGTGTCTGTCCCTGTGTGTGTGTGTGTGTCACATCATCACCATGCCCACAGTGGTCCTATGTCTTGACACAGCTGCATCAGGAAGTTCTGTGTGGGGCAAGAAGAAGGAAGAGGAGGCAGCGCCACCAGCATTAAGTCCCATTGGAGAGGCACACTAAGGACATAGGTAACACTACCACATGATCTGCACTAGTGTTATATGTGGTTTTACATAGGACGGCAGGTAACACTACTACATTTTCTGTACTCAGATAGCCAACACTGTGTTATCTGTGCTGTTACTTAGGACTGCAGGTAACGTCTACTATAGTATCTGTACTCAGACTCAGAGATTTAATACTGTGTGGTGTTAAACAGGACTGCAGGTGATATCAACAACATTATCTGTACTTGTACAGCCTAAGATCTGACAGGACAGTCTCAGAGTTCGGTAGCTACTTGGCTTTCATATTATTTTTTAATGAGAGGGGTCGCCATTTAAATTTTTGCCTTAGGCAGCAGAAGAGTTATAATCTGCCCTGGTAGTCCTACAAGTTATCATTGTAACCTCAAACAATTGTAACATAAGTCCATAACTCAAGAAAAAACAGTAATTTGTTCCAAAGCCCCAAAAGTCATCCCAAAATAAGAGAGAAAATGACGATTAAAGAAAAATAAGCAGATAGATAAGACGAAGAAATCAAAGTTTTACGTATAAAATCAGAAATGGCTGCTTGGAGCTGTAAATCATTTTCTATGATGAGGTCTGAAGCTTATTCAGAGTCCTCTATAGTACACGGTGTGCTAGAAAAATAAAAAAGAAACAGCCTCATCTGACGTCCAAAGGAGCAGCTCATCCTGGAACAAACAGAGGGCTGGACACGTAGTACAGCACTGTAGTGTAAGGCTGGGTTCACACGAGCGTGTCCGGATTAGGTCCGGATGCGTTGCGGATGCGTTCAGTGAAAACTGTGCATTTTCACAGGCAAAGCCATTCAGTTTTGCCTGCGATTGCGTTCAGTTGTTCAGTTTTTTCTGCGCGGGTGCAATGCGCTTTGATGCGTTTTTCACGTGCGTGATAAAAAACTGAAGGTTTACAAACAACATCTCCTAGCAACCATCAGTGAAAAACGCAACGCACCCGCACTTGCTTGCGGATGCAATGCGTTTTTAACGCAGCCCCATTCACTTCTATGGGGCTAGGGCTGCGTGAAAAACGCTGAATATAGAACATGCTGTGATTTTAACGGAACGCACAAGTGATGCGTGAAAAAAAAACGCTCATGTACACAGACCCATTGAAATGAATGGGTCAGGATTCAGTGCGGGTGCAATGCGTTCACATCACGCATTGCACCCGCGCGGAAAACTCGCCTGTGTGAATGCAGCCTAAAGAGGAGCAACTAGACAAACAATGCAGGGGTTTTACCAGAGAAATGCCCATGCTGATTGGTTGAATCTATGTCTGCAGCATTGTATTTTAAAGGGGTATTCAAATCTCAGACAATGGGGGCATATCACTAGGATATGCCCCCATTGCCTGATAGGTGCGGGGAGAGCTGTAGTTGGAGGACCACAGATTTCGCAGGGTCCGTCCACCACCAAGCTCTGCTCTCATAGAAGTGAATGGGAGCGTACCACTCATGTGCGGCCCATGCTTCCATTCATTTTTATGGGGCTGACGAAAATAGCTGAGACAGCGCTTGGCTATATTCGCTGGCCCCATAGAAAATGAATGGAGTTGGATGCGCATGTGCAGTGCACCCTCCTTCACTTTCGGGGCTCCATTCTTGATATAGGTGCGGGTCCCAGCGGTGGGACCCTCACCTATCAGACAATGGGGGCATTTCCTAGCGATATGTCCCCATTGTCTGAGATGGGACAACCCCTTTAAGTCTAGTTTGAAGATACAATGCCCCAAGAAAGAAAATTGTATATTATAAATACTGTATCCTATATGTGTACTTACTTTAACATAAGATAATTTTTTACCATCTTTTAATTTTAAAAAAGCACATTTTTATACAGGATGCTTGGTAACACTGGCTACCAACCATTTACCCATGGGTATATACTGTATGTTGCTGTCACTTTGACATTTCACTAATGCTGCCTTGAAATTAAAATGCTTGATACAGTATAAGATACAGTATGAGAAGACCTCATGAGTTTCACATGATTTTTCAGGGTAATTGGAACACTTTTGATTCAGGTCAAATTTATTTAGACACAGATAGAATCGAACGAGTTACGAACAATTTGTGCGAATCTGACTCAAAACAAATTTCCAAAAAATTGTGCAACTCTATTTATTAATTTAATAAATATTATTGGGAGAGGACACATGTTCTCAATAGAGAGAGAGAGGAATAAGGCGCTGTTAGACGCTATGGGGCAAGATTATCATAAAGATGCACTATTTTTGTGGCATAAAAAAGTTGCAAACTGCACGTTTACTTACTCTGCCACATTTATCATCTTCTACTCCAGTTTTCTGCCATAGAAGAACACTGAAATCTATGCCAGCCAGGGAGCAGCCAGATTTCAGGTTAGCATGGACTGTCGGATGCTGTGCCTATTGTATGACGAGGCATATGCTTTGTCATAAATTAGTCACTGAATCCGGCAGCACGCCCGGTTATCATAGCTTAGCATACACTGCTAGCCTTTGATAAATCTGCCCCTATTTTTCCTGTGTGACCAAAGAACAGGAAAGGTTGAAATCCATCATGTCCAATTCTTTTCCCTGATGTCTGATATCAAGGGAGATTGAGGCCAGCTAGTCAACGTTCATCTAAGATATATGTCTACTTTGTGGAGTTGTCCACCTTTCAGATATTGATGACCTATCATGAGAATCGTTAATTTCTAACGATAATTTGTTTTCCCTTAGTCCTAACAGCAGCACAGATGGGGTTAACCACCCCCGTGGACTGGCAGGACCGGCGGAATGTTTAATGAGCCCAAGACTAATAACTCAATTTAACAATTAAGTATCTCCTTGAAAGGAGGAAGTCAACCCCAGCCCACTGTGTTTATAGCAAGAAAAAACTAGACTTACTAGGGTGGGAAATTTAGTGCTGCTGTTAGGACTAAGGAAAACAAATTATCGTTAGAAATTAACGATTCCCTTACGTCCTACCAGCAGCACAGATGGGGAGATAGCAAGAAAAAACCCTAGGGAGGGCCTTCCTGCCTGGCAGAACTAAGAAAAGTCTGCCCAAAGGCCGAAAACTCAGCTAGACTGGCATCTAGTCTATAATGGGAGATGAATGTCGATTCAGAGCTCCAGGAGGCAGCTTTGCAAATCATGTTGAGAGGCAGAAGACTCCTCTCGGCAAAAGAAGTAGCCACAACTCTAGTAGAGTGGGCCTTCACGAATCCTGGAGGGTCCAGAGATTGTGGAAACAAAGGATTCTTTAATAGCCTCCTCCATCCACCGACTGATGGAAGGTTTGGATGCCTTATAGCTTTTAAACTTACCGGCAACAGGATTAGCAGATTCTCATCTTTCCTGAACTCCTTGATCTATCCACATAGATCCGGAGACATCTCGAGACGTCCAGAGGATGTCAAGCAGGTTCCTAGGAGGAGGTGGTAGATGTCGACAGAACCGGGAGGAATATCACCTGGTTGATGTTCTGGAAGGAAGGAACTTTAGGCCTACAATACGGGAGGAATCTAAGAAGGTCCCGGTCATGTAAGAATAGGGCTCATGTGCTGAGAGAGCTTGAAGCTCAGAGACCCTCTTGGCCAAAGTCACTGCAAGGAGAAACACAAACTTCCAAGTGACGAACTTGATGTCCACCTCCTCTAACGGTTCAAAGGGGGAGATGCTAACCCCTGAGAACTACTGAAAACCCATTGAAAAAAGGGGTCTCAGTACTGTAGGCTTTAATCTTTCAGCTCCTTTAAGGAACCACTTGATTAGCGGGTCCTGAGAAAAAGCCTGTTAAGGCAAGCTGAGATGGCTGAAACTTGAATCTTCAGAGTAAAGGGCAAGGCCTCTATCAAGGCCGTTTTACAGGAACTGAAGGATAGCGGAGAGGGGCGGATCTGCAGACGCCTCCTCAGTTGAGGTACAACAGGATGAGAATATCCTCATAATACAAGAGTAGGCTCTCTTGGTAGGGTCCGCTCTAGAATGAGACAGCGTTCTCAGGACCGACTCTGAAAGCCCTTCTATTCCGGGAAGGGACTGATCAACCTCCAGGCTGTCAGGTTGAATCTGTGCAGATCTGAGCAGAGGTGAGTGTCCCACGACACCAGGGTCTGCTGTGGGGAGCCTCCAATATTGTCCTCGACTCAACTGGGTGAGCTAGGTAAACCAGGATCTCTTCGGCCAAAACAGTATGATGGCTATCACCGAGGCCTGATCCTGACGGATTTTCATCAATACCCTCGGTATCATGGAAAAGGGAGGGAAGATGTAAGCCAGCCTGAACCTCCAGGATATTGACAGAGCGTCTAACGCCAGGGGTTGTCCTCCCTGTAGAGGAGCAGAACCTCTCCACCTTGGCATTGAACCTTGTTGCCATGAGATCCACCTCTGGCATACCCACTTGAGGACTATCTGCTTGATTCTCCGGATGTAAAGACCACTCTACCGACGGAAGACCGCGGCTCAGCCGCTATCATATTGAGGGAGCCTTGGATGTGGATCGCAGATAAGTGGGAAGGTACAACTCTGTCTAATCCAGAATCACCCCGATCTCTGACAAGAGGGGAAGTGATCTTGTGCCTCCCTGCTGGTTGATGTAAAGTACCGCAGTCACATTGTCTGACTGGACTTTCACCGCTTGCCCCGGATCTGAGGGGCTAAGTGAAGGAGGGCTAGCCGGATAGCCTGAATCTCGCAGAGATTGGATGAAAGAAGCCACTCCTGAGGAAACCAGGTCCCGTGAACTGGAGTGTCGTCTAGGTGAGCGTCCCAGCCTACTTAGGACGCATCCGTAGTCAATATGACCCAGACTGGCTGGGTCATAGACTTCCCGTCTAAAAGATGGCACATCCATCTGAGGGAATATCGAGTTTGCCAAGTCAGGGAGCACAGGAGTTTAGCCCAGCAGGGCTGCCATTCCATTAGGAGAGGACCTCCGACTGTAGAGGGCAGAGGTGCCATAGAGCCCAAGGGACTGCTTCCGCAGATGCTGACATGAGCCCCAACATCTTCATGAGAGTCCGGATTGGAACTCGCCGGGGAAAGGAACTTGCCGTGTTCTGAACCCGGAATCTTCTTTCTGGAGTCAACTGGAGCGACATCCCAGCGGAGTCGGTTATGAAGCCTAGATATCTTACTGAAGTCGACGGGCTCACGTTCGACTTCTACCAGCTGATGATCCAACCTAGGTGGAACAGAAAGGAGATTGTTACCTGAAGAAGTTGGGTTAGGACCGCTAGAGCAGAGGCTTTCAAAGCCAGTCATCCAGATAAGGAATGATGGTCAGTCCTTGAAGCCTCAAAGCCGCCACCACAGAACCACCACCTTGGTAAAAGTGTGAGGGGCAGAAGAAATGCCAAAGAGAAGGGCAACAGAAGATGCTTGACGACACAGGACACCTGGACCGTGATCCTGATATACTTCCTGGAACCAGGATGGATCGGGATGTGCAGATATGCATTCTTGAGGTCCAGGGTTGCCATCACGTCTCCAGGATTGACGACGTGAACTACTGACCTGATGGTTTCTACACGAAACTTCACCTTCCTTATAAATCGATTGAAATATCTCAGATCGATAATCATCCGGAGATCTCCTGAAGCCTTGGCAACCAGAAAAACTGGTGAATAGATCCCTAGGCCCCGTTCTCCTGCCAGAACCTCCTCCAGAGCCCTTTTGCAAATGTAGTCCTGAATGTAGGCCTCTAGGATCGCCTCCTTGGCAGCTTGTAGAAGGTTGATCTTGACAAACCTGTCCACTAAATAACCGTTGAAAATGATATTCAGGACCCAGGGATCCGAGATCTCTTGGATCCATTCTTCTCAGAAGTGGGCGAGACGACTCCCGACGGGTACATGAAGCTTATTAGCAGGAGTAACGGGAATTAAGCAAGAGCCTCAAGAGGCCCGTAGTCAGGAGGTGGATTTTCCATCCTTGGCTCCTCCAAATGGAATATGGGCCGCGATCTCAGGGCCATGCTATATATAGGCCCCTGCCATTATTTGATAGTATTGTTACAGGGTGCCAAAGGCACACTTGGTCTCCCATGAGCCACAGACCTGCTGCTTAGCTTCAAGAGCAAGGATCTGTGTTTGGCCTCATACCCAGGACTTGCTTTGCTAGTGGGAAGCTCCTCGCTAGCTTCAACTGGGGCTGTGCGGTATCGCACAAGAAGTCCGTAGCCAGGTTGATGGTCTTGAAAGCATCTGGTTCAAACCTCTGGTTCACATCAACTTGAATTTGATCCAGGCGAGATCGGAGGAACGTAGAGACTTCAAAAAGCCGCTATGGCTGTGGAAGCGGAAGCCGCAGCTGCCGTAACACCCCGTCTTAGTGTGCACTCTGCAAGGGGTCCTGCAGCTAGACCCATCGTCTGCAGGAACCAGAGTGCGCTTGGACAACTTGGCAATAGCCATGTCCACCTTGGGAATGGATCCCCACGAATCCACCAAGGGTTAAGCCATCGGGAACATGGATTTAAACTTCTTTGTTAAAACCGGACCTTTTCCAGGTTTTTTCCACTCTATATCATGACAGAGAGGAGGGTCTCATCCGCTTTGAAGACACGATGTGCCCGAGTAGCGGGAACGGGAGGCTCCCCCCCGAGTCAACATCATGGTCCCCCGACCTGATGGACTTGAGCAACTTCTGTGTCTTTCCAGGGAGAAAACACAATATCATGACAGAGAGGAGGGTCTCATCCGCTTTGAAGACACGATGTGCCCGAGTAGCGGGAACGGGAGACCCCCTCGAGTCAACATCATGGTCCCCCGACTTGATGGACTTGAGCAACTTCTGTGTCTTTCCAGGGGAGAAAACACAACGTCAGCTCCTCCTCATCCGAGGAGGAAGAAACTAAGGAGACCAAGAAGGTCTCTCTACCGGGACAGAGGTCTCCATAGGGGCCTGGGCACGAATAGGAAGCCTTTCCATCCAGCAGGCCTATGACTCCTTTAACAGAGCCATTGATACATATCCTGCAACATAGGTTCACTAGAGGTCAGAAACCTCTAACCGCAGCTGTAGGTTAAATCAACACACCCAGGGATTCCCAACCGGTGTCCCAAGCTGGTCTTAGCCCAGCCTAAAGCTGCTTAGCTTCTGCGATCTTACGAGTGCAGGTATGATCAGCTTACAATAACTGTTGACTGCTGCAATGGTAGCAGGATAAATGCTTCCTCTTGGAATCCACTTTCCTGCCTTCGAATCCCGCGGAGGAGACATCACTGCGGAAAAAAGGGACAAATAAAACATTTGTAAACCACCTATCTACGCAGGAAAGGTAGAAAAACAGACCGGAAGCAGGTGAGGAAAAAAACACCACAAGTGGAACAACACCAATTTTAGGACTCTGGGAGCTAGCTGAAAAAGCATATGTAGCCAGAGACTGAACTGGAACACACAGCCTCCCAAAATAGGGGAAGGGGAGGGATAGCCAATCCACCCTTCCCCCAGTAAATCCTCCACAGGAAGATGCATAAAAAAATCGCATCTATGAAAAAAATCGTGCCCGTGAAAAAATCATGGCCGGATTACCCGGAAGTGATGCAAAAGGAGAGTCCCAGCGTCACCTCCGGAAGATGACGCCGCCAAAATACCCCAGCCAGGCGCAACTGCGCGGGGCCGGCAGCAAATAAGCTGCCGGCCAAACTGACAAGGTACCTAGGAAAAAAGGCAACGCCGTTACCCAAACGAAAAGAAGGCTCCCCGCACTTTCCATAAGAAAGGGGGGAACAAACCGCCTAGTCCACCTGTCCAGGAGTACAGAAAAAAACATAGTGGGCTGGGGGTTGACTTCCTCCTTTTAAGGAGATACTTAATTGTTAAATTGAGTTATTAGTCTTGGGCTCATTAAACATTCCGCCGGTCCTGCCAGTCCACGGGGGGTGGTTAACCCCATCTGTGCTGCTGGTAGGACGTAAGGGAATAGGAAATTTATATCAGATTATTGGGAGTCCAACACAGGGTGCTCACATGTATTAGTTGTCTCTGCTGGAAACACTGCAGTGGACAGAGTCGGAAGCAGTGGCCATGCCAGCGTTCTGCATTGTGTTTGCAATAGATGGAAAATATTACAAGCAAATTACAATCTAGCTTTAGGGAAACAATGTCTACTCCCCATTTTATTACATTAATTTCTTTACATTGAAATAAACAGTAAAACAAATATGATACCATTTTCACTTAACTTTTTAATGTTAAAAAAGCTAGAGAAATTAAAGTGGTCCACATGATGGAAAATTAATAGTGGAAAATCTCATTGTTCTTTCAACAAAAGAAGTGATGGGCATGATGTGGAAAATGCCATAATAATTGACAACTTTCCTATTTAGTGTTTTTGGCAGATATATCCTGGAATAGCCATATGTTACCATAACCTAGGAAAGTGATGTGTTTCTCTCACAAGACACATTGGCTAAGATGAATATTGACATAAATGCTGTGATGTTTGCATGGACAAGCATTAGGGCAAACAATGGACCATGGCGTAATTATTTATTTGAAGGATAAGGAAGCCTAAACATTCACTCCTCAAGAGGTGTTTTCTTTTACTTCTCACCAATGTTTCCATTCTACAATTCAAATCAACTGAAACAAAACTTTACATAATTTATATGAAGGGGTCTAGAGTGTTTCTAGGGTATGTTTAAAAGATGATTTTGACACTGCAAACGTGTAGAATTTACACATTGTTAGTTTCACACAGTATTTATTCAGTTCCTCTGTCAGGTTTTAGCTATAAATGAAGAAAATTACAAGATCACTCTGAATTCTATTAACACAAAATATACCTTAGTATGTGCTAAGTCACCCTGCGTTAAAATGTGAGAGAGATGTTGACAGTATGGTAAGAAGCCTTTTGTGAGACAACCTGCGTTGGTTACAGAGAAGCAGGGTCACTAATTCATGTCTATATTCTCATCATTATATTATTGTTATGTTTGGTTTCTTCAATCAATGGCAAGTATGAGATACTAAGTATATTATATATTATTCATAAAAAGTATGAGAGGTAGAGTAAGTGTATGTCCACACCAGGCAAGGCATACATGCTGCAGATTTTTTTTTTCTGCTGCCAAATTGCAGGCATAAAATCTGCAGCATTTTACAGCAGCAGCAAAGTGGAGGGGATGTAAAGAGACTTATGCAGACACATTCAAAGTTCTTATATGACAAATTTGTTGCAGAAGTTTTGATAGAAAAATCCTTTCCATTTATGTGAATGGAGATGTTTCAGTAGCATATTCATGGATATATACAAACCTTATGCAAATGAATGAAACATAGAAATTCCTTCTGCAAATTTGCAGTGTATGAACTTACCTTTAAGGCTACATTCACATGGACAGTGAAAAATGGAAATGTGATGGGTGTTTTTTTTTTTGTTTGTTTTTTAACAGCCGTCACACATTTGTTTTAAGAACAGTGGTGGTCCATTTTTTAGTTATTCACATGGATGTTTTTTTTTTTACTGACAGTTAATAACGGATGTAAAAAATAGAACATGTTCTGTCTTGTCTGTTTTCAATGACCAACAGTCCCAATACAATCGAAGGGGACACTTTTTAATGTCCATTTCTCAGACATTTTTTTTCACATGAATTCATGTGAATGTAGCCCAAAAGATTTTTCTGGGACTCCTATATTGATCATTTTGTTTTTATGTATAAGACTCATCCATGACATTCAACAGAATCAGCTCTGCTTGGAATGAGTATATCAAAAGCAATTTTCATCCCACAATGAGAGGTAAGGCACTTTTGTACAAATACATTTCCACATGGATTTTTGCACGTTTTCATGTGGAATATGTTCTCTACCCACTTCCCATTGTTTCCAATGGGAAATCTGTACTCAGTTGATATTAAACTTTTTTTCTTCCACAAATTGCTGATCATTGTTGCGGAAATAAAAGGCAACATGCCTGTTGTTAGTACAGACTCCTCTTGGAATCAATAGAAGGCCAAAAACAATTTCAAATGCAAACCCAAATTAAAAACAGGCTGAAAATGCATGGAATTTTGATGTGTATTCCATAGCAAAATAATTAGCATGCTATTGCAACTAAGTGAACATTCCCCAACAGTCATTGAACACAGTGGATTTAATTTAGGTGCATTTATATTATAACTCTGCTGAATGTTTTCCTTTCTGAATATTTTCAGAAATTTATTTAAGCTGATTGGTCCAGAGATTACTCAGTCATACACTCCTCAACATTGAAATTGCAACACCAAAAGGAAAAGTCATGAAATTATGGAAATCACAGGATTAATAGACATGTTAATAATATACAAATGATAAAAAAGGAAACAAAATATTCAAAACATCTAGATTTATTCAGTATCGAGTATGAGTACCACACACAGAAATACATGCTCTTACATGCCTTAGCATGCTATTAATGAAGTTTTTAATGTGCTACGTGCTCTATTGTAAGGATAGGCTGCAAATCAATGGGGAAGGTGCAGCTATTTTGTGGGAGAAGATGGCTAGAAGGTTGGAGGAGTGTTTAAACTAGGGACTGGGGAGGTTAATTACATTATAGGAGGGGAATATAGGGCAGATAGAGACCGGGGGCAAGGTAATGGAAAGGTGTAGGGTAAAAATATACATAAACCTCTTAATTCTATGTATACTAATGCCAGAAGCCTGACTAATAAAACTGGTGAACTGGAATTAGTGATATGTGAGGACTAGGACTATGACATAGTGGGAATAACTGAGACATGGCTGGATGATAGCTATGACTGGGCGGTTAACATACAGGTTTGCAGTCTGTTTAGAAAGGATTGTAAAAAATGGAGAGGGAGGGCTTTGCCTTTATATAAAGTCCTGTCTAAAGCCCACACTCAACAAAGAGATATAAGTGAGGGACATGAACATGTGGAATCATTCTGGGTAGAAATACATGGAGGCAAAAAATAAATAAAATATTGATAGGGGTTTGTTTTAAGCCACGTAATATAACAGATTCCACAGAACATCTTCTACTAAGGAAATAGATGAGGCAGCAAATCATTATCAATGTCATTATTATGGGCGACTTCAACTATATAGACTGGTAAACCGAAACCTGTAGATCTTGTAAATAAAACTGCTTCTTGGCAACAACGAAAGACAATAACCAATAGCCAAAATCCTTTCCCAACTGGCTCAGGATCTGATTAAAGGGACAACGATACTGAACTTAGTATTAACCAATAGACCAGGCATATCTGTAAAGGATTAATCAAGGCAACTGTACTTGCTGTAGATTTCTTGAAAACATTTCACGAGCTCTCTCAATTCTGAGTGACTTGTACAAGAATTCTCTGGGAATAAATTAATAAAGTCACTCAGAATTGAGAAAGCTCGTTGGAATAACGAGTGAAACATTTTCAAGAAATCTACAGCAAGTCCAGTTGCCTTGATTTATTCTTTACAGATATACCATGACCTGGATAAATGAGAACCTCCACAGACAAATAGACCAGGCAGAACAACGAACATGCAGGTTGGGGGACACCTGGAAAATTGTGACCATAAAATAATAACCTTCCAATTGTGATTCAAAAGAATGTTTCTTCATGGAGGCACAAAAATACCAAGCTTCAAAAAAGCAACATTTTAACAGCTAAGAGAGGCTATTAGCGTCACTAACTGGGACAACGTCCTCAAAATAAAAGTGCAGCCACAAAATGGGATATTTTTAAATTATCTTAAAATCTAATTATGAAAGTTACATACCTTATAGGAATAAAAGGGTAAGGATTAAAAATAAAACAATGTGGATAAATAGAAATTTAACCACTTCAGCCCCCTAGCTTAAACACCCTTAATGACCAGGCCACTTTCACCGTTTATTGCTCCGTCATGCAACTTACCACCCAAATGAATTTTACCTCCTTTTCTTCTCACTAATAGAGCTTTCACTTGGAGGTATTTTATTGCTGCTGACATTTTTACTTTTTTGCTATTAATCAAAAATGACCAAAATTGTTGCAAAAAATGACATTTTTCACTTTCTGTTGTAATTTTTTTAAAAAAACCTACTTTTCTCTATAAATTTTCCTATAAACTTATTGTTCTACATGTCTTTGATTAAAAAAATCCAATTAGTGTATATTTATTGGTTTGGGTAAAAGTTATAGCGTTTACAAACTATGGTGCAAAAAAGTGAATTTCCGCATTTTGAAGCTGCTCTGACTTTCTGAGCACCTGACATGTTTCTTCAGGAGCTAAAATGCCAGGATAGTATAAATACCCCCCAAATGACACCATTTTAGAAAGAAGACACCCCAAAGTATTCACAGAGGGGCATGGTGAGTTCATGTATCATTTCATTTTTTTTTCACAAGTTAGCGGAAAATGACACTTTCTGAGGAAAAAAAAATTAATAAATAAAGTTTCCATTTCTGCTAACTTCTGGCAAAAAAAAAAAAAAATCTCCCATGGATTCACTATGCCCCTCAGTGAATACCTTGGGGTGTCTACTTTCCGAAATGGGGTCATTTGTGGGGTGTGTTTACTGTTCTGGCATTTTGGGTTGGGCTAAATTGTGAGCATCCCTGTAAAACCTAAAAGTACTCGTTGGAATTTGGGCCGCTTTGCGCAACCAGTCTGCAAAAAAGTGGCACACATGTGGTATCTCTGTACTCAGGAGAAGTAGGGCAATGTGTTTTGGGGTGTATTTTTACATATACCCATGTTGGGTGAGAGAAATAGCTCTGTAAACTGACAACTTTGTATAAAATTTTTTAAAAAGTTGTCATTTACAGAGATGTTTCTCACACCCAGCATGGGTATATGTAAAAATACACCCCAAACGACTTCTACTTCTCCTGAGTACGGAGATACCACATGTGTGACACTTTTTAGCAGCCTGGGTGCACAAAGGGGCCCAAATTCCCATGAGTACCTTTAGGATTTCACAGGGCATTTTTACGCATTTAGATTCTCACGCTTTAGGACACCTAAAATGCCAGGGCAGTATAAATACCCCACATGTGACCCATTTTTGAAAGAAGACACCCTAAGGTATTCCGTGAGGGGCATGGTGAAAAAAAAATTGGCACAAGTTAGCGTAAATTGATATATATATTTTTACAAAGTCTCATATTCCACTAACTTGTGACAAAAAATAAAATTTTACATGAACTCACCATACCCCTCACGGAATACTATGGGGTGTCTTCTTTCTAAAATGGGGTCACATGTGAGGTGTTTGTACTGCCCTGTCATTTGAGGGTCTCCGCAATCATTACACGTATGGCCAGCATGAGGAGTTTCTGCTATTCTCCTTATATTGAGCATACGGTTAATGAGATTTTTTTTTTCCGTTCAGCCTCTGGGCTGAAAAAAAAATAAAATGAACAGCACAGATTTTTTCATTAGCATCGATCAATGTGGATGAAAAAATCTCTGCCAAAATCAGTGACTGCAGTGGGCTGGGCGCTAACTACCTAACAAGTAGCTTGCGGATCCGCACTTCCGGGTCCGCACTTCCGTTCCGCAAAAATATAGAACATGTCCTATTCTTGTCCACAATTGCGGACAAGAAAAGGCATTTTCTATATAGTTCTGGCAATGTGCGGATCTTCAAAATGCGGAAAGCACATTGCCAGTGTCCGTGTTTTGCGGATCTGCGGATCCGTGGATCCGTGGATCCGCAAAACACATATGGACATGTGAATGGAGCCTTATATGGGGGTGATCAGTGACAGGGGGGTGATCAGTGAGTCTATATGGGGTGATCAGGGGTTAACAAGGGGTTAATAAGTGACATGGGGGGGTAGTGTGGTTCTTGGTGCTACTTTACATAGCTACCTGGTCCTCTGGTGGTCGATCCCAGCAAATAGGACCACTAGAGGACCATGTAGCAGGTATATCAGACGCTGTTAACAAAACAGCGTCTGATATACTTGTTTGATGCGATTTATTTTGCATCTACAGCCTGCCAGCGATTGATCATCGCGATTGATTATCGCTGGCCGTCTGTAGTATAACGGCTGAGACGCGATCTGCTGTGAACACACGCGCGGTGGACGCATCCCTGCGTTAGGCGGTCGGCAGGCGGTTAAAGGAAGCAATAAAAGACAAAAATAAAGCATTCAAATCACTAAAACAGGAAGGTACTGAGGAAGCCTTGACAAAAATAGAAGGAAAAAATTAGAATATGTAAAAGAGAAATAAAAGCAGACAAGTTGGAGACAGAGAGATATATTTCCAAAGAGAGTAAAACTAAAATGTTCTTCAATTATATAAATGGTAAAAAGTTTAAACCTGAAAGTGTTGGCCCTTTACAGAGTTATGAGGGAGAAGTTGTAGGAAAAATAAACTGTCAGCTAAAATGCTGCATGTCAAAGAAAACACCCTATTAGAAATGGCCTGTCTCAATCAGGAAGAAGTGCAGTGACATCTTAAAAAGATTAAAATAGACAAATCACTTTGACTGGATGGCATATATCCGAAGTCGATTCGTTCAAAAACTTTGTTGGTAAAGGGGTTGTGTCACTTCAGCAAATAGCCTTTATCAGGGCTGGCCTTAGGTCATCAGGCGCTCTGTGCGAGCGAATCTTGTGCACCCCCTACACAAAGAGGAAAACAATCTTTGTAACCAACATTTTTTTTAAATTACAGATAGTTTAAGTGCAAGTGCACACAAGTACAATAATAAATAACTGAATTGACTGGTAACAATAATGTATATTAAATACATTAAATACAGAAAAAAAACAGCTAACTGCTATCTTTTTAACATTGGTTTTTAGAGATAATATAAAGTGCAAATGCAATAATAACTGGGAACAGTGGTAACCAAAATTTACACCTCCTGACAAGTAATATTAATCTGAAGCTCAAAATACAACTTTACGCGCTTTTTCTTTGCAAACTCATCAATCACATTGTTTATGTCCAACGTCTTAAAAACATCGCTTTTAATTGATAATACTGCTAAAGAGGTTAGTCTGTCATCAGTCATTGATGATCTCAGATACATTTAAATGAGTTTTAACTTGGAAAAGCTGTGTTCTCCTGATGCCACAGAAACAGGGATTGTTAGTAGAATCCAAACGCTATCCAAATGTTTGGAAATGTGTCAGTCAGGCCATTTCTCACTATGAAATTGAGTATATGGCGGGGTGCTGTGGCATCTTGAGGTAGTAGGCTTTGAATATGCCAAAGCTCCTCTGAAAGATCTAGACCATTAATGTCCGATTGGCTGCTCTTCTCTAATGCCTTCTGTAACTGCAGGCAACAGTCCCTTAAGTTTTCTCTTGTTGGAAGATGTCTCATGTTGTATAGAAATCCCCATACTTTGTTGTGTTGTTCCATTTGAATAAAATGCTCCTCCAAAGATTTAGTAGCAGTATCAACCAAAACATTAAAAAAAATAACCGTAAATTGCTTTGTAGGATCGGTTAAAGGTTCATCTTTGCTTTTGTAAGCAAACAACGCTTTTTTTCTGTGGATACGAGAAAGATTTTTAAAAACAGGCTCCACATTCACTTTTTCGGCTAGTTCCTTAGCAAGCTGGAAGGAGCTTTCATATCCAGACTCTCTGAAAAGTATTAAAAAATTGTGACATTTCTGGATAAGGTTTGAGACTAAAATGATATCAGCAGCCTCATTCTGCATAGCTTTGCTCACAATATTAACTTGGTACAATATCTCATACCAAACACACAATGACACAATAAATTCGACTCCACAATCTGCTGAAATAGTGTGTTAGCCTCATGACAAATGTTCGGTTCAGTGTGGTTTTCATCAGACAAAACAATCAGTGCTTCTTGTATTTCACCGGGATTATGTCTTAGCGGTTTAAGACAATTTATACGGCATTCCCACCGCGTGGTGCACAAAGGCTTTAAAGTGAGGCCAGAAACATGGTCAGACAAAATTTTCCATCTCTTTACGGATCCTGAGAATAGAACATAAAGGCGCTGAATGATCCCAAATAGTAGTATTGATTCCTTGCAGGAGCGTACTGCATCTCCAATGACAAGATTAGGACAATGACAACCACACGGTACAAATACTGCTCTTGGATTTAGGTTTAAAATTTTGGACTGAACTCCGTTGTTTTTTTTTTTGCCATATTGGCTCCATTGTCATAACCTTGTCCACGACAATTATCAATGTCCAAATTTTTTCCTGAAAGAAATTCAAGGAAGAAATATCTTAATCCTTTTCCAGTTGTATCCTCTACTTTATTGAAACCAAGTAAATGTTCCTTTATTTGAAAGTTTCCTGAAATGTCTTCCAAAAATCGAATTGTAAAAGACATCTGCTCTTTATGGCTTATATCTGGAGTGCAATCAAGGATAATTGAGAAATATTTAGCATTTTTGCAGCGTTGTAAAATGTCCTCAATTACCTGTTTTGCCATAAGATTTATTATTTCATTTTGAATTGTTTTTCCGCAGTAATGGTCAGCAGTTTCTTTTGATACCACCCTGCGTAAGTGTTCTGCCATAACACTGTCATATTTTCCTAATAGTTCCACGAGACCTAAAAAATTTCCATTATTGGCTGTAAAAAGTCGATCTGAGGAGCCTCTGAAGGCCAGATTACGCGCTGCTAAAAACTGGACAATATTTAACAGCCTCTCCATCACAGATCTCCAGTGTTGCCTTTCCTGGCTCATTACCCCACTGACAGACTCCAGTCCAGATACACATTGTGGATTTATCATTATAGATAATTTTTCACAGGTGACAGCCAGGTCACCACCTACCCTTACAGCTGTCCTCCTTTGTACTGTCTGTCCAGGCTTCCTCCCAGCTGATGTCTCGGACAGTCGGACCTCGGTCTCCTCTCCTGCTGCCAGGCTGCGTCTTCAAGCTGGGGCTCAGCCTCGAGCTGAGGGCGGCTGACACATTGTCAGCTCACCTCTAGGACCTGCGGGCTGCGGCGGCTGCTGCACTGTCTCTTGGCCTCTCTCCTTCAGCTGCTTCCCGCCGCCGCGGCACCGCTCGTCACGCCCCCCTGGCCTGCCCTGAGCCTATGAACTAGGAAGAAACTTGCTGTGAGGCAGAGGACAGTGGCGTACATTACGTATAGTCAAGCAGCAGGCTGGGTATGGGCGGGACTTGTCACTCGAGGCTGCAGGCCGCGCGGCGCAGGTAAAGTCAGGAAAAAAAAAGGGTCGCTTGATGGGTAGCGAGGCGCAGCCAGCCCAGGCTGAGCATGAGAGACAGAGACTAACTCTGTGCGAGCTGTGTTGGCCGCCAGGGCGCCCCTGTTGCCATGGCGCTCTGTGCGGCCGCACAATTCAGGAAGCTATGTGATAGCCGAAACGTAGCAACTTTTTATATTCACGTTTTTCTTGTGAGCAGTTCCCAAAATAAAGGGATTTTTCAACCGGACATGCTGCCTCCATCATCTCTTCCTGAATCGTCTACATAGGAGCCTGTATGGATCTAGGGCTTCAGGCTGGCTGTTGCATTCCGGTGGACCATATGATCTGGCGAGTGCAGTTCCACATTGATTGAGTGTCTGTGCGGCCGCACAGTTCGCACACCCCAAAGGCCGGCCCTGGCCTTTATTATGTAGAAAAAGTTAATGCAAGCCACTTACTATTGCATTGTTATTATCCATATTGCTTGTTTGCTGGCTGGATACATTTTCTATCACATATACACTGCTCATTTCCATGGGTATGACCACCCTGCAATCTATCAGTGGCGGTCGCAAATTTGAGAATTCGCAAAAAAATTTTTGATTGCGAAAATCGGCAATGTAATATGCAAATATTGCGTGCGCAATACAGTTTCTGGAGGAAATGGTTGGCACGGCAGAACAGTGCAATAGCTTTATATGCATATACAGTGCTCCAATATATTTGCGATTGCGCAAACCGACACCAATAATGCAAATATTTTGGCACAATATGTGCAACTTCACATGTTAGCAGGTCTGACTACATATTACTGATTGGTGCACTAAGTATTGGTGTGACATCACAGCACCACGTATGCTATGTATCAGCTACACTATATCAAAATGTAACTTACACTGACTATCTCCCACTAACTATCTCTATTATATATATATATGTGTATATATATATATATATATATATATATATATATATATATATATAATCCAAAGAATGAGGCAGCTTGATAAAGAATGCAAGGAGCAGTTGAAACGTTGCAGAGGGGATATTAAAGAGGGTTCATCACCTTTACATCTATTGACGGAGTGCTGCCTCACTCTTTGGATTTTTATAGAGGATTTTCGACTGCTTAGTTTGCAGTCTTGGGGAATTGCACCCATTTCTAATACACTGCGCTGCTGAATTTCTTTGTGTATATATATAAATATATATATATATATATATATATATATATATATATTATATATATATATAATAACTAGCTAACTAATGTAATGACATAGGAAAGCAGAGAGCACAGCAATATCACTGCTGTCTCTCTCAGAACTGCAAAAACTGCACAAAATGGCTGCTGGGGAGGTTCTTATATACTAAAGGGCTAGGCAACTCTTCTATTGGTTGCTAGGGATGTTGCTAAGCTCAGACAAAGACATTGCAGCCTTCTCATTGGCCCACAAGCAAGAAGCATGGAGGGATTATGGGTTCAGATGAAAAAAAATCTAGACTATTTGAAAATACGAATATATATCTCTATATTCTAAATATTCGCGAATTCTCGAAGTGGCTATATTCACGATTAAAATTTGCGATTTGAATATTCGTGCCCAACACTAGTTATGTGGTGCTTTTTCCTATAATGTGCAAGCCCAGCCACCGCATGGTGGTCATAACCATAGAAACAAGAAGTGTATAATGTGATGGAAAAATGAGTTCAGCCAGCAATGTAAGCAATATGGATAATAACAATACATTAGTAAGTGTCTTGTATTAACTTCCTCTACATAACAAATGCTATTTGCTGAAGTGACACAACCCCTTTAATGCTGTTTCTCTACAGGATTAAAATGTATTGGTTCTGTACATTTTGCAGACTTCTGTGAATTACTACGGTATTCCTATCTACTAATATTCTAATATTTTCTAATATTTTAAAATAGAAATACAAAATGTACCAAGGCACCAGCCAGTAACAAAACAAAGCCCACTCCGGATTCCTATTCTAAAATATTTTTAAATATGAAGATAGGAATACCGTAGTAATTCACCGAAGTCTCGTACAACTTCAGGCGAGGCAAAGTTGGCTACACAGAGCCAATATATTTTAATGCTGTACAGAAACAGCATTAACAACAAAGTTTTTGAACAACTCGACTTCAGATCTATGATCTGATGCTCGATTTGCTCAAGCCTAGCAGAGATGGAAAAACACCGACAGACAAACACCAAGGCAGAGTCGTATGGAAATAAGTCTGAACCAGATGGGCTATGCAGTACCAAATGAGAGACAGAGGGTGGTCAGAACAAAAGGCGAGGTCAGATACACAGAGGAATCAGCATGCAAATGCAGGAACAGGGAACATGGAGTCTAGCTAGTGAGCCAAACAAGACTATTACTGGCACTGGTGTGGCCAGGGAGTGATTTAAGTAGAGAGCTGAGTCCTTGGATCAGAACCTGATAGATCTATTGACTCAGCATTCCATTAGTCAGAAACACTAGTAAACAGAAATAGAGCAACGTAGCTAATCAGCCTACAGTTAATCTCTCCCACAATATGCCCACTGCCGGGAGAAACAGAGCATTGCACCCTTTTACTAAGGATGCAGTCACGTCACCAGGGGATGTGGCTCAGCAGCGCGTCTCTCCTGGCGTGGCCAAGCTGAGGCTAAGGATCGCGTCTCTGGAACCCAGACAGGTAAGTTTATTAGGGTAACACTGACATGGAAAAGGACTTATGACTTTTAGTGGACAGCAAACGTAACTGTAGAAGCCAGTGCCAGACAGCTGCTGCCAAGGCAAATAAAACCATGAGGTGCATCAAAAGGGTCATAGATGCACATGATGATTATATAGTCCTGCCAGTTTACAAATCACTAGTCAGACCATGCATGGAGTATTGTGTACTGTTCTGAGTTCCTGTGAAAAAGACAGACATAGCAGAACTGGAGGAGGTTCAGAGGAGGGCAACTAAAGTAATAACTGGAATGGGTGGACTACAGTACCCAGAAAGATGATCAAAATTAGGGTCATTCAGTTTAGAAAAAAGACAACTGAGTGGAGATCTATAACCATGTATAAATACATCAGGGGGCAGTACAGAGATCTCTGTCATCATCTCTTTATTCCCAGGGCTGTGACTGTGACGAGGGGACATCCCCTACGTCTAGAGGAAAGCAGGTTACTATGCAAGGATAGGAGAGGATTCTTTAGGAGCAGTGAGACTATGGAACTCTCTGCCAAAACAAGTGGTGATGGTGAACTCACTAAAATAGTTTAAGAGGTGCTTGCATGTATTTCTGGAGTATAATAATTTTGCAGGTTATAATTATTAAATTTCTGGAGAAGGGTTGTGTTTCCAGGGAGTTATTCTGAATGTCTGAGTGGAGTTGGGAAGGCTTCTACCTGAAGGGGTTTTTAGCCTTACTTTGGATCAACTTGCAGGATAACAGGCTGAACTAGATGGACAGATGTCTTTTTTCAGCTTAACAAACTATTTTACTATGTTACTATGTAACCACAGGCCTGGACTATACATGAGCAGTACAGCACATAAGGGGAGTAATTTATCAAAAACGGTCTTTCATAATGATCTTTGAAAACACCTGGAGTCCAGATCTCTATTAATTTTCCTTCTGCTCCCCATTCCCTTGTGTCAGCAATCAAACCTGTGCTAAAATACACATTCTGGACTGCCGTACTATGCTAACATAATGGAGAGGACTCATGTGCACATTCACCACATTTCTAACAACGTAACACAACTTTAAACACTGAAAGCAGGGGGATGTGGAGCAGTGGGAATATAAAGCACATTGGACTCCTTATCTGCAGTACTGCTCCTGTATTCCTGGTGACAGATTTCCTTTAATGGTTGTCTGAGGAATTATCAGCTATGCTAAATGCACTTGAGCATGCAGATCATCTTAGTTATATACAGTAATTAGTGCAATTGAAAAAAGGCATACAGTGAGGAACAGAAGTATTTGAATACCCTGCAATTTAGCAAGTACTCCCACTTAGAAATCATGGAGGGTCTGAAATTCACATTGTAGGTGCATTCCCACTCTGAGAGACAGAATTTAGAAAAAAATTCAGGAAATCCCATTTTATGATTTTTAAAAATGTATTTGTCCTGCACTGTACATACGTATTTGAACACCTGGCACTCAGCAAGAATTCTGGCTCTCAAAAACCTGTTACTGGGCCTTTAAAAAGTTCACCTCTACTCCACTCATTAATTTAACTTAGTAGCACCTGTCTGAGCTCTTTAAAGACATCTGTCCACCCCACAGTCAGTCAGACGCCAAATACTACCATGGGCAAAACCAAAGAGCTGTCAAAAGACACCAGAGACAAAATTATGGACCTCCACAAGGCTGGAAAGGACTACGGGGCAATTGCCAAGCAGCTTGGTGAAAATAGATCAACTGTTGGAGCAATTGTTAGAAAATGGAAGAGGCTAAAGATGACTGTCAGTCTCCTCAGACTGGCGATCCATGCAAGATCTCACATAGTGGGGAATCAGTGATGATAAGAAAGGTGAGGAATCAGCCCAGAACTACAAGGGAGGAGCTGGTCAATGACATGAAAAGAGTAGGACCACAGTTTCAAAGGTCACTGTCGGTAGAACACTACGCCGTCATGGTTTCAAATCCTGCATTGCAAAAGTCATCACATGTCCAGGCCCGTCTGAAGTTTTCCAATGACCTTATGGATGATCCAGAGGAGGCATTGGAGAAAGTCATGTGGTCAGATGAGACAAAAGTACAACATTTTGGTCTAATCTTCACTCGTCGTGTTTGGAGTAAAAAGAAGGATGAGTTGTATCCCAAGAACACCATCCCTACTGTGAAGCATGTGGGTGGTAACATCATGCTTTAGGGGTACTTTTCTGCGAAGGGGACAGGGTGACTGCACTGTATTAAGGAGAGGATGAATGGGGCCATTTATAGTGAGATTTTGAGCAACAACCTCCTTCCCTCAGTCAGAGCATTGAAGATGGGTCTTCCAACATGACAACGACCCGAAGCACAAAGCCAGGATAACCAAGGAGTGGCTCTGTAAGAAGCATATCAATGTTCTGGAATGGCCTAGCCAGTCTCCAGACCTAAATCCAATAGAACATCTTTGGAGGGAGCTGAAACTCCATGTTGCTAAGCGACAGCCCCGAAACCTGACAGATCTAGAGGAGATCTGTGTGGAGGAGTGTGCAAAAATCCCTGTTGCAGTGTGTGCATACCTAGTCAGGAACTACAGGAAATGTTTGACCTCTGCAATTGCAAACAAAGACTTCTGTACCAAATATTAACACTGATTTTTTCGGGTTTTCAAATACTTATGTGCAGCAGTGCAAGACAAATAAATTCTTAAAAATCATACAATGTGATTTCTTGAATTTTTTGTTATTTTTATTCTGTCTCTCAGAGTGGGAATGCACCTATAATGTGAATTTCAGACCCCTCCATGTTTTCTAAGTGGGAAAACTTGCAAAATCGCAGGGTGTTCAAACACTTATTTTCCTCACTTGTAAATTCCACACATTCAAGTACTAATGTTATTCTATTCTAAGAATTAAATTCACATAAATCTTTTTAAAATCGCCTTTTGTACTCCCATTAAGTTCGGAGGTGCAGTAAAGAATCCTTGGTGTAGAGATGAGCGAAATACTCAATATTCAGTTCAGTTCAGGTTCAGGAGCAGTATTGATTAGGGCCAAACCGAAGTTGCTCCAATTTACCTGAAAATTGGTATATACTCTCCTCTAGCCTCCTGGAACTCGTAATTTTTAGAAAAAAGTATTGTTTATTTTTTTATGATTTTTTTCTTTTTCCCTCTCTCCTCCCAACGCTCTCGAATGCAATGACAGTAATAGTAAATTATCTCTAAGTGACTCTGATATTCATTGCTTGGGGTAACCAAACAAACATTGCGCCAGCATATCTGTTATGCTTTTTCATATTCCAAAGTTTCCAAAAATCTTCCCTTATAAGGGGGCAGATGATGTGTGTTTAAACAAATGGTGTTTTGGGATTTAAAAAAAATAAATTAAATTGTTTGAGGGACCAAGTTTCCAAAAATGAGGCCTTGACATGGTCAGAATGCCTACCTATACAACACGCACAAGTGTTGTCAGAAGTAAAAGTGGCTTATTACGAACAAGCCTAAAAAAAATTCTACCTTTTAATTGGGAGCAGCTGCACTGCAGTATGGATGTGGAAAGAATACGGATATAGTGGCATGCGGCTACACTACTACTGGCACCAGAAGCAGCATAGCATGGAATATACCCCAGTAGAACTGCTGTCTATGGTAGTATTATTAATAGCAGCAGTGGTAGTAGTGGCAATTGCTTTGCATTAATAGTGATAGCAGTAGGGGATTAGTAGCGAGGTTCAGAATCAGCTGAGGCAGCGGTGGTTGCAGCAGCAGCCATATGGTACATGTTGGCAGGCAGGCAGCAGCAGCCACCTTACAGAAGCTTATGGTCGCCTGGTCGCAGCAATGGCACGATGGAGGCGGTAGCATGACAGAGGCTGCAGCAGCAGCTGTACAGGACATGATGGTCGGCAGGTCGCAGAAGTGGCATGTTGGCAGCTGTGGCATAATGGAGAAAGCAGCAGCAGCATCCGTACAGAACATATGATGGAAGGCAGGTCGCAGCAGTGGAGTGATGGAGGCAGCAGCAGCCATACAAACCATGATGGTTGGCAGGTTGCACAAGTGGCATAATGGTGAGGGTGGCATGGCGGCAGCTCTGCAGAACAAAATTTACTATAAAGTAATCAAAAAGTCAAGAAACAATTAAAAATGCTATCACTGAAAAGTACATATCACCCTGCTAAAATGAGCATACAGATTTGTACACATAACTACGTACAAAAAAGTTATAGTGGTCAGAATATGGAATATTGTTGTCTCTTGGGGAAAATAGTACTGGGACAGTTGGGGGGCATTATAACTGCATAGACCAAGTTAATTACTAGAGGCACTACAAGGGAACACTGTAAGGACTGAGGGCACCTCAGAGGCCACTATAAGGAATAAGGGAAAGACAGGGGGCACTATAAGGACTGGGAGAACTACAGGAGGCACTCTAGGGACTGAAGGCACTACAGAGGGCTTTGTAAGGACTTAGGACACTATAGTAGGACACTGTAAAGATTGGGGACAGTACAAGGAGCACTGTAAAGACTGGAGCACTACGCACTGTAAGAATTGTGGAACCTACAGGGGCACTATAAGGACTGAGGGCATGACAGAGGCCGCTATAAAGAATAAAGGAAATACAGGGGGAACTATAAGGACTGTGAACACTACTTGAGGCACTATAACAACTGAGGGCACTATAAGGGGCACTGTAAAGACTAAAGGCCCTACCGGAGGTATTGTAAGAACTGAGAAGGAGCACTACATGGGGCACTATAAGTACTGGGGACACTACAGGGGTGCACTTTAACACTGTGGGCACTAAAGAGGTGCAGTTTACATACTGGAACACTACAGGGACTATTATAGCTATAAGGCACTACAGGGGGGATTATTCTTACTGTGGGCACCATAGGGAGCATTATACTTACTGGTGTTTTATAACTACTGGGGAAATACAGGGAGTCATTATAACTAGTGGGGTACTACAGGAGGAATTTTAACTACTTGGGCACTAAAGGGTGCCTTATTAATACTATTGTTGGGCGCTAATATTCAAATCGTGAATTTTAATCGCAACTTTGAGAATCCCCTAATATTTAGAATATAGTGAAATATATTTATGTTTTCGAATATTCAAATATATATATTTTTTCATCAGTAACCTCCCATTTTGCTTGTGGGCCAATGAGGAGGCTGCAATGTCTTTGTCTGAGCTTGGCAACATCCCTAGCAACCAATAGGAAAGTTGCCTACCCGTTTGTATATAAGAACCTACCAGAAGCCATTTTCTGCAGTTTATTACAGTTCTGAGAGAGACAGCAGTGTCATTGCTGTGCTCTCTGCTTTCCTGTGTCAAATTACATTGGCTGGTTAGTTAACGTATATATATATATATATATATATATATATATATTATATATATATATATATATATATATATATATATATACATACATATTACAGATATTTAGTGGGAGATAGTCAGTGTAGATTACATTGTGATATAGTATAGCTATACAGGGTGTTAGGGTGTGTGATGCTGTCCATTCATATATGCTAAATCACCGTGAATGTTACACTAAAATATAACCTTTATTGAGTAAATCTAAAATATGAGCATTTCTGAGACAAAGAATCAATGCCGTCTGAGGGACCAGAGGGATGTTAAGGGAGAGAAATATTATCCCTAATTAGACCCTATTTCTTATGGCCCTGCCTACAGACGGAATAGCCGCCCCGATAGGGGCGATCCCGTGTCAGGAACCTCCTGGAAGCCCTGTCGGACCCTGCCACAGGACAGATCCCACCACCAAAAAGTGCTGATACACATAAACAAATAAATAAGTCGTCCGTAGTGTTGTAGTCACGTCAACCACTCACAACAAATTGCATGGTGGGCCTACGGACAAGCTAAATCTAAATTGGTACTGTTGGTACTCTCTAATATTGTTGTGGGAGTACTCGTTGCAACTGCTGTTGCTAAGAGCAACCAAAGGATGTATATACCGGGTGTACAAGGTAGTAGGTATTACCCAAATGATGGACAGTAGCAATGGATTGTCTAATCACAACATATCCCAATTGTCTAATCACAACATATCCCGGCGCGTTTCACCAACCCCAAAGAGGAGTTGGATCATCAGGGATCTCACACCAGAGGAGGAGCAAAAATGATAGCTCCCCTAGTTCAATTATATAAACCCGGTCCAACACGATGAACCATAGTGATATAACGATATAATAAGCTCAACCACTTCTAGTACCCTGTAAAGCTTATAATGATGTTCACTTATATATGTACATAATCCACAGGCAGTACCCAATATCCAACCGCAGTGTAGTCATTCCTACAGGTTCAATGGTAGAAAAACACAAGTAGATTCGATATTAGAACGATAAACAGATTGCTCAGATATAAAAGCTAGATACATATATGTCCCAACATGGCCATGTGATAACACAGCACTTCCATATAAATGCTGGGATCAAGGGACCCGTTACTTGCGTGTCCCTCCAGATGTACCCAGTGCTTAAAGGCCAGTGGGGGAGAGTCAGGTCCAGGGAACAGAAGCCTGTGTCCGATGCTATCCTCCTACCTGCACGCCGTGCACATCTTGAAATAGGCGCGCTTGACCACCAAATTCGTAATGAATTGCTTAAATAACTAAATATACCGCAGTGTAACGCATATCCGGGATGGTGGAACGCAAGTCTGGTCATGTGATCCCTTAGATGACCAGAATAGAAGCCCGGCTGTTGAATATGACGCGTCGAGATACACCTCCCGTCATTGATGCGCTGCCCGCTGGTCGATGACGTGGTACCAGCTGACCCGGTCACATGACCGGGCTGCGCGGGCGGAGCCTAACCAAGCGCGCCTATTTCAAGATGTGCACGGCGTGCAGGTAGGAGGATAGCATCGGACACAGGCTTCTGTTCCCTGGACCTGACTCTCCCCACTGGCCTTTAAGCACTGGGTACATCTGGAGGGACACGCAAGTAACGGGTCCCTTGATCCCAGCATTTATATGGAAGTGCTGTGTTATCACATGGCCATGTTGGGACATATATGTATCTAGCTTTTATATCTGAGCAATCTGTTTATCGTTCTAATATCGAATCTACTTGTGTTTTTCTACCATTGAACCTGTAGGAATGACTACACTGCGGTTGGATATTGGGTACTGCCTGTGGATTATGTACATATATAAGTGAACATCATTATAAGCTTTACAGGGTACTAGAAGTGGTTGAGCTTATTATATCGTTATATCACTATGGTTCATCGTGTTGGACCGGGTTTATATAATTGAACTAGGGGAGCTATCATTTTTGCTCCTCCTCTGGTGTGAGATCCCCTGATGATCCAACTCCTCTTTGGGGTTGGTGAAACGCGCCGGGATATGTTGTGATTAGACAATTGGGATATGTTGTGATTAGACAATCCATTGCTACTGTCCATCATTTGGGTAATACCTACTACCTTGTACACCCGGTATATACATCCTTTGGTTGCTCTTAGCAACAGCAGTTGCAACGAGTACTCCCACACAATATTAGAGAGTACCAACAGTACCAATTTAGATTTAGCTTGTCCGTAGGCCCACCATGCAATTTGTTGTGAGTGGTTGACGTGACTACAACACTACGGACGACTTATTTATTTGTTTATGTGTATCAGCACTTTTTGGTGGTGGGATCTGTCCTGTGGCAGGGTCCGACAGGGCTTCCAGGAGGTTCCTGACACGGGATCGCCCTATCGGGCGGCTATTCCGTCTGTAGGCAGGGCCATAAGAAATAGGGTCTAATTAGGGATAATATTTCTCTCCCTTAACATCCCTCTGGTCCCTCAGACGGCATTGATTCTTTGTCTCAGAAATGCTCATATTTTAGATTTACTCAATAAAGGTTATATTTTAGTGTAACATTCACGGTGATTTGTCTAAGCTTTCACTAAAATATTTATTTTGACCTACTGACGGTTGACTTGCCAGTACTGTGACTTTGCGTTCTGGATCAGTATTTTTCTTGTTAGTATGGCTCAATCCTTAAATTCACTGATAGATACATCCAAATGGCTGACAGAAGCTAATCAAGTGTTCTCTGAAAAAGAGATTAACCTCACTCTACCCACTCGCCTCTCTATAAAAACAGCCTTTAAGGAACTATATACTGCGCACAAAGAATATCTCAAGTCTTGGTGGGAGGTTCAGTCCCTTGAGAATTATATTAAGAATCTGATAGTCCCTAGGGGCCTACGAATATTTATACGACCGGCAAAAAGGATAGCGACCCAGGAATTACTCACTAGGTGGGAACAAGAGGCCACAGAGAGCTCTATTAGACTTATGAAGCTCCTTTTAACACAGGAGAGCATCAAACTAAAAGAGCTAGAGAAAACCCTTAGTGAGGCAGTGGAAAGGGCTGAAAAATTTCGAGATCATAGTGAGTTTATAAGCAAACATTCTGAACTTCTAACCAATATAGATAGGTTCAAAAACTCACTAATAGAACGGAAACATAGGCAATTTTTGAACGATCTAACTGAGTTCAGAAATAAGACGGCCTACAATATAGCCCCGGATTCCAAACAAACTCCGTCCGACACATCGGCCTCTGAAGGTGAATTATCTGACACTGAATACAGAAACTTTTTTCCTGCATCGAGAAGCAGAGGTCAGCCCAGAGGGGAGGGGTCGGAGGAGAGGCCGGTCAAACTATAAAACTTTTGCCCCGACTAGGAACTACGCTAAGGACTACAACTTTCCCCCTAATAACACGTTTCAGCAATGTATGTCTTTGGTCACAGGTCAAAGGGAACAGGGTACGTTGGGGGAGGGAGGGGAATGCATGGAGCAATCTCTCTCCTCATCCTCCTCCTCTTTAGCCTCCTCGACAGGGACCATGGCGACAGATGGGCGGGCTTTTTTAGAAACAGCCCGCAATCCGTATGGCCTACGGTCTCAGAAGTAACAACTCATGAGGGTGAATTTACGATTATTAACCTGTCAGGCCAAATTCTATCTACAGATGAGATTTCAATCATTTCTAAGGGACTAACGTTTGTCCCGACCAATCATTTTGATTGCTTTGAGTGGATTAAAGATCTGAATTTATTTATACGTAAGGTTAAATGGCGTAAAATATTTGCACAATCAGATAGACAGAGATGCAGAGATCTGGGGCTGGAACAGAGTGACCTTCAGGGCTTCAATGACCTCATGGATCTCCTGGATGATGGGAGAGACCAAGAGGCCAGGGTCCCTTTACTCATCTGTGCAATAAAAGTACAAGGAGCCCTCCTAAGGGGGGCGACTTGCATATCGACCTGTTCCTGAGTTCGGTCACCAGGGACCTCCAAAAATTAACAGAGAGGAGCACCCAGAAGAACTACACGTTTGCTGAAATGCAAGCACTTCGGGGGCTTAGTAATAACAAAAATTTGGTGGTTAAACCCTCCGATAAAGGGGGCAATGTTGTGGTCTTGAAATATGACCAATACAAACAAATGTGTTTGAATCTTTTGACCGATGCTGACAACTATGAGATACTCCCTGGTGACCCGACTCAGCTTTACACAGTTGAGTTACGGCAAATACTTCAGAAAGCGCTTGAAACAAGACTTATCAGTAAGAAAGAATTTGAATATCTGTTACCTGAATATCCCAAAGTAGCCACGTTCTATTGTTTACCCAAAGTACACAAAGGGCTGGTCCCACTTAAGGGCCGCCCTATTGTATCTGGTATTGATAATCTGACCCAACACCTTGGAACATACATTGACCAAATCCTACGCCCCTTTTTGCTTACATTGCCCTCCTTTCTTCGGGACACTACTGATTTGCTCAAACGTATAGAGGGTTTGCAGATAGAGCCCAACACTCTACTAGCCTCAATTGATGTAGAGGCCTTATATACCTCCATACCCCATGATAAAGGGTTATTTGCGACTAAAACCTTTCTGGAAACTAGAAGTGTTGAGTTCTCTGACCATAATCGGTTTGTGTTACAGATTTTATCCTTTGTTTTGACCCATAATTACTTTGTGTTCGACTCGAAGTTCTTCCACCAGCTCAGGGGCACGGCCATGGGGAGTCCCTGTGCGCCGACTTATGCCAACTTGCTCCTGGGCTGGTGGGAGAACACAGTCGTATTCTCTGATGAAATGGCCACCTGGACCCAATGGATACCCATCTGGGTACGTTTCATAGATGATATTTTCCTTCTGTGGACAGGACCCAGAAAATTGTTTGATGAGTTCATGACAACCCTCAATGTCAATCATATTGGCCTTAAATTTACATCTGAGGTGGATACCTGCAGTATCTCATTTTTGGATGTTAAAATCAGTATTGGTGTGGACCATATATTACATACTACACTACACCGTAAGAAAACAGCTACTAATAGTCTATTAAGATGGAATAGCTTCCACCCCAAACCACTTAGACGAGGTATCCCTAAAGGCCAGTTTTTGAGGGTTAGGAGGAACTGCTCAAATGAAGCTAGCTTTGAAAAAGAGGCTGGGAACCTGTATGAGAGATTTAAACATCGGGGTTATCCAGATGGATGTCTGAGGGAAGCCTGGGAATCTGCTCGGTCCAAGGATAGGTCATCCCTGTTACAGACCAAGAATGCCAAGCCTGACCACACACTTAGGATCATAGGTTCCTATGATTCGGCACACCATGAGGTGAGGGGCATTCTAGAAAAGTACTGGTCACTATTAAAGACGGATCCTGATTTACAGGGATATTTACCGGACTACCCGTCAATCACATATAGGAGGGGCCGGAACATAGGGGACTTCTTAGTTAAGAGCCTCTTTGACCCCCCCAAAAGGGCAGAGACCTGGCTGTCAAAAAGGCAAAATGGCACCTTCAGATGTGGCCGCTGTAAAGCCTGTGGATATATCAAGACAGGCAACACCTTCTGTGATGCTTTGGGTATTAACACATTCCGAATCAGAGACTTTGCCAATTGCAACACCATAGGGGTTATTTATCTTATGATTTGTGAGTGCGGGAAGGCGTATGTGGGCAAGACGTGTAGGAGTTTCAAGACTCGTATCTTGGAACATGTAGGGGATATTAGGAACGGAAGGGATAAACCTATCCCAAGACACATCCAGTTGACACACTTGAATCGACCTACAAAAATCACCTTCCAGGCTATAGAGGTAGTGAAATCATCCATCAGAGGGGGGAATATCGATGCGGTATTGAGACAGAAGGAAGCCCGGTGGATCTATAAGCTAAACACCAGGGCCCCCACTGGTCTCAATGACGGCATCGATTTTACCTGTTTTATTTAAGGATGAGCGTTCTCACCATGGAGTAGGGTTATGTCATGCACAAAACTGTGTGTGATGCCCGCCGAGCGGGATGCAATCTTGTTGCATTCTCCCGGGGTCATATGATGCTAGTAATTACCCTCTCCTGTTTTCCCTGTTAAGAGGCCCCCAAAGTATCAGGGGTCCGACAGGGCTTTTGAGTGCATTTCATAATTATAAGTATATAATATCATACAGTGTTTATTGCTTTAAAGAAACAAATCCTCTTGACCACCAAATTCGTAATGAATTGCTTAAATAACTAAATATACCGCAGTGGAACGCATATCCGGGATGGTGGAACGCAAGTCTGGTCATGTGATCCCTTAGATGACCAGAATAGAAGCCCGGCTGTTGAATATGACGCGTCGAGATACACCTCCCGTCATTGATGCGCTGCCCGCTGGTCGATGACGTGGTACCAGCTGACCCGGTCACATGACCGGGCTGCGCGGGCGGAGCCTAACCAAGCGCGCCTATTTTCAAGATGTGCACGGCGTGCAGGTAGGAGGATAGCATCGGACACAGGCTTCTGTTCCCTGGACCTGACTCTCCCCACTGGCCTTTAAGCACTGGGTACATCTGGAGGGACACGCAAGTAACGGGTCCCTTGATCCCAGCATTTATATGGAAGTGCTGTGTTATCACATGGCCATGTTGGGACATATATGTATCTAGCTTTTATATCTGAGCAATCTGTTTATCGTTCTAATATCGAATCTACTTGTGTTTTTCTACCATTGAACCTGTAGGAATGACTACACTGCGGTTGGATATTGGGTACTGCCTGTGGATTATGTACATATATAAGTGAACATCATTATAAGCTTTACAGGGTACTAGAAGTGGTTGAGCTTATTATATCGTTATATCACTATGGTTCATCGTGTTGGACCGGGTTTATATAATTGAACTAGGGGAGCTATCATTTTTGCTCCTCCTCTGGTGTGAGATCCCCTGATGATCCAACTCCTCTTTGGGGTTGGTGAAACGCGTCGGGATATGTTGTGATTAGACAATTGGGATATGTTGTGATTAGACAATCCATTGCTACTGTCCATCATTTGGGTAATACCTACTACCTTGTACACCCGGTATATACATCCTTTGGTTGCTCTTAGCAACAGCAGTTGCAACGAGTACTCCCACACAATATTAGAGAGTACCAACAGTACCAATTTAGATTTAGCTTGTCCGTAGGCCCACCATGCAATTTGTTGTGAGTGGTTGACGTGACTACAACACTACGGACGACTTATTTATTTGTTTATGTGTATCAGCACTTTTTGGTGGTGGGATCTGTCCTGTGGCAGGGTCCGACAGGGCTTCCAGGAGGTTCCTGACACGGGATCGCCCCTATCGGGGCGGCTATTCCGTCTGTAGGCAGGGCCATAAGAAATAGGGTCTAATTAGGGATAATATTTCTCTCCCTTAACATCCCTCTGGTCCCTCAGACGGCATTGATTCTTTGTCTCAGAAATGCTCATATTTTAGATTTACTCAATAAAGGTTATATTTTAGTGTAACATTCACGGTGATTTGTCTAAGCTTTCACTAAAATATTTATTTTGACCTACTGACGGTTGACTTGCCAGTACTGTGACTTTGCATTCATATATGCTGCTACATAGATAGTGCTGTATGTATGTATGTATGCTATGTACATAAATACATAGTGCAGTGATGTCACAAGTACACAACAATACTTAGTGCATCAATAACTAATATGTAGTCAGACCTGCTAAAATGTGAAGTTGCACGTATTGCGCAAAAATGTGCATATCATTAATTGCCGATTTGCGCAATCCCAAATATATCACAGCACTATATCTGCATATAAAGCTATTGTAATGTTCTGCCATGCCAACCATTTTCTCCAGTTAGCTATAGTGACTCACGCCTGTATTGCACGCATTAGGCGCATATTACATTGCCAATTTTCGCAATCAAGAAAATTACTGCGAATTCGCGAATATATGATGAATATTCTACCAAATATTCGCGAAATATCGCAAATTTGAATATTGCCCCTGCCGCTCATCACTAATTAATACTAGGGGCACTATAGAGAGGCCTTATTACTACTGGGTGCACTATGGTGCGCATTTTTAGTTTGCACAAGATGGAGGGCACAACTACTAACATAGGCACTCTTGGGGGGGATTATCATTATTGGGGCACTGTAGGGGACACTATTTCTAATGAGGGCACTCTAAGAGAAAATTATAGTTATAGGTGGTACTTTTCTGTTACTATGGGTGGACTATCTGTATGGCAGTCTGCTGTCTAGGGAGCACAGCAGGCATAATATTAAAGGTGGCAGCAAGATGATAGAAAATTGATGAACCTAAGATGTCTGTGTGGTAAACTCTGCATAGATGAGACTTGGATAAAATAAGTTGCCATGGGGTGAATGGGAAACATGGTGAAAGAGAATGTCTAAATCAAAGGATGCAAGAGGTATGTAGTGCTGTGTAATGACTAGTGATGAGCGGCAGAGGCAATATTCGAATGTGCGAAATTTCGTGAAAATTTGGTAGAATATTCGTCATATATTGGCGAATTCGCGGTTATTGATTGTGAAAATCGTAATTGTAATATGTGCATAGTGCGCGCACAATATAGGTGTGGGTCACTATAGCCACATTTTTCAAGCTGCTAAAAGTTTCCTGAGACTGGAGAAAATGGTTGGCACTGCAGAACATTACAATAGCTTTATATGCTCCGATATATTCGCGATTGTGCAAATCGGCAATTAATGATGCGCATATTTTTGTGCAACTTCACATTTTAGCAGGTCTGACTACATATTAGTGATTGGTGCACTAAGTATTGTTGTGAACTTGTGACATCACAGCACTATGTCTGTAGCATGTATGTATGGACAGCAGAACCTATCACACTACCAAGGACCCTGTACTGGAACCTATCAGCTACACTATATAACAATCTAACCTACACTCTCTCCCACTAACTATCTGTAATATATATATATATATATATTGTAGAAAGACAGAGGGAATTGTATTGGAGGGAGTGTATATCTCGCCCAGAAAGTTAAAAGCCGGATAATGTCGTTTTGTTCAGCAGCTTTGTTGCTGAACTGTTGGTAAATGCTAAAATCAGGGCCGGCTTGGTTTGAGTGGTGAATAGGTGGTAGTGGGATTCAACACTCCCACTCCTTTACAGAGAGTAGGGGAAACTCAGCCCGTTCAGCTGAGACAAGAGTGCTTTGTTACAGGGATATAAAGGTCTTAGGGAACCAGCAGTGTCTCTCTGCAAACAACCCAGCTGAGAGACACCAGCAGTCTGCAGGCTGGTAACAGAGCCGAGTGTTACCAGACCTTGGGAGCGTGAGGCTGGGGCCTCAGTCATTGTACCAGCCGAGTCAGGTGAATGCGTTTGGTGTTATTTCTGTTTAGCCGAGCAAGGCGAATATGTTTTGGACTTATTTCTGTTATCTTGCTGAAACCCTGTGGAGCTGAAATAAATACATACATTACTGCATTTGGACTGTTGCGTCTGTGTCACCACCATGCTGCCTTACCACGCCTCAGAGCGTTACAATATATATATACGCTAACTAACTATCTAATGTAATGTGACACAGGAAAGCAGAGAGCACAGCAATGACACTGTCTCTCTCACAACTGTAATAAACTGTAGAAAATGGCTGTGGGGAGTTTCTTATATAGTAAAGGGGTAGGCAACTATCCTATTGGTTGCTAAGGATGTTGCTAAGCGCAGACAAAGACATTGCAGCCTTCTCATTGGCCCACAAGCAAAAAGCGAGGATACTGATGAAAACAAAACTTTACAATATTTGAAAATACGAATATATATCACTATATTCTAAATATTCGTGAATTCTTGAAGTTGCGATATTCGCAATTCAAATATTCGTGTCCATCACTAGTAATGCAATGACAAACATTTGTATTGTGCTTTTCTCACAGGGTTTCAAAGTGCAGGGATAGTTGTGTGGCTGATGAAACTCCAAGGGATCTGTTAAGGGTGCTTTATAACAACACACAATGCACACTAAGGTCAATTTTACAGGAAAACAATTTGCCTATTTAAAAAAAAAAAAATTGGGGGAGAGGGAGGGAACCCATGCAAAGCACAGGGAGAACATGTAAACTCCATACAGAGACCCCAATGGTACAAGGCACCAATGCTAACCAAGGAGCCAGTGTGCTGCCCAAAGTAGTGTTTAGAGATGAGCGAATCGAAGCTGACGAAGTGGAATTCGTTCCAAATTTCAGGAAAAATTTGATTTGCACTGAATGCGAATTTCCTTGCGCTTCGTGGTAACGAATCACATTTTTTCCTAAAATAGCTGCTACATGTGTGAGGACATGGGGCAAGGAACTCTGGGAAGGCGGGATCACCCATACTGACATGCATGCAGACAATCAGCAGCCAACCAGCCCTGTGATGTCACAGCCCTATAAATTCGGCGGCCATCTTAGATTCTGCCATTCACTAGCGTGCTTAGTGCAGGGAGAGAAGTGTCTGCAGGTGCTAGGGACAGTGATAGGAAAGACTTAATTGTGGTAAAAAAAAAAAATGATTTACTAGTGCAGGGAAAGATTACTCAAGTTGTAGGGAAAGGATATGGAGGAATCATTCCCACAGCATTTCAGTTCAACAGGGTTCAGTTGAGGAGGTGACAGCCAGGGTAATAGGAACAATCTGATAACACCTTGCTGCACTGACTGGGGATCTAAATTGCCATTATACAGCTCTGTAATTCCAGCAAACCGTTCTTATTAGGGTGCAAGTGCTGTTTGATACAGGCATTAACAGGGTTTATTACAAGGAAATATTTCCATGTCTTATTTGCCCTTGTGCTGTGCAGTTATATGTTCTAAAGCATTTATAGGCTTGTATTAGTGGGATAAAAGGTATTATTAACCCCTATGCAGGGATTTAGACTTCACTTTAGGTGAACCACCAGATCGGTAGCTCTTAAAGTATTTTCTGTTCAACTGAATTATGCCCCATGGGACTCCAGAGACACTGATGGATTAGAAAGAACTATATTCAGGGATAGAGATGGCATTGCAGTTCGTCCGGCTGTTGTTTCGCGGCAAACCTTGCAAGTTCGCGATTCACCAAACATGGAAACATATGCCAATGTCCGCCAGCGCCATATTCTTTTGCATTGCCCCGAACTTTGAACCATAACACATCCATTAGGTGGGACAGGACAGCCAATTGAGACGTTTCAGCACATGCACACCCCAACCTATAAAGGAGCCAGATCTGGCAGCCATTTTACATTCTGTGTATTGCCAGTGTAGGGAGAGGTTGCTTTGTGTGTGCCCGCCACTCATATTGGGTGGCACAGTACCTTGCAGATAAAAAAGTCATTTAATTTTTACCCTTTAATATAATTGCAGTTGCCTGCCAGTGTGTGTCAGGCCCACAGACTGTAATGTGCCCATTGCCCACCACTCATATAGGGTGTCACAGTACATTGCACGGCGCACGCGCAGTGACCTAAAGTTCAAACGAAGCGGAGCGAGCATGGGTCTTTTTCCATCTCCTGGTTCCAAAAATCTATTCACTACACTGGCCCTGGCCCTGATAAGGGACAAAACAGAGATTAAACTGATAGGAATAGTACTTAGTTAACACTAGTTGCATTGGTGGCAAATTCCATTGCAAGTGCCCAAAATTAGAAGGAAGCAGACAGAGCAAGCTTTATTTTCTATCTCCCCATGCAAGGATTCAATTCAATACACGTCCCCTGATAGGGGACTTAACAAAGATTAAAATGGTAAGAATAGTAGTTCACACTATTTGTATTGGTGGCACAGTACACTGCGCGGCACACAGTGTCTCAAATTGGAAGTAAGAAGACCGACCAATCATCTTTTTCCATCTTCCGGTTCCTAAAATCTATTCGATACACGTCCCCTAATAGGGGACGTAACAGGGATTAAATTTATAGGAATAGTACTACTTTCTACACCACTCATATAGGGTGGCACAGTACATTGCACAGCGCACGCGCAGTGCCGCAAATTGGAAGGAAGAGGACCGACCAACCATCTTTTTCCATCTCCCGATTCCTAAAATCTATTCCATACACCGGCCCCTGATAGGGGACAAAACAGAGATTAAACTGGTAAGAACAGATTTTTTAATAAAAAAAAAGAGGACAGCCTCTGTGGAGCTGGGAATTTTTGGCCGCGTTACTGAACGCTCATGCACAATGGCTGTGCCATTCACTAGCGTGCTTAGTGCAGGGAGAGAAGTGTCTGCAGGTGCTAGGGACAGTGATAGGAAAGACTTAATTGTGGTAAAAAAAAATAATGATTTACTAGTGCAGGGAAAGATTACTCAAGTTGTAGGGAAAGGATATGGAGGAATCATTCCCACAGCATTTCAGTTCAACAGGGTTCAGTTGAGGAGGTGACAGCCAGGGTAATAGGAACAATCTGATAACACCTTGCTGCACTGACTGGGGATCTAAATTGCCATTATACAGCTCTGTAATTCCAGCAAACCGTTCTTATTAGGGTGCAAGTGCTGTTTGATACAGGCATTAACAGGGTTTATTACAAGGAAATATTTCCATGTCTTATTTGCCCTTGTGCTGTGCAGTTATATGTTCTAAAGCATTTATAGGCTTGTATTAGTGGGATAAAAGGTATTATTAACCCCTATGCAGGGATTTAGACTTCACTTTAGGTGAACCACCAGATCGGTAGCTCTTAAAGTATTTTCTGTTCAACTGAATTATGCCCCATGGGACTCCAGAGACACTGATGGATTAGAAAGAACTATATTCAGGGATAGAGATGGCATTGCAGTTCGTCCGGCTGTTGTTTCGCGGCAAACCTTGCAAGTTCGCGATTCACCAAACATGGAAACATATGCCAATGTCCGCCAGCGCCATATTCTTTTGCATTGCCCCGAACTTTGAACCATAACACATCCATTAGGTGGGACAGGACAGCCAATTGAGACGTTTCAGCACATGCACACCCCAACCTATAAAGGAGCCAGATCTGGCAGCCATTTTACATTCTGTGTATTGCCAGTGTAGGGAGAGGTTGCTTTGTGTGTGCCCGCCACTCATATTGGGTGGCACAGTACCTTGCAGATAAAAAAGTCATTTAATTTTTACCCTTTAATATAATTGCAGTTGCCTGCCAGTGTGTGTCAGGCCCACAGACTGTAATGTGCCCATTGCCCACCACTCATATAGGGTGTCACAGTACATTGCACGGCGCACGCGCAGTGACCTAAAGTTCAAACGAAGCAGAGCGAGCATGGGTCTTTTTCCATCTCCTGGTTCCAAAAATCTATTCACTACACTGGCCCTGGCCCTGATAAGGGACAAAACAGAGATTAAACTGATAGGAATAGTACTTAGTTAACACTAGTTGCATTGGTGGCAAATTCCATTGCAAGTGCCCAAAATTAGAAGGAAGCAGACAGAGCAAGCTTTATTTTCTATCTCCCATGCAAGGATTCAATTCAATACACGTCCCCTGATAGGGGACTTAACAAAGATTAAAATGGTAAGAATAGTAGTTCACACTATTTGTATTGGTGGCACAGTACACTGCGCGGCACACAGTGTCTCAAATTGGAAGTAAGAAGACCGACCAATCATCTTTTTCCATCTTCCGGTTCCTAAAATCTATTCGATACACGTCCCCTAATAGGGGACGTAACAGGGATTAAATTTATAGGAATAGTACTACTTTCTACACCACTCATATAGGGTGGCACAGTACATTGCACAGCGCACGCGCAGTGCCGCAAATTGGAAGGAAGAGGACCGACCAACCATCTTTTTCCATCTCCCGATTCCTAAAATCTATTCCATACACCGGCCCCTGATAGGGGACAAAACAGAGATTAAACTGGTAAGAACAGATTTTTTTAATAAAAAAAAAAAGAGGACAGCCTCTGTGGAGCTGGGAATTTTTTGGCCGCGTTACTGAACGCTCATGCACAATGGCTGTAGGCTCATGCATCCTTTTGCGGAGGTGACAAACCTGGTCAGTCAAACCCAAGGCAACATCACCTCATCCCATATGCGTTTTTTCTGGAGCGTGCCCTGCGAAAAGTGCTGGATCAGGCCGTAGATGAGCATGAAGAGGAAGAGTTGTGGTCACCATCACCACCAGAAGCAGCCTTGTCCCAGCAGTGGATGGCCAAGTTTAATAGTGTCCGGCAAAGGATATATTTTTTTCTTGGGTGAAATTCAATTGCCAAAATAGCAATACCGTAAATCTGTTGTCCCAGCAGTGGCTGGCCAAGTTTAATAGTGTCCAGCAAAGGATATATTTTGTTCTGGGGTGAAATTTAATTGCCAAAATAGCAATACCCTGAATCTGGTGTTCCAGCTGTGACTGTACAATTTCCCTAGTGTCCGTCAAAGGATATATTATTTTCTGGGGTTAAAGTCAGTAGCAAAAATAGAAATACAGTAAATCTGGTGTTCCAGGCTTAGTGTAAATCTGTCCGTAAAAGGGTATATTTTTTTTCTAGGGTGAAATTCAATTGCCAAAATAGCAATAGCATAAATCAGTGGTTTCAGCTGTGGCTGGCCAAGTTTAATAGTGTCCGTCAAAGGATATATTATTTTCTGTGGTGAAATTCAGTTGCAAAAATATAAATACCGTAAATCTGGTGTTCCAGCTGTGACTGGACAAGTTTAATAGTGTCCGTCATAGGATATATTATTTTCTGTAGTATCAGCTACACAATATTATTATCTAACCTACACTGACTATCTCCCACTAACTATATATATTATATATATATAAGCTAACTAACTAACTAACTACCTATCTAATGTCATGACACAGGAAAGCAGAAAGCACAACAATAACACTGCTGTCTCTCTCAGATCTGCAAAATATTACATACAGTGGCTGCTGGGGAGGTTCTTTATTGCTAAGCTCAGAAAAAGACATTGCAGCCTTCTCATTGGCCCACACGCAAGAATGGAGGTTACTGATTAAAAAAAAAAATCTAAAATATTCAAAGTTACGAATATATATCACTATATTCCAAATATTCGCGAATTCTCGAAGTGCCAATATTCACAATTAGAATATTCGCGCCCCAACACTAGTGCTAATGTAGTGGTACAGCCTGAGGCAGCAACTATTGCATCACCCAGTAGCCTGTGATGGGCGCTGTGTTTCCTTCCCATCATCTCTTGGTCCTAATGCTTCGGCTCCTCCTCCTATTCTCTCATTTCATCAGATGATTGCAAAAAGACATCAGTATGCACGCACTCATCCAACGGCGAAGAAGCTGAACTGCTCCTGGCCAAGTAACTGGTACTACAGTCCCATGTGGTGGACTTTGCACCTTTCAGAGAACGACGACTTGTGCCCACCCTAGGTGGAAAGTCACAAGCCATCATTATTTCTCCAAAAAAGCTGAACAGGCCCTGCACACAAATGTTGAACAGAAGGTGGGCCAGTCTTTGAGCCTTTCGGTGTCTGCTAAAGTTCACAGCAGCGCTGAGGTGTGTAGCTGTAATTATGGTCAAGGACAATATATGTCCTTTACGGCCCACTGGGTAAACGTGGTTCCTGCCAAGCCACACCAGCAACTTGGCCAGGTGATGGCACTGCCGCCTCTGCGTTCTCAAGCTGTGAGTCCTGCGCCAATGTACTCCTCTTCCTCCTCATCCTTAAACTTGTCATCAACCACCACTATAGGAACAATCTGGAGTGCTCCTCCAGCATACCACCTATGCAGACGACAATGGTGTCCTTCTGTTCTGCACTTATTTTCCCTGAGCGAACCAAGTCACATCAGGGGGGAACTTCTCCGCGTTCTTCAAGAGGAAATTAAATCGGAACCATGGTCACCGACAATGGGATGAACATTGTGTCGGTGCTGAGTCAAGGAGGGCTGACCCATGCGCTTGCATGGCGCACGTATTTAATATGGCTGTAAAGCGGTTCCTGAAGTATTCCACCCAACTGCAAGACATCCTGAAAATGGCCAGGAAACTGTACATTCACTTCATCCACTCTTACACTGCAAAACACGCTCTCCTTGAGCTGCAAAGGCAGTATAGCATTCCACAACATCTTATATGTGTTTCTGTTAAACCCCAGAGATGCATACCACCTTACACCTCTCCACTATCTCCTATGGTTAACCTAATGTCATCCCATGTATTAATTTCCAGGGCCTGCAAAATGTGTATTTCCATTTCTTTGCAACTGTTATGTTTGTGTAATGTACCTGGTTCACCAGCAGGTGGCAGCAGATATGGCAGAGCTATTTTAGCTATAATGGAACCCTTCTTTCCATTCTAGCTCTCTCTCTATAGATGGAGGAGTTCCGTTAGTTAGAATAAAATTTAGTGTACCTCCTGCTAGGGGAAGGCTGTGACCAAGCCAGCAGAGCACCTTTAACTCTGCTGGAACAAGAGGCAAACACAAAGAGCCTCAAAAGCCAGGAAGAAAGTCCCTTGATAAAGATAAAGACAGAGAAAGACTATAGAAAGTTAAGTACAGCAGGAAGGAAAGGAAAAGATTTGTATTGGAGCTTGTTAGCACAGCAGAGCCAGAGAACAACTGATGTAGAAGAGCTCAGTTTGTTTGCTTGCCCGAATTTATGCCAAAGCCTAGTGGTAACCAAGACCAAACCTGTGAATCGTTTGAAAGAAAGTTTATTCAAGTAAAGTTGCTGTTCAAGTCTATACATGGTCTGGACTCAATTTATTTCATCATCTCCTTCATCAACTATCCCAGCGTATCAAGGTAGGAGCACCGTGACATGTGCACAAAACCTTAATGGGAAATTTGGGCCACCCTACACCACTCTGGCATTCCTACACTGGGTACCACCAACACCATGACTAAAAGGGGCCCTGTGCCCTTGTTGCTACATTGCAACTGACGCTGTCGAGCGCCGCATTGGAACTCCACCCGCAACATATTGGAACTACTATATGAGCAGAGGAAAGCCGTAAATGATCTCTTGATGATCCAGGCGGACAGGAGCACTCCCTTGAGTAACTTCGATGTTAGCCAGTGACAGCTCATATGTGACATCTGCCATTTTCTCAGGCCCTTTGAGGAGGCCACTTTATTTGTCAGTCTCAAGGATGACAGGATGAACAATATCATTCCACTCCTTCACGTCCTAGAGCAGATGCTGATAAATCTGGCTGGCCAGAAGACAGGAGATGTGGCGCCTAGATATCATGTCCACCTGAGCCCTGTGGGGGCTAATTTGGAGGAGGACATTTACACACAAGCAATGTATGCAGAAATGGGTGATTTGTCTGCACAACTGACAGGAGAGGAGCAGTTGATTGTGTAGTGACAGCAGCAGTATCACCATTCGTCAGAGGGATGACTGCTGGCTCTCCATTCATGTTAGACCATGACTACTGCTCCAAAATCGGGGCCTTTTTTCCACCCACTGAGAGGAAAGATAAACTCAACTACTATCAAGACATCCTATGTCAGTTGGCCACAGCTCCATCAGCAGCAACTTGAGTCTGGTCTCTCTAATAAGCACTTTTCTTCACCATCCTATTGAAGAAACCATCCAAAAGCAGCAGCAAAACATGGAGCAGAACCTGAACCAGCAGGTGGTGGCATACTTGGGCTGCACCCTGCCACCACACATCCAAGATCCCCAAACTTGATTTGTGGCCTCAACTGGCCAAGTTTACCGTGGACAAATCTTTCCTGGCCAGCTAGTAGTGTGTCAACACAGCGGGTGTTTAGTGCGGCGGAGGGGGGGAGGGGATAGTTACCGCAAGGAGAACTAGCCTTTCCACCCAAAATAATGAGAGACTGACCTTTGTTTAGAAGAATCAGGCATGGCGCAGACAGTTTTTCCACATGCCAGTGCCTGATGCATCAGACTAGATGATTCTGGGTGCCACACCAAAACTTTATGAAAAAAGATCTGTTTCTTTGGCCATCTGCTTTAGCCACTGTTGTGATGCTACCACCCACCTGATGCCACACACCTGTTCTCTCTGCTGCCATCTTCTTCTGCTTCCACTTTACATCCACTTTACATCTTCTGCTTCCACTCTTGTGCTGCTACTGCCCCTGCTGTTGCCCCCCACCTCCCCACTCTGTGACTGGGCTATTGTGTTGACTCCTCCTGTGTTTTCCACCGTCCATACTCTGTGATTCCTCCACTATGTTGACTCCTTATGCAGTTGCCACCCTCACCATTCTGTGACTAGGCCACTCTGTTGACTCCTCATGCGGTTGCCACCCTCACCACTCTGTGATGGGACTACTAGTGTCCCTGTTGGGCCTTGTTGACATCACAATTTATTTTACCCTTCTGATCTGTATGAAGGATGGAAAAAGAAAAAACACAATGGACCCTGTTATTGGAGCATCCATAAGACCTGTATCACACAGTTCCTATTTTGTATCAGGAGTAGTACAACTAGAACGGTAGTCAAGGCGACTCTCTGTGAGACTACTGTAAGGGGCACTTTAAGTATACTCACATGATCCAAATAGAATCAAGTCACTGCGCAGAGCGCACTGACGTCACACTCTGCCTAAAAATTTGCGTCAGACCAGTCAATTCTAGTTTGCAGGCGCGGCGACCCGGATGGAAGTGGAAGGAAGGAGCAGTTACAAGCAGGAGGATCACACTCAGTCTCAGGACTCTCAGGAGCGCAGCTGCGTTGAGGTAGTGTCAACTTGGTGAGACTGAAGACTTTGCTGTGGCTGGGGAATGGGGATTGCTGAAACTGAAAGGGCCGGGGGAAAGTTTGTTCATGGGGGGGAGTGGGGGACTGACTGTAATAACTAGGGAAGGGGGGAAATTAGGTACTACTAACTGGTACTACTAAAGCGGTTAATTAATACTGTGAATGGGGGACTGCTGAGAGGGTTAATAATTATTGTGAAAGGCCCTTCACAGTAGTTATTAACCCCTTTCTGCAGTCCCCGTTTCACAGTATTAATTAACCGCTTTAGTAGTACCAGTTAGTAGTACCAAATTTCCCCCCTTCCCTAGTTATTACAGTCAGTCCCCCACAGTATTTATTAACCCTTTGAGAGACTGCTGAGAGGGGTGAAAGGGGTTAATAAATACTGTGTGAAGGGGGGACTGGCTGGCTCCAGGACACCGCTGGCACCTCCACAAGTTCTTCTCTTTCCACCCCCCCCACCCCCGTTCCACCCAATAACAGTGTCACCCCCTCAGAAGCCCATAACAGTGTCATCCCCACAGATGCCCATAACAACGTGTCATCCACAGATGCCCATAATAACATGTCATCCACAGATGCCCATAACAGTGTGTCATCCACAGATGCCCATAACAGTGTCATCTCCACAGATGCCCATAACAGTGTCATCCCCACAGATGCCCATAACAGTGTCATCCCTACAGATGCCCATTACAGTTTCATCCACAGATGCCTATCACAGTGTTTCATCCCCACAAGCCCACATGCCTATAACAGTGTGTCATCCACAGATGCCCATAACAGTGTGTCATCCACAGATGCCCATAACAGTGTGTCATCCACAGATGCCCATAACAGTGTGTCATCCACAGATGCACATAACAGTGTGTCATCCACAGATGCCCATAACAGTTTTTCATCCACAGATGCCCCCATAAGATTGTGTCATCCACAGATCCCCCACAATAGTGCACCTGCGCACTGAGTAGAGACAGAAAGGAAGGGAAAAAATCCGCGGAAGCAAGCAGTAGTGATGAACGACAGGGGCGAGAATTTGCGATAATTTACGAATATGTGGTAGAATATCGTCATATGTTCGCGAATATTCGTATTCGAGATTATTCTTTTGATTGTGAAAAATCTGCAATGTACTATTTGCGTAATGCGAATATTCTAAAACACAAATATATAGCACTATAGACTATAGTGCTATATAGTCTTTTTAGAATATTCGTAATTCTTTCCAATTTTATGTGAACAGTCATTGGCCCAAAAGCAACTTATGCAGGGAGAAATCATGACTTCAGATGGAAGAAAATGACGAATATTCTAAAAAACGATATATTCGTTTTTTAGAATATTCGTCATTGACGAATATTCTAAAAATCTAACATATATACGAATACATATATATAGAATATATTAGAATATTCGTAATTTTTTTTTTCATCTGAAGTCATGATTCCTCGCTGCTTAAGTTGCTTGTTGGCCAATGACTGTTCATATTAAATTGGAAAAAATGACGAATTTTCTAAAAAATCAATATATAGCACTATATTCTATAGTACTATATATTCGTGTTTTAGAATATTCGCATTACGCGAATATTACATTGCCGATTTTTTGCATAAGAGAAAATAAATTTAATAAAGAATATTCTAATTCACTACAGACTACAATATTGTAGCCTTCTCACATTGGCCCACAGAGCAAGAAGCAGGTAGGTATGCAAGTTAATGGGTTCAGATGAAAAAAAAACAAAAGACGAAAATAAGTTTTTGCGAATATACATCACCATCTTCGAAATATTCGCAAATTCTCAAAGTGCCGATATTCGCGATAAAAATTCGCAATTCGAATATTCGCGCTCAGCATAGCTGACGACTGAATAGCCTATTTTCTAAGTACATTTTTTTATTTTATATTATATATCCCTGCATACCGCAATACCTCGTATTTTGCAATCTTATTTATATATATATACTTATTTCGTTTTTTTCAGTAGTATGATTAAGTGGTGAAAATGAATAGTCCACCCCCCCATTTTTGACTGTGGTATCTTATGTGCTCCCCTTGTATATTGTTCCTAGAGTCGCCACTGGTATCAGGATATGCTCATGATTTGGAAGCCGAAAGCAGGAGTAGGTACAATATACAGAAGACGCACAAATCTCCGTTTTGGATCCACTCCTGTTATTTTTGGCCTTAGCAATACTGATGGATTAGTGACAAAATGCCGACCATCTGAAAGCGCATGCTCAAAAGACAGGATCTGTTTTTTGGGGGTTGTTCTTGTGACAGATCAGAAGAAGGGAAAAATAAACGGTGACGTCAACACTAGAGTTGAGCGAACACCTAGATGTTCGGGTTCGAGAAGTTTGGCCGAACTTCCCGAAAATGTTCGAGTTCGGGATCGGAACTCGACCCAAACTTTATCTCGAACCCGAACCCCTCTGAAGTCAATGGGGACCCGAACTTTTGGGCACTAAAAAGGCTGTAAAATAGTCCAGGAAAGGGCTAGAGGCAGCAAAATGTAGGTAAATGCCCTGCAAACAAATGTGGATAGGGAAATAAATTAAATAAAAATAAAATAAATAAAAATTAACCAATATCAATTGGAGAGAGGTCCCATTGCAGAGAATCATGCGTCATATCACCCACCACTGGAGAAGGCCACTTTCAGTTATTTAGGCCCCAGCACCCAGACAGAGGAGAGAGGTCCCACAGCAAGGAATAAGGTGTCATATCACCCACCACTGGAGAAGGTCACTTTGAGTTATTTAGGCCACAGCACTCAGACAGAGGAGAGAGGTCGCATGGCAGAGGTTCAGGCTTCATGTCACCCACCATTGTAACAGGCCACTTTCAGTTATTTAGGCCCAGGCACCCAGATTAAGGAGAGGTTCATTCAACTTTGGGTTGCACCGCAAAGATCATGGTAAAGTTAAAAAAATGAGGATTCAATAGGAGTAGAAGAATAAATGTTTGAGGGGGAGAGTTCTAAATGTATATTCTGCACAAGGGAGGGACAGGTCCTGTGGGATCCATGCCTGGTTCATTTTTATGAATGTCAGCTTGTCCACGTTGGCTGTGGACAGGCGGCTGCGTTTGTCAGTAATGACGCCCCCTGCTGTGCTGAATGCACGTTCAGATAAAACGCTGGCCGCCTTGCAGGCCAGCACCTTCAAGGCATAAAATGCTAACTCTGGCCGCATGGACAATTTGGAGAACCAGAAGTTGAATGGGGCCGAACCATCAGTCAGTACGTGAAGGGGTGTGCAGACGTACTGTTCAACCATGTTAGTGAAATGCTGCCTCCGGCTAAAACGTTCCATATCAGGTGGTGCTGCAGTTAGCTGTGGCATGGAGACAAAACTTTCCAACATTTCTGCCATGCTAACCCTGCCCTCAGAGGAGCTGGCCGTGACACAGGTTGCTCCTCCTCTGCCTTCGCCTTGGGCTTCCACCTGTTCCTCTGTGACACTTGGGAATGCTCTCAGGAGCGCCTCTACCAGCGTGCGCTTGTACTCGCGCATCTTCCTATCACGCTCCAGTGCAGGAAGTAAGGTGGGCACATTGTCTTTGTACCGGGGATCCAGCAGGGTGGCAACCCAGTAGTCCGCACACGTTAAAGTGTGGGCAACTCTGCTGTCGTTGCACAGGCACTGCAGCATGTAGTCGCTCATGTGTGCCAAGCTCCAGAGGTAAGTGCAAGCTGTCCTCTGTGAGAGGCGTATCATCATCGTCCTCCGTATCCCCCCAGCCACGCACCAGTGATGGGCCTGAGCTGTGTCGGGTGCCACCCCGCTGTGAACCTACTCCATCCTCACCCTCCTCCACCTCCTCCTCATCCTCCTCGTCCTCCAGTAGAGGGCCCTGGCTGGCCACATTTGAACCTGGCCTCTGCTGTTGCAAAAAATCTCCCTCTGAGCCACTTCTAACAGACTGGCCTGAAAGTGCTAAAAATGACCCCTCATCTTCCTCCTCCTCTTGGGCCACCTCCTTTTCCATCATCGCCCTAAGTGTTTTCTCAAGCAGACATAGAAGTGGTATTGTAACGCTGATAAAGGTGTCATCGCTACTGGCCATGTTGGTGGAGTACTCGAAACAGGGCATACAGGTCTCGCATGGAGGCCCAATCATTGGTGGTGAAGTGGTGCTGTTCCGCAGTGCGACTGACGCGTACGTGCTGCAGCTGAAACTCCACTATGGCCTGCTGCTACTCGCACAGTCTCTCCAGCATGTGCGAGGTGGAGTTCCACCTGGTGGGCATATTGCATATGAGGCGGTGAGCGGGAAGGCCAAAGTTACGCTGTAGCGCAGACAGGCGAGCAGCGGCAGGATGTGAACGCCGGAAGCTTGCACAGACGGCCCGCACTTTTTGCAGCAGCTCTGAAGGGGGTAGTTGTAAATGAACTTCTGCACCACCAAATTCAGCACATGCGCCAGGCAAGGGATGTGCGTCAAACCGGCTAGTCCCTGAGCTGCGATGAGATTTCGCCCATTATCGAACACCACCAAGTCGGGCTTGAGGCCAACCGGCAGAAACACTCGTCGGTTTATTGTTCAATACCCCGCCACAACTCCTGCGCGGTGTGGGGCCTGTCCCCCAAATATATGAGTTTCAGAATGGCCTGCTGAAGTTTACCCCGTGCTGTGCTGAAGTTGGTGGTGAAGGTGTTTGGCTGACTGGATGACCTGGTGGAAGCAGAGGAGGAGGAAGCCGAGTAGGAGGAGGAGGCTACAGGAGGCAAATTATGATGCCCTGCGATCCTTGGCGGCGGAAGGACGTGCGCCAAGGAACTCTCCGCCTGCGGCCCAGACGCCACTACATTTACCCAGTGTGCAGTTAGGGAGATATAGTGTCCCTGGCCGTGCTTACTGGTCCACGTATCTGTGGTTAGTTGGACCTTGCCACAGATGGCGTTGCACAGTGCACACTTGATTTTATCGGATACTTGGTTGTGCAGGGAAGGCACGGCTGACTTGGAGAAGTAGTGGTGGCTGGGAACAACATACTGTGGGACAGCAATGGCCATCAGCTGTTTGAAGCTGTCTGTGTCCACCAGCCTGCATGACAGCATTTCAAAGGCCAGTAGTTTAGAAATGCTGGCATTCAGGCCAAGGGCTCGAGGGTGGCTAGGTGGTAATTTACGCTTTCTCTCCAAGGTTTGTGTGATGGAGAGCTGAACGCTGCCGTGTGACATGGTGGAGATGCTTGGTGAGACAGGTGGTGGTGTCGGTGGTACATCCTCTGTTTGGTGGGCGGCAGGTGCCAACATTCCTCCGGAGGCGGAAGAAGAGGCCGAGGCAGCAGCAGAAGAGGGAGCAGGGGGAGCCTGAGTGAGTTCCTTGTTTTTAAGGTGTTTTCTCCACTGCAGTTCATGCTTTGCATGTAAATGCCTGGTCATGCAGGTTCTGCTAAGGTTCAGAACGTTAATGCCTCGCTTCAGGCTCTGATGGCACAGTGTGCAAACCACTCGGGTCTTGTCGTGAGCACATTGTTTAAAGAAGTGCCATGCCAGGGAACTCCTTGAAGCTGCCTTTGGGGTGCTCGGTCCCTAGTGGCGGTGGCCAGTAGCAGGTGAACTCTCTTGGCGGCGGCTGTTCTGCTTTTGCCCCCTGCTCCCTCTTTTTCTACGCTGTTGGTTCGGTCTCACCACTGCCTCTTCCTCTGAACTTTGAAAGTCAGTGGCACGACCTTCATTTCATGTGGGGTCTAGGACCTCATCGTCCCCTGCATCGTCTTCCACACAGTCTTCCTCCCTGACCTCCTGTTCGGTCTGCACACTGCAGAAAGACGCAGCACCTGTGTTTCGTCATCATCAGAGACGTGCGGACTCCGATGAGGTGGTATTCCCATGTCCTCATCATCAGGAAACATCAGTGGTTGTGCATCAGTGCATTCTATGTCTTCCACCACTGGGGAAGGGCTAGGTGGATTCCCTTGGGAAACCCTGCCAGAAGAGTCTTCAAACAGCATAAAAGACTGCTGCATAACTTGAGGCTCAGATAGTTTCCCTGATATGCATGGGAGTGATGTGACAGACTGATGGGCTTGCTTTTCAGGCGCTACCTGTGTGCTTTCTGCAGAAGACTGGGTGGGAGATAGTGTGAACGTGCTGGATCCACTGTCGGCCACCCTATTGACTAGCGCCTGTACCTGCTCAGGCCTTACCATCCTTAGAACGGCATTGGGCCCCACCAAATATCTCTGTAAATTCTGGCGGGTACTGGAACCTGAGGTAGTTGGTTCACTAGGACGTGTGGCTGTGGCAGAATGGCCACGTCCTCTCCCAGCACCAGAGGGTCCACTATCACCACCACGACCGCGTCCCTTAATAGATGTTTTCCTCATTGTTACCGGCCCAATGTATTGATTTCAAATTCAGGCCTTTTTTTACAGGCACCTAAAATTGTCTGCCTATTTATTTATGTACCGTATTACACTAATCCAGGCACAGCAGTGACCACTGATTTAGGGGAATATCATTTGTAGGCCTAGTATTTAGGCCCTGGATGAAAGGGATCCTTTTATGGACAGATTTACACTCGGAGATGCACAGTAGCGTGTGAAAAAATATGTAGAATTATGCCTTCAGCAATTGTATTTTAACACTTTGTGTAATATACCCTTGAACGGACAGAAATACAATGGGAGATGCACGCTAGCGTGTGAAGTTATTGAGGATGACCCACTCAGCACTTGTATATACACCTTGAGTGTAATATACCCTTTTACTGACAGATTAACACTTGACCTGCAACAGCTAGAACACCACATTCAGGGTATTGCTATATTGACAAGTGAATTTCACCCCAGAACAAAATCTATCCTTTGACGGATAATATTAAACTTGCCAGCCAGAGCTGAAACCACTAATTTATGGTATTGCTATTTTGGCAATTGAATTTCACCCCAGAACAAAATATATCCTTTGCTGGACACTATTAAACTTTGCCTGCCACTGTTGGGACACCAGATTTAGGGGATTGCTATTTTGGCAAAACAAAAACAAACAAAAACAAAACAGATCAAAACAAAAGAGTCATTTACACATACGGGGTTAAAACCTAAATCCCACTTTAATCCTTTAAATGAATATTCAGATGCCATAAAAACATTTCAAATGTTGGTAACCAGAGATCTACGCAAAATTAGTATGAAAAAATGAAAAGGTTATACGAATCTAACAAAAGGAGAAATAATAGCAATAAAGAAGTTACAAAATAACAATGGGATCATAATCAGACCAGCAGATAAAGGTGGGGGGATAGTGGTACTTGATCAGGAATCCTACGATAATGAATGTAAAAGATTATTATCAGACAAAAAAACGTATAAAATACTAAATATGAACCCCACTAATACATATAAAACTAAATTAGAGGTTTTAGTCAATAAAGGAAAAAATAGAGAGATCATATCCACAGAAGAAGCAGCTTTTATTTGTAATCAGAATCCAAAAATTCCACTTTTTTATTATCTACCTAAGATTCATAAGTGTAAAACCAACCCTCCAGGTAGACCAATAATTTCGGGGATAGAAGGCCTCACTTCAAACTTATCCCAGTATATAGATACATTACTACAACCATATGTAAAAAAATTACCAGCGTATCTAAAAGACACAAAACACATAATACAGATTTTGGAAGACACGGAATGGAAGGATGACTACATTCTGGGTACCCTGGACGTTACCTCACTATATACAGTAATAGAGTATGAGAGAGGCAGAGAAGCCACTGAGTATTTTTTAAGGAAAGACGGCACAATGCCAGAAGATCAGATTAATTTTATTGGAGACTGTATTTCATTTATTTTAAAACATAACTATTTCAAATACGGATCCGAATTTTATTTACAGACGTGGGGGACCGCAATGGGGACCAGATTCGCACCGATTTTCGCTAATTTATATATGGGCCGATGGGAGGAGCTTGCCCTTGGACCCGAGCTGGGTGCGAATCTGGTCCTCTGGAAACGCTTTATTGATAATATAATTTTTATTTGGAAAGGGGATGAATCACTTTTAATTGATTTTTTAACTAATTTAAATAAAAACGAATTTTATTTGACATTTAGTCCTACTTGGAGCCGAATACAGGTGAACTTTTTGGATTTGATCATTTTTAGTGATAATGGAACCCTCAGTACAAAAACCTATCATAAACCCACGGACACTAATGGATTTATTCCACTAAATAGCTGCCATCTGCCACTATGGCTACAAAACATCCCCAGGAGTCAATATATTCGGGCACGTAGAAACTGTACCAAGGACAAAGACTATGAACTGGAAGCCCAAAATCTGAACAAAAAATTCATGGAAAAAGGGTACCTCATAGATAAATTACAACCAATAGCACAAGAAATCTTAGATACTAATAGAATCACCTTCATCGAAGATAAGCAGATAACTATAGAAGGAAACAGAGAGAAAGAAGATATTTCGGATACACTACAAATTCCAATCATAAGTAAATACAGTGAAGGGGCAACAAAGTTCAAAAGAATAGTCCGTAGACATTGGGACATTCTGAAACAAGATAAACAAATTGGACAAAAAATACCTGAATATCCGAGATTTGTTTTTAGGAAGGCACCAAATTTAGCTAATCTGGTAGCACCTTCCGTAAAAAATATGAAAAACAAGAACTCTCAGAGTATTTGGAGATCCCACAAAAAAACAGGTTTTTTTCCATGTAAAATGTGTATTAATTGCAAAAAATGCAAAAATACACATAAATCTAACAAAGGACCAATTAAAACTATAGAACATGACGGGATAACATTTAAGATTAAGGACTTTATCACTTGCAACACTACAGGAGTTATTTATTATATTAAATGTCCCTGTCAAAAACTCTACGTAGGAAGAACTAAGCGTACATTGAAAACCAGGATTTGGGAACATATAAACAATATCCATAAAAAATATGACGGTCACCCGCTATCTCGCCACTATCAACAACATCATTCTAATAGTTTTTCTGGCTCCACATTTTGTGGTATAGAAAAAGTCCTCATGAACAAAAGAGGAGGTGACTACATTAAAGAGATGTCTATAAAGGAAAGCGGCTGGATTTTTAAACTAAACAGCTTGGCTCCATATAGTTTGAACCAGGAGATCTAATTATTTGCATTTGATTGATTCCATTTCAGAAACGATATCCCCCTTCAGACTAGCACAACCGTTACCATGGGAACACGTTGCTATTTAAACATGTGGGTTCACATACTAAGATATCCCTGACGAAGGAGCCCCTCTAGGCTCTGAAACGCGTAGGATCGTATTGTGGACCTTACAGGCTTCCTTACTAAGTGCTGTGACGTCAAACGCCGAAGCTAAACCACGGACTGTGCTAGTTCCCTCGCGCGAGTGTGTAGCTGCCGGCCGGAGCCTCACTAGCGCTAGAGAGGAACGAAGAGGAGGATCGCGCTCCCCATTCCAGCTTCCATCAGGAGCCGACTATAGATGCAGCTCTCTGCTCCTTGAAAGGTAACCTATTCAGGAATGTATGAAACAGCCGAACAAGTTCTGTTTTGACCACCGCAAGAGAAAATACAACTTTATTGTAATAACATTTAGAACACAGAATTGGATACTCTGTCATTTATTTTATCTACACCCACATAAACAGCGCAGATTCCACTATAATATTCTTATACATATACATTTGTATAGTTAAAAAGAATCTAGTGAATATTTTGACAATTGAATTTCACCCCAGAACAAAATATATCCTTTGCTGGACACTATTATATTTGCCAGCTACTGCTGGGACACCAGATTTAGTGGATTGCTATTTTGGCAATTGAATTTCACCCCAGAACAAATTATATTCTTTGCAGGACACTATGAAACTTGGCCAGCCACAGCTGAAACCACTGATTTATGGTATTGCTATTTTGGCAATTGAATTTCACCCCAGAACAAAATATATCCTTTGCTGGACACTATTAAACTTTGCCTGCCACTGCTGGGACACCAGATTTAGGGAATTGCTATTTTGGCAATTAAAATTCACCCCAGAACAAAATATATCCTCTGCCTTACACTATTAAACTTGGCCAACCACTGCTGGGACAGCAGATTTACTGTATTTCTATTTTTGCTGGACACTATTAAACTTTGCCTGCCAATGCTGGGACACCAGATTTAGGGGATTGCTATTTTTGCTATTGACTTTCACCCCAGAAAATAATATATCCATTGACGGACAATGGGAAAATTGTCCAGTCACAGCTGAAACACCAGATTCAGGGTATTGCTATTTTGGCAATTAAATTTCACCCCAGAACAAAATATATCCTTTGCCGGACACTATTAAACTTTGCCAGCCACAGCTGAAACCACTGATTTATGGTATTGCTATTTTGGCAATTGAATTTCACCCCAGAACAAAATATATCCTTTGCAGGACACTATGAAACTTGGCCAGCCACAGCTGAAACCACTGATTTATGGTATTGCTATTTTGGCAATTGAATTTCACTCCAGAAAAAAATATATCCTTTGCAGGACACTATGAAACTTGGCCATCCACAGCTGAAACCACTGAATTATGGTATTGCTATTTTGGTAATTGAATTTAACTCCAGATAAAAATATATCCTTTGCAGGACACTATGAAACTTGGCCAGCCACAGCTAAAACCACTGATTAATGGTATTGCTATTTTGGCAATTGAATTTCACCCCAGAACAAAATATATCCTTTGCTGGACACTATTAAACTTTGCCTGCCACTGTTGGGACACCATATTTAGGGGATTGCTATTTTGGCAATTAAATTTCACCCCAGAACAAAATGTATCCTCTGCCTTACACTATTAAACTTGGCCAACCACTGCTGGGACAGCAGATTTACTGTATTTCTATTTTTGCTATTGACTTTCACCCCAGAAAATAATATATCCATTGACGGACAATGGGAAAATTGTCCAGTCACAGCTGGAACACCAGATTCAGGGTTTTGCTATTTTGGCAATTAAATTTCACCCCAGAACAAAATATATCCTTTGCCGGACACTATTAAACTTTGCCAGCCACAGCTGAAACCACTGATTTATGGTATTGTTATTTTGGCAATTGAATTTCACACCAGAACAAAATATATTCTTTGCAGGACACTATGAAACTTGGCCAGCCACAGCTGAAACCACTGATTTATGGTATTGCTATTTTGGCAATTGAATTTCACTCCAGAAAAAAATATATCCTTTGCAGGACACTATGAAACTTGGCCATCCACAGCTGAATCCACTGAATTATGGTATTGCTATTTTGGTAATTGAATTTCACTCCAGATAAAAATATATCCTTTGCAGGACACTATGAAACTTGGCCAGCCACAGCTAAAACCACTGATTTATGGTATTGCTATTTTGGCAATTGAATTTCACCCCAGAACAAAATATATCCTCTGCCTTACACTATTAAACTTGGCCAACCACTGCTGGGACAGCAGATTTACTGTATTTCTATTTTTGCTATTGACTTTTACACCAGAAAATAATATATTCATTGACGGACAATGGGAAAATTGTCCAGTCACAGCTGGAACACCAGATTCAGGGTATTGCTATTTTGGCAATTAAATTTCACCCCAGAACAAAATATATCCTTTGCAGGACACTATTAAACTTGACCAGCCACAACTGAAACCACTGATTTATGGTATTGCTATTTTGGCAATTGAATTTGACCCCAGAACAAAATATATCCTTTGCAGGACACTATGAAACTTGGCCAGCCACAGCTGAAATCACTGAATTTTGGTATTGCTATTTTGGTAATTGAATTTCACTCCAGAAAAAATATATCCTTTGCAGGACACTATGAAACTTGGCCAGCCATAGCTAAAACCACTGATTTATGGTATTGCTATTTTGGCAATTGAATTTCACCCCAGAAAAAAAATGCATCCTTTGCAGGACACTATGAAACTTGGCCAGCCACAGCTGAAACCACTGATTTATGATATTGCTATTTTGGCAATTGAATTTCACCCCAGAACAAAATATATCCTTTGCTGGACACTATTAAACTTTGCCTGCCACTGCTGGGACACCAGATTTAGGGGATTGCTATTTTGGCAATTAAATTTCACCCCAGAACAAAATGTATCCTCTGCCTTACACTATTAAACTTGGCCAACCACTGCTGGGACAGCAGATTTACTGTATTTCTATTTTTGCTATTGACTTTCACACCAGAAAATAATATATCCATTGACAGACAATGGGAAAATTGTCCAGTCACAGCTGGAACACCAGATTCAGGGTATTGCTATTTTGGCAATTAAATTTCACCCCAGAACAAAATATTTCCTTTGCCGGACACTATTAAACTTGACCAGCAACAGCTGAAACCACTGATTTATGGTATTGCTATTTTGGCAATTGAATTTGACCACAGAACAAAATATATCCTTTGCAGGACACTATGAAACTTGGCCAGCCACAGCTGAAACCACTGATTTATGGAATTGCTATTTTGGCAATTGAATTTCACTCCAGAAAGAAATATATCCTTTGCAGGACACTATGAAACTTGGCCAGCCACAGCTGAAACCACTGATTTATGATTCTGCTATTTTGACAATTGAATTTCACCCCAGAACAAAATATATCCTTTGCCGGACACTATTATACTTTGCCAGCCACTGCTGGGACACCAGATATAGTGGATTGCTATTTTGGCAATTGAATTTCACCCCAGAACAAAATATATCCTTTGCCGGACACTATTAAACTTGGCCAGCCACTGCTGGGACACCAGATTTACTGTATTTCTATTTTTGCCCCTGACTTTTACCGCAGAAAATAATATATCCTTTGACGGACACTAGGGAAATTGTCCAGTCACAGCTGGATCACCAGATTCAAGGTACTGCTATTTTGGTAATTGAATTTCACCCCAGAACAAAATATATCATTTGCAGGACACTATGAAACTTGGCCAGCCACAGCTGAAACCACTGATTTATGGTATTGCTATTTTGTCTATTGCATTTCACTCCAGAACAAAATATATCCTTTTCCGGATACTATTATACTTTGCCAGCCACTGCTGGGACACCAGATTTAGGGGATTGCTATTTTGGCAATTGAATTTCACCCCAGAACAAAATATATCCTTTGCCGGACACTATTAAACTTGGCCAGCCACTGCTGGGACACCAGATTTACTGTATTTCTATTTTTGCCCCTGACTTTTACCGCAGAAAATAATATATCCTTTGACGGACACTAGGGAAATTGTCCAGTCACAGCTGGAACACCAGATTCAAGGTACTGCTATTTTGGTAATTGAATTTCACCCCAGAACAAAATATATCATTTGCAGGACACTATGAAACTTGGCCAGCCACAGCTGAAACCACTGATTTATGGTATTGCTATTTTGTCTATTGCATTTCACTCCAGAACAAAATATATCCTTTTCCGGATACTATTATACTTTGCCAGCCACTGCTGGGACACCAGATTTAGGGGATTGCTATTTTGGCAATTGAATTTCACCACAGAAAATAATCTATCCTTTGCCAGACAGCAGACAGTATTACACTTGGCTAGCCAAAGCTGGAACACCAGATTTAGGGGATTGGTATTTTGGCAATTGAATTTAGCCCCTTAATAAAATATAGAAATTGCTATCCTGAGTTTCTAAGGGTGACAATAAACACAGCCAAGCCCCCGATGTAGGATATAGCAAAAAAAAAAAAAAAACTAGTATTGATGGATTGATGGACTTGGTGGCAGCTTGTGCTGGTGCACCACAAGTCACAAAATGGCCGCTGATCACCCCAGAAAATAAGTGACAGAAAAACGCTGTGTGCAGCCTAACAACCAGCAATTAACTAGCAGAAGTTGAATGATTCACAGCTGTAGATCGATCACTTCATTAGGTGCTTTTGCTGACTTTTCCCTGCCTAATCTCGCCCTCACAGAAGCTGCGTCCTCTCCCTACACTAATCAGAGCAGTGTGACGTGCGGCGCTACGTGACTCCAGCTTAAATAGAGGCTGGGTCACATGCTGCACTTGGCCAACACAGCCATGCCATTAGTAGGCATGGCTGTGATGGCTTCTTAGGGCAAGAAGTAAAACGCTAGCTGATTGGCTGCTGTGCAGCCCTTCAGAAAGCGGGAAGAAATCGCCGAACAACGGACCGGAACCCAAACTTTTTTGAAAATGTTGGGGTCCGGGTCCGGGTCCTGAACAACCCAAAATTCAGTATGAACCCGAACTATGCTTGAACTGTTTGCTCAACACTAGTTAACACAAACTTACTGCTGACCCCCTCTCTACTCTCTCATGGGGGCTCTACTTGTATCAGTGTGTAACAGAACTGGTTATGTAGAAATTTATGTGGAATCAGCTGATGGTGTAAAAGTAGAATGCTCTGTCACTCTGTACTAGAATCTTGGTTCACTTCACGGTTCTTTATACCTGATGCCAACATTGACCTGTAAGGCTGAGTTCACACTTGAGTTATTTGGTCAGTTCTGGCCCTGTTACTGACCAAATAAGTCAAGTGTGAAGTGATTCTAAGATTGACACCTGTCACCTGCATGTTGATGCACAACAACTGTTTCACTACCACAATGAACTAGCTCTGTATGATTCTGCAGAGAACAGTGTTGTACATCAGTATACAGGCTCTCTGCAGCCGGAAATAGCTGATTTTTAACGTCACAGATAAATTCAGATCAAATCAAATTTTATTGGAAATTTCGGCAAAGTGTCCGAATCAAATTTTTGAACATTTCACTCATCTCTAGTTATATCATAGTCAATAATTAGATTGCTACAGAAACTCTGTAATACTTGTGCAGTGCTTTATGTAGAATCATTTGTCAAAAATATTCATCACAAGAGCTTAGCCGCATGAATAGTGGATACTAACGTGTATATAGCACATTGCAATATGTTACAGAGATTTTAGAGAATTTGTAATGGCTAATTGAATACAAAAGAGAACAGTAAGGCCTTATTCACACATCCGCAAGTGTTTTGCGGATCCACGGAGCCGCGGATCCGCAAAACACGGACACACCGGCAATGTGCATTCCGCATTTTTGCGGACCGCACATTGCCCGAACTCCATAGAAAATGCCTCTTCTTGTCCGCAATTGCGGACAAGAATAGGACATGCTCTATTTTTTTGCGGAGCCGCGGACCGGAAGATCGGCGGCGCGCTCCGCAAAATCGGATGCGGAGAGCACAGTGTGTGCTCTCCGCATCGTTCCCGGCCCCATTCACAGTCAATGGGTCCGCATGTATTCCGCAAAATTGCGGAATACATGCGGACTACATTGCGGATGTGTGAATAGGGCCTAATACACAGTTATACAAAGCCACTTTTTCATAGTGAACTGAATAATGTAACATCGCTAAACAAACAAGGCTGACGGGACATGTATATTCTATTGCTACATTACTCTGATTTTTACCAGATGTATTTGAGTATAGATTTATGTCTGGTTTGGCTAATGTATCTTTATGTTATGTACCTTAACCATGAACTTATCATAGTTGTGCTCACAATCTCTATGACCTTCAAAATATTATGCAAAGATCTATGGGAAAAATAAATTCCCACTTCCATTTATCTGTACAGTGCACTTTATTAACATAGCTTTTACAGTTGACATTAAATCGATGAAAACAAAATGAGCATTTGTATTTCAGCTAATATTTTCACTAACGTATCCATGCATGAAACAACCTACATTCAAATATTATAGTCATCAGCATGTAACAGGATTTATATCTACACTGGGTTAATCAAGTAGCCATTTGTGTTCAAATAATGTAAATGGAATAGGCTCACATCATTTTCCAGACAACTATTATTAATCCAGTTTTAGTCATGGGTGCTTTTTTTAAAAGCAGAAATGATCTATGTAACTGCAGAATAAATTTGCATTATGACAAAGCTCTTGTATTCAGTAATTAGTGTTATACTTTATTGTAGTTAGCTGGAGTGTCAAGTATATAGCTGCCTAGTTACTTGATGCTAAAAAATAACAATATACGGTGTAAGCAAAAAATAAAAAAATAACAGTATGCCAGAAATGTAACAAAATATCACAAAAGGACATTCTTCCAGTATAGAAAAGGACAAAATGGAATAATGCATTATGTATTTAACTATTCAAAGGGGTTCTCCGGAAATTATTTAAAATGGCCGCCAGCAACCTGTCCTACAATCTGAGCAGGACTAGTTGCCACCACTTACAGGGTGGTGTGAGGGACATGGCCTCACTACACATTACACGGCTCCACAATAGCTGCTAATGATGAGATCCTGTCTATGATATGCCATCATGGCTAAGCCGCCTGACAGGAAAACTCTCCATTGTGTAGTATATGCAAGTACCAGAGCATAGTGTGTAGTGAGGCCCTATCCCCCTAACCCTCTAGACAGCACTGCAAGTGGTTATAACCAGTCCTGCATACATTCAAAGATGGTTTACTGGTGGATGTTATAAATCATTCCCAGAGTACCCCTTTAATGACTACCCACTGTCTTTTGTTGTTGTAGAAGGAGCAGGCAGCTTCTGTGAGCACACTTGCTCTGCGAACAAACTATAACTAACAGCTCTGGTTCTTAGAGCAGCTTTTTGCTCTACAGACAGGATCAAAGGTAGCTCAAATCCAAACTGTTGACCACTGCAAGATCAAAAGGTAATTTCCCCTCTGATTCGGCGCTGAGGAGGGGGAGTCAGAAGCCTGCGAATGCTCTGCGTCGTTTCAGTCACGAGGGCTGAAGGGCCACAAGGCAAAGTGACGCCTGATACCTTCCCTGGGTGGACTATTTGGCTGAGTAAAGCAGGACCGAGATGGAGTTTTGAACTGTGCCCTATTAATTGAGGTAGGAACTTATTTTTATATGTTAGTTAGAGCCCAGCTGGGCAGGCATTTATTTTGAGATTGTGTATGTGGCAACTGCAACTGATCCAGTGCCTGATAACTGGACTAATCTGTATTGTGCTGAAGGGACTAAAATAAAAGCACAGTTTGGACACTAAAAACTTTTGTCTGCGAAGAAGTTGGTGATTATGACCCCCTGAATGATGTGAGTACAGTGGGAAACTACTACTGATATTTTTAGCCATAATATATTTACATATATTGTAATATATTATATATTTTAAATATATAATAATATATGTTAATATATTATGGCTAAAAACATATATATATATATATATATATATATATATATATTTAAATTAAATTTAGCCTCTACTTCTGAAAAGTTTCTGCCAGGATTTGAGCTCTCAACCTTCTACATTAGAGCCAAGAACCTTAACCACTACGCTATGCAGCTACATGTTAACTTGCAGTGAAATATAAAATAATACTTCTGCTGTATATCAATACTTACTACATGACAAAGTACTATGAGGTTTTTCTGACACAGTTTATCATACACAGGTTATCATACATAGTTTATCATTCAGCTTTATAGCTGAGTGTTTAAGGTCCTGTCCTCTAATATAAAAAGTTTTGAGTTCAAATCCCAGCAGAAACTTTTCAGAAACAGAGGCTAAATTTGATTTAAATACACTGACTTGAGCATCGCACACGAGCACATGCAGTTTTTGGCCAAACACTGTGATGTGCCGAGCATCGCGATGCTTAAGTCGAACACTAGTTTGAACGAGCATGCTAGCTCAACACTAATAGGGAATGTTAGTGCACTAAAATGGCTGTAACATAGTCGTAGCAAGGGCTAGAGGGCTGCAAAAGGAAGCAAAATGGGGATAAGAGCAGGATAATTGCCCTACAAACAAATGTGGATAAGGAAATGACTTAAAATAACATAGAACAGAAAAAAAAGAAAAAAATAATAATCTTAAACTGGGAGGCGGAGGTCAAAGTTGAGTAGGGGGCGGCAGTGGAGGAGGAGGTAGCCAACACTGTTTTTTTTTTCTACTTTTTTTTTTATATAAATTTTGCAAGGCCTTGTCTGTGATCACCCCCCTTGCCATGCTAAACACACTTTCGGACAATACACTAGCTGCAGGGCAGGCCAGCACTTCCAAGGCATAAAGGGAAAGCTCCGCTCATGTGTCCAATTTGGAGACCCAGAAGTTGAATGGGGCAGACCTATCAGTCAGGTTTTTTTTCTTTATTTATTTTTTCAACTTTTTTTTATATAAATTTTGCAAGGCCCCAAAACATTGGAATATAACAGAGTTTAACAATTGCTAGGTGCAGCCGGTATACTTGTCTACTCAGCACAAGGTACGGACAAATCATGTGGGATCCATGTCCAGTTTATTTTAACGAACGTGAGGTTGTCCACGTTGGCTTTGGACAGTCGGCTGCGCTTGTCTGTGATCACCCCCCTTGCCATGCTAAACACACTTTCGTACAATACATTGGCTGCAGGGCAGGCCAGCACTTCCAAGGCATAAAGGGAAAGCTCAAGTCATGTGTCCAATTTGGAGACCCAGAAGTTGAATGGGGCAGACCTATCAGTCAGTACGTGTAGGCATGTGCACATGTACTGTTCCACCATGTTGCTGAAATGCTGCCTCCTGCTAAGATGTTCTGTATTAGCTGGTGGTGCTGGTTGTTGTGGCGTGCTGACAAAGCTTTTCCACATTTCAGCCATGCTAACCCTCCCTTTTTAGGTGCTGGTTGTGCCCCAGCTGCATTGGCGGCTTCTTCCTCCTCCTCCTCTGCCTTTGGATTGTGCTTCCACTAAGCCTCCGCTGTCAGGTGGGAATGCCATTAGCAGCACGTCTGCCAGCGTACGCTTGTATTTGCGCATCTTCCGTTCACGCTCCAGTGACAGAATTAAGGACGACACGCTGTCCTTGCAGCGCTGATCCAGCAGGGTGGCCACCCAGTAATCAACACTGATTAGAATGTGGGTATCTCGGCGGTCGTTGCGCAGGCACTGCAGCATGTAGTCGCTCATGTGTGCCAGGCTGCCCAGAGGCAGCAACAAGCTGCCCTCTGTGGGAAGTATGTCATCTGTGTCCTCTGTATCCCCCCAGCCATGCTCCATTGATGACCATAAGCTGCTTTGAGTGCCACCCTGCTTTGAACATGGTTCCTCCTCATCATCATCCTCCTTCTCATCCTCCAGACCTGTGTCCTGGCTGGACATTTGTGTACCTGGCCTCTTTCGGAGGCAGTAGGACATGTGCCAAACTGCCATCCGCCTCAGGCCCAGCCACCACCGCATTTACTTAGTTTGCAGTAAGGGAGATATAACGTCCCTGCCCGTCTTGAACACTTCCACGGGACAGTTTGGAGATTCTTGGTGATGGTGGTAGAGATGGTGGTGTTGCTGCCACATCCTTTGTTTGCGGGGTGGCATGTGCCACTGTCACTCCGAGACTGCAGCAGAAAAGAAAGCCTGAGATCTTTTGTGGTTTTTCAGGTGTGTACTCCACTGCAGCTTGTGCTTTGCATTTAGATGCCTGGTCATGCAGGTGGTGCTCAGGTTTAGAACATTTATGCCTCGCTTCAGGCTCTGATAGCACAGTGTGCAAACCACTTGCGTCTTGTCATCAGCACATTGTCTAAAGAACTGCCACACCAGGGAACTCCTTGGAGCTGGCGTTGGTGAGTTCAGTCCCTGGGTGCAGTGGGAAGTAGCATACGTACTGGCTAGGGGACCGCCACTCTGCTTTTGGACCCTGCTCCCTCTTTTGCTGTGCAGCTGGCACTGTGTGACCACCACCTTATCCTTTGAACTGCACACGTCACTTGCATGACCTTGATTCCATGTGGGGTCTTCTTCCTCCACATCATCATCCACCCACTCTCCACCCCTGCCCTATTTTCCGGTTAGCACACTGCAGAAAGCTGCAGCAATTGGCACCTTTGTTTCATCATCATCATCATCATCATCAGAAACATACTGCAGTGGTCCTCCCATGTCCACATCCTGAAACATATGTATTTTGGCATCAGTGCACTAAATCTCTTCCACTTCTGGGTCAGGGCTAGGTGGAGTCATCAAAAAGCATAAGAGACTGTTGCATGTCTTGGGGATCAGACTGCTTGGCTGATTTGCAAGGGGTGAGGTGAAAGACAGATGTCCATGGGCTGCAGGTGCTAACTCTGCACTTTTAGCAGTGGACCGGGTGGGAGACAATGTGAAGGAATTGGAGGCACTGTCAGCCATCCAATCTACTACCACCTCTACTTGTTATGGCCTCACCATTCGTGCACCGGTATTCGGGCCTACAGGTTAATGCTGAACGTCCTGTCGCCTAAGTGCATCTGAGGAAGGTTTCATTTGGGTGTGTAGCTGGTTCAGATTGACCACGTCCTCTCCCTGCAACAGGAGATCCACCAATACCAGCAGCACCACGATCTGGGCCTTATTTGATGCTCTCCTCATTCTTTGAGATCACGAACTAACAGACAGATTAACTATATTACTTTCCCTGTCACATAGTCATATATGCAGTACAGGTCTACCTTTCACCAAAAATGTGTATATGTCACCAACTGAACTACTGTAACAGACAGATTAACTATATTAATTCCACTGTGACGTATGCAGTCCAGGTGTACCTCACACCAAAAATGGGTATATAATACAAACTTTATTAAAGGTAAAATATTACAATACAGTACATAAATAATTGTTTTAGACAGCAGCCATAACAAAGGCTGAGGGGTCAGCACATAAGGGACACTGCGGACAGCATGAAAAAAGCAAGTATCCACATTCACCTGTCTGTAAAGTGCAAAAAAGTCCCAAACAATACCAAGGAAAAAGGAAAAGAGCAATAGTGACACATGGGAAAACATAAATATAGTAAATACCCGCCGTGTGCAGGCTTCTCCCAACGCCGTTTTGCCAGGCACGCTGGCTTTTTCTGGAAGAAGCCATCATGCCTGGCGAAACGGCATTGAGAGGTGGCAGCTGAGGAGTGTGGCGTTGCAATTTGTTTGTGGCTCAGTTTATATGTTTTTGCCCTCTTCATAGTATTAAAACTATTGATGCGGTTATGTTAAAGTTAATATAGACCCCCTGATCGGTAGATTTGCGGAAAAGGTACTGACATGGACTAAGCTCCCTATGTCTGTAGTGGGACGCTGCAACTTAATTAAGATGATCCTGATGCCTCAATTGCTGTATGTTCTCCACAACTCCCCTGTTTGGATTACTTAGAGAGTGTTCTACAAAATTCAGGGTCTCTTTCGCTCCCTTATTTAGAAGAAAAAGATGCCTAGAATTAAATTGGAGACTCTCCAGAAAGGCAAGGATGAGGGAGGATTAGCTGTCCCAAGCCTGTGGCATTATTTTATAGCTGCACAGTTGCAGCATTTGAAGGGCTGGGGACAGGTCGCAGGAGCAGGACCGTCGGCCAGGATAATATCCTATTTATCGGGATATGATGTTCCCTTTCATATGATAGAAGCTGGAGAGATACAGGGAGTTAGTAACACCCCCACGATATCCCTATTACGGAAAGTCTGGGCCAAATTTAAAGCCATGATGGGGCTCACGGGATTGCATGGATGCACCCCCTTGTGGCACAATCCGCACCTGCCTGAAATGTTCCGATTGGAGGGGTTCTCTCCATGGGAAAAGAGGGGTGTTCGCTGCCTGCAGCACATACATGACGGAGCCACTCTGAAGACCTTTGCCTGTTTGAGGGAGGAATTTAATCTTCCTAACACAGCGTTTTATCAATATTTACAGCTGAGACATGCGTGTCAGGCGCAATTCACGGGAGGTGGACGAGTTTCACCTACCCCACTTTTAATGCAACAATTATTGAACACTGGGAGCACAAAAGGGGTGATTTCATTGCTTTATCGCCATCTTTTTGGTGGGGCTACTCCTGGTGTGACCCTTCCAGTTAAGGATAAATGGGAATCAGATCTAGGTGCTATCTCCCAGGAGCAATGGAATGATACCTTGGCATTATTACCCAGCCTGACTCTTAATGAAGCGCAGCGCATGTCTCGGCTGTATTTACTGCATAGGGTCTATAGAACCCCAGCCTTCCTCTTTAAAATCGGGCTTCGTCCTGACTCCTGTTGTCCTCGCTGCGGGGCAGGGAACGCCTCTCTGGTACATATGTTCTGGGACTGTCCTAGGTTAGGTACATACTGGACAGATGTTACCAGGATTATCTTAGAAGTTACCCAGATAGATACACGTGGGGACCCTAGGGTCTGTCTCCTGGGACTGCTGGAAAGTGATGGAGGGGATAATAACATATCTCTATGTATGCAGAGAATGCTGTTCCAGGCCCGAATAGTAATAGCTAAACACTGGATCGATCGTGATCCGCCCACTTCTCGGGAATATATCAATAGAATGAACACTATTTTACGATATGAACGGGGAATATACTTGAAAAGGAAGTGCCCCAAGAAGTTTGCGTCTATTTGGCGGGGCTGGGTGGGTGCTCCGGGTTTGGTGTCAGAGACCCTCGCTGCAGAATGTTTAAGAGACCAACTTTCCGGGATTAGGGAACTGCCACGGCAGTAGGCTGGCTTGCTATGGGTAGAACGATTGACGCTATGGCCCCACGCCGATGTTTTGTACTAAACAATGTTACAACACCGAAGGGATATGGCTTCTACAGGGCCAGGTCGTCTCACAGGTTTGAAATGTTCGAGATGGTTGGGGAGGGGGGAGGGGGGGAGTTGGTTCAACGTTTAGGTCCTATAATGTAGAGTGTACACTCTGGATGTAATGTGATTATTGCGATATCCTGGAAATTAATAAGCCAACACAATAACTTTGTATATATATATTGTACGAGACTGTTCTCCTTTATTATACGTGCCATTGTATAACGTATTGTACAGATTGGGTATTTGCTGTACACTGTGTTCTACCCTTTCAATCAATAAAAACTATTTTGATTTAAAAAAAAACTATTGATGCAGTTATCATTTTGGTGGTAAAAATGGGTATATGCCCCACACCGAACTAACAGACAGATTAACTATATTAATTTCCCTGTCATGGATGCAGTACAGGTGTATCTCACACCAAAATGGGTATATGTCACCCACTGAACAAACAGACAGATTAACTATATTCATTGCCCTGTCACAGATGTAGTGTGGATGTACCTCACACAAAAAATGGGTATATGTCACCCACCGATCTAACAGACGGAATTACTATATTAATTCCCCTGTCATGTATGCAGTGCAGGTGTCTATCACACCAAATATGGGTATATGTCAGCGACCGAACTAACAGACAGATTAACTATATTCATTCCTCTACCACATATGCAGTGCAGGTATATCTAACACCAAAAATGGGCATATGTCCCCAACCGAACTAACAGACAGATTAACTATATTCATTTCACTGTCACGTATGCAGTGCAGGTATATCTCACACCAAAAATGGGTATATGTCACCCACCGAACTAACAGACAGATTAATTATTAATGATTTAAATAAAAAGCTGGCAATTTTCCACAGCTGCCATAGGGTTTAAAGAAGAGCATGTTTTGGAGGGAAAAAGCCAGACTTGTTTACCAATAAAACAAGACAACTGGCCTTTTGAATGTCTGGATTTAGCTCTGTTATGTCTGGAAACTTTTGTCTGGAAAAACCGCTGTGTCATTGCCATTGAGTATCATTCTAAGCCACAGACCATGGGTCACCAGCCCTGTGACCAAGGATTAACCTGGACTACTGAGCTACAGACAGTGGGCCTCCAGCCTTTGGCCAGGGTACCAGCATTCTGGGAGAGAGAGGGTCAGCTAGCTCAGGCCTTTCCTCAGCATCAAACCCCTCTTCTGCCAGGGAGGAGACTGGAGAAGCCAACCCTATGCCTTGCCTGTATTGGTTTGTATCTGAATTCCCCCAGTAAAAAAGAACACTGGTTAACTGTAGACCCTAACTCTCGGGACTTTTTTCCCATCGGGGTGCACCATGCCTTTCCATTGCTTCTGGAGAGCAGCAACACGTGCTGACACCTCAACAATGTCCGGGGGACCCAACGTAGCATTGGGGCCACCCCAAACTTGGCTTCTGCATTACTGCCACTGCTGTTTCCCCCAACCTCTATGATGACTCCACCATATTGACTCCCCATGTTGTTTTCACCCTCCCTACTCTTTTAATATTGTGGCCAATATGTGTATATGGGTGATTTGTGTTCTGCATATACATAGATCTACTACATAACCATATATTAATTTATATTTTTTAAGTGTGTGACGTAATTATATCTAATATTCATAATGTGCATGTATGAGACGTGCAGGAACTGTCATTGTAAATGCCAATGTATTTTCTAGATATTCACTTTCTGGAATTCTTATTGCTATTAATAATAAAAATTAATCTATGACATTCAGAAATATTGAGAAGCTGCCAATCATGTTAGTTAGTAGGATAAATTAATTTGATTCTTTTGTGTTTACTTGCATTCTTTTTAGGGAAAATGGATTTGAGATAAGACTTAATAATTTTTCAAAGTGACATTTTATTTATTGAATGAGTCCATTATAGTAACAGTTATTTTTGTCCTTTATCATGTTAGTTGGATGCACATTTCACTCAGAATTTAATTAATGCTCATGAAAAGACTTTTACTTTTAATAACAGCTTAGCTTTACTATGCAAAACACTAATTACGAATAAGCAAAATAGTAGAATTAATTAGCTTTTATTTGCAAGCTGTTATATTGTAGACATTTTGGGATTGATTTAAAGGTAAATACCAATATGGGGGTATATTTAAGCTATCGAACAACCTTTTAATTATGTTGCCCCATCACAGAAAGAAAGTGTTATAAACATTGTTACTCACAGTATATCAATCAGAATACCAACTTTATTTTAAAAAAAATTGTCTTCCCTACAACATGCATGTACATACATATGTACATACTAGAGATGAGAGAACCAGTTGAGATTCATTTTGGGTACGGTTTGCCCAATTTTGGCTGAACCAAAGTTGTTCCAAGTGCACTGAAAGTTATTTGTTATATCTTTTCACATCCCCTCCTCCACTGCTCTTCCCCGACTGCCACTATTGCTGCCCCTAACGCCAATAGTGTGGCTATGGGGGCCACTACTACTACTACCACCACCAACACGGATATGCCTGGGGTAGCAGCACCATCTAGTAGTAGTAGTAGGCCACAATTGTTACTGCTGGCTTCAGAAAGGACCAACATTATAGTTGAGGAGAAAGAGAATGAGTTTGCATGGCTCACTCCTCCTCTCAGTCACAGCAGGATGACATGGAGGTGAGTTCAGAGTCTGACAATGTATCTTGGAGCTAGGAGTCACAGCATTCCTCCTGCTTCTCCTCCTTGCAGCCCCAAGGAAAGCTTTCAGTGGAGTCCTCACAGTCTTCTCCTCCTCAAGGCAGCCTAAACGGTGAGGTCTCTCACACAAGTCGTCAACAGGGAGACTATCTTGACTGTTTGCCAGGGCATGGTGGGGTTTTCTTGACACTTTGTGAGAAAAAGGAGTGGGCCCCTCTAGTAAGGGGAAGAGAAGACTGGGAGGACTCCACTGAAATCTTTCTTTGGGGCTGCAAGGAGGAGGAGCAGGAGGAATGCTGTGACTCCTGGCTCCAAGATAAAGTGTCAGACTCTGAACTCACCTTCATGTCATCCTGCTGTGACTAAGAGGAGCCAAAACATTGCACCGCACGGGTCAATAAATTAACTCCTTTTGATTTATTTTTTGGAGTGCAGTTCGTTTTTCTATATTATTTGTTTGGGGCTTATGATCAGTCCCCATTGAACATTGCATCCGCCTAAGTATTTTGTCCAGTGCCGCCATTTTTCTTATATATATATATATATATATATATATATATATAAATATACGGGTTTAATTACATTTAACAATCCCAAAAAAATGTAAATTCCAGACCCTTGCAGACTGCTAACAATTCCTTCATAACTTCATAACTTCTAGTTGAACGAATAAAGGAATGGCACAACATAGTGTTATAAGAATAAACACTCCAGAATTGTTAATACATGGGGAATGTATGTAGCTATTAAGGCATGTCAGGAGTGGTGACAGGTCCTATTTAATTACACTGAACCCCACAAAAAAAAAAAAAAATCTGTAAAAATAGAAAATGAAAATGAAAGTATTTGCTTGCAGGTAGCTGCTTTTGAGGTGCAACTGCACTTCTGATAGCAGGCACAGCCACAGGTCCTATCTCCTCTCTCCCTGTCTGTCAGCTAGAGCGCCTTTCTGCCTGCTGCAGCACTGATTGGCTCATCCAGGCTGTTTGTCAGCTTGGGAGCCAATAAAGGCAAGACCCCCTCCTCACTTCCTTTCAGGGTCATGTGATAACCCTTCTTTCTCCCTAGTGCATTTTCCCATCAACAAGTTCACTAAAATGGTGTTACGAGCTGTTTTAGTGGATTTATCCAAAACTAATATATAAAGATTTGGTTTCACCTGCCATCCAAACAATGGCAAAGTTTCTCCCATCCTTAGTACATACCTAGGCAGGATTTACACAACCCACTTGTAGCACCAATTATTAGGAATGAGAATTAATATGGAGGCTCATTTCCCAATAATTGGCTGCAAATGTGCTGTAAATCACCCCATCAACTAGCAAAATGCTCCTTCATCAGATGAAATGATCTTTCATGACGGTGCCTCATGAATGAATCTGTTTGAGGACAAGTGATGGCAGAGGCCATGGTTCGTCCTCACACAGTAGACGTGATTTCTGCATGTAAATGTAGCTTTTCATCTTAGCTGATGAGCAGGTAATTATCAGGAGTGAACAGTTCCTTCTCGATAATTGTCTACTTAGTCAACATGTGTAAATTAAGCACTAGATTCACTATTGACTACACACCTTGACTTTGTCTAGAACTTGCCTTAGAATTGCATTTTGGCAGAAAAATTAGCATCTAGCTTTTATAGGTCCTTTTTTGTCACACTCAGCAGGAGGGGGTGCGTGTAAGGGGGAAAGGTGGCTTGACCTAATGTTTCAAAATTTCTGGCAAAAAATCTGTAGGAAAGTAAGCAAATAATAGTTGGCTTCAGCTTTGAAGTAGACAGTCTTTAAATGATTTGTCATCATGCACTCTAAGCCACTATGATGATCCTGGCACATTAAGACTCTCTATCTAAATGTTTAATTTGTCCAATTTATAGTAAATTTGGGCTAATGTGTAACTAATTTAATGTTTTTTATTCCTTAGCTTTTTAAATCCACAAAAACATTATGAAAGAGTCGTTTTACTTGCATAAACAGTAATGTAATGTCACTCAAAAAAAATTTTCTTTCCAAATTAGAATATTCTTTTAACATAGCATAATAGGGCTTGTTCATGATTAGAGGAAAATAGAATTTTCAAGAAACTGTGTTTCTTTTGTGCTTGGCCCTTTTCTTGGTCATGCAACTCATCCTCATTTAAAGTAAAGGTGTCACCCAAATTATAATTTTTTTGCCAGTTAAAACCAGTCCGTTTTTATTTTTTTATTGCAGATTTTTTTTAATTCCCTTTTTTAACCTGATTATGGAGGCAGCCATCTTACCTGAGCTGTTGTTAACAGTATTTAGAGATTTTAGACATATGCTATACAACAGCCACCTTGGATCAAAGACACAATAGACAGCAGGGGACCAAATTGACTTCAATGGAAGAGTTTTGTGGCATTCTCTTTGACCTGTGCAGAGGTCAGGAGAGAGTACTGTAGATAAGCTTTCACAATGACCTATTGTGAATAGTGGATTCAGTGTTATCTATATATAGATGATAACTCTCATTATAATCCTGCCTGTAATGATTAGCAGATAGCTGTAGTAAATTGAAAGGTACAGACCAAAAACCTGTTTAACATATAAACTTGATTTAAACAATTTTCTGATAGCACATTCACTTTAAATGTTGTGTTGGATTTAGAAAACAAGCAATATTTTTTTCCTGTTCCTGAACAGTCTCAGTTTCGTCATAAGATTAATGAGATATACACTCAATGACAAAAAAGAAAAACACTTAGCTAGAAATGTCAGATTGCTTAAAGTTGGCATGCAGTTATGTCTAAGGCAGATATGTAAATGATTATAAATGGGTGGTCTGATTAGACACTGGGTCTTGCCACAATATGGCATAAAAGTACTTCCCCCACAACCATAAAGGCTCTTATCTACAACTTTTGGCAGTATTGTACCTGCTATACATGCCTCTATGACACACTTAAATGCATTTTGCTTAGTTGACAGACTTTGAAATGGAGTGCATCACTGTAATGAGAGAAGCAGGTTGGCCAACTTGACAAATTGCTCACCATCTAGTCTGTTCTGATCTAGCTATTAGGAGGCGTTAGAAGCAGTGGTAATGTGAAGGCATTCTCACATGGAGAACATTTCCAGACATCCAGACAGACCACCAGTAGAGAGTATTGTTTGATCGACCTATAAACATAAGCAGTTCCCTCAATTTTTTTATCCACTATCCAGACACAAGTGGAACCTTCATTACACATAACACTGTCTCTTCCTGCATCATTTCCAGGTCATTAGCATAAGGAAATTTGGTGTCATGGCACCCATTGTGTTTGTTGCATTTGATAACTAGCCACTGTCACCTTCAGTTGCAGTGGTGTCATAAATTAGATACCTGGACTTCTACAGCGTGGAACCATACCATCTTTATAGATGAATTCAAGTTGTTTTAGGGATCCAATGGTTAGGTTAGCCTACAGAGGTCTTGTAATAATAACTTCAATCCTGTCTTTGCTAAAGAGCAATACATTGCCTCATCTGCTGGTGTGATAATCTGGTGAGCCATCACATACAACAGTCGGTCATTAAAGATGGCCCAAACTATTCGCCGGCGAACAGTTCCCAGCGAACATAGCTTGTTCGCGTCCGCCGAGGCAGGCGAACATATTCGATGTTCGCGTTCACCCCTATACTTTATCATTGAGCAAACTTTGACCCTGTACCTCACACTCAGCAGACACATTCCAGCCAATCAGCATACCCTCCCTCCCAGACCCTCCCACCTCCTATCTAAACACAAGGACAGCATCCATCTTAGATTCATTCTGAAGCTGCAGTGTTAGTAATTGTAAATCGCAATGCGATTAATATAACCTGTATTATTAGCATTGCGATTACAACTTAAATCTGAGTTCCTAATGGTTGTATTGCTAGAATATAATGAAGATAACGAATATAGCACTATATTCTCAATCTTCGTTATATTCTAGCAATACAACAACCATTAGGAACTCAGATCTAAGTTTAATTTGCAATGCGATTAATATAACCTGCATTAATCGCATTGCAAATTCAACTTAGAGCTGAGTTCCTAATGGTTGTTGTATTGCTAGAATATACGTTATATTCTAGCAATACAACCATTAGGAACTCAGCTCTAAATTGTAATCACAATGCGAATAATACTTACAATTATTATTCGCTTTGCGAATCCATTTGATGCCTCTATTTGATTGTATATGATGGTTGACTATGACTACCACCAATGTTCTGCTGCCTCCAAAGCAAAATATCTGAACCCCCGAGGGGCCATTTGGGCGTTTTTCATAGAAAACGCATCAAAAACGCATTTTGTTTTTATAATTTTTTCATTTTTTATTTTATTTTTTTGTGTATTTTGCCACATTTAGTTGCATATTTACATTTGGTATAGGCAAATATGGTAGTCTAAATCATGTGTCTATACCAAAACCTAGGATCATTGTTTGACAGCATATTTTCTAAGCCATGAAGCTGAATATAGATTTGGGCAGAGTAATGATCTAGACCTGTGTTTCCCAACCAATGTGCCTCCAGCTGTTGCGAAACTACAACTCCCAGCATGCCTGTACAGCCAAAGGCTGTCTGGGCATGCTGGGAGTTGTAGTTTTGCAAAAGCTGGAGGCACACTGGTTGGGAAACACTGAATTCTAGATTACCATATTTGCCTATACCAAATGTTTTTTCCGGCGTCTTCTCTTCCGGTTGTAGCTGTGACGTCATCAGCGCAGGCGTACTGAGGAAGGAGCGGCCCGAGCGAGATTACTCCTCTCAGTGCAACTGCGCCAACTGAAGAACGGTACGGCGCAGGCGCGAGATTTCAAGCGGAGACAGGGCCAGCTGGAGGAGAGCGCTCGCTGGCCCTGTCAATAAACCGCAGGAGGGGGCGTTTTTTTACAAGCGGGATGCAGCGACTACCAGCAACTAAACGCCCTACTTGCTGGTAGCAAGGTAATTTGCATATTATAACATAACGTTTTATAGCGAAAATAACCTTACAAAAAACGGTTAACAAGAATATGATTAGAATAATCGCCCTATAAGCTTTTTAGTGAGGCAAAAAAAAAAAAAAGGCTTTTGGGGGGTGACAGAAGCCCTTTAAATATCATCATTACTTTCACATGTAGATAGTTTCATTCAATTCCAACAACTTTTTGGTGCATTCTTATTTTTTTCAGTGAATAAAATTAAGCATTGATTATTGTAGATCTATAGAAAAAAATATTAACCTTACCAGTAAAGTTTAAAGAAAACAGAAAACCAGTCAACTCTCTAGGCATATCTGTTTTAGCAAATGTGTGCATTTCCCATGAAATATCAATTCTACAATACTGTTTTCTTAGAACTCTGTTTTATGCCTCTGTTGCTCCTCCTGAAAATATATAAATAAAGTGACTACTGGATGTTTCTTTTTCCCTTGTCATTGGCACATGTCCCTATATACTCTGACACTGTCGAGTTAGTACTAATGCTATATTTTCAGATAGAGGAAAGGGGGAACAGCACAAGGCAGCAGCATAAGATAATATGCATTTGCATTGTCTTACGTATGAACAATACAAATATTTAATAAACAGACATGCCAGAAGATGAAATTTAGCAAAAATTGACTTTGAAAATATAGTACTGGAACTGATCAAACTGTATTAAAGAATGAATAAAAATCCCAAATATGTAATAGTGACTAGATCTCCTATACTTGAACAATCTTCTTGATCTATGACATGCTAAAAACAAGTGTTCTAGACAACTTTTGTGCCAGTTTTTGTCTGTGCCTTGTTTTGATGCAGTCTCAGACAGTTTTAGTGCATGTTTTGAAATAAAAGTGTAACAGCTACAAGGTTGTGTAGCATTCTGACAGTATAAAACCATATGGTGCCTTGTGCAAAAGTGCCACAACCAAAAGTGCTAAGAAAAATGCTTATTCTGGCATTTTTTACAGGGTAAGAATACACCAGCCCCAGATTTGTGTGTTTAACCAGTCCCGGACCGCTGTACGCAGGATTGCGTCCTGCGGGCGGCCGGGATCTTCTGAGTGGACGCATCGGCGCGTCCTCTCGCGATGCGCGAGATTTCGGGTATAAGCGCCCGCGCATGCGCAAATCGCGCATCGCAGTGAATTCAGAAGAACTTTGTCATCAGCCTGCCAGCCAATCGGCAGCGCTGGCGGGCTGATGACATTCAAAAAAACGAATCAGGAGCCATTTAACCCATCATATTTGTAAATATGATGGATTAAATGGCTTCTGTGCTCTCTCCTGGGTCCTTTTCGTCGGTTGGACCCAGGAGAGAGCACACCTTACTGTGAGTACACACAAGCTCCACACATTAGCCCCCTGATCAGCCCCCCATCACCCAAATTAACCCCTTGATCACCCCTTTCAGCACCTGTCAATCATCCAGTGAAAGGGAAAAAAGTGAACAGTGTAAACTGTCACTTTTTTTTTCCCACTAAGATTGACTGTTAGGTTTAGCTTAGTTTACTCCCCTTTGGTAGGTAGATAGTGTTAGCGCCAAGCCCACCGCACCGCAGTCACTGGTTCGCTGATTAGCGTAGCGCTAATCAGCGTTTGTACTTTTATAGTATCTGTAAGTGATCAGAACTGATCACGGTCAGATATATAATAGTACTAGTGTCATTTTAGTTCGCCCTCCACCCCAAACGCAGTGTTTGCCCGATCAGGCCTGATCGGTTGCCCACACCTGCATTCACCCACGCCCACCCCGCCGCAGTGACAAAAAAATATTTTTTTTGTAATCACTGCACAATCCCTTCACAAGCGCTGCGGCGATAAAAAAATCAGTTTTGATCTTTTTTATCAATCGCAGCGGCTTCTGTACTTCGCTACCCTCTCAATTGTAAGACAGGCTTGCTTTTTTTCTTGGGTAGTCTCAGGGAATACCCCCTAAATTTAGATGCCCAAATGTCAAACAAGGGGTATTCCTCTGAAGAGGCCTACAGGATTCTGACCCAGTCGGATGAGGAGTGGGAACCCTCATCTGACGAATCCAGTGGGTCAGAATACCAACCTGTAAAAAGCAGTGGCAGTCTGACCCAAAGTTCTGACGAGAAGGTGGAGGTCCCTGATAGAACCAGGCGTACCCGGCCCCGTGTCGCTAGACCACAGGTTGAGCAGGATCCGCTTCAAGGGCAGCAGAGTGGGGCTGGCGCTGCCGGATTACGTGGTGAGGCATACACCAGCAGAGCAGCCCGTCCTGGACCTTCTACCAGCACTGCCGTAGAACATGGTGAAGTGGCGAGCACCAGAAGGGCAGTTGAAGCTGGTACGGTGGCACATGCAATAGTTTCCCCGTCGCAGCCACCGCAAAGACAACAGGCCTGTAGAGCCCCTAGAGTCCCTGAGGTGCTGGCAAACCCTGATTGGCAGCCCCCATCTTCAGCCGCACCATTAGTTCCCCCTTTCACCGCCCAGTCAGGAGTTCGGGTGGAAACAGCTCAGATCGGATCGGCACTGGGGTTTTTTGAGCTGTTTTTCACTGCGGAGCTCTTTGACATAGTTGTGGCAGAAACAAACAGATATGCCACTCAATTTATCACCGCCAACCCGGGAAGCTCTTATGCCCAGCCTTTCCGGTGGAAACCAGTCCAAGTTTCCGAATTTAGAACTTTTCTGGGCCTTCTCCTCAGCATGGGCATAACCAAAAAACATGAATTGCAGTCATATTGGTCCACAAACCCAATTCATCACATGCCCATGTACTCTGCTGCCATGTCCAGGACACGTTTTGAGACCATCCTACGTTTCCTGCACTTTAGCGACAACACCACCTCCCGTCCCAGAGGCCACCCAGCTTTTGACCGGCTCCATAAAATTCGGCCCCTCATAGACCATTTCAACCAGAAATTTGCAGATTTGTATACTCCTGCTCAAAACATCTGCGTAGACGAGTCCCTTGTACATTTTACCGGGCGCCTTGGCTTCAAGCAGTACATCCCGAGCAAGCGCGCCCGGTATGGGGTCAAATTGTATAAGCTCTGTGAAAGGGCCACAGGCTATACGCACAAATTTCGGATCTATGAGGGAAAAGATCAGACCCTGGAGCCGGTCGGTTGCCCTGACTACCTGGGGAGCAGTGGGACTTGGTGTCACCCTTATTTGGCAAGGGGTACCATCTTTATGTGGACAACTTTTACACAAGTGTGGCCCTCTTCAAGCATTTGTTCCTAGAACAGATTGGCTGCTGCGGCACCGTGCGACCTAGTCGCTGGGGCTACCCCCAACGGCTCATTACCACCAGACTTGCAAGGGGGCAGAGGGCTGCACTGTGTAACGACGAACTTCTCGCGGTGAAATGGAGAGACAAGCGTGACGTTTACATGCTCTCCTCCATTCACGCAGACACGACAGTACAAATTGAACGGGCAACCAGTGTCGTTGAAAAGCCCCTCTCAGTCCACGACTATAACCTCCACATGGGAGGGGTGGACTTCAACGACCAGATGTTGGCCCCTTATTTGGTTTCCCGAAAGACCAGACGCTGGTATAAAAAAGTGTCTGTTTATCTGATTCAATTGGCTCTATATAATAGTTAAGTTCTCTACAGTAAGGCTGGGAGAACTGGATCTTTCCTAAAATTCCAGGAAGAGAACGTCGAGAACCTCCTGTACTCAGGAGGTTCCGTGGCCCCATCCACCAGTGTAGTTAGCCTTCTACACGAGCGGCACTTCCCCAGCATTGTGCCGGGTACCTCAAACCAACCGCCACCCCGAAAAAAATGTCGTGTCTGTAGCAGGAGTGGAATAAGGCGTGACACCCGTTACTTCTGTCCTGACTGTCCTGACCACCCTGCCCTATGCCTTGGAGAGTGTTTCCGGAAGTACCACACTCAGGTACACTTAGGGACATAGGGACAGCACTACACAGGTAGTTTTTTTCCACTCAGGCTCTAGGGTCTCTCAGGACACTAGGTTTTGAGAGACCCTAACACATAGGGACGGTGCTGGTGTGCTACAGCAGAAGTGTGAAGCGGTAGAAACGTCTCCTTTCACTTGGGATAACGCGTATAATGTACTTCGCACCATCTCTGTGTGATTTACACTTTACACATTGTCCCATGGGAAAGGAGAGGTTTCTGCTAGGAAAATAAAGAGTGACATGGAAAACAAAAAAAAAAAAATTAAACAGGTAGCAAGAAAAAAAAATCTTGAGTTAGTTCAGGTTTTTATGTTCATGTTTTATAAAAGTTTTAAAATGTTCTGGTTTTATAAAGTTTGCAACGTTCAAGTCATGTGCCTGCTGCCTGTTTTTCCTTCTTTCCCCCCCCCCATAACCACCCTTTATTTTCCAGATATACACTTTGTATCAAAAATCTGGCAAAGATGTCTTCCTCCACACCGATCGATTGATCGATGTGAATGGAGAAATCACGTTTGCCAGGACATAGGAGCTGAGTGGGTATGGATGTTTGGGCGGAGCCCCTATGTCCTGGCAATCGCCAGGCCCCTCTTTTTCTTGCATATTTTTGGCAGAGATTTTTCATCCACATCGATCGATGCGAATGAGGAAATCTGTGCCGTTCATTTTTTCTTTCAGCCCAGAGGCTGAACGGAAAAAAAATCTCATTACCTGTATGCTCCATATAAGGAGAATAGCAGAAACTCCTAATGCTGGCCATACATGTAATGATTGCGGTGACCCTCAAATGCCATGGCAGTGGAAAAACCTTACAGTGACCCCATTTCGGAAAGAAGACGCCCAAGGTATTCGCTGAGGGGCATATTGAGTCCACGAAAGATTGAACTTTTTGTCACAAGTTAGCGGAAAGGGAGACTTTGTGAAAAAAACAAAAAAATCAAATTCCGCTAACTTGGGCAAAAAAAAAAATCTTCTATGAACTCACCATACCCCTCACAAAAATACCTTGGGGTGTCTTCTTTCTAAAATGGGGTCACATGTGGAGCATTTATACTGCCCTGGCATTTTAGGGGCCCTGAAGCATGAGAAGAAAAAGTGTAAAAATGCCAACCTAAAAGGTACTCCTTGGATTTAGGGCCCTTTGCGCAACTTGGCTGCAAAAAGTGGCACACATGGGGTATCGCCGTACTCGGTAGAAGTAGGGCAAAGTGTTTTGGGGTGTATTTTTACATATACCCATACTGGGTGTGAAAATATCTCTGTAAATGACAACTTTGTAAAAATTTTATACAAAGTTGTCATTTACAGAGATATTTTTCACACCCAGTATGGGTATATGTAAAAATACACCCCAAAACACATTGCCCTACTTCTCCTGAGTACGGCGATCCCACATGTGTGGCACTTTTTTGCATCCAAGATGCGCACAGGGGCCCCAAATCCAATGAGTACCTTTAGGATTTCACCGGACATTTTTACGCATTTGGATTCCAAACTGCTTCTGACGGTTAGGTGCCCCTAAAATGCCAGGGCAGTAAAAATGCCACACAAGTGACCCCATTTTAGTAAGAAGACACCCCAAGGTATTCTGTGAGTGGTATGGTGAGTTCATGTAAAATTGTATTTTTTGGCACAAGTTAGTGGAATCTGAGACTTTGTAAAAAAATAAAAATAAAAAAAAAATTCCATTTCCGCTAACTTGTGACAAAAAATAAAAACTTCCATGAACTCACTATGCCCATCAAAGAATACCTTGGGGTGTCTTCTTTCGAAATGGGGTCACTTGTGTGGTATTTTTACTATCCTGGCATTTTAGGGGCCCTAAGCGAGAGAAGCAGTTTGGAATCAAATGCGTAAAAATGTCCTGTAAAATCCTAAAGGTACTCATTGGATTTGGGGCCCCTGTGCACATCTTGGCTGCACAAAAGTGTCACACATGGGGTATCGCCGTACTCAGGAGAAGTAGGGCAATGTCTTTTGGGGTGTATGTTTACATATACCCATGCAGGATGTGAGAAATATCTCTGTAAATGACAACTTTGTAAAAAATTTTATACAAAGTTGTCATTTACAGAGATATTTTTCACACCCAGTATGGGTATATGTAAAAATACACCCCAAAACACATTTCCCTACTTCTCCTGAGAACGGCGATACCACATGTGTGGCACTTTTTTGCATCCAAGATGCGCACAGGGGCCCTAAATCCAATGAGTACATTTAGGATTTCACCGGACATTTTTACGCATTTGGATTCCAAACTGCTTCTGACGGTTAGGTGCCCCTAAAATGCCAGGGCAGTAAAAATGCCACACAAGTGACCCCATTTTAGAAAGAAGACACCCCAAGGTATTCTGTGAGGGTATGGTGAGTTCATGTAAAATTGTATTTTTGGCACAAGTTAGTGGAATCTGAGACTTTGTAAAAAAAAAAAAAAATTTCCATTTCCGCTAACTTGTGCCAAAAATAAAAACTTCCATGAACTCACTATGCCCATCAAAGAATACCTTGGGGTGTCTTCTTTCCGAAATGGGGTCACTTGTGTGGTATTTTTACTATCCTGGCATTTTAGGGGCCCCTAAAGCGAGAGAAGCAGTTTGGAATCCAAATGCGTAAAAATGTCCTGTAAAATCCTAAAGGTACTCATTGGATTTAGGGCCCTTTGTGCATCTTGGCTGCAAAAAGTGTCACACATGGGGTATCGCCATACTCAGGAGAAGTAGGGCAATGTGTTTTGGGGTGTATGTTTACATATACCCATGCAGGGTGTGAGAAATATCTCTGTAAATGACAACTTTGTAAAAATTTCTATACAAAGTTGTCATTTACAGAGATATTTTCACAACCAGTATGGGTATATGTAAAATACACCCAAAACACATTGCCCTACTTCTCCTGAGTACGGCGATACCACATGTGTGGCACTTTGCATCCAAGATGCGCACAGGGCCCCAAATCAATGAGTACCTTTAGGATTTCACAGGACATTTTTACGCATTTGGATTCCAAACTACTTCTGACGGTTAGGTGCCCCTAAAATGCCAGGGCAGTAAAAATACCACACAAGTGACCCCATTTTAGAAAGAAGACACCCTAAGGTATTCTGTGAGGGGTATGGTGAGTTCATGTAAAATTGTATTTTTTGGCACAAGTTAGTGGAAAATGAGAAAAAAGAAATAAAGAAAAATAAATAAATTTCCATTTCCGCTAACTTGTGCCAAAAAATAAAAAATTCCATGAACTCACTATGCCCCTCAATGAATACCTTAGGGTGTCTACTTTCCGAAATGGGGTCATTTATGGGGTGTTTCTACTGTCTGGGCATTGTAGTACGTCAGGAAACAGGACAGGTGCTCAGAAAGTCAAAGTGCGGAAATTCACTTTTTTGCACCATAGTTTGTAAACCCTATAACTTTTACCCAAACCAATAAATATACACTTATTGCATTTTTTTTTATAAAAGACATGTAGAACAATAAATTTAGAGAAAAATTTATAGAGAAATGCAGTTTTATTTGATAAATTTTCCAACATAAAGTGAAAAATGTCGTTTTTTTGCAAAAATTTCATCAAAAAAAGTAAAATAGGAAAAAAAGCAAAAATGTCAGTAGCGATGAAATAGCACCAAATGAAAGCTCTATTAGTGAGAAGAAAAGGAGGTAAAATTCATTTGGGTGGTAAGTTGTATGACGGAGCAATAAACGGTGAAAGTAGCGTAGCGCGGAATTGTAAAAAGTGGCCTGGTCTTTAAGGGTGTTTAAGGTAGGGGGGCTGATGTGGTTAAAGAGGACCTTTGATAAATATTGCCATATTGAAACAAATGTCCAACCTAGCTGGGCGCCTTCCACTGATGTGCCCTCCTTTTTGTTTTTTTCAAATCGACCACCGGATCGCTTTATAATTGGCCTGTTTTTTCTGCCGCCTGATATGCAAATGAGGAAGACTTTTGTATAGGGCGGTGATAAAGGTTTTGCCTCAGGTTCTCAGCCAAGAAGAAGGAGCTCAACTTCTCTTCTCGCGAAACCTTTGTCACCGCCCCATACAAAAGTCTGCCTCATTTGCATATCAGGCAGCAGAAGAAACGGGGCAATTATATTCGGGGGTCGATTTGAAAAAAAATCAGTGGAAGGCGCCCAGCTAGGTAGGACATTTATTTCAATGTGGCAATATTGATGAAAGGTCCTCTTTAAGGACCCATATGCAAACGAACATATGCATTAAAAAATGCTGTTAAAAATGTCAAAGTAAATTTGTGTGTGAAGGGGGCCCAAAAGAAACATTTGCTAAAGAAATGTCTACCCACTACTTTTTTAATTTCTGGTAAATGTGCATAATAAGCATATTGTACATTGCACAGAATGCATACTGTCTAGTCTGTACATATTACTGTAAAACAGTGTTCTATTAGAAATATAGAAAAAAACTAATAGATGGATAGGTGTTGGAGCCCTGAATTCTGATATTTACTAGAAAGTTGTTTGGAACCATTTACCTTGTCTTACAAAAATGCAGGATTTAAACATGATGGGCTGTCTGACACTGTAATTTAAAATGACAATGGGAAGTGAGCTGTATGATTTTCTTGCCTGTGATATTCCCTTTGGACCTAGTCATTGCAAGATCATCTCCTCAGGCTGTCATGTTCTGCAAGCTGTGAAAGAGAGATTATGGAGGGGTCAGAATGTTTTCACAGCAGGTCAAGCACTTCAAACAGTCAGTAAAAAAAATCCATAATCAACATCAATTAGTCTTTTGCACAAAAAATTTAAACAATATATATTTCACAAAAGAATGTAGAAAGCAGTGGTGCAATTTACATTATGAGTGCTTATGGAAACTATTTGCAGTAGAAAACAAAACAATTTTGATTCAAATTTTATTAAATACATATTATTTGACATATTTTATATAGAAATTTAATCTCAGATCTCCCATTTCGAATATTCTTTTCTCACTCTCACAAAATAAATTAATAGGCTAACATGTTACCAAATTTCTGTTCTGCTGCTTTCTTTAAATTTTCCATATAACTTCTGCAGTTATGTTTGCTGTCGCTCAAATGGAACTATCCTAGTTTACTTTCATAGTGACATAGTCAAATAGTTTATACGGCTGAAAAAAGACAAACGTCCACCCAATTAAACCTATTGTCCTGCAAAGGCAATAGAAGCCAATTTTCCTAATTTTAGGTGAAAAAAAAATTCTTCCTAGCTCCAATCAGGCATTTCGAATAACTCCCTGGATCAATGATGCTTCCCAGAAATCTAGTAATTATAACCTGTAATATTTTTACACTCCAGAAATACATCCAGCCCCTTTTTGAACCCTTTTAGCAAACTTATCTTCACCACCTCCTCAGGCAGAGAGTTCCATAGTCTCACTGCTCTTACGGTAAAGAATCCTTTTCTATGTTTGTGTACAAACCGTCTTTCCTCCAGACGCAGAGGATGTCTGCTTGTCACGGTCACAGTCCTAGGTATAAATAAATCATGGGATATCTCTGTACTGACCCCTGATATATTTATACACGGTTATTAGATTTCACCTCAGTCTTTTTTTTTCTAAGATGAATAACCATAATTTCAATAATTTTTCTGGGTACTAAAGTCCACCCATTCCAGTTATTACTTTAGTTGCAGGGGTCTTTGAACCTGCTCAAGCTCTGGTATGCCATTCTTGTGTACAGGTGCCTAAAATTGTAATCTATACTCTATGAGGGATATTTATCAAAGTATTTGCTCCACTATTATGCTGTAAATAGGTAGTTAGTTATAGTACATTCCATGTGTACGCAATAATCAATGACCTTTTAAGCTTCTCTCTGCTCTTCTGAAGGGTCAAGATAAGGGGCAGGGCAGTGTCGGACTGGGGTGCCTAGGGCCCGCAAGTGAAACTGACTTTGGGGGCCCACCTTATATATGCAAATATTGCAAATTCCTGTTTTTCAGCCTTTAGAAAGCGGTTTGTTAGATTTTTCATCCGAGCATTTCAAGATCCATCTTTTTATTTTCCCACTTACTTTATTATTGCCACAATGTGGGGGTACATATCTTTTATTGATTATCATCTGTGTCCAATCTGCAGTTTTTACAGATTGAACGTTCTTTCCATTAATTTCTATGGAGGTACACAAAAAAAAAGGCAGCACACAGATGTCATCCATGTGCTGTCCATATCCATGTGGCTGTCCTCCAAATGATCTGTGGTTTGCAGACTGCAATATGGATGTGGCCTTATGCGTGAGACCTTATACAGGTTATAAAAGCTGAATAAATGGTGGACTTAATAATACCATGTTTGTTAAAAAGCAAATTGCTCTCCTTGCTGTGACACACACTGCGCTGAGCACCATTGCTACAATAGTAATGGCATATAGGCCCAAACACTGCACACAGAGGCTTTCCAGCACTTTCCATGCTGCAGCAGGGAAAACCTTTCAAGCGCGATGAATGGGCCTGAATGCCGCTGCGATTTTATTGATTTATTTTAGCAGTGGCGCTCAGTTTAGCACTGTATGTGTCAAAGGGAAGGAGATCTTTTTTTTTTTTTTGTTGTATGTATTGTTACTCTAGCTTCACATTTGCGTTCCAAAAGTCTGCAGGCTGTTGGAGATCAACGTATATGGCATAGTTGGATAATGCTGTCAGCTGCATGTGCAACTTTTGACTGCATTTCTGCCAGAATTTCTGCCAGACAGCAGCCGGATCCCGGTGGAACCCCATGAAATTCAATAGGGATCCAGTGGATCAGGGTATTATCCATCTATGCCAGATATGGCGGATTTATGAACACAATTTGAACTTATCTAAAATCCACATATTCTTCTCAAAAAGTAGGTCTAAATAAAGTTTAAAAAAAAGGAAAATCGTCTCCAAAGACCAGGTTCTTGAGAGGCATTTAACAGGAGGAGCTGCTGTGTCAGTTCCAGATCAGGGAGGTTATCTTCTATACAAAAAGTTAAGGGGTGAAGGGACCCTGGGCTCAGGTTCTATACTTTCTGCCCAGCATAACTCACATCAGTGTGCCAGCACCTCAACTACTCAGGGTGCAAGCTCACTGATCTCCCTGCACCATAACAGACCTTCATAACACCAGCAGAAAAAGAAACCTGTATAACATTAAGTTGTGTCTGCTTACTCAGTTAGGGACGCGTCTGCCTTTTCTTGACAGCGACTCCACGTGTGAGCAGCCGGCAGCAATTAGAGCCACCCTTGCGCTGCCACTGCCATCACACGCTGGGGTTGAGCTCTGCTGGAGGTTACTCCACTGACACTGGAGCTCCAGACCTGAAATATCTTCTGGCACTGCTGTTAGTAGCAGCAGTCGTGATGCCTGCAGACCACCTGCTGCGCTATCAATGGGAGTGTTTGATGCGGCCCTGCTCTGCTTCCTGGTGTGGGGAGAACTGATCTGGTGCCCCCTGCACTACAGGGAGAAGGGTGAAAGCCTTGTGCTGGGGCACACCACTAAGCCTGACACACTAGAGCAGAGCCAGTAGTTAACTTTCAGGCAACTCCCGTGCTCCACTATTGCTGTCTCTGCCTTGTGATGTCATGCCTGCTGGTGCAACCCTAATATTTAAAGTGACCACCGCTCAAAATAGCTTTTCCTGTCGCGGTTAGCTGTCGCACATATAGTTTCAAGTTCTGCTGCTCTCTTACCGGCCGGTCAGGGGGCCTGGTGGGTCTCCCTGACACATGGGGGCCCTACTGGTTATAGGATCTCCAGCAAGATGGGATGGAGCACGGAAATACAGTGACAGCGCTTGCTTGTGCAGAGAAGAGGACAGAAAAGCCCCTTACAGTTTAGCTCAGAGGCCCACCAAGGGATTTACCGGCTCCCCGGTGGGCCAGTCCAAGCCTGGGGCAGGGCTTAGCATATGAAGCAGGACTTTGCGCAGTCTACTGAATTTACTATAACTTATGTCAGAAACAGGCATAAGTTATAGCTGAGGTATACACCAGCCATCCACCTTGGCTGGTATAGATTTCAGTTTCTGATGCACAGACTGCCAGAGGTGCCCATCACTAATTAAGAGGCCTCTTAAAAAATGAGGTGCATGGAATATGGGAATGCCAATCTTGATAACTGTCCCTCTATGTGTGGTCTGACTAATGATTTGTAAAGTGGCAGAACTATGTTTTCATGACATCTATCTATGTCCCTTTTGATGCAACCCATAAACTTATTGGCCTTGGTGGCAGCTGCCTGACACTGGTTGCTACAGTTAACGGTACTAAAATTCCTAAGTTCTTTTCCATGTCAGTGTTAGCCATTGTTTTCCCATTTCGTTTGTGCTGTGGACATGTATTTTTTCTCCCCATATGAATAAACCTCATTGGTCACTTCTCTGTCTTTTTATGTGTTAATTGCACACTTTAGTCGACATCAAAACAAAATTTCAATTAATAAAAATATTGAAGAGAATAGGGCCCAATACTGACCCCTGTGGTACCCCACCAGTGACAGTGAGCCAATCTGAGTGTGTACCATAAATAACCAACCTGTTTTCTATCACTGAACCAGTTACTTACCCACATACACACATTTTCTCCCAGTGCAAGCATTTTATTTACTAACCTTTATGTGGCAAAAAATTGTTTGGAGAAGTCAAAATATATAACATACATTGATTCACCCCGGTCTAGTCCAGAACCTACCACCTCAGAGGAGCTAATTATATTAGACAGGCCCGATCCGTCATAAACCTGTGCTGAAGCAGCATCATATACTGATTTTTTGTTTCTATAGTTTTTATTGAGTTTTGCATTTCAAATGGTTAAAGAAAGTACATTAAAGTTTAATTTGTTACAGTGTTGCACTGGATTGGTGCTTAGAAATGTGGTGCCAGTATTCAGAAAGGGTTAAAAAAATTAAGCCTGGAAACTATAGGACAGTAAGTCTAACATATGCTATGAGTAAACTGTTAAAAGGTTTTATTAGAAAGGCTATTCTTAAGTATCTCAATGAAAATCAGTGTATGCTTGACATTTAATAAGGAAGGTAAATGTCAATCATACACTGATTTTCTAAGTGCAAAAAGGTTCAAGGAATCCAGCTTCACTTCAGTAAAGGAATATTTATTTTGCTTGCGGTAAAATCACATCCCGTTACGGTAACAAAAGTCTTGTCTACGCGTTTCGGGCTACAAGAAACAATTCAAGCCCTTACTCATGACACCCATGTTGTCATGAGTAAGGGCTTGAATTGTTTCTTGTAGCCCGAAATGCGTAGACAAGACTTTTGTAATCGTAACTGGATGTGATTTTACCGCAAGCAAAATAAATATTCCTTTACCGAAGTGGAGCTGGATTCCTTGAACCTTTTTGCACTATATTACCCGGGCCTGACACAGGTCCTCCGTGCTTACAGGTGAAGGTGGGGCAGGTGAGAGCTGCTGAACTTTCCTTTTTACTGATTTTCTAAGCACCAATCCAGTGGAAAAGACCATATCATTAAATTCTATAACATTACTTAATTCTCTTAGGATATGGGGTGTATGACATCTAGACACAGTGATTTGTCTATTTTAATCTTTTTAAGACACCGCTGCACTTCTTCCTCGGTTAGAAAGGCCACATTTAGGGTCCATTCACACGTCTGCACGTGTTTTGCGGTCCGCAAATAGCGGATCCGCAAAACAAGGGCACTGGACATGTGCGTTCCGCATTTTGCGGATCACACATGGCCAACACTATGATAGAAATGCCTATTCTTGTCTGTGCTGCGGAAAAGAATAGGACATGCTCTATCTTTTTGTGGGACTGCGAAACAGAAGCGCATCTTTTGCAGCCCCATTAAAATAAATGGGTCCGCATCCGTTCCACAAAATTGGAGAATGGATGCATACCCATTCATGCAGACGTGTGAAGGGACCCTAAATGGGGAGTTTTCTTTGACATGCTGTATTTTATCGGGCATAAAAAAAAAATATTTCGTAAATTCACTTTCTACTCACCTGTGTCGCCATCACTCCAAGGGCCAACACCTCTTGGTTTAAACTTTTTACCATTTATATAATTGAAGAACAATTTGGGGTTAGTTTTACTGTTTTTGACAATGAGCCTCTCTGTCAGCTTCTTGGCTGTCTTTATCAGTTTTTTACATATTCTATTTTTTATTATAGCTTTTAGTGCTTCTTTGTTACCTTCCTGTTTAATACTTTCTTTTTGTTATTTTCAGCCCCCTTTACATTTCAATTTATCCACAATGATTTTTTTCTTGTTCTTTAACTTTTATTCCCAAAGGCTATGTACCTCTTGCAATGAAAATTTAAGAAAACGAGTTGGGAGCATTTTCCATGTAAAACTAGGCTGAACTGTGATTATGGTGATCGTGTGTGAATAAGGCCAGTTAGGTTTGTACTAGCTCTGCTTTTTACATTATTGGACACAATTCTGCATACTAGCAGCACAAAACATTTCCAATGGGGTGGGTTACATCATTATTAATTGTATGTGGGCTCCAATGCTCATTCTATGTATATAGATCTTTGAGTGTCACTATATAAAACTTTTTCAGGTAGACAGACAGAGAGAGACAGAGAGATATTCACTTACGTGGGGAGTTTTATAGCCCAGACAAGCTTACTCTGGGTATGCAATTTAGCTTTCCTTCCAAAAGAAACTGACAACTGAGTCTCTATTGCCTTCAGATGTTCCGTATCAATTCAATAAGGCAAAACACGACCTTTTAAACAGGCTTCTTTTAAGCATAATTTTGGTTATTGTCATCAGTGAAGAGCAGAGAGAATTGGCTTAGCTAGGTAATAGGCCTTGGTTGGGATTCAGAGGTACTATTTCTCTTTATGGAGAGTGCTTAATAGGCATGAGGTGTCTTTACATTTTTTACTATTTATATAATTGAAGAACATTTTAGGGTTAGTTTTACTCTCTTTGGCAATTAATCTCTCGGTCTCTAGTTTGGCAATTTTTATTAGTTTTTTACATATTCTATTTTTTTCCTTATAGTTTATCAGTGCTTCCTGGCTCCCCTTCTGTTTTAGTGATTTATATGCTTTCTTTTTGTCATTTATTGCTTTCTTTACAGTTCTATTTATCCACATTGGTTTCTTATTGTTTCTTAGCCTTTTATTCCTATAAGGTATGTACCTCTCACAATTAGATGTTACAATGCTTTTAAAAATCTCCCATTTTGTGGTAGTATTTTTATTTTTGTCCCAGTTAGTTAGGCCTATGGCCTCGCTTAGTTGGCTAAATTTAGCTTTTTTGAAGTTTGGTGTTTTTGTTCCTCCCTTTAGAAACTCTCCTGTGAAGGATAATTGAAAGGTTATTACTTTATGGTCACTATTTCCCAGGTGTCCTCCAACCTGCACATCTGTTGTTCTATCAGGTTTATTGGTTAATACTAAGTCCAGTATGGCCATCCCTCTAGTGGGGTCCTGAACCAGTTGGGAAAGGTAATTGTCTTTGTCTATTGCCAAGAACCTGTTTCCTTTTTGAGATTTACAGCTTTCAGTTTCCCAGTCTATATCTGGGTAGTTAAAGTCCCCTATAAGGTCCACCTCACGCTGCTTACCATGCGGTTGATACTTTCTGCTTGGAGTTGCTAGAGCTTGGTTGTATTGGATCTCCTGTTTCTCCATACTCCTCTAAGCTAAGTACTTGTTGCCTTCACTGTTTGTTATTCGCTGGTGTGTGTGTTATTTTTAGGCATCAAGGAGACGCAAGTTCCTTCATCTTGGGAGGAACCAGCAGTCTCGTCTCCTGCTCCCTATTCTACGGCTCATCAGTTTTAGCAGGGCATTAGGTATCCGGCGGATGAGTATTTCCACCTTCAGGATCTGCTCATACTGGCAGGAGTTAGAGAGAGGCCTAGGGATTGCTAGGAGGTCACCTTAGGTCTTCCTTAGTTTTAGAGGCTTTGATTGTTGTTCTTACTTTGTTGTGTGCATTTGGTGTTTTCCCCTCCCCTATACCCGTGACATATGTACCTTAAATGTTGTTTTAAATTTACACCTTTTTAGTTATGTCATCTGTCACCAAAAGACGTGTCTATCTATCTATCTATCTATCTATCTATCTATCTATTGCTGTCTGTCCATGAATTCAATTTTATTTACTATATAAATACCACATTTGGAAGTATCAAACTAAAATGATCTGTATTGTGTGCTTATAATCCACTCCCACTTCCCCCAAAAAAATGAATTGCTTGAATATATTTCTTCAATTTGCTTGAAGCATTGTCAAGATTATTTTATTTGCATTCTAAAAGGCACAAATGCTCTGAGCTCTCCTCAACAGTGCTTCTCTTCATTAAGCAAATGTTATTTCATTGTTAGAGATCATAACTTTTCTGAAGCTGAAATGATATAATTTGACTTTCTTCTTAAATAGAGTTTCTCCAGTGCTTGATTACTTCTTTTATACTGTTATAGCTGTCTTTCTGTTTATTCTTTAAACATTAATATATTACAGTATAGTAAAATATGTTTAAAATAAAAACACACTTTTTACAGACCATAACTTTTAATATAGCTCTCATTTTAATTTTCCATTTTAACATTTCTTTCCCTTGAAAATATAACTATATTCAAAGAACATAAAGGGTCTATAAAATAAAAAATATTACTACAATGGCTTATAATATGACTGACTAAGGCTAACTACCATATTTTTGCCCTATAAGATGGACCTGCCCATAAGACACACCTAAATTTTAGAGCCGGAAAAAAACACACATACATATATATTTCTTTCATCAGACTTCAGATCAGACCACGAGTCAGACCTCAGAACAGAACAATGTTTATTAGACCTCCAATTAGGCTTTAAATCAAACCATGTTAATAAGACCCCCAGACCTTAGATCAGAGAAAAAAAAAAATCAACTTACCTCTACTAGTCCAGACGCAACTGTCACAGCTCCTGAGATCCAGTGCCCTTCCTGGTCTTCCTGCTGCTCTGTGCTGTGACCTGAAATCACATAACAAGAGGTGACAGAGTGCCAACATTCTCATGCTGTGCGCAGGTCACAGGACTCACCGACAAAGACTAGGGAGCGGTGAGTACAGAGCCTACACAGGCAGCACTGCATTCACAATTTTCCATTGATCATTAACAGTACAATACTCCAGAGAAAATGCTCAGTTCATTTTCATGTACAAGACTGTACATTTTATTTCCCCTCTCTCTAGCTTATTTTTTCACCTCCCCAACCTCTTCCAGATATATGTTACAGTGATACACAGAGCAGCGTGCGCTGGAGTGTGTATAAAGCCGGGGCTGGATATTTTTTTTGTCATTCTGTATCCCCATTTCTGCATCCATATGTCCATTCTGCAAAATATAGAACATGTCCTATTCTTGACCACAAATGCAGACCATGGACACCTTGAAGACAATGGTGCTTAAAAAAATGAATAAATAAATGCAACACAGACATCACACAGACATTATTTGTATTTTTCACAGCTGGATTTTGCTTAACACAAAATGCTTACGGTCGTGTGTATGCACCCTTAGGGTGACCATATTTCCTCTTTTTCCCAGACATGAGGAAACTTGTCCAGGCCGGATTTATAAGCTACCAAAAATGTCTGGGATTCTCAAGGGGAAGAGGAAGGGCGGATTAGGTTGGGTCGCCGCCAAGTGGACTTCCATTGTAAAGTGCTCCTTAACCACTTCATCCCCCCTAGCTTAAACACCCTTAATGACCAGGCCACTTTTTACAATTCAGCACTACATTATTTTCACCGTTTATTGCTCGGCCATACAACTTACCACCCAAATGAATTTTACCTCCTTTTCTTCTCACTAATAGAGCATTCATTTGGTGCTATTTCATTGCTGCTGACATTTTTAATTTTTTTGCTATTAATCAAAAATTACCGAAATTTTTGCAAAAAAATTACATTTTTCACTTTCAGTTTGAAAATTTGTCAAATAAAACTACATTTCTCTACAAATTTTTCTCAAAATGTATTGTTCTACATGTCTTTGATAAAAAAAATGCAATAAGTGTATATTTATTGGTTTGGGTAAAAGTTATAGCTTTTACAAACTATGGTGCAAAAAAGTGAATTTCCGCACTTTGACTTTCTGAGCACCTGTCCTGTTTCCTGACGTACTACAATGCCCAGACAGTAGAAACACCCCATAAATGACCCCATTTCGGAAAGTAGACACCCTAAGGTATTCACTGAGGGGCATAGTAAGTTCATGGAAGTTTTTATTTTTTGTCACAAGTTAGCGGAAATGTTTTTTTTTTTTCAAAAATTTCATTTTCCGCAAACTTGTGACAAAAAATAAAATCTTCCATGAACTCACTATGCCCATCAGCGAATACCTTAGGGTGTCTACTTTCCGAAATGGGGTCACTTGTGGGGTATTTTTACTGCCCTGGCATTTTAGGGGCCCCTAAAGCGTGAGAATCCAAATGCGTAAAAATGCCTTGTGAAATCCTAAAGGTACTCATTGGAATTAGGGCCCCTTTGCGCATCTTGGCTGCAAAAAAGTGGCACACATGTGGTATCGCCGTACTCAGGAGAAGTAGGGCAATGTGTTTACGCATATTTTTACATATACCCATGCTGGGTGAGAGAAATTTCACTGTAAATTGACAACTTTGTATAAATTTTTTTAAAAAGTTGTCGTTTACAGCGGTATTTATCACACAAAGTATGGGTATATATAAAAATATGCCCCAAAAGTCATTGCCCTACTTCTTCTGAGTACGGCGATACCACATGAGTGACACTTTGCAGCCAAGATGCAAAAGCCTAAAACAATGAGTACCTTTAGGATTTCACAGGGCATTTACGCATTTGGATTCCAAACTCTTCTCAGGCTTTAGGGGCCCCTAAAATGCCGGGACAATAAAAATACCCCACAAGTGACCCCATTCCGGAAAGTAGACACACTAAGGTATTCGCTGATGGGCATAGTGAATTCATGGAAGTTTTTATTTTTTGTCACAAGTTAGCGGAAATGTTTTTTTTTTTTTTTTTTTTTCGTTTTTCTTACAAAGTCTCATATTCCACTAACTTGTGACAAAAAAAAAACATTTTACATGAACTCACTATACCCCTCACAGAACACCTTGGGGTGTCTACTTTCTAAAATGGGGTCACTTGTGGGGTATTTTTACTGCCCTGGCATTTTAGGGGCCCCTAAAGCGTGAGAAGCGGTTTGGAATCCAAATGAGTAGAAAGGTCCTGTGAAATCCTAAAGGTACTCATTGGATTTAGGGCCCCTTTGCGCATTTTGGCTGCAAAAAAAGTGCCACACATGTGGTATCGCCGTGCTCGGCAGAAGTAGGGCAATGTGTTTTGGGGTGTATTTTTACATTTTTTTATACAAAGTTGTCAATTTACAGAGATATTTCTCTCACCCAGCAGAATGTGGTTTCGGATAGAGGTGTCCAATCTGTTTCAGGGTTTTGGAGGGCTTTTTGTCGTAATTTTGTAACATCTCTTTGTCTTTTTCTTCAGCCTTTTATTCGGAAAAAAACAGTCAAACTTAATGTTTGAACCAGTCTCTAGAGCAGTATTTAAGGTGCTATGTCTCCGATAACCAACAGCTGGGGGTGAAACATCTGCCTCTGGCTGAATTCACCATTAACAACCAGGTGAATTCATCTACTGGTATGTTTCCGTTTTACTGTAATCTTGGTTTTCATCCGCGATTTAGTTCGTTTTGCCCTCCTCTTCGCAAATTCCAGAGGCTGATGTAATGGCTAGAGAGGTGGGCACAGTCTGGGCCCAGGTTCGGTCGAACCTGAGAAAAGCCCAGGAGGTTCAAAAAAGTAACGCAGAAAAAAAGCGCTCTCGAGGAGTAGACTTTGAGTTGGGTGATAAAGTGTGCCTGTCCACCAAGAATTTGTCTTTGAAGGTACCCTCGAATAAGTTTGCACCACGGTTTTTTGGGCCTTATGAGATTGTAGGCATTATCAATGCTGAAGAGATGTCTTGGGTGCTGGCTAGTAAGATGCATGCTGCGAGGCTAGTGAGAAGATTTCATCTAACTCACCCGGAAAAACCCGCTCCAGTAATTATGGGTCCGGTGGCCCTTCATGGAAGAGGGGGTAATGTAACAGGGAGCCGGTGACGTGCTTCCTCCTTGCAGCGCGGCTTGCATCCCGCAGGGGAACTGAACGCCGATAATGATGAATCGGCGCTCGGCTATGTTGGGCTGTGTAATGTGTAATGTGAGTCACATGATCCTGGCCATGTCATGTGACCCACCACTTAGGGCTATTTAAACAGGCAGCCTGTTGGCCACAGGTTGCCTGTGATTGGTCTTTTGTTACCCTCACCAACGTTCTCTTGGATTGTGTATCCCGTGTGTGCTTTGACCTCAGCTCTGTTTGTGACCTCAGCCTCGCTACCTCCTTTTGTACTTGACGTGATTGTTTGGCTTCTGTCCTCCTGGCTTGACCCTTGCTTTGTGTACGGTATTTGTCTTTGTCTTTAGGCCCCTGCACTTATCTAAGAAAGGGACCGTCGCCAAGTTGTACACCATCAGTTAGGATGGGCCGTGCAAATAGGTAGGGTTAGAGGTGCGGGTGGATATCGGGGCTGCACTTATCCCTCCCTACCATGACAGCTATTCTGACATTGACCAGCAGGCTCTGCCAGAGAGGCGCAGCCTGCTGGAAATTACTCAAGGCTGGTCTGGGGCCTATATCAGACCCCAGGCAGCCTTCACACACATTGGCACCCCGCGATCGCATTTGATGGGTGCCGATGGGAGACAGAGGGAGTCCATTCCCTCTGTCAGCACTTTACATGCGTCGGGCACCATTGCCGGCGCGGGCTGTTAGAGCAGGGCCGCTGCTCTCATGTGAGAGTCCCGCTGTCCAGCCTAAGGCCCCTTAGTGACCACTGTAAAAAGGCGTATGGGTGGTCACTAAGGGGTTAATTAAAATATGGAGTCCCTTTTTCTATGCATAGATTTAGTAGCAGCCTTTAGATTTTCTCTCTTTTGCATCAGTCAGTATCTCTGCATCAGTCAGTATCTCTGCTCTCTGACATTATAAACACTCATTGAAGCTCAATCCTTATCTACTTGCAAGAATGTGGCTTAAATAAGTGTTTATGACCTTTTAGTGAATTAAAAATAAGGGTTATCATAAAAAAAAATTGGCCCCAAAGGTCTACATAGCCTTTAAATATATTTCTGTTTTTCAATGTGTGGTTTGTGGTTAAATATTTTAATAAAAAAGTTGAGATGGAATGAAACAAGAATGAAAATTATAGGGGTTTTCCAGGATTTACATATTAATGAGTTATCCTTGGGATAGGTAATCAATTTGAGATCAGCAGGGGTCCGACTACCGGGACTCCTGCCGATAAGCTGCTTGATATGTCATTAGTAGCTAATCAGTGGGTGGGGTCAGACACCCGGGACCCCCACCGATCAGCTCTTTCAGAAAGCACCAGTGTTTGCAGCATCATGGCCTTCTCCCAGCTCCCCAAGCACAGAATCATACATTGTACAGCGGCTGTACTTGGTATCGCATCTCAGCCCCATTCACTTCAATGGGGCTGAGCAGCGCCTATGTCAGGCATTCTCAAACTCCCACAATGCCCTGCTGTATGCTGATACCTGTAGGCTGTTCCGGCATGCTGGGAGTTTAAGTTTTGCAACAGCTGGAGGGCCGCAGTTTGGGGATGCCTGGCCTAGGTGATGTGACCGATGAATGTGCCATCACATAGACTAGGGAAAGCTGAGAGAAGGCTGCAGAGCTACTTCAAGTGCCACTACTTTCTCAAACAAGTGATTGGTGGGGGTCCTGAGTGTCGGATCCCCACAGAACAGATACTGATGACCTCAGAAAACCCTTATAATTTATGAATAGGAGTCTTTATCTAGAATGAAATCTATACCAACTCATAGCTGGTGTAGTTTTCAGTCATTGTTTAGGCCAGATGTCCAACTCACCTCACCCATTTAGTGAAAGTGTCAAGGGTGGCATGTAAACACTTGAATGGCAACCTCTAGTGTGTATTTTACTGTTCTGACATCCACAATGATTTATACACACTGTCACTCTTTTCACAGATTCACAGAGACAAATGTGCATATCACACCATTTGGACATCCAGAGTAGTGTGATAACAATTTTTAGAGCAGAGCCCAGTGTATATCAGATCATAAAAAAATCAACACAGCTGAGTAAAACACTGTTCGGCTGCTTTCACATCTGCATCGAAGGCTGCAGTGTTTGCCCGATCAGACCTGATCGGTCGCCCACACCTGCGTTCACCCACGCCCGCCCCGCCGCAGTGACAAATTTATTTATTTTTTGTATCACTACACAATCACTTCACAAGCGCTGCGGCGATAAAAAAATCAGTTTTGATCTTTTTTATCAATCGCAGCGGCTTCTGTACTTCGCTACACTCCCATTTGTAAGACAGGCTTGCTTTTTTTCTTGGGTAGTCTCAGGGAATACCCCCTAAATTTAGACGCCCAAATGTCAAACAAGGGGTATTCCTCTGAAGAGGCCTACAGGATTCTGACCCAGTCGGATGAGGAATGGGAACCCTCATCTGACGAATCTAGCGGGTCAGAATATGAACCTGTAGAAAGCAGTGGCAGTCTGACCCAAAGTTCGGACGAGGAGGTTGAGGTCCCTGATACCACCAGGCGTACCCGGCCCTGTGTCGCTAGACCGCAGGTAGCGCAGGATCCTTTTCAAGGGCAGCAGAGTGGGGCTGGCGCTGCCGGATTACGTGGTGAGGCATACACCAGCAGCGCAGCCCGTCCTGGACCTTCTACCAGCACTGCCGTACAACATGGTGAAGTGGCGAGCACCAGAAGGGCAGTTGAAGCTGGTACGGTGGCACGTGCAGTAATTCCCCCGTCGCAGCCACCGCGCAGACAGGCCCGTAGAGCCCCTAGAGTCCCTGAGGTGCTGGCAAATCCTGATTGGCAGCCCCCAACTTCAGCCGCACCAGTAGTTCCCCCTTTCACCGCCCAATCAGGAGTTCGGGTGGAGACAGCTCAGATAGGATCGGCGCTGGGGTTTTTTGCAGGGCTGTGGAGTCGGTAGATAAATTGTCCGACTCTGACTCCGACTCTGACTCCTCAGATTTTGAAACTTCCGACTCCGACTCCTCGACTCCGACTCCTCTGTATTTAATATGCAAATACGAAGCTGTTCCACCAAGTTCTTCTAATCTTCTCTAGCACAGAGAGGTAGTTGAGCAGAAGCTGCTGCCTTCTCCTTTGTGTGCTGATCTTCTGCTGAAGATAGAGCAGTGGGAGGATCCAGGAAGGGGCAGGGGAAGGGGCATTTATTTTAAAACATGATTTTCCTAGTAGAATCCCATAGTCATGTTTAAAATTTAAGCTAACAATCTGAGTTTACATGTTTTATAGCCTTAGCTGAATGATAGCAGTTTTTCAAATGGTTTACAGCTTCAGTCTTGAACTATTGACTATCCATTCCCTTCACTTATACAAGTGTCTCCAGTCCTTAATCAGTTATCAGTGAGAGGCTAGGATAACCATGGGTTCCCTGTAACAGCAGACCACAAGACAATGGAAAGTGTAAGTATTGCCGCTCCTTAAAGGGACACTGACAGGCTGATTTTCCAGCTAAAGATATATATACTGGTATTCATCAGAGAATTAGGAATACAACTATACTAATGTTACCCCCAGTTAAGCTGTACTTGTGTTTAAGAAACATTTTAATCTGTATGCAAATTCACTATCTTTGTGCCCAATGGGGCAGCGTCTCCTGCGGCTTTGTGCCCAGCCGCGCCCGAAGTACAGCTTCCCAGCGCTGTTCCCCTCGTTATTATTCACTGCACTGGCCTTTTTTTTCAGGCTAGCCGAACGCTGAATTCCTGCGCAGGCGCACGTGTAGAGTGCTGGCAGCAGCCTCGTCTGGCTATGCTGAGGCTGTGCCAGCTTTCTCTCTTCCTCCTCGCTACCTAGCCCTGTCTAGTGCTGCCAGTACTCTACATGTGCGCCTGCCCCCTTGGGCACAAAGGTAGAGAATTTGCATATTGATTAAAACGTTTTTAAACACAAGTAAACCTCAACTGGGGGTAACAGTCGTCTAGTTGTATTCCTAATCCTCTGATGAATACCAGCAGATATATCTTTAGCCGGTAAATCAGCCTGTCAGTGTCCCTTTAACTGCATAGTAAAGCATATGAAAAGCATGCTTCTTCACGGTCACTTAACGTCTTTGTTTAGTGTTAACGTGACGCACTGCATGCATTGGCCTTTATTCTTACAGTATAGAAGTAATTAATTATAACTTTATCTGAATTGGGACATTTAAACTTGCTTTTTTTTTATTCCAATTTTTTTTAATTCCAATTTAAATCTAGTAGGAGTCGGAGTCGGTCCATTTTTTGCCGACTCCGACTCCAGGTACCCAAAATTGCCTCCGACTCCGACTCCTCGACTCCAACTCCGACTCCACAGCCTTGGTTTTTTGAGCTGTTCTTCACTGCGGAGCTCTATGACTTAGTCGTGGCAGAAAGAAATCGGTATGCCACTCAATTTATAAACGCCAACCCGGGAAGCTTCTATGCCTAGCCTTTCCGGTGGAAACCAGTCCAAGTTTCCGAACTTAGAACTTTTCCGGGCCTTCTCCTCAACATGGGCATTACAAAAAAACATGAATTGCGGTCATATTGGTCCACAAACCCAATTCATGACATGCCCATGTACTCTGCTGCCATGTCCAGGACACGTTTTGAGACCATCCTGCGTTTCCTGCACTTTAATGACAACACCACCTCCCGTCCCAGAGGCCACCCAGCTTTTGACCGGCTCCACAAAATTCGGCCCCTCATAGACCATTTCAACCAGAAATTTGCAGATTTGTATACCCCTGCACAAAACATCTGCGTAGACGAGTCCCTAATACATTTTACCGGGCGCCTTGGCTTCAAGCAGTACATCCCAAGCAAGCGCGCCCGGTATGGGGTCAAATTGTATAAGCTCTGTGAAAAGGCCACAGGCTATACGCACAAATTTCGGATCTATGAGGGAAAAGATCAGACCCTGGAGCCGGTCGGTTTCCCTGACTACCTGGGGAGCAGTGGGAAGATAGTCTGGGACTTGGTGTCACCCTTATTCGGCAAGGGGTACCATCTTTATGTGGGCAACTTTTACACAAGTGTGGCCCTCTTCAAGCATTTGTTCCTAGAACAGATTGGCTGCTGTGGCACCACGCGACCTAGTCGCCGGGGCTTCCCCCAACGGCTCCTTACCACACGACTTGCAAGGGGGCAGAGGGCTGCATTGTGTAACGAAGAACTGCTCGCGGTGAAATGGAGAGACAAGCGTGACGTTTACATGCTCTCCTCCATTCACGCAGACACGACAGTCCAAATTAAACGGGCAACCAGTGTCGTTGAAAAGCCCCTCTCAGTCCACAACTATAACCTCCACATGGGAGGGGTGGACTTCAATGACCAGATGTTGGCCCCGTATTTGATTTCCCGACGCACCAGACGCTGGTATAAAAAGGTGTCTGTATATTTATTTCAATTGGCTGCCTATAATAGTTACGTTCTCTACAGTAAGGGTGGGAGAACAGGATCCTTCCTCAAATTTCAGGAAGAGATCATTTCGGAACTCCTGTATCCAGGAGGTTCCGTGGCCCCATCCACCAGTGTAGTTAGCCGTCTACACGAGCGGCACTTCCCCAGCGTTGTGCCTGGTACCTCAACCCAACCGCCACCCCGAAAAAGATGTCGTGTCTGTAGCAGGAGTGGAATAAGGCGTGACACCTGTTATTTCTGTCCTGACTGTCCTGACCACCCTGCCCTATGCCTAGGGGAGTGTTTCCGGAAGTACCACACTCAGGTACACTTAGGGACCTAGGGACAGCATATCACAGGTAGTTTTTACAATCAGGCTCAAGAGCCTCTCAGGATATTAGGTTTTGAGAGACCCTAACACATAGGGGACGGTGCTGCTGTGCTACTGCAGAAGTGTGAAACGGTAGAAACCTCTCCTTTCACTTGGGATAACGTGTATAGTGTACTTCTCACCATCTCTGTGTGATTTACACTTTACACATTGTCCCATGGGAAAGGAGAGGTTTCTGCTAGGAAAATAAAGAGTGATATGGTTAAAAAAAGAAAAAAAAATTAAACAGGTAGCAAGAAAAAAAAATCTTGAGTTAGTTCAGGTTTTAAAAGTTCCGTTTTTTTTTCATGTTCAGGTTTTATTCATGTTTTATAAAATTTGTAACGTTCAAGTTATGTGCCTGCTGCCTGTTTTTTCTTTTTTTTTTTCCTTAACCACCCTTTATTTTCCAGGTAGACCAACGGACCAACCGATGAAAATGCCGCAGCACTGATGTGAATTCTGAGAGAAGCATTGCGCTGCTGTCAGAAGACACGTGAAGTCGGTGTATGCGGCGCTGCAAGACGAGATTTCTCCTCTGCAGGACAGGTACGTTTGCCCAGGCATATGAGCTGAGGAGAGGTGTTGGAGTTCATATGCTTTGGCAAACACTTTGTATCAAAAAATCTGGCAAAGATGTCTTCCTCCACAACGATCGATTGACGTTTGCCAGGACATAGGAGCTGAAGTGGGTATGGATGTTTGGGCGGAGCCCCTATGTCCTGGCAACGCCAGGCCCCTCTTTTTTTTGCATATTTTTTGGCAGAGATTTTTTCATCCACATTGATCGATGCGAATGAGGAAATCTGTGCCGTTCATTTTTTCTTTCAGCCCAGAGGCTGAACGAAAAAAAAATCTCATTACCCGTATGCTTCATATAAGGAGAATAGCAGAAACTCCTAATGCTGGCCATACATGTAATGATTGCGGAGACCCTCAAATGCCAGAGCAGTACAAAAACCTCACATGTGACCCCATTTTGGAAAGAAGACACCCCAAGGTATTCGCTGAGGGGCATATTGAGTCCATGAAAGATTACATTTTTTGTCACAAGTTAGCGGAAAGGGAGACTTTGTGTGAAAAAACAAAAAAAAAATCAAATTCCGCTAATTTGTGCCCCTCACAGAATACCTTGGGGTGTCTTCTTTCTAAAATGGGGTCACATTTGGGGTATTTATACTGCCCTGGCATTTTAGGGGCCCTAAAGCGTGAGAAGAACAATGCGTAAAAATGCCATCCCAGAATCAAGCATTAACGGAACTACTTATGTAAAATAACAATGTGAACCCCCCAAAATCAGTAGTATCAGCCACAATTTCACCTCAATTACAGAATCAATGATTAATGGAATTACATCTGTAAAAAAACAATGTGAACACCCTAAAATCGGTAGTATCAGACCACAATTTCACCCCAATTACAGAATCAAGCATTAATGGAACTACTTATGTAAAATAACAATGTGAACCCCCTAAAATCAGTAGTATCATCTGCAATTTCACCTCAATTACAGAATCAATGATTAATGGAATTACATTTGTAAAAAAACAATGTGAACACCCCAAAATCGGTAGTATCAGACCGCAATTTCCCCCCAATAACAGAATCAAGGATTCATGGAATTAGTTATATATAAAAGAATGTGAACAACCTAAAATAAGTAGCATTAGAATGCTTTTTAATCCCAATTAGTGAAGCAAGGTATACTAGAATGGCTTTTCTACTAGCCAAGCGTTACACTGTTCAATTCTCCCCTCGACTTTCTCAATAATGTGAATAAAGTCTCCCTAGTATATCCCTAAACTACCTCTGTGCTGTCCCTTAACAGTTTAAAAGTAATATTTTGTAAATTAAGTATTTCCTAATCGCTGTTCCTAGCACCTTTCACATCTATTCCTGCACTAAGTACACAGTAAAATGGAGTAGACTGGGCAGGATGAGGATTTTTATAGCGCTGTGACCTCACAGGGGCTGGTTATCAGCTGATTGACTGGCTGCATCAAATTATTTCCCTTTGTAACATGTGCAGCAGCCATTTTAGAAAAAATCTGATTCATTACAATGAGTTGCCAGAAAATATGAATTTATAATAAATCAAGTTTTTCCTAAAAATAAGTTGTAGCTATTGAAAATCCAAAAGTTAGTATCTCAAAGAATTAGAACATTGTGAAAAAGTTCAATATTGTAGACTCATGGTGTCGCACTTTAATCAGCTAATTGACACAAAGCACAAAGACAATTGACAGTTATCCAGAAGACAGTCGGTGACACCCTCCACAAGTGGGGTAAGCCACAAAGGGTCATTGCTAAAGAAGCTTGCTGTTCACAGAGTGCTGTATCCAAGCATTTTTATAGGAAGTTAACTGAAAGGAAAAAGTGTGGTAGAAGAATTTGCACAAACTACAGAGATAACAGCATCCTTGAAAGGATTGTAAAGAAAAGGCCAATCAAGAATTTGGGTGAGATTCACAAGGAGTGGACTTTGGTTGGAGACAGTGCTTCAAGATACACCACACTCAGATGTATGCAGGACATAGGCTACAAATGTTGCATTATTTGTGCCAAGCCATGCATGACCCAGAGACAATGTCAGAAGATTTTTACCTGGGCTAATGAGAAAAAGGACTGGACTTTTGCTCAGTGGTCCAAAGTCCTGTTCTCAAGTAACATTTACATTTCATTTGAAAATTAAGGTCCCAGAGTCTGGAGTAGAGTGGAGAGCCACACAGTCCAAGTTGCTTAAGGTCCAGTGTGAAGTTTTCCCAGTCAGTGATGATTTTGGGAGCTGGTGTTGATCCACTGTGCTGTATTAAGTCCAAAGTCAGAGCAGATGTATACCAGGACATTTTAGAACACCAGATTTGATCCTCTGAAGATTCTACCTAATTTCAGAATTTGAACCTATGCAAGCTGTCCTGACTTTTGGCCTATTATCAGATTGTGCAAACTCTGCCTACTCTCAATTTGCTTGTCCCTGACTATGGTTTTGCTGTCTCTTGTGCCCTGTGGGTCAGAAATCGGTGAACAGAGACTACTCCAAGAGGTAGATGTTTGGCAGTTCCTCTGCAGTGGAGTCTAAATCCCTGTATAGGGGTTAAAGGGTAAAGGCCATGAGGCCGTCTTAACATTATCCTTAGGACTAGCGCTAGGTCAATTCTCTTCAGTGGCAAAGTGGATTCACATCCACTTCTGTTGCAGTTATTCTCTCCTAGAATCTACTGTTGTTTCTTTAATGCACCATAAAGGAGCATTTGAGTGCTTGCTCCTTTACTATTGTGTTTTGGAATATAGTATCCTGTTCATGACTCCTGAATATGTACTTTAGATGATGTTTTAAATTTGCACAATTTTAATTATGTCACCTAAAGACATCTATCTATCTATCTATCTATCTATCTATCTATCTCCACATGTATTTGTTAAGTTGAAATCCACTCATATTTCTGAAAATAGTCTAATGCCGCACTTCAAAAAAAAATCATCTTAGCAACAAATGGGTAGAACAGAATTTTGTATCTGGTAATTTTTTCTGAGAGCTATCTTTCATTTAATGTTCTTATCTATATTGGAGAGATGGAGTTTCAAAATGCATCAGGGTCCTCAGAATAAATAAAAACTCAAGTATATGTAAAATATCAATGCTTCATAGCCAGCATATGGAGATCAAGTTATATATGATACAATATAATTTTATCATAATACAACAAAATGTGAGTTGCAGTTAATGTGTGATAAATAGAATTCACATGTTTTTTTGTTTTTTTTAATGTAATTACAATATACATATTCACTACTATATGTTGGTGAAGTCTATCAAAGTACAAACATTTAAAAGGGTTCAAGTGTTATTTGCTTTTTCTAAACCAAACCAGTTAGTGAAATTATTTTTCAAATGTATGTTCTTCACACCTTGTACTGTAGTACATGACAATGTACTTCTGGGATTTTTTATTTAACCTGAACAGATGTTAGATATTATCAAACAAGCACAACATGTTTAAAGCAGATTCATTTCACAGCCTGTATTTCAGGTAATTGTAGACGTGTGATTACAGGTGTGTCCACCCTTACATTTATTCTTTGAGTAAGATAGATTAGTCAACATATTTCCACATTTTATTAACTTATATGTGGATAAGTAAAAGCAAAGGGCAACACACCAGGTCCATCGTAATCAGTATTTATAATTAAAGTTTAACCCTCAAACACTAACTTTTATTCTGTAAAGGAACAAACACTAAAGATAGAATATACTACATATATATTGCCCCCCCCCCTCACCTTACTGCTGGCTGTAGACACCTTTGGGAGCATTTTTTTTACAAATCTGCATACTACCCATTTTGGGATACAAAGATTTTTGAATTGGTATTAACATTTGTCTGTCCTTTTCTCTATACAAAAACATTGTTTCTATTTTGGGTGAAGTTGTTCCTAGCAATTTTATAAAGTGACAATGGTTTACAATAGCTCAGCTTAATGACAAATATGCAGAGAAACAATGACAATGATATACAGTACAAAGAGTATGAAACATTGTGTCACTGAGAGAGTGTCTGAAAAATTATTAAACATGAATCATCCATGGGTACCTACTCAGAAGTAATTAGTGAAATGTAATTAGCATCTAATTATACTTTATGATAAATGAATATGCTTTGAATAATTTCTATTATCCTAAGACAACAGAAGACCTGTGGTAATTGGTGGGTACAGCTAAACAATGCAGCATCTTTTGTTAATTTGTAATTAGATTGGATTTATGCATACCGAATTCTCTTTGAAAGAGAACATTTGTTTGTTTTGGTTGCAAGAAACAAGATACTATGGAAGAAAATCAAAGAACCCTATTACCCATCATAACACCATATCTGCATACTTGTGTTTGTTAGAAAAACAGAATCAGAGGTGTGCTAAAGCTTGTTTTACAGAAGGACTGGCAGAGGGGACATTTATCCAGCACATTTACTGAAGGTACTTTATTATTGGTTTTCTCATTTCGTTTAGGCTGTGACTGTGTAATGGAGGTGATACTATTATAGTAACACTAATTAGTGAACATATATTTTGGGAATGTAATCATTAAAATACTGTTGTGCCAATTATTCTAAATAAAGGTATGACATCAACATTTTGCCTTCTGTTTATGCAGTTTTCTAGGCAGCTTTAACCTTAAAAGTACATAGATGAAGATTGTATTGTTCACAGATGTTAGCAACACACATACTTTTATATTTACTGCTTACCTATTCTGAGGTTGTGTACAGAGACTACCCTCATTCACAAAATTATAATACACCAGACCTGGGGGTATTAGAGTTGTAAAAATGTTGTATTATAATGTTGTGTATAGGGATGAGCAGACCCGTGGATGTTCGGGTTTGCTGATTTCGGCCGAACTTCAGGACAAATTCTGGTTCGGGACCCAAACTTAACCCGAACTTGAACCCAGAAACCAATTGGGACCTGAAACTTTGTGCACTAAAATAGCTGTAAAATAGACGTAGTAAGTGCTAGAGGGCTGCAAAAGGAGGCAAAATGGGGGAAGATCAGGACAATTGCCCTGCAAACAAATGTGGATAGGGAAATGACTCAAAATAACATAGCGTAGAAAAAAAAAAATAATAATAATAATCTTGATCTAGGAGGAGGAGGTCAAAGTGGAGTAGGAGGATGCGGAGGCGGTGGACGTGTAAATTTCATCAAATAATATACTTATCAGAAAGACAGTGGTGGCACAGGGCAAATAAAAACCCACAGAGGGGGAACCCTCACGCGTATCGCTAGAACATATACTAGTTTCCTCAGAGGTCCATGTGTGTATGCACGTTTGTGTTACAACAATATATAGCCGGTAAAATTAGTCATTAATCAAATACAGCTGTGATCAGGTACATGGCAAAATACAAAGGAGGGGGGGAGGGGGGAAAGGGGGGATAGAATAGATGATACCCGTTTTCTCCCCGGTGCATGATTCGTGTGCATGTGATGGCGCTGATGTAGACCGGTGTGTAAGAAAGACACATGCGCATGCGCAAACAGGCGCCCAGACGGAAGTGGATGCCGCAATGCGCTCCACAGAACGGAGATGCACCATGTCCTACCCAACGCTGACAGGCGCATGCACAAACATGTGCGCAAAATAGCATCCAGGCGGAAGTGGGAGCCACGATGCGCTCCAAAGACCAGAAACGCACCGCAGCCTCCCATATGCCTAAAGGCACCTGCGCAGAAAAACATCCCTGATTGGAAAAATCGAAGCACCATGAGAAATATAGGTTCCGGGATTTATTTATTTTTTCACCCTTTTGCACTTTTTGGCACTTAGCACTTTTTATATTTTCTCACATATAATCACATTTTTCTTGCCTAGTCTCTTGTGTACCTTCCCCTACATACCAGATGCCCTACCAACGGACACTGTTATTACAGCATATTATATTATATTGTATTGTCTGCCTCTCCCTCTCATTCATTATGTTTTATTATCTGTGCTATGTCTCCTTTTCTCTCTTCTCTCCTTGCGCTCACTGGCCCGCTTCATCCCTTTTTCCCCGGTGCATGATCCAACATCCCTTTTATTTATTTTTGATTGGTTTGTTCAAGCCATGATCATTTTGTGTTTATTGTGCTCGAATATGTTGTATCCCTCCTAAGACTATAAATAAGGACATAGGTGACTAATTGACAATAGACAAATGACAATAATACACACAAAATAAAAGATAATAATAATAAAAAAAATCTAAAATAATAATTAAAATAACAAAACAATAATAATATAAATATAATAAAAATACAATTATATATTTTATGATTTTTTAGGAGATACAGGGATAAGGATAGAAATGTAAAGAACTTGTCCCCCGTTTGGGTTTTTGGATAAAATTATGATAGCGTGAATTTCCCCATGTATGCATCTATATTTAGAGTGTCTGTGGCTATGTATGTATTTTTATCTATTTATTCACTTAATCGTGTATCTACTTATTCATTCAATTTTGTATTGTTTACGTAGATCACATGTCATGTATGGAATTACCTTTTTATTTATTTAATCTAATTATGCACCTTATCTATATATATATATATATATATATATACACCAATCGGATCTTATGCACTATATTATTTATATTATTCATACATGATGCCAATTTCATGTTACTCTGCATCCCTTGCCTGTATTTATTGATACTAGGCTATATCCGATTACCAGAACCTACATTTCTCATGGGCTTCGATTTTTCCAGTCAGGGATGTTTTTCTGCGCAGGCGCCTTTAGGCATATGGGAGGCCGCAGTGCGTTTCCGGTCTTTGGAGCGCATCGCGGCTCCCACTTCTGCCTGGAAGCCATTTTGCGCATATGTTTGCTCATGCGCCTGTCAACGCTGGGGAGGACGTGGTGCGTCTCTGTTCTGTGGAGCGCATCGCGGCGTCCACTTCCGTCTGGGAGCCATTTTGCGAATGCGCATGTGTCTTTCTTACGCGCCGGTCTACATCGGCGTCATCACATGCGCACGGATCATGCACCGTGAAGAAAACAGGTATCATCTATTCTATCCCCCCTTCTATCCCCCCTTTCCCCCGTCCCCCTTTTGCCATGTACCTGATCACAGCTGTATTTGATTAATGACTAATTTAACCGGCTATATATTATTATAACACAAACATGCATACACACATGGACCTCTGAGGAAGCTAGTATATGTTCTAGCGATACGCGTGAGGGGTCTGTAGGTTTTTATTCACCTTGTTCCACCACTGTCTTTCTGATAAGTAGATTATTTGATGAAATTTACATTTGTATGTTTCTCATACCTATTATTATTCATTGCCAGGCGGTGGTACTGGCTGCATTTTGCACATTATGCAACCCCGCTGGAGGGATGTTTTTCCATGTATTGTTGTTTTTAATTAGTGTGTGTTTCAATAAATTACTTTATCTTTAGAGGTGCGGCCTGTCTGTGGTATTTCTTTTTCTTTGGTTGCATTCAAAAATGGGTATATGTCACCCACAGACTTAACAGCCAGATTTATTATTATACTTCTGTGTCACGGGTGCAAAGCTGGTCTATTGCACCCACAAAAAAACAAATCACCCAAAAAACAAATAGCCAGATTCCTAAAACTCTCCCTTGCTTCAGCTGCTCAGGACTAGACTGGTAATCTGCCCTGTGAAGCAAGGGGAACAGATCACCTATGCGGCTAGCAATTGGCTTCAGCTGTCACTTGCCCCCACCCCTTCAACAGGATGTGATTTTCAGTGAAGCAGAGCAGATAAAGAGTTGGCCGTGGAGCAATGGAGCTTGAACCCAGGGGTGTGGACTAGGTAAGTATTATCACCACCTTAGTTTGGCCAGTCTAAGAGGTCTGTTATAGTCTTGAAAACCCCCTTTAAAAACTAATTTAATGTTATGTATCCTTGCTAACCATCATAAGGAACCTCAACATACTATGTGAGCAAATCCATCTTCAGCATTCTGCGAAAAGATGAAAAGTTCAGATTATTAGTCTACCTCTGCTCTCTTTGTCCCAGTCACTGGCTCTCTATGTGTGACTAACCTATTTTAATAAGAGGTTAACTATGTTTTATGCTGAGTCTCTTTCCTGTACTTAGAACCCCTGCCTATATCATTTTCTGACAGAACACTCCTCTCACCATCTTCCCAACACTAACCTGAAACTCACTTGGAAAATAGAGGAATTGGGCTGCACCAATCAGGCCTGACAGTGCAATGCTGTATGCTTTGGTTGAGCACTAACTGTTCACTTCAGAAATTTTCTCTAACACCCCAGTGCTTACTAACTAATCAGGTACAGGACTAGGAAGATATAGAACAGTGCTACAGCAAGCAGTACACACCAAATTAGCACCGGGTATCCATTTTTATTATAGGGTTGGCTATAATTTACTTCTGAGTAACACCGAACCATTGAATGCACAACACCATAAAGTACAAAGAATATAACTTTATTTGATTAGAAAATATACAAAAATAGTAAAAGATACCATAAGGCTAGCAATAGCACCAATGTAACACAAACAAGCAAGAAAATAGGAGAGGACCGCAGGGTCAGCACATGAAGGGTACACACAAAAAGTGCATAATAACAAGCAACCAACACTTCACGGCTTATTGTAATCAATACTAGCCCCAGGACAAAACGTCCTCTATTAAGGCAGAACAAAAGCTAAAGAGCGATGCAAAGTAGTAAAGTATACCCTCCACAAATGTGTTGATCCTGCGGTCACCTCCTCCCAATGCCATTTCGCCCAAACTGGCTTCTTCTGGGGATGAGTCTAACTGTTAACATCCCTCCTTAAATAAGGCTTCAAATCATGCTAAAATCAATCACAGGGGGGAGTATGGGTCCATATAACAAACAAACCAGCCGATGGGAAAGTCATCATCTGTTGTCGCATCGCAGACCTATGGTGACGTCACGTCCATGTGACCGCCAATGCGATCACCTGACCAATGACGCCCGAGTCACATGACCGCAAAGCCGGAAGTAATGAGCAGAGCGTCATACAATGGCGCCCAAATCATACAATGGCGTCCGAGTCACATGACCGCAAGGCCGGAAGTAATGAACAGAGCGTCATACAGTTCAATATTATGGATAAAAAAAGCAATATATAAAAAGTACATAACATATATTTTTTTTGTATAAGACCAACTTAATTACATCATGTTGAAGAAATTCATATGCTATTTTACTCGTGATTCTGTTTTATCTATTCAAGCTAAACAATTCAATAAAGTGCATAAATACCCGAAAGGAAACGGTAAAAGAGAAAAAAAGCAGTGCTAATTGTGAATAGGGTGATAAAGGGTGCATGAAGAAAGAGAGAGAAAAGCAGATAATATATGCTATAAATACCAAAATTCTGCAGTTCATAGTATAGGAATCATAAAGATATATATAAAAAATTCATACATTTCATACAATATATACATAAGTGAAAACCTATAAATTTCATATAATATATACATAAGTGCAGACCCACACTGTTAAAAGTAGTACAACGCAAGTAACTAACATCAAATTACAATAATATAAACCCAATATTGTGATAAGCCAATTATTCATAATTAATGTATGACTAGTGTTGAGCGAACAGTTCGAAAATCGTTCGGATCCGTACCGAATTTTGGGGTGTCCGTGACACAAACCCGAACCCGGACATTTTCAAAAAAGTTCGGGTTCGGGTCCGGTGTTTGTCGATTACTTCCCGCTTTCTGAAGGGCTGCACAGCAGCCAATCAGCTAGCGTTTTACTTCTTGCCCTAAGAGCCCATCACAGCCATGCCTACTAATGGCATGGCTGTGATTGGCCAAGTGCAGCATGTGACCCAGCCTCTATTTAAGCTGGAGTCACGTAGCGCCGCATGTCACACTGCTCTGACTAGTGTAGGGAGAGGATGCAGCTTCTGTGAGGGCGAGACAGGCAGGGATAAAGAAGTGATTGAATGATCTACCTTTCTACACCTGTGCATCAGAACAACTCAGCTGAGCTGTTCACTGAAAGTCACTATTTTGTTGAGACTGGCCAGAGCGATTTTTACTGGCACATGTAACTGGGCTGACCGGCGGTGGCCATTTTGGGACTTGTGGTGCGCCAGCACAAGCTGCCACAGAGTCTAAACCAAAGCTCCAAAGAAGTGAAAAATCTACACCTGTGAATCAGAACAACAGCGATTCAGCTGCTCAGTCAAAGTCTATTTTATTTCTCGCTGGGCAGACCGTTTTCTGGCACATGTTACTGGGCTAATAGGCGGCGGCCATTTTGGGACTTGTGGTGCTACAGCAAAAGCTGCCACAACGTCCATTAATCTCATGTATTAGTCGATTTTTTCATAGATATACCGTACTACATCAGGGGTTTGGCTGTGCTTGTGTCACCCATACTAACTGCAAAGATATTTAATATATCAGTGGTGAAACTGAAAGTAACCCACTTGGATAGCAAATCCCATGAATGTGCTGTTCCAGCTAGGCTAGCCAGTGCCACTACAGCCAAGTCCAATACTGTCAGCCAGAAATATTTTTTTTTTTTATGTGCCAGAAATATAAATTAGAAAAAGCTTTCACCGTAATAATAAAATTATTCTGGTGTTAGACCAGAAGAAGCACTCCTGTTGTAATTAATACTGTAAAAAGGCTTAGGCAATATTTCTCCCAGTGTGGGAAATTTATCTAGCAAAACTAGCATTTTAAAAATTCCGGTGTTCTGAAATACCAGCAGTCCTCTTGTAATTAATACCGCAAAAAGGCATTATCTCGTCCAGTGTTGTAATTTTGGTGAAAAAAAGGCCAATTTAATCAATCTGGTATTAGTTAGACCAGAAACAGTAGGCCTCACGTTTTTACTCCTGTAAAAAGGAATTAATACCACAAAAAGGCATTACATTGTCCAGTGTTGTAATTTTGGTGAAAAAAGGCCAATTTAATCAATCTGGTGTTAGTTAGACCAGAAACAGTAGGCCTCACGTTTTTACTCCTGTAAAAAGGAATTATATCTCCCCGTGTGGGAATCTATGTACCAAAACTAGCATATTAAAAATTCTGGTGTCCAATTTGCAGCAGTTTTCTTGTAATTAATACCGGAAAAAGGAATTATATCTTCCAGTGTGGGAATTTATGTACACAAACTAGCATTTTAAAAATTCTGGTGTCCAATTAGCAGCAGTCTTCTTGTAATTAATACCGCAAAAGGCATTACATTGTCCAGTGTTGTAATTTTGGTGAAAAAAAGGCCAATTTAATCAATCTGGTGTTAGTTAGACCAGAAACAGTAGGCCTCACGTTTTTACTCCTGTAAAAGGAATTATATCTCCCGTGTGGGAATCTATGTACCAAAACTAGCATATTAAAAATTCTGGTGTCCAATTTGCAGCAGTTTTCTTGTAATTAATACCGGAAAAGGAATTATATCTTCCAGTGTGGGAATTTATGTACACAAACTAGCATTTAAAAATTCTGGTGTCCAATTAGCAGCAGTCTTCTTGTAATTAATACCTCAAAAAGGCATTACATTGTCCAGTGTTGTAATTTTGGTGAAAAAAGGCCAATTTAATCAATCTGGTGTTAGTTAGACCAGAAACAGTAGGCCTCACGTTTTTACTCCTGTAAAAGGAATTAATACCGCAAAAGGCATTACATTGTCCAGTGTTGTAATTTTGGTGAAAAAAGGCCAATTTAATCAATCTGGTGTTAGTTAGACCAGAAACAGTAGGCCTCACGTTTTACTCCTGTAAAAGGAATTAATACCGCAAAAAGGCATTACATTGTCCAGTGTTGTAATTTTGGTGAAAAAAGGCCAATTTAATCAATCTGGTGTTAGTTAGACCAGAAACAGTAGGCCTCACGTTTTACTCCTGTAAAATGGAATTATATCTCCCCGTGTGGGATTCTATGTACCAAAACTAGCATATTAAAAATTCTGGTGTCCAATTTGCAGCAGTTTTCTTGTAATTAATACCGGAAAAAGGAATTATATCTTCCAGTGTGGGAATTTTGGGGCTAAAAATAATATATTTTATTGTGGTGCGAGTTGAATCGCAACAATGAGGAAACATTCTATTAAGGGACGAGGACGCGGTCGTGGTGGTGTCTGTGGAGCCTCTGTTGCTGGCAGAGGACGTGGCCGTTCGGCCTCAGGCGCACAAAGTAGCGAACCAACTCCCTCAAGTAGCCGGCAGAATTTACAGCGATATTTGGTGGGGCCCAATGCCGTTATGAGGATGGTAAGGCCTGAGCAGGTACAGGCATTAGTCGATTGGGTGGCCGACAGTGCTTCCAGCACGTTCACCACATTGTCTTCCGCCCAGTCTTCTGCGGAAAGCGCACAGGTGGCACCTGAAAACCAAGCCCATCAGTCTGTCACATCACCCCCATGCATATCAGGGAAACTGGCTGAGCCTCAAGTTATGCAGCAGTCTCTTATTCTGTTTGAAGACTCTGCTCCCACGGTTTTCCAGGGGCGTCCACCTAGCCATTTCCCAGCGCTGGAAGACATTCCATGCACTGACGCACAACCACTTATGTATCCAGGTGATGAGGACATGGGAATATCACCACAGCAGAGTGACCGAGTCTCTGATGATGACAAAACACTGGTGCCCACTGCCGCGTCTTATTGCAGTGTGCAGACTGAACAGGAGGAGGTCAGGGAGGAAGACTGGGTGGAAGACGATGCAGAGGACGATGAGGTCTTAGACCCCACATGGACTGAAGGTCGTGCCGCTGACTTAAATAGTTCAGAGGAAGAGGCAGTGGTGAGACCGAGACAACAGCGAAGCCAAAGAGGGAGCAGGGGGCAAAAGCAGAACAGCCGCCGTCCAGAGAGTTCGCCTGCTATTGGCCAGCGCCAACAGGGACCCAGCACCCCAAAGGCATCTTCAAGGAGTTCCCTGGCATGGCACTTCTTCAAACAATGTGCTGACGACAAGACCAGAGTGGTTTGCACGCTGTGCCATCAGACCCTGAGGCGAGGCATTAACGTTCTTAACCTGAGCACCACCTGCATGATCAGGCATCTACATACAAAGCATGAACTGCAGTAGAGTACACACCTTAAAAACAAGGAACCCGCTCAGGCTCCCCCTGCTCCCTCTACCGCTGCTGCCTCGGCTTCCGCCTCGAGAGGAATGTTGCCACCTGCCGAGCAGCAAACAGAGGATGTGCCACCGACACCACCACCGCCACCGTCACCTAGCGTCTCCACTATTTCACACAGCAGCGTTCAGCTCTCCATCTCTCAAACCTTTGAGAGAAAGCGCAAATTCCCACCTAGTCACCCTCGAGCCCTTGGCCTGAATGCCAGCATTTCTAAACTACTGGCCTTTGAAATGCTGTCATTCCGGCTGGTGGACACAGACAGCTTCAAACAGCTGATGGCCATGGCTGTCCCCAGTATGTGGTTCCCAGCCGCCACTACTTCTCCAAGACAGCCGTGCCTTCCCTGCACATGCAAGTGTCCGATAAAATCAAGTGTGCACTGCGCAACGCCATTTGTGGCAAGGTCCACCTAACCACAGATACGTGGACCAGTAAGCATGGCCAGGGACGCTATATCTCCCTAACTGCACACTGGGTAAATATAGTGGCGGCTGGGCCCCAGGCGGAGAGTTCCTTAGCGCACGTCCTTCCGCCGCCAAGGATCACAGGGCATCATTCTTTGCCTCCTGTAGCCTCCTCCTCCTACTCGGCTTCCTCCTCCTCCTCTGCTTCCACCAGCTCATCCAGTCAGCCACACACCTTCACCACCAACTTCAGCACAGCCCGGGGTAAACGTCAGCAGGCCGTTCTGAAACTCATATGTTTGGGGGACAGGCCCCACACCGCGCAGGAGTTGTGGCGGGGTATTGAACAACAGACCGACCAGTGGTTGCTGCCGGTGGGCCTCAAGCCCGGCCTGGTGGTGTGCGATAATGGGCAAAATCTCGTGGCAGCTCTGGGACTAGCCGGTTTGACGCACATCCCTTGCCTGGCGCATGTGCTGAATTTGGTGGTGCAAAAGTTCATTCACAACTACCCAGACATGTCAGAGCTGCTGCATAAAGTGCGGGCCGTCTGTGCGCACTTCCGGCGTTCACATCCTGCCGCTGCTCGCCTGTCAGCGCTACAGCGGAACTTCGGCCTTCCCGCTCACCGCCTAATATGCGACGTGCCCACCCGGTGGAACTCCAGCTTGCACATGCTGGAGAGACTGTGCGAGCAGCAGCAGGCCATAGTGGAGTTTCAGCTGCAGCACGCACGGGTCAGTCACACTGCGGAACAGCACCACTTCACCACCAATGATTGGGCCTCCATGCGAGACCTGTGTGCCCTGTTGCGCTGTTTAGAGTACGCCACCAACATGGCCAGTGGCGATGCCACTGTTATCAGCGTGACGATACCAATTCTATGTGTCCTAGAGAAAACGCTTAGGGCGATGATGGAAGAGGAGGTGGGCCAGGGCCAGGAGGAGGAGGAGGAGGAGGAGGATGACGGGTCTTTTTTAGCACTTTCAGGCCAGTCTGTTAGAAGTGGCTCAGAGGGAGGTTTTTCGCAACAGCAGAGGGCAGGTACAAATGTGGCCAGCCAGGGACCACTACTGGAGGACGAGGAGGATGAGGAGGAGGTGGAGGAGGATGAGGATGAAGCAGGTTCACAGCGGGGTGGCACCCAGCACAGCGCAGGCACATCCCTGGTGCGTGGCTGGGGGGATACAGAGGATGATGACGATACGCTTCCCACAGAGGACAGCTTGTCCTTACCTCTGGGGAGCCTGGCACAGATTAGCGATTACATGCTGCAGTGCCTGCGCAATGACAGCAGAGTTGCCCACATTTTAACGTGTGCTGACTACTGGGTGGCCACCCTGCTGGATCCACGGTACAAAGACAATGTGCCCACTTTACTTCCTGCACTGAAGCGTGATAGGAAGATGCGCGAGTACAAGCGCACACTGGTAGACGCGCTCCTGAGAGCATTCCCAACTGTCACAGGGGAACAGGTGGAAGGCCAAGGCCAAGGCAGAGGAGGAGCTAGAGGTCGCCCACGCAGCAGTGTCACGGCCAGCTCCTCTGAGGGCAGGGTTAGCATGGCAGAAATGTGGAAAAGTTTTGTCTCCACGCCACAGCTAACTGCCCCACCACCTGATACGGAACGTGTTAGCAGGAGGCAACATTTCACTAACATGGTTGAACAGTACGTCTGCACACAACTCCACGTACTGACGGATGGTTCGGCCCCATTTAACTTCTGGGTTTCCAAATTGTCCACGTGGCCAGAATTAGCATGTTATGCCTTGGAGGTGCTGGCCTGCCCGGCGGCCAGTGTTTTATCTGAACGTGTATTCAGCACGGCAGGGGGCGTCATTACTGACAAACGCAGCCGCCTGTCCGCAGCCAACGTGGACAAGCTGACGTTTATAAAAATGAACCAGGCATGGATCCCACAAGACCTGACCCTCCCTTGTGCAGAGTAGTCCTTAATAACTGCCTTGAACCATGTTGTCTTGTACTCCTTGCCACTTCTTCATTGAAAAATCAATTTTTGAAATTAAGTAGGATCTTGGTGTGCAACCCAGAGTTGAATGAACCTTCCTTCTGTCTGGGTGCCAGGGCCAAAGTACATGAAAGTGTCCTTCTCCTGTGCTGGGTGATATGAATGTTATACTTGTGCTGTCTGACATGTCTCCTTTGTGTGGGTGCAGGGGGCCAAAGTCACTGAAAGCGGCCTTCTCCTGTGCTGGCTGATATAAATGCCTGAATCTGTGCTGTGGGACCTCTCTCCTCTTTCTGGGTGCAGGGGTCAAAGAAACAAAAGGTGGCCTACTCCTGTGGTGGTTGACATGATGCCTGATTCTCTGCTGTGGGACCTCTCTCCTCCGTGTGGCTGCAGGGGTCAAAGTCTCTAAAAGTGCCCTTCTCCTGTGGTGGTTGATGTAAAACTGATGCTTGTGCTCTCTGACCTGTTTCCTCTGTGTCAGTGCTAAAGCCTAAGTCACTGAAAGTGGCCTTCTCCTGTGCTGGCTGATATAAATGCCTGAATCTCTAATGTGGGACCTCTCTCCTCCGTGTGGCTGCAGGGGTCAAAGTCTCTAAAAGTGCCCTTCTCCTGTGGTGGTTGATGTAAAACTGATGCTTGTGCTATCTGACCAGTCTCCTCTGTGTCGGTGCTAAGGCCTAAGTAACTAAATGGTGGCCTTCTCCTGAGGTGGTTGATATGATGCCTGATTATGTGCTGTGGGACCTCTCTCCTCTTTCTGGGTGCAGGGGTCAAATTAACTAAAGGTGGCCTACTCTTGTGGTGGGTGATCTGTAAAACTGATGCTTGTGCTATCTGACCTGTCTCCTCTGTATCGTTGCTAAGGCCTAACTCACTGAAAGTGGCCTTGTCATGTGCTGGGTGATATAAATGTGATACAAGTGCCATCTGACATGGTTGAAGCTATCAAATTAACTAAAGGTGGCCAACTCCTGTAGTGGGTGATCAGTAAAACTGATGCTTGTGCTATCTGACCTGTCTCCTCTGTCTCGTTACTAAGGCCTAACTCACTGAAAGTGGCCTTGTCATGTGCTGGGTGATATAAATGGTATACTTGTGCCATCTGACATGGTTGCCGGGGTCCCATTAAATGATGGCCTACTCCTGTGGTGGGTGATCTAAATGCCTGATTCTCTGCTGTGAAACCTCTCTCCTCCGTCTGGGTGCAGGGGTCAAAGTCTCTCAAAGTCGCCTTCTCCTGTGCTGGGTGATGTAAAACTGATGCTTGTACCATCTGACATGGTTGCCGGGGTCCCATTAAATGGTGGCCTACTCCTGTGGTGGGTGATCTAAATGCCTGATTCTCTGCTGTGAAACCTCTCTCCTCCGTCTGGGTGCAGGGGTCAAAGTCTCTCAAAGTGGCCTTCTCCTGTGCTGGGTGATGTAAAACTGATGCTTGTACCATCTGACATGGTTGCCGGGGTCCCATTAAATGATGGCCTACTCCTGTGGTGGGTGATCTAAATGCCTGATTCTCTGCTGTGAAAACCTCTCTCCTCCGTCTGGGTGCAGGGGTCAAAGTCTCTAAAAGTGGCCTTCTCTTGTGCTGGCACTGCTGGGTGATGTAAAACTGATGCTTGTACCAGCTGACATGGGTGCTGGGGTCAAATTAACTAAATGGTGGCCTACTCCTGTGGTGGGTGATATGATGCCTGAATATGTGCTGTGGGGCCTCTCTCCTCTTTCTGGGTGCAGGGGTCAAAGTAACTAAAAGTGGCCTTCTCCTGTGCTGGATGGTATAAATGTAATGCTTGTGCTATCTGACATGTCTCCTCTGTCTGGGTGCTAAGGCCTAAGTCACTGAAAGTGGCCTTCTCCTGTGGTGGTTGATATGATGCCAGATTCTCTGCTATGGGACCTCTCTCCTTTGTCTGGATGCTGGGATCGAAATAATAGTAAGCGACCTTCTCCAATGGTGGGTGATTTGAAGCCTGATTCTGTGCTATGGGACCTAACTCCAATTAATATTGGTTAATTTTATTTTATTTTATGTTAAGTCATCATTTCCCTATCTACATTTGTTTGCAGGGGATTTACCTACATTTTGCTGCCTTTTGCAGCCCTCTAGCCCTTTCCGGGAGTCTTTTACAGCCTTTTTAGTGCCCAAAAGTTCGGGTCCCCATTGACTTCTATGGGGTTCGGGTTCGGGATGAAGTTCGGGTTGAGTTCGGATCACGAACCCGGACATTTTCCGGAAGTTCGGCCGAACCTCTCGAACCCGAACATCCATGTGTTAGCTCATTTCTATGTATGACTTGTTCCAAATGTTCAGCCAGCTGAGCCGCCAAATATCGATGACGTCATATCCCAAATACTTCTAATAGACCGCTCTTATCCATAATCCCACCATCATAGTTAATGTATCTAAAAGCATATAAACAAAGACAATTAGGAATAAGATAATAAAAAACAAACACAGGATGGTCAGCGGATATCAGGGATTAAATAACCCAGCAGACCCTCAATAAAAGGATACAACTATAAATAAGGTGAAAATAACATTTCCTCATTCAATCCAAACGGAGTTAAGCTCCCCAATTCATAAATCCACCTTACCTCCTTTTGTGCCAATAACTTCTTCCAAATGCCTCCTCTTGAAGTAATCAGGACCCGATCAATGCCCCTCACACGCAGTTTCGTACTGTCAATGTCATGTTCTTCTTTGAAGTGCCTAGGTATAGGTTTGAGAATAATTAAATCCCTCCCCTCCTTGGCTGCCTCAATCCCCCTAACATGCTCACGTACACGCTTTTTGAAAGCCCTAGAGGTCATGCCCACGTAAATTCATGGGCACGGACAAGATGCCATGTAGATCACTCCCAGCGTATCACACGTGATGTTATACGTGATCTTATATTGTTTCTCCTCCTTAGTGGGGTTACTGAAATGTGTCGCTCTGTCAAAATTAGGACAGGCAACATATTTCCCACACGGTGAGCACCCCCATTTGGGACCTTTGGATCCAAAGATTTTTGAAGGGTGCTGACTTGAATGGTAGCTCTTAACCAGAATATCTTTTATATTCTTAGATCTCCTATAGGTGATTGTTGGAGAGATGGGAAGGATCCTGCTCAAGGCAGGATCAAGGCATAGGACGTCCCAATACTTGACCAACGCGCATCTCCCTTCACGCCACTGTGGATTGTAAGTAGAGATAAATCGTACATTATTTTCCACATCTTTGGATTTCTGTCAGTACTGTGATAGCTCATCACTCTTTGCTTTTCTGGCTTTGTTTAAACCCAGTTGGATATCTCTATCCGTATATCCCCTTTCTCGAAATCTGTGCTGGAGGTCATCAGATTAGGACCTAAAAGCCTCGTCCGTTGAGCATATCCTTTTGGCCCGTAGAAATTTGGCAGTAGGATATATTGTGGATTAGCATGTAACACGGTGTTGGTAGAAGTTTCCTTTCGAAACAGGTCCGTAGAGACTCTGCCCATATCATCAACTATTATATTCACATCGAGGAAGTCCAGATTCGTTTTTGCAATCCTATGGGTCAATTTAATATTGAAATTATTATGGTTCAGCTCACCCACAAGTTGTTCAAAGTCAGACTGTGGGCCCCCGCAAATTATGAAAATATCATCAATATAGTGGGACCACATTTGAATGCCTCCTATGTTACCAATTGTATCTGACAAGAACACTTCCCTCTCCCACAGCCCCAGGGAAAGGTTGGCGAAGGACAGCGCACAGGCCGCCCCCATCCCTGAACATAAAGAAATTGTGGGTGAGCACAAATTCCAGAAGTTTAATTATGAACTCACCTCTTTCTTCCTCCATATCCGACATCATGAAGAAGAACTTAACCGCTTCTATACCATCCTTGTGACGGATACTTGTATATAGTGACTCTACGTCACATGACGCTAGCCACATATCCGACTCTAGGTTCAGGTCATTCAATCGACGTAGCAAATCCGTGGTATCCTTCAAATGTGAAGGCCGTTGTTCCACAAAACTGTAATACAAAATCCACAAATTTGCAAGCAGGCTCACACAGATTTCCAACTCCCGACACAATTGGGCGTCCCGGAGAACATACCGCATTCTTGTGAATCTTCGGGAGTATATATAAACACGCCACCTTGGGATGTTCAGGAATAAGACTTTTTGCTTTGTTTTCAGTAATCACTCCCCTTTCCTGCGCACGGGCCACTATTGCTGTCAACTCATGTTTAAATTGTTCACTGGGGTTATAGGTCAAACGTTTATAACATGTAGAATCCCTCAACTGTCTGTATACCTCCTTCTCATATATATTCATCGGCCACACAACCACATTTCCACCGTTATCTGCGGGCTTAAATATCACATCTTCCATGCTCCGCAATTCCATAATAGCCTTCCTCTGTACATATGTAAGTTTAGTCTCCCCTCTCCGGTTTAATTTTCTCAAATTCTTTTGTCACTAATTGTACAAAGGTATGGATGTTGGGGTACATAGTGATTGGCGGAAAACGAGTAGATTTAGGAAGTAATGATTTGGGGAACCTACCTTGTTTGGCATCATCATTATTCTCCTGTTCATACAACAAATCTGTCAAAACCAGCAAGGCCTCTTTTTCTTGAGGAGTCTCAAGAGGTGTGTCGGAAGGTGTGTCTGGCGTAGTCCTATGGTACAATTTCTTAAAAACCAACTTCCTGGCAAACAAATGCAAGTCCTTTATTGCTGTAAAACAGTCAAGGAAAAAGTTATTGGCACAAAAGGAGGTAAGGTGGATTTATGAATTGGGTAGCTTAACTCCGTTTGGATTGAATGAGGAGATGTTATTTTCACCTTATTTATAGTTGTATCCTTTTATTGAGGGTCTGCTGGGTTATTTAACCCCTGATATCCGCTGACCATCCTGTGTTTGTTTATTTTTATTTTATCCCTAATTGTCAATGTTTATATGCTTTTAGATACCTTAACTATGATTTTGGGATTATGGATGAGAACGGTCCATTAGAAGTATTTGGGATATGACATCATCGATATTTGACGGCTAAGCTGGCTGAACATTTGGAACAAGTCATATATTAATTATGAATAATTGGCTTATCACAATATTGGGTTTATATTATTGTAATTTGATGTTAGTTACTTGTTTTGTACTAAGTACCTGCTCTACCTGAGGCCTGCATAACTAAGTGGCTGCTTTCAAAAGTGGAGTTGAAGAAACCGGAGTCCTACTGCTGAGTGTCTTTTTGTTGGGACTGCAAGTGTCTGAGTGTGGTGTGAAGCTGCTTACCTAGAAAGTTAAGTACTTGCAGTTTAGTTCAGCCATTTAAAACCGCTTTTTTTTCTCTCTGCGGTGTAGTGTCATTTAAAGCAGTTTTTTTTTTCTCTGCTTGGTGAGGGGGAGTGGCTTGGCCTAACAGGTGCCATAAATTAGACCACTCAACTCTTCCAGAGCCTGCTCTACCTGAGGCCTGCATTACTAAGTGGCTGCTTTCATAAGTGGAGTTGAAGAAACCGGAGTTCTAGGAAAAGGAGCAAGAAACAGAGATTCATTAGATCATCCTTGTATACAGTTGGTTTGATTCTAGGCTTCTAGCTAGTCTTCCTACTGCTGTAAGGGACCACAGTAAGTACTGTAAGAATCTTGATATCACTGCTCTATATTGTATTTTTATTTATTTTTTTCCCTCTCTTTTCCTGTGTAATCCCCATTTAGTATGACTTCCATTATTGACAGCGCCGTCCAGTGCACATCTTGTATGATGTATGCAGTCCTGGAACAGCCGTTCGAGGGTGTATATGTTTGTTCAAAATGTGAGCAAATTACCCGTTTGAAATCGCACATTGAGTCTCTAAACAGGCGAGTTGCAACACTGAAAGCCACTGACAATTTGGAAAAGAGTTTGCTGCTCACTGAGCAAGCACTCTATGGGGTAGATGTGGGGGAGGGTGGTAGCGAGGAGGCTGAGGAGAGTGAGGTAGTTAGCTGGGTAACAGTAAGAAAGCGGGGTAGAGGGAAGAGTGCAAGGGAGGCTAGCCCTGATCTGACACACCCCAACAAGTTTGCACGGTTGGCAGATGAGGGGGATGACAGTTCAGGGACGGCACCGCTGCAGCCAGACACTTCCTCTGCCAGTCAGGGGAATGTCAGCTCCAGTAAGCAGGGGACCAGGAGAGCAGGGCAGGCCAGACAGGTGCTGGTAGTGGGAGACTCAATTATTAGGGGTACAGATAGGGCAATCTGTCACAAAGATCGTGATCGCCGAACAGTGTGCTGTCTTCCTGGCGCTAGAGTTCGACACATCGCGGATCGGGTTGACAGATTACTGGGAGGGGCTGGAGAAGATCCAGCGGTCATGGTCCATATCGGAACCAATGACAAAGTTAGAGGAAGGTGGAGAGTCCTTAAAAATGATTTCAGGGATTTAGGTCAAAAGCTTAGGGCAAGGACCTCAAAAGTAGTATTTTCTAAAATACTGCCTGTACCACGAGCCACACAAGAAAGGCAGCGGGAGATTAGGGAGGTTAACTAATGGCTCAAGAACTGGTGTAGGAAGGAGGGGTTCGGGTTCCTGGAGAACTGGGCCGACTTCTCTGTCGGCTACAGGCTCTACCGTAGGGACGGGCTGCACCTCAATGGGGAAGGGGCAGCTGTGTTGGGGAGAAAGATGGCTAGAAGGTTGGAGGAGTGTTTAAACTAGGAACTGGGGGGGAGGGTAATTACGTTATAGGAGGGGAAGATAGTGCAGATAGAGACCAGGGGCGAGGTAGTGTGTCTGGGGGAGGAATGGAAGGGGGGACTAGAACAGCTCAGAATGAAAGATGTAGGGTAAAAAATACACATAAACCTGTCAAATGTATGTATACTAATGCCAGAAGCCTGACTAACAAGACTGGTGAACTGGAATTAGTGATGTGTGAGGAGGACTATGACATAGTGGGAATAACTGAGACATGGCTGGAAGATAGCTATGACTGGGCAGTTAATATAAAAGGATACAATCTGTTTAGAAAGGATCGTCAAAACCGGAGAGGTGGAGGGGTCTGCCTCTACGTGAAGTCGTGTCTAAATCCCGTAATTCGAGAATACATCTCTGAGGGACATGAACATGTGAAGTCACTGTGGGTAGAAATACATGGAGCAAAAAAAATTATAAAATACTAATAGGAGTGTATTATAAACCACCTAATATACCAGAGTCCACAGAAAATCTATTACTAAACGAGATAGACGAGGCGGCAAATCATAATGAAGTCGTTATCATGGGGGACTTCAACTACCCAGATATAGACTGGGAAACTGAAAGCTGTACATCCCATAAAGGAAACAGGTTCTTGGCAATAGCCAAAGACAATTTCCTTTCCCAACTGGTTCAGGACCCCACTAGAGGGACGGCCATACTGGACTTAGTATTAACCAATAGACCTGATAGAACAACAGATGTGGAGGTTGGGGGACACCTGGGAAATAGTGACCATAAAGTTATAACCTTCCAATTATCCTTCAAACAACAGTTTCTAAAGGGAGGAACAAAAATACCAAACTTCAAAAAAGCAAAATTTAGCCAACTAAGCGAGGCCATAGGCCTAATTAACTGGGACAACGTCCTCAAAAATAAAAATACAACCATAAAATGGGAGATTTTTAAAAGCATTGTAACATCTAATTGTGAGAGGTACATACCTTATAGGAATAAAAGGCTAAGGAACAATAAGAAACCAATGTGGATAAATGGAACCGTAAAGAAGGCAATAAATGACAAAAAGAAAGCATATAAATCGCTAAAACAGGAGGGGAGTCAGGAAGCACTGATAAACTATAAGGAAAAAAATAGAATATGTAAAAAACTAATAAAATTTGCCAAACTAGAGACCGAGAGATTAATTGCCAAAGAGAGTAAAACTAACCCTAAAATGTTCTTCAATTATATAAATAGTAAAAAATATAAATCTGAAGGAGTCGGCCCTCTACATAGCAATGAGGGGGGTGTTGCAGAGAACAACAAGGATAAAGCAAAACTATTAAATATTTTTTTCTCCACTATATTCACTGAGGAAAATAAACTGTCAGATGAAATGCAGAATGTAAAAGTAAATCCCCCATTAAAAGTGCCCTGTCTGACCCAGGAAGAAGTACAACAGCGACTTAAAAAGATTAAAATAGACAAATCGCCAGGACCGGATGACATACACCCCCGTATCCTAAGGGAATTAAGTGATGTCAAAGCCAGACCATTATTTCTGATATTTACGGACTCTATAATAAAAGGGAATGTTCCACAGGATTGGCGCATAGCAAATGTGGTGCCAATATTCAAAAAGGGTCCAAAAACAGAGCCTGGAAATTATAGGCCGGTAAGTTTAACATCTATTGTTGGTAAACTGTTTGAAGGTTTTGTAAGAGATGCTATCTTGGAGTATCTCAATGAAAATAAGCAAATAACGCCATATCAGCATGGCTTCATGAGGGATCGGTCATGCCAAACAAATTTAATCAGCTTCTATGAGGAGGTAAGTTCTAGACTTGACAGCGGCGAATCAATGGATGTCGTATATCTGGACTTCTCCAAAGCATTTGACACCGTACCTCATAAAAGGTTAGTATATAAAATGAGGATGCTCGGACTGGGAGAAAATGTCTGTATGTGGGTAAGTAACTGGCTGAGTGACAGAAAACAGAGGGTGGTTATTAACGGTAGATACTCAGATTGGGTCACTGTAACTAGTGGGGTACCTCAGGGGTCAGTATTGGGCCCTATTCTCTTCAATATATTTATTAATGATCTTGTAGAAGGCCTGCACAGTAAAATATCTATTTTTGCAGATGACACTAAACTGTGTAAAGTAATTAACACTGAAGAGGACAGTTTTCTGCTACAGAGGGGTCTGGATAGATTGGAGGCTTGGGCAGAAAAATGGCAGATGAGGTTTAACACTGACAAATGTAAAGTTATGCACATGGGAAGGAATAATGCAAGTCACCCGTACATATTAAATGGTAAAACACTCCTTAACACTGACATGGAAAAGGATCTAGGAATTTTAATAAACAGCAAATTAAGATGCAAAAACCAGTGTCAGGCAGCTACTGCCAAGGCCAATAAGATAATGGGTTGCATCAAAAGGGGCATAGACGCCCGTGATGAGAACATAGTCCTACCACTTTACAAATCACTGGTCAGACCACACATGGAGTACTGTGTACAGTTCTGGGCTCCTGTGAACAAGACAGACATAGCAGAGCTGGAGAGGGTTCAGAGGAGGGAAACTAAAGTAATAACTGGAATGAGGGATCTACAGTACCCTGAAAGGTTATCAATATTAGGGTTATTCACTTTAGAAAAAAGACGACTGAGGGGAGATCTAATAACTATGTATAAATATATCAGGGGTCAGTACAGAGATCTCTCCCATCATCTATTTATCCCCAGGACTGTGACTGTGACAAGGGGACATCCTCAGCGTCTGGAGGAAAGAAGGTTTGTACTCAAACATAGAAAAGGATTCTTCACTGTAAGAGCAGTGAGACTATGGAACTCTCTGCCTGAGGAGGTAGTGATGGTGAGTACAATAAAGGAATTCAAGAGGAGACTGGATTTATTTCTGGAGTGTAATAATATTACAGGCTACAGCTACTAGAGATAAGTCGTTGATCCAGGGAGTTATTCTGATTGCCTGATTGGAGTCGGGAAGGAATTTTTTTCCCCTTAAGTGAGGAAAATTGGCTTCTGCCTCACAGGGTTTTTTTTTGCCTTCCTCTGGATCAACTTGTAAGAAACAGGCCGAACTGGATGGACAAATGTCTTTTTTCGGTCTTATATACTATGTTACTATGTTACTATCAAAAGGGGCATAGACGCCCGTGATGAGAACATAGTCCTACCCCTTTACAAATCACTAGTCAGACCACACATGGAGTACAGTGTACAGTTCTGGGCTCCTGTGAACAAGGCGGATATAGCAGAGCTGGAGAGGGTTCAGAGGAGGGCAACTAAAGTAATAAATGGAATGGGGCAACTTCAGTACCCTGAAAGGTTATCAAAATTAGGGTTATTCACTTTAGAAAAAAGACGACTGAGGGGAGATCTAATAACTATGTATAAATATATCAGGGGTCAGTACAGAGATCTGTCCCATCATCTATTTATCCCCAGGACTGTGACTGTGACAAGGGGACATCCTCTGCGTCTAGAGGAAAGAAGGTTTGTACACAAACATAGAAAAGGATTCTTCACTGTAAGAGCAGTGAGACTATGGAACTCTCTGCCTGAGGAGGTGGTGATGGTAAGTACAATAAAGGAATTCAAGAGGGGACTGGATTTATTTCTGGAGTGTAATAATATTACAGGCTACAGCTACTAGAGAGGGGTCGTTGATCCAGGGAGTTATTCTGATTGCCTGATTGGAGTCGGGAGAGAATTTTTTTCCCCTTAAGTGAGGAAAATTGGCTTCTGCCTCACAGGGTTTTTTTTTGCCTTCCTCTGGATCAACTTGTAGGAAACAGGCCGAACTGGATGGACAAATGTCTTTTTTCGGTCTTATATACTATGTTACTTTTAATAGTGTGGGTCTTCACTTATGTATACATTATATGAAATTTATAGGTTTTCACTTATGTATATATTGTATGAAATGTATGAATTTTTTATATATATATCTTTATGATTCTCATACTATGAACTGCAGAATTTTGGTATTTATAGCATATATTTTCAGCTTTTCTCTCTCTTTCTTCATGCACCCTTTATCACCCTATTCACACTTAGTACTGCTTTTTTTCTCTTTTACCGTTTCTTTTTGGGTATTTATGCTCTTTATTGAATTGTTAAGATTGAATAGATAAAACAGAATGACGAGTAAAACAGTATATGAATTTCTTCAACATGATGTAATTAAATTGGTCTTATACAAAAAAAAACTTTATGTACTTTTTATATATTGCATTTTTTATCCATAATATTGAACTGTATGACGCTCTGTTCATTACTTCTGGCTTTGCGGTCATGTGTTTCGGGCGCTATTGTATGACTCGGGCGCCATTGTATGACGCTCTGCTCATTACTTCTGGCTTTGTGGTCATGTGAATCGGGCATTATTGGTCAGGTGATTGCATTGGCGGACACGTGGCCATGACGTCACCATAGGTCTACGATGCGCCGACAGATGATGACCTTCCCATTGGCTGGTTTGTTTGTTATAAGGTCCCATACTCCCACCTGTGATTGATTTTAGCATGATTTGAAGCCTTGTTTAAGGAGGGATGTTAACAGTTTGGGCGAAACGACGTTGGGAGGAGGCGACCACAGGATTAACACATTTGTGGAGGGTATACTTTACTACTTTGCATCGCTCTTTAGCTTTTGTTCTGCCTTTATAGAGAATTGTTTTCCTGGGGCTAGTATTGATTTCCATAAGCCGTGGAGTGTTGTTTGCTTGTTATTATGCACTTTTTGTGTGTACCCTTCATGTGCTTACCCTGCGGTCCTCTCCTATCTTCTTCCTTGTTTGTGTTACATTGGTGCTATTGCTAGTCTTATGGTATATTTTACTATTTTTGTCTATTTTCTAATCAAATAAAGTTATATTCTTTGTACTTTATGCTGTTGTGCGTTCAATGGTTCGGTGTTATACAGCAAACTATAGTTGATAAACACAGTCATACTGTAGCCTTACTGTCAGGACTGATCACTAACTTTCCTTAGTTTAAGGCTTTTATTTTTAAATACAATGGTACATATGATCTAAACTAATTGTGTTAAACAAACACAACAGGACTGGTTGATGTCTTGAAAGCTCGCTATGTAACATCATTACTTCTATTTTTGTTAGCCATTAAAAGGTATCAAACCTGCAATACTCTTATTTTGTTTCTCTCAATGAGAGCACTAAACTAGTTTTCTATTGGCTAACACGGAACCAGACTTTTTCCTTTTTCTTTTAAGCGAACACCTTGAATTGCTTTTCAAAGCATCTGAAGTAGAATTTGACTCGCAATAAATCCGAATTTCCTGGGGCTTCATAGTAATGAATTGATTTTTTCCTAAAATGGCGGCTATATGTGTTACAAGGTGAAAGTAAGAAGCCCGGGAACAAGAGACCACCTATAATGCAGTACAGCCACCTAATCAGCAGATGGCCATCCCCTGTGATTTCACAGCCCTATAAAAATTCTAATCCCTTCTGGTCTCAGTCATTTTTCAGTGAACAGATGGCACCCCAATAACAGTTAAATTACACTACTTATTCAACCCAAATTGAGAATCAAGGTGTAATAGATCTGTGTATCTATTAAACAATGGGGATACCCCAATAACAGTTAAAGTATACTACTTAGTCATTCTGATTTGAGAATCAAGGCAAAATTGATCTGCTTATCTATGTAACGTGGGGGACACCTTAATAACAGGGTGTTTAATAGATATGCAGACCTCTTACATCTGGATTCTGAAATCAGGGTGAATGAGCTGTGTTATTCAACTGTTATTGGGGTGTCCCCCTTGTTAAATATATAAGCAATTCTATTATGCCTTGATTCTCAAATTGGAGTGAATAATTTGTCTAATAATACTGTTATTGGGGTGTCCACATTGACATTGAATAACTTATTTTACATATACAGTTACTGTTACTGTACAGTATGTCTGACAGACAAGTGCCAGGGCCCTCCGAGGGAACTGGCAGTGGCAAAAATGTTGCTGGAGCAGGCAGAATTAGCAACAGAAGAATAAGGGGGAAGGGGGTAGCAGCAGCAGCAGACCATAGCTGCCACTATCATCCAGCAGTCGTGTTTTGACCAGCAATCCAGTTGTCCTTCCTTGAATTGTTTGACTCAGTCTTCAACATAATACCGACTGACTTCAGACACTCACAGCCAGGAGTCGGTGGGTTCCTCTGACACCACAGTTATTTGGCATGACCCAGGAACAAGCTCTTTGACCTCACCTGTCCTGAACTTGCCTCTTTCTTTTTCTGTTCTTTCTGCTCGGGAAGTATTGTATGCTGCCAGCTTTGTTCTGCTTTTCAACGAGGTCAAGCTTATTAAGGGCAATGAGAAATTGGTAAAGAGGGGGCTTCTTCATAACCATCAGAGGGTAAGGGTGGCAGCATGTGCGTGAGACATCGGGAGGGCGGCAGCGTGCGACTGAGACAGCAGGGTGGCAGCAGTGTGAGAATAGTGTTCCTCAATATCGCATCATATGGGAGGTTTCCACACAGTGGAATTCTACCCTTCACATTTTAGATCGACTATATGAGTAGAGGAAGGCCGTGAACAATTTCTTGATGGTGCAGGCAGACATGGGTACTCTCATGTGTAACTTCGATTGGTAGCCAGTGGCAGCTCATGCATAACACTTGCCGTTTGCTGAGGCCAGGACTGCCGGATGAATTATGTCATTCCACTCCTTAATATCCTGGAGCAGATGCTGATAAATCTGGCTGGCTAGGGGACAGGAGACGTCGCGCCTACATCTCATGGCCACCTGAGTCCTATGGAGGCTGAACTGGAGGAGGAGAACGAGGAGAACGAGGACATTAACGCCCATTCATGTATATAGAACTAGGTGGTTTATCTTTACAAGCAACAGAAGAGGAGCAGGAGCGGCAGGAGGGTGATGGGGAAGACCAAGCAGATGAACCTAACACACCGTGGCACTATGCAGTGGAGATGGAGGCAGGGAGTCGCTCTGAGTCCATTGCACAAATGGCCAGATGCATGCTGATTTGCTTCTGTAGTAACAACTGTATTATCACTATTCTGCAGAGGGATGAGTATTGGCTCTCCAACTTTTTCATCTGCTGAGCGTGAGCATAACCTCAGCTACTATTGAGACATCCTATATATTCAGTTGGTAGCTTACTACAATCAGACAAATTAGCTCCACGTGTATTAAATCCACAGTCCGATTCAGAGCCTCACTTTGGCTCTACTCTTACAGACAATATACTCCACTCAGCCGTATATTTTGCTCAATAATCATAAGTGAGGAATGAATAATGCTCACTCTTCAGAAGCAGAGGTTGCACTTTCAATCTCTTTTGCTCTTTATGTACATTTCATGGCTTTCATGCCTCCTTTTTATTTAGAACGCTGAGCTGATCTGATCTGAAACGTAAACGTAGTTTACGAAACGTAACACAGCCTGGGATAGAAGAGCTTTCCTGCCAGGTCAGTATTGTGGCATCAGAGTGAGTGGCGGGGAACATAATTACCCTAACGAGAACTTGCTTTTCAACACAAAATGCAGAGAGACTAACTATTTTAAAAATGAATCAGGCATGCAATAGCCAGGATTTCCAAATACCGGTGTCTAGAGTTGAGTGAACATCTGGATGTTCGGGTTCGAGAAGTTCGGCTGAACTTCCCGAAAATGTTCGGGTTCAGGATCCGAACTCGACCCGAACTTCACCCCGAACCCGAACCAGAACCCCATTGAAGTTAATGGGGACCTGAACTTTTGGGCACTAAAAAGGCTGTAAAATAGCCCAGGAACGGGCTAGAGGGCTGCAAAAGGCAGCAAAATGTAGGTAAATCCCCTGCAAACAAAATGAATTAAATTAAAATAAACGAAATAAAAATTAACCAATATCAATTGGAGAGAGGTCCCATTGCAGAGAATCGGGCTTAATGTCACCCACCAATGGAGAAGGTCACTTTTACTTGTTTAGGCCCCAGCACCCAGACAGAGGAGAGAGGTCCCATAGCAGAGAATCAGGCTTCATGTCATCCACCAATGGAGAAGGCCACTTTTACTTGTTTAGGCCCCAGCACCCAGACAGAGGAGAGAGGTCCCATAGCAGAGAATCAGGCTTCATGTCACCCACCAATGGAGAAGACCACTTTTACTTGTTTAGGCCCAAGCACCCAGACAGAGGAGAGAGGTCCCATAGCAGAGAATCAGGCTTCACGTCACCCACCAATGGAAAAGGCCACTTTCAGTTATTTAGGCCCCAGCACCCAGACAGAGGATAGAGGTCCCATAGCAGATAATCAGGCTTCATGTCACCCACCAATGGAAAAGGCCACTTTCAGTTATTTAGGCCCCAGCACCCAGACAGAGGAGAGAGGTCCCATAGCAGAGAATCAGGCTTCATGTCACCCACCAATGGAGAAGGCCACTTTTACTTGTTTTGGCCCCAGCACCCAGACAGAGGAGAGAGGTCCCATAGCAGAGAATCAGGCTTCATGTCACCCACCAATGGAGAAGGAAACTTTTACTTGTTTAGGCCCCAGCACCCAGACAGAGGAGAGAGGTCCCATAGCAGAGAATCAGGCTTCATGTCACTCACCAATGGAGAAGACCACTTTTACTTGTTTAGGCCCAAGCACCCAGACAGAGGGAATAGGTCCCATAGCAGAGAATCAAGCTTCATGTCACCCACCACATAAACAGGCCACTTTCAGATATTTAGGCCCCGGCACCAAGACAGAGGAGAGAGGTCGCATAGTAGAGAATCATGCTTCATGTTACCCATCAATGGAACAGGCCACTCTAAAATATTTAGGCCCCGGCACCAAGACAGAGGAGAGAGGTCGCATAGCAGAGAATCAGGCTTCATGTCACCCACCATTGGAACAGGCCACTTTACGATATTTAGGCCCCTGATCAATTGCTAACCAAATACTTACTGTGTGAAGTCAGATGCTGAAGACAGGGTCCATTTTTTGGGGGTTGTTCTTCTGACACATCAGAAGAAGGTAAAAATAAACAGAGACTGGCCGCTGAAACCCTACCCACCTTGTCATGGGGCCACTACTTGTATCAATAGGTAACAGAATAGGTTCTGTAGAAATCTATGTGTAAACAGCAGACAGTGTAAAATGAGACCACCCTTTCACTCTATAGTAGATTAAGTGGGTAACACAATACCTTAACTATGAATCAATGTTGACACCCCCCAAACAGTGGATGAGACGGCTCGTTCACAATTTAGTAGAATCAGTGGATAACAGGTTAACTAGCAATCTATGTGGAAACAGCAGAAGGGTCAGCTCATCTGTAGGCCCTCACCTACAGAGTATAGGAGTCCCACTACATGAACAATTGTACCACAATGTGAATGAGGGCCTCCTTTATGTGACATACAGGTAGTATAGGAGTGCCTCTTGTTTGTAATTTTTGTCAACACTTGCACTTTATATACAAGTAAATATCTAGGAAAGAATGTTTCCTAACAATTTTTCCTCTAAAATCGATTTTATCTTTGGTTTTGTGCGCATTATTGTCAGTCTGTAAAAGTGGCCTACTACTCGGACAACATCATTCCCAGCAGCAACCTGGGAGTCCAAGATGCATCCAGACATCCTCCCCATGCTGTTCCTGAACCATTTTGGTGGTGTTTCCATCAATTTCTGACCTATTACTATAAACCTGGCACCCTCCCCTCCCCTCAGAGCAGGGGGTGCCTGGTTTAATGCTCGGGTTCTCCCATTGACTTTCATTATACTCGGATGCTCCATAGAGCACACACAAACATCCCGATGTGTTCAGCCCGAGCAACCAACCACTTGGGTGTTCGATCAACACTACTAGCTATGCATGTTGCTGCAATGCACAGTGAAGTACACCAAGATACCCTCCCCCTGCAGGCTGTGATATAGCTGATTTAATGCGATTTGTGATGGATTCATTTGGAACAAAGCTAATTTGGGGGGGGGGGGGGGGAATTTGACAAAGCATCCAAATAGAATTTTTTCAAACTTCGCTCAGCTCTATAAATAAACCTTATTAATTTTAATTGTGCTTAAGGTAGTAAAGTAAATAAAATGCATGTGTATTATTACATGTATTAATGTTAATCATTTTGACTCTGAATTTTACATTGTGCTTCTTAAGAGTTAAACTGTCTTAATTACGCATGCTGCTTTGTAGTTAGCATCTGCTGGAATTACCAAGATAGCAATAAAAATAATTAAGCATGTGTGCATCTTTAAGACATTATACATGACCAGCTGCTTTAAATTCCTGCCTTATTTATTAAAAACAATTACATAGAGTCAAATCTATTTTATTAAAAAAAAAAGAAAAGAGTACCTTATAATACTAAATGCAGATAGGAGATATGGTATCTTTAGATATTTTTAAAGACTTACAATTAGAGATGAGCAAATTTTTCAAACGTTCGATTTGCCGATTCGCCTAATTTTTTGGGAAAAATTTGCTTAGTTCCGAATATATTCGCGGCAAATTAAAAAAAACAACAATGCTATTTCCTGGCTGAAGAGAGCCTTTATAGTGCTGTAGAACACTGTGCTTTACAGTAACAAGAATATGAAGTCAGCTTTGGGAGTGAAATAATACTGTAAGTCCATATGACAGGCAGATGACAGGCATCACTCTTAGAATCACTGCACACTTCACTTATTTGGGCAGTCACGGGGCCAAAACTGACCAAGTATGAACTCAGCCTTACAGGTCGATGTTAGCGCCAAGAAGAAGTGCACTCCTTTTACACCGTCATGAGCTGATTTCACATAGATGTCTACAGAACCTGTTCTTTTAAACACTTATACAAGTAGAGCCCCTCCCCCCAAATAGTAAGAGGGTGTCAGCAGTAACTTTGTGTTGACGTCACTGATTATTTTTCCCTTCCACTGATCCGTCAAAACAATAACCCCCAAAAAACGGATCCTGTCTGTGGACCTTCACTTCGTCAGCATTTGGTCAGTAATCCATCAGTATTACTAATGCCAAAAAAAAAACAGGAGTGAATCCAAAACAGAGATGACTCCTGAATGGAATATTTGCATGTCTTTTTTAGTTTTGTACCTACTCCTGCTTTTGGCTACCAAATCATAAGCCAATTCTGATGCAAAATTGGGCCCATGTCATGCAGGCCTTACAGCTGTTACATAGACAGGCTTCATTGTGCGTCTAATTTTTCCCCCCTTCTGACAGACCAGAAGAACGATCAAATAAATGATTATGTCAGCCAAGCCGAAAGGCAAAAGAGTGGCACAGTCATGAAGTGGGGAGGGTGGTAACAGCATGAGGAGTCTACGGACCTATGACATAGTGGTGAGGTGGAAGCAGCATCAGGAGACCACAGAGTGCCACAATGACAGTGTGGAGATGGCAGCAGCAGCATCAGGAGGCCGCAGAGTGGCCCAATGACAGAGTGTGGAAGTGGCGGCAGCATCAGGAGACCACAGAGCGGCACAATGACAGATTATCTGAGCCACCATTTATGGATCCTGCACCATCCATCTTGTGGAAACGTTAGTGAACCTTCTGCTACTGCTCCTGAATTAAAATTGGGGTAACCAGTTACAGCTTCCTCTGATGTTTATGCTTATGGAGTCCTTTTATTATGGCTTCGAACGGGGAGCAAGAATGTTACGCACAACTCTGATGCATCTCCTGATCTTAAGAAACTGGACTTGGACTCCAAAGCAGAGGCTCTCCCTTCATGTCTTGTGTGTTGTGGAGATCGAATACAGATGGAGCAGATAAAAACCCATGAATATTTTCAACTTACCAAAGCTGCTTGATTTAATTGTGAATAGATGATAAAGGCAAAGTCTGCTGGTGTGTTCTCATCAGCATCTTCATTATGGTTACTGCAGGACCCACAACAAGGTAATTAGGTCCATACAGCAAAAGGAGGTCTACAATCACTGATTAATTTTCCCCCAAAAAAGGCCTGTTCACCCATCAAGTCTGCCAAGAAAGTCCTGTTTGACATAACAAATTTCACCAATGAAAGGATAATGGAATTCGGTTCATTTAGAAGAAAGTGTACAATCACCCATCAAGTTTGCCAAAAAAGGCCTGTTTCACATAACAAATTTCACTAATGAAAGGATAATGGAATTCTGTTCAAACAGAAGATAATGTACAATCACCCATCAAGTATCCCAAGAAAGACCTGTTTGACTTCACCACTGCGTAATTCGGTCTATACTGCAAAAGGATATGTACAATCACCCATAAATTTGACTAAAAAAAGCTTGTTTCATATTGCAAATTTCACCACTATGTAATTCGGCCTGTATTGCAAAAGGAGGTGTACAGTGACCCATGAATTTGACTACAAGAAGCCCATTTCATATAACAAATTTCACCACTAAGTAAGTTGTGCAATCACTCATGAATTTTCCCAAAAAAAGCCAGTGTCCTTTTGCAAATTTCACTACTACGTAGTGATAAGCGAGCATGCTCGGGTGAGTACCGGTTAAGCTCGAGCATTGCTATGCTCGGCACATGGCGGTACTCGGCCGAGTACCTCATGTGCTCGAGCGGAATGCTCGAGTCTCTGCCCCGCACGTTTTGTGGGTTTTAAGCAGCCAATAAAGGTGCAGGTAAGTACTGCCCTCACTGTAATGCCAGTAGCCATGTTATCTGCTGGCATTACAGTAATTGGCTGGCCGGAACGGGCCATCGGAGGCTATATAGCAGCTGATGACATGTGCTTGGATCAAACACACAATATACACATGTACAATACTGGTGGAGGTATATCGACGATGTGTTCAGCATCTGGAATAATGATATACCCACACTTCAGCTATTTCTGAATGAATTAAACTTGGCTGACCCAGAACTACAGTTCACAATTGTACACTCGTCCCAAAAATTACAGTTTCTTGATGTCCTTGTATGCAGAACCACTGACAATTGCCTGACAACAGATTTTTTTTTTACCAAGAAAACAGATAGGAATAATTTACTGCAGTACAAGTGCTTTTACCATAGAAGGATGGTGAACACATTACCCAAATCTCAACTTATGAAAGTACGGCATATAGTCAGTGATGAGTCTATCTGCATAAGGAGAATGGAGGAGATGAAAGAAAAATTAACAAACATTGTGATGATGTAAAGAGGACACCAAGGAAAAAGTTTCTGACCATTACCCCAAAGAGGGATACAACAAGAGTACCCTTTGTGAGCACTTATGGACATCACAGTACTGAGATTGGGCAAATTATAAGAGAGAGTTGGGATATTGTCCGGAGAGGCAATCCCAACATTGAGATATTCAAACAACCTCCCATCGTGGAATATAAAAGACCAAAAATTTTCAAGGATTCATTGGTACAGTCAGATATTGGCCCAGTAGGTGGCCTGACCCAAACACTACTAGCCCCTCAGAAAAAGGGCTGTTATCCTTTTCTTAATTGCAGTAAGTGCAATTCCATTTTGAAAGGCCCCCATTTTTCTCATCCTACATCCATCATACAATACAAAATTAGACATTGTTTAACGTGTCAGACATCACATGTACAGAACAGAACGGCCAGTTTAAGCCACTGTAAATTGAAATTAATTATCTATACGCCGGATGCACAACTATTTTTTCGGCCTAAAACACAGTTTATGTAAATAAAACTATAAAAAACAGTTTTTAACTGCTCTACATTAACAGTAGATAATTATACTATGTAGGGACACCAGATTTGGGGACCCAGAACACAGATTTGATCAGTAAAATTCACAAATGCAGGATTTAACTGCTATAAATTGGAAATAATTATTTAAACAATGGATGCACAACTGATTTTTCGACCTAAATCACAGCTTTTTTCAAAAAAGACCCAAAATGCGTTTTTTTTTACTGCTGTAAATTTAAATTAGGTATTTATACCATGTATGTACAACTGCTTTGTGAAGCAAGAATATAGCTTTTTTCCCCACAAAAAAAGAATAATGCACTATTTCTCAGCTGTAATGTGAAATAGATATTTAAGAGGTGTATTTCAAGATGCTCTGTGGATCAGGATTACCACTTTTTTGTCAAAAAAATACACTTATGCTGTATTTCACATTAGCAATGTAAAATAGGTGGTTGGAATGGGTATTTCAGACTGTTTGGTGGACCTTGAATAACGTTTTTTTTTTCTATAAGCACTATTTCCCTGCAAAAATATAAAATATAAAATATGTCTTTGGACGGTGTATGCACAACTGCTTTGTGGACAAGGAATGCGTTTTTTTTCCCACAAAATTACACGGATTCTCTATTTCACCGCAGAAATGTCAAATATTTATTTTGGCGGTGTAAAATAGGCTTGGTGGATCAGGATGACCACTTTTTTTTAACTAAATTACACTGATGCACTATTTGATAACTGAAATTGAATATACGGTTTAGTGTATAGTATACAAAAGTGCTCTGTGGCACCACAGAGCCCAGACTAGACAAATGGACTATGTCACGGCTTTTGTCACCAAAATTCACAAATGAAGTTTTTCATTGCTGTAAATTAAATGTAGGTATTTATACCGTGTATGTACAACTGCTTTGTGAAGCAGGAATTTTTTCTTTTTTTTTACACATAAAAAGAATAATGCACTATTTCTCAGCTGTAATGTAAAATCGGTGTTTAGGTGGTGTATTTCAAAATGCTTTGTGGATTAAGATTTCCACTTTTTTGTCAAACAGCAATGTACACTAGGTGCTGTACAACAGCAGCAATGTAAACTAGGTGGTTGAAATGGGCATTTCAGACTGTTTGGTGGACCCTTTTTTTTAACTAAAATACACTGATGCTTTATTTGATAGCTGAAATTGAATATACGGTTTAGTGCATTGTATATACAAGTGCTCTGTGTCACTACAGATGCCAGACTAGACAAATGGACTATGTCACCCCTTAAACATGAAAAGGCAATATAGGGGACTTGACCAGCCAGAAAATAAAGTTTTTTTTTCCTTCACTGAGCTACAAAATCGGATTAGAGTGATGTCCCTGGCTGTCTGGAACATATGCAGTACACTGCATTGGCTAAAATGGCTGCAGAGCACCGCCTCAGTAACAGATGGATTACAAAAAAAGATTTTCCTGGCAGTGGCTGGGTACAGAAATGTTGGATTGCTTAAGCTCCCTCCCTCTCTATTTGCTGTATCTTGTGGCTTAAAGTAGCACAGGTTCTTCTGATGTCTGCCCTATTCTGTCTCTGATCACAGCACCAGCATCCTCTCCATAAGCTCAAATCAGCAGAGTGACGTGCGGCAGTACGTGACTCCAGCTTATAAATAGAGATGTCGCGAACAAAAAATTTTCCGTTCGCGAATGGCGAACGCGAATTTATGCAAATGTTCGCGAATGGGCGAACAGGGCGAAACGCCATAGACTTCAACAGACATCACATATGTTCGCCTGCCGCGCCGAACGCGAACAAGCTATGTTCGCCGGGAACAGTTCGCCGGGAACAGTTCGCCGGACATCTCTACTTATAAAGAGGCTGGGTCACATGCTGCACTTAGCCAATCACAGCCATGCCATTAGTAGGCATGGCTATGATGGCTTCTTAGGGCAAGAAGTAAAATGCTTGCTGATTGGCTGCTGTGCAGCCCTTCAGAAAGCGGGAAGAAATTGCCGAACAACGGACCCGAACTCGAACTTTTTTGAAAATGTTCTGGTTCGGGTCCATGATTCGAACACCCCAAAATTCGGTACGAACCCGAACTATACAGTAGTTATATAAGATTCTCCCTGTCTTATTTGCACCCTGACCCCAATGATGTAAGTTAGGCTCAGGAGCTACTCCCACCCCTCTAATTAAGGGTGGGTATATATATATATATCCTCACAATTGGCTGTATATGCATGCTTGCTTGACAAAGGCTCTAACAGCCAAAACATTGCATAAACCTCAGCACTTGGAAATGCTATCTCCATTTTTTATTTTCTCAAGTCTGTTCTACTGAATCGCATATATTGGGGCTATTTACCACCCCCTGGAGATGAGCACCCACCATTTACAATCAAGGTGTGCTGTTTATCCCTGCATTTATACACATGCTCGGATAAGACATAGTCAGGGAGAGCATCGGGCAGGAAGGGAAAGACAGAGCAGGGAGCGAATTTCAGCAATTTTAGTTAGAGAAAGCTTTTCAAAGGCCCAAAAGTCCTTTTAAGGACTTCTGTGTGTGTGTGTTTTAGATCAACAATATATTTAACAGCAGTGTCAGGGACATCCATGCTAAGGAAGGGACAGATAGTGCAGGGAGACAAATTTGCTGTGTTTAATACCAAAAGCTTTTCAAAGACCCCACAATGCCTTTTAATGACATACTGGGTGAGTTTCATAGAAGCAAGATATTTTTATTTTGTACCTTTTAGTGACAAATCTTGTACATCATCAGCAGACTGTGTCTTTAATAATCTGGCTCATATCTAGTGACCATAGTGTGTGACTTTGTGTAAAAAATACAGTCCTACATCAGCAAACAGTGTCTGCAGCGCAAATTCCATTAATCTGGGGGTAATAGTGTCCATATTCTGTGGATTTATGTGACATACTGTCTGGCCTGCCCGAACAGTTTCTGCATTTCAAATTACATTAATTTGGGCATAATATACTGTCCATATTCTGGGGGTTTATGTGACAGATAGTGTCCAGCATCCGAAAACAGTTTCTGTATTTAAAATTACATTAATATGGGCATAATATAGTGTCTATTCTGTGGATTTATGTGACATATTTGGTCCAGCATACGAAAAAAAGTGTCTGTATTTCCAATTGCAACTATCTGGTTCAAATGTAATGTCCATAATCTGTGGTTTTATGGGACATATACTAACCATCATCCGAAAAGAGTCTCTGATGCAAAAAATCTAAATAATCTGGGCCTAATCTAGTGTCCACAGCGTGTACCTCAATGTGCCAAATACTGTCCCAAAGGTGAAACCAGTGTATTTTGGGTATATTTACATTATCTGTGTGACATTTAGTGTCCACAGCATGTGCCTCCTGGTGTCAAATACTGTACCACAGGCGAAACCAGTGTATTTTGGGGAAATTTACATTATTTGTGCAACATCTACTGTCCACAGCGTGTGCCTCTCTGTGTCAAATACTGTACCACATGTTAAATTAGTGTATTTTGGGGAAATTTACATTATTTGTGCAACATACACTGTCCACAGCATGTGCCTCTCTGTGTCAAATGCTGTACCACAGGTGAAACCAGTGTATTTTGGGAAATTTACATTATTTGTGCAACTGTCCACAGCATGTGCCTCTTTGTGTCATTTTTTTTTTACCTATTTGGCATAGACCCAATTGGATGCCTGCTCTTGACACATACCCTCTCTGATTTCTTTTAAAATATAACTTTTATTTTCTCTTCCTTAAAAATGTTTTTCGTACTAGTGCTCTTTGGTAAACGTGATTAAAAGATTCCTTTTGTATATCTTACTAATTCATCAATTGTAAATTGCTGGCACGCACTCCAGCCTTCCACAGTAATCAACAGTTACTTCACTCCCTTACCCAATTAATTTCTATACTGTTATACCACACTGAATCCAGAAATAATGAAAAGTTCTATCCCGCACTGCCCCCCCAATATGTTTCGCCAACTTGTTTGGCGTCTTCAGGGGTTCCGGGCAGTGTGCCTCTCTGTGTCAAACACTGTACCACAGATGAAACCAGTGTATTTTGGGGGACTTTTAATTATTTGTGCAACATCTACTGTCCACAGCATGTGCCTCTCTGTGTCAAATACTCTACCACAGGTGAAACCAGTGTATTTTGGGGAAATTTACATTATTTGTGAAACATCTACTGTCCACAAAGTGTGCCTCTTTGTGTCAAATACTGTACCACAGGTAAAACCAGTGTATTATGGGGAAATTTACATTATTTGTGAAACATCTACGGTTCACATCATGTGCCTCTCTGTGTCAAATACTCTACCACAGGTGAAACCAGTGTATTATGGGGAAATTTACATAATTTGCGCAACATCTACCATCCACAGCATGTGCCTCTCTGTGTCAAATACTGTACCACAGGAGTAACCAATTTAAATTTATTGGCGCATACACTTACCCACATGGTCATTTACCCTGAATACTACAGTCCAATATAGTATATCTTCCATGTTCCTTATCAATTAGCTATAGCTGTAGAGTGCCAGGTTTGTGCCACGTGTACTGTTTGGACACCCAGAAGTTGTAAGACACAGAGGGATCACTGAGGACACTGACACGGTCTGCTCTGTACTCCTTCACTATCTTCAACAATTTTCCATGGTGAGGGTGCTGGTGGGGTGTCGTGAAATTGTCCCAGGCCTTGGACAGTGTTGTTCTGCCTCTGTTGGAACTGCTGTGTTTTCCCCTCATATCCCCTCCTGGGTTGCCCAAGGAACTACGTACTCTACCCCTACCGTTGTCAGCTGTAAATTTTTCCGCAATGACATTCTGTTCTGTTATTATTATGGTTTATGGTTGTATTATTGTTGGTATTATTAGTGTTATTATGGTTGTAAAATATGTCATGGTTCTTTGGTTATTTATAAGTTAATTAACAGGCCATGCCATTGGTTTACCTCCACTCCCGTTATGTTTTTGGTTTTATTAATGTATAAGTTTGAGATGTTTGTTGTGCATGGGACATATATTCTTGATGATTGCCCTGTGTGTGAGCTTGCCAACCTCAAAAGCTGCCACCAATTTACGGACATTACCAGACACAACAGTTGCGGAACTATTTGGTGTGGAACGCCTTCTCCCACCCCACAGCCTCTTCTAGCCTGTTGCTGTGCTGTGGATCCCTCCCCCACTGTCCTGCTGTCCTCGCTTGGCTTGCCACCTTTCTAGATTGGGTCAGTGATGTCATCGTCCCCCATCTTCTCTTCCACTTCCTCACTCTGGTCATCCTCCTGACTTGTTTTGACCTAATAAGATCCTTATTGACAACTGTGTCTCATCCGCATCAACCACCAAGTGAAACACTAATTGCCACCCCCACCCCCCCGGTCATCTTCTAACTGTGAATGCTGAAGAGTTTGGGGATCAGTCTATAAGATATTCTCATGTCCCACTTCAGGGAGGGTCAGCTCACCTGCTGGCCCTCACCTACAGTTTTTTGGGGGGTCAGCTTACATGGTATATTCTATTCTATGTTTCAGACTTGGAAGGAAACAGAATTTGCATTTCTTTGGTGGTAAATCTTTAACGCATGTGTTTTTTACAGGATTCTGTTTTTTATATAGTGGCACAGGGTTAAATATTAAAAAAAAAAAAAAAAATATGTCAGGCTTGACTCCATTTTCTCCTCTCTCCTATGAAGATGCCTTTTCAGGGGATATAAGACCCTTTCGCATTTCGCGCCATGATGAATTACAATTATCAGCACTTGAAAGCATGTCAGCTTCCAGGGGGAATGACCATTTAGGAATTCTTTTGTATCCTGGATATGTCTTTTTAAGGATTGACTAAGCTTCTTTCTATTGTGGAGAACATTACTTGTAATACAGTAAAATGTTGATATCCCTGGTTTGAAAACTAAAGCTTTTATAAAATCTATTGTATTCCATTTTTTCATTGTATGTGCCCCTTTCCCTATATCTTTCCTTGGGGTAGACAATAAAATTCCAAGATAGTCAGATAGCAGCTTTTAATTGTGGTATAGTTCCGGTAATGAGTTTCCATCATGTGAAGAGGCAACAAATGCTAACCCGCATTACCTGCGCTAACTGTGCAGTGTTACATTACCACACGAAAAAATTATTTTCAAAATTCTATAAAATTGTATTGTACCTGTTGCTGACCACCATTCCCTGCTCTAACTCTGCTATGTGACGTTATCTGGAACTAAAACAAAAAATATGATTAGAAATTAGTCTTTTTTTTCCGTAGCCGGTGTTGACCGCCATTCGCTGCGCTAAATCTGCTATGTGACATTATCTGGAACCAAAACGAAAATTTAGATTAGAAGTTGGGCTTTCTTTTTTCGTAGCCGGTGCTGACCGCCATCCCCTGCACTAACTCTGCTATGTGATGTTATCTCGAACCAAAAAAGAATAAAAATTTGATTTCAATTTGTTCTGTTTTCCTTGCCTGTGCTGACCGCCATTTTCTGGCGCTAACCCCCCAAAAAAAAATGTAATTTGAAATGGGTCATTCTTTCTTGGTAGACTGTGCTGAACGGGTCACTTAACTTCTTAGGTGGTTAGATCAGCAGGACCTTGCTCCTAATGTTTTTGAGGGTCACCAAAAGGCAATCAATCCTTTTTCAAGGGTGTATATGATGCCCTCCTTTGTGTGTAATAAAGGGTGTATTGTAGTGCCGTTTCCTTGTAATTTTTGGCAGCCCTTTCACTTCACAGTGCATAGGCTTTATGAGTGTAGCAGTGTACCTGAACAATTGTAGCACCATGTGAATGAGGCCCTCCTTTATGTGATATACAGGCTGTGTCTGAGTGCTTCTTCCTTGTAATTTTTGGCAGCACCTGCACTGTATATACAATTGAATATACAGGAAAGAATGTTTCCTAACAATTTTTCCTCAAATTCTTTTTTTTTAGGGGGCAGGGTTTTGGGCGCATTTTTGGTGGTCTGTAAAAGTTGCTTACAACTGGGACAACATGGTTACCAGCAGCTACTTTGGAGTCCAAGATGCAGGGCTGAGATCAGAAATTTTGGGGCCCCTTACACAGCTCAAGGCCTAACCCCCCCTCCATGGCCCGCTAATACTCCGGCCCTTTAGAATCCGTCCTGACTTCATCCGTCCTGACCCATTACTACAGAAATACAGCGCCCCATACCTCTTACATCCAGTGACTGCTACTTTCATGTAGATGTTCTCTGTCCTCGTCTTCTCCTTTGAGACCTTCCGACCAGACAACCATTTTGTCGCCATTTTCTGTCTCTGCAGTTTGACAACAAAAAAAAACTCTTAGTTTATTACTTTTCCATCATCCTCCCATCTTCTGGACAAATCATCCTACTACCCCCAATACTGTGCTCCCCAATACTATACTGCAAAAAACAGATAATACCCCTGATAATACTAGTACTACACATAGCCCCCCATATAAAATACCCCTTATTTGTGGCCTCAGTAGAAGCCCCCATAGTGCCCCATAATAATGTGCCAGTAACAAGTGCCTCTCTCCCACCCATGTGCCAGTAACAAGTGCCTCTCTTCCCCCCCATGTGCCAGTAACAAGTGCCTCTCCATGCCCCCCATGTACAGTAACAAGTTGCTCTCCATGCCCCCCATTTGCCAGTAACAAGTGTCAACCCCCCCATGTGCCAGTATCAAGTGCCAACCCCCCGTGTCCCAGTTTTAAGTACCAACCCCCCCATGTGCCAGTATCAATTGCCAAACCCCCATGTGCAAGTATCAAGTGCCCCCCGCTCCCCCATGTGGCAGTAACAGATAGTCCGGTATTGAAAAAAAAAAGAAAACACTTATACTTACCTCCATCACACAGCGATGCAGGCCTCTTCCGGCCTGTGTCCCGCGCTGTACGGCTCAAGTGGCATGATGACGTCATTGCGCCGTCTGCACCGGCCTCTGATAGGCTGTGGGCCTTATGTCGGAAGCCTATCAGAGGAACAGGGAAGGGAGACGCCTGCCCGACCGCAGCACAGCCATCTGTTCCGCTGTCCTGAGGACAGCGATACAGATGACTATGGAGATGAGCGCTTCCACAATAGAAGCGTTCATCTCCCTGTGCCGGTCCGAACACCTGTACACTTTGGTGTTCGCTTATCACTACTACTACGTAATTCGTCCCGTACCGCAAAAGGAGGTGTACAATTACCCATAAATTTGACGAAAAAAGCCAGTTATATATAACAAATTTCACCACTACGTAATTTGGTCCATACAGCAAAAGGAGGTGTACAGTCACCCATGAATTTTCCCCAAAAAACCCTGTTTCATATTACAAATTTCACCACTACGTTTTTTGGCCCGTACCGCAAAAGGAGGGGTACAATCACCCACAAATTTGATGAAAACAAACCTGTTTCATATAACAAAATTTACAACTAAGTAATTTGGTCCATATCGCAAAAGCAGGTGTACGATCAGCCATAAATTTGACAAAAAAAGCAAGTTTCATATTACAAATTTCACCACTACGTATTTCGGCCCGTACCGCAAAAGGAGGGGTACAATCACCCACAAATTTGATGAAAACAAACCTGTTTCATATAACAAAATTTACAACTAAGTGATTTGGTCAATACCGCAAAAGCAGGTGTACGATCACCCATAAATTTGATGAAAAAAAGCCTGTTTCATATAACAAATTTCACCACTATGTAATTTGGTCCATACAGCAAAAGGAGGTGTACAGTCACCCATGAATTTCCCCCCTAGAAAAACGTTTCATATAACAAATTTTACAACTAAGTAATTTGGTCCATATCGCAAAAGCAGGTGTAGAGTCACCCATAAATTTGATGAAAAAAGCCTGTTTCATATGACAAATTTCACCACTACGTATTTCGGCCCGTACCGCAAATTTGACGAAAACAAGCCTGTTTCATATAACAAAATTTACAACTAAGTAATTTGGTCAATACCGCAAAAGCAGGTGTACAATCACCCATAAATTTGATGAAAAAAAAACTGTTTCATATAACAAATTTCACCACTATGTAATTTGGTCCATACAGCAAAAGGAGGTGTACAGTCACCCATGAATCCCCCCCCAAAAAAGTTCCCCATTCTGTTCCCAATCCATTTTGGAGGTGTTTCTGTCACTTTCTGACCTTTCCCTATGAACCAGGCACCCTCCCCTCATCCGAGCAGTATATGGCTGGTTGTCTTCCATTGACTTCCATTATACTTGGGTGCTCGGCCAAGCGCACTAATATCACGGTGTGTTCGGTCCGAACACCTGTACACTTTGGTGTTCGCTCATCACTACTACTACGTAATTCGGCCCGTACCCCAAAAGGAGGTGTACAATCACCCATAAATTTGACGAAAAAAGCCTGTTATATATAACAAATTTCACCACTACGTAATTTGGTCCATACAGCAAAAGGAGATGTACAGTCACCCATGAATTTTCCCCCCAAAAATCCGTTTCATATTAAAAATTTCATCACTACGTAATTCGGCCGTACCGCAAAAGGAGGTGTACAATCACCCATAAATTTGACGAAAAAAGCCTGTTATATATAACAAATTTCACCACTACGTAATTTGGTCCATACAGCAAAAGGAGATGTACAGTTACCCATGAATTTTCCCCCCAAAAACCCGTTTCATATTAAAAATGTCACCACTGCGTAATTCGGCCGTACCGCAAAAGGAGGTATAGAATCACCCATAAATTTGACGAAAACAAGCCCGTTTCATATAACAAATTTTACAACTAAGTAATGTGGTCCATACTGCAAAAGCAGGTGTACAATCACCCATAAATTTGACGAAAAAAAGCCCGTTTCATAGAAAAAATTTCACCACTACGTAATTCGGTCCATACAACAAAAGGAGGTGTACAGGCACCCATGAAATTTCCCAAAAAAGCAAGCTTCACAGAAAAACTTTCACTGCAAAAAGGCCTTTACCACATATAACTGCAACGCTTAACAGCAAATAGGCCTTTGTTTTCTAAACTTTTACACTACACAAGGCTTATCAACAGATTAATGCAACGATAAAGGCAAACTAGACTTTCAAATATATCACTGCACCAGCAATTAGGCCCTAATTTTTTCCCACTTTTACACAAAAGGCTATTCAACACATATATGCAATGCTGGACGGCGAATATATTTTTATTTTGCCACTAATACACGGCATACAGGGCATCCGAATATATTACTGCACCGCAGAGCGACAAATATATTTTACCTTTTTCAAATAATGCACGCAAAAAAGGGCTTTAAAACAGATAACTGCACAGCTGAGCGGCAAATATGTTTTTCTTTTTCCACTAATGCACAGAAAAAAGGACTTTAAAGGGCTTCTGTCATCACGTTTTGACATTATAAGCTGTCTGACATTAGCTATGTGCTAATGTCAGAGCAGCTTGATAATGTCTTTTTTACAAAAATCCGAGTTATATTCGGGCCAAAAAACGTACTTTTATAATATGTAAATTAGCCTGCACGGCCGCTCTGTATTCGGCGCAGGTGTGGTGAGCAGAGGACAGCAGGCACCAGCGTCCTCTGCTCACCGCGCCTGCGCCGAATACAGAGCGGCCGTGCAGGCGCTGTATTTCACAAGGAGACAGTGCCGGAGAATCGCTGCCCGGCACTGTCAATCAAAGTAAGAAGGGGCGTGCCAGTAGGTTGCCGCACGGAGCTTCTAGGAGCAGGGCAACGCCCCCCCTGCTCCTAGAGGCTAATTTACATATTATAAAAGTACGTTTTTTGGCCCGAATATAACTCAGATTTTTGTAAAAAAAGACATTATAAAGCTGCTCTGACATTAGCACATAGCTAATGTCAGACAGCTTATAATGTCAAAACGTGATGACAGAAGCCCTTTAAAACAGATAACTGCACCACTGAGAGGCAAATATATTTTACTTTTGCCACTAATACACGACAAAAAGGGCTATAATTTTCGCCATTCACCACACAACGGTTAATAAGCCCTTTTTTCCACTAATACAGGCCAAAAAATGCTTTAGAATTAGAACCTATAACTGCACTGCACAAGGGAAAATAAAACATAGAAATATTTCCTTGTAATAAACCCTGTTAATGCCTGTATCAAACAGCACTTGCACCCTAATAAGACAGGTTTGCTGAAATTACAGAGCTGTATAATGGCAATTTGGATCCCAGTCAGTGCAGCAAGGTGTAATCGGATTGTTCCTATTACCCAGCTGTCACCTCCCCAACTGAACCATTTTCAACAGAAATGCTGGTGGAATGATTGCTCCCTATTCTTTCCCCACACCTTAAGTAATCTTTCCCTGCACTTGTAAAAAAAAAATTTTCCACCACAATCAAGTCTTTCCTATCACTGTCCCTAGAGCCTGCAGACACATCTCTCCCTGCACTAAGCACAATGGAGAATGTCAGAATCTAAGATGGCTGCCGTATTTATAAGGCTGTGAGAGAGCTGGCTGGTTGCTGATTGGCTGCATGCATGTCAGTATGGGTGATCCCGCCTTCCCAGAGTTCCTTGCCCCATGTCCTCACACTTGTGGCAGCCATTTTAGGAAAAAATGTAATTCATTACCACGAAGTATAAGGAAATTCGCATTCAGTGCGAATCGAATTTTTCCTGAAATTCGGATCAAATTCCACTTCGTTAGCTTCGATTCGCTTATCTCTACTTACAATGTATTTGTTAAGTCTTCAGATCTTTTCACTTTTTTCATGTTATGTTGCAGCCTTGTGCTAAAAATATAGCAAGAAATATTCCCCAATGTATATTCAATATACCATAATGAGAAAGTGAAAATTTTTTAACCGCTACAGGACCAGCTAACGCACGGATGCGTCCGGCCGGCGGTCCTGTTGCTGTGGCTGGACGCATCCGTGCGTCATCTCGCGAGACGCAGTGGCGCGCGGCTCGGCAGTTATGCTGCAGCATGCCAGCAATGATCAATCGCTGGCAGGCTGTAGAAGTAAAATAAATCGCATTAAACATGTATATCAGACGCTGTTTTGTTAACAGCATCTGATATACCTGCTACCTGGTCCTCTGGTGGTCCCATTTGCTGGGATCGACCACCAGAGGACCAGGTAGCTCTGTGAAGTTGCACCAAACACCACACTACACTACACACCCCCCCTGTTACTTATTAACTCCTTGCTAACCCCTGATCACCCCATCTAGACTCCCTGATCACCCCCCTGTCATTGATCACCCCCCTGTAAGGCTCCATTCAGACGTCCATATGTGTTTTGCGATCCGCGGATCCACGTATCCGCGGATCCGCAAAACACGGACACCGGCAATGTGTTTTCCGCATTTTGCAGATCCGCACATTGCCAGAACTATATATAAAATGCCTTTTCTTGACCGCAATTGCGGACAAGAATAGGATATGTTCTATATTTTTGTTGAACGGAAGTGCAGACCCGGAAGTGCGGATCCGCAATTCCGGATCCGAGAGGGACAAAGTCTGACCCATAGAAATGAATGGGTCCGCAATTCTGTTCCGCAAACAGAATTGTGAAAACACATTGCCCTACTTCTCCTGAGTACGGTGATACCACATGTGTGACACTTTTTTGCAGCCAAGATGCGCAATTGGGCCCTAATTCCAATGAGTACCTTTAGGATTTCACAGGGCATATTTACGCATTTGGATTCTCACGCTTTAGGGCCCCTAAAATGCCAGGGCAGTACAAACACCTCACATGTGACTCCATTTTGGAAAGAAGACACCCCAAGGTATTCCGTGAGGGGCATGGCGAGTTCACAGAATTTTTTTTTTTTGGCACAAGTTAGCGGAAATTTATATACTGTATATATATATATATTTTTACAAAGTCTCATATTCCACTAACTTGCGACAAAAAATAAAATTTTACATGAACTCACCATACCCCTCATGGAATACCTTGGGGTGTCTTCTTTCTAAAATGGGGTCACTTGTGCGGTATTTATACTGCCCTGGCATTTTAGGGGTCTCTAAAGCGTGAGAAGAAGTCTGGAATCCAAATGCGTAAAAATGCCCTGTGAAATTCTAAAGGTACTCATTGGAATTAGGGCCTCTTTGCGCACCCAGGCTGCAAAAAAGTGTAACACATGTGGTATCGCCATACTCAGGAGAAGTAGGGCAATGTGTTTTGGGGTGTATTTTTACATATACCCATACTGTGTGTGAGAAATATCTCTGTAAATGACAACTTTTAAACATTTTTTATACAAAGTTGTCAATTTACTGAGATATTTCTCTCACCCAGCATGGGTATATGTAAAAATACACCCCAAAACACATTGCCCTACTTCTCCTGAGTACGGTAATACCACATGAGTGACACTTTTTTGCAGCTTGGGTGCGCAAAGGGGCCCAAATTTACAAGGCTGCTCTCAATTTAGCCCCGCCCAAAATGCCAGAACAGTAAACACACCACACAAATGATCCCATTACGGAAAGTATACACCCCAAGGTATTCACTGAGGGGTATAGTGAGTCCGTGGGAGATTCTTTTTTTTTTGCCAGAAGTTAGCAGAAATGGAAACTTTATTATTATTTTTTTTCCTCAGAAAGTCATTTTTGATTAATAGCAAAAAAAGTTAAAATGTCAGCAGCAATGAAATACCACCAACTGAAAGCTTTATTAGTGAGAAGAAAAGGAGGCAAAATTAATTTGGGTGGTAAGTTGTATGACGGAGCAATAAATGGTGAAAGTGGTGTAGTGCAGAATTGCAAAAAGTGGCCTGGTCATTAAGGGTGTTTAAGCTAGGGGGGCTGATCTGGTTAAAAAGAAAAAACTAAATTTTCACATGGACATGTTTCAGACACTTTGCTAGGACACTTGAATTTTAGATCTGGGAGCCTACTATTTATATTTATATTCGTTGACATGCTATGCCTAGATTGGAGTCCACCTGTGGTACATAGAGCAAAGTACAGAGATATTCTTAATGAAAACCTGATCCAGAGTGCTCTGGACCTCAAATTGGGAAGAAGAGTCACCTTCCAAAAAGACAATGACCCTAGGCATACAGCCAAGAAAACATAGCTTAGGGTCAGTTATGTGGATGTTCTTGAGTGGCTCAGCCAGATCCTTGACTTGAACCCTATCAAACCTGGTGGAGTTTGGCAGGATCTGCAGAGAACAGTAGAAAATTCTCAAATCCTGATGTACAAACCTTGTGGCATCATACCCGAAAATGCCGAAGGCTGTAATAACTGCCAAAGGTATTTAAACTAAGTACCGAGTAAAGGGTCTAAATACTTATGTTCCCTTACGTCCTACCAGCAGCACAGATGGGGTTAATCACCCCCGTGGACTTGTAGGACCGGTGGAATGTTTAATGAGCCCAAGAATAATAACTCAATTTAACAATTAAGTATCTCCTTAAAAGGAGGAAGTCAACTCCCAGCCCACTGTGTTTTTTTCTGTCCTCCCAGACTGGTGGACTAGGCGGTTTGTTCCCCCCTTTCTTATGGAAAGTGTGGGGAGCCTTCTTTTCATTTGGGTAACTGCATTGCCCTTTCCTAGGTACTTTGTCAGTTTGGCCGGCAGCTTTGCGCAACTTCCGAGTAATCCAGCCGCGTTTTTTTCACGGGTGCGATGCAATTTTTCCATGCAATTTTGTTTGCGTTTTCATGTGAAAATGTTAAGTATTTTTTTATTATGCTTCTTTCTGTGGAGGATTTACTGGGGGGAGGGTGGATTGGCAATCTCTCCCCTTCCCCTATTTTAGGAAGCAGTGTGCTCCAGTTCGGTCTCTGGCTGCATATGCTTTTTCAGCTAGCTCCCAGAGTCCTAAAATTGGTGTTGTTCCACTTGTGGTGTTTTTTTCCGCCGGTCCTCAGCTGCCTCCGGTCTGTTTTTCTACCTTTCCTGCGGAGATAGGTGGTTTACAAATGTTTTACTTGTCCCTTTTTTCCTGCAGTGATGTATTCTCCGTGGGATTCGGAAGGCAGGAAAGTGGATTCCAAGAGGAAGCATCTATTCTGCTACCATTGCAGCGGTCAACGGTTATTGTAAGCTGATAAATAATAACTGCACTCGTGAGACTGGGCAAATACCAGCTTAGGAGACTCGTTGGCAATCCCTGGTTCCGTTGACTTAACATACTCCAGATGTTACAGCTGCCGTTAGAGGGTTCTGCCCTCTAGTGATACTACGTTGCAGGATATGTATCAATGGCTCTATTAAGGGAGTCATAGGCCTGCTGGATGAAAAGGCTTCCTATGCCTGCCCAGGCCCCTATGCAGAGGGCCTCTGTCCTGGTAGAGAGACATTCTTGGTCTCCTTAGTTTCTTCCTCCTCAGATGAGGAGGAGCTGACATGGTGTTTTTCCCCCCCTGGAAAGACACAGAAAGTCCATCAGGTCGGGGGACCATGATGTTGACCGTGGGGAGCCTTCCAATCCCGCTAGTCGGGCACCTCGTGTCTTCAAAGCCGATGAGACCCTCCCCTCTGTCATGTTTATAGAGTGGAAAAAACCTGGAAAGGGTCCGGTTTTAACAAAGAAATTTAAATCCATGTTCCCGATGGCTAAACCCTTGGTGGATTCATGGAGATCTATTCCCAAGGTGGACATGGCTATTGCCAAGTTGTCCAAGCGCACCCTTTTACAGGAGAGCAGAGTGCACACTAAGAAGGGGTCATACGGCAGCTGCGGCTTCCGCTTCAACAGCCATAGCGGCTTCTGAGGTCTTTAGGTTCTTCCGGTCTCGCCTGAATCAAATTCAAGTTGACGTGGACCAGAGAGTTTCCCAGGACATCATACTGGCTGCCTTCAAGACCATCAACCTGGCTACGGACTTCTTGTGCTATACCGCACAGCTCCAGTGGAATCTAGCGACCAAATCCATGGCCCTGGGGTCGGCGGCCATAGGCCTTTTTGGCTTAAGCCTTGGGTCGCTGACAATTCCTCAAAATACAGCTTATGTGGCCTTCCATTCGAGCCCAACCATTTGTTCGGTTCGGAACTGGATAAGATCATGGAGGGCCTTTCAGACAAGAAGGTGAAGAGCCTTCCCCAGCAGTCCTTTCGAGGGCAGGGCAGACAAGACAAAACAGTGGTGGTAGGTCTGGTCAGCAAGCAAGGTCTTAAAGTGACTGGATAGCGCAGCAATGGGGTTTGAGGCGCTCTCGTGGAGGAGCCAAAGATGGAAAACCCACCTCCTGACTACGGCCTCTAGGGGGCTCTTGGTTATTCCCATTACTCCTGCCATCCTGCCAGTATGCTCCCCCACTCCTATGCTTCATGTACCCATCGGGGTCGTCTCTCCCACTTCTGAGAAGAGTGGATCCGAGAGATCTTGGATCCCTGGGTCCTGAACATCATTTCCGAGGGATATCTAGTCAACCTTACCTCTTTTCCTCTGGACAGGTTTGTCAAGTACAACCTTCTACAAGCTGCCAGGCAGGCGATCCTGGAGGCCTACATTCAGGACTACATTTGCAAGGGGGCTCTGGTGGAGGTTCTGGCAGGATAACTGGGCCTAGGGATCTATTCACCAGTGTTTCTGGTTCCCAAGGCTTGCCCAGATGATTATCGATCTGAGGTATTTCAATCGGTTTATAAGGAAGGTGAAGTTTCGTATAGAAACCATCAGGTTAGTAATTCACGTCCTTAATCCTGAAGAGATGATGGCAACCCTGTACCTCAAGGATGCATATCTGCACATCCCGATCCATTCTGCTTCCAGGAAATATCTCAGGATCGCGGTCCAGGTGTCCGGTGTCGTCAGGCATCTTCTGTTTGTTGCCCTTCCCTTTGGCATTTCTTCTGCCCCTCACACTTTTACCAAGGTGATGGTTTCTGTGGTGGCGGCTTTGAGACTTCAAGGACTGACCATCATTCCTTATCTGGACGACTGGCTTTTGAAAACCTCTGCTCTAGCGTTCCTAACCCAACTTCTTCAGGTAACAATCTCCTTTCTGTTCCGCCTAGGTTGGATCATCAGCTCGCAGAAGTCGAATGTGAGCCCGTCGACTTCAGTAAGATATCTAGGCTTCATAATCTACTCCACTGGGATGTCGCTCCAGTTGACTCCAGAAAGAAGGGGTTCAGAACACGGCAAGTTCCTTTCCGTTCCCCGGCGAGTCCCAATCCGGACTCTCATGAAGATGTTGGGGCTCATGTCAGTGTCTGCGGAAGCAGTCCCTTGGGCTCTTTGGCACCTCCACCCTCTACAGTCGGAGGTCCTCTCCAAATGGAATGGCAGTCCTGCCGGGCTAAACTCCCTGTGCTCCCTGTCTTGGCGAACTCGGTATTCCCTCAGATGGTGGTGCCATCTTTTAGACGGGAAGTCTATGACCCAGCTAACCTGGGTCATATTGACTACGGATGCGTCCCAAGTAGGCTGGGGCGGTCACCTAAACGACATTCCAGTTCAAGGGACCTGGTTTCCTCAGGAGTGGCTTCTTTCATCCAATCTCCTCGAGATTCGAGCTATCCGGCTAGCCCTCCTTCACTTATCCCATCAGATCAATATGACTGCTGTACTTTACATCAACAAGTAGGGAAGCACGAGATCACTTCCTCTCCTGTCAGAGATCGTGATGTTTCTGGATTAGGCAGAGTTGTACCTTTTCCCATTTATCTGCAATCCACATTCAAGGCTCCCTCAATATGATAGCGGATCAGCTGAGCTGCGGTCTTCGGTGGAGTGGGCTTTACATACAGAGATATTCAAGCAGATAGTCCTCAAGTGGGGTATGCCAGAAGTGGATCTCATGGCAACAAGGTTCAATGCCAAGGTGTAGAGGTTTTGCTCCCTTAACAGGGAGGACAACCCCCTGGCGTTAGACGCTTTGTCAATATCCTGGAGGTTCATGCTGGCATACATCTTCCCTCTGTTTTCCATGATTCTGAGGGTATTGATGAAAATCCGTCAGGATCAGGCCTCGGTGATAGCCATCATACTGTTTTGGCCGAAGAGATCCTGGTTTACCTAGCACACCCAGTTGAGTCGAGGACAATATTGGAGGCTCCCCCCACAGCAGACCCTGGTGTCATGGGACACTCACCTCTGCTCAGATCTGCACAGATTTAACCTGACAGCCTGGAGGTTTATCAGTCCCTTCCCAGAATAGAAGAGCTTTTAGAGTCGGTACCTGAGAATGCTGTCTCATTCTATATATATATATATATATATATATATATATATATATATATATATACACATATAATACTCTCGTATTATGAGGATATTCTCATCTTGTTGTACCTCAACTGAGGTGGCGTCTGCAGATCCGCCCCTCTCCACTATCCTTTAGTTCCTGAAAGACGGCCGTGATAGAAGCCTTGCCCTTCTACTCTGAAGGTTCAAGTTTCAGCCATCTCAGCTTGCCTTAACAGTCTTTTTCCTCAGGACCCGCTGATCAAACGGTTCCTTAAAAGAGCTGAAAGATTAAAGCCTACAGTACTGAGACCCATTTTTCAATGGGATTTATCAGTAGTTCACAGGGGGTTAGCATCTCCCCCCTTTGAACCCTTAGAGGAGGTGGACATCAAGTTCGTCACTTGGAAGTTTGTGTTTCTCCTTGCAGTGACTTTGGCCAAGAATCTCTGAGCTTCAAGCTCTCTCAGCACATGAGCCCTATGCTATTTTCTTACATGACCAGGTCCTTCTTAGATTCCTCCCGTATTTTAGGCCTAAAGTTCCTTCCTTCCAGAACATCAACCTGGTGATATTCCTCCCGGTTCTGTCGACATCTACCATCTCCTCCGAGGAATCTGCTAGACATCCTCTGGACGTCTCGGGATGTCTCCGGATCTATGTGGATAGATCAAAGGAGTTCAAGAAAGATGAGAATCTGCTAATCCTGTTGCTGGTTAGTTTAAAGGCTGTAAGGCATCCAAACCTTCCATGAGTCGGTGGATTGAGGAGGCTATTAAGGAATCCTTTGTTTTCCAATCTCTTGACCCTCCAGGATTCGTGAAGGACCACTCTACCAGTGCTGTGGCTACTTCTTTTGCCAAGAGGAGTCTTCTGCCTCTCGACATGATTTGCTCCTCCTGGAGCTCTGAATTGACATTCATCTCCCATTATAGACTAAATGCCAGTCTAGCTGAGTTTTCGACCTTTGGGCAGACTATTCTTAGTTCTGCCAGGCAGGAAGGCCCTCCCTAGGGGTTTATTCTTGCTATCTCCCCATCTGTGCTGCTGGTAGGACGTAAGGGAATCGATAATTTCTAACGATAATTTGTTTTCCCTTAGTCCTAACAGCAGCACACAAATTTCCCACCGTAGAAAGTCAAGTTTTTTTCTTGCTATAAACACAGTGGGCTGGGGGTTGACTTCCTCCTTTTAAGGAGATACTTAATTGTTAAATTGAGTTTTTAGTCTTCGGCTCATTAAACATTCCGCCGGTCCTACCATTCCGCCGGTCCTACCAGATGGTTAACGCCATCTGTGCTGCTGTTAGGACTAAGGGAAAACAAATTATCGTTAGAAATTGACGATTAATGCAATATTTTGGTTCCGTTTTAATAGATTAGCAAATATTTCAAACATTCGATTTTCACTTTGTAATAATGGGGCGCTGAGTGGAGAATTATAGGTAAAAAAATTTTTTTGCTCAAGGCAGCAATAAATATTAAAGTATCTATTCTATTTTGTGAACAGCTTAAAGGAACAAAATGGCTGAATCCATTTTTGGTCACTCCCCCCAAAAAAAAATAAAAATAAATTAATAACCAGTGATCAAAATGGTATAATAAACTGAGGATCGAGCACAAAAAAGGAGCCCTTATATAGCTAGGTGGATGAAACATATAAAAGTTATTAGTGTAACATATGATCATGCAAAGAAGCTGTTTTGAAACTTTGATGTCTTTAAAAAGTAATAAAGCAAAAAAGATAAACATTTAGTATCACTGAAATCATGCTAACCGATAGAATTAAGTTAACATGATTTTTGCTGCACCGTGAAACAGTAAAAATTAAACCAATAAAACAATGGCAAAAGAATGGCAAAATTGGGCTTTTTTACCAATTCCTCCTCATTTTGAATTTCTTTCTAGCTTCCCACTGCATGATATGGAATATTAAATGGTGCCATCATTAAGCACAACTTGATTCACTAAAAACAAGCCCTAACAAGATTATTTGAAATGAAAAAAGAGTTATGGACGGCAAACAAACAAATCCGAAGGTTTGGCAATTTGAATTGAACAAATCCTTGAAAACAAAGCAGACAGGGGATTACATGACCTGGGTTTGGCACTGGCCTGAATTACTTGGCTAGTCTATCAGGCACTAGGTTATCCGCCAAGCAGGGTTTAGTCATTCTGAGCTGAGTAACTTATGTCATATGACATATCTGTCACAGACACAGCAAAGACAAAGAAGACAGCCATTTTAGGGTCTTAGGGTACTTTCACACTAGCATTATTCTTTTCTAGTATTGATTTCCATCCTAGGGGCTCAATACCAGACAAAAAATGATCAGTTTAATCCTAATGCATTCTGAATAGAGAGAGTTCCGTTCAGGATATATCAGGATGCATCAGTTCAGTCCCCTTACGTTTTTTGGGCGGAGAAAATACTGAAGCATGCTGCGGTATTTCCTCTGTCCTAAAGTCCGGAACACTTGCAGGCATTAATTTCCATTGAAATGTATTAGTGCCGGATCCAGTATCAAAATTACTGCATGGACGGATCTGGTCTTCCGGTCTGCGCATGCGCAGTCCATTAAAAAATGTGAAAAAGATAAATATCGGATCTGTTTTCCAGATGACAACCGGAGAGACGGATCCAGTATCGCAATGCACTTGTGAGACGGACCTGCATCCAGATATGTTTACAAATGGCAACCGTTTGAATACAGATTGCTGGATCCAGCAGGCAGTTCCGGTGATGGAACTGCCTGCCAAAATCCAGCAATGCAAGTGTGAAAGTACTGTTACAGGGAATGTGAAGATATATTTTCTTAGGTAGATTGAAGATGTCAGGTTTTATCATTAACCACCTCCCGACCGCCTAACGCAGGGATGCGTCCTGCGGGCGGCCGGGATGTTCCTCGTTGAGACATTGGCTCGTCATCTCGCGACATGTTCACAGGATCGCGACGGCAGGAACTTTAAATACAGCCTGCCAGTGCTGATCATGCGCTGGCAGGCTGTAGATGTTAAAAAAACGGCATATCATCACATATCAGACGCTGTTTTGTAAACAGCATCTGATATGTCTGCTGCCTGCTCCTCTGGTGGTCCCTTTTGCTTGGGACCACCAGAGGACACTGTAAGTGCACCAATCACCACACACCAACACCCACCCTCCGTCACTGATTAACCCCTGATCACCCCATGTCACCCCCCTGATCACCCCCTGTCACCCCCCCTTCACTAATCACCCCCCTGTAAGGCTCATTCAGACGTCCGTATGTGTTTTGCGGATCCACGGATCCGCAAAACACGGACACCCGCAATGTGCTTTCCGCATTTTGCGGATCCGCACATTGCCAAAACTATATAGAAAATGCCTTTTCTTGTCTGCAATTGTGGACAAGAATAGGACATGCTCTATCTGTTGCGGAGCTGCGGCCTGACGTTTTGGGGCCAAAACCCGGAAGTTCGCGGCCGCAGCTCCGCAAATGCTAATTTGGAGAGCACATAGTGTGCTCTCCGCATCACCGCCGGCCCCATTCATACTGAATGGGTCCGCATCTATTGTGCAGAATTGCGGAATAGATGCAGACATTTTTGCGGACGTGTGAATGGGGCCTTACTTCGCAAGCACTCCTATGTCGTTTCCCCTCTCTTTTTTTTTTTTTTTTGCACATTTTTTGGCAGAGATTTTTTCATCCACATTGATTGATGCGAATGAAGAAATCTGTGCCGTTCATTTTTTTTTCAGCCCAGAGGCTGAACGGAAAAAAAATCTCATTACCCGTATGCTTAATATAAGGAGAATAGCAGAAACTCCTAATGCTGGCCATACATGCAATGATTGCGGAGACCCTCAAATGTCAGGGCAGTACAAACACCTCACACGTGACCTCATTTTGGAAAGAAGACACCCCAAAGTATTCCGTGAGGGGTATGGTGAGTTCATGTAAAATTTTGTCACAAGTTAGTGGAATATGAGACTTTGAAAGGAAAAAAAAAAAAGTACATTTCCGCTAACTTGTGCCAAAAAAAAATCTTCTATGAACTCGCCATGCCCCTCACGGAATACCTTGGGGTGTCTTCTTTCCAATATGGGGTCACATGTGGGGTATTTATACTGCTCTGGCATTTTAGGGGCCCTAAAGACTGAGAAGAAGTCTGGAATCCAAATGCGTAAAAATGCCTTCCTAAAATGTACTCATTGGAATTTGGGCCCCTTTGCGCACCTAGGCTGCAAAAAAGTGTCACACATGTGGTATCGCTGTACTCAGGAGAAGTAGGGCAATGTATTTCGGGGTTTATTTTTACATATACCCATGCTTGGTGAGAGAAATATCTCTGTAAATTGACAACTTTGTATAATTTTTTTTTAAAAGTTGTCATTTACAGAGATATTTCTCACACCCAGCATGGGTATATGTAAAAAAACACCCCACAGCACATTGCCCTACTTCTCCTGAGTGCGGCGATACCACATGAGTGACACTTTTTTGCAGCCAAGATGTGCAAAGGGGCCCAAATTCCAAGGAGTACCTTTTAAGAGGGCATTTTTCCAGTCTTCTTCTCACGCTTTAGGGCCCCTAAAATGCCAGGGCAGTATAAATACCCCACAAGTGATCCCATTTTGGAAAGAAGACAACCCAAGGTATTCCGTGAGGGGAATGGCGAGTTCATAGATGATTTTTTTTTTTGGCACAAGTTAGCGGAAATTTACTTTTTTTTTTTTTCAAAGTCTCATATTCTACTAACTTGTGACAAAAAGTAAAATTTTACATGAACTCACCATACCACTCATGGAATACCTTGGGGTGTCTTCTTTCTAAAATGGGGTCACTTGTGGGGTATTTATACTGCCCTGGCATTTTAGGGGCCCCTAATGCGTGAGAAGTAGTTTGGAATCCAAATGTGTAAAAATGCCCTGTAAAATCCTAAAGGTACTCATTGGAATTTGGGCCCCTTTGCGCACCCAGGCTGCAAAAAAGTGTCACACATGTGGTATAGCCGTACTCAGGAGAAGTCGGGCATTGTGTTTTGGGGTGTATTTTTACATATACCCATGCTGGGTGAGAGAAATATATCTGTAAATGACAACTTTAAAAATTTTTTTTTTACAAAGTTGACACTTTACAGAGATATTTCTCTCACCCAGCATGGGTATATGTAAAAATACACCCCAAAACACATTTCCCTACTTCTTCTGAGTACGGCGATACCACATGTGTGACACCTTTTTGCAGCCTAGGTGTGTAAAGGGGCGTAAAGTCCAATGAGTACCTTTAGGCTTTACAGGAATACCTACAATTTAGCCCCACCCAAAATGCCAGAACAGTAAACACACCCCACAAATGACCCCATTTCGGAAAGTAGATACCACAAGGTATTCACTGAGGTGCATAGTGAGTCCGTGGGAGATTTTATTTTTCTTTGCCAGAAGTTAGCAGAAATGGAAACTTTATTATTTTTTTTCCCTCAGAAAGTGTCATTTTCCGCTAACTTGTAAAAAAAATGAAATCATACATGAACTCATAATGCCCCTCCGCGAATACTTTGGGGTGTCTTCTTTCTAAAATGGTGTCATTTGGGGGGTATTTATACTATTCTGGCATTCTAGCACCTGAAGAAACATGACAGGTGCTCAGAAAGTCAGAGCTGCTTCAAAATGTGGAAATTCACTTTTTTGCACCACGCTATAACTTTTACCCAAACCAATAAATATACACTTATTGCATTTTTTTAATCAAAGACATGTAGAACAATAAATTTAGAGAAAAATTTCTATAGCAATGTGGTTTTTTTTGAAAAAAAAATTGCAACAGAAAGCGAAAAATGTAATTTTGTCAAATGTCAGCAACAATGAATTACCACCAAATGAAAGCTCTATTAGTGAGAAGAAAAGGAGGTAAAATTAATTTGGGTGGTAAGTTGTATGACTGTGCAATAAACCGTGAAAGTTGTGTAGTGCAGAATTGTAAAAAGTCTGGTCATTAAGGGTGTTTAAGCTAGGGGGGCTGAGGTGGTTAAGGACAGGATAGGATGAGTTAGTGTATTTTGTTTCTCTTATATATACAGTACAGACTATTTTCTCTGCACATAGATTAGGCAGTACTCTATAGATAAGCAATAGGTTTATTTTGCAGCTTCGGCATTTATTTTGATACATACGTTGTGTAGTTGTGACTTTATTTTCAAAAACCTGTTGCAAAGGTTCTACGGTTTATAAGTGTAAAAATAAGTGTAAAAATAAAAATATTTTACTGTGTTATCCATTTTTACCCTTTTTCAAAAACAAAAAACCTGTTGCAAATTTTCTATAGTTAGTATATGTCTAAATTAACATGTTATTACAGCATCACCATCAGTGTATATTTTGGCCACAGACTGTGACTGTGTCCAATGGCAAGTAAAAAAACTTTAGATTTTTTTTATTTTTTATATTGGTCTGTGTCACAGTTGCCACATATCCAGTGGGCTCAGTTGGTGCAGGCTCAAAAGCTGTATCAGACTTAGGGCAAGCTTAGGTGGTGGGAGTGGTGGTGGAGGTGTTTGAAATGATGTGATCATTGCTGTTGAGTAGTGATGATCGAGCACCCCGATGCTCGGGTGCTCAGGTGCTCTGCCCGAGCACATAGGGATGCCCAGGTGCTCTACCGAGCCCTATAGAAGTGAATGGGATAACCCAAGCATTAAACCTGGCACCCCCTGGTCTGAAGAGGGGAGGGTGCCTGGTTCATAGGAAAAGGTCAGAAATTGATGGAAACACCACCGAAATGGGTCGGGGACAGCATGGGCACAATGTCTGGATGCATCTTGGACTACAATGTCGCTGCTGGGAACGATGTTGCCCGAGTTGTACGTCACTTTTACAGACTGACCATAAAACTCAACAAAACCGAGATAAAAGCGATTTTAGATGAAAAATTGTTAGGAAACATTCTTTCCTGTATATTTACTTTTATATAAATAGCAAGTTCAGACCAAAATTTTCATGATTTTTGGAACTGGGGCCATGACTAAGAGGGACGGCTGGTGACTTTGATTGTGTTGACCGGACTATCAACTGATGATAATGAACTTGTAAGAGGAACGGAGTGGACGTTGAGTTGACCAGTGACCGTGTATATAAAATTGTAGGTGAGGGTCTGCTGCCGCTTTGTTAACTTTAGAAAACTTCTAAGCTGATCACACGTCCCCGACGATCTATCGATGTCTGCTCTTTCAACTTTCGATGTTCTTTTATGCACCTACCATGGTGATGGCAAGTTCAGGCAAAAATGTTCATGATTTTCGGAAATGGGGCTATGACTAAGAGGGACAGTCAGTGGTTTTGATTGTGTTGACCGGACTCTTAGACGATGAAACTGAACTTATTGGAAGAGGAAAGGCCAGTGGCATCCTTATTACACAGTCTAGATATAAGTGTAGGTTTGCATCTCACTGCTCACAGCAAGCAGAGTTTGTGGAATACAGAAAATGACTGTCTGTCACTGTTATTTGAATTAAATATAGGCCGCACACAGTCTAGTTATAAGTGTAGATTTGTGTCTTACTGCTCATAGCAAGCAGAGTTTGTGGAATACAGAAAATGTCACTAACGGTCGCCCTGACAAAAAAAAAAAAACAATTCCCCCAAAACAATTTTGGCTGCCTGCCACCTCTAACAATAGTTCTTAAAAGGACTGAAAGTTCTTTGAAACATCTTCTCAATGATAATTTTTAGATGAAATTCACCCTACACTGACTGTCCCTTCCTAACAGCAGCTCTCCCTGACTCGCAATGAGCCGAACCCACGTGACCGGGTGCTATATAGCACCCGATGATGCGTTCCGGCCAGCCAATCACTGTAATCCCAGTAGAAAACATGTCTAATGGCATTACAGTGATGGCAATACTTACCTGCACGTTTATTGGCTGCTTAGCAAGTGCCAAACGTGCGGGGAGGAGACTCGAGCATGGCGCTCGAGCACATGTGGTACTCGGCTGAGTGCTTGGATCTGCCGAGCATAGCGAATTGGTACTCGGCCTAGCATGCTTGCTCAACACTACTGTTGAGGACTGTGTGGGTATGTGCCATGTGGTAACTTTTCTCCACAGTACCAGCTGTTATTGTATTGTAACTTTGTTTCCCAAAAAACTAGGAAAATATTCTTCCAGAAAATCCAGTTATCACAATTGTGCATCTGACCTCTAACAATACTCTATTTATTCCTCCAAATAAATGGGCCTATGAACATCCATAAAGGGAATTTGGCTGCATTTCCAATAGTAAGTCTACGCCAATGTATTTTTAGAATAATGAAGAAAAACATTTCAGGGCATCATTAGTAATCTTTTTTAATAATTGGACAGTAATAACTAAGGGGGTAAAGTAATATCATGCCACTTTTTGCTCTTATTTTTAGGAATGTCTGTCATGGTTTGCCATTGTTTTCTTGTGACAAATTTACAAAATGGTGCTATATGTTAAATTTGTCGAATGAGGTACCTATGGATTTTTCAGTGTAAAGTATAACCATGTTTATTACAAGGGTTCTGTCACTTTGTATGCCACCAGGGAACTGGAGTATACTTGTGATTTTTTTCACAATCTTTTGCAAAAAGTTGCAATAATAAATCATTCTAAATATGTAGCCTCTCCCTCCAAAATATCTGGCCGACCCATATTAAAGCTGCCAGGCATAGTACAAACTACCCTACATATAAAGCAAAGACATCATAAATTTTGAGCAAATACCTTCTCCACTGACAGAACAGGCAAATTAACGCCACTGTTTTGGTGCAGTACACTTTATACATTATTTTTGAACAAAATTGTGCACCATAAGTCTTGCCTCCTTTACAGTGAAGTGATGCCCATTTCCCTTAAAGATGAGGCACTGTGGATTATCTTTTTTGGCTAACTTTTTTCATTAATATGTCTGAAATAATACGTAGCAATTTTTTTAGTATAATTTCTTTATATGTCATGAATGTTGTATTTTTCTTAGGGATTTTTGTGTTGTGCATTTTTTAATCAAACATTTTTTTACATGCATTTTGTTTGGCTTTACAGAGAATCCTACCAGAAAATGCAGAAAAAACACCATACCTTCAGCTAGTTTATTATTGAGAAGAATGCCACTGACCTCCCAAAAAACATTTCTAATACATTTCATATTTCTCTCTTAACATAGAGCTAACAATTTTTTTGAAAAAAGGCCAGAAAAAACTACCATATAAAACGTTGCAATCAATCACAGCATTTTTTTCTCAGAAAAGCTTGTACAGTATGTGTGACATAACCCACATACTAAAAAGGGTCATGCCTTAGGTTACTTTAAAAAGTGGTATGTTGTGGTTTTTCTCTGAAAGGGAATGTGGTTTTGTGAATGGATTTCTTCTGGATTTTGCCATGATTTTACCCATTGTATTGATAAAATGATCCCATGAATAGATATATGGATATTTAAAGGATTCACAGCAGAAAGAGTCTGCAGCTTCTGAATATGCCCTAGTATGTAATAAAGCATCAATAATTATATCTAAAAGTTCCACTGTAGACATTTCAAATAATGGAATGAAAAATGTTATTATGATAGATACTAAAAACAACACCATGATGATTCATGCATGTATTTTGTGTGCACATTTTTGAAGCAACTGGGGGGTGTTTACCAAGACTGATCGTGACAACTCCTATGCCACCAGAGGATGTGCATTCATTTATTGTTCAGGCATATGCTTTGTCCTAAATTAAATGCATCCTCTGGCAGTCCATGCGCCTAGAATGAAATCTATACCAGCTCGTTGCTGTCATAGAATTCATCATTTATGCCAGAAAACTAGTGTAAATGTTGATAAATCTGCAAGGCCCAATGGCATCACACTATGCTCCCTTTTGGGAAAATGGTGATGGCAGTGTAAAAACCAGATTTGCACTAAGGGTTTTGTACAATTGTGTGTCTTAAAAGAAAAAAAAAAATCCCTCAGTTTGCAACCTTTTTTTGCAAATTTTCTTGTGCTGGGCAATAATAAATGGTAGATTAGATTGATAGATAGATAGATAGATAGATAGATAGATAGATAGATAGTCCTGGAGACAGAAAGATTTCAAAATCCTGAAAATGTTGCACTACTTGTTTGTATCATAAAGCACAGTACATTCTGCCTGTCATTTTTACTGGCAAACATTTTACAAATTAGAGGCTTATGGTTTGTTCCAATAGCACTTTCATTTCCAATGTGTTCAATTTGCTTTAAAGCTGTATTGTATGCCAAGTAATTCTTTACACAGCTTTGATCATCTATTTCTTTCTTTGTGAATAATTTCAATTATTACAATACTTTTTCCTTTAATTTAAGAATATGTGAAATGAGTTTCACATTTTTAGAAATATATTAGCAGAAGGATCCAGCTTTACACAGGTATATTTCATCCATTTCATTTAATGTGTGTATGTGTCATTAAAATATATCAACAGTATCCACTATAACAGTGATATCTACAGTAACCCACTCCTTTAACTGTGACCTCCACAGTGACCTGCCCCTTTATTAGTGACCTCCACAGTACCCCGTATCGTTAACAGTGGTTTCCACAATAACCCCCCCTTAACAGTGACCTCCACAGAGCTCTGTTCCCTTAAAATGTGACCTCCACAACACTCCGCCCCTTAACAATGACCTCCATAGTGGACCGTCCCCTTAACTGTGACCTCCACCATTCCCTGCCCCCTTAACAGAGACCTCCACAGTGCATGCCCCTTTAACAGTGACCACCACAGCATCCCTCCCCCTTAACAGTAACCTCAACAGCAGCCCGCCCCTTTAACAATGATCTCCACAGTGGCCACCCCTTTAACAGTGACCTCCACATTACCCCATCTCCTTAACAGTGATTTCCACAACACCCCATCCCCTTAAAAGTGGCCTCTACAGCAATCTGCCCCTTAACTGTGACATCCACCACAGCCTGTCCCTAGGGAGGCCAGAGGTCCGATTTTAGGCCGGAAAGTCCGGCTTTCAGACTCCCTGTACTCCGTCTGGCACAGGGCCTGGACGGACACAGGGATGTCCTTTTGAACAACTCACTCTCAGACAGTAGCACTGTTCTTTCTGAGAATGAGCTGCAGGGAGAAAGTCAACCTCCCTTCCACCCCTGCAGCTGACAGAAGTTGATTTTTACCTTCATCTTTTCAATCCCCATTGGCTGCAAAGTGGGAAGGGGGCATGGCCTAACCAGGTTGGGGACATGGGGGCTGGGTTTTTAAGTAAGTTTTTTGATGGTGGCCTAAATTGCCACCCTACCTTCCCCTGAACTGTGACCTCCACAGCACTTCGCTCCCTTAAAAGTGTCATCCACAGCTCCCTGTCCCTTTAAATCTGACCTACAGCAGTGAAGAAAAATGGCTAGTTTGTTATGGAAACCTGGTGTAAAACTTTTTGTATGTGGAGACTAAGGGCCTGTGAGCTTCTATTGGCTGATAAGGGTCATGTGACCAGCTGAGACCCGGTCCAAAACCTTCCTGGACTTTGTGCCAAATTTTGTGATTGTAAATGCAACGGTGTGGATTCCTTTAGCTGATATACACACATACACTCAGCTTTATATATTAGATATATTATATACAGTGTATATAAAAAAGTCTACACACCCCTGTTAAAATGTCAGGTTTCTGTGCAGTAAAAATAAATGAGACAAAGATAGATCATTTCAGAACTTTTTTCACATTTAATGTGACCTATAAACTCTACCACTCAATTGAAAAACAAACTGAAATCTTTTTGGTGGAGGAAAGAAAAAAAAATTAAATAATGTGGTTGCATAAGTGTGCACACCCTCTTATAACTGGGGATGTAGCTGTGTTAAGAATTAAGCAATCACATTCAAAATCATGTTAAATAGGAGTCAGCATACACCTGCCATCATTTACAGTACCTCTGATTAACCCCAAATAAAGTTCAGCTGCTCTAGTTGGTCTTTCCTGAAATTTTCTTAGTCGCATCCCACAGCAAAATCCATGGTCTGCAGAGAGCTTCCAAAGCATCAGAGTGATCGCATTGTTAAAAGGTATCAGTCAGGAGAAAGGTACAAAAGAATTTCCAAGGCATTAGATACTATCGAACACAGTGAAGACAGTCATCATCAAGTGGAGAAAATATGGCATAACAGTGACATTACCAAGAACTGGACGTCCCTCCAAAATTGGTCTGGGAGCCTACCAACAGACCTACAGCAACATTAAAGGAGCTGCAGGAATATCTGGCAAGTACTGGCTGTGTGGTACATGTGACAACAATCTCCTATATTCTTCATAAGTCTGGACTATGGGGTAGAGTGGCAAGAAAGCCTTTTCCTATGAAGAAAAACATCCAAGCCAGGCTACATTTAGCAAAAACACAACTGAAGTCTCCCAAAAGCATGTGGGAAAAGGTGTTATGGTCTGATGAAACCAAGGTTAAAGGGAATCTGTCACTAGCTTTTACCCTTGCCAGCTAAACATATGCTGACATTAAGGGTCTCCATAGCAGTCCTAATGTGTTTTTATTTTAGATATCCAAGGCTTTATTTTCTCAAAAAACAGGTTTTACCCACCTGTCAATCATCAGAATAAGGAGCCCAGGGGGAGGTCTGGCCATGCAGGGTGTTCGTCCGCACCCTCCCCCGTCAGTGCCGCACGCCGCCTCTCCAAACCTCTGCGCCGCCTCTAAGCGCAGTGCCGCCTCTCCTCTCCCTCCCTCCCCTCCTTCCCCGTCAAGATCCGCGCGTGCGCATGGGGCACAGCTCTTCGCGGGCTCTGAGAGGCTGGCGCCAGGGTGCGGTCATACCAGGGAGGGAGCGAAGCCGGTTGCCGGAGTCCACACGGGCGCATCGCGCAGTGCCCTGTGCGCACGCTCGGGTTCTTGACGGGGAAGGAGGGGGGGGAAGGAGGGGGAGAGGCGGCACTGCGCTTTAGGAGGCGGCGCAGAGGTTTGGAGAGGCGGCGTGCGGCACTGACGGGGGAGGGTGCGGACGAACACCCTGCATGGCCAGACCTCCCCCTGGGCTCCTTATTCTGATGATTGACAGGTGGGTAAAACCTGTTTTTTGAGAAAATAAAGCCTTGGATATCTAAAATAAAAACACATTAGGACTGCTATGGAGACCCTTAATGTCAGCATATGTTTAGCTGACAAGGGTAAAAGCTAGTGACAGATTCCCTTTAAACTTTTTGGCCATAATTCCAAAAGATATGTTTGGCATAAAAACAACACTGCACATAACCAAAAAAAACACCATACCCACAGTGAAGCATGGTGGTGGCAGCATCATGCTTTGGGGCTGTTTTTCTTCAGCTGGAACTGGGGATTTAGCTAAGATAGAGGGAATTATGAACCATTACAAATACCAGTCAATATTGGAACAAAACCTCCAGGCTTCTGCTAGAAAGCTAAACATGAAGAGGAACTTCATCTTTCAGCATGACAATGACCCAAAGCATACATCCAAATCAACAAAGGAATGGCTTCACCAGAAGAAGATTACAGTTTTGGAATGGCCCAGCCAGAGCCCAGACCTGGATCCGATTGCGAGGGCATCTGCTGTGCACAGCCCTCTTCAGATCTGAAGAGGGCGGTGCATCTGAAGAGGGCTGATCTGAAGAGGACAGTGCACAAGAGATGGGCTCGCAATCTGACAGATTTGGAGGTTTTTTTGCAAAGAAGAGTGGGCAAATCTTGCCAAGTCAAAATGTGCCATGTTGATAGAGTCATACCCAAAAAGACTGAGTGCTATAATAAAAGCAAAGGGCGCTTCAACAAAGTATTAGTTTAAGGGTGTGCACACTAATGCAACCATATTATTATTATTTTTTTCTTCCCTCTACCTAAAAGATTTCAGTTTGTCAATTGAGTGGTACAGTTTATAGGTCACATTAAAGGTGGAAAAAGTTCTAAAATGATTTATCTTTGTCTAATTTTTTTACAGCACAGAAACACACACACCATACTTTTCAGACAATAAGTCATACCTAACTAAGACGGGTTTAGACTACAGCAATTAGAAAATAAATATTTTCTAGCAATTAAAATTTACAGGGTAGTTTGGTGAAGTGTAGGGGTTCATTCACTTGACTGCATGTATTTTGCAGTCTGCAAAACGTGCATCTGCAAAAAATATGGATGTCGCCTGGGTGACTTTTTTTTTTGCCGACCGATTGTAATGCCTATTCTTGTCCACAAATCTTTTTTGCGGGACTGCAGAATGAACATGAAGATACTGTGAGCTTCTCTTAATCAGTGTGTTATTCGGTGTGTCATCTTTAGACCATTGAAACAGACAGCTGTGGTGCATGTGGCCACACAAGTTACAGCATACATAACCCACTGTGTATCCCTCTTCTTCTACTGGTCTGACTCCTCTCACTGTTAGAAAGCATGGCCAAGCCACGTAGGGCAGGGTTAGCAAACCATTAGGCATGATCATAATGCTGGCTGGTGGGGCCTTTGCAAACAATGAGCATTTAACTAGGCAGGTCTATTGTACAAGTAAGCATAGCATTGCACAGGGACATAGCAATAGAAGACAGGGACAAAGCAATAGAACTGTAAGTGATGCAAACTCACCAGTAGGGCAGCACACTAGTGGATGGAGCACATGCATCAGTTATGTGGGCAACACATCATAAAAACTGAATACAGTTTAAATTTGTACGTTGTAAATTGCTGACATTCACTTTGCACCATATGTGACATGATAACATTGCTATCTGGGTCAGTATGATTACAGTCTCTGCAATACCAAATATATATAGGGGTTATTTACTATATTGAAATATGCCTAAATGAGGTGTAATTCAAGCGCAGATCGTGGCGCAACAGTTTAGAAGCTGTCTTACATTTAGAACTGGTGCCGGATGTGCCGAAATTATGGAGAGGCTCGTGCCTCTTCATAACTCCAGTGATCCACCGCCAGCAGAGTGCCTTTATTAAGACCGGCGTCTAAAATGCCGGTCTTAATAAATGTCCCCCATCATTACTTTTTTATTATTACTACTTTTGCGCACATTGCCTCATCCCAAGACCCATACCATTTTACAGAACTGGGTGTTGGCTGGAATTTTGTCAAACAAGTTGTGTTTTCTATTGGTATCATTTTGGGGGTACAAAGTATCTTTTAGTGTTTTTTTTTGTGGCAGATATGAAAAAACAGCATGTGACAGTTTTTTTTCTTTTATGCCAATCACCATAAATTAGGTGATATTATATAGTCAATAGTGTGACAGATATGGCAATATCATGCAAGGAGTTTTTATTTTTTCAATTCTTTTACTTTTGTTCAATACTTATGTAGTAGTAAAATACTTACAGGCAATCTATTTGGCCTTGCCTCTGGCATGGTCTAAAATACATACACATTAGACTCCTGGCTGCCATACTCGCATTTGACGAAGTTCCTTTGGGTGACAGAGCAAGCCCCCTCCCTCTGAAACCACATACTGTAGATGCTGGGGTCGCTATTGACCATGGCATCTAAGGGGCTAAAGAGCAATGATTGGCACATCTGCCAATCTAAACTATTAGAGCAGGAGACCAATGCAGCAAATAAACCAGGCATTCTAGCCTAAGGCCCCCTAGTGACCATCATAAAAAGGCATAGTGTTGGTCACTAAGGGGTTAAATACTTAGCCAATATATATTTGCTATCTCTTTACAATACACATCGTAGTCAGCACACATGAAAATGACAGTACAGGATGTGTATTATACATGGATCTCTAGTGGCTGATGTCATATTATGAGATAGAACTTGTAGTGTGATATGCCTTGTCATCCACTGGGGTGGAAATGGAGAAAATAATTCAATTCTGCCACAGTTTTACAGGTTTCATTTTTATAGTATTCCCTATACAGTAAAACATATCTGTTACCTTTATTCTCAGGGTCAGTACAATTACAACAATACAACAATTAAATAGTTTTTCATGTGTTTCAATACCTGAATAATAAAAACATTTATTATAAAAAATAAAAATGTTGAACAAAATGATTTTTTGTGTAAAATTTTTTGATCACCTTTTTTTATATATATTTTTTCTTTCAGGTAGTGAAGTGACAAAAAAACTGTGAATTGGCTAATTTTATTTTCTTCCTATTATTGCATTCAATGTATGAGATAAATATGCGTTATATGGTATTTTGATAGTACTGGCATTTTTGTACATGATCATGACAATGCTCCTTATTTGTTGTTTTATTTTACTTTTCTTTATGGTTTTTAGGTCCCCCTAGGGCACTTTGACATGCAATTGTCTGATTGCTTCTCCCATAGACTGCAATCATTTACCACTGCAGCCCATGGGATATTTATTATGTTACTTTAATACCCTGCCAGTGCAGCATAGTAGAGCTGATAGATTCTCAGAATAGGCCATCAATATCAGATCACACGAGTGCTGCCTTCTCTTCACTGTTTACCTTCTTGCCGTCGCAACTGCAGTGCTGAGCAGTGTAATTAAAACCATGGTGTCCCCATTCACTTCTATGGGATGACTCCCATCTGTTCAAGGGAATAGGATGGAGCCGTCCTATAGAAGTGAATGAACAGCTGATCAGCGAGGGTGCTAGGATTCAGTCCCCTTCCCCTCAATCTGATAAAATCAGCTCAATCTGATACAAAAGAAGCAGACAACCCCTTTAAGTCAGACAGGTTTCCCTTGGACTAGAAGTTTAAACCGGTTTTGAAGCTTATTTACATAGCACTAAAGGCACTTGTTTTTTGCCTGTGTTGGACACAACTGGTGGCAAAGTTGAAGTTGTGTACTTTGTGCAATTGGCCAGTGTCAAAGTTTGTACGGTGGCTATATAGAAAACCATGCATGCAAAATATCTCTGTCTTACTCTGGGAGTTATTCTGTAGCAAAACTAATGCTACCTGACACTAAACTCTACGAATCTATGTCATCAGTTAGAGAGAAAATTATTCCAGAAATAGATGTATGAGTCTAGTATGCAAAAGAGATTCTTTCAGTCTATATTATAGTCTTTGATAATATAGTCTTTGCTTTTATGGAAGTAATGGTAGACAATTAGTTAATCCCTCTATCTGAAAGAATAGCCATATTTTAATGAGCAGAAATGCTAAGCATATTAAAAGTCTTTTCCAATACATGTCCATCAACACTTACTCACAGTGGACCTAAACACAAAAATGGCACTTTACGCATTAGAAGCCTTGGGAAAAAAGTCTGTTAATTCACTGATGGCATTGAGCTAACAGTTGTCAGAAAGCCTGGAAACAGACCAGCAGACTGTTGACTTAATTATGCCAGACAACAGAGCCAACATTTTAGAGCTGTGAAGAATAGCAATTTTGACAGTACTTATTTTTCTTTACACACTACTTAAATCTGCTGATATAAGTTGTTAAGGCCATTAAAAATCTGTAGCTATCTTTACAAAAAATCCGGTTGTTATGTCCTCTGGTAATTTCAACAGCTTTGCTTGTGATATGGCACAATTCTTCTTAATTGTATTAAAGATCTTAAATAAGCTTGCCTTATTTACAGTACATTCAAAGGGCTGAGATCACTGTTTCTTCACTTTATCATCTATGGTATTTTTTCTCAGTAAGAAGGACAGAAAAATCTGAACACTTAAAGAAGCATAGTATATAACAGGCATGTCCAGACTCTGGCCCTCCAGGTGTTGCAGAACTACAACTCCCATCATGCCCTTCTGTAGGTTGATAGCTGTAGGTTGTCCAGGAATGATGGGAGTTGTAGTTTTGCAACATCTGGAGGGCCGGAGTTTGGACATGCCTGGTATATAAGAATTAGTGATGAGTGAATTTGTGGAACTTTAATTCAGATTCAGCAGAACTGGTGGACCAATTTGATTCAGATTTTAAATTCTGAATGAATATATCCTGCATCAGAAGCACCTCAATGTCCTTGACAAGTTGTGGATGACAATGTGGGGTCTCCTAGGACTGTATCCCTTCCAAGCTCTTTATAGGGGTTGTCCAACATTATATCAGACTTCACAGAGTGGCAGACCCACAGTGGTGATCATACTAACCTGGTCCCTGCCGCTGTGAAGCAGGTCACCACTGGGGCTAGGTATTGGCTACAGATATCACGTGCACTTCCGTCAACAGAATTTTGAAATCAGCACACGAAGGAGATGAAGAGCCAGCCGTGGAGCGATACAGACCAAATTCAGCACCTGGATCAGGTCTGATATAATCTTGAATAATCCCTTTATGCATCAGTAATATTAAAGTGAGTGTGTGGCTGCTGGTAGCAACAACCAGATTCTTTAAAAACACACTGCACTACTCAATTTTACATTTTTTTGCATAGTCCAAAAATGTTCATTTTTTGGTGGTAAATGACTATTGGCTTGTATAGACAGACACCTCCCGGGATCATGTGATCATTTGTCATCTGTCCTCCGATCTGAAAATTGGCTGATGCCCAAAATTAGTAACCTAAAAATCAGATAAGCATTCAACACATTTTCTTGGCAAATCTGGCTTGAATTTCTTTTGAACTGAATCAATTTGCTCATATCTAATAAGAAATTTCAATCTGGTTAAAAAAGTAACAGTTATTTGGAGGATAAACAAGGAAGAGTTTCAAGCTTTTAGTAATGTAATAGGCATTTGACAAAGTTATGTTGCTATATACTAACCATTGGTAACTTTTTTAGTAGGGCAATGTCTAGAAAGTAGCATATATCTATTCGACAAACTATCAGTAAATTTTGGTGTTCAGTGCCATCTCTATGCTGATGACTAGAGATGAGCGAATTTTCAAAAATTCGATTTGCCTGTTTGCCGAATGATTGGCAAAAAATTTGGTTTGATCCGAATTTATTTACGGCAAATTTAATTAAAATCGCCTATTTTCTGGCTGCAGAGAGCCTTTATAGTGGTTTAGAACACTGTGCCTTGCAGTAACACGCATAGGTAGTCTGCTTTGGTACTGAAGTATACTGAGAGTCCGTATGACATGCAGATGACAGGCGTCGCTCTTAAAATTTACAGCACACTTCACTTATTTGGGCAGTCACGGGGCCAAAACTGACCAAATAAGTCAAGTATGAACTCAGCCTTACAGGTTGATGTAAGCGCTAAGAAGAAGCACACTCCTTTTACACCGTCGTCAGCTGATTCCATATAGATGTCTACAGAACCTGTTCTATTAAACACTAATACAGGTAGAGCCCCCAACAGAGTGGAGAGGGTGTCAGCAGTAAGTTTATGTTGACATCACTGATTATTTTGCCCTTTCTCTGATCCATCAGAACAATAACCCCCAAAAAACGGAGATACTGTCTGTTGAGAACTTCACTCAGTCAGCGTTTGGTCAGTAACCCATCAGTATCCCTAATGCCAAATCCAAAACAGAGATGACACGTGAATGAGGAGACCACAGAGTGGGCCAAAGACAGAGTGTGGAGGTGGCTGCATAATCAGGAGGAGGCCACAGAGTGACACAATGACAGTGTGGAGGTGGTGGCAGCATTAGGAGGCCACAGAGGGGCACAATTACGGGTTCACACCCCGTCTAGGGTATCAGGGCAGACAGGTGCCAGCTTAGGGTTAGTCAGGGGTGGCCGTTCTATTTCCCATCTGTAGATAAGGGTCCCCCTTCCCCTCCGTCTGGTGCGACACGACTGCTGCTGGGATAACGGTCGTGACAGTATATCTGGCCTAAAAAAAAAAAAAAAATGACATTTCTTTTTTTTTTTTTTTTTGCTTGCTGTTTTGCTTTGTATTTTTCTGTTCCACTATGGATCCGGTTACGGTTTTGGCGAAACAATTACAGGGGTTATCCCTTGAAGTGGCAAGATTAAAAACTACAGTACTGCAGCAGCAGCAGCAATCCTTGGGTTCCACCGTTCCACCGTTGCTACGGGAAACCAAGGTATTCCTGAGCCAAAAGTGGCTTTACCTGATAGGTTCTCAGGAGGGAGAGACCGATTTGTAACCTTCAGAGAAGCTTGTAAATTGTTCTTCAGGTTACGCCCTAGATCCTCCGGCAGTGAGGAACAACGAGTGGGCATTGTAATTTCTCTCCTGCAAGGAGATCCGCAGGCTTGGGCTTTCTCCTTACCATCAGACTCTCCAGCCTTACGATCAGTGGAGGAGTTTTTTGAAGCCCTGGGTCTCGTATATGATGACCCGGATGAATCGACAGACGACTCAGGGAGAGACTATTAAATTCTACAGAGGCCTCTGTAGGGCAGGGATCGGTTTGTTATGATCCAGTCGAACCAATGCAAATAGAGGGCGCCACTAGACGGGTGAATCCTCCTAGGGTCCGCCGTAGGTCAGAGGTTTGTTTTCATTGTGGGGGGAGGGGTCATTTTGTAAAGGTATGTACCCAAGAGACCACAAACAAAGGAGCCGCCGGAAAACTAGAGTCCCCAGATTGTGCGGAGGATAACAGTCTGGGCGTATTCGTTTCCTCCATACGCATGTCTCAGTTTTTGTTGTCCGCTACCGTTGTGGCGGGCAATAAGACTGAGATCTGTTCCGTCTTTTTGGACAGTGGGGCGTGGGTCAACTTGGTGGATTCACGGTTTGCTTAGGCTCTGGGTTTTACTCCGGAACCGGTACGCAGAGCTATTCCTGTTTTTGCCATCGACTCCTCCCCTCTTACTCAGAGAGAGTTAACTCAGTTTATAAATAATATCCATCTGCAGGTAGGGGACCTCCATAAAGAGCATATCTCTTGTTATGTCCTGGAAGGTCTTCCGGCTCCTATGGTATTGGGGCTTCCCTGGCTGGTGATTCACAATCCAGTGGTGGATTGGCAGGCCGGGGAGATTGTGGAGTGGAGTGAACATTGTAAGGACAACTGCTTGAGTAGTAGGTGCTCAACACTCTCTGTAACATCTCTACCTGCCTTTATGTCAGATTTTATGGATGTGTTCTCTGAGAAGGGTTGTCAGGGGTTACCACCTCATCGTCCATATGATTGCCCGATTAATCTATTACCTGGGGCAAAACTACCTAAAACCCGGTTATACAATCTTTCTGGCCCGGAGAGGAAGGCCATGCAAGATTATATTTCGGAGAGTTTGGCTAAGGAACACATCAGACCCTCTTCTTCACCCGTGGCTGCAGGGTTCTTTTTCGTTCAAAAGAAAGATGGGGGCCTGCGTCCTTGCCTGGATTTCCGGGAATTAAACAGGATAACTATCCGTGATCCCTATCCTCTTCCTCTCATTCCCGACCTCTTTAATCAGGTTGCTGGTGCTAAATGGTTCTACAAAATGGATCTCAGAGGAGCCTATAACCTGGTTCGCATCAAAGAGGGGGATGAGTGGAAGACGGCTTTTAATACTCCGGAAGGGCATTATGAAAATCTGGTCATGCCATTTGGTCTTACTAATGCGCCTGCGGTGTTCCAACATTTTGTCAAATATATTTTTAGTCACCTTATTGGAAGATTTGTTGTGATATATCTTGATGACATCCTGGTCTATTCTCCGGATCTGGATAAGATCCATGTGAGACAAGTGCTGCAGATATTAAGGGCCAACAACTTGTTTGCTAAATTAGAGAAATGTGTGTTCGCCGTGAAAGAACTGCCATTTCTGGGGTATGTGTTGTCAGATTCAGGTTTCCGCATGGATCCAGAGAAAGTCCGGGCAATTATGGACTGGAATCTGCCTGAGAGCCTGAAGGCATTGCAACGCTTCCTGGGGTTTGCCAATTTTAATAGAAAGTTTATAAAGAACTATTCCTTGGTTGTCAAACCACTGACGGACATGACCCGAAAGGGATCCGATTTTTCCAAATGGTCACATGCAGCCAAAACTGCCTTTACATCTCTGAAGGAGAGATTCACCTCGGCCCCTATTCTCTTACAGCCAGATGTCTCGCTTCCTTTTATTGTAGAGGTTGACGCATCAGAGGTGGGGGTGGGAGCGGTACTATCTCAGGGCCTGTCCCCTGGTGAATGGCGTCCGTGTGCTTTCTTTTCGAAGAAATTGTCTACTGTGGAAAGGAACTATGATATTGGCAACAGGGAACTGTTGGCTATTAAATTGGCCTTAGAGGAGTGGCGTCATTTTTTGGAGGGGGCGGTTCATCCCGTCACGGTGATTACTGATCACAAAAGCGTATTATATCTGGAGTCTGCTAAACGTCTCACCCCTAGACAGGCTCGGTGGTCGTTATTTTTTACTAGGCTTAATTTTGTAATATTCTAAAAAAAGCTATAGGATTGGTTGAGCACTCAACACTTGGTGTAAGTGATAAAACAATTTCATTTAACATCATAAAACTATTCACATATATAACATACAAGATAAGATGAATTGCAAGATTCTCATAGAGTTGTAGGTTTGCAAAATTCAAACAATCGCCGATATATAATATATTCCTGTTTCCCAAATCCAACAAGAAACTCCTCCTTCTATGTTCCAATGTCTGACCTGCCTCCTATATCCCGCAAGAAAGTCCTCCTTCTGTATACCAATGGAGTTATATTAACACTTTCGTAATTAACTCCAGTTGAGTCATATATATGTATGTGCACTGTGGGGAGTCGCTCTGGTAGACAGCGGTGCGGGTGCAGTTTAGAGGCAAAACAAGGAGTCCAGATTGTGCATCAAACAGTGTTTTATTCACACTTGCACACCATAAATGAAAAGCAGTCTCTTGGTGACAGTTCATACACAACAGAAATCATGTGGAAAAACCAAAAACAGGCCAACACACGGTCCAGTCACCTTGGGTGGTTTAGGTGCGGGTTCACACCTAGCAGTCGGCTCAGCCGCAGGCGATTCCACCTTCAGGTCGCAGGGCAACACCACCTTGCTGAGCTCCTTCCTCCAGGACAGAGAATTCCTCAGCCCTGTTTGCAGGCTCCAGGATAATCACACACACCCAGACACAGCTGCTGGCTGCGTTTTATACCCAGCCCCAAAACATGGACTGGACCGTGGGGAGCAGCCACCCACCCTACTCTTTAGCTGCTCCCAGTAAGAGCCGGCCCGGATCGGCTTTGCAGCCATGCTATTTAACAGAGCAGCACTAGCTGCTGCAGACAAAACCCGGCTCTTACCTCACCGAGGCCAGCAACCTCGGTGACACGTACCTGCTATCAAAAACAACACCTTGCACCCTCTTACACCCCCTTTGTTCAACCCTGAGGGGTGAACACACGTGAGGCAGTGGACGCGGGACAGGGCATCTGCGTTGCCCTGCAAGCGGCCTGCCCTGTGTTCCACGAAGAATTTGAAATTCTGCAGGGATAGGAACCACCTGGTGACCCGAGCATTCCTCTCCTTGGCCTGACTCATCCATTTGAGGGGAATGGTCGGTCACCAGACGGAACCTCCTCCTAACAGGTAGTAGCGGAGACTTTCGAGTGCCCACTTGATAGCCAGGCACTCCTCTCCACTATACTATATCTGGACTCAGCGGGACTGAGCTTACGGCTCAGGAAGACAACGGGATGTTCTTCCCCGTTGACCTCCTGAGACAGTACCGCACCGAGGCCTACCTCCGAGGCGTCGGTCTGTACGACAAACTCCTTGTTGAAGTCGGGTGTCACCAAAACCGGGGACCCACACAGGGCCGACTTCAACGCGGCGAAAGCCTCCTCCGCCTTCTCACTCCAGCTAACCCTCCCAGACTTTCGCCCCTTCAACAGGTCTGTCAACGGCGCTGCTATTGTGGCAAAGTGGGGCACAAACCTCATGTAGTAACCTACAATCCCCAGGAACGACTTTACCTGCCTGGTGGTGACCGGTCGAGGCCAGTTACGAATGGCCTCTACCTTGGTTACCTGAGGTTTGATGACTCCCCGCCCAATTACATATCCCAGATATTTTGTCTCCTCTAACCCTATGGAGCACTTCTTTGGGTTAGCGGTCAGTCCGGCTTTCCTCAGGGCATCCACTACCGCCTGCACCTTGGGTAAATGGCTTTCCCAGTCGGTGCTGTGGATGACTACATCATCTAAGTAGGCCGAGGCGTACCGACGATGTGGTCGCAGCACTATGTCCATTAACCTTTGGAAAGTGGCGGGGGCACCATGCAGGCCAAAGGGTAACACCTTGTAGTGATACAGGCCCTGCGGGGTAACAAATGCGGTTTTTTCCTTAGCCGTCTCCGTTAAGGGTACCTGCCAGTACCCTTTAGTGAGGTCCAGCACAGAAAAATAACGGGCTTGTCCTAAACTTTCAACCAGCTCGTCTACTCGGGGCATGGGATACGCGTCAAACTTGGATACTTCATTTAACTTGCGAAAGTCGTTGCAGAACCGCAACGTCCCATCCGGCTTGGGTATTAGGACTATGGGACTGGCCCACTCACTTTTCGACTCCTCAATGACATCGAGCTTCAACATTAACTGTACTTCCTCCGCGATGGCCCGTCGCCGAGCCTCGGGTACCCGGTATGGTTTTAACCGGATCTTGGCCTGAGGCTCAGTGACGATGTCATGTTGGATGAGAGACGTGCGGCCAGGAGGTCCGAGAACACATCCGTGTTCCGACTGATGAACTCCCTGACTTCCTGAACTTGTTTGGAAGACAGGCTGTCTGCAATTTTACCGTGGTTACTGCTTCACAGGCCTCGAACTGTGGGGCTGGACCCTTCTCACCTAGAAGCCCTGGCCGGGGCTGTGGTCGTCGGCTGTGTCCCTATCTTTCCACGGCTTAAGTAAATTCACGTGGTACACCTGCTCTGGCTTGCGCCGCCTGGCTGGTGTACTTTGTAATTTACTTCCCTACCTTCTCGATCACCTCATAGGGGCCCTGCCACCTAGCTAGGAACTTGCTGTCAAGGGTGGGTACCAGAACCAAAACCCGATCTCCCGGATGGAAGCCCCGTACCCGAGCCTGACGATTATACACCCTACTCTGGGCTTGTTGCGCTGCCTCCATATGCTCCCGGACCAGCGGCAACACCCTTTCTATCCGTTCCTGCATCTGGGTGACATACTCAATGACACTTTTGTGGGGGACAGGCTGTTGTTCCCATGCTTCCTTGGCGATATCCAACAGGCCTCGAGGGTGTCTGCCATAAAGCAGTTCGAAGGGCGAGAACCCAGTAGAGGCCTGGGGCACCTCTCGCACTGCGAACATGAGATAGGGCAGAAGCAGGTCCCAGTCCTTCCCATCTCTAGACACCACCCTTTTTAACATATTTTTAGAGTTTGGTTAAACCTCTCAACAAGACCGTCTGTTTGCGGATGGTAAACGGACGTCCGTAACTGCTTTATACGCAACAATTTACACAGTTCCTTCATTACTTTGGACATAAAAGGGGTCCCTTGGTCTGTCAGAACCTCTTTTGGCAGGCCCACACGGGAAAACATCTCCATTAACTCTTTGGCAATGAGCCTAGCTGAGGTATGTCGCAGAGGCACCGCCTCCGGATACCGAGTGGCATAGTCGAGAACTACCAGAATGTGTTGGTGGCCCCTGGCAGACTTTGGTACAGGCCCAATTAAATCCATAGCGATTCGCTCAAACGGTACTTCAATAATTGGCAGAGGTACCAGAGGACTACGGAAATGAGGCTGGGGGCTAGTTATCTGACAGGTTGGACAGGACTTACAATAATCTTCTACCTCCTTGAACACACCGGGCCAATAAAACCGCTGCAGTATGCGGTCCTGGGTTTTCTGCCACCCCAGGTGTCCCCCAAGAACATGTTGGTGGGCAAGCTCCATGACAAGCTTGCGATACGCTGTGGGCACCACCAACTGTTCAACAGGTTCACCTCGGACTTGGTTCACCCGATACAACATATCCTGCAGAACAATAAATCGTGGGAACATTAATTCAGCCCCTGGTTTCTGGGGTTTACCATCAATTTCCAGCACATTCTCCCAGGCCCTGGTTAGGGTTTGGTCCCGGTGTTGTGCGGTCCCAAAATTTTCCCCGGAGACATTGAGGTCTGCCAACTCAGGTCCCGGTGGCAAGTCCTCCGTGTCTCCCACCATTACACTCAGTGGGGTTGTTTCCCCTCTACCGCCGGAGCAGTGGTCACCCCTACCGCCGGCCCTTCAGACTCGGGCTCCCAGGGTTCTGGCCTTCCAGCGGTATCAGGCCACTCTGCTAGTGTCACCCCTGTCTCGGGTCCCTCAGATACCTTTATTGCCGGCCACAGCGCCGGAAAACCGGGGAAGGCCCTCCCAAGTATTAGTTCGTGTGGGAGTGTAGTAGCGACAGCCACCTCGTGGGTCCACCTACCAGCCGCTGTGGACAAAGTCACTAGTGCAGTGGGATAGTCTTTCAGGTCTCCGTGGATGCACAGGACCCCGACTTTACGGCCAGTATACTCCGCAGGCCGTACTCAGGGCAGCCCTTACCAGGGAGACTAAACTCCCGGAGTCCAGCAGAGCCACCGCCAGCGAATCTCAACATCATCCGAGGGGGTCATCTTAGGGATCGCGGTACGGACAGCTTTCCGGGCATCGTGGACGCGGTGGGACGCTCCTGCCGCTTGCAACGCCATCACGTGCTGTAGCAGTAGCTGGTTGGTCTCCCGCTGCTGCACGTTAGCCTCTATGAGGGCTTTCACAGCCGCCTCCATTTTGTCGGGGATCACAGGCTGCAACTTTGCCGGCTTAATATAGGACATTCACTTTTGCCCAGCAAAAACAAAGTTCGGCGTTCACGCCAGCCTCACTGCGCATGCCCGCATCCGACACCAAATGTGGGGAGTCGCTCTGGTAGACAGCGGTGCGGGTGCAGTTTAGAGGCAAAACAAGGAGTCCAGATTGTGCATCAAACAGTGTTTTATTCACACTTGCACACCATAAATGAAAAGCAGTCTCTTGGTGACAGTTCATACACAACAGAAATCATGTGGAAAAAACAAAAACAGGCCAACACACGGTCCAGTCACCTTGGGTGGTTTAGGTGCGGGTTCACACCTAGCAGTCGGCTCAGCCGCAGGCGATTCCACCTTCAGGTCGCAGGGCAACACCACCTTGCTGAGCTCCTTCCTCCAGGACAGAGAATTCCTCAGCCCTGTTTGCAGGCTCCAGGATAATCACACACACCCAGACACAGCTGCTGGCTGCGTTTTATACCCAGCCCCAAAACATGGACTGGACCGTGGGGAGCAGCCACCCACCCTACTCTTTAGCTGCTCCCAGTAAGAGCCGGCCCGGATCGGCTTTGCAGCCATGCTATTTAACAGAGCAGCACTAGCTGCTGCAGACAAAAACCCGGCTCTTACCTCACCGAGGCCAGCAACCTCGGTGACACGTACCTGCTATCAAAAACAACACCTTGCACCCTCTTACAGCACATATAGGTGCACCTGCAGATGTAATCAAATAGCTGGTTAGTCAATTGCTGTAGATGATAGTTCTCCACTTCATGTGTGATTTGAGTGTGCAATTCAGCTCTTTGTGTTGTTATCCGGTAACCGTTGGTATCGGTTCACGGTAGGTGAATATTGAAGTATTTTCGTTTTGGTATATAATGATTATAGTCTCGTGTAGCTATGTTCCTCTTACCTTCCTTTAGTTGATCGGGTTTTCTTATTCAGTTTAGCGAGGGTCGGGCGGCGCGTGACAAAGCCGGCGTCTCGCTCCTTACTCCTCTAGCTACCTTACCCGAGATCTCGCGAAGGTTGTGGCGATGTCCCGGGTTTGTCTGGATCACGTGTTCGTTTTCGTCCTGAATGGTAGGAGGAGAGGATATCTCGATTGATGCCTTTGGTTATAGTTATTCGTGCTTTTGTATCAATTGTACAGCATGGCCATGCTCTGTAATGCGGAGATGCTTTTAACCAGGTATGCAATCCAGCCCATACGCGTTTCGGGAACTTCTCCTTCCCTTCATCAGTGGTCCTTCATGTTGATGTACCAGAGCCTATTTTGCAAAAGGGGGTGGTGGTCTCTGCATTACACTCAGGTTTAGAGGGGAGGGTGTTGGAAGCTCAGGGGGACGCCCCGGCCTCCTGCCCATCGGGTAAACCGTTTGTGCCAGAAAATTTACGCCTGGAGATACTAAAAGAACACCATAACTCCACACTGGCAGGACACCCAGGTAGTAAGGCAACCTGTGAATTAGTGTCTCGTCGGTTCTGATGGCCTAAGTGGCACCAGGAGGTGTTGAATTTTGTGTCTGCATGTGCTACCTGTGCTCGTTCTAAGGTGGATCATACTCGTCCGGCAGGGCGTCTTTTACCTCTGGCCATCCCCAACAGGCCTTGGACGCACCTATTAATGGATTTCATTACGGATCTACCAGTATCAGCGGGGAAGACTGTTATTCTTGTGTGTTGTTGACAGATTCAGTAAAATGGTGCACTTTATTGCTCTTACCGCATTGCCTAATGCTAACACACTGGCTCAGGTTTTTATTGACCACATCGTGGTCCGGTGGCCCCTCGTAGAAAGGGGGGTACTGTCACGACTGTGACTGATCCAGACAGGTCTGGGAGGAGAAGGTCGCAGCAACTTGCTACTCGCGATAGCTTGTGAGTTTGCTCTGTGGTTCAGGGTATGTCATCCGGGTTTTGCCTTGTGAACCTTTTTGTCCTGACTGGGAGTTTGTAGGCATCCTTCTCAGGTGAGTCCTGTCTGCCACTCCCAGCTACTATATTAGTTTCAGTTTCACTTGCAGTCATTGCCAGATATAGTCCTTACTTCCAGTGCTATTCTGACCTTTGAAGGAGATCGTTTGACGGTATTGCTGTGGAGCTGTTGTCTGGCGTGGACTGTCGTTATTGGGATCATCTTCTCTGCTCGTGACTGGATAAGTCTATCTCTGCTGGAGATTGTTTGTTTGTTGCTGTCTTCCCCTGCTGTTCTCCTAGACATGAGTGATGGTGACTAGTGCTCCCATCTGCCTTTCCCCAGTCTAGTCTTCTTAGGGTGACTGAGGGTTTAGGAATCCTGCTCGCCGTACGGGTTCACACCCCGTCTAGGGTATCAGGGAAGAAAGGTGCCAGCTTAGGGTTAGTCAAGGGTGGCCGTTCTATTTCCCATCCGTAGATAAGGGTCCCCCTTCCCCTCCATCTGGTGCAACACGACTGCTGCTGGGGTAGCGGTCGTGACATTGCTATGACTGTCAAGGATTATGATCCTGACTACAGTTTAATATGATATTTAGATGAATCTCTGTGGGATGGAGTTCATCAGGAGACAAGAAGTGCAGAAAAGGCAGACTGTGGTAATGGAGACTGCATACTAGTGCTTCTGCTCATTAGCCACATCTGCTCATGAACTCCATTCCTACATAGATTCAGCTGAAGATCTTATCATCTGTATTCTGGATCATAATCCCTGACAAGCAGAGGAGTTGATGAGGCAGCTCTTTATCTCAGTTTTGTGAAGTCACTTGTTCTGCTGTGTGATTAGGACAGGTTTTGTGTGTACTAATAGGCCAGTGGCCATTTTGTTTCTCCTAATGATTGCTCCCCAGAGAAAACGAGCCATTATAACTAATGAAAGGTATTTGGAAATATATTTGTAATGAAGTAATATTTAAGTAATTTTAGTTTCTTAATTCCCGGAGAACCCCTTTAAGCTAGAAATACACCTATCATTTCCTATCATGTTCTTTTGTAGTATCAGTATTTTCTAGATCTGCAAGTGTTAAATTCAAGTTTAATATATACAGCATTCATATTCTGTTAGCAAAAAGAGACTTTTTGGGCAATCTACAACATCTGTATTAGTCAGTGTGCAATTTAAAGGGGTTCAGTGTGCAAATTAAAGGGGTTTAAGCTAGAAATATCACTAAAATATACAGCATAAAATTAATTCTGAATCTTGACCTAAAACAAAACACATAATATGGTACTTAAATAGTGGCATATAATAATAATATGTTCAATCTGAAAGTAAAATGTCATCAACATGGCACAGTACTGTACAGGTACTCTATTAATGTAAATGAATAGTAGCAACAATATTCTCATAAATGGTAGAGATCTTCGCAGTGTATTCAAATGCGAAAAAGTCTTGAGGAATGTGGTGGCAGCAATTTATGTATAACTAACACCACTAGTAACGCGAAGTAGTCCCAAAATAAAAACAATAATATTCGCAATGTCCTGAAATCGGTCCAGTATATGTCTAATTGGGGGCTGATTATTCAGTGTCCCACATTAGAAAAAGTTATAAAAGGCAAGGTATAGCGGCGTCACGCTATATGAACACACCAGCGGCATCCCACTGGAATAATATTACTGTGAGTTTTTGAATTAAAACGGTCTTACGCATTACTTTTCGCACCACGAAGTCGCTCTATTCGATAATTCTATATCTGTAGAAGTCAATGGTCTCCGAGCGATAGTATTCCTCACTTCCCTCATTGGTGAATGTTTGGCACATGCAAACAGACCTCATGTCTTGAGCAATCTCTTTCTCATTTACCCTTTATGCGGTGATGGACAATATTTTGTGTGTGAATCCGGCAGAATATTACGATTTCAAGTAGTCAAACGGCTTGGGGTTCTGTCTTAGCTAGACGGGCTTCAGTGCTTCTGATCGCCCCTTCCTTAGTAGCTACCAGTCCCCTATAAACTACTTCCTTTTATAGTGAAGAAATATTCCAAAACCTGACATGGATCTTTTTTGGACCACACATTATGTCATATAAATCGTCAACCTTTTCCAATTATAAAATCCACTTTTCGGTATATTGTCCTTATAGAAGCCACTATTCAATGTCCCATATTTACAGCATAAATAAATAAATATATAGAAAATAATAAAAATTACAATATATATTAGAACCTATAAAGTATACAAAAACGAATAAAAAACATATGAAGCAATCATATATTTAAAAAACCTTTCATACACTTGTACATCTTTCTGTGCTGGTTCTTCCTCAGTAAAAAACGCATCAGAACCCATACAGAGTTGATGCGGTTCCCATGCGTTTTTTTACCAAAATGCCACATATCGAATTTTATATCTGTTAGGTTGTGGACTATACTCTAATTCTGTGGGAAGAATCATTCACTTTTGATTAAGAAGGAACCATGTGCACCTAGTTAAAAATTTTAAATCAAAAAGTTGAAGCAATTCACATTTGGCTAAAATTTTCGCATATGCGCATAGTTTGAGAACAAAAGTTCGCATATAGTACGAATATTCCACACTGAGCAGAAGTGTAAGAATAGGGGAATGGTGGAAGCCCACTGCCAAGTGTCCACCCGCCTGATATAAAATACTAGGTAGGGGTGAACTTCAGCAGGGGGCACCCACCACAATCTTTATAGGAAGCCAAACAACTCAAATTCTGCATTTAATCCTCATGGCAGTAGAGTGTTTAGTTCAAAAATACGTTGAGTCTCTAATCTTGACATTTTACTGATGTGAGTGCTGCCCCTCCAATCTCTGTTCACCTTGTCAATGGCTGCAAATTTGAGGCCTATTGGATTTTTGTTATCTGCTACTCTAAAATGATTGGACAAAGAATGTGTGTCCAATCCTTTTCTAATGTTAGCCTAGAGATGGCCCGAACTATCCGCCGGCGAACAGTTCCCGGCGAACATAGCTTGTTCGCGTTCGCCTCTGCCGGGCGAACATATGCGATGTTCGGTCCGCCCCCTATACATCATCATTGAGCAAACTTTGACCCTGTACCTCACAGTCAGCAGACACATTCCAGCCAATCAGCAGCATACCCTCCCTCCCAGACCCTCCCACCTCCTGAACAGCATCCATTTTAGATTCATTCTGAAGCTGCAGTCTTAGTGAGAGGAGGGAGAGTGTAATTGCTGCTGATTTAATTGGGAAATTGATAGCTAGGCTAGTGAATTCAGTGTCCACTCCAGTCCTGAAAGACTCATCTGATCTCTGCTGTAAGGACAGCGTCCTGACAGCACCCCAAAAAGCCCTTTTTAGGGCTGCAACATTAGTCTGCTTTTTTTTTCCTTTATATACATATTGCAGTTGCCTGGCCTGCCTGTGTGTGAGGAGCTGCAGGCCCACAGACTGTAGTGTGCCCACTGCCAGTGCCCGCCCCTGTCATTCCGTGTGGTACAGGACTTTGCATCAAAAAAAGGCATTTAATTTTTACACTTTAATCTAAGGTTAGTTGCCTGCCAGTGTGAGTCAGGCTGACTTCCACTGACTGTAGTGTGCCCACTGCCAGTGCCCACCACTCATACCGGCTGGCACAGGACTTTGCATAAAAAAGGCATTTAATTTTTACACTTTAGTGTAATTTCAGCTGCTTGCCTGCTGCTAGTGTGTGTCAGGCCGACTTCAACTGACTGTAGTGTGCCCACTGCCAGTGCCCACCCCTGTCATCCCGTGTGGCACAGGACTTTGCTTAAAAAAGGCACTTAATTTTTACACTTTAATCTAAGGTTAGTTGCCTGCCAGTGTGTGTCAGGCTGACTTCCACTGACTGTAGTGTGCCCACTGCCAGTGCCCACCACTCATACCGGCTGGCACAGGACTTTGCATAAAAAGGCATTTAATTTTTACACTTTAGTGTCATTTCAGCTGCTTGCCTGCTGCTAGTGTGTGTCAGGCCGACTTCAACTGACTGTAGTGTGCCCACTGCCAGTGCCCACCCCTGTCATCCCGTGTGGCACAGGACTTTGCTTAAAAAAGGCACTTAATTTTTACACTTTAATCTAAGGTTAGTTGCCTGCCAGTGTGTGTCAGGCTGACTTCCACTGACTGTAGTGTGCCCACTGCCAGTGTCCACCACTCATACCGGCTGGCACAGGACTTTGCATAAAAAGGCATTTAATTTTTACACTTTAGTGTAATTTCAGCTGCTTGCCTGCTGCTAGTGTGTGTCAGGCCGACTTCAACTGACTGTAGTGTGCCCACTGCCAGTGCCCACCCCTGTCATCCCGTGTGGCACAGGACTTTGCTATAAAAAAGGCACTTAATTTTTACACTTTAATCTAAGGTTAGCTTGCCTGCCAGTGTGTGTCAGGCTGACTTCCACTGACTGTAGTGTGCCCACTGCCAGTGCCAACCACTGATACCGGGTGGCACAGTAGCTTGCCGATAAATAAGGCATTTAATTTTTAGACAGTAGTCTAAATTCAGTTGCTTGCCTGCTGCCAGTGTGTGTCAGGCCCTCTTCCACTGACTGTAGTGTGCCCACTGCCAGTGCCAACCACTGATACCGGGTGGCACAGTAGCTTGCAGATAAATAAGGCATTTAATTTTTAGACAGTAGTCTAAATTCAGTTGCTTGCCTGCTGCCAGTGTGTGTCAGGCCCTCTTCCACTGACTGTAGTGTGCCCACTGCCAGTGCCAACCACTGATACCGGGTGGCACAGTAGCTTGCCGATAAATTAGGCATTTAATTTTTAGACAGTAGTCTAAATTCAGTTGCTTGCCTGCTGCCAGTGTGTGTCAGGCCCTCTTCCACTGACTGTAGTGTGCCCACTGCCAGTGCCAACCACTGATACCGGGTGGCACAGTAGCTTGCCGATAAATAAGGCATTTAATTTTTAGACAGTAGTCTAAATTCAGTTGCTTGCCTGCTGCCAGTGTGTGTCAGGCCCTCTTCCACTGACTGTAGTGTGCCCACTGCCAGTGCCAACCACTGATACCGGGTGGCACAGTAGCTTGCCGATAAATAAGGCATTTAATTTTTAGACAGTAGTCTAAATTCAGTTGCTTGCCTGCTGCCAGTGTGTGTCAGGCCCGCTTCCACTGACTGTAGTGTGCCCACTGCCAGTGCCAACCACTCATACCGGGTGGCACAGTAGCTTGCCGATAAATAAGGCATTTAATTTTTAGACAGTAGTCTAAATTCAGTTGCTTGCCTGCTGCCAGTGTGTGTCAGGCCCTCTTCCACTGACTGTAGTGTGCCCACTGCCAGTGCCAACCACTGATACCGGGTGGCACAGTAGCTTGCCGATAAATAAGGCATTTAATTTTTAGACAGTAGTCTAAATTCAGTTGCTTGCCTGCTGCCAGTGTGTGTCAGGCCCACTTCCACAGACTGTAGTGTGCCCACTGCCAGTGCCAACCACTCATACCGGGTGGCACAGTACCTAGCACGCGTAGTACCACTTATCTAAAAAAAAAATGACAGGCAGAGGCAGGCCACCCCGCAGGGGCCGTCGTGGTCGTGGTGCTGTGATTTCCACTGTCCCTGGAATAATGCCCAGTTTTCAGAGGCCACGTACCCTGAACCCGAAAAATTCAGAGGACGTAGTTGACTGGCTTAGACAGGACACCCAATCTTCAACAGCTTCCGCTAAGAACCTTGACGCACCATCCTCCTCCAGCTCAGCTTCGGTCACCTGCTCTCAAGTTACCACGCACCCGCCCGTCGCCACCACCACCACTACCACCACAGCCACCACAGCCGCTTCACTTGATCCGTCAGAGGATCAGTTGGATGCAATTAGTGATGCGCAACCATTATTGCCAGATGATGTAGATTACGGGGATATGTCTCAGTCAGGCAGGATTACACACATGGACGTACAGTGTGATGATGATGATGATGATGTTGTACCCGCTGCTGCTTCCTTTGCTGAGGTGTCAGATACAAGTGAAGCGGTTGATGATGACGATGTGTCCACGGATGCCACGTGGGTGCCTGCTCGAAGAGAAGAAGAGGGGGAAAGTTCTGAAGGGGAGACAGAGAGAATGAGGAGACGAGTTGGAAGCAGGGGAGGTCGTCGCAAGGAGTTAGTGGCACAGTCAGACAGCATGTATCGGCACCTGGGGTCAGCCAGACAGCACGCCAGTCAACGCCATGCTGTTGCCACCACTAGAATGCCGTCATTGCAAAGCTCAGCAGTGTGGCATTTTTTTGTGTGTCTGCCTCTGATAAAAGCAATGCCATTTGCAACCTGTGCCAAAAGAAACTGAGTCGTGGGAAGTCCAACGCCCACCTTGGTACAACTGCTTTGCGAAGGCACATGATCTCACATCACAAACGCCTATGGGATCAACACATGAGTACAAGCAGCACACAAACTCAAAGCCACCATGCTCCTCCTGGTCCAGCATCTTCAGCCACGTCAACCACTGCTGTCCTCCCTGCCCCCTCTCAACCACCCGCCACTCCATCTCTCACCTTCAGCAGTTCCTGCTCATCTGCCCACAGTCAGGTGTCTGTCAAGGACATGTTTGAGCATAAGAAGCCAATGTCACAAAGTCACCCCTTGCCCGGCGACTGACAGCTGGCTTGACGGAACTCTTAGCCCGCCAGCTTTTACCATACCAGCTGGTAGAGTCTGAGGCCTTCAAAAATTTGTCGCTATTGGGACACCACAGTGGAAGGTACCCGGACGAAATTTTTTTTTCAAAAAGGCAATCCCAAACCTCTACCATGTCATTGAAAAGGAAGTCATGGCATCTCTGGCATACAGTGTTGGGGCAAGGGTCCATCTGACCACTGATACCTGGTCTGCAAAGCACGGTCAGGGCAGGTATATCACGTATACTGCGCATTGGGTCAACCTGCTGACGGCTGACAAGCATGGAATGCGTGGCTCCGCAGCGGAGTTGGTGACACCACCACGACTTGCAGGCAGACCTACTGCCACCTCCTCTACTCCTACTCCATCCTCTTCAATATCCTCCTCGGCTGAGTCCTCTTCTGCTGCGGCGTCTGGCTGCACATCAACTGATTCCCCCAGCTCCCCAGGGGCTATTCCACATCCCGGATACGACAGTGTCACGCTATCTTGGGGTTGACTTGCCTGAAAGCAGAGAGCCACACAGGACCAGCACTCCTGTCCGCCCTGAACGCACAGGTGGATCAGTGGCTGACCCCGCACCAACTGGAGATCGGCAAAGTGGTGTGTGACAATGGAAGCAATCTGTTGGCGGCATTAAATTTGGGCAAGTTGTCACATGTGCCGTGCATGGCACATGTGTTGAATCTCATCGTACAACGTTTTGTGTCTAAGTACCCAGGCTTACAGGACGTCCTCAAGCAGGCCAGGAAGGTGTGTGGCCATTTCAGGCGTTCCTACACGGCCATGGCGCACTTTTCCGATATTCAGCGGCGAAACAACATGCCAGTGAGGCGCTTGATATGCGACAGCCCGACACGTTGGAATTCAACACTCCTAATGTTCGACCGCCTGCTCCAACAAGAAAAAGCCGTCAACGAGTATTTGTATGACCGGGGTGCTAGGACAGCCTCTGCGGAGCTGGGAATCTTTTGCCACGTTACTGGACACTCATGCGCAATGCCTGTAGGCTTATGCGTCCTTTTGAGGAGGTGACAAACCTAGTCAGTCGCACCGAAGGCACCATCAGCGACCTCATCCCATTTGTTTTCTTCCTGGAGCGTGCCCTGCGAAGAGTTCTGGATCAGGCTGTAGATGAGCGTGAAGAGGAAGAGGAAGAGTTGTGGTCACCATCACCACCAGAAACAGCCTTGTCATCATCGCTTGCCGGACCTGCAGCAACGCTGGAAGAGGAGTATGAGGAAGAGGAGTCAGAGGAGGAATGTGGCGGCTTTGAGGAGGAGGAAGACCAACCACAGCAGGCACCCCAGGGTGCTCGTTGTTGTCACCTATCTGGGACCCATGGTGTTGTACGTGGCTGGGGGAAGAACAGACCGTCAATGACATCAGTGAGGACGAGGAACGGGAAATGAGTAGCTCTGCATCCAACCTTGTTCAAATGGGGTCTTTCATGCTGTCATGTCTGTTGAGGGACCCACGTATAAAAAGGATAAAGGAGAACGATCTGTACTGGGTGGCCACGCTACTAGACCCCGGTATAAGCAGAAAGTGGCAGAAATGTTACCAAATTACCGAAAGTCGGAAAGGATGCAGCAGTTCAAAACCAAACTAAAAATATGCTTTACACAGCTTATAAGGGGGATGTCAATGGGGATTCGACAATGGTTAATCAATTCGACCGGATAGGGTCCGTAACAGGGATTAAACTGATAGCAATAGTACTAGTTAAGACACCACTCATATAGGGTGTCACAGCACATTGCTCTGTGCACGCGCAGTGCCCCAATTTGGGAGTAAGAGGACCGACCAAGCTGCTTTTTCCATCTCCCGGTTCCTGAAATCAATTCAGTTTAGTGTATGAGAGTTTGGTCTGTCACTGTGAAGGCAGTCGAAGGTACCCGGCCTAAAATTTTTTTCACAAAAGGCAATCCCTGATATGGGACGTAACAGGGATTAAACTGATGAGAATAATACTACAGAAAATACCACTCATATCAGTGGAGGGAGCCAGCATTTTTTAACCATCTCCCCGTTCAAAAATCTATTTAATAAATGGCCCCCAGATTGGGGAGTCGGGGACGTTAGAGGGATTAAACTGATGAGAATAGTACTACAGAAAATACCACTCATATCGGGTGTGACAGTAAATTGCACGGCGCAGACGCAGTGACCGTGGTTTAAAACAGAGTGGAGGGAGCCAGCGTTTTTTAACCATCTCCCGTTCGAAAAATCTATTCAATAAATGGCCCCCAGATTGGGGACGTTAGAGGGATTAAACTGATGAGAATAGTACTACAGAAAATACCACTCATATCGGGTGTGACAGTAAATTGCACGGCGCAGACGCAGTGACCGTGGTTTAAAACAGAGTGGAGGGAGCCAGCGTTTTTTAACCATCTCCCCGTTCGAAAAATCTATTCAATAAATGGCCCCCAGATTGGGGACGTTAGAGGGATTAAACTGATGAGAATAGTACTACAGAAAATACCACTCATATCGGGTGTGACAGTAAATTGCACGGCGCAGACGCAGTGACCGTGGTTTAAAACAGAGTGGAGGGAGCCAGCGTTTTTAACCATCTCCCCGTTCGAAAAATCTATTCAATAAATGGCCCCCAGATTGGGGACGTTAGAGGGATTAAACTGATGAGAATAGTACTACAGAAAATACCACTCATATCGGGTGTGACAGTAAATTGCACGGCGCAGACGCAGTCACCGTGGTTTAAAACAGAGTGGAGGGAGCCAGCGTTTTTTAACCATCTCCCCGTTCGAAAAATCTATTCAATAAATGGCCCCCAGATTAGGGACGTTAGAGGGATTAAACTGATGAGAATAGTACTACAGAAAATACCACTCATATCGGGTGTGACAGTAAATTGCACGGCGCAGACGCAGTCACCGTGGTTTAAAAACAGAGTGGAGGGAGCCAGCGTTTTTAACCATCTCCCCGTTCGAAAAATCTATTCAATAAATGGCCCCCAGATTGGGGACGTTAGAGGATTAAACTGATGAGAATAGTACTACAGAAAATACCACTCATATCGGGTGTGACAGTAAATTGCACGGCGCAGACGCAGTGACCGTGGATTAAAACAGAGTGGAGGGAGCCAGCGTTTTTAACCATCTCACCGTTCGAAAAATCTATTCAATTCATCTTTTGGGGACCCTTGGTGTTGTACGTGGCTGGGTGGAGGAAGAAACCTTCAATGACATCACCGGGACGTGGCTAGCTTGGTATCCAACCTTGTGCAAATGGGGAGTTTGTGGTTGTGCAAATGAACTGTTTGCGGTGCATTAAAAGGGAGTTTGGTCTGTCAATGTCAGTGAAGCGGGCGTAACCCTTACACTACCTGATCGATACAACATCATACCTGATCGTATACACACACTGGATGTTTTAAAGCACGTTATTCCAAACAATTTAGGAATGTTAGTTGATTTATGCCCTTTATGGATTAAAACCCGACTCTGCGTCCACTACGTAATTTTCCATGGGAGTTTTGCCATAGATCCCCCTCCGGCATGCCACAGTCCAGGTGTTAGACCCCTTGAAACAACTTTCTCATCACTATTGTGGCCAGAAAGAGTCCCTGTGGGTTTTAAAATTCGCCTGCCAATTGAAGTCTATGGCGGTTCGCCCGGTTCGCCCGTTCGCGGTGTTTGCGACATCACTATTAGCCATATGTTCCAAAATGAGTTTTTTCAATGTCCTTTTTTTCAATGTCAAAAAGGACATTGGCTGAGCTTGCCCTTTATGCCTTGGAGGTGCTGGCCTGCCCTGAAGCCAGTGTATTATCTGAACGTGTGTTTAGCATGGCAGGGGGCGTCATCACAGACAAGAGCAGCTGCCTGTCCACAGCCAATGTGGACAAGATCACGTTCATTAAAATGAACCAGGCATGCATCCCTCAGGACTTGTCCGTACCTTGTGCAGTATAGACATGTTTACCGGCACTAACCAGCCATTGTTATACTGCAGCGCAATTGCTCATGCTTGTATTTTGGATGTTTCACACTCTTTTGGAGTGAACCTTAATTTTACAAAATTAAATTAAAACCAAAAACCTGTATTGGCTATCTCGTCCTCCTCCACCGCAGCTTCCACCTACTCCACTGTGTCCACCACCTCCTCAAACTCCTACTCCATATGGAACTCTAAACGTTTGGTGTGAATTGTACCACTGCTGTACCTATAAGACCGCTAAAATAAAAAAAATAAAAAAATGTCTGTTATATTTTCTGGTGAAATTAACCACTTTTTGGGTGTATAGTACCACTGCTATACCTACAGTAGTAAGCCGTTTAAAAAAATATATAAATTGTCATTAACATTTTCTGGTGAAATTTACAAACGTTTGGGTGTATAGTAACACTGCTATACCTAGTAGGCCGGTAAAATAAATAAAAAAAAAATATCTGTTACATTTTCTGGTGAAATTAACCACTTTTTGGGTGTATAGTACCACTGTTATACCTAGTAGGCCGTTTAAAAATATATATATAAATTGTCTTTCACATTTTCTGGTGAAATGAACCAATTTTTGGGTGTATAGTACCACTGCTATACCTAGAAGGCCGGTTAAAATATAACTAAAAATTGTCATTAACATTTTCTGGTGAAATTCTCCAATTTTGTGGGTGCGTAGTACCACTGCTATACATAGTAGGCTGGTTAAAAAAATATATATATGTCATTTACATTTTGGGTGAAATTCACCAATTTTTGGGTGTATAGTATCACTGCTGTACCTAGTACACCGGTAAAAAAAAAAAATAACATTTGTCAGTTACATTTTATGGTCAAATTCAACAATTTTTGGGTGTAATATACCCCTCCTCTACCTAGTTGACAGCTTAATTAATTTCAATAATTTTTCTTTTACATTTTCGGGTGACAATAAACAATTGTTTTCTGTCATAGACCCCTGCTCTACCAAGTAGACAGGTTAATTAATTTCAGTAATTTTTCTGTTACATTCTTGGGTTGACATTATACGATTTTAGACCTGAATAAACCCCTGCTCTGCATAGGTGACAGGGAATAAAATTTCAGAAATGCTTCTTTAATTGATGCGCGCCACCTCCTTTGATTCAATGCTTAAACTTAAACAAGCTGTACCACATTTAAGCTTCAATACTTTGTCCCACATTTCCGCTATACTCTTTTGGCCAACATTTCCGCCTCAATAGCTTTTCCCACAATTCCGCTTGATTCTTTTGGCCCACATTTGGGCTTCTGTAATTTGTACCACATTTGCACCTCAATAGCATTTCACACATTTATGCTCGATCCCAATTTTTTTAAATACATTTATCTCCGTTAAATTTGGTCTCTTTTTCTCACGCTCCCTCTCTGGCCTGGAACCCTTATTCCCCAGCCACCTGTGATCACCATGGTAGGCACATAAAAGAACATCGAAAGTTGATAGAGCAGATATCAAATTGGATCGTGAACATCACGGGGACGTGCAACATGGTGAGGCGGTAAGTGTGCACACGCCTACACGAACTGACTGACAGGGGTCAGCCCCTGCAATTTCTGGAAAAGGGGTTAGGTGGTCACTTAACCAAAGTTATGTAAATAAGCTTTCCTAAGAAAAAACACAGATTGAACAGTTTGAGGCTGTGACCAAGGTAAAATTTTATTATGAAAAGTACTGATTGAAAAGCACTGATTGTGGAAAGACAGCTCATTTTCATACCTTTGGGATTGAGTGGTATTCAAATTAGCATTCCCTCCAAAAGAAAAAAAAAAATAAGTCTATCTGATGCCAGCAGAAGTAAGAAATGCTAATTTGCATCTTTTTTTGACAAAAACCAGACAGCATTGCCTGGCTCGTTTTCCGCAAGAACACAGAGTAGCATATTCTCTCTCTCATCTGTCTCCTAATAAACCAGAGTGTGTTCTCTACCAATTTCAGGACAATTAGAGCATATTCTATTTGGACCTGAATTGAATTTTTTTAAAAGCTAGCCGAATCGGACACAATATGAATTCCAAGAAAAATATTATTTTTAATTTGTTATTAAAATGGGAATCCAGATGCATAGCTAGAAGCTTAGGAGTAGAGATGAGCGAACTGCCCGTAAATAATTTCAATTGATTTGGCAGTCAGATTCAAATTCAACAATTTCCAATTGCCTTGAAAAGTTGTTTATGACACTTTAAGGTCCCCTAGGACTGTATCCAACCCCTTTTCAGGCTCTTTAATGCCAAGAAAGCATTAGCAATGTCAAAGTGATAGTGACATTTATAGCTATGGGTAAATGGATGGTAGCCACTGGTAACAAACAGCCTGCACAAACACACTGCACTGTTCAATTTGCTATAGTGTTTAAAATTTAGAAATGCTCCGGACCTATGCCGGCTGATGTTTATACACACACTGTGGCATCAGAAGAAGCAATGGTCTCAAACTATGCCTTTTTGGCGGCTGATGCCTGCCAGTGTTTACATATACATACAGTGGTATTAGAAGAGACAAGATTAGTGTTATTTTAACCCCTTGGATATCGGGGGCTTCTTGGTTTTTGCATTTACATTTTTCTTTCCTGTCTTCCCGGAGTCATAGCTTTTTTATTTTTCCATTTACATAGCCATATGAGGGCTTGATTTTTTGCGGGACAAGTTGTACTTCTAATGTCACCATTTAATATTGCATAGGATGTAGTGTGAAGTGGGAAAAAATATATATTTTAATAGTAAAGGCATTTTCAGACGCTTGCGATGCCCATGACGTTTATAATGTTTATTGTTTATAAATTTATTTTTTATTCTAGGGAAACATATTTTGTAACTTTTTTTTGTAGCCCCTCTATGTGGCTACAATATGCAGTACTAAGATTTCTTACAGCTTATACTGCATTTCCATAGAAGTACAGTATAAGCTCTAATTGCTATTATTCCTTTTATTATTCCTATTATTCCTTTTTTGCTGACCAACATAGGAACTGTCGGTCTAATACATTGGGTCTCTGCAGAGAGATTCAACGTATTATCATGAATGACCGGCTTCCCCGATCGCCGCACGAGGATGCTGGTCTTAACCAAGAATCACATGCTTCCGTGTTTTTTTACCGTTAAGATGCCATGGTCGCTCTTGACCATGCCATCCAATGGCTTAAATGCCTGTGATCAGCATTATTGCTGGTAGTAGAAATGATCATGCGCTGCTGCCTGTGTGAGCATGCACAATGTTTAAAGACCCTCCCATGTACATGTACAGCGCTGGGAGCCTTAAATATTTATTATCCTGGAGAGTGAAGAAATAATGCCTTTTTACAAAAGTCATCCAAAAAATATTCCATTTTGAGATCACTTTGTTTTACTGTGCAAGTATTGGTTCCCAGCAGCAAAAGTACACTATAGAGCATAATAGACAGGGCAGAACATGTGCGGCTATGTGGAATATTAATAATAGTAACAGAAGCACAGTATGGAACGAAATGGACAAGGCAGGAGATGTCCATTATACAATATGGTTGGTAACTGAGACCCACACCAATATGTTAATTACCCCAATCTGTGATCAACACATTTTTTTAATTAAACTTTTAAATATTTATTTTAAATAAAAAAGTCAGTTGAGCACAGTCCACTACAATATACAGTAGGCAGATATGATGTATTAAGCTGCACAGTAGCACCAGGATGAATGTTGTTAAAAATGTACTGTTCTTGTGAATCATGTGATGAAGATTGTGGTGATTCACATTAACAATTAACTAAGTTGCATAGCTTTAAATGCTGCCTTTAACTTCAAATAGCATGGTTGTGAGTCCTTGATGCTGCCTGTCTGTGATTGTGAATTATGGTAGTCATTTATGACCACATTATATGAGCAAATTGAAGATGACAAATAGAAATTTGTTGCGAATGCGAATTTCCTCTCGCTTCATTGGAAAGAATCACAATTTTTCCTAAATGGTGGCTAAAATGGTGACTACACGTGTAAGGACATGGGGCAAGGAATTCAGGGAAAGCGGGATGACCCATAATGCCATGCATGCAGCCAATCATCAGCCAGCCAGGCCTGTGAAGTCACAGTTATATAAATATGGTGGCCATCTTGGATTCAGACATTTTCCAGCGTTCTGAGTGCAGGGAAAGATGTGAGAAGGCACTAGGGACAGCAATAGGAAAACCTTATTGTGAAAAAAAAAACCCTGAAAAAACAATTTATAAGTGCAGGGAAAGGATAGGGAGGAATGATTTCACAGCATCTTAGTGCAAGGAGAGAAGTCAGAAGGCGCTAGGGACAGTGCTAGAAAATCGATTTACAAGTGCAGGGAAAGATAATTTGAGGATCCAAATAGCCATTAGACAGCTCTGTCATTCCAGCAATTTCTTCTTGGGGTGCAAGTGCCATATTTAGTAGCTTATATCTGTGGAAAAAGACAAATATATATGCAGTTCACTTCTGCAGCTTTATGTGGTGAAAGAGTTTATTGGAGTATTTCATTACAAAATGAAAAATATATACGCAGTTCACTTCTGCCTTCTCCTGAAGAAGGGGGATTGTACTTAACCCCCGAAACGCGTTGAGCTTATTTCTTCAATAAAGACCACCTGACTGAATACTGAGCCCCCTGGTTCATCATTTGGGACCATCAGGCGGATCCACTATCTACAGGCGACCTCAGAAAGGAGGGGTTTAAGGTGTAAGTGTCTTGAGTTTATCTTACACTACCCCTCCTGGTGAAGTGAGTACTACTACTACAACCACAAGCGTTGTTTGTACTGTTTTTATTGTTTATAATTGATTTGATCATCCGATCATTTGACATCATTTTATTCAAAGCAAGATATTCTACCTAATATCCATCTATGTTTCTTTAATCATCACCACATAGCTAAATAGCCATCCTTTGGGAACCTTTCTTTAACCGCCTCCTTCTTTCTACCCCTGTCCTCATGGTTTCTGGCGCTCCTCGGGTCCTTGCATCCTGCATCCTGATCTGCCTTTTTCAAATCTCAAGATGTGGAGGAGACATCCGCCGTTTCGTCTGCTAGGCGGGCAATTAGCAATAAGGAAAGTGGCGTGGGAGGTGGTATTGCGAGCGGTCAGACTCCTGACCCAGAGGCCATTGAGGAGGAGATCAGTGACATGCAGACGCTACTCAATGATGATGATGAAGACGATCGCACTTAGGAGCTGGGTGCAGAAGGGGCTTCATCATCATCATCAGGAGAGGAGGGTGGCAGCTTTCCTGGGAGGCAGCAGCTGAACCAGCAAGGTGGTAGCATGGCTGGGAGTCAGCAGGGTGGCAGCAGTGGGAGGTCGGAATCCAAACGTGCCCAGGGTAGACCACCTGATCTCAACAGCCTACCTGCCCAGGAAGTAGTGGTGCAGGGGTTCACCGAGGCAGTAGGGTGTCAGTCAGTCAGTGCGGACTGTGGGGGGTAAAATCACCTACTCAGCGGTGTGGCATTTTTTTTTTGTTAAGCCGCCGGAAAAGTTAAAAGTGGACATATGTAGAATCTGTGGGCAGAAGGTTTAGCATTGCCAGGATGTCAATGTTGGCACTACGGCCCTGCATCAACGTATGCAGTGTCGCCATACAGTGGCCTAGCAGAACCGTGGCTTCAATGTGGTGGTCCAGCCTGCCGCAGCAACCGCTGCATTACCCAGTGGCATGAACCCGGTTTCAGGCAGTCAAGGCTTCTCCACCTCAGCCAAAGGGAGTTGTCTGTCATTCCCATGATCTGCTTTTGGTGCTGCTTCTCCTCCTACTCCTCGTCAGTCATTCCATCAGCAATCGATCACCAAAGTGATTGCCAATGGACAGCATTATGTGTGCACTCATTCAATGTCGCAGAAGCTGAATGTGCTCCTGGCCAAGTTGCTGGTGCTTCAGTCCTTCCCTTTCTAAGTGGTGGACCCTGCACCTTTCAGAAAACTGATGGCTTGTGCAGACCTGAGGTGGAGACTCCCAAGCAGTCATTTCTTTGCGAAAAAAGCATTACCAGCCATGCGCAAATATGAAGAACAGAAGGTGGGCCATTCCTTGAGCCTGTCGGTGTTAGCAAAAGTGCACAGCATCAACGACTTGTGGAGCTGTAGCTATGGTCATGGACAATACATGTCCTTTATGGCCCACTGGGTGAATTTGGTTCCTGCACAGCCACACCAGCAACTTGGCCAGGTCACTCAGCTTTCTCCTCCGTCACGCCGTTGGTCCTGCTACAATGTCCGCCTCCTCATCCTCTACCATTTGTCAGCCTCCACTACAGGCACAAGTCAAAGTGCCAGTGCAGCATACCACATGTGCAGGGCACGGCGGTGTCACGCTGTTCTTCACCTGGTTTGCCTTGGCGAACGGAGTCACACATAGGAGGAACTGCTCCGTGTGATTTATCAAGAAATCCAATCCTGGCTTTCTCCGCGACAATTGAAAATCGGAACCATGGTGACTGACAACAGGAAGAACATGGTGTCGGTGCTGCATCAAGGAAGGCTGAGCCATGCTCCCTGCATGGCACACATGTTCAATCTGGTTGTCAAGGGGTTCCTGAAGTCTTCCACCCATCTGCAAGACATCCTAAAAATGGCCAGGAAACTTTGCATGCACTTCAGCCACTCGTACACGTCAAAGCACATCTTCCTTGAGCTACAGCGGCAGAATGGCATCCCCCAACATAGGCTGATATGCTACGTTGGAATTCCACCCTCCATATGTTTGACTAACTAAACGAACAGAGAAAGGCCATCAACGATCACTTGATGATCCAAGCGGATAGGAGTACTCCCCTGTGTAACTTCGATGTCAGCCAGAGGCAGCTCATGCGTGACACCTGCCGCTTGCTTAGGCCCTTTCAGGATGCCAAGTTATTTGTCAGTCACCAGGAGTGCGGGATGAACGATATCATTCCACTGCTTCATGTCCTGGAACAGATGGTGGTAACAATGGCTGGCCAGGGAACAAGAGACATAGCGCCTAGATCATACGGCCACATGAGCCCTGTGAGGGCTGAACTGGAAGAGGAGGAGGAGGAGGACATTGGAGCACAAGCAATGTGTAGCGAAATGGGTGTTTTTTCTACTCAACTGAAAGGGGAGGAGGAGTAGGAGCAGCCAGAGGAAACATAGAAACATAGAATGTGTTGGCAGATAAGAACCATGTGGCCCATCTAGTCTGCCCAATATACTGAATACTATTAATAGCCCCTGGCCCTATCTTATATGATGGATGGCCTTATGCCTATCCCATGCATGATTAAACTCCTTCACTGTATTTGCAACTACCACTTCTGCAGGAAGGCTATTCCATGTTTCCACTACAATCTCAGTAAAGTAATACTTCCTGATATTACTTTTAAACCTTTGCCCCTCTAATTTAAAACTATGTCCTCTTGTAGCAGTTTTTCTTCTTGTAAATATTCTCTCCTCTTTTACCGTGTTGATTCCCTTTATGTATTTAAAAGTTTCTATCATATCCCCTCTTTCTCTTCTTACTTCCAAGCTATACATGTTAAGGTCCTTTAACCTTTCCTGGTAAGTTTTGTCCTGCAATCCATGTACTAGTTTAGTAGCTCTGAACTCTCTCCAAAGTTTCAATATCCTTCTGAACATATGGTCTCTAGTACTGCACACAATACTCCAAATGAGGTCTCACTAGTGCTCTGTAGAGCGGCATGAGCACCTCCCTCTTTCTACTGTTAATGCCTCTCCCTATACACCAAAGCATTCGGCTGGCATTACCTGCTGCTCTATGACATTGTCTGCCCACCTTTCGATTCTCTGATATAATGACCCCAGATTCTGAGGTTAGTACTGTATCACTGATTTTATATTCTGCTCTTGGGTTTTTACGCCCCAGGTGCATTATCTTGCACTTATCAACATAAAATTTTAGTTGCCAGAATTTTGACCATTCCTCAAGTTTTCCTAAATCCTTTTCCATTTGGTGTATCCCTCCAGGAACATCTACCCTGTTAAAAATCTTTGTGTCATCAGCAAAAAGACACACCTTACCATTGAGGCCTTCTGCAATTTCGCTGATAAAGATATTAAACAATATGGGTCCCAGAATAGATCCCTGAGGTACACCACTGGTAACAATACCATGGTCTGAATATACTCTATTGATTGACTACAACCCTCTGTTTTCTGTCCTTCAGCCACTGCCTAATCCATTCAACAATATGTGAGCCAAAGCTAAAAGACTGCAGTTTATTGATAAGCCTTCTATGTGGGACAGTATCAAAAGCCTTACTAAAGTCCAGATAAGCGATGTCTACTGCACCTCCGCCATCTATTATTTTAGTCACCCAATCAAAAAAGTAAATAAAATTAGTTTGACATGATCTCCCTGAAGTAAACCCATGCTGTGTTTTATCAATCAACCTATGGGTTTTTAGATGTTCCACAATCCTCTCCTTGAGTATGGTTTCCATTAATATCCGCACTATTGATGTCAGGCTTTCTGGCTTATAGTTGCCCGATTCCTCTCTACAACCTTTCTTGTGAATTGGCACAACATTTGCTAATTTACAATCTTCTGGGACAACTTCTGTTACCAGTGATTAGTTACAGGGTGATGAGGAAGATGAGACAGAACACCCAGACACACCGCTGAAGTATGCAGTGGAGATGGAGGCAGGGAGTCCCTCCGAGTTACTTGCACAAATGGCCACGTTCCACTGCCATGGCTGCTGGGGAGGGGTGGGGTGGCAGGAGCAGTACCAGCTCCATCAGCAGCTTCCTGAGTCTACAGTCTCTGATGAGCAGCTTTCTTCACCCGCATAGTGAAGAAACTACTCCCCAGCAACAGCAGATAGACCTGGATCACGACCTGAACCAGCAGGTGGTGGCATACTTGGACAGCACCCTGCCACCTCACATTGAAGATCCACTGGACTACTGGGCAGTGAAACTGGATTTGTGGCCGCAACTGGCTGAGTTTGCCCTGGAAATGCTGTCCTGCCGGTCGGTAGTGTCGCATCAGAGCGGGTGTTTATTGAGGAGGGGGCCATAGTGACCTAAAGGAGAACTCGCCTGTCCACCCAAAATGAGGAGAGACTGACCTTTGTCAAGATGAATCAGGCGTGGATCAGCCAGGATTTCCACCCACCAATTCCTGATACATCTGATTAGATCACCCATGCCGTCTCACCCAAACCTTGAAAAAAGAGACTGGTTTCTTCTTACTACCTGCCTCAGCTACTACTCTGATGCTGCCACCCGCCCAATGCCACACATCTGATGCCAAGTGCTCCTTCTTTCACCCACCTTTGTCATCAGGTACTTGTATTGCCACCCACCGTTCGACTGCCATATCCACACTATGTCACCTTGCCACTCTGTGGAATCCTGCTGCTGCCGCCATATCCACACTATGTCACCTTGCCACTCGGTGGTATCCTGATGCTGCTGTCATATCCACACTATGTCACCTTGCCACTCTGTGGCATCCTGCTGTTGCTGCTTCTGCCATCTCCACACTATGTCACCTTGCCACTCTGTTATATCCTGATGCTGCTGCCATATCCATACTATGTCAACTTGCCACTCTGTGGTATCCAGCTGCTGCTGCTGCCATATCCACACTATGTCACCTTGCCACTCTGTGGTATCCTGCTGCTGCCGCCATATCCACACTATTTCACCTTGCCACTCTGTGGTATCCTGATGCTGCTGCCATATCCACACTATGTCACCTTGCCACTCTGTGGTATCCTGATGCTTCTGCTGCCATCTCCACACTATGTCACCTTGCCACTCTGTTGTATTCTCCTGATGCTGCTGCTGTCGCCACCTCCAGACCTGGTCATTGTGCCACCCTGTGGCCCCCTCCTGATGCTGCTGCCACCTCCAGACTCTGTCATTGTGCCACTCGGTGACCTACTCCTGATGCTGCCAACTCCAGACTCTTGTCATTGTGCCACTTGGTGGCCTTCTCCTTATGCTGCTGCTGCCACCACCTCCAGACTCTCTCATTGTGCCACTCGATGGTCTCCTCATACTTCTGCCACCTCCACACTCTGTCATTGTGCCACTCAGTGGCTTCCTGCTGCCAACTCCAGACTCTGTAATTGTGCCACTTGGCTGCTCCTCATACTGCTTCCACCTCCACACTCTGTCATTGTGCCACTCTGTGGCCTCCTCATACTGCTGCCAACTCCAGACTCTGCCATTGTGCCACTCGGTGGCCTCCTCATACTGTTGCCACCTCCAGACTCTGTCATTGTGAAACTTGGTGGCCTTCTCATGATGCTGCTACTGCTGCTGTCACCACCTCCAGACATTGTCATTGTGCCACTCGGTGGCCTCCATATACTGCTGCTACCTCCAGACTCTGTCATTGTGCCACTCAGTGGCCTCCTTATACAGCTTTCACCTCCAGACCCTTTCATTGGGCCACTCTGTGGTCTTCTCATGCTGCTGACACCCTCTCCACTCTGTCAGGGGGGCTCTACTTGTATAAACGTTTAATAGAACAGGTTCTGTAGACATCTATGTGTAATCAGCTGACGATGGTGTAAAAGCAGTGCGCTTCTTCTTGGTGCTAATATCTACCTGTAAGGCTGAGATCATACTTTAGTTATTTAGTCAGTTTTGGCCCCGTGAATGCCCAAATAAGTGAAGTGTGCAGTGATTCTAAGATTGACGCCTGTCATCTGCCTGTCATACGGACTCACAGTATTATTATGCATGTTACTGCAAGGCACAGTATTCTACACAACTATAATGGCTCTCTGCAGCCAGGAAATAGACATTTCTTTATGTAATTCACTGTGAATACATTCGTATCAAACCAAATTTTTCCCAAAAAATTCGGCGAACCAGTTTCTATTAGATGTTCTCTGACATCAATGCTATTGTCTGAGTCTGATTGCAAGGCATTATGAGAAGCATTTATATATTTTGGTCCAAATAAAGTATGGAGACACCTGAATAAATGGAAAATGGTGATGGGGAACTCCCTCCTGTTTCACATGCTGCCTAAGGGAAGGGGCAACTCTGTGAGGGGGGTGTCCAACATGGACATTTAAAAATCGTGGAGCTATCTTGGAACCAAGTAAATATTTTCAAATGGGAAAGGGAGCATATGACATATATATCTGTTAGATAATTTGATGAGGAATCCATATGTTAAGTGTGATGAACCTTTATTCCTGTCAAAGTTATTGACCATTTTCTCTTTGTCACAGATACAGATATGGCTGCAAAACTGAGATGCAAGCAGAGGACAGAGATTGTTCTGATCTCCAGGGAGTGCAGTGCCTGAGTCATTACACCAGGTTTCAATGTTCAGTACCCTAACAGTCCACCCATCTGCCAAGGCACAGTTGGCAAATTGTTTGCCAAATTTCGCCAAACAAGTTCTGTGCTGGACCTGCCAAAAAGTGGACACAACTAAACTGCTACAGACAAAGCAATTACAATGGTCATCCTGGTATTCTTCCACAAGAGTCCACATTGCAGCAACCAGTGTCTGTCTCAGGAGAGCAGGTTGAGTCAAACCACCATTGGGCACATACTGGCTATGCATAAATGGCACCCGTACAAGACTCAGTTGTTGCATAATCTCAAAGATGGTAATCCTGGTTAATGTGATGAATTAGAATTTGAATGTCCCAGCAAATGCAACGGGACCCACATATCACAGAGACAGTACTGTTCAGTGATGAAACAAACTTCTATGTGAACTGGGAGCAGTGGCGTAGCTATCAGAGAAGCAGGGGAAGCAGCTCACAGGGCCCGGGAGCAGTACTAAATGATTCTATTGTCAGGTCCCCTCAACATGCTGCCAGTGTCACACTGTACCTCAATAAGGCAGACCACACAGCTGCTATAGATCTGGAACAGTTTCCCCTTCACTTCTGCTAGGGCTACCTTAAAATCACTGTTCTCCCTTAATAACTGCTCCACCTCCTCTGTTCACAAAATATATCTGACTTCCCTCCTCACCGCTGAGTTGTGAGGGAGGGTGAGGGAAGAATGTTTACAGCCAAGCTGAGAAACCCAGTCCTGCCCTATACATGAAGCTGCAGCTTTCTCTGATGGACTCCCCCTCCATCTTGCAAAAAAGTAAGTTTATTTGTGTGTAAAATGTCTTTATTTTAACTGTGTACTGTGAAAATTGTGTGTGATGCATACAAGTGTGTATATTGTGGTTATGTTTATACATAAGTGCGTGTCTTTATATGTGTGTCATGGAAAAATTGTTAACTGGAAGAAATAAAGGTATGTCAGATTTGCATTCCTCCTCAAATTCTCAGTTACATGCATCCCTTCCCATTTAAAAGTGTTGACTTCGTTCCAAGATGGAAGATTTCAAAATGGCTGCTTTGTTGGACACCGCCCCTCAGATTTGCCCCTTCCCCTTGGCAATATGCCAGAGACAGGATGGTATTCCCAAACACTGTTTTCTATTTATTCAATATTCAGGTGTCTCCATTTATATAATACTACTGGCAACCATTCTTCAGCAAGCATGTGCTACAGATGACATGTCACATACAATTGTCACATGGGGAGTTGCTATCCTGTCACTTATTCTGCAATATCACTATGTTGGTACTTTTGGGTTAAAGCAGCGTTTGCGATAAGCGGTACAGTCTCTCAGTCTCTAATATTGCTGCAAACCCATGGGCTAGTTGTACTGAAAGACACAGTCTCACATGACTTCTCCTGTTTCCTAAATGAAGCCTGTGGGATGTGGGCACAGAAGTAACTAGGTATAATGTTGGCATAATATTCATGGCACCTCCTACAGAGAACACTTTCCCATGGGCGGCAACCCAGACAAAAATTCTTGAGTGCTCTAACCAACCAGTGGCTTTATTTAGTGAAAAGGAAGCACTCATTGTAAATCTCAGCTGCTCAGAAAGTCATGCTTGTGAATTTCATTGGTGTTAACTTCTCTGCCTGTCCTGGACCTTCCTCCTAGGATCCTATCTGCCTGTGTCTTGTGTTTGTCTCCAGCCCCCGGGGGTTACATTGCCACAACATGGAGAGCTACAGTGAATATGGCACCAAAGGAGGTTTCAGCTCCAAATCCAGGAAGAAGCATCTGTTTTGCCATGATGTGAATGTTGGAAGGTGCAGTGCATCATAATGGCAATGCTTAGTAGTGATGTCGCGAACATAAAATTTTCAGTTCGCGAACAGCGAACGCGAACTTCTGCAAATGTTCGCGAACGGGCGAACCGGGCGAACCGCCATAGACTTCAATTGGCAGGCGAATTTTAAAACCCACAGGGACTCTTTCTGGCCACAATAGTGATGAGAAAGTTGTTTCAAGGGGTCTAACACCTGGACTGTGGCATGCCGGAGGGGGATCTATGGCAAAACTCCCATGGAAAATTACGTAGTGGACGCAGAGTCGGGTTTTAATCCATAAAGGGCATAAATCAACTAACATTCCTAAATTGTTTGGAATAACGTGCTTTAAAACATCCAGTGTGTGTATACGATCAGGTATGATGTTGTATCGATCAGGTAGTGTAAGGGTTACGCCCGCTTCACTGACATTGACAGACCAAACTCCCTTTTAATGCACCGCAAACAGTTCATTTGCACAACCGCAAACTCCCAATTTGCACAAGGTTGGATACCAAGCTAGCCACGTCCCGGTGATGTCATTGAAGGTTTCTTCCTCCACCCAGCCACGTACAACACCAAGGGTCCCCGAAAGGTGAATTGAATTGATTTTTCGAACGGTGAGATGGTTAAAAACGCTGGCTCCCTCCACTCTGTTTTAAACCACGGTGACTGCGTCTGCGCCGTGCAATTTACTGTCACACCTGATATGAGTGGTATTATGCAAAGTCCTGTGCCAGCCGGTATGAGTGGTGGACACTGGCAGTGGGCACACTACAGTCAGTGGAAGTCAGCCTGACACACACTGGCAGGCAACTAACCTTAGATTAAAGTGTAAAAATTAAGTGCCTTTTTTTAAGCAAAGTCCTGTGCCACACGGGATGACAGGGGTGGGCACTGGCAGTGGGCACACTACAGTCAGTTGAAGTCGGCCTGACACACACTAGCAGCAGGCAAGCAGCTGAAATTACACTAAAGTGTAAAAATTAAATGCCTTTTTATGCAAAGTCCTGTGCCAGCCGGTATGAGTGGTGGACACTGGCAGTGGGCACACTACAGTCAGTGGAAGTCAGCCTGACACACACTGGCAGGCAACTAACCTTAGATTAAAGTGTAAAAATTAAGTGCCTTTTTTTAAGCAAAGTCCTGTGCCACACGGGATGACAGGGGTGGGCACTGGCAGTGGGCACACTACAGTCAGTTGAAGTCGGCCTGACACACACTAGCAGCAGGCAAGCAGCTGAAATTACACTAAAGTGTAAAAATTAAATGCATTTGTTATGCAAAGACCTGTGCCAGCCGGTATGAGTGGTGGGCACTGGCAGTGGGCACACTACAGTCAGTGGAAGTCAGCCTGACACACACTGGCAGGCAACTAACCTTAGATTAAAGTGTAAAAATTAAGTGCCTTTTTTAAGCAAAGTCCTGTGCCACACGGGATGACAGGGGTGGGCACTGGCAGTGGGCACACTACAGTCAGTTGAAGTCGGCCTGACACACACTAGCAGCAGGCAAGCAGCTGAAATTACACTAAAGTGTAAAAATTAAATGCATTTGTTATGCAAAGACCTGTGCCAGCCGGTATGAGTGGTGGGCACTGGCAGTGGGCACACTACAGTCAGTGGAAGTCAGCCTGACACACACTGGCAGGCAACTAACCTTAGATTAAAGTGTAAAAATTAAGTGCCTTTTTTTAAGCAAAGTCCTGTGCCACACGGGATGACAGGGGTGGGCACTGGCAGTGGGCACACTACAGTCAGTTGAAGTCGGCCTGACACACACTAGCAGCAGGCAAGCAGCTGAAATTACACTAAAGTGTAAAAATTAAATGCCTTTGTTATGCAAAGTCCTGTGCCAGCCGGTATGAGTGGTGGACACTGGCAGTGGGCACACTACAGTCAGTGGAAGTCAGCCTGACACACACTGGCAGGCAACTAACCTTAGATTAAAGTGTAAAAATTAAGTGCCTTTTTTTAAGCAAAGTCCTGTGCCACACGGGATGACAGGGGTGGGCACTGGCAGTGGGCACACTACAGTCAGTTGAAGTCGGCCTGACACACACTAGCAGCAGGCAAGCAGCTGAAATTACACTAAAGTGTAAAAATTAAATGCCTTTTTATGCAAAGTCCTGTGCCAGCCGGTATGAGTGGTGGACACTGGCAGTGGGCACACTACAGTCAGTGGAAGTCAGCCTGACACACACTGGCAGGCAACTAACCTTAGATTAAAGTGTAAAAATTAAGTGCCTTTTTTTAAGCAAAGTCCTGTGCCACACGGGATGACAGGGGTGGGCACTGGCAGTGGGCACACTACAGTCAGTTGAAGTCGGCCTGACACACACTAGCAGCAGGCAAGCAGCTGAAATTACACTAAAGTGTAAAAATTAAATGCATTTGTTATGCAAAGACCTGTGCCAGCCGGTATGAGTGGTGGGCACTGGCAGTGGGCACACTACAGTCAGTGGAAGTCAGCCTGACACACACTGGCAGGCAACTAACCTTAGATTAAAGTGTAAAAATTAAGTGCCTTTTTTAAGCAAAGTCCTGTGCCACACGGGATGACAGGGGTGGGCACTGGCAGTGGGCACACTACAGTCAGTTGAAGTCGGCCTGACACACACTAGCAGCAGGCAAGCAGCTGAAATTACACTAAAGTGTAAAAATTAAATGCCTTTTTATGCAAAGTCCTGTGCCAGCCGGTATGAGTGGTGGACACTGGCAGTGGGCACACTACAGTCAGTGGAAGTCAGCCTGACACACACTGGCAGGCAACTAACCTTAGATTAAAGTGTAAAAATTAAGTGCCTTTTTTTAAGCAAAGTCCTGTGCCACACGGGATGACAGGGGTGGGCACTGGCAGTGGGCACACTACAGTCAGTTGAAGTCGGCCTGACACACACTAGCAGCAGGCAAGCAGCTGAAATTACACTAAAGTGTAAAAATTAAATGCCTTTGTTATGCAAAGTCCTGTGCCAGCCGGTATGAGTGGTGGACACTGGCAGTGGGCACACTACAGTCAGTGGAAGTCAGCCTGACACACACTGGCAGGCAACTAACCTTAGATTAAAGTGTAAAAATTAAGTGCCTTTTTTTAAGCAAAGTCCTGTGCCACACGGGATGACAGGGGTGGGCACTGGCAGTGGGCACACTACAGTCAGTTGAAGTCGGCCTGACACACACTAGCAGCAGGCAAGCAGCTGAAATTACACTAAAGTGTAAAAATTAAATGCCTTTGTTATGCAAAGTCCTGTGCCAGCCGGTATGAGTGGTGGACACTGGCAGTGGGCACACTACAGTCAGTGGAAGTCAGCCTGACACACACTGGCAGGCAACTAACCTTAGATTAAAGTGTAAAAATTAAGTGCCTTTTTTAAGCAAAGTCCTGTGCCACACGGGATGACAGGGGTGGGCACTGGCAGTGGGCACACTACAGTCAGTTGAAGTCGGCCTGACACACACTAGCAGCAGGCAAGCAGCTGAAATTACACTAAAGTGTAAAAATTAAATGCCTTTTTTATGCAAAGTCCTGTGCCAGCCGGTATGAGTGGTGGGCACTGGCAGTGGGCACACTACAGTCAGTGGAAGTCAGCCTGACACACACTGGCAGGCAACTAACCTTAGATTAAAGTGTAAAAATTAAATGCCTTTTTTGATGCAAAGTCCTGTACCACACGGAATGACAGGGGTGGGCACTGGCAGTGGGCACACTACAGTCTGTGGGCCTGCAGCTCCTCACACACAGGCAGGCCAGGCAACTGCAATATGTATATAAAGAAAAAAAGCAGACTAATGTTGCAGCCCTAAAAGGGCTTTTTGGGGTGCTGTCAGGACGCTGTCCTTACAGCAGAGATCAGATGAGTCTTTCAGGACTGGAGTGGACACTGAATTCACTAGCCTAGCTATCAATTTCCCAATTAAATCAGCAGCTACTACACTCTCCTTCCTCTCACTAAGACTGCAGCTTCAGAATGAATCTAAAATGGATGCTGTGCAGGAGGTGGGAGGGTCTGGGAGGGAGGGTATGCTGCTGATTGGCTGGAATGTGTCTGCTGACTGTGAGGTACAGGGTCAAAGTTTGCTCAATGATGATGTATAGGGGGCGGACCGAACATCGCATATGTTCGCCCGGCAGAGGCGAACGCGAACAAGCTATGTTCGCCGGGAACTGTTCGCCGGCGGATAGTTCGGGCCATCTCTAATGCTTAGCAGCTCTGATGGATATGAAGTGGAAAAAGTTACTAAATGCTGAAAATATACATGTCTATTCACCTAGGATGACAAACAAATGTCATTACTATATATTTAATATTTAAGATGAGTAGACCTAGAAAAAAAATTGTGAATATTTATTTCAAATTAAGAGAATTGTAGAATCTAGTGCCAGGTTGCTGCAGCCAGGACAGTTGTGATCATAGGATGCATCAAAAGGCCTAAAGATAAATCATTTCAAACATTGTGTATACTCTTGGGCACCATGGTGTAAGACAAAGTATTCGAATTCATCTTCAACATAGAATTTTTTTCATAGTTCAACTGCAATCAATAAAATTATGGTACTGGTGGAACTGGAAATTTTAATCCTTCAATCTTAAGACATGTCCTCCTAGTAGGATATGTCGAACTAACCCCTCAATTTTATCAGCGTGATGGTTTAGTATTGCCGCAGAGTGCACCTGCTTTTGCTATGGTTATGTTTTTGATTGTTCTCCACATCCACATGATCCCTATCGTATGTAGGATGGTTATTGTGGTACTTGTAGTCCGTTGCTGGCATCTTCCATTGTATGCATTTTTTGCTGTTGATTGCCACTAGCAACGGACTACAAGTGCAGGATGTGCTTCCCTAGATACATGCACAACTGCATATGGGTTGAGCATATCCTGCTTGTTAAACACCACACCACGTTTTCCTTCAATCTTTCCCCCTTTTTTTAAGACAAATGGCAATTATACCAGTCAACTTTATTTTTTGTTTCTAGAGTTTAATTGGTGCAGTAAATGGACTTGTATATATTTTTCCACCTTACTATTTATTGACTTTGTAGCTAAGTACAAAATAACAGGGTTAAGTGATTTTGTTTTTGCTATTTAATATCTTTTTCTGCTCTGATTATTTTAGTTGAAAAGTAAACGCCATTGAAATCATTTGTAAAAACTTTTGTTGCAATGGTACTCAACTCTACAACATCTATAGGCTAATATGCTTTAATACATTTAAATTGAGTACAGTATTTCAGCTTAATACTAATGTTTCAGAACTTTGTGCAGTATGTTATGTTTTTATTAATGTAAATATAAAATCCTTGCATATCAATCATAACCCTTCCATGCTCATATAGGATTTGTGGTGAATTTTTTCTCAAAAGGCATTAAATATTTATTCGTATCCTTACTGCCACAAATTATGCAGTGTTCAAGTTCAAGAAGATGTCAACTGATACATGCTGTCTTTGATAAAGGTGTTGCTAAACTAGGCATACTGTATCATCAAAAACTGTTGCTGGAAAATGAGAAATACTTGCATTTTTATTAGAAGAAATGAAACATGTTATCAAATAAAAAATATATATATTTCACAAATAATTTCAAAAGTCACCATACTTTTTAAGTCACCAGAGTAAAGGAACAGCCTGACAATATTGCATTTGACTGGCTCTCCAGCAAATGTTACTATTGGGTATATCCTGAAAGAAATTCCATAGAAAGGGATACACTGATTAAAGGGGTTTTACGAGATTCTGATATGGATGAACTATTCTCAGCATATGTCTTCAATTTCAGATCGGCAGAGTATGACACTCAGGAGCCATCTGCTGTTCATATGTTTGAGGAGGCAGTAAAGGATGTGGCCTCCTCACAGTTTACCAAGCACAGCACCATCCATTGGATAGTCGTTGTGCTGGTACTGGAACTCAGACCCATTCACTTGTGTCTAGACTATGTGACCGAAGAACGTGACATCACAAACTTAGAAAGAGGCTGTGGCCCTGTCACGTTCGAGTGTGGGAGAGAAACACCACACCGAACATAGGAGGCAAAGGGGTGAGGGAATAAGGCCTGGAAACTATGGAAAGGAGATGGACACCTCCTAGTAAAACCCTAATAAAAGTCCTGACTAACTAACAGTATGAACAGACCACAGAGTTAGGCGAGTTCATACACAGGAATACCTAATGTCCTAACTCACCTTATAGGACCTTGGAATTAATGTCAGGACTGAGACAACCTGTTCATCCAAAAGGAAGGATGAACAGTAGTCTCCTTCAGGCCTTAATACAAATGACAAGGGAATGCAATACACAAAAAAAAAAAAAAATACTAAAGGGAAAGAAAACACTTAACTTCAAGTGGCTATAACAGCACCAGGAACTCAGCCGAGATCCACACACCAGCTATCCACAACTCAAACTGAAGCTATAAACCGCATAGCATAGTGGGAGAAACTACAATCAATAGAGAAGGTTAAATGACCATAATGGCCACACCTGGGGAAATAAGGTGAGGCAAGCACCAGAAACAACACAGACATCATGTAATCCAAACAGAAAACATGTCAGATCAAACCACTTGTTGCCAGTCTCAATGATCTCCTGCTACCTGTCGCGGAAATGTCCATGACAGGCCCTCAACAGAGCACTGCAGCCTCTTCAGTTAGCTAATAATCAGGGGTGCCGGGAGTCAGACCCCCCACCAATTTGTTATTGATTACTTTGATATATCAGAATCTTGGAACCCCTCCCCCCCTAAAAAAAAAAAATAATAATAAAATTGTATGTAACCCCTTAGTGACTACTAAATACACCTTTCTACTGATGCAAACAACAGGGGTTTTAGCTAAACAGCTGGCTTTAATCAATCACATGTTTCCAAAATGGTGCATTAAAACCTATAACTTATCCTGCAAAAATTAAGATCTCATACAAGTATATTGATGAAAAAAACAAAAATTTATTGCTCATGGAATGGGATTTAAAAAAATGTGCGTGGTCATTAAGCACTCTCATCTAGCTAGCAGTTGTTCTATATACTGTAAATTCTGTAGATAAATAAAATAAAATAAATAAATACTATTAGCAGTACATTATAAGTAGTGTTCAGCGAATCAAAGTATCAGATTCTATTATACCTTGATTCTCAAATTGGGGTGGATAACCTGTCTACTTCTACTTTTAATGGGGTGTCCACCTTGTTTAATAGATAAACAATTCCATTAGGCCTTGATTCTCAAACTGAGGTAAATAACCTGTCTATGTGAATATACAGTTAGTATTACAGTACAGTATGTCCAACAGACAGTTGCCAGGGCACTCAAAAGGAACAGGCAGTGGTTGGAGCTAGTAGAATTAGCAGCAGAAGAAGGGACTGTTGGTGGCCTGCATGTCGATGCGCACATCCATATACTGTATGTGATCTGCCTGTCATACTGATGCACAGTAAGTGTTTCACTACCAGAAAGGGCTAATTATGCGTGTTTCTGAAATGCATATTGATATACACCAAGTTGCACCCTCCCTGCAGGCCAGAATATACAGTAGCTGAATATACAGTAGCTGATTTAACACACTTTGTGACAAATTAATTTGGAGCGAAGAAACTTTTTTGAAAAAAAAAATGGGTGAATCATCCGAATTGAATTATTTAAAACTTCACTTATCTATAGTCATAAGCTGCTAGATTTGTTACAGATAAAGTCTTTCTTATTGCAATATTGCTCCATTTATGAGATACAAACAGTGTATTGCACAGTTTGACTGCATCTGCTCATTTACATTTCCAACGCCTATAATTATATTTGTATGCAGTAAGTAAAGCTTGTAAAAAGATGCAGCTGTATGCTGCTGTTATTCATTAGAAAATGTGCTCTAAAGACATCATCCTATAAAATAATCTACCCTGTTAAGCTCCAACTATATTTCCATTCCCTAGATTTAGAATAGCCATGAACCTCTTTTAATTTGTATAGTATAATTAAAACAGTACAGTATATATGGAATTCTTTATCTTAGTGTTGCCCACTAAAGCTTGTTGCTTCCAGTATTGCGCAAAATAAATATGTTTTTTTTACATTTTGTGAAAGACGTTGGTTCCATAATCTGTATATCTATAATTCTAGAGATGCCTATTATATATAAGAATGTACGCATGGGAACCAATTCTCCAAAGTCGGGAATTATGATAAATATTAGAGTGGAGTGAATTGATTTCAACAAAGTAGAATTCGATCCGAATTTCAGGACAAATTTGAATCACCACAAAGACGAATTTCCTCGTGCTTCGTGTTAGCGAATTGATTTAACCTGAAATAGTGTAAAAAACAAAAAAATGATAATTACCTCCTCCATTTGCTGGGAAAGGGCTGGCCGCTGCCATCTTGATTGAAGATCTCGGCTGAAATCCCGTGTATGGTGACATATAAAGTCACTATGCTGGATTTCATGCCAGATCTTCAAGTAAGATGGTGGCAGCCGGCCCGTCGTGAGCAAATGGAGGAAGTAACTATGATTTTTTTTTCTGTTAATTTTACACCGTTTTTTTTCTCAGATGCCGCGATCATGTATGAACGCGGTATCTGAGGGGTACAATGATGGGGAGCAGTGCTATAGCAGCTCCCTGTCATTGCACCCGCCTCTTACAAAAAAATGTGCTTTGTGACAAAGTAATTTTCACAAAGCAAATGTTTTTTGAAAATTCGGCAAAGCAGCCAAATCTAATTGTCCAAAACTTCTCTCATCTTTAATAAATATGATAGATCTACTCTAGTAGTTATCAGGTACCACTCAAAAATCAATAGTATAGTACATTTTTTAACAAATCATGGACCTGTTAAAACCAAAAGTAATACTAATAGAACATATGAACTCAATGAGAAGCTGATCTAGTCTCATTTGTTCTTCCGCTTAGATAACAATGCTACTAATAACTTCAAGGAGTAAATCTTTAAAGGGAACCTGCCATGTTAAATATGGTGTCTGAGTTGCAGGTAGCATGTTACAGAGTAGGTGAATATAGTATGATGTTTAGTGGGAAAAATTCTATATAGCCTGTATTTTATTAATTTATAAATACCTGCTTATTCTGGGCTTTGGCGTCAAGCAGACAATTCTATTAGGGATTTACAATCTTTTCTCAATAAATCTGTCTCTGTTAATCACTAATAATCACTAATAGGAGAACCTAATTAACTTCAAAGCCCAAAATGAGCAAGCATTTGAATTAATAAAATGCAAGATATATTAAATTCTTTCCACAAAAATTGTATATTGACCCATTCCCAACCTCCGCCCTACATATATGGCTGAAGTTGTGATTTTAAAGATAGTACCTGCTCCAGAGCGTAGTTAGGGCTATAGCCATCAGTCCTCTACAGAGTTTTAACCCCTCACATACCATTGACCATCTGAGGCTGCTTTCCTCGCTCCTGGAACCCGAAAGTGATGACAAAAGCATAAACACCTCAAAATTGTATCATTGAAACCTACACATCACCCCACAAAAAAAGTTCGACCTCAAACATCTCTGTATATATCAAAATTAAAAAAGTAATGTAGCTCAGAATATGGTGATGCAAAGAAAAAAAGTATTTTTTTCCACAATTTTTTTTTCAGTATTAACACAAACTATACAAATGTGGTATTTATTTAATCTTACTGACCCAGAGAATAAAGGGAATAGGCCATTTTTCATGCAAGGAGAACACTGTAAAAATGAAGTCAATAAAATTGTGGAAAAATTGCATTTTGTTTTTCAGTTCCACGCCATTTGGAAATTTTATTTCAGCTTCCTACTATTTTATATGCAAGATTCTATTGTGTCATTACAAATTGCACCTGGTCCCACAAAAAAAAACAAGTTCTCATATGGCTATATGAGCTCCATTAACATTGCCCATTGTGATATGCATCCAGGACCTCAGCTCTACAAAGCACCAATACTAACCATGAGCCACCATGCTACTTCAGTCTTTGTCCAAATAACATTAAAGATGTCCCGAACTATTCGCCGGCGAACAGTTTCGATGTTCGGTCCGCCCCCTATACATCATCATTGAGCAAACTTTGACCCTGTACCTCACTGTCAGCAGACACATTCCAGCCAATCAGCACCCTCCCTCCCAGAACCTCACACCTCCTATGAAAAAGCAAGGACGGCATCCATCTTAGATTCATTCTGAAGCTGCAGTGTTAGTTAGAGTAGGGAGAGTGCTGCTGCTGCTGAACTAATATAGGGATTCTAGGGAAAGCGTTAGCTACTAGTGTTCTGTGTCCACTCCAGTCCTCAAAGACTCATCTGCTGTAAGGACAGCGTCCTTAAAGCACCCCAAAAAGCCATTTTTAGGGCTGGTACATCAGTCTGCTTTATATATATATATATATATATATATATATATAATGTAGAAAATGACGAGAGCACCAACCCAAAATAGAGAAAAATAGGGTGCAAAGTCCAATCAGGGAATAGGCTTACCTAATATAAAAGGATGAAAATAGGACAGCACTCCGAAATAGTGGTCAATCGTGAAGTTTATTCACCCAGGTGGTGAATAAACCTGGGTGAATAAACTTCACGATTGACCACTATTTCGGAGTGCTGTCCATATTTTCATCCTTATATATATATATTTGTGGTCATGGCTACAGCCAACGACGCTTGATGAACCCTAGGGAGATAAACATCAAGAACAACCTAACCCGGCTAGCCGTGTGCTAGCTAAACCTAACTTAATGGCTTGAATTGTGCCCTTAGCCATAGCCGTGGGTAGGCCTAAAGGGGGCATACCCTGTGGAAATGAAAAGAGAAGGGAGGGAGGGTGGGGCACCTGAAGAACACACGCCCAGGAGTGAGGCAGTGGCTTCTTTAAGAAGAGCCTCCGCCCCTCCCACAAATGCAGGCATGACCAGTCAGCCTTACTACTTGTGGTCATGGCTACAGCCAACGACGCTTGATGAACCCTAGGAGATAAACATCAAGAACAACCTAACCCGGCTAGCCGTGTGCTAGCTAAACCTAACTTAATGGCTTGAATTGTGCCCTTAGCCATAGCCATGGGTAGGCCTAAAGGGGCCAAAAGCCAAGACAAGTAGGTTATAAAGAAACACAATGAAAGTGCAAACAAATCCATGACCAACGGCAAGGCATCGGCAATCTAGACCGCACATTCAGGAAGTATGCGGCAAACCCTAAGGAGACGTACATCACAGCTTGCAAATGACGAAACCAGAGACATGATGCTCGATGTTGCAGATATTCCCAGTCCTTCATTCCGCTTCGGGGCACTAAGCTGTGGAATGGAGCCTGAAATAGTAACTGAACCTGGTGAACTGTGGTTCTAGTACTGACAATTGCCATGGCCTCCAGAGTTTGTGGAACCGAAGAGAAACCTGCCTGCCTAGACTATGCAAGAAGTAAGGGGCCAAAGAAACCATGAACGTAGGAAGGGAATCCTTGAATAGTTCCCCAGACATCATCTATCTGCTTGCCATGGCCCCTGCATTCTTCTATGAACCCCTGAGAATGGTTTAATCCTAAACGGGAAAACCGACCTGGTATCGGAGTCTACCATTAACCTACATGGCCTGAATACCGTGGCAGGCGAATATTGTTGAAAGATGAGACCTGACCAACATGGCAGGTGACCCTAAAGATTTGAGCTCCGGTAATTGAAGTGTGATCCTGGAGCATAGCGGACAATGGACATCAATAAGGTGTAACACCTAAAGAACGTAAGGAGCAGGAAACTTAGTTGAGTAACAAGTGAACCTGACTGAACCCCGCAGGTGACAGACTTTAGTTTAAAACGTGGGCCGTATGCAGGTGATCAGGGAAGCAGATATGAATGTGGGACATTTGGGCCCAATCAGCCTGGCACCATGGATGGTCAACCAACTGGGCAGGACTGAAAACAGGTAATCGGACCCCCGAAGCCATGGGGCCGAAGCAGTCGTCGGACCCCCGAAGCCATAGGGCCGAAGCAGTCGTCGGACCCCCGAAGCCATAGGGCCGTAGCAATCGTCGGACCCCCGAAGCCATAGGGCCGTAGCAGCCGTCGGACCCCGAAGCCATAGGGCCGTAGCAGTCGTCGGACCCCGAAGCCATAGGGCCGAAGCAGTCGTCGGACCCCGAAGCCATAGGGCCGTAGCAGCCGTTGGACCCCGAAGCCATGGGGCCGAAGCAATCGTCGGACCCCCGAAGCCATAGGGCCGTAGCAATCGTCGGACCCCCGAAGCCATAGGGCCGAAGCAGTCGTCGGACCCCGAAGCCATAGGGCCGTAGCAGCCGTTGGACCCCGAAGCCATGGGGCCGAAGCAGTCGTCGGACCCCGAAGCCATAGGGCCGTAGCAGCCGTTGGACCCCGAAGCCATGGGGCCGAAGCAGTCGTCGGACCCCGAAGCCATAGGGCCGTAGCAGTCGTTGGACCCCGAAGCCATGGGGCCGAAGCAGTCGTCGGACCCCAAAGCCATGGGGCCGTAGCAGTCGTCGGACCCCGAAGCCATGGGGCCGAAGCAGTCGTCGGAACCCCCGAAGCCATAGGGCCGTAGCAGCCGTGGGACCCCGAAGCCATGGGGCCGGAGCAGTCGCCGGGCCCCGAAGCCATAGGGCCGTAGCAATCGTCGGACCCCCGAAGCCATAGGGCCGAAGCAGTCGTCGGACCCCGAAGCCATAGGGCCGTAGCAGCCGTGGGACCCCCGAAGCCATGGGGCCGAAGCAGTCGTCGGACCCCGAGCCATAGGGCCGTAGCAGCCGTGGGACCCCGAAGCCATGGGGCCGAAGCAGTCGTCGGACCCCGAAGCCATAGGGCCGTAGCAATCGTCGGACCCCCGAAGCCATAGGGCCGAAGCAGTCGTCGGACCCCCGAAGCCATAGGGCCGTAGCAGCCGTGGGACCCCCGAAGCCATGGGGCCGAAGCAGTCATCGGACCCCCGAAGCCATAGGGCCGTAGCAATCGTCGGACCCCCGAAGCCATAGGGCCGAAGCAGTCGTCGGACCCCCGAAGCCATAGGGCCGAAGCAGCCGTTGGACCCCCGAAGCCATGGGGCCGAAGCAGCTGTTGGACCCCCGAAGCCATGGGGCCGAAGCAGTCGTCGGACCCCCGAAGCCATAGGGCCGTAGCAGTCGTTGGACCCCCGAAGCCATGGGGCCGAAGCAGTCGTCGGACCCCCGGCAGGGAAAATACATGAAGTCTAAAGATGGTGTTGGCTGGGAGAGGGGGAGTCACATGGCAAGGAACAGCCACAGCGATAGGTCAAACAACAGCTGAGTCTGATGTTCAATCATGACGTCACATGCAGCCCTGGTGACTGTTCCCTAACTGCGTATAAGATGAAGTAATTTTCCATGCGACAGACAAGCGACGTAAATTTGCAAGATATATTGGAACTAATTCTTATCAAACAAACGAGGTTGAAAAAGAAATAGAAATTTTTTAGCCCCAACAACCAAACCTGAGGCAGAAGATTCTGAAGCGAAGCCTCCCGTTCGCTAGAAAAGTCGGGTTCCGACCGGCCAGGAGGGATGGCCACGGCCCAACTTACTTACGTATTACCCCGCGTGCATTGCTACGATAGCAGAGAAAAAAAAACCTCCGTTCTGGCTCCATGCTGCAAAGAAAGAGATCCTGCCACCAGAGAAGCTAGTTCACTAATGACACCCAGCAGCACCTGTGCACCTGAAGAACACACGCCCAGGAGTGAGGCAGTGGCTTCTTTAAGAAGAGCCTCCGCCCCTCCCACAAATGCAGGCATGACCAGTCAGCCTTAATACATATATATTTATATTGCAATTGCCTGCCCGTGTGTGAGAGGCCGCAGGCCCACAGACTGTACTGTGTGCACACCACTCATATAGGGTGGCACAGTACCTTGCAGATAAAAAAGTAATTTCATTTTTACCCTTTAATATAATTGCAGTTGCCTGCCAGTGTGTGTCAGGTCCACAGACTGTACTGTGCCCATTGCCCACCACTCATATCGGGTGGCACAGTACCTTGCAGAAAAAAAGTAATTTCATTTTTACCCTTTAATATAATTTCAGTTGCCTGCCAGTGAGTGTCAGGCCCACAGACTGTACTGTGGCCATTGCCCACCACTCATAACAGGTGGCACAGTACCTTGCAGATAAAAAAGTCATTTAATTTTCACCCTTTAATATAATTTCAGTTGCCTGCCAGTGTGAGTCCGGCCCACTGACTTCACTGTGCCCACTGCCAGCGCCCACCACTCATATAGGGTGGCACTGTACCTTGCAGATAAAAAAGTCATTTAATTTTTACCCATTAATATAATGTTAGTTGCCTGCCAGTGTGTGTCAGGCCCACAGACTGTACTGTGCCCACTGCCCACCACTCATAACGAGTGGCACAGTACCTTGCAGATAAAAAAGTCATTTAATTTTTACCCTTTAGTTTAATCTTAGTTGCCTGCCAGTGTGTGTCCGACCCACTGACTGTACTGTGCCCACTGCCAGTGCCCACCACTCATATAGGGTGGCACAGTACCTTGCATATAAAAAAGTAATTTAATTTTTACCCTTTAAGGGTGGCACAGTACCTTGCAGATAAAAAAGTCATTTAATGTTTACCCTTTTATATAATTTCAGTTGCCTGCCAGTGTGTCAGGCCCACAGACAGTACTGTGCCCACTGCCCACCACTCATATCGGGTGGCACAGTACCTTGCAGATAAAATAGTCATTTAATTTTTACCCTTTAAGGGTGACACAGTACCTTGCAGATAAAAAAGTCATTTAATGTTTACCCTTTAATATAATTTCAGTTGCTTGCCAGTGAGTGTCAGGCCCACAGACTGTACTGTGCCCACTGCCCACCACTCATATCTGGTGGCACAGTACCTTGCAGATAAAAAAGTCATTTAATTTCTACCCTTTAATATAATTTCAGTTGCCTGTCAGTGTCTCAAGCCCACCGACTGTACTGTGCCCACTGCCCACCACTCATATAGGGTGGCACAGTACCTTGCACGCATAGTACCACTAATCAAAAACAAATGACAGGCAGAGGCAGGCCACCCTGCAGGTGCCGTTGTGGTCGTGGTACTGTGATTTCCTTTGGCCCCAAGAAAAATGCCCAGTGTTCAGAGGCCACATACCCTGAGGACATAGTTGCCTGGCTTACACAGGACACCAAATCTTCTACAGCTTCTGCTCGGAACCTTGACACACCATCCTCCTCCAGCTCAGCTTCGGGCCCCTCTCAAGTTACCACTCGCCCGCCCGCCGCTACCACCAACACTAGCACCACAGCCGCTTCACTTGATCTGTCAGAGGAGTTATTTACACATCAGTTGGAAGAAATGAGTGATGCGCAACCATTATTGCTAGAGGATGAAGACACAGGGATATGTCTCAGTCAGGTAGCATTACACACGTGGACGTACGGTGTGATGATGATGACGTTGTACCCGCTGATGCTTCCTTTGCCGAGTTGTCAGATACAAGTGAAGCAGTTGATGATGACGATGTGTCCGTGGATATCACGTGGGTGCCCGTTCGAAGAGAAGAAGAACAGGGGGAAAGTTCAGATGGGGAGACGGAGAGGAGGAGGAGACGATTTGGAAGCAGTGGGAGGTCGTCGCAAAGATGCCATTTGCAGCCTGTGCCAAAAGAAACTTAGTCGTGGGAAGTCCAACACCCACCTATGTTCAACTGCTTTGCGAAGGCACATGATCTCACATAACAAACGCCTATGGGATCAACACATGAGTACAAGCAGCACACAAACTCAAAGCCACCATCCTCCTCCTGGTCCAGCATCTTCAGCCACGTCAACCACTGCTGTCCTCCTTGTCCCCTCTCAACCACCCGCCACTCCGCCTCTCACCTTCAGCAGTTCCTGCTCATCTGCCCACAGTCAGTTATCTGTCAAGGAAATGTTTGAGCGAAAAAGCCAATGTCACAGAGTCACCCCCTTGCCCGGCGTCTGACAGCTGGCTTGTCGGAACTCTTAGCCCGCCAGCTTTTACCATACAAGCTGGTGGAGTCTGAGGCCTTCAAAAAATTTGTAGCTATTGGGACACCGCAGTGGAAGGTATCGGGCCGAATTTTTTTTCCACAAAAGGCAATCCCCAACCTGTACTCCATTGTGGAAAAGTAAGTCATGGCATGTCTGGCACACAGTGTTGGGGCAAGGGTCCATCTGACCACTGATACTTGGTCTGCAAAGCACGGTCAGGGCAGATATATCACGTACACTGTGTATTGGCTAAACCTGCTGACGGCTGCCAAGCATGGAATGCGTGGCTCTGCAGCGGAGTTGGTGACACCGCCACGACTTGCAGGCAGGCCTGCTGCCACCTCCTCTACTCCTCCTACTCCATCCTCTTCGCTAACCTACTCGGCTGAGTCCTTTTCTGCTGCTGTGTCTTGCTCCACATCAACTGCACACCCCCCCCAGCTCCCCGGGGCTATTCCACATCCTCGATACGACAGTGTCACGCTGTCTTGGGGTTGACTTGCCTGAAAGCAGAGAGTCACACCGGACCAGCACTCCTGTCCGCCCTGAACGCACAGGTGGATCAGTGGCTTACCCCGCACCAACTGGAGATCGGCAAAGTGGTGTGTGACAACGGAAGCAATTTGTTGGCAGCATTGAATGTGTTGAATCTGATCGTACAACGCTTTGTGTGTAAGTACCCAGGCTTACAGGACGTCCTCAAGCAGGCCAGGAAGGTGTGTGGCCATTTTAGGCGTTCCTAAACGGCCATGGCGCACTTTTCCGATATTCAGCGGTGAAACAACATGCCAGTGAGGTGCTTGATTTGCGACAGCCCGACACTTTGGAATTCAACACTCCTAATGTTCTGCCGCCTACTCCAACAAGAAAAAGCCGTCAACCAGTATTTGTATAACCAGGGTGCTAGGACAGCCTCTGCAGAGCTGGGTATTTTTTGCCACGTTACTGGACGCTCATGCGCAATGCCTGTAGGCTCATGCGTCCTTTTGAGTAGGTGACAAACCTAGTCAGTCGCACCGAAGGCACCATCAGCGACCTCATCCCATTTATTTTATTCCTGGAGCGTGCCCTGCGAAGAGTGCTGGATCAGGCCGTAGATGAGCGTGAAGAGGAAGAGTTATGGTCACCATCACCACCAGAAACATCCTTATCATCATCGCTTGCTGGACCTGCAGCCACACTGGAAGAGGAGTCTGAGGAGTCAGAGGAGGAATGTGGCTTTGAGGAGGAGGAAGACCAACCACAGCAGGCATCCGAGGGTGCTCGTTGTTGTCACCTATCTGGGACCCGTGGTGTTGTACATGGCTGGGGGGAAGAACAGACCTTCAATGAGATCAGTGAGGACGAAGAACGGGAGATGAGTAGCTCGGCATCCAACCTTGTGCAAATGGGGTCTTTTAGGCTCTCATGCCTTTTGAGAGACCCTCGTATAAAAAGGCTGAAGGAGAACGACCTGTACTGGTTGGCCACACTACTAGACCTCCGGTATAAGCAGAAAGTGGCTGAAATGTTACCGAATTACCGGAAGTCGGAAAGGATGCAGCAGTTCCAAAACAAGTTAAAAAGTATGCTTTACACAGCGTATAAGGGTGATGTCACAGCACAACGGGAATTTAACAGGGGAAGAGGTGAAAGTAATCCTCCTCCTACCACAACCACGCCGGCAAGGACAGGACGCTTTACAGACGTGTTGTTGATGTAGGATATGCAGAGCTTTTTAAGTCCTACATATCGCCACAGCCCTTCAGGGTCGACCCTCAGAGAACGACTCGACCCACAGGTAGCAGACTACTTCGCTTTAACTGCAGATATGGACACTCTGAGGAGCGATTAACCCCTTGACTACTGGGTGTGCAGGCTTGAACTTCTGGCCTGCCCCACTTCAAGTGTCCTGTCAGAAAGGACCTTCAGCACAGCAGGAAGTATTGTCACTGACAAGAGAAGTCGCCAAGGTCAAAAAAGTCTGGATTACCTCACCTTTATTAAGATGAATGAGGCGTGGATACCGAAGGGACTGACAGTGGGGGATACATTTGACTAAAAAAGGCCAGATGAGATGCTTTGGGCTAAAAATGGTCCCCACGCTGCTGTATTTAATCTTGGCATACCGGATGACTTGTGTGACTTCTCCGCCACCAACTAGGGTTCAAGCCTCAATGTTTTAGTACACTTTCTGCCTGGAAATCAATTTTTCAGGCATGCGTACATGCCTAATTTTTCTGGCCTGCAAAAACAAAACAAAAAAAAGGCACATACAGGTGTCAATTCCCCTTCGTGATCGTTACCTTGTTGTGGTGAAGGGGCTTGCGTATCACAATGAAGCGATCACCTCTATGAGTGTTTTGCCAAGGTTGGCACACCCCAGTTGATAAGGTCGTTGCTTCATTGTGAACAGACCAAAAGCGATCGGCTGGATAATTTTTCATAGAAAAAACATAAATTTTCTTTGTTATCATCTAAGGTGATCATTAAAGCCTACTAGGCCAACAATGGGCCCACACTGCAGAATCATTGTTTTGTGGGTCACTTAACTGTCACTGAACTAACTCAGCATGCCCATAGGCTTTAAAAAACCACCATCGCCAGCAATCTCCCAAACTTGCGCACGAGCACAGTCATCACTACACCAAGATTGACAGATAGAGCAATAAAATTCATGTCATGAGTGTGTCAACTATTGACAACTCATTGCGGATGTCTAAAATCTATTTGATACACGTCCCCTGATAGGGTACGTAACAGGGAATAAACTGATAAGAACAGTACTACTGAACACACCACTCAGATAGGGTGGCACAGTACATTGCACGGGGTACACGCAGTGCCCCAGAATTGGAAGTAAGAGGACCAACCAACCATCTTTTTCCATCTCCCGGTTCCTAAAATCTATTTGATACACATCCCCTGATAGGGGACGTAACAAGGATTAAACTGATAGAAATAGTACTACTTAACACACCAGTCATATAGGGTGGCACAGTACATTGCACGGCGCACGCGCAGTGCCCCAAATTGGAAGTAAAAGTAAATGTAGGAATAAATTAATAAACCTGACACAGAATAAGTCTCCCTGCAATCTCCCTCTCCCCCTATTCTTCTATTAATCGTTTTCAGAAACACTGCCCCTAGTGCATGAGCGCGTGCCATGTCTCGCCCTATGATCAGCTCACAGAACAATGGAGGAGAATGCTATCTGTGGATTGGTTGGCTGCATGGCATTTTGAGTTATATTGCATTCCTGAGCTTATTACTTTTACTTTGTAACACGTGCCGCTGCCATTTTAGGAAAAAATGTATTTGTTATCACAAAGCACAAGGAAATTCAGATTCATTGTGAATCGAAGTTTTCCTAAACTTCAGACTAAATTCTGATTTGAACAGTAATATATATATATATATATCGGCTTGACAAAGGCTCCATTGAGTTGAGCTGAAACGTTGCAGTTGTTTGGGTGCTAATAAATCCCACGATTTTTCCACTAAGTCCGGAGTGCTGCCTGTTTTCCTGTTTTATATATATATATATATATATATATATATATATATATATATATATATATATCGGAAAAAGGGGCAGCACACCAATGTAGTGAAAAAAAGGGGGAGTTTAATCACCCATGTGGTACAAAAAACCGCAACGTTTCGGCTCAACAATAGAGCCTTTCTCAAGCATGGAAACATAGTGAACAACAAACTTAAATAGTGTAAGCAATCTAGTAACAAGAGTCATGATTGGTTAGACAATTCTTATACATGATTGGTGAGACAATCTATCAATCTTGTGACATCATGATCACCAAGTTCACCAAGTGAACAGTGATTGTGAAATAATAAAAAGCGAGGAAGCTATCCATCCCACATACCAGCCAGGAGCGCGGCCCGTGTTTATTATGTAAAAGACCATGCGGTATTCTCGCATGGCGTCCGATCATACCACATAGCGTTCATCCCGGAAGTGACATCCTAGGGACTCACGCATGCGCATGGACTTAGTCAAAGTCCCCAGCGCCATCTTATTGAAGGGCAAGCTGGCTATCAACCCGCGTGCGCGGTGATGCAGCCAGCTCAAGAGACTCCATAAGTGAAACTGGCAAATACCCATTCTATACGGGGATGCGGTTCTCGCACTATGATCGATCCCAGTGGAGGTGTACAGGGGGACAATCCCCATTCCTGGAGACGAAACCCCCAAACCTTCCATCCGCTATCCCTAATGGTTGATAGTATATGCTACCAACCCAAGGGGTCGCAGGTCAGAAGACACCTATCCACTTGCTGGGAACACCCTATAATAGGCCAGTTCACAAAAACGGAGATCAATTTCCACTGGTATTGATAGCCCAATCAAGATGCACAATTATCAAACAGCAATATGGTATAGTTGGATGGTGCTGACTTCACGGACCCTGTATCGCCCTCAGTAGGTACGTGGAAGGATCTTCAACGCTTCTTTCATCCCTTGTGTAATGTGTACTGTGAAAGAGACAAAAAAATAAATCAATATCTGTATATGGAATATAAAGTACAATAAATAAAAACACTAATAATAATCCACTATTGTGTATTTCATATAACCTGCTACTACTCAAGGAGGAACTGCAGTCACGGCAAGTGTACAGAAGGCAAGCTACATCTCAACAGTAAAGACCAGGATTATAGTCAACATTTAACCCCTTTGGTTTTAAACAATCTAGCCTAAAAATCCATTGGGCCTCTTTTTTCTTTAATAATAACGATCTGTTCCCACCCCGTCTTAGTGGGGTAGATGATCCACTATCCAGCACTTCAGATCATTTTCTCGATGGCCCAAATCGGAAAAATGTTTGGCCACCGGCAAATCCTTCCTTTTTTGCCTGATAGAAAATCTATGGTTATTGAGTCGAGTCTTTAAGTCAGTCGATGTTTCACCCACATAGAGTAGATCACATGGGCAAGACAATACATATACGACAAAATTTGAGTCGCAAGTAAGATAGTATTTCAAGGGGAAGATTTCCCCAGTACCCGGACATACAAACGATGTTCCTTTACGAATATATCTGCAGTTGACGCAGTGCAGGCAGGGAAAACAACCCCGGCTGCGCTGTGTCAAAGTGCGTTGTACATTCCTAGATGATGAGCCAATGTCAGCTCGTACTAGCTGGTCCCTTATGCTTCTGGAGCGATGATAGGAGAACAGCGGGGGTACCCTAAATTCTGGTATCTTGGTCAAACCACTAAACATACCCCAATGTTTACAAATAATCTTTTTAATAATCACACTGTGTTCATTGTATGTCGAAATGAACGGAATTCTCTCCTTTGTTTGTTTCGGGTTCCTTCTTTTCATAGTCGCCCCCCTATCCAAAATCCTCACCTCCTCAGCTTGGGACTGTAATAACCCTCTGGGGTAACCACGCTCTCGGAATTTTATAATCATATTGTCTAATACCCCTCCCAGTTCCTCAGAGCTGGATACTATCCTTCTAGCCCTGAGAAACTGGGAATAGGGAAGATGTCTGGTTAAATGTTTCGGATGACTACTGTCAAAGCGCAAGAAAGTATTCTTGTCTGTTGGTTTTACAAACAACGTTGTGGTTAATCCTCCTTCCTGCAGTCTGACAGTAGTATCCAGAAACTGTAATGTATCCACAGAATAGACCAATGTAAATTGTAGATCTCTATTTACTGCATTCAATGAAGTTTGAAAATCAAGTAATTGTGTCACGTCACCAGTCCATATGAGGAAGATGTCGTCTATGTACCTCCACCACCTCAGAACATGTCCAAAGTGATGGGAAACATAGACCACATCTTCCTCAAAACGTCGCATAAAAATATTAGCATATGTGGGTGCGGCATTCGACCCCATAGCCACCCCACGTTTCTGATTATACAAAACGTCCTGAAAGAGAAAATAATTCTCTCTCAGGATGATGTTCAACAAAGAAATTATAAACTTGCATGCTGCAGCAGAGAGGGAGGATAATTCTAACATATGCTCAACAGAAGTAACTCCTAGGTCATGATCAATTGAAGTATATAATGAAACAATGTCGAAAGAAGCTAAAGTAATTTTCTCATAGCCCTGTAGGTCAATTGCGTCCAGTTTCTGTAGAAAATCAGTCGTGTCTTGGATGTAGGATGACGCCCCCATAGCAAAGGGGCGTAATACCCTATCCAAGAACATAGCAATAGTGCTGAAAATGGAATCAGTGCCAGCCACAATCGGGCGGCCAGCTGGATTGATCAAAGATTTATGCACCTTAGGTAATACATAGAAAACAGGTGTGATCGGATGAATCACTGTAAGAAAGGTGCATAAGTCCTCGTCAATAGTTCCCGCTGTTAGTGCTTCAGACAGACAATATTGTATAAGTCTTGCTATGCGGAATTTCGGGTCAGTATCAATGACCCCATAGACCTCAGTGTCACTCAATTGACGTTTAATCTCCGCCACATACTTATCAGTGTCTAATATAACGACCGCGCCGCCTTTGTCAGCGGGCTTAATTGTCAAAGCATGATTATTCCTAATCTGTGTTAGTGCCTCTATCTCCTCAGTAGTCACATTAGGATATTGAAAACGGGTCCGTGTACAAGTTGATTTATATTGTTGTATGTCAGTTTGTACAGCAGGGTTGTTTTCCCTGCCTGCACTGCGTCAACTGCAGATATATTCGTAAAGGGACATCGTTTGTATGTCCGGGTACTGGGGAAATCTTCCCCTTGAAATACTATCTTACTTGCGACTCAAATTTTGTCGTATATGTATTGTCTTGCCCATGTGATCTACTCTATGTGGGTGAAACATCGACTGACCTAAAGACTCGACTCAATAACCATAGATTTTCTATCAGGCAAAAAAGGAAGGATTTGCCGGTGGCCAAACATTTTTCCGATTTGGGCCATCGAGAAAATGATCTGAAGTGCTGGATAGTGGATCATGTACCCCCACTAAGACGGGGTGGGAACAGATCGTTATTATTAAAGAAAAAAGAGGCCCAATGGATTTTTAGGCTAGATTGTTTAAAACCAAAGGGGTTAAATGTTGACTATAATCCTGGTCTTTACTGTTGAGATGTAGCTTGCCTTCTGTACACTTGCCGTGACTGCGGTTCCGCCTTGAGTAGTGGCAGGTTATATGGAATACACAATAGTGGATTATTATTAGTGTTTTTATTTATTGTACTTTATATTCCATATACAGATATTGATTTATTTTTTTGTCTCTTTCACAGTACACATTACACAAGGGATGAAAGAAGCGTTGAAGATCCTTCCACGTACCTACTGGGGGCGATACAGGGTCCGTGAAGTCAGCACCATCCGACTATACCATATTGCTGTTTGATAATTGTGCATCTTGATTGGGCTATCAATACCAGTGGATAGGTGTTCCCAGCAAGTGGATAGGTGTCTTCTGACCTGCGACCCCTTGGGTTGGTAGCATATACTATCAACCATTAGGGATAGCGGATGGAAGGTTTGGGGGTTTCGTCTCCAGGAATGGGGATTGTCCCCCTGTACACCTCCACTGGGATCGATCATAGTGCGAGAACCGCATCCCCGTATAGAATGGGTATTTGCCAGTTTCACTTATGGAGTCTCTTGAGCTGGCTGCATCACCGCGCACGCGCGGGTTGATAGCCAGCTTGCCCTTCAATAAGATGGCGCTGGGGACTTTGACTAAGTCCATGCGCATGCGTGAGTCCCTAGGATGTCACTTCCGGGATGAACGCTATGTGGTATGATCGGACGAGCTTCCTCGCTTTTTATTATTTCACAATCACTGTTCACTTGGTGAATTGATTAGATGTGATGATGTCAAGATCACAAAATGTACACTATAATACATTTGCGAATAGGTTTATTTTGACACTAAATTGTTTATAATCATGATGTCACAAGATTGATAGATTGTCTCACCAATCATGTATAAGAATTGTCTAACCAATCATGACTCTTGTTACTAGATTGCTTACACTATTTAAGTTTGTTGTTCACTATGTTTCCATGCTTGAGAAAGGCTCTATTGTTGAGCCGAAACGTTGCGGTTTTTTGTACCACATGGGTGATTAAACTCCCCCTTTTTTTCACTACATTGGTGTGCTGCCCCTTTTTCCGATATATATTGGGCAATAGGCTTGTGCCCTGGGATATTGTACCCGACAGTACGCTCTTTTCCAGTGCCGCCATTTTTCCATTTATATATATATATATATATATATATATATATATATACATAGAGAGAGAGAGAGAGATGTCGCGAACACAAAACTTTCCGTTTGCAAACAGCGAACGTAAATTTCCGCAAATGTTTGTGAACGGGCGAACCAGGTGAACCGCCATAGACTTCAATACGCAGGCGAATTTTAAAACCCACAGGGACTCTTTCTGGCCACAATAGTGATGGAAAAGTTGTTTCAATGGGACTAACACCTAGACTAAACAAAAGCAAAGACAGGTGCACTCTGTGATAATACTAAACCCTCACACTGATGTAAAATTGAGAGGTTAGTTTGACATATCCTACCAGGAGGACATGTCTTAAGCTCAGGCCAGTCTGTTAACCTCCAGCATGTAGCCATGTCTGCAATGGGAGGTGGGAAGTGCCTGTGAGCTCCACCTGAGACTGGCTGATATGGCCCAGGGCTTAAACAGGTGCACCTAAATGTAGCCTGTAGATGAAAAGAAGGCACATTTAAATTGGAGTTTATACACCTCCATACATAAAACTATACAAACCATTAGACAACGTGGTGTTAAACAGGCAGGATATGCTCAAACCCACATGTGGTTGTGCATATATAGGGGAGCATATCCTGCACTTGTAGTCCGTTGCTTATGGCAATCAACAGAAAAAAATTGCATACAATGGAAGATGCCAGCAATGGACTACAAGTACCACAATAACCATCGTACATAAGGTAACAATTATGTGGATGTGAAGAACAATCAATTATTAATTATGTAGTTAACGCAGAGTCGGGTTTTAATCCATAAAGGGCATAAATCACCTAACATTCCTAAATTGTTTGGAATAACGTGACAGGGTGAGTGGGCTTATTATCTTTTGATCAAAATGTACACTAATGTCTCCAATATTTGCATGCGATATGGGGGACTAGTACTATAGTAATGTAGCTGAAGAGCACATATCAAGGGTTGAGCGTTGGGGATGTGCGATCCAGTCTTGTTTCTCCCCATTGATACATAACGTACTTTAAAACATCCAGTGTGTGTATACGATCAGGTATGATGTTGTATCAATCAGGTAGTGTAATGGTTACGCCAGCTTCACAGTGACAAACTCTGACAGACCAAACTCCCCGTTTAACGCACCGCAAACAACCGCAAACAGTCCATTTTCACAACAGCAAACTCCCCATTTGCACAAGGTTGGAAAACCAAACTAGCCATGTCCCGTTCCTTGTTCTCACTGACGTCATTGAAGGTCTCTTCCTCCACCCAGCCACGTACAACACCAAGGGTCCCCGAAAGGTGTCAACAAGCCCCCTGGGACGCCTGCTGTGGTTGGTCTTCCACCTCCTCTGACTCCTCTTTTTCAGACTCCTCTCTCTGTGTTGCCGCAGGTCCAGCAATCGACGACGACAAGGCTGCTTCTGGAGGTGATGGTGACCACAACTCTTCGTCTTCATGCTCATCTACGGCCTGATCCAGCACTCTTCGCAGGGCACGCTCCAGAAAAAATGCATATGGGATGAGGTCGATGATGTTGCCTTGGGTTTGACTAACCAGGTTTGTCACCTCCGCAAAAGGACACATGAGCCTACAGCCATTGTGCATGAGCGTTCAGTAATGCGGCCAAAAAATACACAGCTCCGCAGAGGCTGTCCTTTTTTTTTTAATTAAAAAATCTGTTCTTACTCTGTTTTGTCCCCTATCAGGGGCTGGTGTATGGAATAGATTTTAGGAACCAGGAGATGGAAAAATATGGTTGGTCGGTCCTCTTCCTTCCAATTTGGGGCACTGCACGAGCACTGTGCAATGTACTGTGCCACCCTATATGAGTGGTGTGTTAAGTAGTACTATTCCTATCTGTTTAATACCTGTTACTTCCCCTATTATGGGACGTATATCGAATAGATTTTAGGAACCGGGAGATGGAAAAAGATGATTGGTCGGTCCTCTTACTTCCAATTTGAGGAAGTGCGCGTGCACCGTGCAATGTACTGTATTGAATTGAATCCTTGCATGGGGAGATAGAGAAAAAAGCTTGCTCTGTCCGCTTCCTTCTAATATTGGGCACTTGCAATGGAATTTGCTACCAATGCAACTAGTGTTAACTAAGTACTATTCCTATCAGTTTAATCTCTGTTTTGTCCCTTATCAGGGCCAGGTCCGGTGTAGTGAATAGATTTTTGGAACCGGGAGATGGAAAAAGACCCATGCTCAGTCCACTTCGTTTGAATTTTAGGTCACTGCGCGTACGCCGTGCAATGTACTGTAACACATTATATAAGTGGTGGGCTGTGGGCACAGTACAGTCTGTGGACCTGACACACACTGGCAGGCAACTGCAATTATCTTAAAGGGTAAAAATTAAATGACTTTTTTTTATCTGCAAGGTACTGTGCCACCCTATATGAGTGGTGGGCAGTGGGCACAGTACAGTCAGTGGGCCTGACACACACTGGCAGGCAACTGAAATTATATTAAAGGGTAAAAATGAAATGACTTTTTTATCTGCAAGGTACTGTGACACCCAATATGAGTGATGGGCACTGGCAGTGGGCACAGTACAGTCAGTGGGCCTGACACACACTGGCAGGCAACTGCAATTATCTTAAAGGGTAAAAATTAAATGACTTTTTATCTGCAAGGTACTGTGCCACCCTATATGAGTGGTGGGCAGTGGGCACAGTACAGTCTGTGGGCCTGACACTCACTGGCAAGCAACTGAAATTCTATTAAAGGGTAAAAATTAAATGACTTTTTTATCTGCAAGGTACTGTGCCACCCAATATGAGTGATGGGCACTGGCAGTGGGCACAGTACAGTCAGTGGGCCGGATACACACTGGCAGGCAACTGAAATTATATTAAAGGGTAAAAATTATCTGATCTTTTTATCTGCAAGGTACTGTGCCACCTGATATGAGTGGTTGGCACTGGCAGTGGGCACAGTACAACCTGTGGTCCTGACACACACTGGCAGGAAACTGCAATTATAATAAAGTGTAAAAATTGAATGACTTTATCTGCAAGGTACTGTGCCCACCGATATGAGTGGTGGGCGCTGGCAGTGGGCACAGTACAGTCTATGGGCCTGACACACACTGGCAGGCAACTGAAATTATATTAAAGGGAAAAAATTTAATGACTTTTTTATCTGCAAGGTACAGTGCCACCCGATATGAGTGGTGTGCACACAATACAGTCTGTGTGCATGTGGCCTCTCACACACGGGCAGGCAACTGCAATATATATATAGATTTTTTTTTTTTAAAGTAGACTGATGTACCAGCCCTAAAAGGGGCTTTTTGGGGTGCTGTCAGGACGCTGTCTTTACAGCAGATGAGTCTTTGAGGACTGGAGTTGACACAGAACAGTGGCCTAGCTAACTCTTTCCCTATTAATTCAGCAGCAGCAGCACTCTACTGCGAATGAAACTTTGAACGGGCTATAACTTTCCTATTGGTTGGCTTTCTAGAATTTACGAATATAGAGAATATAGCACTATATTCGTTATCTTCGTTAAGAACGAAGATAGCGAAATATTCTCTATCTTCACTATTAACAAAGTTAAAGAATATATCGCTATATTCGTGTTCGTTATCTTTGTTAATTCTAGCAAGCCAAGTAAACTTGCCTATAGACAGCTCTAAGTTGGATGCGCAATGCGAAAATATTACTTTACCTACGTTTTGCAATAAATAAAATACTGAATCATTATTCTATTTATTGGAAAGAATAGGTAAACTAATATTTTTGCATTGCGCATCCAACTTAGTGCTGTCTATAAGCAACTTTACTATTGATTGGCTTGCTAGAATTAACGAATATAGAGAATATAGCGCTATATTAATTATCTTCGTTAATTCTAGCAAGCCAACCAATAGGAAAGTTATACTCCGTTCAAAGTTTTATTCACAGTACGCAAATATTTCATAATGTAATATTCGCGTACTGCTAATGAAACTTTGAACGGGCTATAACTTTCCTATTTTGCTTGCTCGAATTAACAAAGATAGAGAATATAGCGCTATATTTGTTATCTTCGTTAATTCTAGATAGCCATCCAATAGGAAAGTTGCCTTTATACCCCCTTCAAAGTTCAATTCGCAATACGCGAATAATTAAATCGCACATTATTTGCGATAAATAGAATAATGACGAATATTTAATTTCGATGAATATGTGACGAATACTCAATCGAATATTTGTGAAATATCGGGAAATTGAATATGGCCCCTCCCGCTCATCACTACTGATGACGGTGTAAGGACTGAACTTCTTCTTGGTGCTAACATCGACCTGTAAGGCTGAGTTGATACCTCAGTTATTTGGTCAGTCTTGGTCCCGTGACTGCCCAAATAAGTGAAGTGTGCAATCATTCTAAGAGCCATACCTGTCATCTGCATGTCATACTGACTTATAGTATTATTCCAATATCGCAGCAGACTCCCTATACGTGTTACTGAAAGGCACAGTGTTTTACACCACTATAAAGGCTCTCCGAAGCCAGCAAATAGCAGGTTTTTAACGCAATTTGGCACAAATAAATTCGGATCTAAACAAATTTTTTCCAAAAATTTGGCAAACTGACCGAATTGAATTTTTGAAAAATTCGCTCATCTCTACTCATTACCTGCATTTCGACAAATGTTGTCTACCATATAGAATGTCCTTGTGAACAATATGTGGGGAGGACAGGGAGGAAATTGAAGGCATGTGCGTAGCTATAGGGGGTGCAGAGGTAGCAGTCGCTACCAGGCCCAGGAGCCTGAGGGGACCCAAAGACCCTTGTGCCGCATAAGAAGATACACAAAGCACTGCGGGAAGGGGGGCCCAAGCTGACCTCTTGCACCAGGGCCCATGAGCCGTTAGCTACGCCCCTGATTGAAGGTCAGGTTGGGCGAGCACATTAAGTAAAGGATTGAAAACAAATAGTCTGCCTTCACACTTTGCGGTATCGCATGATTGCTATCCAAGAGATATGAAGTCTTTAGATGTGTATCAACACCAAAGGAACTGGAGAAGGGAAGATGTGATAAAATCGATTTCTCAAAAAGAAACAGTATTTAGAGGGATTGGTATTTTTTATCATGATATGCCATTTAAAACTTTTTAACTTTGTGAGTATGACCGAATAAAACAATCTCCTTGTTTTCGCTTTCTGTTTCTTCTCCTGAGTCGCCATTTTGTATGAGGGTCCAGAAAATAGCCAGAAGTGACGTAATCTCAGAGTTTCTTTTCGCGATGAGGGTGGACTACTATACTGAATGCCCGGAGATTATAAGCTACAGAGACTCATGGACTGCCAAAGTGACAATCGAAATTTGGCCAGCACTGCAGACTGGCTTATCAGGTGGAGAGACTGAGAATCACCCGTCTATGGTTACATTTATCTGTCAAAGATGGTCCCATTTTAATCGACTTCATTTTAACAGTAATATCCACATGCACAAAAGTCGCCATACTCTTTTTTTTTTTTTTTTATATAATTTTTATTGAAGAAAAAGTTTTGATCACCATACAGTAACAATAAAACATCGTTATTTTCTTGAGTGTGTTTACATGAGTTGAAGATCAAATGCTTTATAAAGTCATAACATCATAACATGTACTCATATATGTCAGTACATTTAGGTAATCACTGGAAATATCAAGGTGTCTATATGGGCTAATAAAGGTTGGAACATAAATTAATACCCTCCCACCAATTTCCCCTGGAAATTTCCCTCCTTTCCATGCACTCGGAGCATCCCGAATCCTCAATTACGTCAGTCAACCTGCAAGGCCCTCAATGTGCCCGCGTTCTTCCTTTTCAAATACCACTCTGTGGTCGTAAATGGTGTCATGATGTTAGTCATGTTCGGACCAGAGTATACCACACTGACGAAGGGTTCCCATTTTTTGAAGAATCTGTCCACTTGTTTGCCTTTAAGCGTCTCAGCATGCAACCGCTCGATGTCAAAACAGTGCTTGGTGTGGTTGAATACCTCCGTCATTGACGGCATTTCTGGGTATAACCATCTTTTGAATATGCATCTTTTGGCAGCCAGTAAGAGTAAGTGCGTTAGGGATGATATAGAGTGCTTACCTGTCCTTGCGTGGAACAAGAGTATATCCGGTGTCAGTGGGATAGATATTTTAAGAAACTGTTTGATCTGGACCTGAACCAATTTCCAGAATTTCCTGGCAGCAGGGCATGACCAGATCCCATGTGTTAGATCTGTCCTTTCCTGTTGACGTTTAGGACACTTGTCAATTGTATTTGGGAATTTTGAGTTTGGTTTTTATTTGAAGCCATAAATAGCCTTATGTATCATTCTGAAATGTGTCTCTCTCCAAATTTGGTTACCCACTACTCTATTTATAAATTGCCACTCCGGCAGAACTGATGTGTTAACGTCCAAGTCAGGGAAATCTTTACTCCAATGGGAAAATAACTTATCCGCCAGTGGAGTCTGTTTGCGGTTTTTGAGGGAGGTATATATGTCTGATAAGGACCGCTTTCCCATGTGAATTCCCAACAGGGTATCGAATTTATTAGCATGGAATTCATTTTTCAGCTCAATAACTCTATGCTTTAGGAACCCTAATGTCTGATAGTAGGCTAAGAAATGATTTACCCGGAGCAGCGGGAATCTGTCCCTAAGTTCCACAAAGGAGGAATATCTTTCTTCCTGCGAATTCCAGAGGTCTCCAACCGTCCTTATGCCCACCTCCTTCCATAAGAGGAAGTGTTTAGAGTCTATTCCCGGCTGAAATTCTGGGTGACCCCAAAGAGACATGTGTTTCAATAGCATATGGGGGAGTGCAAAAGTTTCTCTTGCCACCTTCCATGCGGCAATTGTGTCTCTGATCAGCAGCCTCAGTATAGGAGGAAGTAGAGCAAATTTGGTATGTAGTAGAGCACCTAATGCCCAAGGATGGACCAGTTGAGCTTCAAGATGCAGGTTGGCATAAAAACTCGTCCCCAATATCCAATCAATGGCATGTCTCATTAGGCAGGCTACATTGTAACATCTACGGTCTGGGAGAGCTAGTCCCACCAAATCTTTGGGGAGTTGTAATTTGGACAACGCTATCAGTGGCCGTTTCACGTTCCATAAAAAGGTTCGGAATGTGGACTCTAGCGTCTTTATATCCAAGTGTTTAAGGAGGATGGGTATCGTCTGCATTGGGTATAGTAATTTTAAAATACACATAATTTTTATGAGAAATCCTCTCCCCCCCCAAGGACAAAGGTAGATTCTGCCATCTAGCTAGGTCCATCTGTATTTTCTTGATCACCGGTGGGTAATTTAGTAGGTAGAGGGATTAAGTCCGCTTGCCTATCAGTATACCCAAATATTTAATGGAATGAGATGCTATCTATAATGGGGTTTCGGGGGACAGATCCTGCGTTCTGAGTTCCCGCGGTCCTAGAGTTAGTAGTTCATACTTTTCTGTGTTGACCTTGAAGCCTGAAACTTGTCCAAAGTCTTTCAGTAATCAAAACAAAGGTGCTAAGTCCTGATATAAAAAAACAAAAGGTGCTTAAGGACTTTTTTCCCAAAAGCAATTCCCCCTATGTTTTCTGCCAGGGTAAGTTTTTGGGATAATGGCTCTAATAATAAATTAAATATGAGAGGTGATTATGGGCATCCCTGCCATCTCCCTTTGGCCATTATAAAGGTGGATGAGAGGAATCCCAGCAAGTGTATCCTAGCTTGTGGGTTTGAGTACAAGAAAGCTATGTACTTTCTAAATGGGCCCCTAAACCCCATGGTGTCTACAAACCGGATTCCAAAAAAGTTGGGACACTAAACAAATTGTGAATAAAAACTGAATGCAATGATGTGGAGATGGCAAATGGCAATATGTTATTTGTAATAGAACGTAGATGACAGATCAAACGTTTAATCCGAGTAAATGTATCATTTTAAAGGATAAATATGTTGATTCAAAATTTCACGGTGTCAACAAATCCCAAAAAAGTTGGGACAAGTAGCAATAAGAGGCTGGAAAAAGTGAATTTGAGCATAACGAAGAGCTGGAAGACCAATTAACACTAATTAGGTCAATTGGCAACATGATTGGGTATAAAAAGAGCTTCTCAGAGTGGCAGTGTCTCTCAGAAGCCAAGATGGGTAGAGGATCACCAATTCCCACAATGTTGCGCAGAAAGATAGTGGAGCATATCAGAAAGGTGTTACCCTGCGAAAAATTGCAAAGACTTTGCATCTATCATCATCAACTGTGCATAACATCATCCGAAGATTCAAAGAATCTGGAACAATCTCTGTGCATAAGGGTCAAGGCCGTAAAACCATACTGGATGCCCGTGATCTCCAGGCCCTTAAACGACACTGCACCACAAACAGGAATGCTACTGTAAAGGAAATCACAGAATGGGCTCAGGAATACTTCCAGAAACCATAGTCAGTGAACACATTCCACCGTGCCATCCGCCGTTGCCAGCTGAAACTCTACAGTGCAAAGAAGAAGCCATTTCTAAGCAAGATCCACAAGCTCAGGCGTTTTCACTGGGCCAGGGATCATTTAAAATGGAGTGTGGCAAAATGGAAGACTGTTCTGTGGTCAGACGAGTCACGATTCGAAGTTCTTTTTGGAAATCTGGGAAGCCATGTCATCCGTACCAAATAGGACAAGGACAACCCAAGTTGATATCAACGCTCAGTTCAGAAGCCTGCATCTCTGATGGTATGGGGTTGCATGAGAGCGTGTGGCATGGGCAGCTTGCATGTCTGGAAAGGCACCATCAATGCAGAAAAATATATTCAGGTTCCAGAACAACATATGCTCCTATCCAGACGTCATCTCTTTCAGGGAAGACCCTGCATTTTTCAACAAGATAATGCCAGACCACATTCTGCATCAATCACAACATCATGGCTGCGTAGGAGAAGGATCCGGGTACTGAAATGGCCAGTCTGCAGTCTAGATCTTTGACCTATAGAGAACATTTGGCGCATCATAAAGAGGAAGGTACAACAAAGAAGGCCCAAGACGATTGAACAGTAAAAGGCCTGTATTAGACAAGAATGGGAGAGCATTCCTATTTCTAAACTTGAGAAACTGGTCTCCTCGGTCCCCAGACGTCTGTTGAGTGTTGTAAGAAGAAGGGGAGATGCCACACAGTGGCAAAAATGACCTTGTCCCAACTTTTTGGGGATTTGTTGACACCATGAAATTCTGAATCAACATATTTTTACCTTAAAATGGTACATTTTCTCAGTTTAAACTTTGTTCCGTGATTTATGTTCTATTCTGAATAAAATATTAGAAGTTGGCACCTCCACATCATTGCATTCAGTTTTTATTCATGATTTGTATAGTGTCCCAACTTTTTGGAATCCGGTTTGTAATACTAAGTCCATCAATCCCCAGTCTATGTTATCAAAGGCTTTTTTAGCGCCTATTGAGATAATAGCTGGGGATGGATGGGCCTTAGGGCGCATTTTAATTTCATCCAGGACCGCCAGTACCCTACGAATGTTGTTGACCGCTGCCCGCCCCTGGACAAAGCCCACTTGAGCTGGGGAGATCAGTCTTGGTAGTATGCAGGCAAGCCTGTCTGCTAGGATTTTGGACCCTATTTTTAGGTCGACGTTTATTAAGCAGATTGCCAGCTTAACACTCTGTCACTGGGCTATTTTGTTTTATCCAAAATGCTGCTGCCACCTCATCACTCTGTGGTCTCTTCATGCTGCTGCCACCTCAACACTTTGTCACTGGGAGACTCTGTGGTCTCCACAGGCTGCTGCCACCTAAACACTCTGTCACTGGGCCATTTTATGGTCTCCTCATGCGCTGTAACCTAACCACTCTGTCACTGGGCCATTCTGTGGTCTCCTCATTCTGCTGCCACCTCACCACTCTGTTGTCTCTATATGCTGCTTCCACCCTAACACTCTGTCATTGGGCCACTCTTTAGTGTCCTCATGCTGCTGCCACCTCATAACCTTGTCACTGGGCTACTCTGCAGTCTCCTCATGATGCTGCCACCTTAGCACTATGTGGTCTCCTCATGCTGCTGACACCTAACCAGTCTGTCACTGGGCCATTCTGTGGTCTCTTCATGTTGCTGCCACCCAATCACTCTGTGGTTTCTACATGCTGCTTTAATCTCAGCACTATGTCACTGGCCACTCTGTGGTTTTCCCAAGCTGCTACCACCTCACCACTCTGAGGTCTCCTCATGCTGCTGGCACCTAACCACTCTGTCACTGGGCCATTCTGTGGTCTGCTTATACTGCTGCCACCTCACCACCCTGTGGTATCCTCATGCTGCTGCTACTTCAACACTCTGTCACTGGGCCACTCTGTGGTCTCCTCAAGCTCGTGCCACCTCAACACTCTTTTGTCTCCACAGGCTGCAGCCACAGAATGGCTCAGTGACAGAGTGGTTAGGTGGTAGCAGCATGAGGAGACCACAGAGTGGCCAAGTTAGTGTTGAGGTGGCATCAGTATTTGGAAACCACAGAGTGTTTAGGTGGCAGTAGCTTGAGAAGTCCACGAAGAAATGAAGAACTGAAAATGTCAGAGGAAGGTTCAGGACAGGTGGGGGCACAAGGCCTGCTCCCGGGCCATGCCAACTTAGCGTCATGTGTCAGAGGAACCCACGACTCTTGGCTGGGAGTATCTGATGTCACTTGCGATGAAGTCAAAGACCGAGTCAACCATTCAAGCACCGCTGGGTTGCTGGTCAATAGCGTTGATTGCAAATATTCTAATAGCAAATTGTTATTGCAAATATCGGCATTTAGAGAATTTGCGAAAATCTTGAAGCTAGTGCTATATATTCGTAATCGTGAATATTCATTTTTTTTTTTTTCATCAGTATTACTGTTTCTTGCTTGTGGGCCAATGAGAAGCCTGCAATATCTTTGTCAGAGCTTAGCAAACATCCCTAGTAAGCAAAAGGAAAGTTGCCTACCCCTTTTACTATATAGGAAACAGTGGCATAATGCCAATATAGGCAGACCACGCCATTGCTATGGGGCCTGCAGCACAGGCGGGCCCGGAGCGTATCGAAGGCCCAACCCCCAATGTCTATATCTCTGTAAATTGAAAACTTTGTTTAAAAAAATGGAAAAAGTTGTCATTTACAGAGATATTTCTCACACCCAGCATGGGTATATGTAAAAATACACCCCAAAACACATTGCCCTACTTCTCCTAAGTACAGCGATACCACATGTGTGACACTTTTTTGCAGCCAAGATGCGCAAAGGGGCCCTAATTCCAATGAGTACCTTTTAGGAGGGCATTTTTCTTCTCACACTTTAGGGCTGTATAAATGCCGCACATGTGACCCCATTTTAGAAGAAGACACACCAAGGTATTCCGTGAGGGGCATGGCGAGTTCATAGAATTTTTATTTTTTTTGGCACAAGTTAGCGGAATTTGATTTTTTTTGTTTTTTCTTACAAAGTCTCTCTTTCCGCTAACTTGTGACAAAAAGGTCAAAAAGTTCAATCTTTCATGGACTCAATATGCCCCTCAGCGAATAGCTTGGGGTGTCTTCTTTCCAAAATGGGGGTCACATGTGAGGTGTTTGTACTGCCCTGGCATTTGAGGGTCTCCGCAATCATTACATGTATGGGCAGCTTTTGGAGTTTCTGCTATTCTCCTTATATTGAGCATATGGGTAATGAGATTTTTTTTTTCCATTCAGCCTCTGGGCTGAAAGAAAAAATGAACGGCACAGATTTCTTCATTCGCATCGATCGCTGTGGTTGAAAAAATCTCTGCCAAAAACTATGCAAAAAATTGGGGCCTGGCGATTGCCAGGACATAGGGGCTCCGCCCAAACATCCATACCCACTTCAGCTCCTATGTCCTGGCAAACGTGATTTCTCCATTCACATCAATCAATCGATCGCTGTGGAGGAAGACATCTTTGCCAGATTTATGATACAAAGTGTTTGCCAAAGCATATGAACTCCAACACCTCTCCTCAGCTCATATGCCTGGGAAAACATACCTGTACTGCGGAGAAGAAATCTCGTCCTGCAGCGCCGCATACACCGACTTCACGTGTCTTCTGACAGCAGCGCAATGCTTCTCTCTGAATGCACATCAGTGCTGCAAAAAAATGCACATCAGTGCTGCAGGTAAAAAAAAAAAAAAAGAAAAATAACCAGGCAGCAACGCTATACATTTATTAACATTAATTTTATATAATATTAGAAACAGAAAATTAACTTTATTGAACATTTGAAACATAACTTGAACTTTTTTGCTTACCTGTGATTTTTTTTAAATTTTTTTTTTACCTTAAGGCCTCATGCACACGGCTGTGGAACACGGCCGTGCACGGACCGCGGTATCCTGGCCTGGCATCCATCTGACAGCAGGAGCGCACGGCGTCACTGGTTGTTATGATGCCGTGCGCTCCTGCTGTCAGATGGATGCCAGGCCGGGATACCACGGTCCGTGCACGGCCGTGTGCATGAGGCCTTAGAGGATAAACCTCTCCTTTCCCATGGGACAATGTGCAAAGCACAAATCACCCAGAGATGTGGCGAAGTACATTATGCACTTCGTCCCAGGTGAAAGGAGAGGTTTGTGGCAGCTCTGTGTGAAAGGGCCCTAAGACCCCTGTGTGCCTGTCCTGTGTCACGCAATCCCTACACTAATAGTGTACCTGTGTGTGGTACTTGCAGAAACACTCTCTTATGCATAGGACAGGCTGGTCAGGACAGTCAGGACAAAAAACGGTGGTGTCACGCCTTCTTCCAGCCCTGCTACAGACACAACATCTTTTTCTTGGGGAACGGTGGGTTGGGGTACCAGGAAAGACACTGGGGAAGTGTCTCTCATGTAGCCGGCTCACTACATCAGGGACTTGGGGCACAGAACCTCCTGGATACAAGAGTTCCAAAATGATCTCTTCCTGGAATTTAAGGAAGGATCCTGTTCTCCCAGCCTTACTGTAGAGAACAAAACTATTATATACAGCCAATTGAATCAAATATACAGACACCTTCTTATACCAGCGTCTGGTGCGGCGCGATACTAAATATGGAGCCAACATCTGGTCATTGAAGTCCACCCCTCCCATGTGAAGGTTATAGTCGTGGACAGAGAGGGGTTTTTCAATGACACTGGTTGCCCGTTCAATTTGTACAGTCATGTCTGCGTGAATGGTGGACAGAAGGTAAACGTCCCTCTTGTCCCTCCACTTCACTGCGAGCAGTTCTTGGTCACACAAGGCAGCCCTCTTCCTCCGTGCAAGTCGGGTATTAACAAGCCGTTGGGGGAAGCTCCGGCGACTAGGTCGCGCGGTGCCACAGCATTGAATTCCGACTAGATGTAAGCGCCTAAAGAGGGCCACACTTGTGTAAAAATTGTCCACGTATAAGTGGTACCCCTTGTAGAGTAAGGGTGACACCAAGTCCCAGACAATCTTGCAACTGCTCCCCAGGTAGTCAGGGCATCCGACCGGCTCCAGTTTTGAGTCTTTTCCCTCATAGACCCTAAAACGATATGTATAGCCTGTGGCCCTTTCACAGAGCTTATACAATTTGACCCCGTACTGGGCGCGCTTGCTGGGGATGTACTGTTTGATGCCAAGGCGCCCGGTGAAATGTACTAGGGACTCGTCTATGCAGATGTTCTGATTGGGGACATATGCATCTCTAAATCTGGATGACAAATGGTCTATGAGGGGCCGAATTTTGTGGAGCCAGTCATTAGCAGGGTGGCCTCTTGGATGACAGGTTTTATTGTCAGTGAAATGCATAAAGCGCATGATGACCTCAAAACGTGCCCTGGACATTGCAGCAGAGAACAAGGGCATGTAATGTATTGGGTCTTTAGAACAATATGACCGCAATACATTTTTTTTAGTTAGACCCATGCTGACGATAAGGCCCATAAAAATTTGAAACTTGGAAACTGTGACTGGTTTCCACCGGAAAGGCTGGGCATAGAAGCATTCTGGATTGGCGGTAATATAGTCTGTGGCGTAGGGGTTGGTTTCTGCCACAACTAAGTCATAGAGATCCGCAGTGAAGAACAGCTCAAAAAATTCAAGGGCCGATCCGAAATGAGCTGTTTCCATGCGAACTCCTGACTGGGCGGTGAAAGGGGGCAATACGGGTGCGACGGAAGCAGTGGATTGCCAATTAGGGTTTGCCAGCACCTCTGGGAGACTAAGGGCTCTACGGGCCTGAGAACGCGGTGGCTGCATCGGGGAAGTTAGTGCACGTGTCACCGTACCAGCTTGATACTGCCCTTCTGGTGCTCGCCACTTCACCAGGGAATACGGCAGTGCTGGTAGAAGGTCCAGGATGTGCTGCGCTGCTGGTGTATGCCACACCATAAAAAAGGTCAGCGCTAGCATCACTCTGCTGCATATGAGGCTCATCACGCGGGGTATGCGAAACATTGACATGGGGTCAGGTACGCCTGACCGTAGCAGGGACCTCAATCTCACCATCTTCGCTAGCGGTTAGAGTGCCACTACTGTCTACAGGTTCATATTCTGAACCACTGGATTCAGCGGGTGAAGCGTCCCCATCGCTTTCATCCATCACGGCCAGAATTCTGTAGGCCTCTTCAGTGGAATACCCTTTTTTTGCCATTTTGGAGTAACTAAATTTAGGGGGTATTCCTCTGAGACTACCCAGGAAAAAGAGCACACCTGCCTAGTAAAAAGGAGTGCTTGCGAAGTAACGCTGCGATCGCTAATAAAGATCCAAAAACTCAAAAGTGATCTTTTATAGCGGCGCAGCGATTTTACTGTGTTTTTGCAGTGATCAGAAAAAAAAAATTCTGTCACTGCGGTGGGCGGACTGAACGCAAGTGTGCGCACAAGATCAGGCCTGATCAGGCAAACACTGCGTTTTTTACAGAGCCTAAGGTGACCCTAATGTACTAATATAGATCTGATTGCAATCAGTCTTGATCACTTTCAGATACTATATTAGTATTAGTGCTGATTAGCGACAGCGATGACGCTAATCAGCGACTAATCAGTGACTGTGGTGCGGTGGGCTGGGCGCTAACTACCTAACAAGTAGATAACTACCTGGCGGTGATTAGGGGCCCTTACAGGGGAGTAATCAATGACATTAGGGTGACAGGGAGGTGATCAGGGGGTTTATATGTGGTGATCAGTGGCTACTAAGGGTTTAATAAGTGACAGGGGGGGGGGGGTGTGGTGTAAATGTGGTGATTGGTGCTACTTACAGAGCTGCCTGTGTCCTCTGGTGGTCGATCCAAGCAAAAGGGACCACCAGAGGAGCAGCAGCAGTTATATCAGACGCTATTTTGTAAATAGCATCTGATATACACTTTTCATTCGTTGATTTAAAAAATTACAGCCTGCCAGCCACTTCTCAGCTTTGCGTCACAGTGAACGCGCGCGCGTTCACATGAAATCGCAGGTCTCACGAGATGACGCCGATAGACGTGATCGAGACCTGAAACTGCCACCTGCCGCACGCCTTTCGGCGTTAGCGTGACGGGAGGTGGTTAATGAACGTAAGCTTGTCCACATTGGCTATGGACAGGCGACTGTTCTTGTCTGTGATTACGCTCCTGCCATGCTAAACACATGTTCTGGCAATACACTTGCTGCAGGGCAGGCCAGCACCTCCAAGGCGTAAAGGGCAAGTTCAGGCCATGTGCACAATTTGGAGACCCAGAAGTTGAATGGGGCAGACCCATCATACGTGTAGGCATGTGGACACATACTGTTCCACCACATTGCTGAAATGCTGCTTCCTGCTAAGACGTTCTGTATCAGCTGGTGGTGCTGGTTGTTGTGGCGTGATGACAAAGCTTTTCCATATTTCAGCCATGCTAACCCTCCCTTCTGAAGTGTTGGCGGTGCCCCAGCTGTGTTGGCGTCTTGTTCCTCCTCCTCCTTTGCCTTTGCCTTAAGCTTCCACTGAACCCCTGCTGTCAGGCGTTAATGGAATCAGCAGCACGTCTACCAGTGTGCGTTTATACTAGCGCATCTTCCAATCACACTCCAGTGACTGAATTAAGGACTAGTGTTGAGCGCGAATATTTGAATAGCGAATATTAATCGCGAATATCGCAACTTCGATAATTCGCGAATATTGCGAATATACTGCTATATATTCGTTATATCGAATATTCGTCATTTTTTCCATCTGAACAAATGATTCCTCCCTGCTTAAAATGCTTGTGGGTCAATGAGTCATCGGCCCACAAGCAAGAAGCAGGGAGGAATCATGACTTTAGATGTTGAAAAAAGACGAATATTCTAAAAAACGAATATATAGCACTATAGCGAATATATTCGTTTTGACATTTTTTAGAATATTCGTCTTTTTCCCCTCCAAACAGTACAGTTAAACCCCTTTGGCATACTCCTCCCCACAAGCGTCCCCGTCACCATGGGAACGCCTGGTGGTTAGAATATACCATCGGATCTGAGTTAGATCGTGAAAACTCAAATCCGATGGTATATTCTAACACAGAAGCGTTCCCATGGTGATGAGGACGCTTGAATTAGAGTATACCAACACGCGCATACATACCGGCTCCCTGCTGCCTGGAGGCACCTGTCCTCTGACAGGGCACTGTGATCTGCACTATTAACCCCTCAGATGCCGCACCTGAGGGGTTAATAGTGCGGATCACAGCACCCTGTCAGAGGTCGGGTGCCGCCGGGCAGCAGTGCGCCTCCCCCCCACTATTAAAATCATTAATGGGCAGTGCGCCCTAATTCCCCCCTCACCAGTATTACAAACAATAATTGGTGGCCAGTGCCGATCCCCCTATTAAACATCATTGGTGGCCAGTGTGCGCGACAATCCCTCCCCAGTATTAATTATCGCTGGTCAGTGCGCACTCAATCCCCCTCCCTCCCCAGTAAAAAATCATTGCTGGCAGTGCGCCTCCCTCTCCCCCTCCCATCATTGGTGGCAGCGGCAGCTCGATCAGAGTCCCAGCAGTGTAATGCTGGGGCTCCGATCGATTACCATGGCAACCAGGACGCTACTGCAGTCCTGGCTGCCATGGTTGAATTAGTCAGCATTGTATACCTGCGCTGGGCCGCGGGCGCTCCTTCCCCTCAAACTGTGAGTTTGAGAAGAAGGAGCGCCCGGCTGCCCAGCATAGTAAGTACAATGCTGACTAACTAACCATGGCAGCCAGGACTGCAGTAGCGTCCTGGTTGCCATGGTAACGATCGGAGCCCCAGCATTACACTGCTGGGACTCTGATCGAGCTGCCGCTGCCACCAATGATGGAGAGGGAGAGGAGGCGCACTGCCAGCAATGATTTTTACTGGGAGGGAGGGAGATTGCGCACTGACCAGCGATAATACGGGGGAGGATTGTCGGCGCACTGGCCACCAATGATGTTTAATAGAGGGATCGGCACTGGCCACCAATTGTTGTTTGTAATACTGGTGAGGGGGAATTAGGCGCACTGCCCATTAATGATTTTAATAGTGGGGAGGCGCACTGCTGCCGGCGGCACCCGACCTCTGACAGGGTGCTGTGATCCGCACTATTAACTCCTCAGGTGCGGCATCTGAGGGGTTAATAGTGCAGATCACAGTGCCCTGTCAGAGGACAGGTGCCTCCAGGCAGCAGAGAGCCGGTATGTATGCGCGTGTTGGTATACTCTAACTAAGCGTCCCCATCACCATGGGAACGCCTCTGTGTTAGAATATACCATCGGATTTGAGTTTTCACGATCTAACTCAGATCCGATGGTATATTCTAACCACCAGGCGTTCCCATGGTGACGAGACGCTTGTGGAGGAGTATGCCAAAGGGTTAACGAATATGGAATATAGCTATGCACTAGCAGTGCTAAGTTGAAATCGCAATGCGAATACTTTAAGTTAAATTAATCGCATTGTGATTTCAACTTAGCACTGCTGCTATATTCCATATTCGTTAACTTCGTTCTCATTCTAGCAAGCTGACCCATTATAAACCCAGCTCTAAGTTGAAATCGCAATGCGATTAATATAACTTGAATTAATCGCATTGCGATTTCAACGTAATTCCTCAAATCCGACAGTACATTTTAGTATATGGAGACGTTCCCATGGTGATGGGGACGCTCCATGAGCACGGAAGTTATGGTTGGCTTGGTAGAATTAGCGAATAGCGAATATGACGAATGTATTCGTCATATTCCTCAAAACGAAGATAACGAAGTATTCTACATCTTCATTTTAGCAACCTATTCGTCAACTTCGCTATTCGCTAATTCTAGCAATCAAATAGGAAGGTTGACTTACCAGACAGCTGTGTTAAATTCGCTATGCGATTTTTTTTAATACAATAATTATATTACTTAATAAAATTATTATATTATATTATATTATTATTATTCTATTTATTAAAAAAATAAAAAATCGCATAGCTAATTTAACACAGCTGTCTCTATAGTCAACCTTCCTATTTGCTAGAATTAGCGAAGTTGACGAATAGGTTGCTAAAACGAAGATGTAGAATACTTCGTTATCTTCGTTTTGAGGAATATGACGAATACATTCGTCATATTCGTCATCCTCGCTAATTCTAGATATGAAACCAATAGGAAAGTAGCCTTAAGTTAAAATCGCAATATGCGATTATTTAAATCGCATGTTAATCGCGATAACTAGAAAAATGACGAATATTCGATTTCGACGAATATGAAACGAATATTCATACGAATATTCGCGAATTTCGTCGAAATCGAATATGGCACCTGCCGCTCATCACTATTAAGGACAGCACGTTGTTCTTGTAGTCGGGATCCAGCAGGGTGGCCACCCAGTAATCAGCAATGGTTAGAATGTGGGCAACTTGGTGGTCGTTGCAGCATGTAGTAACTCATGTGTGCCAGGCTGCCCAGAGGCAACGACAATCTGTCCTCTGTGGAAGGGTTATTGTCTGTGTTCTCTGTAGCCCCCCAGCCACGCTCCATTGATGCTCATATGCTGCTTTGGGTGCCACCCTGCTGTGAACACGGTTGTTCCTCTAAATAATAAATATTGCGGCACTCCAATGATAGCATCTTCAATGCTTTATAACCACCTCAGATCAAGCAACGTTTCGAACATGTGGTCTTTGTCAAGCTCATCCTGCAGAACTGTGCCCTGGCTGGACAGTTGTGTACCTGGCCTCTGTTGGTGCAGGAACTTGCCCTCCTTGCCACTTGTGAATGACTAGCCTAATACCCGTGGAAATGATCCCTCATCCTCCTGTGCCACATCCTCTTCCATCATCGCTCAAAGTGTTTTTTCAAGGTGACATAATGGGATAGTAATGCTGAGGATTGTGTCATCGGCACTGGCCATGTTGGTGGAGTACTCTAAACAGCGCAACATGGCATACATGTCCCTCATGGAGGCTCATTCGGTGGTGAAGTGTTGTACTGCAGAGCGACTCACCTGTGCGTGCTGCAGCTGAATGGTAGAGCTGAAGGCTATTTGTATATTCGGTTTATGTGGACCTTGCCACAGATGGCATTGCGCAGTGCACACCTGATTCATTCCGCCACTTGCTTGCGCAGGGTGGTCTCTCTCTCCACCAGATGGAGCGATGGCATTTCAAAGGCCAGGAATATGCTGGCATTCAGGGCCAGGGATCGCGGGTGGGTAGGGGGGTACTTACTCTTTCCCTCCAGTGTTTGGGGAATGGACAGCTGAACACTTCCATGGGACAGTGTGGACATGCTGGGTGATGGTGGTAGAGGTGGTGGTGTTGCTGCCATATCCTCTGTTTGCGGGGTGGAAGGTTCCACTGTAACTCTAGAGGGGGAGGAAGAGGCCATTTATACCTCGCTTCAGGCTCTGACTGCACAGCATAGAAACCATTCACTTCTAGAGTTGAGCGGATGCCTGGAAGTTCGGGTTCGACGGGGTCAGCCGAACTTCACAAAAAAGTTTGGGTTCGGAACCCGAACTTGACTAGAACTTTACCCCGAACCCCACTGAAGTCAATGGGGACCCGAACTTTTGGGCACTAAAATGGCCCTAAAAATGTAATGGAAAGGACTAGAGGGCTGCAAAAGGCAACAAAATGTGCCCAAGAGCATGGCAAGTGCTCTGCAAACTTTGGATAGGGAAATAACTTAAAATAAAATAAATTAAAAATGATTTACCTGCAACTCGAATGAGGAGGTGGATGTGGAGTTGAAGGTTGAGGAGGCAGTGAATGTGATGTTGTAGGTGGAAGCGGCGATGGAGGAGGAGGAGGTAGCCAGCTAACAATAAAAAAAAAGAAATCAAAGAATAAGTGCACTTGAGTACAAGAATGTATAGTTGAGGCGGGTATAAATGTCTATTCTGCACAAGGTACAGACAAGTCTTGTGGGATCCAAGTCTTGGGTGGGGCTCACAGCCTTCTCCCTCCTCTCATTGCAGGCATGGCGACATGCTGGAGGTGACTGGGGAGTTTGCTGCGAGTTGGCCTTTACACTCCTGTAATTTAGCCCACTGGCCCCTGGTATTGCCCATACGGCACAGGAAGGTGAGTGTTAGGACCCAAGCTACTTGAGAAACTTTGGAGCGGTTCTCGGGCTCAGACGTGTTCTCCACAGTAGGACATGATGGCTAATTCTCAATTTTAACATCAGAATCAGGGGTTAGTAAGACCGCAGTGTGGACCTCTCTGTTCAATGGTTATATTGTTTAAACGTGAGCTTGTCCACGTTGGCTGTAGACAGGCGGCTGCGTTTGTCTGTAATGACGCCCCCTGCCGTACTAAATACACGTTCAGACAATACACTGGCTGCAGGGCAGGCCAGCACCTTCAAGGCATAAAGGGCAAGCTCAGGCCATGTGGACAATTTGGAGACCCAGAAGTTGAATGGGGTAGAACTGCCAGTCAGGACATGTGTAGGCGTGTGCAAACATACTGTTCCACCATGTTGTTCAAATACTGCCTCCTGCTAAGACGTTCCATATCAGCTGGTGGTACCGGTTGCTGTGGTGTGGTGACAAAGCTTTTCCACATGTCGGCCATGCAAACCCTGCCTTCTGAAGTGCTGGCCGTGACCCAGCTGTGTTGGCGACTTCTTCCTTCTCCGCCTTCGCCTTGGGCTTAAACTTTTCCCCCAGTGTCAGTTGGGAATTCCTTCAGGAGAGCATCTTCCAGAGTGTGCTTGTAGTCGTGCATCTTCCTATCACGCTCCAGTGAGGGAATTAAGGATGGCACGTTGTCTTTGTAATGGAAATCCAGCAGGGTGGCAACCCAGTAGTCAGCACAAGTTAAAATGTGGGCAATTCTGCGGTCGTTGGGCAGGCACTGCAGCATGTTGTCGCTCATGTGTGCCAGGCCTCCCAGAGGTAAGGAAAAGCTCTCCTCTGTAGGTGGTGTATCGTCTGTGTCCTCCGTATCCACCCGGCCACGCTCCAGTTATGGCCATGAGCTGCGTTGGGTGCCACCCTGCTTTGAACCCAGTTCCTCCTCCTCTAGCTCATCCTCCTCATCCTCCAGAACTGTGCCACATCCTCTTCCATCATCGCCCTAAGTGTTTTTTCAAGGAGACATAGAAGTGGTATTGTAACGCTAAGAACGGTGTCATTGGCACTGGCCATGTTGGTTGAGTACTCAAAACATCACAACAAAGCACAAAGGTCTCGCATGAAGGCCCACTTATTGGTGGTCAAGTGGTGCTGTTCCGTAGAGCGACTGACCCATGCGTGCTGCAGCTGAAACTCCACTATCGCCTACTGCTGCATATGCAAGGTGGAGTTCCACCTAGTGGGTATGTCGTATATGAGGCGGCGAACGGGAAGGACGAAGTTACGCTGCAGCTCAGACAGGCGAGCAGAAGCGGGGTGAGAACGCAGAAAGTGTGCACAGACGGACTGCACTTTCTGCAGAAGCTCTGACATGTCTGGGTTGTTTTTTAGGAATTTCTACACCAGCACATGCGCCAGGCAAGGGATGTGCGTCAAACCGGCTAGTCCCATAGCTGCTATGAGATCTCGCCCATTATTGCACGCCATCAGGCCAGGCTTGAGGCTCACTGGCAGCTACCACTCATCGGTATGTTATTTTCTGCCCCTCCACAGCTCCTGTGCGGTGTGGGGTTTGTCCCCCAAACACATGAGTTTTAAAACCACCTGCTAAAGTTTACCCCTGGCTGTGCTGAAGTTGGTGGTGAAGGTATTTTGCTGAATGGATGAGGAGGTGGTAGAAGAGGAGAAGGAGGAAGCGGAGTAGGAGGAGGAAGCAACAGGAGGCAAAGAATAATGCCCTGCGTTCCTCGGTGGTGGAAGGACATGCACAAAACTACTTTCCGCCTTGGGCCAAGCAGCCACTACATTTACCCAGTTTGCAGTTAGGGAGATATACCGTCCCTGCCCATGCTTACTGGTCCATGTATCTGTGGTTATGTGGACCTTGCCACAGATGGCATTGCGCAGCGCACACTTGATTTTATGGCTGAACCTAGAAAAGTAGTGGCGGCTGGGAATAACGTACTGTGGGACAGCCATCGCCATCAGCTGTTTAAAACAGTCTGTCTCCACTAGACGGAATGACAGTATTTCAAAGGCCAGTAATTTTGAAATAATGGCATTCAGGGCCAGGGATCGAGGGTGGGTAGGTGGGTATTTCCTCTTTCTCTCCAGTGTTTGGGAGATGAGACAGCTGAACGCTTGCGTGTGACCTGGTGGAGATGCTTGGTGATGATGACGGAGGTGGTGGTGTTGGTGGCGCATCCTCTGTTTTCTGGGTGGCAGGTGCCACTGTAACTCCAGAGGTTGAGGAAGAGGCAGAGATAGCAGCAGAAGAGGAAGCAGGAGGAGCCTGAGACCTTTCTTGAAGCCTGCTCCCTCTTTTGCTGTCCTGTCGACTCTGTGCGACCACCGCCTCTTCCTCAGAAATGCACACGTCACTAGCATGAACTTGAATCCAGTCGGGGTCTAGTACCTCATCGTCCTCCACATCATCTTCCACCCATTCAGTCAACATCAGAGACGTGCTGCGGTGGTTTTCCCATGTCCTAATCCTGCAACATAAGTTGTTGGGCATCAGCGCATTCAATGTCTTCCACTTCTGGGGCAGGGCTATGTGGATGGCCCGGGGAAACCCTGCCAGCAGAGTCATCAAAAAGCATGAGTCTACTGCATGACTTGGAGCTCAGACTGCTTGGCTGCTTTGCAAGGGGGTGAGGTGGAAGACTGATGGGCATGGGCTGCAGGTGCCAACTCTGAGCTTTCTGCAGAGGACTGGGTGGGAGATACTGTAAATGAACTGGCGCCACTGTCAGCCACCCAATCTACTATCGCCTGTACCTGTTCTAGCCTCACAATCCATAGAGCAGCATTCGGGCCTACAAAATAACTTTGTAGGTTCTGTCGCCTACTCGCACCTGAGGAAGGTGTTTCACTTGGACCTGTAGCTGGTGCAGAACAGCCACGTCCTCTCCCAGCAACAGGAGCTCCACCAACACCACCACAACTATGTCAACGTCCCTTATTTGATGTTCTCCTCATTATTTGCGTTCACCCACCAAACTAACAGATGGTTTATCTCAAATTACATAATTTGGCCAAAATATAAACTAATGCCTCATCTAACATCCAGCATAGTGGCAGGACGGAGCTCTAGCTGCAGTGTGCCATTGCACCTTTATTTTTACGTTTGTATGTGTATTTCACCATAGCAACGTGCACCTGCGTATTGGGTTGTGCTGAATGCAATCTCCATTTTTTTTTTCCCTCTTTGTAGCATATATGGGAGGCGTGGTGACCGCCATGCAGTCATGCACACCTGACTAGTGAATCCGCCCTGTAGGCTGGTTTTAAAGTCAGTATAAAACTGAGTCTGCTTTATTGAACTTACCAGAAGCCATTTGGTTCCAGGAGAAGTACTAGTGGGCTCAGCATGCATGTTGGTATTTGCATCCCTTGATCTGATGAACGCTGTATGGCACCAGACGGGGTTACAAGCAGAGTGTATCTGGCATGCATGCTGCACCTGCACTCCCTGGGTTTTGTGTGGCTGATATGGCCCATAAAAGGTAAGAATTAATGTTAGGGACCACTCGAGAGGCAACCGTGAAGTGGTGGGTGGCTTACATAATTTGGCCAAAATATAAACTAATGCCTCATCTAACATCCAGCATAGTGGCAGGACGGAGCTCTAGCTGCAGTGTGCCATTGCACCTTTGTTTTTACGTTTGTATGTGTATTTCACCATAGCAACGTGCACCTGCGTATTGGGTTGTGCTGAATGCAATCTCCGGTTTAATTTGACTGTCAGAAATACAGCATACACTGCAAATGTGCTGTTTACCACAAAACCGGTGTTTTTGCAACCAACTATGTAAATGCGGAGTTCCACAGGTTACCTAAAATGACTGATATACAGGGTTGGCCTCAGATCTGCTATGTAGCACAAAACCAGTGTTTATTGAAACAAACTACAGAAATGCAGTATGTCACCCAAAAATTATAAAACAGGTTTTTCAGTGTTCTATGCAAACTTGCTCTTTGGCGCAACAGTACACATTTATTCCCCCAAATACAGAAATGCAGTATGTCACCCCAAAAATTATAAAACAGGTTTTTCAGCCTTCTATGCAAACGTGCTCTATGGCACAACAGTACTGGTTTATTCCCCCAAATACAGAAATGCACTATGTCAACCCCAAAATTATAAAATGGTTTTTCAGCGTTGTATGCAACTGTGCTCTGTGATACGACAGTACAGGTTTATAACAGCAACTATAGAAATGCACTATGTCACCGCAAAATTTTAAAATGGGTTTTTCAGCGGTGTATGCAAATGTGCTCTGTGGCACAACAGTATGGGTTTATTCCCCCAAATACAGAAATGCAGAATGTCACCCCAAAAATTATAAAACATGTTTTTAAGCGTTTTATGTAAACGTGCTCTGTGGCACAACAGTACGGATTTATTCCACCAACTACAGAATTGCAGTTTTTCACAGCAACATTTTAAAACAGTTTTTTCAGCGTTCTATGCAAACATGCTCTGTGGCACAACAGTATGGGTTTATTCCCCCAAATACAGAAATGCACTATGTCACCCCCAAAATTATAAAATGGTTTTTCAGCGTTGTATGCAAATGTGCTCTGTGATAGGACAGTACAGGTTTATAACAGTAACTTTAGAAATGCCCCAGCAAAATTTATAAATAGGTTTTCCAGTGGTGTATGCAAACGTGCTCTGTAGTAGGGGTTTATTACAGTAACTACAGAAATGCACTATGTCCCAGCAAAGTTTTAAAATAGGTTTTTCAGCGGTGTATGCAAATGTGCTCTGTGGTACGACAGTACAGGTTTATTACAGCACCTACAGAAATGGATTATGTTACCGCAAAAATTTAAAATAGGTTTTTCAGCAGTGTATGCAAACATGCTTCGTGGCACAACAGTACGGGTTTATTCACCCAACTCCAGAAATTCAGTTTTTCACCTCAAAATTTAAAAACAGTTTTTTCAGCCTTCTATGTAAACTTGCTCTGTGGCTCAACAGTACACGTTTATTCCCCAAAATACAGAAATACAGTATGTCACCCTCAAAATTATAAAATGGTTTCTCAGCGTTGTATGCAAATGTGCTCTATGATACAGGTTTATAACAGCAACTATAGAAATGCACTATGTCACGGCAAAAGTTTTTTCAGCGGTGTATGCAAATGTGCTCTTTCATACGACAGTACGGGTTTATAAAAGTAACTACAGAAATGCACTATATCACCGCAAAATTTTAAAATGGGTTTTTCAGCGGAGCATGCAAATGTGCTCTGTGGCACAACAGTATGGGTTTATTCCCCTAAATACAGAAATGAGGTATGTCACCCCAAAAATTATAAAACAGGTTTTTCAGCATTTTATGTAAACGTGCTCTGTGGCACAAACAGTACGGATTTATTCCACCAACTACAGAATTGCAGTTTTTCACAGCAACATTTTAAAACATTTTTTTCAACGTTCTATGCAAACGTGCTCTGTGGCACAACAGTATGGGTTTATTCCCCCAAATAAAGAAATGCACTATGTCTCCCCCAAAAATTATAAAATGGTTTTTCAGCGTTGTATGCAAATGTGCTCTGTGATAGGACAGTACAGGTTTATAACAGTAACTTTAGAAATGCACTATGTCCCAGCAAAATTTTAAAATAGGTTTTCCAGTGGTGTATGCAAACGTGCTCTGTAGTAGGGGTTTATTACAGTAACTACAGAAATGCACTATGTCCCAGCAAAATTTTAAAATAGGTTTTTCAGCGGTTTATGCAAACGTGCTCTGTGGTACGACAGTACAGGTTTATTACAGCACCTACAGAAATGCACTATGTTACCGCAAAAAATTAAAATAGGTTTTTCAGCAGTGTATGCAAACATGCTACGTGGCACAACAGTACGGGTTTATTCACCCAACTACAGAAATTCAGTTTTTCACCTCAAAATTTAAAAACAGTTTTTTCAGCCTTCTATGTAAACTTGCTCTGTGGCGCAACAGTACACATTTATTCCCCCAAATACAGAAATGCAGTATGTCACCCCAAAAATTATAAAACAGGTTTCTCAGCCTTCTATGCAAACTTGCTCTTTGACACAACAGTTTGGGTTTATTCCCCAAAATACAGAAATACAGTATGTCACCCCCAAATTTATAAAATGGTTTTTCAACGTTGTATGCAAAAGTGCTCTATGATACAGGTTTATAACAGCAACTATAGAAATGCACTATGTCACGGCAAAATTTTAAAATAGGTTTTTCAGCGGTGCATGCAAATGTGCTCTTTGGCACAACAGTATGGATTTATTTCACAAACTTCAAAATTGCAGTTTTTCACAGCAAAATTTTAAAACAGTTTTTTCAGCCTTCTATGCAAACGTGCTCAGAGGCACAACAATATGGGTTTATTCCCCCAAATACAGAAATGCAGTATGTCACCCCAAAAATTATGAAACAGGTTTTTCAGCCTTCTATGCAAACGTGCTCTGTGCCACAACAGTTTGGGTTTATTCCCCCAAATACAGAAATGCAGTATGTCACCCCCAAAATTATAAAATAGTTTTTCAGCGTTGTATGCAAATGTGCTCTGTGATACAACAGTACAGGTTTATAACAGCAACTACAGAAATGCACTATGTCACCCCAACATTTAAAATAGGTTTTACAGCGGTGCATGAAAATGTGCTCTGTGGTACGACAGTACGGGTTTATTACAGCAACTACAGAAATGCACTATGTCACCTCAAAATTTTAAAATAGATTTTTCAGCAGTGTATCTAAATGTGCTCTGTGGTACGACATTATAGGTTTATTCCCCCACCTACAGAAACGCACAATGTCACCGCAAAAGTTTAAAATATTTTTTTTAGCGGTGTATGCAAACGTACTCTGTGGCACAACAGTATGGGTTTATTCACCCAACTACAGAAATTCAGATTTTCACCTTAAAATTTTAAAACAGTTTTTTCAGCGTTCTGTGCAAACGTGCGCTATGGCACAACAGTACAGGTTTATTTCCCCAAATACAGAAATGCTGTATGTCAACCCAACATTTAAAATAGGTTTTACAGTGGTGTATCCAAATGTGCTCTGTGGTACAACAGTACGGGTTTATTACATCAACTACAGAAATGCCCTATGTCACCGCAAAAGTTTAAAATATTTTTTTCAGCGGTGTATGCAAACGTACTCTGTGGCACAACAGTATGGTTTTATTCCACCAACTACAGAATTGCAGTTTTTCACAGCAAAATTTTTAAACAGTTTTTTCAGCGTTCTATGCAAACGTGCTCTGTGGCACAACAGTATTAGTTTATTCCCCCAAATTCAGAAATGCAGTATGTCACCACCAAAATTATGAAATGTTTTTTCAGCGTTGTATGCAAACGTGCTCTGTGGTACAACAGTACGGATTTATTCCACCAACTACAGAATTGCAGTTTTTCACAGCAAAATTTTAAAACAGTTTTTTCAGCCTTCTATGCAAACGTGCTCTGAGGCACAACAATATGGGTTTATTCCCCCAAATACAGAAGTGCAGTATGTCAACCCAAAAATTATGAAACAGGTTTTTCAGCCCTCTATGCAAACGTGCTCTGTGGCACAACAGTACGGGTTTATTCCCCAAAATACAGAAATGCAGTATGTCACCCCCAAAATTATAAAATAGTTTTTCAGCATTGTATGCAAATGTGCTCTGTGATCCGACAGTACAGGTTTATAACAGCAACTACAGAAATGCACTATGTCACCCCAACATTTAAAATAGGTTTTACAGCGGTGCATGCAAATATGCTCTGTGGTACGACAGTATGGGTTTATTACAGCAACTACAGAAATGCACTGTCACCGCAAAAGTTTAAACTATTTTTTTCAGCGGTGTATGCAAACGTACTCTGTGGCACAACAGTATGGGTTTATTAACCCAACTACAGAAATGCAGTTTTTCACCTCAAAATTATAAAATTGGTTTTTCAGCATTGTATGCAAACGTGCTCTGTGATCCAACAATACAGGTTTATTCCACCAACAACAGAATTGCAGTTTTTCACAGCAAAATTTTAAAACAGTTTTTTCAGCGTTCTATGCAAACGTGCTCTGTGGCACAACAGTATGGGTTTATTCCCCCAAATACAGAAATGCACTATGTCACCCCCAAAATTATAAAATAGTTTTTCAGCGTTGTATGCAAACGTGCTCTGTGGTACGACAGTACGGATTTATTACAGCAACTACAGAAATGTACTATGTCACGGCAAAATTATAAAATGGTTTTTCAGCATTCTATGCAAACGTGCTCTGTGGCACAAGAGTACATGTTTACTCTCCCAAATACAGAAATGCAGTATGTCACCCCAAACATTTTAAAACAGGTTTTTCAGAGTTGCATGCAAACGTGTTCTGTGGCACAACAGTACGGATTTATTCCACCAACTACAGAATTGCAGTTTTTCACCGCAAAATTTTAAAATAGGTTTTTCAGCGGTGAATGCAAACGTGCTCTGTGGTACTACACTACAGGTTTATTACAGCAACTACAGAAATGCACTATGTCACCGCAAAATTTAAAAATTGGTTTTTCAGCGGTGTATGCAAACATGCTCTGTGGTACGAAAGTACGGATTTATTACAGCAACTACAGAAATGCACCATGTCACAGCAAAATTTTAAAATAGGTTTTTCAGCGGTGAATGCAAACGTGCTCTGTGGTACTACACTACAGGTTTATTACAGCAACTACAGAAATGCACTATGTCACCGAAAAATTTAAAAATAGGTATTCCAGTGGTGTATGCAAACGTGCTCTATGGTACGACAGTACAGGTTTATTACAGCAACTACAGAAATGCAGTATGTCACCACAAACTTTAAAAATAGGTTTTTCAGCGGTGTATGCAAATGTGCTCTGTGGTACGACATTATGGGTTTATTCCCCCAAATACATAAATGCACTTTGTCACCCAAAAATTATAAAATAGGTAGTGTAGGGGTACTTGACCTGCCAGAAAAAAATGAATTTTTCTTCCACTGATCTACCAAAAAATAATTAGACTGATGTCCCTGGCTGGTTGGTACACATGCAGGTCACCTGCAGTTCCAAGGACACTGCAGTTGCTAAAATAGCCGCCGACCCCCACCTCAGTAACAGATGGATTACAAATTATTTTGCAGTATCACTGGGCTCAGGGCTGGGTACATATATGTAGCATAGCACCCTCTATAATTGCTGTAGTTTGAAGATTTAACACCACCGAATTCAACAGATTTCTTTCCTAATCTCTCCCTGAGAGCACCAGCATCAACCTGTCCCTACACTAAGAGCAGCAGAATGACCTGCGGCGCTATGTGACTCCAGCTTAAATAGAGGCTGCATGCTGCACTTAGCCAATCACTGCCATGCCAATAGTAGGCATGGCTATGATGGCTTCTTAGGGCAAAGTAGTAAAACACTTGTTGATTGGCTGCCCAGTGCCCTGCAGCTTTTCAAAAAGCAGGAAGAAATCACTGAACAACGAACCTGATTCTGAACTTTTATGGATGTTCGGGTTCGGGTCCGGGTGCGGAAAACCGTAAAGTTCGGTACGAACCCGAACTATACAGTTCGGGTTCGCTCAACTCTACTCACTTCTTGTCGTCAGCACATTGTCTGAAGAACTGCCACGCCAGGGATCTCTTTGGAGCTGGCTTTGGTGTGCTCATTCCTTGGGTGCAGTGGGCAGCAGTGATGAGCGGCAGGGGTAATATTCGAATTTGCAATATTTCATGAATATTTGGGCGAATATTCGTCATGTATTCGCGAATTCGTTATATCCAGTCATTATTATCTTGATTGCAAAAATCATCAATTGTAAAATTCACGATAAAAATTTGCAATAGGAAAATTCACAATATGAAAATTTGTGATCAACACTACTCCTAAAGTCAAAGGCATTGCAGCCTTCTAATTGACCTACAAGGAAGAAGCAGTGAGCGTTCATGGGTACTGATATAAAAAAAATAGAATATTCGCGATTATGAAGATTTAGCACTATATTCTAGATATTCGCAAATTCTCGAAGTGCCAATATTCGAGATAAAAATTAGCGATTGGAATATTCGCGATCAACACTAGTGGGCACGCAGTAGCAGGTATACTGGCTAGGGGATGGCGACTCTGCTTTTGCACCCCGTTCCCTCTTTTGTTGTGCGGATGGCGCTGTGTGACCACCACCTGTTCCTCTGAACTGCACACATCACTTGTATGACCTTGATTCCATGTGGGGTCTAGGACCTCATCATCATTCACATCATCTACCACCCATTCTTCACCGCTGCCCTCCTTGCCATTCTGCACACAGCAGAAAGCCGCAGCAGTTGGCACCTGTGTTTCGTCATCATCATCAGAGACTTGCTGCGGTAGTCCTCCCATTTTAACATCCTGAAACATAAGTGGTTGGGCATCAGTGCACTCAATCTCTTGCACTTCTTTGTCAGGGCTAGTTGGATGGTCCATGGAAACCCCGCCTGCAGAGTCATCAAAAAGCATAAGAGAATGCTGCATAACTTGGGGCTCAGACTGCTTCGCTGATTTGCAAGGGTGTGTTGTTAAAGTCAGATGCCCATGGGCTGCAGGTGCCAACTCTGTGGTTTTAGCAGGGGACCAGGTTGGAGACAATGTGAAGGAACTGGAGGCACTGTCAGCCATCCAATCTACTACCTTCTCTACGTGTTCTGGCCTCACCATTCATACGCCGGTATTCAGCCCTACAAAATGACTCTGAATGTCCTGTTGCCTACGTGCACCTGAAGAAGGTGTTTCATTTGGGCGTGTAGCTGGCACAGATTGACCATGTCCTCTCCCTGCAAAAGAAGATCCACCAGCACCAGCAGCACCACGGCGAGGGCCACATCCCTTATTTGGTGCTCTCCTCATTTGTTGAGATCACCCACGGAACAGACAGATTAAATTTATTAATCTCCCTGTCACGTATGCAGTGCAGGTGTACCTCTCACTAAAAATGGGAATATGTCACTGTCACCGCCGGTTCTGGGAGATGGTCGGTCAGTTGTTCCTCCCTGTCTTCTGTATGACGTTCTTTGTTTTGGTTTCACTTTGCTCAGTTCCTTTCTCTTCCTTAGCTGTCTCGTATCTTGATTAATTGGCTTCCTTTATATTCCCTCTCATACAGAGCCTCCTTGCGGTTTATATTACTTCCTGGATGAAGTGTGTGCTGCTGGAGGCTTCAGTTGTTTTGCTTTAAGGTAAGTGCATTCCGTTTACTTTGTGTTTTGTTTGCTGGCTTGATTCTAGGTGACCCTGACTCTCTCCGTATTCAATGCAGGGAGCCGGTGGCCGTGTCCCCTCACTACTATAGGGTTTTCAGGTGTCACACAGTCTTAGGTACGTGGGCATGCAATCGTCTACCATTGAGGCCTTTGCATGTGTAGCAGTAAGGGAGAGCTCTTAGGGTTTTAAAGGGCTCACATATTTGCTCCTTAGTTTTGGATCTAGCCAGTCTGTCGTTATTTATCAGTTCCTGCTAACTGTTCTCCATCCTTGACAGTCACCCACTGAACTAACAGACGGATTAACATTATTAATTTCCCTGTCACATATTCAGTGCAGGTGTAGCTCACACCAACAATGGGTATATGTCACCCACCGAACTAACAGACGGATTAACTATATTAATTTCCCTGTCACATATGCAGTACACGTGTATCTCACACCAAAAATGGGTATATGTTATCGGCCGAACTAACAGTCAGATTAACTATATTAATTTCCCTGTCACATATAAAGTGCACATGTTCTGTATCTCACTCCAAAAATTGGTATGTCACCCATCGAACTAACAGACGGATTAACTATTATATTTTTGTGTCAGGGGTAGTGATGAGTGGCAGGGGCAATATTCGAAATTGCAATATTTTGTGAACATTTGGTAGAATATTCTTCGTATATTCGCGAATTTGCTAATTCTAGAATATTTTCTTGATTGCAAAAAATCGGCAATGTAATATTCGCATGATGCGTGCGAAATACAGGCGTGGGTAACTATAGCTATATTTTTCAAGCTGCTAGAAGTTTTTTGAGAATGGAGAAAATCGTTGGCATGGCAAAACATTACAATAGCTTTATATGCAGATAGAGTGCTCCAATATATTCATTATTGCAAAATCGGCACTAATGATGCAAATATTTTGCCGCAATATGTGCAACTTCACATTTTAACAGGTCTGACTACATATTAGTGATTGGTGCACTAAGTATTGTTGTGAACTTGTGACATCAGCATACTATGTATGTATGTAGCATACATACATACATACATACAGCACTATATATGTAGCATGTATGTATAGACATACACTATATTACTATCTAACCTACACTGACTATCTCCCACTAACTATCTGTATTATATATTATATGCACCCACAAAAAATCACTATAGGTCACCCACAGAATTAACAGCCAGATTAATTATTGCATTTCTGTGTCAGGGGAATAAAGATGATGCATTGCACCCACAAAACATCGCTATAGGTCATCCACAAAATTAACAGCCAGATTTATTATTATATTTCTGTGTCAGGAGTGCAAAGCTGGTGTATTGCACCCACAAAAATCATTATAGGTCACCCACAAAACAAATAGCCAGATTCCTAACACTCTACCTTGCTTCAGCTGCCCGCTTCCTGTGCCTGCTCTACTCAGAGCTGATGAGCGGTGCTACACGTGACTCTAGCTTGTATAGAGGCTGGGTTACATGATGCACCAGCCAATTACAGCCATGCCATTACTAGGCATGGCTGTGATGGCTTTTAAGTGCCCATGGCTTAAAAGCTTGTTGATTGGCTGCCCTGCAGCCTTTCAAAAGCTTTATTAAATGCATGAACACTGAACTTGAACCCAAACTTTGCTGGCAAAGTTCGGGTTCAGGTACCCGAAGTCGCAAAGTTCGGTACGGACTCGAACTTTACAGTTTTGTTTCGCTCAACACTAGCTGTGACATCACAGGGACTGGCTTGCTGCTGATTGGTTGCATGCATGGCATTGGGGGTGATCCCTCATTCCCATAGTTCTTAGCTCCATGTTCTAACATGTGCACCAGCCATTTTAGGAAAAAATGTGATCCGTTAGCACAAAGAGTGAGGAAATTTGACTTCGGTTTAAATAGAATTCAGATCGAATTCCACTTCTTCAACTACACAACTTCAACATCTTTCGAATTAGAAGTACTGTACATGGTCTGTTGGACTCCCTGCAAACTGAAATATTCTCCCCTAGAAGCAATGCCTCTGTAAACTGAATGAGATGTTGCACTCAATCATTTTTCACAGTCAAAACTGCACCATTGTTACAAATGTAAAACATTAGAAAGTCAGCACTGTTTGTAAAAAATAATTTTTGATAAGATAAAATATGGTCTTTTAAACAAACCTTAAAAACACAATTACTAGACTGTAGAACATTTGTATACGTGGGACACTGTTGTATAACGGGAGTTTATTCTTCAGAACCCTCCGAAATTGATGTATTACTACAGGGTATTTGCTGTTTATTTTTCTACTTTTGGACATATAAATAATTATTTGAAATAAAAATAAAAAATAAACACTTTGATTGTTCATTTTAACCTTGTATAACATATTAAAAATAATGAGTCATCTCAATAATGAGAATCATATCAAAATGAAAATGATTTTTAAAATACAACTGATAAAAATTATTAAATGAAATTAGAATAAATATTACACTGTTTAACATCTTGCTGACTGCCCCCAGACTTTAAATGTCCAGGTAGTCAGCATATAACTGTAAAGGACAGTTAGCAGCTGTACGCAAATTGTGCAGCTGTGGGCACGGGGAGCCAGTTGTGGGTTCCCCATAGAGAAGGCACAGTGGGTCAGATTTACTATTGAAAATGCTCTAGTTTTTTATTGCATTTTGCACCAAAAAGCTGATGTATATGCTTTGCATCAAATTTACCAACTGTTTCATACTCTTATATACGCATTTTTCTAAACTCTATGAAACAACTGTGGGGTTAAAGCACTCAAAAAGAGATCATGTATAGGGGGTTTACGCTGTATGGGTACTTCAACTGGGACATGGTACTTGAAAATCATTCCAGCAAAATCTGTCTTCCAAAAAAGCGTATGGTGCTCCTCACCTTCTGAGCCCTGCTGTTTGCCCATACAGTGATATATGACCACATATTGGGTGTTGCCATATTCAGGAGAAGATGCTTAACAAATTGTGAGGTGCTTTTCTCCTTTTACCCCTTGTAAAAATGAAACATTTGGGGCATATGGAACATTTTATTGGAAGAAATGAAATTTTTCATTTTCAAAGCCAAGTGTCTCTAGATTCTATAAAATGCTTGTAGCTTCAAAGTGATCAGTACATCCCTCATTATATTAGTTGAGGGGCATAGGTTCCAAAAAGAGGTCACTTATAGAGGGTTTCCACTGTAGGGGTTCCTCATTGGCTCTTCAAATGGGACATGGTGCTTAAAAATCATTCCACCAAAATCCATATGGTGCTCCTTCCAATTTGAGCCCTGCAGTGTTCCTTTAATTCATGTGGAACACTTAAAAGGTTAACAACTAGACATGAGCAAAGTTTTCAAAAATTCGATTTGCATGCTACACCAAATTTTCCAATCAATTTTTAAATCAGCTATATGCCAGCGTGCAGGGAGAGTGTATGATGGTGTGCATCATTGTGTATTGTAGCAACATGCATAGCTAGTCCTTTCTGGTAGTGAAGCACAAAGTATGACAGACCGGTCCCATACAGTATATGGATGTGTGGACTGGCGTGTAAAACTATTAGGCTCAGTTCACTCGTGACTTTTTTGGTTAGTTACGGGTCCAAAACAAAGAACAGATGTATATCTTTTCATGCTACTTTATCTGCAAGGAGGATTGTCTCCTGATTTTGGTTCACCATAGAGTAACTGCTGGAATTAATTGATCAAATAACTGAAGTGTGAACTCAGTCTTTCAGGTCAATGTTTGCTTTAGATATAATGTACTTAACCATGCAGTGGCCCAAGATTCTTCTATAGAGTGGACTCCTTTTACACCATCTCCTGTTTCCACATAGATCGCTGGAGAACCTTGTGTGTTACACAATGATTCTACCAAATTGGGAGAGAGTGGTCTCATCTCACTGTTGTGGGGTGTCCACATTAATTGATAGATAAGCTATTGTGTTACTCACTCAAACTCCACTGTAAAGTAAAAGATCTGTCCCATTTAACACCGTCTCATGTTTCCACATAGATTGCTTGAGAAGCTGGTTTGTAACATACTGATACAAGTAGTGGCCCCATGACAGAGTGGAAAGGGTGTCAGCGGTAAGTTTGTGTCGAGGTCACTGTTTATTTTTCCCTTCTTTTGTTCTTTTCAGAAGAACAACCCAATAAAAAAGGATTCTGTCTTTTGAGCATCCGCCTTCCCACCATCAGTATTTAGTCAGTAATTGATCAGTTAAGGGGAAAAAAAAAAAAAAAACAGGAGTGGGTCCAAAGCAGAATTGTCACGTGAAGAAAGTATTTGCATGTCTTCTGTGTTTTGGATGCAACCCTGCTTTTGGCATTCAAATTATGAGCAAATCCTGATAAAAAAACACTGACGGTAAGATAGAGGCCTTATGGATGCTCCAAAGACAGGATCCGCTGTTTTTTTAATTTTTCTGTTCTTCTGATGGATCAGGAGAATGGCAAAATAAACAGTGATGTCAACAAGGGCAAACAGGGACACTAGTGGCCATGTCACAGAGTGGTGAGGGTGGCAACAACGAGAGGAGTCAACATAGTGGCCCAAGTCACAGAGTCCTGAGGGTGGCAACCTGGATACCCTGGATTCAATGGAGACCATTTTGGCACCAAAAATGACAAAAATTAAGGTGGGCCCAGTATGCATATGGAACCTGCACTCCCTGAATTTTATGGTAGCCTTCATGGCACATAACAGGTAGAATTTAGTGTTTGGTTTCCGTCTTACAGAGATCGCCTTGACGTGTGGCAGACGGGCCCAAACAATTTTGTACAACATGTATTTGCCAAGCATCTCATTTACAAAATATGCATAGCATTAGCATTAGAATACTTTCTTGTACTTTATTTGGCTTGCAGAGTGCTGTTGCATTTTATGTTTTACCTTGTGTTTTCAGCCATAGAAATGTGCACCTGCGCATTGGGATGTGCTGACTGACCCCCTTTTTCTTTGCAGTTTGAGGGTGGCAACAGCATGAGGGGTCATCATAGTGGCCCAGTCACAGAGTGGTAAGGGTGGCAACAGCATGAGGAGTCATCATAGTGGCCCTGTTATAGAGGGGTGAGGGAGGTAACAGCATGTGAGTCATCACAGTAGCCCAGTCACAAAGTGGTGAGGTGGGGGGCAACAGCAGGGACAGTAACAGCACAAGATGGTGGCAGTAAAAGAAGATGGCAGCAGAGGAAGCAGGTGTGTGGCATCAGGCAGGTGGCAACATCAGAACAGTGAAGCACATGGCCAGGAGTAACAGGTCATTTTTTAAAATGTGTTGTACACTCAGAACATTACTGTTCCACCAAAACAGTATTGGCTGCCTCCTTCGCCTCTTCCACCTACACCGCCATGTCCATCTTCTCCTCCATTCGGACCTCCTCTTTCTGGTTCAAGACTATTGTTTGTTATATTGGAAGAGTACATACCAGCCACACCCCAAAAAAATGGCTATAGTTCACACACAGAATTAACAGATAAATAAAATAAATAAATAAATAAATAAATAAATAATTCTGCTTCCTTTTGCAGACCTCTAGCCCTTTTACAGCCATTTTTCAGCCCCAAAGTTCAGGTTCCCATTGACTTTTTAATTGTGTTTGGGTACTCGAAACAAAATTTGAAACAAAGTTTGTCCGAACCCGTTGAACTCGAACATCCACGGGTTCGCTCATCACTACTCTTGATACAGATATTTGAACCATTTGTTACCCTAGTGTTTATAATGTAATATTTATCTTAAAGATATAAGTTATTTAGAAATGTTTCTGCTTTAGTAAAAGCCATGTAGTGCTCTGTCACCAGTGCCGGCGTCAGCACCCGGCACACCCGGGTAAGTGCCCTGGGGAGGCCCACTGTGCCCACTCACTCCTGCAGCTGTGTCCTGCCTGTTCTGAATTCTAAGGCAGCTTACCCCATCAATGCAGACAATTTTTGCCATGTGCACTGCTGGGGTTGGTGGCCCCAGGACTCAGAACAGGGTAGATGGAGTTTCGGTAGATGCTATGCTAGAATGGAGTTGTTAGAAGGAGGTCTGTGATGTAACTGGTCATGTGGGAGGTGCTGACAAACCCCAACTGCAGCAGCTTATGAAAGGAGTGTGGTAGTATGTGCTGCAGTCCTGGAGTACACAAAGCTTTATGGGGAGCAGGTGAGGGGCAGCATATGGAGCTCATATATTAGGGGGCAGGTGGGGCACTCAGAGGCAGTGGGGTTCAGGTGGAGTGGAATCTGGTGCAATTAAGGGGTTTTATAGTCCAGATCCAGGTGTATTCTGAGGTCCATGATGTGTGTGTGTGTCTGTCTGTCCCTGTTTGTCCCTGTGTGTGTCTGTCTGTGTCTGTCTATCTGTCTATGTCTGTCTGTCTGTCTATGTCTGTCTGTCTCTGTCTGTCCCTCCCTGTCCCTCCCTCCCTGTGTGTGTCTGTCTCTGTCTGTGTGTGTGTCTGTCTGTCCCTGTGTGTGTGCCCCTGTGTGTGTCTAAGGCATTATGCACACAGCCGTTGTGCCCCCACATACGGCGGATCGGCAATACACGGGACACTGGAATGGGTCCACAATCATGGAGATGCGGTGCAGAAGCGCGGATGAGAAGCACTACGGAGTGCTTCTGTGGTGTTTCTGGCTGTGCCTCTGTACAGCAAAAAAATAGAACATGTTTTTGCGGTGCGGATGGATCACGGATTCATTCAAGTTGAATAGGTCTCGATCCGTACGGCTGCTGCATGGACGTTGCCCGTGCATTGAGGACCACAAATTGCAGTTCCCAATGCACGGAATGGACACACAACGGCCGTGAGCATAAGGCCTAAGCATTGCTAAGACTCGATCCCACAGTCTAGCTAGTGCCTAATCACTTACAGTATAGACCACCTTCTGGTACATGTTAATAATTCCCTTCTAAACCTCAGTCCATGTCTCCTCTGGGATTAGTGGGAATCAGTGGGAGTCATATTAGAAGGTAACAAAAGGTTGGAGCATAACTAAAGGTGGAATTCCCTTTTAATGTCCCCTAAAGGTGGCCACACATTAGATAGAAGTTGGTTGATGATCGCACAGGTGTCTGTCCATATGTATGTGTCTGTCCCTGTGTGTGTGTGTCTGTCCCTGTGTGTGTGTGTCTGTCCCTGTGTGTGTGTGTCTGTCCCTGTATGTGTGTGTGTCTGTCCCTGTGTGTGTGTCCCTGTGTTTATTTCCCTGCCACTCTGTGTGCATTTGTCCCTGTGTGTGTATCTGTCCCAGTGTGTGTATCTGTCCCAGTGTGTATTAGACCGTCCCAGTGTGTGTGTGTTTCTCTCCCTGTGTGTGTCTTGTTTTCCCTCTGTGTGTGTCTCCCCCTCTGTGTGTGTGTGTATCTCCCTCTGTGTCACCATCACCATGCCCACAGTGTTCCTATGTCTTGACACAGCGGCATCAGGACATTCTGTGCGGGGCAAGAAGAGGAAGATGGAAGAGGAGGCAACGCCGCCAGCATGGAGTCTGTGAGAGAGGCACAGGGAGGCACACTAAGGACTTAGGTAACACTACCACATGATCTACACTAGTGTTATCTGTGGTTTTACATAGGACTGCAAGTAACACTAACACATTATCAGCACTAGTATTATCTGTGGTTTTACATAGGACCGCAGGTAACACTACCACATTATTAGCACTAGTGTCATCTGTGCTGTTACAAAGGACTGCAGGTCATATCTACTATATTATCTGTACTCAGAGAGTTATCACTGTGTAAGGCACATGAACATTTTTACGTTCCAAAAATACATGTCCTATTATTGTCCGCATAACGGACAAGGATAGTACTGTTCTATTAGGGGCAAGCTTTTCCGATCCGCAAAAAACTGAATGCACACTGACGTCATCCGTATTTTTTGCAGATCCATTTTTTGCGGACTGCAAAATACTGAAAAAGCCATACGGTCGCGTGCAAGAGGCCTACGGGGGCCCAATGAGCTTTATCGCACAAGGAACCACATGAACCTGGAGCCGGCCCTGTCTGTCACACATCTAATTTCATTTAATCAAAGAAGAACACTTAAGGACATTGTTTTTTTCTACTACATTTATAGCCCTATAAATTGCTGACATCAAAAGTGGCTGTGAGTAATGTAGAAATGACAGTGAAAAGTTGTAACTTGTAAGTGATTAAGTAATTGCAATTTTAAATGAAGTGGCACATGGTGGAAGGACAAAAGGTAGACAAGAAAATGAAAATCCAATGTTTTACTTAATAAACTGACTGCATATTGAAAACACTGGAGCTGTATTGTGTGTTCTACCTTTAAAGTGCTTGTTCATCATTTTTTTTAATTCTCCCCATCCAGCGGGAACTACTTACCTGTTCTACATGCTTATTTGGGTCCCCGACTGGCTTCACTGCATTTCTAGTTTCTGCATGTAAACTTCCTGCATGGATGAGGTAACATGCACTGTTACAATTAATGAGTTACCTAAATAGTAATTTGCCACAAGAGGCAACTCTGCCCCGAGAAATAATAATGGACACTTAGACTCCCTGCAATAGAAAATAATGGCCATTGCTCCCCTGAAATAAATCATAACCACGACAGTGCCTGTGCCACCTGAAATAACAACCACTATGTCTTCTGACAATACCTGCCTGTCCCAGTTCCTGTGCTAGAATGGAGGATTCTGGATACATGTAGCCAGGCCTGGCTCCAGAAGAATGCTGCAGGTGGCCTGACTATATCATACAAATGCTAGCATCTCAGAGGAACCAAGGGCTTCCTTGCACTCACCAGAACTTGACTATGCAGTTGAAGCCAGGGGTAAATGGGACAGAATCCCTCCCATTCCCAGATACCCTTATTTGGGGAACCATAGAGATATGGCTTTATCTTATCCCTGATATTAGACTACTTTATGGATGGAAACAATAATTTGGTGTCTGTATGTTGGTATCATTTGAGCACCATAATGTATGAAGGTGTTGAAACTGAGTACCATTGAAATTTAGCTAACTGTATAGAAGCATTATTTGTCCAATAAATGGCAGGTACTTGGGCACCATGCTGTATTGTACTGTATAATCTATAACTAGATACTGTATTGTATGGTTAGGCGCACATTGTATTTCATTAGACCATGTGGTGGGGGGAAAGAGTACAAATAAAAGTGTATCATCCAAAGTAAGACCAACCTTGCCGCCATGGCAACTTTGCTTTTATAAAGTGTTCAGCTAATTCTAATGTATTTTTTTATATAGCAGTATCTGAAAATTATATATATATATATATATATATATATATATATATATATATATATTTGACATATAAACATGATTTAATGTTTATATGCCAAACATATATATAAAAAAAAGTTTGATGGTGTTATTTTTAATATTTTATGCCAATATCTATACAAAAAACATGCCAAATCTTGTAATTTTCACATTGGCCACTAAGCCTAATTATAGGCAACACTTCTTGCTCTCTATAGAACGTTTATTGTAGTTATCTACTTACTATTACAGACAGGATTACACATTAGGTGATGTCATGCCTTATCTACGTCCTGACCTCTGCACAGGTCACATAGCATGTCTACAAAACTGTCTCATAGAAGTCACTGAGTCCCCTCCAGACTAGTGTGTCTAAAGCCCATAGTAGCTGCTAGAGCTGAGCGAATCGAAGTTGACGAAGTGGAATTCAATCCGAATATCAGAAAAAATTTAATTTGTCCCGAAGTTGAATTTCCTTGCGCTTTGTTGTAACGAATTCCATTTTTTTCTAAAATGGCTGCTGCACATAACACAAAATGAAAGTAAGAAGCCCGGGAACGAGGGAAACCCCACAATGCCATGCAGACAGCCAATAAGCAGATAGCCAGCCCCTGTGATGTCACAGCCCTATAAAAAGCCTCCTCATGCCGAGTCTCTAAGCACAGTGTTTAGAAAAGACTTTATTAAAAAAAATAAAAAACAATGAGCTGTTCAGGGAAAGATTATTCATAGTGTAGGAAAAGGAAAGGTAGGCATTATCTACACTGTAGGGAGAGAACAGGGACCAATAGGGAAGTGTAAAGTCTATTACTACAGATTTTAGGTTGTTTTAAACAGTGATTGCAGTAATCCTAGCATCTGTTATTGGGTTGAAAGTGCTGTCTGATACAACCAATTTTGGGTGTATTTATTTTAAATATATAAAAGTACGTCCATTCATCCTTGCATTTGGGGGGAATTTGTAGCCTGATACAAACAGTTTTGGGGTGTGTTTATTTAATAAATAAAAGTACTTCCATTCATCCTTTATTTTGGGTTAATTTGCAGTCTGATGCAAACAGTTTTGGGGTGTTTTCATTTTAAATATATAACAGTACATCCATTCAGCCACCTGCCTGATGCCACATACCTGCTGCCATGTTCTCCTTCAGCCACCAACCATCTTGTGCTATGACTGCCACTGATTTAGCCCCCCGCCTCACCAATCTGTCACTGGGCTACTGTGTTGGCTCCTAATGCTGTTGCCAACCCACCAAACTGTCACTGGGCCACTGTGTTGACTCCTCATGCTGTTGCCACCTCACCACTCTGTCACTGGGACACTGTTGTTCTTGTTTGGCCATGTTGACATCACCATTTATTTTACCCTTGTTCTGATCTGTCAGAAGGATGGAACAATGAGAAACACAAAGGGTCCTGTCTTTGGAGCAGTCATAAAGCCTGTATCACACGGTCAGTATTTTGCATCAGGATTGGATCATGATTTGGAAGCCAAAAGCAGGAGTGAGTAAAAAACACAGAAGACATGCAAATATTTCATTCATGTGTCATCTTTGTTTTGGATCCAGTCCTGTTTACTTCGGCCTTAGCAATAATGATGGATCACTAAGCAAATGCTGACCGTATGGAGAAGGATGCTAAAAAGACAGGATCTGTTTTTTGGGGGTTCTTATGAGGGATGAGAAGAAGGGCAAAATAAACAGTGACGTCAACACAAACTTACTCCAGACACCCTCGCTACTCTGTCAGGGGGCACTACTTGTCTCAGCATGTAACAGAACAGGTTCTGGAGAAATCTATGTGGAATCAGCTGAAGATGGTGTAAAAGGTGTGCGCTCTTTTACTCTATAGTAGAATCTTGGGCCACTGCACAGTTCTTTATACCTGACGCTAACATTGACCTGTAAGGCTGAGTTCACACTTGAGTTATTTGGTCAGTTTTGGCCCGCTAACTGACCAAATGAGTGGTGTGAAGTGATTCTAAGAGTGACGCCTGCCATCTGTGTGTCATACTGACTTACAGTACTGTTTCACTACCACAGCGGACTCCTTATGCATGTTTCTGCAATGCATAGTGTTTTACACTACTATGCAGTCTCTCAACAGCCAGGAAATAGCTGTTTTTAAATGCGATTTGTCACAAATAAATTTAGATCGAATTGAATCTTTTAGGTAATTTCAGTAAACCATCCGAATCGAATTTTTTTAGACATTCGCTCACCTCTAGTAGCTACTCTAAAGAACATCTCAAAATGCTGTTACAAACAGCTCAGGCAAGATGGCAGCCTTCATAGTCATGTTCAGGAAATAGTAAACAATGGGGGACATTTATAAAGACTGATGTTCCCAGATGCCAGTCTTGATCCGCTGTGCCCTGGAGTAGGACGTGCCTAAGTTATTAAGAGGAAGATGCCAGTTAATACATTAAGTGCATCTCTGTCACTCCATGAGCCAGAAGCTAAAATCTCCAACAGCCAGTGGCTGATGTAATCTCGAACTGTAATTTACGTCAGTTTCTCGTGTAAGCTATAGTAAATCCTGTGGGCTGTTATAGGCTCCATCCCTGCAGCTAAGCTCTGGTACTTTTATCGCTACTTTAGAAAAGTGCCAAAAAGTTTAAACAGTTTCAAATTATGGCACAAACATGGCATGCACCATAATTTGTGACTTTTTAACACCACAATAGGTTTGTAAGCACATTGATAAATGTCCCTCAATGTACAGTATCTAATTTGAAGTACGCTGATCATGTCTTGTGAAATGCATAGTACATTAAAAAAACGGAATCCTTATTTTTATTTTAACATTCATTTAGTTTTTACTGTACTAATTACATATCAAACCATGTTGTTAAACAGTTCTAAACCATATGCCAAGTCAAGCAGAGAATAAAGTGAAATGCAAAGCTGATAATGCACCGTACCTTCAACTTTTTCCCATTACAATGTAGGTTAGATTTTCGCAGCGTGAGTCAGCTTCATCTGTGTCTGTTTTTCTGGCACAATCCAAACTTCGTTAAAGCACATTTATTTCCTTAAAACCTTTTGTTTGTTTAACAAGTGCCATTTACTTCTACATCCCTATGTCATAGATGCAGGATATCGATATTGCACGTATTGTAAATAAACATTGCTCTCAGTAAGATAAGATAAATGATTATTTTTAACTGTAAGTTATATAATGTAAGCAAGGCTATATTTAATTTATCATTCTCAAATAAATTTAAACTGTTACTATGCCTAAAGGGTTGATTTGACTTTTATTTCATTTTAGAGCACCTTCCATGTCTGTGCATCCAGAAAATGAGTGATAAAACATTAATGAAAAGGCAAACAGAGGCATCTGAAGTGGGCTAAACAATCACTTGGCTTCTCATCAGACATGCAGAGAGATTAATCTTTAGCTGTTCAATAAATATGAGCAAGGCATTTTACCTAATTGCTAATGTCCCTCCCAAGGCATTAGGGAGCCTCTCAATGAAGGTCAAAGCTGAAAAGGAATGATTTTTGGATGCATCTGGTGTTATCCTAGTACACTGCAGGGAAACAGGAATGCTTGTTCTGTATGGGACTTTGATTTGTTTCTTTATATTCCCAATAGTGTTCATAGGAACAGTTTATGAAGATGTCTCCTACGGAGAAATAGCACAAGTTGTGGTAGATAAGAGGCGCAAAAGCAATATTCTAAAGTAATGACATTTTTCCAGATAATATATATATTTGACTTTTAGTTTTATTTTACAGAAACGTGTTTTACATTAATGTAACAATTAGAGATAAGCGAATTTCTCAAACATTCGATTTTTCCAGTTCACCAATTTTTTTTTTTAAATTGATTCGATCCGAATTTATTTGCGGTGAAACACGTAAAAAAATGACTATTTACTGGCTGCAGAGAGCTTTTATAGTGGTGTAGAACACTGTGCCTTGCAGTAACATGCATAGGGAGTCTGCTCTGGTAGTGAAACAATACTGTGAGTCAGTATGACATGCTGATCACAGGCGTCGCTCTTAGGCCTCATGCACACGACAGTATGTGTTTTGCGGGGGTCAAACCGCGGATCTGCAAAAGACAGAAGCTGCTTCGCGTTCCGTTATGCAATTTGCAGAACGGAATGCAGCCCATTGTAGAAATGCCTATTTTTGTCCGCAAAACGGACAAGAATAGGACATGCTCTATTTTTTTTTTGCAGGGACACGGAACGGAGCAACGGTTGCGGACAGCACACAGTCTTACAGGTCAATGTTAGCGTCAAGAAGAAGCTCACTCTTTTTATTCTGTAAGCAGCTGATTTCACATATATATCTACAGAACCTGTTATATTAAACGCTTATACAAGTAGAGCCCCCCCCCCAAAAAAAAAAAGAGTGGAGAGGTTGTCAGCAGTAAGTTTGCGTTGACGTCACTAATTATTTTGCCCTTCCTTTGATCAATCAGACCAATAACCCGCCGAAAACTGATCCCATCTGTGAAGCATCCGCCTTCACTCGGTCAGCATTTGGTCAGTAGTCCATCAGTATTGCTAAAGCCAAAAAAAACAAAAAACAGGAGTGGATCAAAAATGGAGATGACCCGTGACCCGTGAATAGAATATTTGCATGTCTTCGGTGTTTTGTACCCACTTCTGTTTTTGGCTACCAAATCATAAACCAATTCTAAAGCAAAATAGGGACCATGTCATACTGGCCTTACAGATGTTACTTAGAAAGGATCCGTTACGTGTCTCATTTTTCCTTCCTTCTGACAGATCAGAAGAAGGGTTAAATAAATGATGATGTCAGCCAGGCCAAAAGACAAAATAGTGGCCCAGTCATGAAGTGAGGAGGGTGGGAACAGTATGAAAAGTCCACATAGTGGCCCTACGACATAATGGTGAGGTGGAAGCAGCATAAGGAGACCACAGAGTGGCCCAATAACAGAGTCTGGAGGTGGCAGCAGCGTGAGTAGGAGGCCACATAGTAGCACAATGACAGTGTGGCGGCGACAGCAGCATCAGGAGGCCACAGAATGGCACAATGATAGAGCGTGGAGGTGGCGGCAGCAGCAGCATCAGGAGGAGGCCACAGGGTGGCACAATGAAAGGGTGAAGGCGGCTGTGCAAAATTGTAGAGCAGCACCCACCAGATCTCTTTGGTCTCACGGAATGCAGCAGCCCACCTGGAGTCCTAGATCCGTAGAACATCCCTTATGTCCAATCCAAAAAAACTAAAGCGTATGCAGCATGTCCAGTGATAATCCCTTTATTGGGAAAAGCTTACATGTGCAAACGTGAAAAAAATGCTATGTTATGCTATATCCAAGCCTTTGTCAAGCATAGTGTGACCCTCACATGTTCAGGTTTAAATAGTGTATGACACGCCCCCACACAGTGGGGGTGGCCAATCAAGACACAAATTCACTTTGCAGTTCAATATGAATCACTGATAATCAATGTGATCTCAAATAGACAGTGCATAAGTGTACATAAATCTCACCCAATCATGCTGATGAGTCAAGCCCCTGCGATCCCGTCCTAATGCGCATCCCTCGGTAACCAATGTGCATGATCGCAGACAAGGAGTATGTATCGCTATCTGCAAATGCGCGTCACATGACCGCTGACTCACTCGTCAATGTGATCATGTGACCCATTATGCGATTCATTCATCTGCGTACTGCGCTTGCTCAGCCTCTAAAGACTCATGCGCATATATCCTCTTCTCTCATTCGTCCTCTCCATTCATAAAAGCGAAGAATCGCAATCTCAAAAAGATCGCGTCTCATCTGCACTATTCGGGGGAAAAAAAAAATTCGGGAAAAAAAATTCGCTAAAAATTAGCAAAATTTTTTAGGATGTCTTTCAGATGGGTGGAAGACTTTAGGAACCGCTTGACAATCAGAATGAACACGTGTGCAATGCAGGGCGCATGGCTAAGCCCATGTTTTTCCCATTGTCGGACACCATGGTTCTGATTTTGAGTTGTCGCGGAGAAAGCTATGATTCGATACTGATCAGTTCCTCCCATGTTTGACTCCGTTCGCCAGGCAAACTAGGTGCAAACAGCATGACACCGCCGGAAGCGGTGTCACCTGGCCAAGTTGCTGGTGTGGCTGTGCAGGAACCACATTCACCCAGTGGGCCATAAAGGACATGTATTGTCCTTAACCGTAGTTATAGCTCCACATTTCGGCGCTGCCGTGCACTTTGGCAGACAAGGAATGGCCCACCTTCTGTTCTACATGTGTGTGCAGGGCTGGTATTGCCTTTTTTGCAAAGAAATTACAGCTTTGGACTCTCCACCTGGGCTCGGCACAAGCCATCAGTTCTCTGAAAGGTGCAGAGTCCACCACCTTGGAAAGTTAAGGACTACAGCACCAGCAACTTGGCCAGGAGCACATTCTGCTTCTGCACCATTGGATGGTTGCACACATACTGTTGTCTCTTGGCAATCGATTCGCTGATCGATTGCTGACGGAATGACTGAAGAAGAATAGGAGGAGGAGCAGGAGCATCAGGACCAGCAGATGATGGGAAGGACAGACAGCTCCCTTCAGCTGAGGTTGTGGAGTCTTGACTGCCTGAACACTGGGTGATGCAGCAGTTGCTGGATCAGGTTGGACAACCACATTGGAGCCACGGTTCTCCCAGGCCACTTTATGGTGACGCTGCATATGTTGATGCAACATTGGCACCCTGGCCACGCTTCACCTTCTGCCCACAGATTCTACAAATGGCCATGTTCACCTCCTCCGGCAGCTTAACAAAAAACTGCCACACCACCAAGTAGGGGATTTTACCCCCAACACCTTGGACTGACTGACTGTTACCGCCGCTGCTTTTGTGAAACCCTGCACCACTACTTTCCGGGTAAGTAGGCTACTACAAAGCGGGTCGTCTGCCCCGGGCTTGTTTGGCTCCCGACCTCCCACTTCTAACCACCCTGCTTACTCCCAGCAACGCTAGCGACTTGATGGCTCTGCCACTGTCTCACAGGCAAGCTGCCACCCTCTTCTCCCAATGATGATGAATTACATATTACTGCACCGCTGTACGCCAAATAGGCCCTTATTTTTTTTCCACTTATAGACGCCAAAAAAGGCTTTAGAACATGTAACTGTACCGCTGAACAGCAAATATATATATATATGTTTTGTCACTAGTAAACGCTGCAAAAGGCTTTAGAACCTATAACTGCACCTCTGAACGGCAAAAAATGTATATATTTTTTTGCCTTTAATACACACCAAAAAGGGCTTTAGAACATTTAACTGCACCGCTGAATAGCAAATATATATATTTTTTTGCCACTAAGACATGCCAAAAAAGGACTTTAGAACATATAACTGCACTGCTGAACCGCAAATATATAATTTTTTGCCACTAATACAAACCAAAAAGGGCTTTAAAACATATAACTGCACTGCTGAACGGCAAATATATATATTATTTGGCTACTAATACACACCAAAAAGGGCTTTAGAACATTTAACTGCACCGCTGAACAGCAAATATATATATTTTTTGCCACTAAGACATGCCAAAAAAGGGCTTTAGAACATATAACTGCACTGCTGAACCGCAAATATATAATTTTTTGCCACTAATACAAACCAAACAGGGCTTTAAAACATATAACTGCACTGCTGAACGGCAAATATATATATTATTTGGCTACTAATACACACCAAAAAGGGCTGTAATTTTCTCACTTCACCACATAACGGCAAATACTATTTTTTGTGCCACTAAGACACGCAAAAAAGTGCTTTAGAACATATAACAGCACCCCTGAACGGCAAATATACATTTTTTGCCACTAATATACGCAAAATGGGCTGTGATTTTTTCACTTCACCACACAATGGCAAAAACTTTTTTTGTGCCACTAATACACTCAAAAAAGGGTTTTAGAACATATAACTGCACCGCTGAACGGCAAATAGGCCCTTATTTTTTTCCACTTACAAATGCCAGAAAAGGCTTTAGAACATATAACAGCACAGCTGAACAGCAAATAATTTTTTTTTTTTGCCGCTAATACATGCCAAAAAGGGCTTTGCAAGATATAACTGCACTTCTGAATAGCTAATAGGCCCTTATTTTTTCCACTTATACACAACACAAAAGGCTTTAGAGTATATAACTGCACCGCTGAATGTCAAATAATATTGTTAATTTCTAACTATAATTTGTTTTCCCTTAGTCCTAACAGCAGCACAGATGGGGTTAACCACCCCCTGTGGACTGGCAGGACCGGCGGAATGTTTAATGAGCCCAAGACTAATAACTCAATTTAACAATTAAGTATCTCCTTAAAAGGAGGAAGTCAACCCCCAGCCCACTGTGTTTATAGTAAGAAAAAAACTAGACTTACTAAGGTGGGAAATTTGTGTGCTGCTGTTAGGACTAAGGGAAAACAAATTATCGTTAGAAATTAACGATTCTCTTACGTCCTACCAGCAGCACAGATGGGGAGATAGCAAGAAGAAACCCCTAGGGAGGGCCTTCCTGCCTGGCAGAACTAAGAAAAGTCTGCCCAAAGGCCGAAAACTCAGCTAGACTGGCACCTAGTCTATAATGGGAGATGAATGTCGATTCAGAGCTCCAGGAGGCAGCTTTGCAAATCATGTTGAGAGGCAGAAGACTCCTCTCGGCAAAAGAAGTAGCCACAACTCTAGTAGAGTGGGCCTTCACGAATCCCGGAGGGTCCAGAGATTGTGGAAACAAAGGATTCCTTAATAGCCTCCTCAATCCACCGACTGATGGAAGGTTTGGATGCCTTATAGCCTTTAAACTTACCGGCAACAGGATTAGCAGATTCCCATCTTTCCTGAACTCCTTGATCTATCCACATAGATCCGGAGACATCTCGAGATGTCCAGAGGATGTCTAGCAGGTTCCTAGGAGGAGGTGGTAGATGTTGACAGAACCGGGAGGAATATCCCCTGGTTGATGTTCTGGAAGGAAGGAACTTTAGGCCTACAATACGGGAGGAATTTAAGAATTTCCCGATCATGTAAGAAAATGGTATAGGGCTCATGTCCTGAGAGAGCTTGAAGCTCAGAGACCCTCTTGGCCAAAGTCACTGCAAGGAGAAACACAAACTTCCAAGTGACGAACTTGATGTCCACCTCCTCTAACGGTTCAAAGGGGGGAGATGCTAACCCCCTGAGAACTACTGAAAAACCCATTGAAAAAAGGGGTCTCAGTACTGTAGGCTTTAATCTTTCAGCTCCTTTAAGGAACCACTTGATCAGCGGGTCCTGAGAAAAAAGCCTGTTAAGGCAAGCTGAGATGGCTGAAACTTGAACCTTCAGAGTAGAAGGGCAAGGCCTCTATCAAGGCCGTCTTGCAGGAACTGAAGGATAGCGGAGAGGGGCGGATCTGCAGACACCACCTCAGTTGAGGTACAACAGGATGAGAATATCCTCATAATACAAGAGTAGGCTCTCTTGGTAGAGTCCGCTCTAGAATGAGACCGCGTTCTCAGGACCGACTCTGAAAGCCCTTCTATTCTGGGAAGGGACTGATCAACCTCCAGGCTGTCAGGTTGAATCTGTGCAGATCTGAGCAGAGGTGAGTGTCCCACGACACCAGGGTCTGCTGTGGGGGGAGCCTCCAATATTGTCCTCGACTCAACTGGGTGAGCTAGGCAAACCAGGATCTCTTCGGCCAAAACAGTATGATGGCTATCACCGAGGCCTGATCCTGACGGATTTTCATCAATACCCTCGGTATCATGGAAAAGGGAGGGAAGATGTAAGCCAGCCTGAACCTCCAGGATATTGACAGAGCGTCTAACGCCAGGGGGTTGTCCTCCCTGTAAAGGGAGCAGAACCTCTCCACCTTGGCATTGAACCTTGTTGCCATGAGATCCACCACTGGCATACCCACTTGAGGACTATCTGCTTGATTCTCCGGATGTAAAGACCACTCCACCGACGGAAGACCGCGGCTCAGCCGCTATCATATTGATGGAGCCTTGGATGTGGATCGCAGATAAGTGGGAAGGTACAACTCTGCCTAATCCAGAATCACCCCGATCTCTGACAGGAGGGGAAGTGATCTCGTGCCTCCCTGCTGGTTGATGTAAAGTACCGCAGTCACATTGTCTGACTGGACTTTCGCCGCTTTGCCCCGGATCTGAGGGGCTAAGTGAAGGAGGGCTAGCCGGATAGCTTGAATCTCGTGGCAATTGAATGAAAGAAGCCACTACTGAGGAAACCAGATCCCGTGAACTGGAGAGTCGTCTAGGTGAGCATCCCAGCCTACTTAGGACGCATCCGTAGTCAATATGACCCAGATTGGCTGGGTCATAGACTTCCCGTCAAAAAGATGGCACCACCATCTGAGGGAATACCGAGTTTTCCAAGTCAGGGAGCACAGGGAGTTTAGCCCAGCAGGGCTGCCATTCCATTAGGAGTGGACCTCCGACTGTAGAGGGCGGAGGTGCCATAGAGCCCAAGGGACTGCTTCCGCAGACGCTGACATGAGCCCCAACATCTTCTTGAGAGTCCGGATTGGAACTCGCCGGGGAAAGGAACTTGCCGTGTTCTGAACCCGGAATCTTCTTTCTGGAGTCAACTGGAGCGACATCCCAGTGGAGTCGATTATGAAGCCTAGATATCTTACTGAAGTCGACGGGCTCACGTTCGACTTCTACCAGCTGATGATCCAACCTAGGTGGAACAGAAAGGAGATTGTTACCTGAAGAAGTTGGGTTAGGACTGCTAGAGCAGAGGCTTTCAAAGCCAGTCGTCCAGATAAGGAATGATGGTCAGTCCTTGAAGCCTCAAAGCCGCCACCACAGAACCACCACCTTGGTAAAAGTGTGAGGGGCAGAAGAAATGTCAAAGGGAAGGGCAACAAACAGAAGATGTCTGACGACACCGGACACCTGGACCGTGATCCTGATATACTTCCTGGAACTAGGATGGATCGGGATGTGCAGATATGCATTCTTGAGGTACAGGGTTGCCATCATGTCTCCAGGATTGACGACGTGAACTACTGACCTGATGGTTTCTACACAAAACTTCACCTTCCTTATAAATCGATTGAAATATCTCAGATCGATAATCATCCGGAGATCTCCTGAAGCCTTGGGAACCAGAAAAACTGGTGAATAGATCCCTAGGCCCCGTTCTCCTGCCGGAACCTCCTCCAGAGCCCTTTTGCAAATGTAGTCCTGAATGTAGGCCTCTAGGATCGCCTCCCTGGCAGCTTGTAGAAGGTTGATCTTGACAAACCTGTCCAGAGGAATAGAGGTGAGGTTGACTAAATAACCGTTGGAAATGATATTCAGGACCCAGGGATCCGAGATCTCTTGGATCCATTCTTCTCAGAAGTGGGAGAGACGACTCCCGACGGGTACATGAAGCTTATTGGCAGGAGTAACGGGAATTAACCAAGAGCCTCGAAGAGGCCCGTAGTCAGGCCATCTTTGGCTCCTCCACAAGAGCACCTCAAACCCTTTCGCTGTGCTCTCCAGTCACTACAAGAGCTTGTTTGCTGGCCAGACCTACCACCGCGGTCTTGTCTGCCCTGCCCTCAAAAGGACTGCTGGGGAAGGCTCTTCACCTTCTAGTCTGAGAGGCCCTCCATGATCTTATCTAGCTCCGAACCGAACAAACGGTTGGGCTTGAATGGAAGGCCATATAAGCTGTATTTTGAGGAATTGTCAGCGACCCAAGGCTTAAGCCAAAATGGAATATGGGCCACCGATCCCAGGGCCATGCTATATATAGGCCCCTGACGTTATTTGATAGTATTGTTACAGGGTGCCAAAGGCGCACTTGGTCTCCCATGAGCCACAGACCTGCTTCTTAGCTTTAAGAGCAAGGATCTGTGTTTGGCCTCGTTCCTAGGACTTGTTTTGCTAGCGGGGAAGCTCCCTCGCTAGCTTCAACTGGAGCTGTGCGGTATCGCACAAGAAGTCTGTAGCCAGGTTGATGGTCTTGAAAGCAGCCAGTATGTCGTCCTGGAAAAAACCTCTGGTTCACATCAACTTGAATTTGATCCAGGCGAGATCGGAGGAATGTAGAGACTTCAAAAGCCGACATGGCTGTGGAAGCGGAAGCCGCAGCTGCCGTAACACCCCGTCTTAGTGTGCACACTCTGCAAGGGGGTCCTGCAGCTAGACCCATCGTCTGCAGGAACCAGAGTGTGCTTGGGCAACTTGGCAATAGCCATGTCCACCTTGGGAATGGATCCTCATGAATCCACCAAGGGTTAAGCTATCGGGAACATGGATTTAAACTTCTTTGTTAAAACCGGACCTTTTCCAGGTTTTTTCCACTCTATATCATGACAGAGAGAAGGGTCTGATCCGCTTTGAAGACACGAGGTGCCCGAGTAGCGGGAATGGGAGGCTCCCCACAGTCACAACATGGTCCCCCGACCTGATGGACTTGAGCAACTTCTGTGTCTTTCCAAGGGAGAAAACACAACGTCAGCTCCCCCTCATCCGAGGAGGAAGAAACTAAGGAGACCAAGAAGGTCTCTCTACCGGGACAGAGGTCTCCATAGGGGCCTGGGCAGGCATAGGAAGCCTTTTCATCCAGCAGGCCTATGACTCCTTTATTAGAACCATTGATACATATCCTGCAACGTAGGATCACTAGAGGGCAGAACCCTCTAACGGCAGCTGTAACACCTGGTGTAGGTTAAGTCAACAGACCCAGGGATTCCCAACCGGTCTCCCAAGCTGCTCTTAGCCCAGCCTTAAGCTGTTTAGCTTCTATGATCTCACGAGTGCAGGTATGATCAGCTTACAATAACTGTTGACTGCTGCAATGGTAGCAGGATAGATGCTTCCTCTTGGAATCCACTTTCCTGCCTTCCGAATCCCGTGGAGAAGACATCACTGCGGGAAAAAAAGGGACAAATAAAACATTTGTAAACCACCTATCTACGCAGGAAAGGTAGAAAAATGGACCGGAGGCAGCTGAGGAAAAAAACACCACAAGTGGAACAACACCAATTTTAGGACTCTGGGAGCTAGCTGAAAAAGCATATGTAGCCAGAGACTGAACTGGAGCACACAGCCTCCCAAAATAGGGGAAGGGGAGGGATAGCCAATCCACCCTTCCCCCAGTAAATCCTCCACAGGAAGATGCATAAAAAAATTGCATCTATGAAAAAAATTGTGCCCGTGAAAAAAATCACGGCCGGATTACCCGGAGGTGATGCAAAAGGAGAGTCCCCGCGTCACCTCCGGAAGATGGCGGCGCACAGGGACCGGGAATCCTGGACCAAGGACGCCGCCAAAATACCCCAGCCAGGCGCAACTGCGCGGGGCCGGCCAAACTGACAAGGTACCTAGGAAAAAGGGCAACGCCGTTACCCAAATGAAAAGAAGGCTCCCCGCACTTTCCATAAGAAAGGGGGGAATAAACCGCCTAGTCCACCTGTCCAGGAGGACAGAAAAAAACACAGTGGGCTGGGGGTTGACTTCCTCCTTTTAAGGAGATACTTAATTGTTAAATTGAGTTATTAGTCTTGGGCTCATTAAACATTCCGCCGGTCCTGCCAGTCCACGGGGGGTGGTTAACCCCATCTGTGCTGCTGGTAGGACGTAAGGGAATATATTTTTTTCCACTTATACATGCCAAAAAGGGTTTTATTTATCATATAACTGCACCGCTTAATGGAAAATATATTTTATTTTCACTAATGCACACCAAAATGGGCTGTAATTTTCTCACTTTACCACACAATGACAAATACTTTTTTTGTGCCACTAATATACGCTAAAAAGGGCTTTAGAACATATAACTGCACCGCTGAATGGCAAATATATATTTTTTTGCCACTAATACATGCAAAAAAAGGCTGGAATTTTCTCACTTCACCACATAATGGCTAATAAGCCTTTTTTTTCCCACTAGTACAAGCCAAAAAATGCTTTAGAACATATAACTGCACCGCAAAAGGGCAAATAAAACATAGAAGCATTTCCTTGTAATAAACCCTGTTAATGGCTGTATTAAATAGCACTTGCATGCCAATAACAAGAATGGTTTGATGGAATTATAGAGCTGTATAATGGTAATTTGGATTAGCAGTTTGTGCAGCAAGGTGTAAAAGGATTGTTCCTATTACCCAGGCTGTAACCTCCCATACTGAACCCTGTTCTGATTCAATACTGTGCAATGATTCATCCCTATCCTTTCCCTGAACTTCTATACAGCAAAATGAAAGTTTTAAAGTATTTTCATCCTCTGTCCCTAGTGCCTGCTGATGTCTCTCCCTGAACTAAGTACGCTGGAAAATGACTGAATCCAAGATGGCTGAGGCTATTTAGAGGGCTGTGACATCACAGGGGCTGGCTGGCTGCTGAATGGCTGCATGCATAGCATTGTGGGTGATTCCTTGTTCCTAGAGTTGTTTGCTCCATGTCCTAACACGTGCAGCAGCAATTTTAGGAAAAAAAGCAATTTGTTACCACAAAGCGTGATAAAATTCTGATTCAGTGCGAATCAAATTTTTCCTGAAATTCGGATCAAATTCTACTTCGCCAACTTCGATTCGCTCATCTCTAGTAACAATAACATATTTTTATTAATGTTTTTGATGGTATTTTTTTTTATTAAACATGAAATTCTGATATAAAAAAGCTACTGGAAATAAACTTGCCGTTACCTAAGAACTAAAATATAATTTCATAGTTAAAACGGTACAAAAAAAGACATAAGTCCATCAAGTTCAACCAAGGGATAGGTGGGAAGGGATAGGTGGGCCCCAGGGCAAACTTTGAATTGTCCCCCACCTGTGAGCCTCCGCCCACCTCTGCCCAAGACCTCACCCACTCCTAAGCCTTCACCCACTCTAGGTTTAAATGTGTTAGTCAAATATTAAATAAAAGAGGTAGGGGTTTAATTTATTTTTTTATTGTTACCATTAGTGTTGAGCGAACAGTTCGAGCATAGTTCGGGTTCGTACCGAATTTTGGGGTGTTCGGGACACGGACCCGAACCCGAACATTTTCAAAAAAGTTCGGGTTCGGGTTCGTTGTTCGGCGATTACCTCTAGCTTTCTGAAGGGCTGCACAGCAGCCAATCAGCTAGCGTTTTACTTCTTGCCCTAAGAGCCCATCACAGCCATGCCTACTAATGGCATGGCTGTGATTGGCCAAGTGCAGCATGTGACCCAGCCTCTATTTAAGCTGGAGTCACGTAGCGCCGCACGTCACACTGCTCTGATTAGTGTAGGGAGAGGACGCAGCTGCTGTGAGGGCGAGATTAGGCAGGAAAAAGTCAGCAAAAGCACCTAATGAAGTGATCGATCTACAGCTGTGAATGATTGAACTTCTGCTAGTTACTTGCTCACTGGTTTTTAGGCTGCACAGAGCGTTTCTGTCACTTATTTTCTGGGATGATCGGCGGCCATTTTGTGACTTGTGGTGCACCAGAACAAGCTGCCACCAAGTCCATCAATCCATCAATAATAGTTTTTTTTTGCTATATCCTACATCAGGGGCTTGGCTGTGCAAATTGTCACCCCTAGAAACTCAGGATAGCAATTTCTATATTTTATTAAGGGGTTAAATACAATTGCCCAAATACCATTCCCCTAAATCTGGTGTTTCAGCTTTGGCTAGCCAAGTATAATACTGTCTGCTGTCTGGCAAAGGATAGATTATTTTCTGTGGTGAAATTCAATTGCCAAAATAGCAATACCATAAATCAGTGGTTTCAGCTGTGGCTGGCCAAGTTTCATAGTGTCCTGCAAATTATATATTTTGTTCTGGGGTGAAATTCAATTGCCAAAATAACAATACCATAAATCAGTGGTTTCAGCTGTGGCTGGCCAAGTTTCATAATGTCCTGCAAATTATATATTTTGTTCTGGGGTGAAATTCAATTGCCAAAATAGCATTACCATAAATTAGTGGTTTCAGCTGTGGCTGGCCAAGTTTCATAGTGTCCGCAAAAACATATATTTTGTTCTTGGGTGAAATTCAATTGCCAAAATAGCAATACCATAAATCAGTGGTTTCAGCAGTGGCTGGCCAAGTTTCATAGTGTCCGCAAAAACATATATTTTGTTGTGGGGTGAAATTCAATTGCCAAAATAGCAATACCCTGAATCTGGTGTCCCAGCTGTTGCAGGCCAAGTGTTAATCTGTCCGTAAAAGGGTATATTTTGTTCTGGGGTGAAATTCAATTGCCAAAATAGCAATACCATAAATCAGTGGTTTCAGCTGTGGTTTGCAAAGTATAATAGTGTCCGCAAAAACATATATTTTGTTCTGGGGTGAAATTCAATTGCCAAAATAGCAATACCATAAATCAGTGGTTTCAGCTGTGGCTGGCAAAGTATAATAGTGTCCGCCAAAACATATATTTTGTTCTGGGGTGAAATTCAATTGCCAAAATAGCAATACCCTGAATCTGGTGTCCCAGCTGTTGCAGGCCAAGTGTTAATCTGTCCGTAAAAGGGTATATTTTGTTTTGCGGTGAAATTCAATTGCCAAAAAGCAATACCATAAATCAGTGGTTTCAGCTGTGGCTGGCCAAGTTTCATAGTGTCCGTAAAAACATATATTTTGTTCTGGGGTGAAATTCAATTGCCAAAATAGCAATTCCCTGAATCTGGTGTTCGAGCTGTTGCAGGCCAAGTGTAAATCTGTCCATAAAAGGATACCTTTCATCCAGGGCCTAAATACTAGCCCTAAAAGAGATATTCCCCTATATCAGTGGTTACTGCTGTGCCTGGATTAGTGTAATACGCTACATAAATAAATAGGCAGATAGTGTTAGGTGCCTGTAAAAAAAGGCCTGAATTTGAAATCAATAAATTGGGCCAAATATTTTTTTTCTTATTGTGGTGCTTGGTGAACGGTAACAATGAGGAAAACATCTAGTAAGGGACGCGGATGCGGTCGTGGTGGTGTTAGTGTACCCTCTGGTGCTGGGAGAGGACGTGGCCATTCTGCCACAGCCACACGTCCTAGTGAACCAACTAACTCAGGTTCCAGTACCCGCCAGAATTTACAGCGATATTTGGTGGGGCCCAATGCCGTTCTTAGGATGGTAAGGCCTGAGCAGGTACAGGCGCTAGTCAATTGGGTGGCCGACAGTGGATCCAGCATGTTCACAACATTATCTCCCACCCAGTCTTCTGCAGAAAGCGCACAGGTGGCGCCTAAAAACCAAGCCCATCAGTCTGTCACATCACCCCCATGCATATCAGGGAAACTGTCTGAGCCTCAAGTTATGCAGCAGTCTCTTAGGTCCCTTTCACACTGGCATTTTTGTTTTCCGGCATAGAGATCCGTGCTGACGACAAGACCCGAGTGGTTTGCACGCTGTGCCATCAGATCCTGAAGCGAGGCATTAACGTTCTGAACCTTAGCACAACCTGCATGATTAGGCATCTACATGCAAAGCATGAACTGCAGTGGAGTAAACACCTTAAAAACAAGGAACTCACTCAGGCTCCCTCTGCTCCCTCTTCTGCTGCTGCCTCGGCCTGTTCCTCCGCCTCGGGAGGAACGTTGGCACCTGCCTCCCACCAAACAGAGGATGTGCCACCGACACCACCACCTGCGTCACCAAGCATCTCCACCATGTCACACGGCAGCGTTCAGCTCTCCATCTCACAAACCTTGGAGAGAAAGCATAAATTCCCACCTAGCCACCCTCGAGCCTTGGGCCTGAATGCCAGCATTTCTAAACTACTGTCCTTTGAAATGCTGTCATTCAGGCTGGTGGACACAGACAGCTTCAAACAGCTGATGTCCATGGCTGTACCACAGTATGTTGTCCCAGCCGCCACTACTTCTCCAAGACATCCGTGCCTTCCCTGCACAACCAAGTATCCGATAAAATCTAGTGTGCACTGCGCAACGCCATCTGTGGCAAGGTCCACCTAACCACAGATACTTGGACCAGTAAGCATGGCCAGGGACGCTATATCTCACTAACTGCACACTGGGTAAATGTAGTGGCGGCTGGGCCCCAGGCGGAGAGTTCCTTGGCGCACGTCCTTCCGCCGCCAAGGATCGCAGGGCATCATTCTTTGCCTCCTGTAGCCTCCTCCTCCTACTCGGCTTCCTCCTCCTCTGCTTCCACCAGCTCATCCAGTCAGCCACACACCTTCACCACCAACTTCAGCACAGCCCGGGGTAAACGTCAGCAGGCCATTCTGAAACTCATATGTTTGGGGGACAGGCCCCACACTGCGCAGGAGTTGTGGCGGGGTATTGAACAACAGACCGACGAGTGGTTTCTGCCGGTGGGCCTCAAGTCCGGCCTGGTGGCGTGCGATAATGGGCGAAATCTCGTCGCAGCTCTGGGACTAGCCGGTTTGACACACATACCTTGCCTGGCGCATGTGCTGAATTTGGTGGTGCAGAAGTTCATTCACAACTACCACGACATGTCAGAGCTGCTGCGTAAAGTGCGGGCCGTCTGTGCGCGCTTCCGGCGTTCAAATCCTGCCGCTGCTCGCCTGTCTGCGCTACAGCGGAACTTCGGCCTTCCCGCTCACCTCCTCATATGCAACGTGCCCACCAGGTGGAACTTCACCTTGCACATGCTGGAGAGACTGTGCGAGTAGCAGCAGGCCATAGTGGAGTTTCAGCTGCAGCACGCACGCGTCAGTTGCACTGCTGAACAGCACCACTTCACCACCAATAATTCGGCCTCCATGCGAGACCTGTGTGCCCTGTTCCGCTGTTTCGAGTACTCCACCAACATGGCCAGTGGCGATGACACCTTTATCAGCGTTACAATACCACTTCTATGTCTCCCTGAGAAAACGCTTAGGGCGATGATGGAAGAGGAGGTGGCCCAGGAGGAGGAGGAGGATGAGGGGTCATTTTTACCACTTTCAGGCCAGTCTGTTAGAAGTGGCTCAGAGGGAGGTTTTTTGCAACAGCAGAGGCCAGGTACAAATGTGGCCAGCCAGGGCCCACTACTGGAGGACGAGGAGGATGAGGAGGAGGTGGAGTAGGATGAGGATGAAGCAGGTTCACCCGACACAGCTCAGGCCCATCACTGGTGCGTGGCTGGGGGGATACGGAGGACGATGACGATACGCTTCCCACAGAGAAAAAAAAAAAAAAGAAAAAACAACCTTAGAACACCATATAAGACAACCGCACATCCTATAAAATCAAATCAATTTATTGAAACACAAAAAATTACATAAACCATCGTAGACAAATGATAAAAATGGATCCACCACATTGGCCCTATCAGGGACAATAAGAATAAAAAGCTACACAACTAACCAGGAAGCATAAATTCAACATAGATAAATAGTGATCAAGAATAAACTTCCTCAAATTATGGAAATCAAAAGAATATCAATACCACAATCATTATAGCCTCACATAGCAGCGTGTAGTTAGGGTAGAGCCCCTAAGGGAAAAACCTGACGCGTATCGCCATTCCTGGCTTCCTCAGAAGTTCTGGTGAACTAAATCAACAGTGTTCCTTTTAAATGTTACATAATTGTAAATAATTAGTAGGCACCTGATACATATATAGTTAAAAACCAAATAATAGGGGGCTAACCTGTAAGAGAGTTGCGATTTTTCATGACATAGGTCAAACATGCGGTCTACATGAGGCGCGGCGTCCCATTCAATCCACTGCGCAGACGCCAATAACATCGCCGGCGGAAGGAGCAATTGCGCTCCAACCAACCGGAGATGCGTGTCAAGAACCCGGAAATCAGGAAGGTCATGTGCGTTCCAAACACCGGAAGAGCTGAACACGGCAGTGGGAACATTAATATTCAAGAGCGAGAACCGCCCCATCAATAACCACAATGCCGCGATAAGCCATCGTTCAAAAAAGTTTTTAGCCCTTTCATAACCATTATTATTTATTCATTGCCAAATCTAGTTGTCAATTTGATAAAAATTCATGTATAATCTTACAATTAATTAATTTTTTATTATTTATTTTTTATTTTTTATTTATTTTTTATTATTTTTTATAATTTTATAAAGGTTTTATATTTTTTATATTAATTATTTTTATATTCATTATTAATGTTTAATTATTTTTTAATTATTTTTTGTTTATTATTTTTATATATTATTTATAATTTTATTTATAATTTATAATTTATATAACTTACAATAACTTATAGTTTATATTATTATTATTTAATCTATGATTATTATTAATTATTATAGCTATTAATTTACTCCATTTTACAAATTAGTATCAAACAACAATTCATAATTGGGCAATTGCATAATCAGTATGTTATTTAACAAAATAATCGATTGCTTATTCCTGTAATAAAAATGATTGCACAAATTGATAAAAAAAAAATAAAAAAAATGTGGCAATAAACACCAATAATATCATGAGTAAATTAAATAGTTAGATGAGGTCTTCATCTGTGTAACGAATCTCCAATCTTCAAGTGAGATGTCATCAAATTCCGTGTAGTGATAAAAGTCAAAACAAACAGTGCTCATCAAACTCTGAAAAAGACAAAAACAGTGAGTAATCGTGCAAAATTAAGTATAAAATCCTGTGAAAGTGAGTTCTTCATTAAGTCCATACGGTGTCATGGTACCCAAATTAAAAATCCACCTAGCTTCTAATTGAAGCAATCTATTTGATACTTTTGTGCCCCTAATATCTGATTTAACATGCTCCAGGCCTATGACCTGAAGACCATGATAACGACCCCCATGAAATTCTAGGAAATGAGCAGCAACACTGGTGAGGGGCTTCTCACCTTTTTCTTTATCCCGTGCCGCCAATCGTATGTTCGAAATGTGTTGCTGAATCCTCTTCCTTAGTACCTGAGACGTCTGTCCAACATATAGTTTCAAGCATGGGCAAATCAATGCATAAATGACATTTCTAGTACGACAGTTGACATAATGTTTGAGACGAATCCTTGCATCCTGTAAACATTCAAAGCTATCAGTATTACTCATGAATTGACATATATTGCACTGACCACAAGAATAAGTTCCCTTTAGTGGCCCACTGCCCCCCGTGCGTACAGATTTTGTCTGTCTTTGAAAGTGGCTACGAACCAATTTATCCTTTAAATTTGGTGCTCTACGCGCAATTATTTTTGGTTCCACATCAATGTACGGTGCCAATCTCTCATCCATCTGTAAAAGGAACCAATGTGTTTTTAATATTTTATATAAATCGGGCCATTGGTTGTTATAGCAAGTAATCAGACGTACTTTCTTCTGGTGATTAGGTCTCGGCTGTGGTTTCAGTAGTTCTTCTCGATCCGATTCCTTCGCCCTTTGAAAAGCTTGTGAAACAATCTTTTTTGGATAGCCCCTTCCACGTAGACGGCAAGTGAGGTCCTGTGAGGCTGCCCGAAAGTCATCGATGTTAGTACAGTTGCGACGAAGTTGCAGAAATTGTCCCGTTGGTAAACCCGTTGGTAGCTTGTCCTTACCTCTGGGGAGCCTGCACACATGAGTGACTACATGCTGCAGTGCCTGCGCAATAACAGCAGAGTTGCCCACATTTTAACGTGTGCAGACTACTGGGTTGCCACCCTGCTGGATCCCCGGTACAAAGACAATGTGCCCACCTTACTTCCTGCACTGGAGCGTGATAGGAAGATGCGCGAGTACAAGCGCACGCTGGTAGACGCGCTCCTGAGAGCATTCCCAAATGTCACAGGGGAACAGGTGGAAGCCCAAGGCAAAGGCAGAGGAGGAGCAAGAGGTCGCCAACGCAGCTGTGTCATGGCCAGCTCCTCTGAGGGCAGGGTTAGCATGGCAGAAATGTGGAAAAGTTTTGTCTCCACGCCACAGCTAACTGCACCACCACCTGATACGGAACGTGTTAGCAGGAGGCAGTATTTCGCTAACATGGTTGAACAGTACGTCTGCACACCCCTCCACGTACTGACTGATGGTTCGGCCCCGTTCAACTTCTGGGTCTCCAAATTGTCCACGTGGCCAGAGTTAGCATTTTATGCCTTGGAGGTGCTGGCCTGCCCGGCGGCCAGCGTTTTGTCTGAACATGTATTCAGCACGGCAGGGGGCGTCATTACTGACAAACGCAGCCGACTGTCCACAGCCAACGTGGACAAGCTGACGTTCATAAAAATGAACCAGGCATGGATCCCACAGGACCTGTGCCTCCCTTGTGCAGAATAGACATTTATAACTGCCTCCCCCTCAACCATGTATTCTTGTACTCCGGGGCACTTCTTTATTGAATCCTCATTTTTTTAACTTTACCATGATCTTGCGGTGCAACCCAAAGTTGAATGAACCTCTCCTCTGTCTGGGTGCTGGGGCCGAAATAACTGAAAGTGGCCTTCTCCAGTGGTGGGTGATATGACGACGTATTCCTTGCTGTGGGACCTCTCTCCTCTGTCTGGGTGCTGGGCCGAAATAACTGAAAGTGGCCTTCTCCAATGGTGGGTGATATGACGACGTATTCCTTGCTGTGGGACCTCTCTCCTCTGTCTGGGTGCTGGGCCGAAATAACTGAAAGTGGCCTTCTCCAGTGGTGGGTGATATGACGCATGATTCCTTGCTGTGGGACCTCTCTCCTCTGTCTGGGTGCTGGGGCCGAAATAACTGAAAGTGGCCTTCTCCAGTGGTGGGTGATATGACGCATGATTCCTTGCTGTGGGACCTCTCTCCAATTGATATTGGTCAATTTTTATTTATTTTATTTTATTTTAATTCATTTCCCTATCCACATTTGTTTGCAGTGGATCTACCTATATTTTGCTGCCTTTGGCAGCCCATTAGCCCTTTCCTGAACTATTTTACAGCCTTTTTAGTGCCTAAAAGTTTGGGTCCCCATTGACTTCAATGTGGTTCGGGTTCGGGATAAAGTTCGGGTCGAGTTCAGATCCCGAACCCGAACATTTTTGGGAAGTTCGTCCGAACTTCCCGAACCCGAACTTCCCGGTGTTCGCTCATCTCTAGTTACCATATAAAATATATATATAAAAAATTCAGACAATGGCAATAATGTCTGAATTCAGGTGGCGGTTGGATGGATGGATCATCAGTGCACGGCAATAATAATGTCTGAAATAAGGACTGTGTTGTGATGGATGAATGGATGGATCATCAGTGTATGGATGGCACGGCAATGATGGATTGTCTAAAATCAGTGCGGGGTGGGGCAGATGAATGATCAGTGGACGGCAATAATTTATTGCGCTGCTGTGGTCATTCTGGCTACGATACCGTGGGAGATCAGGGTTCCACAAGATCACATAGCCAGCTGTAATTATAGGGAAGGGGAGGGGACTGGAGGGTAGGGTCTGACGCCACTGCACTTCTGCGCTTGAAAAAAAACCACTTGCAGCCGACTCGGGTTACTAACCCCAACCCCCCCCCCCCACCACCACCACCACCATCACAGGCGCCGTGCTACTGATTATTATTGAAAACTTTACAGGCAGTAAGGAGGGCCCGGGCTCAAGCACCTGCGGGGCTGCGGGCCCGGTCACAGTCGCACCGTCTGCGACCGCGATCGTTACGCCCCTGGCGAGGATCAAACCAGGCCCCCCACACAGGACAGAAGGGTTTCTGTGTAAACCCTTTTAATTGACCCTTGGGCCATCTTTCCACTACTTCTTTTTGTTAAAAGCTGTTCCTTTGGAGTCCTGACCAAGTTTTCACCTCCAGTAGAAGAGGAGATAATCCCAACTTAGACTGGGCCCTCTCTTTCCCTGGGCCCCATAGCAGTCACATTTTTGCCGCTATGGTAGTTACACCCCTGCTCTTGGAGTGTATAACAAAAGGTTATATATAATACACTTGTGGGCCTCTGTGGTACAGATGTGTAAGAAGTTTATACCCAAATACTTTTCAGATATCAAAAAGAGTAAAAAGAAACTGAATTCTCTGTGGTTAAGATATTAAACTTGGACAATTGATTCACCAGAATTTATTTCCAATGCATATGTTTTCCAGCTATACAGCATAAAGACTCATTCAGACAACTGTGGTTTGCGGTCTGCAAATTGCAGATTTGCAAAATACGGATACTGGATGGGTGCGTTTTGTATTTTGCGGAGCACAAACGGCCAGCCTTATGATAGAAATGCGTATTCTTGTCCACAATTGCAGACAAAAATAATAAGTACTCTATCTTTTTTGTGAGGCCGCAGAACGGAAAAATGGATGTGGATAGCACACAGTGTGTTGTCTGCATTTTTTGCCTACAGATAAATACGGTTGTGTGAATGAGCCCTTAGTTTAACCCACCATTTTGACTGGTAAAATACATTTTCATAAACATATGTGTAATCCATTCTGCTCTAAGGGCAAGCAATGACAACTTTTAAAATTTAAAAGAATTATGACTGCATATAAACAAACAATTCACTTGTTAACCTCTTGCCGAACTAGGATTAAAATGCTCGTCCTAACTGGCTGGTACTTAACGCCTTAGGACGAGCATTCTCGTCTTAGGGTTAACCAGCTGCCCGACATGTGCTTCCACGATCCGTTACTGACAGCCGGGCCCCTGCTGTATATGCCCCTGTGGATCAACCCCCTGTATGTTGCGGCAGGTTGTGCATCACCATCGGGTCCCCGTGCTGCGGTGACGGGGACCCGATGGTTGCTATGACAGCACCGATGCCTTGCATAGGAATCAGGACTGCCAGCTGCCAAAGCCCAGGAGATCAAGTTACAGGGCTGGGTCTCATAGGCAACTGTCAGCACTGACAGTTTAAGACACTGACAGTTCAATACAGCACAATACAGATTTATTGTGTTGCATTGAATCAGGGATCAGACCCTGTAATGTTGAAGTCCTATAGTGGGATAAAAATAAAAAATAATAAAAGTGAAATAAAAGTGTTTTTAAGTAAAAAAAAATAAAGCTTCAATTAAAAAAGCCCCATCCAATTAAAAAGAGATATATAAAATTGTAAAAAATAGAAGAAAAATAAAAAAACACATATTCGGTATCCGCGTCCATAACAACCTGCTCTATAAAAATATCACACAATCAACCCCATCCAGTCAACACTAGAGATGTCGCGAACATAAAGTTTTCCATTTGCGAATGGCGAACGCGAACTTCCGCAAATGTTAGCGAACGGGCGAACCGCCATTGACTTCAATAGGCAGGCGAATTTTAAAACCCACAGGGACTCTTTCTGGCCACAATAGTGATGGAAAAGTTGTTTCATGGGTAAAAACACCTGGACTGTGGCATGCCGGAGGGGGATCCATGGCAAAACTCCCATGGAAAATTACGTAGTTGACGCAGAGTCGGGTTCTAATCCATAAAGGGCATAAATCACCTAACATTCCTAAATTGTTTGGAATAACATGCTTTAAAACATCCAGTGTGTGTATACGATCAGGTATGCTGTTGTATCGATCGGGTAGTGTAAGGGTTATGCCCGCTTCACAGTGACAGACCAAACCCCCCGTTTAACGCACCACAAACAACTGCAAACAGTCCATTTGCACAACCGCAAACTCCCCATTTGCACAAGGTTGGATACCAAGCTAGCCATGTCCCGTTCCTTGTCCTCACTGACGTCATTGAACGTCTCTTCCTCCACCCAGCCATGTACAACACCAAGAGTCCCGAAAGGTGACAACAAGCCCCCTGGGACGCCTGCTGTGGTTGGTCTTCCACCTCCTCAAAGCCACCTTCCTCCTCTGACTCCTCTTCTTCAGACTCCTCTCTCAGCGTTGCCGCCGGTCCAGCAATCAACGACGACAAGGCTGCTTCTGGTGGTGATGGTGACCACAACTCTTACTCTTCATGCTCATCTACGGCCGGATCCAGCACTCTTCGCAGGGCACGCTCCAGAAAAAACGCATATGGGATGAGGTCGATGATGTTGCCCTGGGTTTGACTGACCAGGTTTGTCACCTCCGCAAATGGACGCATGAGCCTACAGCCATTGTGCATGAGCGTTCAGTAACGCAGCCAAAAAATACCCAGCTCCACAAAGGCTGTCCTCTTTTTTTTTTTATTAAAAAAATCTGTTGGGGCACTGCGCGTGTGGTGTGGTGTGTTAAGTAGTACTATTCCTATCAGTTTAATCCCTGTTACGTCCCATATTATGGGACATGTATCGAATAGATTTTAGGAACCGGGAGATGGAAAAAGATAATTGGTCTGTCCTCTTACTTCCAATTTGGGGTACTGTGCCACCAATACAAATAGTGTGAACTACTAGTCTTACCATTTTAATCTTTGTTAACTCCCCTATTAGGGGACGTGTGTTGAATTGAATCCTTGCATGGGGAAATAGAGAAAAAAGCTTGCTCTCTCTGCTTCCTTCTAATTTTGGGCTCTTGGAATGGAATTTGCCACCAATGAAACTAGTGTTAACTAAGTACTATTCCAATCAGTTTAATCTCTGTTTTTTTCCCTTATCAGGGCCAGGGACGGTGTAGTGAATAGATTTTTGGAACCGGGAGATGGAAAAAGACCCATGCTCGGTCCACTTCGTTTGAATTTTAGGTCACTGTGCAATGCAATATACTGTGACACCCTATATGAGTGGTGGGCAGTGGGCACAGTACAGTCTGTGGGCCTGACACACACTGGCAATCAACTGCAATTATATTAAAGGGTAAAAATTAAGACATTTTATCTGTAAGGTACTGTGCCACCCAATATGAGTGGTGGGCACTGGCAGTGGGCACAGTACAGTCAGTGGGCCTGACACACACTGGCAGGCAACTGCAATTATATTAAAGCGTAAAAATTAAATTACTTTTTTTTCTGCAAGGTACTGTGCCACACTATATCAGTGGTGTGCTCACAGTACAGTCTGTGGGCCTGCGGCCTTTCACGCATGGGCAGGCAACTGTAATATATATATATATAGAAAAAAAGAAATAAAAACAGACTAATGTACTAGCCCTAAAAAGGACTTTTTGGGGTGCTGTCAGGACGCTGTCCTTACAGCTGATAGCCCCTTTCACGCACGGGTGCAATGCGTGACGTGAACGCATAACATCCACACTGAATCCTGACCTATTCATTTCAATGGGTCTGTGTACATGAGCATTTTTTTTTCACGCATCACTTGTGCGTTGCGTGAAAATCGCAGCATATTCTATATTCTGCGTTTTTCACGCAGCCCTAGCGCCATAGAAGTGAATATGGCTGTGTGAAAAGCGCATTGCATCCGCAAGCAAGTGCGGGTGCTTTGTGTTTTTCACTGATGGTTGATAGGAGATGTTGTTTGTAAACCTTCAGTTTTTTATCACGCGCGGGAAAAAAGCATCAAAATGCATTGCACCCGCGCGGAAAAAGCTGAACAACTGAACGCAATCGCAGGCAAAACTTAATGGCTTTGCCTGTGAAATCGCACAGTTTTCACTGAACGCATCCGCAACGCATCCAGACCTAATCCGGACACGCTCGTGTGAAAGAGGCCGATGAGTCTTTGAGGACTGGAGTGGACACAGAACACTGAACTAGCTTACGCTTTCCCTATTAATTCAGCAGCAGCACTCTCCGTGCTCTAACTAACACTGCAGCTTCAGAAGGAATCTAAGATGGATGCTTTCCTTGCTTTTTGATAGGAGGTGGGAGGGTATGGGAGGGAGGGTATGCTGATTGGCTGAAATGTGTCTGCTGACTGTGAGGTACAGTGTAAACGTTTGCTCAATGATGACATATAGGGGACGAAACCGAACATCACATATGTTCTCCCGCCGCGGCAAACGCGAAAATGCGATGTTCGCTGGGAACTGTTCGCTGCCGAATAGTTCGGGACATCTCTAGTCAACACGTAAATAAAATAAAATAAAAATTGTGTCAAAAAAGCCATTTCTTATCACCTTACATCTCAAAAAGTGTAATACCAAGTGATCAAAAAGTTGTATGTACCCAAAAATAACACCAATCAAGCGGTCATCTCATGTTGCAAAAAAGGAGACCCTACACAAGCGGACAAAAATAAAAAAGATATGGCTTTTAGAAAATGGAGACATAAAAACATAATTTTTTGCTTCAAAAATGCTTTTATTGTTTAAAACTAGGGATGAGCGAATTGACTTCGGATAATACATCTGAAGTCAATTTGCATAGAACTTTGTTTCAATATTGTATGGAGTCACCATACATTGCAAAAAGAAATAATACCAAACAATGAAAAAGTAGTATGTACCCCAAATTAGTACCAATCAAATCGTCATTTAACCCACAAAAAATGAGACCCTAACTAAGACAATTGGCTTTCAGAAAATGGAAACATAAAAACATGATTGTTTTTCTTTCTAAAATGCTTTTATTGTGTAAAACCAAAATAAATATAAAAAAATAGACAAATTAGGTATTGCGACGTCCATAACAACCTGCTCAATAAAAATATCATGTGATTTACCGTGTCAGGTGAAAACCGTGAAAAAAAATTACATTAAAGCTGTGCCAAAAAATAATTTTTTTTGTCACCATACATCACAAAAAGTGTAATACCAAACGTTAAAAAATTAGAATGTACCCATAAATAGCACCAATCAAACAGTCACCTCGTTCTGCAAAAACTGAGCCCCTACATAAGTTAATCGCCTAAAGAATATAAAAAATAATATGGCTTTCAGAAAAAGGTGACACAAAAACATGATTTCTTTTCAAAAATTCGTAATTGTATAAAACTGAAACAAAACACAAATAAAAGTAGACATAACAACCTGCTCTATAAAAATAGCTCATGATCTGACCTGTCAGGTGAACACCATTAAGAAAAAAAAACGGTGCCAGAACAGCCATTAATTTGTTACCTTGCCTCACAAAAAGTGTAATGTAAAGCAATCAAAAGTCATATATACCACAAAATAGTGCCAATTAAAGTGTCACCTTAGCCTATAATTTTTAAAATGGGGTCACTTATTTGGAGTTTCTACTGTAGGGCTGCATCACGGGGTCTTTAAATGTCATATGGCAACTTAAAATTATCCCAGTAAACACTGCCCTCAAAAATCCATATAGTACTCCTTTCCTTCTATGGCATGTCGTGTTCCCGTACAGCAGTTTATGACCACATGTGGGGTGTTTCTGTAAACTGCAGAGTCAGGATAATAAATATGAAGTTTATTTTGGCTGTTAACCCTTGATGCGTTACAGGAAAAAATGAATTAAAATGGAGAATCTGCCAAAAAAGTGAAATTTAAAAATGTCATCTCCTTTTTCCTTTAATTCTTTTGAAACACCTAACGGGTTAACTAGGTTTGTAAAATATGTTTTGAATAAATTGAGAGGTACAGTGTCTACAATGGGGTCATTTATGGATGGTTTCCACTATGTAAGTACCACAAAGTGACTTCATAACTGAAGTGGTCCTTAAAAAAGTGGTTTTCGGAAATTTTCTTAAAAATTTGCTTCTAAAATTCTAAGCCTTATAAGATCCTAAAAAATAAAATTACATTTACAAAATGTTGCAAACATGAAAGTGGAAATATGGGGAATGTAAGGTTAATATATATATATATATATATATATATATATATATACCTTAAAGGCAGAGAAATTCAAATTTTGAAAAGTGTGAATTCTTCCAAATTTGCTGTAAATTTTGGATTTTTTCATAAATAAACGTGAATTGTATCGACAAAAATGTTTCACTATCATAAAGTACAGTGTATCGCGAGAAAACAGTCTCAGAATTGTTTGGATAAGTAAAAGCATTCTGAAGTTAGCACCACATAAAATGAAACATGTCAAGTTTCCAAAAAACGACCTGGCCCTTAAAGGGTTTCTGTCATCAAGTTTTGACATTATAAGCTGTCTGACATTAGTTATGTGCTAATGTCAGAGCAGCTTGATAATGTCTTTATAAAATCTGATGTATTTAGGCTAAAAAACGTCTTTTATAATATGTAAATTAGCCTCTAGGAGCAGGGGGGGCGTTGCCCTGCTCCTAGCGGCTCCGTGCGGCAACCTGGTGGCACGCCCCTTCTTTCTTTGATTGACAGTGCCCGGCAGCGATCCTCTCCTGCCTCCGGCACTGTCTCCCTGCTAAATCCTGCGCCGCCGCTCTGTATTCGGCACAGGCGCGGTGAGCTGAGGACGCTGGTGCCTGCTGCCCTCAGCTCACCGCGCCTGTGCAGAATACAGAGCGGCGGCGCAGGATTGCAGGAGACAGTGCCGAGGCAGGAGAGGATCGCTGCCCGGCACTGTCAATCAAAGAAAGAAGGGGCGTCAGCAGGTTGCCGACGAGCCGCTAGGAGCAGGCAACGCCCCTGCTCCTAGAGGCTAATTTACATATTATAAAAAGACGTTTTTTAGCCTAAATATACATCGGATTTTTAATAAAAAGACATTATCAAGCTGCTCTGACATTAGCACATAGCTAATGTCAGACAGCTTATAATGTGTAATCCTGGTGACAGAAACCCTTTAAGGTGATAAATGGCAAGGTCCATAAGATGTTAAAGTGCTGTTACATAAGATTTTAAACTTCATATTCAAACTAGACATATTTAAAAATATTTGATTCATGTCTGAATTGATTGTAAATGAATGAAAGTTGCTACAATTACACTGAAAATTAGCATTTCACATCCTGTAGTCTCCTAGGACCCAGATTTTTTTTTTAACAGAAAAGATTCCAAAGTTGTATTCTTTCTCTCCTCCTTCCCTAAGCTCTTGAACGCTATGCAGCAATAGTAAATAATGCCAGAGTGACACTGACATATATAGCTATGGTTAAATGCATGGTTGACGGTGTTAATAAACATGTTTAAAAGCACCCTGCCATTGTATTTTTTACATTTTTTCATATTATAAAGCCTATAACGGATTTAAAAAATGGATTAACTCTGAATATCAGTGCACTAGAATGTGATGCACACAGCAGTATATTACACCTGCCTTTAATACCGAAGCACAGTAACTGTATGACTAAAATAACAGATTTTGGTGCACTAGAAAGTGATGCAAATGGTTATATAATCTCCCTGCACTCTCCCTCTACAATATACTTCTATTAATCATTTTCAGCAACACTGTCCCTAGTGCATGAGCGCTTGCCCCATCTCTCCCTTTGCTCAGCTCACAGGACAATGGTGGGGACCACACGGGATGAGGATTTAATAGGGTTTTGAAATCACAGGAGATGCGGATTGTCTGGCTGCATGGCATTTATGGGTGATATCGCGTTCCCTGGCTTCTTACTTTCACTTTGTAACATAAGCAGCTGTCATTTTAGGAAAAACTGATTCGTTACCACAAATCACAAGGAAATTCGGATTAGGGCTTGTTCACACAAACCTTTTTTGCATTCTGTATATGGGCCGTTTTTTACGTTCAGTATACGGGTCCGCACAAAAAAAACGGAATGTACTATGTATGCATTCCGTTTCCATATTTCCGTTCCGCTACATTTTGAGTCATGTCCTATTATTGCCTGCAAATCACGTTCCGTGGCTCCATTCAAGTCAATGGGGCTGTAAAAAAATGGAACGCATACGAAATGCATCCGTATGTCTTCCGTATCTGTACCGTTTCTGCGGAAGCATCTATTGAAAATTTTATGCGCAGCCTAATTTTTCAATGTACTTACTGTTAAAAAATTATTATATGCTTCCGTTTCCATTTGCAATCTGAAAAAACAGCTCACAAACGGAAACCATAGTGAAATGGAATGGAATGGAAGTGGAACGGAAATGGAAACGCTACTGAAACAAAAAGCGGAAAAACTGATCCATTAAAAAGGGATCCATTAAAAACAGACCGCAAAACCATACGGTAGCGTGAACGAGCCCTTGGTTGCAAATCAAAGTTTTCCTAAACTTCAGACCGAATTCCACTTTGAATGCTTTGCTTCGCTCAACACTAATAATGACGTTAGGATTGCCGTACTATTATTACTGTAAAATAATTGAAAGCTTTTTCAAAAAATAACATGCGTTTACTAAAACTCGGGTGTGACAATGTAATTTTTTTGGAGCGACGTGAAATGTCTTTTAAACTAGATGTTCTCAAGCAGTTGCTTTCAGTAACATTTATAAATTATGTTACTAAAGTGAAATGCGTTTGCTGCTGTATCCTATTCACCCGTTATCTTGCAGCAATGTGCAACAGTAACATACTGTAGCTATAATGCACTGAGATGCCCAATTATAAATGGTAAATAAAAACTGGTTTGTAGGGGAAAAAAATTACTTGCCAGAATAAGTTCTATGAAAGTGTAAAAAAAAAATCTGCAATGTAAAACTAGTTGCCAGAAGCTGAGCTGACAGTAGCTTGCAGAGATGAGCAAAGTTATGAAAAATTAGATTTGGCTGCTTGGCCAAATTTCACAGCAAAATTTGATTCATGGAGAATTACTTAATCACGAAGCGCATTTTTTTTTGTAGCAGGCGCAATGACAGAGAATAGTGATCGCACCCCCCCTAGATGCAGCGTTCATCGCTGATCATGGCATCTGGGGCTACAATTTAGACAATTCAGGGGTTAATCAGGGTAAAAAAGAAAGAAAAAATACTTACCTTATCCATTTGCTTGCTGGCTGAGCGTGGTGACATCATCATGATGTCACCGTGCCCGGCCAGCCCGCCAGTATGGTGAGGTCATAGGTCACGTTTCTGCAGTCAAGATGGCCTCGATCACATGCAAATCAATGAGGTGAGTACGTTTGTTTTTCTTACCCCCATTTCAGGGAAAATTGATTTGTTACCACAAAGCTCAAGGTAATGCGGCTTCGCAGCAAATCAAATTTTTCCTGAAATTCGGATCTAATTTGGTTCGCTCAACACTAGTAACGTGCCAACAAATACACCTGATAGTGACCAGCTCTCACTCCCTCGCTCTCTTTTCCTGATTGTACCCCTTAATATACCCCTAATGCCCAAATATATCTCCTATTCTCTGTCTATAATCTTCTTGCACTGTCCCTATCACATTAAGGCCTCATGGAAACCACGACCGTTTTTTTATGCTGTCCGCAAAAAGGGGTTCCGTTGTTCAGTGATCCGTGTCCGTTTTTGCCTTCCGTTGTGTTTCCGTGTGTCTTCCGTTTTTTTTAGCGGACATGACCCAAAAGATTTTACCAAAAGACAGGCTGACAATTTTTGCCAAGTGCCTGCCAAGGGATCCGCAAAAAAAACGGACGCGGAACGCGGATGACACACGGATGGCCATCCGCATTTTTTCACAGTCCCATTGACTTGAATGGGTCCGTGAACTGTTTTTCACGGACAAGAATAGGACAGGTTATATTTTTTTGACGGACTGGAATCACGGACCACGGACGTGGAAGACAAACGGTGCATTTACCGAGTTTTCCACGGACCCATTGAAAACCAATGGGTCCGCAGAAAATCACGAAAAACGGAGCAACGGACACGGAATCAAACAACGGTCGTGTGCATGAGGCCTAAATCAGTGGTGTATGGAAGACTCTTTTAGCAGGCAGAGCAAAGCACATCATCCATCCAGGTTGCAATTACAATGCAGAATGGTGTTCTGCTTGTTTTGCACAGGCACCTCCCTGCCTGCTGTCCCCCTGATTGGCTGGTTCAAGCAGCCCCCCCCCCCCCCAACACACACACACACACTTACTTCCTACCAGTGTCATGCAAACATCATTTTTTTCCCTTTCCTCGTGTTTTTACTCATCAAGGACAGTAAAATGGGCATGTGCCTCATTTAACATGTTTGCTAAAAAATGAATACAAATCTTTGGATTTCTTTTGCGGACACATTTGTATGAAATTTGTAACAAATCAGGTTTGCTTAGAATTGATTCACTCATCCTTAATTAAAAATTTAAGTTGTGGTAGCAAAACGAACTAAATCTTTCTGAGAAAATCACTGTACTGTTGATGGAATGTAAGCAACATTATCTTGTAAAATGTCTTCATCACTAACCCAAATAATCCATCAATAATAATAAAAGCCGTGTGTGCATGCTCAGGTCTGCGTGTCCGTGCGTGTGTGCCGATAATTGAACTGGGCATGCCGACTAATCATCACATTGCGCTCCACACGCCACCCGCACCGCCCACACCTGCATGCCGGCCAGGTTATGGTGTGCTCTCCACGTCGGACTGCCACGATTACTGTCCCTGCATCACACAGCCGCACAATCCCAGCATTCTCAACCACAGACAGCAGCCGATGCCAGCAGTCTCAGCCACCAGTCGCTGCCAGCAGTCTGAGCACCACCAGTCAGTGCCACCAGTCACAGTGCCAGCAGTCTCAGTCACCAGTTACAGTGCCAGCAGTCTCAGCCACCAGTCAGCAGTCTCAGCCACCAGTCAGTGCCAGCAGTCTCAGCCACCAGTCCATGTCATCAGTCTCAGCCACCAGCTGCAGTGAGCAGTCTCAGCCAGAGCCAGCACTCAGTGACAGCAGTCTCAGCCACAAGCCAACAGTCTCGGCCACCAGCCACAGTCACCAGTCTCAGCCACCAGTCAGTGCCAGCAGTCTCAGCCATAGCCACAAGTCACAGTGCCAGCAGTCTCAGCCAGCAGTTAGTGCCAGCTGTCTAAGCCATCAGTCAGTGCCACCAGCTACAGCTTTCATTCACAGTACCAGTAGTCTCAGCCACCAGTCAGTGCCAGCAGTCTCAGCCATCACTCAGTGCCAGCAGCCACAGCCACCAGTCAAAGTACCAGCAGTCTCAGCCACCAGTCAGTGCCAGAAGTCTCGGCCACCAGTCAGTGGCAGCAGTCTCAGCCATCAGCCACAGTCAGCAGTCTCAGCCACAGCCAGCTCTCAGTGCAAGCAGTCTTAGCCAAGAGCCACAGCCAGCAGTCAGTGCCAGCAGTCTCAGCCACCAGCCATTGCCAGCAGTCTCAGCCTCAGCCAGCAGTCAGTGCCACCAGCCACAAGCAACAGTCAGAGCCATAGCCATCAGTCAATGCAAGCAGTCTCAGCCACCAGCTGCAGTCAGCAGTCTCAGCTACAGTCACCAGTCAGTGCAAGCAGTCTCAGCTCCCAGCTACAGTCAACACTCTCAGCCACAGCCAGTAGTCAGTGCCAGCAGTCTCACCCAGAGCCACCAGTCACAGTACCAGCAGTCAGTGCCAGCCGTCTCAACCATCAGTCAGTGCCACTAGCCTCAGACTCCAGTCACAGTGCCAGCAGTCTCAGCCACCAGTCAGTGCCAGCTGTCTCAGCCATCACTCAGTGTCACCAGCCATAGCTACCAGTCACAGTGCCAGCAGTCTCAGCACCAGCAGTCAGTGCCAGCAGTCACAGTACCAGCAGTTTTAGCCATACAATGTGGTTAAAGGGGTTATCCAAGTTATAGTAATGTATGTTAAGGAGACTTATAATACTAGAAGAATGACATTTGTAATTCACTTACTTTATTTATATTGCCCTGTTTCTTCAGGGCCGATTAGGGTCATCTGACCCCTGACGTCATCCTCTTGGCTTGCTTACGTTCCGTTTACAGGCTTCTCCCTGCCTGAGGGAGTGGCTAGGCTCTGTAAACGGATCGTCACAACTTGGGTGCCCGCCCCCTCTCTCCCTGTATCTGTCTGCAGCTCCTATGTGTGAGGGATCGCGCATGTGCGATCCATACCGGTTGTAAACACAGCACAGTCCGTGCCCTCCCCCTCCCTCCCCTCCCTATGCGTCTGGCTGCCGACGGCTCACCAGTGGGCAGCCATATGAAATAAAAGCCCTCAGTGCTGTGCCCTCCTCCTCCCTCGGGCTGCTGGATCCCTGCTTGCTGTGTGTGAATCACCAGAGTCTGACACCTGCAAGATGTAAGTAATCCGACCCCAAAGCACCCCTCCCCTCCCTGGACAACCAGACAAAAGTAAAGAATTACTCATCTATCTATACCATCCACTCTATACTATCTATCCTATCTATCTATCTATCTATCTATCATCTCTCTATCTATCTAGCCCATCTATCTGTCTATCTATACCATATAGCTATCTATCTATCTATCTATCTATCTATCTATCTATCTATCTATCTATCTATCTATACCATCCACCTATACTATCTATCCTATCTATCTATCTATCTCTCTATCTATCTAGCCCATCTATCTGTCTATCTATACCATATAGCTAGCTAGCTATCTATCTATCTATCCATTCCATAGATAGATATATGGGATAGTAAGATGGATAGACAGATAGATATATGGGATAGATCGATGGATAGATGGGCTAGATAGATAGAGAGATAGATAGATAGATAGGATAGATAGTATAGGTGGATGGTATAGATAGATAGATAGATAGATATATGGGATAGATAGATAGATGGATAGACAGATAGATAGATATATGGGATAGATAGATGGATAGACAGATAGATAGATATATGATATGGTATAGATAGATAGATAGATGGATAGATAGATACATGGGATAGATATATTAGATAGATAGATAGATAGATAGATAGATAGATAGATAGATAGATAGATACATGGGATAGATATATTAGATAGATAGATAGATAGATAGATAGATAGATAGATAGATAGATAGATATATGGGATAGATAGATGGATAGACAGATAGATAGATATATGATATGGTATAGATAGATGGATAGATAAATGGATAGATAGATGGATAGATAGATACATGGGATAGATATATTAGATAGATAGATAGATAGATAGATAGATACATGGGATAGATGATGATAGATAGATAGATAGATAGATAGATAGATAGATAGATAGATAGATAGATATATGGATAGATAGATATATAGACAGATAGATAGATATATGATATGGTATAGATAGATGGATAGATAGATGGATAGATCGATGGATAGACAGATAGATATATGGGATAGATAGATAGATAGATAGATGGATAGACAGATAGATAGATATATGGGATAGATAGATAGATAGATATATGATATGGTATAGATGGATGGATAGATAGATACATAGGATAGATATATTAGATAGATAGATAGATATATGATATGGTATAGATAGATGGATAGATAGATACATAGGATAGATATATTAGATAGATAGATAGATAGATATATCTATCTGTCTATCTATCTATCTATCTATCTAATATATCTATCCTATGTATCTATCTATCCATCTATCTATACCATATCATATATCTATCTGTCTATCTATCTATCTATCTATCTATCTATCTATCCCATCTCATATATCTATCCATCTATGTGTAAAAAAAATACACATATATATATATATATACACACACACCATCTATATATTTATTTACCGATCTATATCACAATATACATTTATATAGATGGGACATATAGATATATATATATGTGTCTGTGATGTATGTAGTGCAGATGTTTTGCCTGTGTGAACTAGGAGATCACCATGTGACAGGGTTTGTATGGAAGGTTAGGATGTGCAGAGCAGGGGGCGGGGACGGGCAGATTAATCACACCCACAAATATTCATGAGGGAGAGATGAGTCATTGTTGTTAAACGCCCCCCCCCCCCCCAGCTTTACTGCAGAATGTAAACACAGCAATAACAGAACCATGAAAAGGTGGAAGTATGGTTCTTTTTTCAAAAAATTAAGCTGTAACTAATGTATCTGTATGTCCTGATGAGTTTTAGAAATTTTTTATTTTTTTTTAATAACTCGGATAACCCCTTTAAGTTCCCTTGCCATTTAATATAGACTGTTCCTACTAATGTTTATGCACTACTGTTCTAGCGCCCCCTTATTTTAACGGGCTTAATGTCTAGTATGTTATAACTTTCTCAACACATTTTCTATATGTTAAAGATTACATTTACTATGTATTTTTGTTGTTCCAATTGTTGTTCCTAGGGAGACTGAAAGTTCACTTTTAAGCTTGTGTAATTTATTGAATTTGTCTTGCCACTGCTGGGACCTCATATGTGAGTTGATATTTTTTTTCCTTTTAGATGTGTGAGAAGGCACAATGCGCCATAGTAGATGATAACTATCGGTGAAATTAACCGGTAGCGTTTTGTCAGTAACCCTAGGTAACTGACACTTCTTAGTAGTAGTTTAGCTTCTGGCTGCAGCTGATCCTGGCTGGGTTTCATTGGAGTAGTCAGAGCAGGGTGGGATGACTACTCCCATGTATCCAGACCAGGTTTTGGCTGGCTTATATAAGCTAGAAAGCCTAGGAGAGCTGGGGTGTGTTACTAGTCTGGAAGTGTGATAGACTGCGAGTACAGCTGTGTGGAGTTTTTCAGTGGAGAAGCCTGCTATTGCCAAGTCTTTTCCCCCTCAACCTGGTGGTAGAAACCAGCAACTACAGAGGACTGTGAGTCAGACCACTTCACATGGACTGTGTTTAAATGGTGAAGGAAGCGAGTATTTGTTGAATCTGTTTTGAAATTCCTTCATTGGGAAAAAAATGAGCATGCAACACCCAATATTGTCCTCTTGGAACTTCAAACATGTTTTGTAACTTGGAGATTTCCATCCATTAAATAATTTTAAAATAAAATAACACTTTTTATGCTATGCATAGTTAACTGTTTCATATAATTTATATGCATATTATTATTAATTAAGGTTTTATGTTTTTTAAATGCCTGAATGGTATCAGATCATAAAAGTGATCAATAAGCTGATATCAGACCACAGGAAAATACAAACGCAAATATGAAAGCATTCAGCAATTATCCAGAGTGTTTCAGACACAATTGCCCAAACTTACTAAGGCCTCATGCACACGAATGTGTGCACCCCGTGCCCGTATTGCGGGCCGAAAATTGCAGCCCGCAATGCTCGGGCACCGGCCGTGGGGCAGCCGCAGCGGATCTGCCCGTTCCGGAAAAAGATAGGACATGTTCTATCTTTTGGGGGGACGGAAGTACGGACTGGAACCCCGCGGAAGCACTCCGTAGTGCTTCCATAGTGTTCCATTCCATCATTCCATTCCGCACCGTTCCGCATCTCCAGATTTGCGGACCCATTGAAATGAATGGGTCCGCATCCGTGATGCGGAATGGTGCCCGTGTATTGCGGATCCGCAAATGCGTCCCGCAATACGGGCACGGGGTGCACACGTTCGTGTGCATGAGGCTTAAGGCCCCTTTCACACGGGCGTGGTTTCCGCGTGGGTGCAATGCGTGAGGTGAACGCATTGCACCCGCACTGAATCCGGACCCATTAATTTCTATGGGGCTGTGTACAAGAGCGGTGATTTTCCAGCATCACTTTTGCGTTGCGTGAAAATCACAGCATGCTCTATATTGTGCGATTTTCAAGCAACGCTGACTCCCTTGAAGTGAATGCGGCTGCGTGAAAATCGCAAGCATCCGCAAGCAAGTGTGGATGCGGTGCGATTTTTCCCGCATGTTTGCTAGGAGACGATCGGGATGGGGACCCGATCTTTATTATTTCCCCTTATAACATGGTTATAAGGGAAAATAATAGCATTCTAATTACAGAATGTTATGTAAAAAGGGGAAGAGGGTTAAAAAAAAAAAACTTTAACTCACCTCCTCCTCTTGATCACGTAGGTGTCGGAATCCTTCTTCTGTCTTCATTCTGTTGGGTAAAGGACCTTCCGTGACGTTACTGGGTCACATGGTCAAATCAAAAGCTTCCATTGACAGTCACCGAAGGTCCTTCAACCAACAGATATGAAGATAGAAGATGTTCCTTGCACCTACGCGATCAATGGCAGGAGGCGAGTTCAATTTTTTTTTATTTTTAACCCTCTATTGCCCTGCTAACATAGCATTCTGTATTTAGAATGCTATTATTTTCCCATATAACCATGTTATAAGGGAAAATAATAAAATATACAGAATACTCAACCCGAAACCGGACTTCAGTGATGAAGTCCGGCTTCGGGTCTGGGTACCAAACATGCAGATTTTTCACACGCGCGTGCAAAACGCATTAAAACGCTTTGCACTCGCACGGAAAAATCGCGCATTTGCCCGCAACGCACCCGTCTCTGATCTGGGCGTCAAACGTGACGCCCGTGTGAAAGGGGCCTAAGGCTCCTATAATTGTGCAAGCATGTGTAACTTCTTAATTAATGATCCAATGCTATTGGGTAGCCTTGTTAGTAGGCAAACACACCTGCAATGTCTGTAGAAAAAGAGATAAGCCTCGTTAGATTATTTTTGGTTGCTCATCATCTGAAACTATGGTGTATCAAACTGGTGTAAAGTAGAACTGGCTTAGTTGCTCATAGCAACCAATGAGATTTCGCCTTTCATTTTCCACAGCTCCTTTAGAAAATGAAAGGTAGACACTGGTTGCTATGGGTAACTAAGCCAGTTCTACTTTACATCAGTTTGATAAATCTCCCCCCTAAGTGTGCAGAAATGACAAAGATCTATTAATATTTACATTTGCATAAGTGTATATAATTATTCATAATGATATGATGAAAATCCTAGAATGTTAGGGGTTAAAAAAAAAAGAATTAAATAATACTGGGTGAAAACAATTTCTATTTTACAACATTAAAAGTCGACATTTTCCCCTAAAATCTTAATATATAAAATGTATAAGCATTTGCATGAATTAACTAACAATATTAATATGCAATTAATTGTAAAGTACCACTAGATGGCTCCATGGGAGCATCTGTGCCAAATACAGATCTGGTCTTGCATCAACCTTCTACTTACATTTCCACTATAAAAATTGTTATCCAAAAGTACAAAAAGATATAAATGCAATAAATAAAAAGAAAACAAAAATAAAATAGACCATACACTATATAAAGGTGAAAAATTGCTGACTAGCTTTAGGTTTATTACACACGAACATATGGTTTTGCGGTCTGTTTTTCATGGATCCGTTCTATTTTTGTGATCTGTTGTGTTTCCGTATGTGATCTGTTTTTGTGGCTCGCAAATGGAAACGGAAGCACGGAATATACAGTATACAGTAATTACATAGAAAAATTGGGCTGGTCAGAAAATTTTCAATAGGTGGTTCCACAAAAAACTAAATGGATACGGAAGACATACGGATGCATTTCGTATCTGTTCCTTTTTTTACAGTCCCATTGACTTGAATGGAGCGACGGAAAGTGATTTGCGGGCAATAATAGGACATGTTCTATCTTTGAACGGAAAAACGGAAATACGGAAACGGAATGCATACGGAGTACATTACGTTTTTTTGCAGACCCATTGAAATGAATGGTTCAGTATACGGACCGTATACAGAACACAAAAAAACGACCCGTACACTCGCAAAAAAAATGTTCATGTTCAAGAGGCCTTAATTAGAGGTTGTTGAGTTTCTTGAAATTAGTTTTGGGTTCACTTTGCCAAATCCATCTAAAAATTCACTTCAGGTCTGAAAGCATACTACCCGAACCAAAACTGTCCCAATTGCTCTGAAAAGTGATATGTCACTTTGTAGTCTTCCTATTTTTTCACCTTTGTCTTTCTCTCTTTGTCTATTTTTTTTCCAAATGTTTGCTACTGTACTTCTCCTATTGTTGCTTTTAAGCTCTTTAATACAATGAGAGCAAAAGTAATATCAGAGTTACATTGATATATATAGCGCATGGTGAATAGTGTTAACAAAGCATCCAAAAATGATGTATTTTCATGTATTAATTGGGCAGATTTCGGTCCCTGTTTATAGAAACACAAGTTTTAATGTCAGGAAAACCAGAATCTCATTCTGAACAACCATGGAAAATAATCTCTTATTTGGGAACAGTACAGTATGGATGTAGAAGTGGAAAGGGTAAGGTGTGTAGGGGTAATAGTGGCATGCGGCAACAGTAGCAGCACAGCATAGAACAGACAAGGCAGATGATGTGCATGCAGCTGTATAGGGGTAGTAGTTGTACTGTTTGCTGTGTAGGGGTAATGGTAGTGGCAGTTGGGGGGGGCAGAAGATTTTGCGGTGGCAGCAGCCAAACAGTATGGAACATAATGGTAGGCAGACAGCGGCAGAGATAAGATGCCTTTATTGCCACTGTACAATGCAATGAAATACAATGTACAATACAATGAAATGTTGTTTGGAGCGATCCTAGATGCCATAGACAGATGGACAAAGAACTGACATTTAAACTAAAGCATTGCACTAGAAAGCATTACTATTCACAGTTCACAGCATATATATAGCAAGAACAAAGTAGGAAGTGCTTATGAATATATATACAAACTGATTCAGACCCCACTGCAGACAAGAAATCATCATGGGGTCACAAATGCAGCAGTCACTTTAGTCTGTGGTAATTTCTATCCTAGGAAGGGCAATAATCTCTGAGCATTTAGGAGACTGATTGCTTTGGTGTAAAAGCTGTTCTTCAGCCTAGTGATGCGGGCATGTAGGGCTCTAAGACAACTACCAGAGGGTAGGAGAGTGAAAAGGCTGTGGCCGGGGTGAGTTGGATCCCCAAAAATCTTTGCCCTGTTGCTGCAACGAGCAGTGAAGATGTCATCCAGTGATGGTAACTGAGTACCATCTGAGATGTGATGGTGCCTGTGATAAATATCAAGCATCAGCAATGGCAGATCTAGTCATTAGTCATAGGTCATCAATAGTAAAAGCCAAGACAACCCCTTTAAGTGCATTTCACTTGGTGTGTTTTTTAAATTGTAGCATTCTAGGAGTGTGTGTTTTATCATGGGAATAAATTTAGAAAAAAAAGTCTGAAAAAAGTTATGATAAAAAAACACCACACAAACAATGCCTATAAAAATACAGTACAAGCCAAAAAGGTCAATAATCTCAATGATTTTACAGTCTTTATCATCACACAGATGCTAGTTAGCACTTTGCACATACTTTGTTCTAGGCTATATAGAAAATAAGTTACATTTTGCATATGTCATTAAATAAAAACTTGAACTTGTAATACGGTTTTCGCCTCTTGCATTAACATTGAGCCTATAGTGATCTTCCCTGTGTTATTTGCCAATCATATTATATTGCCAATTATATTACTATGTTAATATACATTCCCTTTATACTTTAACGTGACTTTACATTTTAACTGGCCAACACCTTCAATTGTTGTTATGACAGTTTATGTTATTGGGGTATTTGTCCTTTAGTACATAGTGGTGAGTATTCAGTATGAAGCTATTATTGACTTTTTTGTTTTATAGATTCCTGCAAAATTATTCTTGCAATAATATCACTTTAGCCTTTTTGCAAGTGTTGTTCTTGACTTTCATTTGACTAAAATTGTATAAAGGTTAGGAAAAAAAGGCTTAAAAATAAATTAAAAAAATAGTCAAAAAAGGCTATTAAAAAACCCCATAGAAACTGACTTATAAGTGTGAAATCAAAGTGGTAGAAGGAGTCATTTACTAGTGACCACCAATATGTCTTTTAAGGGCCCTTTACACAGGCTGACAATTGAACAGATCATCACTAAAATAGTAACTAGTACTAGTAACGATTGTTAACGATGAGCCTGCGGTGTAAATGCACCGCCGACTACCTGATGAGCGAGCAAAACACTTGTTCATTGGGTAATTACTGTATTTTTCACTTTATAAGACACACCTGATTATAAGACGCACCTAGGTTTTTGAGGAGGAAAATAAGAAAAAAAAGATTTTGAACGAAAAGGTGTGCTTTTGGTGGGTTTTGACATAATGGTGGTCTGTGGATGGCACTATTATGGTGGTCTGTGGATGGCACTATTATCATGGTCTGTTGCTGACACTGTTATGGGGGATCTGTGGCTGACACTGTTATGGGGGATCTGTGGCTGACACTGTTATGGGGGATCTGTGGCTGACACTGTTATGGGGGATCTGTGGCTGACACTGTTATGGGGGATCTGTGGTTGACACTGTTATGGGGGATCTGTGGTTGACACTGTTATGGGGGATCTGTGGCTGACACTGTTATGGGGGATCTGTGGCTGACACTCTTATGGGGGACTGTGGGTGACACTGTTATGGGGGCCTCTGTGGATGGCACTATTATCATGGTCTGTGGCTGACACTGTTATGGGGGATCTGTGGCTGACACTGTTATGGGGGATCTGTGGCTGACACTGTTATGGGGGATCTGTGGCTGACACTGTTATGGGGGATCTGTGGCTGACACTGTTATGGGGGATCTGTGGCTGACACTGTTATGGGGGATCTGTGGCTGACATTGTTATGGGGGATCTGTGGCTGACACTGTTATGGGGATCTGTGGCTGACACTCTTATGGGGGACTGTGGGTGACACTGTTATGGGGGCATCTGTGGATGGCACTATTATCATGGTCTGTTGCTGACACTGTTATGGGGGATCTGTGGCTGACACTGTTATGGGGGATCTGTGGCTGACACTGTTATGGGGGATCTGTGGCTGACACTGTTATGGGGGATCTGTGGCTGACACTGTTATGGGGGATCTGTGGCTGACACTGTTATGGGGGCATCTGTGGCTGACACTGTTATGGGGGCATCTGTGGATGGCATAAAACTGCTGGGGGGATTTGTTGATGACACATAGCATCTTATGCTATGTGTCATCCACAGATCTCCCCCATAACAGTGTTCCTGTTAAGTGTGAGTGGGGGCCAGCATCTACTGTGGTTCTGTAATGGCAGCGGGGCCCAGTGCAGTCACTGTACTCTATTGCACCCGGCCCCGGTCACTGTACTAATACGAAGTATAACTGTAGCCAGTGTGATAATAATCTTCAAGTCTATTAACTGAAACTTACTAAAGTCTAAGTAGGAGGCGGAGGCAGGAGGCTGGGCGGGTGGACACTTGCAGCGTAACTCACTACGTCACATGACCGCAACATGCCCATGGGCCATAGACACAATGGTCTGGAGGGAACCTTATTGACTTCTATGGGAGAGTTTTTCTAGGCATGCTCTGTGACTTGTGCAGAGGTCATTGTAGAATAGATAAACTATGACAATCACATACTGTGAATGTTGGATCCTGTCTTGTATACAGAGGTGATATCTCCCTATCATTACAGGCAGGTTTAGATTAATATATAATTGCACTAAAGTGATCTGTAGAGACCAAGAAGAGGCGCCTACTATTAGGATTAGTGGCCAGAGCGAAAACTGCAGAAATTTATAGATTATGATTAAATATAGATTTTTACATGGAAAATAATAAATATCAAAAATTCTTTATAAATTTGTTAAACATAAAAACATGATTTAAATAATAATCTAATTTTGATGACACATTCCCTTTAACCACATCAGCCCCTCTAGCTTAAACACCCTTAAGCCCCTTTCACACGGGCGAGTTTTCCGTGCAAGTGCAATGCGTGAGGAGGACGCATTGCACTTGCACTGAATCCGGACCCATTCATTTCTATGGGGCTGTGCACATAAGCGGTGATTTTTATGCATCACTTCTGCGTTGCGTGAAAATCTCAGCATGCTCTATATTGTGCGTTTTTCACGCAACGCAGGCCCCATAGAAGTGAATGGGGCTGTGGGAAAATCGCAAGCATCCGCAAGCAAGTGCGGATGCTGTGCGATTTTCCCGCATGGTTGCTTAGCAACGGGACCAGATCTTTATTATTTTCCCTTATAACATGGTTATAAGGGGAAATAATAGCATTCTTAATAAAGAATGCATAGTAAAATCAAGAGGAAGGGGTTAAAAATAATAAAAGTTAACTTACCTTAGCCACTTGATCGCGTAGTTGCGATCTGTCCTCTCTTTCCCTGCATCAGCTAGGATCTACAGGACCTGTGATGACGTCACATCACATGGTCCAATCACATGGTCCATCTTACCAAATTTTACATGAACTCACCATACCCCTCACGGAATACCTTGGGGTGTCTTCTTTCTAAAATGGGGTCACATGTGAGGTGTTTGTACTGCCCTGGCATTTGAGGGTCTCCGCAATCACTACATGTATGGCCAGCATTAGGAGTTTCTGCTATTCTCCTTATATTGAGTATACGGGTAATGAGATTTTTTTTTTTCCGTTCAGCCTCTGGGCTGAAAAAAAATAATAAATGAACGGCACAGATTTCTTCATGCGCATCGATCAATGTGGATGAAAAAATCTCTGCCAAAATCAGTTACTGCGGTGCGGTGGGCTGGGCGCTAACTACCTAACAAGTAGCTAACTAACTGGCGGTGATAAGGGACCCTTATGCCCCATTCACACATCCGCAATTCTGTTTGCGGAATGGAATTGCGGACCCATTCATTTCTATGGGGAGAGACTTTGTCCCGCTCGGATCCGGAATTGCGGATCCGCGCTTCCGGGTCTGCACTTCCGTTCATCAAAAATATAGAACATGTCCCATTCTTGTCCGCAATTGCGGACAAGAAAAGGCATTTTCTATATAGTTCTGGCAATGTGCGGATCTGCAAAATGCGGAAAGCACATTGCCGGTGTCTGTGTTTTTGCAAAACACATATGGACGTCTGAATGGAGCCATACAGGGGGGTGATCAATGACAGGGGGGTGATCAGGGAGTCTATATGGGGTGATTAGGGGTTAATAAGGGGTTAATAAGTGACAGGGGGGTGTAGTGTGGTGCTTGGTGCTACTTTACATAGCTACCTGGTCCTCTGGTGGTTGATCCCAGCAAATGGGACCACCAGAGGACCAGGTAGCAGGTATATCAGACGCTGTTAACAAAACAGCGTCTGATATACACGTTTGATGCTTTGTATTTTACATCTACAGCCTGCCAGAAATTGATCATCGCTGGCAGGCTGTAGTATAACTGCCGAGCTGTGCGCTGCTGTGAACGTGCGCGTTCACAGCAAATCTCGCGTCTCGCGAGATGGCGCACGAATGCGTCCAGGAGGAGTAAACCAGCCGCCGCATGGACGCATCCGTGCGTTAGGAGGTCTACACCTGGTTAAAGTATGTTATTTTTGCCACAAAGTGAATATTGCAAAATTTGTGCAAAAAGACAATGACCATATTGCTGATTTTTCCATTCCCCCAGAAGGAGCTAAAGATGATCAATGAGTTATATGTACCCAAAAATTGCGGTAAAATCTACAACTTGTGGTGCAAAACACAAGCCCTCATAAGCCTACTTTGAAGGAAAAATAAAATAGGCTACTTTCACACCATCATGAATCAGCAAAACTGCTTCCATCATAATACAACTGTCTGCCTCCCTTCTGAATGGATCTGGTTTTATTATCTCTAAAATAGCCAAGACGGATTCATCTCTAAAACCATTGTAAGTTAATTGGGGACGGATCCATTTTCTTTTGTGTGTCCATCTGTCTTGCTCTGCACCACATCGCGGACAGAAAAATTCTGCTTGCAGCATTATTCTGTCTATGATGGGGACCCAACCAAACAGAGTGGAATGCATTCTGGTGCATTCGGTTTCGTTCAGTTTTTTCCCTATTGACAAAGAATGGTAACAAAATGGAAGTGTTTTCCCCTACTATTGAGATTCTATGATGAATCTCAGTAGCGGAAAGGGTGAATGTGAAAGTAGCCTTAGTTATAGCTTTTAGAATGCGACAATGAAAAAACAATTGTTTTGTCACTAGGGGTCAAAACAGGTTTGTCACAAAATGATTAAAAAGGTTGCTCAGAATATTTTAAAAATTCTGCCTCCAGTCAGTGGGACCTGTGAAAGAAACATACTTACTGTACTTCTTTGCATCTTGGTCACAGCTTCCTGGCTCTGGGCTGACTGCACTTTCAGTTCCCCTATAAACATCCATATGAGGTAACATGCGCTGCTGCAACCAATGACTGGACTCTAGTAGAACATGACCCAGCAGTAATGAGTTACTTGGCCACTTGTTGACACATCACCAAGCCATTGGCTGTAGTGGTGCATTTAATCCAATCTGTGGCAATGTTGACAGATGGGTACCAGAAGTACAGTGCAGACATCCTGGGAGCCAGTATGGAGCAGATAAGAATTCTCTTCCTACATCCCGTTGGCTGGGAGGGGAGTGAAAATAAATCCTAGACAACTGCTTTAAAGGATAACTGTCACATTTAGACCCTAATTTCAGTTTTCATATATGTAGTTACTAATATGATAATATACCTGAATCAATAACTATTAGACTTACTTACCCCTTATTTAACCACTTGAAGACCACAGGTTTACACCCCCCTAGTGACCAGGCCCTTTTTTACAAATCCGCACTACACTACTTTCAAAGTTTATTGCTCGGTCATACAACTTACCACCCAAATGAATTTTACCTCCTTTTCTTCTCACTAATAGAGCTTTCATTTGGTGGTATTTCATTGCTGCTGACATTTTTACTTTTTTTGCTATTAATAAAAATGTAACGACATTTTTGCAAAAATGACATTTTTCACTTTCTGTTGTAAAATTTTTCAAAAAACTACATTTCTATATAAATTTTTCACAAAATTTGTTGTTCTACATGTCTTTGATAAAAAAATCCAATAAGTGTATATTTATTGGTTTGGGTAAAAGTTATAGCGTTTACAAACTATGGTGCAAAAAGTGAATTTCTGCATTTTGAAGCAGCTCTGACTTTCTGAGCACCTGTCATGTTTCTTCAGGTGCTAGAATGCCAGAATAGTATAAATACCCCCAAATGACACCATTTTAGAAAGAAGACACCCCAAAGTATTCGCGGAGGGGCATGGTGAGTTCATGTATCATTTCATTTTTTTCACAAGTTAGCGGAAAATGACACTTTCTGAGGAAAAAATAAATAATAAAGTTTCCATTTCTGCTAACTTCTGGCAAAAAAATAAAATCTCATGCCCCTCAATGAATACCTTGGGGTGTCTACTTTCCGAAATGGGGTCATTTGTGGGTGTGTTTACTGCTCTGGCATTTTGGGCGGGCTAAATTGTGAGCAGCCATGTAAAACCTAAAGGTACTCGTTGGAATTTGGGCCCTTTGTGCATCTTAGCTGCAAAAGTGTCACTCATGTGGTATCGCTGCACTCAGGAGAAGTAGGGCAATGTGTTTTGGGGTGTATTTTTACATATACCTATGCTGGGTGAGAGAAATATCTCTGTAAATTGTCAACTTTGTGTAAAAAATTTAAAAAGTTGTCGTTTACAGAGATATTTCTCACACAAAGTATGGGTATATATAAAAATACACCCCTAAACACATTGCCCTACTTCTCCTGAGTACGGCGATACCACATGAGTGACACTTTTTGCAGCCTGGTGCGCAAAGGGGCCCTAAAACCAATGAGTACCTTTAGGATTTCACAGGCCATTTTTACGCATTTGGATTCCAGACTTCTTCTCACGCTTTAGGTCTCTAAAATGCCAGGACAGTATAAATACCACATGTGACCCCATTTTAGAAAGAAGACACCCTAAGGTATTCCGTGAGGGGTAAGGTGAGTTCATGTAAATTTTTATTTTTTGTCACAAGTTAGTGGAATATGAGACTTTGTAAAAAAAAAATAAATAAAAATATCAATTTCCGCTAACTTGTGCCAAACAAAAATTCTGTGAACTCGCCATGACCCTCACGGAATACCTTGGGGTGTCTTCTTTCCAAAATGGGGTCACTTGTAGGGTATTTCACTGCCCTGGCATTTTAGGGTCTCTAAAGCGTGAGAAGAAAATGCGGAAAAATGCCCTGTGAAATCTAAAGGTACTCATTGAATAGGCCTTTCGCATTTGGCTGCAAAGTGTCATCATGGTATCGCCAGTACTCAGGAGAAGTAGGGCAATGTTTGGGGTGTATTTACATATACCATGCTGGTGAGAGAAATATCTCTGTAAATGACAACTTTTAAAACAAATTTATACAAAGTTGTCAGTTTACAGAGATATTTATCTCACCCAGCATGGGTATATGTAAAAATACACCCCAAAACACATTGCCCTACTTCTCCTGAGTACGGCGATACCCCATGAGTGACACTTTTTGCAGCCAAGATGCGCAAAGGGCCCTAATTCTAATGAGTACCTTTTAGGAGGGCATTTTTACGCATTTTTCTTCTCACGCTTTAGGGCTCCCTAAAATGCCAGGGCAGTAGAAATACCCTACATGTGACCCCATTTGGAAAGAAGACACCCCAAGGTATTCCGTGAGGGGCATGGCGAGTTCACAGAAGATTTTTTTTTGGCACAAGTTAGCGGAAATTGATTTTTATTGTTCTTTCTCGCAAAGTCTCCCTTTCCGCTAACTTTTGACAAAAAGTTAAATTTTTCATGGACTCACCATACCCCTCAGCGAATACCTTGGGGTGTCTTCTTTCCAAAATGGGGTCATTTGTGGGGTGTTTGTACTGTTCTGGCATTTTGGGTGGGGCTAAATTGTGAGCAGCCATGTAAAGCTAAAGGTACTCGTTAGATTTGGGCCCCTTTGTGCACTTCAGGCTGCAGAAAACACCATGTGGTATCATGCACTCAGGAGAGTAGGGCAATGTGTTTTGGGGTGTATTTTACATATACCCATGTTGGGTGAGAGTAATATCTCTGTAAATTGACAACTTTGTATTAAAAATTAAAAAGTTGTCGCTTACAGCGATATTTCTCACACAAAGTATGGGTATATGTAAAAATACACCCCAAAACACATTGCCCTACTTCTCCTGAGTACGGCGATACCACATGTGTGACACTTTTTGCAGCCAAGATGCGCAAAGGGGCCCTAAAACCAATGAGTACCTTTAGGATTTCACAGGCCATTTTTACGCATTTGGATTCTCACGCTTTAGGACCCCTAAAATGCCAGGTGAGTATAAATACCCACATGTGACCCATTGTGAAAGAAGACACCTCAGGTATTCCGTGAGGGGCATGGCGAGTTCACAGAAAAAAAAATTTTGGCACAAGTTAGCGGAAATTGATATATATATATTTTTTTACAAAGTCTCATATTCCACTAACTTGTGACAAAAAATAAAATTTTCCATGAACTCACCATACCCCTCACGGAATACCTTGGGGTGTCTTCTTTCTAAAATGGGGTCACATGTGAGGTATTTATACTGTCCTGGCATTTGAGGGTCTCCGCAATCATTACACGTATGGCCAGCATTAGGAGTTTCTGCGATTCTCCTTATATTGAGCATACGGGTAATGAGATTTTTTTCCGTTCAGCCTCTGGGCTGAAAAAAAAAAATGAACGGCGCAGATTTTTTCATTCGCATCGATCAATGTGGATGAAAAATCTCTGCCAAAATCAGTGACTGCGGTGCGGTGGGCTGGGCGCTAGCTACCTAACAAGTAGCTAGCTAACTGACGGTGATAAGGGACCCTTATGCCCCATTCACACGTCCGCAATTCTGTTTGCGGAACGGAATTGCGGACCCATTCATTTCTATGGGGACAGACTTTGTCCCGCTCGGATCCGGAATTACGGATCCGCGCTCCGGGTCTGCACTTCCGTTCCGCAAAAATATAGAACATGTCCTATTCTTGTCCGCAATTGCGGACAAGAAAAGCATTTTCTATATAGTTCTGTGCGGATCTGCAAAATGCGGAAAGCACATTGCCGGTGTCCGTATTTTGGGATCCGTAGATCCATGGATCCGCAGATCCATGGATCCGCAAAACACATACGGACGCCTGAATGAGCCTGTAGGGGGTGATTAGTGACAGGGGGTGACAGGGGTGATCAGGGGGTGACATTGGTGATCAGGGGGTGACATGGGTGATCAGGGGTTAATCAGTGATGGGGGTGGGGTGTGTGTGTGTAGTGATTGGTGCACTTTACCTTTGTTTCTTCTGGTGGTCCCAAACAAAGGGACCACCAGACGAGCAGACAGCAGGCATATCAGACGCTGTTTACAAAACAGCGTCTGATATGCGATTTAAATGCGGTTTTTTCCGCATCTACAGCCTGCCAGCGCATGATCAGCGCTGGCAGGCTGTAGTTTCAGTTGTCCCGGCCCCGGAATGTCACAGCAGACATGAACATGCAGACTGACAGTAGCTAAAACTTTAGGCCCTGTTTACTTTAAATCTGGCAGACTGTTAGGTCACAGAGAAGCCTTCCAGATCTCCTGGATCCAGTGTTGCCAGATCCTCTACAACACTGCCTAATCCCCATTGACTGCCTGGGGTTTGGCTGTGATCCGACCGATTTCCAGCGTAAAAGCTTGGTTTTGGCCATATATAAGCCGCTACATGCAAAGTTTCTTTTGTCTGGCAAACAGCCAGCATTTGTGCCAGATCCGGCAGATGGATCATAGAAATGGAGATGTGAATGAGACAATGTAAATCAGTGATAAGGCACAAGCTTAACAGTTACAGTTCAGGTTCAAAGTTCAAGTACAGAAACATAAAATGTTACACTTCAGTGCCAGGCTTGGCATTAACATTGGCAGAATCAAAGCTTTAAAGGAACTTTGCACCAGAAAACTCACTGTCAAATGTGATCCATTCCTTAATTCTAGAGAAAAGTACTTTTAATCCAAGCCTATCTAGCCTTTCATTAGAGATGAGTGACTCGAATCAGACAAATTGGAATTCGATACGAATTTCAGGAAAAATTATATTCGCAACTAATGCAAATTTCCTTGCGCTTCGTGGTAACGAACCGCAGTTTTTCCTAAAATGACGGCCACACGTGAGGACTTAGGACATGGGGCAAGGAACTCTGGGAAGGCAGCCAATCAGCAGCCAGCCAGCCCTGGGATGTCACAGCCCTATAAATACGGCAGCCATTTTAGATTCTGCCATTTCCCAGCGTTCTGAGTGCAGGGACAGACATGAGAAGGTGCTATGGACAGCAAGTGGAAAAAGCTAATTGTGAAAAAAAAAAAAAATTGAAAAAAGATTTATAAGTGCAGGGGAAGCATAGGGAGGAATCTTTTCACAGCATCTTAGTGCAGGGAGAGACGTCAGAAGGCGCTAGGGACAGTGCTAGAAAAGCGATTTATAAGTGCAGGGAAAGATAATTTGTGGATCCATATAGCCATTATACAGCTCTGTCATTCCAGCAATTTGTTCTTGGGGTGCAAGTGCTATGTTGAAAAGCCTTTAGTGGCTTATATCTGTGGAAAAAGAAAAATATATACGCAGTTCACTTCTGCAGCTATATGTGATTAAAGCATTTAGTGTCGTATTTCAGTACAAAAAGAGAAATATTTACGCAGTTCACTTTTGAAGTTACTTGCGCTAAAAGCGTTTAGTGTCATATTTCAGTACTACAAGAAAAATATATATACAGTTCACTGTGGCCATTATTTGTTTAGCGTTTAGTGGCCTATTTCATTACAAAAAAATATATATATACGCAGTTCACTTCTACAGCTATATGTGCTTAGAGCGTTTAGTGACGTATTTCTGTACTACCAGAAAAATATATACGCAGTTCACTGTTGCCGTTATTTGCGGTAATAGCGTTTAGTGGCCTATTTCATTACAAAAAGAAAAATATATACGCAGTTCACTTCTGCAGTTATATGTGGTGAAAGCGTTCAGTGTCCTATATCAGAACAAAACAAAAAATATATATGCAGTTCACTTCTGCAGTTATTATTTCAGTACAAAAACAAAATATATTCAGCATTCACTTTTGAAGGTATATGTGGCAAAACCTTTAGTGACGTATTTCGGTGGAAAAACAAATTTTATTCCGCGTTCAGCGCTGCAGTTATATGAGGTAAAATCTTTAGTGACGTATCTTGATGAACTTTGCGACTCTTCCGAGCTCAAAGCTATCTTAACACTTTGTCTTCTCATTGTCTGTAGCTACTAGAGGCCTGTTCATGCCAGGCAGGTTCACTCAGAAGTATCTCCTCTGGATAGATTATCAGCATCTGATCGGCAGGGGTCTGACACACGGGAGCGCCGCGGCCTTCTCACTTTTTATCGCCAGCCCAGTGACGTCACGACCTGTATCACTAGCCTAGGTGGGGCTAATCTCCATTGAAGTGAACAGAGTTTAGCTGCGCCCAGGCCAGTTGATACAAGTCGTGACGTCACTGGGCCGGCAGTAAACAGTGATAAGGCCGCTACCTTCTCAAACAGCTGATCAGCAGGGGTCCCGGGTGTGGGACCCCTGCCGATCAGATGCTGATGATCTATCTAGAGGATAGATCATCAGTTTAAACAAAGTGCAGAACCCGTTTAAGGAATGCCATATTGGACACCCGGTTTACAGCAACATTTTTTGGAGAACAGAAGACGAGTTTGCAAATCTGCCAACAATATCATCATAATCTAAAGTCATGGAAATATCCCTCTCGATGTTCATTATAATGAGGGATATTACAGAGTAGCCGTTGCTCCTCTTGTTTAGATTGCTCATATCCTCAAGACCTCCACGGCATCTCTTGGCGCAGCTAATTCTGTTTAATTCAATAAATGTTTTAAAAATCAAAAGGCTTTTTTTTGTTTTATTTTATTTTCTCGTGGTATCGAAAGGTTTTGAGTACTTTTTTATAGTATTGAAACCAAATCAAAATTTTGGTATTGAAACAACCCTAATTTATATATTTTTATGGGTTTTGTTTTCACGATGTTCCCCATAAAATTAAACTGACCTGTTCCCTTCATTCTTAGGGTTGGTACGATTGCAGCGATACCACATTTATATAGTTTTATGAGTTTTGTTTTTACGGTGTTCCCTATGAGATAAAACTGACCTGTTCCCTTTATTCCTTGGATCAGTACTTTTCAGTGTAGATTGACGTGGTCAGGCCTGCGTTCATCTTCTCCTGACGGTCCTGTTTGCTGGGGAAATCATGCGACTGCAATGTGCCGTTTAGTATTTGGCTCAGACAGGCACAGTGAAGGAGATTTCCCCAGCACACAGGACCGTCAGGAGGAGACGAATGCTGGCCTGACCCTGTCCTACTGCCAGGGCGTGGAATGAAGAAGGAGAACGGAGCCTCTAGGAGCAGGAGCAACACCTCCCTGCTCCAAGAGTCTAATTTGAATATCCTAAAATTAAAAATTTAGTAGTAAGGGTACTTTTACACTTGCAGCAGGACGGATCCGGCACGCTATTCAGCCTGCCGGATCCGTCCTGCCGCAAGTACCCGTGCACTGCCGTGCTGCCGCTCCGTCCCCATTGACTATAATGGGGCGGAGGGCAGTGCACGGCCGGAGATCGCCGGGCTAAAAGTCCTGCATGTCCGACTTTTTAGTCCGGCGTGCACTGCCGTGCTGCACCGTAGCTCCTCCCCCCACCCCCATATAGTCAATGGGGACGGAGCGGCAGCACGGCAGTGCCGCAAGTGTAAAAGTACCCTTTCAGGGGCATACATTAAACAAAGAATAGCAGAGTTAGATTCCGCTCACATTTGCACATGGAATGCAATGTCACCCTGTTTAATAGGGATAATTGTTGTGACAGAAACCTTTTAAAGGGTTTCTGTCATCTTGACTGACATTTATGTGCTAATGTCAGAGCAGTTGATAATGTCCTTTACAAAACTGAGATCGCCAAACGTTGTATAACAGTACCCTCAGGCGAAGGGATCCTGCAGCGCTTAGCTACTGGCATGACCGCATTTGATCCTAGAAATTCAGCCTGGGAAGGCGCATTGCTCTGCTCAGGCTGGTGAACTGAGGACAGCAGGCACCAGCGTCCTCTGCTCACCGCGCCTGCGCCGAATACAGAGCGGCCGTGCAGGTGCTGGATTTCACAAGGAGACAGTGCCGGAGGATCGCTGCCCGGCACTGTCACTCAAAGTAAGAAGGGGCATGCCAGCAGGTTGCCGCACATAGCTTCTAAGAGCAGGGCAACGCCCTCCCTGCTCCTAGAGGCTAATTTACATATTATAAAATTATGTTTTTTGGCCCGAATATAGCTCGGTTTTTTGTAAAAAAGACATTATCAAGCTGCTCTGACATTAGCACATAGCTAATGTCAGACAGCTTATAATGTCAAAAAGTGATGACAGAAGCCCTTTAAGGGTGGGTTCGCACTTGCATTTTGGCATTCCGCTATAGGTTCTGTTTATACGGAATGCACAACAGAAGCCTTTAAGAGGCATTCTGTTTTGATCCATCACAGAGGAAGTCTATGGGCAAGCATAATGGATCCTGTCAACAGGACTTTGTTTTCTGTCCTGCTTAACGGAAACCAGATCCGTTATGCTGCCCATAGACTTCAATTTTGACGGATCAAAACGGAATGCCTCTAAAGGTTTCCGTTTTTCATTCTGTCTGGGCATTCCATTATAAATGGACCCTATAACGGAAAGCCAGAACGCAACTGCAAACCCACTCTTATTTGCTTGTATACAGTAGTTTCTGGTTTGGTATTGACAATTGATGGTGCGGGCAGCGGGTGAGAATGCAAGACCTGTGCCAGCATCATAATTGCAACCTAAAATTACAGCAAGTTGTATAAAGGAAAACTACAACTCCCTGACGCTGGGTTCAGACCTGAGCGTTTCTGAGACGCGCGTTTTCCGCGTGTTTTTGTATCGCGTTTTCCGCGCGTTTTTGGCAATAGTAAACGCGCGTTTGTGTGATTGACTGCAGTGTTGTCCAATGACCAAATATCACTGTCTATATGAAGTTTGGCCTTTCCAGCATGTTGCCAATTCATAAACACGCGTTCGAACGCGCGTTTTCAGTGTCAAAAACGCACAAAATACAAGAGTTGCGTGTTCCCATTGAAGTCTATGGGCCAAAATGCGCGACAAACGCCCCAAAAAAAGCTCAAGTACTTGTTTATGCGTCGGGCTTTCGAACGCGCTGTAAAACACGAAAATGTGAACCAAACCCATAGGGAAGCATTGGTTTGCATCGGTTATGCGTTTTACAGCGCGTTTGAACACGCTGTAAAACGCGCAAGTGTGAACTGAGGGTGAAGGTTTGCATCTGACAAGGCATGCTGGGAGTTGTACTTTCCAAGTGACAAGGCAATTAAATGTGCATTTTTAACAGTATTTTAACTTGTATTACCTATAGAGGCTGTCTGTAACTATCAAGCATTGTTCCCCTGTTGGAGTAAAATTTGACCCCGTAAAATTCTCTGTTGTAAACTTCTCAAGTTGGATCCCTTTATCAGAACTGACCCTCTTATAGCCAAATAAACACCATAGAGTGGTCCCCTGTTAAGGATCCCTTTCTGTTTATCAGAGCTGAGGGCCGCAAAGCAAGAGGAGGACAGTGTCTGTCCACGTGCCTTTCTTGAACACTCACCAATGCTTTATGTGTAGGACTGGTATGTAGACAAAATATTTCACCATGTAATTTTCAGAACATGCACAGGCAGATCCAGTCATGTAAGACTGCCTGGTCACACTTTCTGGAACCCTTTCTGGCTGTGCAGCATAGGTAGCAGGGAAGCAGACTCTGGCACTGGGTCTGGATGGGACTGTGAAGCTGCAGCAGCTAATAGGAGGAGTGGCTAGAGGAAAAGGGCAGAGCCAGAATGGAGACTGAGCTGAGCCTACTGAGTTCTGATTGTCATAAAGAGTAAGGAGTGATGCGATCTGCTGCAGCGCGATGCGATCGGGGGGGACAAGTGAAGTGGTGAGGTGATCATCAGTCATCTCGCCACTTGCTAACACTAAGTGTGTGTGTGTGCTTTTTGAAGTGGCAGGCAGCGGCACTGGTGCTGCCTGCTGCACAATTAACTATAAATCACAGGAGCCTACTGGGTATTTCCCCGGCTACCAGGTGGGACAGTCCGAGCCTGCTTCTTCTGATCTGTCAGAAGGAAGGAAAAATTAGATGCACAACGGATCCTTTCTGTGTAGCAGCTGTAAGGCCTGTATGGTCCCATCAGATTGGGCTTATGATTTGGTAGCCAAAAGCAGGGGTGGGTAGAAAACACATAAGACATGCAAATATTCCATTCACGTGTCATCTCTGTTTTAGATCCACTCCTGTTTTTTTGGGGGCATTAGCAATACTGATGGATTATTGAGAAAATGGTGACCCAATGAATACGTATGCTCCACAGACAGGATACGTTTTTTTCTGGGTTATTTTTCTGACGGATCAGGGAATGGGGAAAATTAATCAGTGACGTGAATGCAAACTTACTGTCACACATCTTCTGCCTCCTTTTCAGAAATATCTTCTAAGTCAAGGAATTCTCTGGTATATGCAGTATGTGCCACATCCACTTTCACTAATGGCACCTCAACAACTCATATTCAATGCATTCATAAAGTGTTCAGACCTTTTGCGTTTTTTAAATTTTATGTTGCGGTATTTTATGTTGCTAAAATTAAAAAAAGAAAAATCAAGTTTTCCCCACCAATCTTCACTCAATATCCTATAATGAGAAAGGGAAAACAGAATTCATATTTTTTGCTTATTTATTAAAAAGGAAAAGCTAAAATTTCACATGACCCTTTACTATGAAATTTAGCTCTGAGGGCTTCCAATTTTTCTTGAGCATCTTTGATTATCTATTCTACATGTTGATTAGAGTCCATCATGTGGTAAATTAAATTGATTGGACATGAATAGAGCTGAGCGAACACCTGGATGTTCGGGTTTGATGGGTTCGGCCGAACTTCGAAAAAAGTTCGAGTTCGGGACCCGAACATGACCCCGAACCCCATTGAAGTCAATGGGGACCCGAACTTTTGAGCACTAAAATGGCTGTAAAAATGTCATGGAAAGGGCTGTAAATGCCAGCAAAATGTTAAGAGCATGGCAAATGCTCTGCAAACAAATGTGGATAGGGAAATGACTTTAAATAGCATAAAATAGGTAAAAATAAAAAACTAATAATCTTGATCTAGGAGGACGAGGTCCATATGGAGTAGGATTTTGAGGAGGCGGTGGATGTGGCGGTATAGGGGGAAGCGGCGGTGGAAGAGGAGGAAGTAGCCTACACTGCTTTTTGGTTTTAAATTTTATTTTAAAAATTAGGGTACATCCCAAAACATTGGGAAATTTAACCTGTGATAACCACTTCCAGTCATGCTAAACACACGTTCAGACAATACACTGGCTGCAGAGCAGACCAGCACCTCCAAGGGGTAAAGGGCAAGCTTTGGCCATGTGCCCGATTTGGAGACCCAAAAGTTGCATGTTCCCAAGTAGTTAATGTATTTTTAATAGTCATTAATAAAGATTCAATTTTACCTATTACTAGTCAGAGAGGTTGCAAAGGTTATGCTAGGTCCAAGTGACCACCTAACCCCTCTTCCAGAAGTTGCAGGGGCTGACCCCTGTCAGTGAGTTCATATAGGCGAGCTGGTAGAGGATGAGGAAGTAGAGTAGGAGGAGGAAGCAACAGAATCCAAACTGAAGCGCCCTGCAATCCTCGGTGGTGGAAGGACATGTGCCAAACTGTTATCCACCTCAGGCCCAGTCGCCACTGCATTTACCCAGTGTGCTGTTATGGAGATATAACGGCCCTGGCTGTGCTTACTGGTCCACATATCTCTAGTCAGGTGCATCTTGCCACAGATGGCGTTGCGCAGTGCACACCTCACTTTGTCCCCTTCTTGGTTGTGAAATGAATGGATGGCTCGCCATGAAAAGTAGTGGCAGCTGGGCACGACGTACTGTGGGAAAGCCACTGCCATAAGGCCTTTAAAACTATCCGTCTCCACCAGACAGAATGACAGCATTTCAAAGGCAAGTAATTTAGAAATGCTGGCATTCCGGGCTAGGGATCGCAGGTGGGTAGGGGGATACTTTCTCTTTCTCTCCAGCTTTGGGATGTGGAGAGCTGAACGCTTCCGTGGGACATTGTGGAGATGCTTGGAGACCCAGGTGTTGGTGTTGCTGGTAGATCCTCTGTTTGTGGGGTGCCAGGTGGCACTTTCACTCAAGAGGTGGATGAAGAGGCCTCAACTGCAGCAGAAGAGGAAACAGGAGGAGCCAGAGACCTTTCTTGGTTTTTGAGGTGTCTACTCCACTGCAGCTCGTGCTCTGCACTTAAATGCCTGGTCATGCAGGTTGTGCTCAGGTTGAGAACGTTTATGCCTCGCTTCAGGCTCTGATTGCACAGCGTGCAAACCACTTGTGTCTTGTCGTCAGCACATTCTCTGAAGAACTGCCACACCAGGGAACTCCTTGGAGCTGGCTTTGGTGTGCTCGGTCCCTTGCTGCTGTGGGCGGTAGGAGGCGTACTATCTAGAGGATGGCCGCTCCGCTTTTGCACCCTGCTCCCTCTTCTGCTTTGCTGGTGGCTCTGTGCGACCACCGCCTCTTCCTCCAAACTACATCGGTGACTCGCAAGACCTTGATTCCATGTGGGGTCGAGGACCTCATCGTCCTCCACATCATCTTCCACCCAGTCTTCACCCCTGACTTCCTTGTCGGTCTGCACACTTTCAAAAGCCCCAGAAGTTGGCACCTGTGTTTCGTCATCATCCGAGACGTGCTGCGATGGTCCTCCCATGTACTCATCTTGAAAAATAAATGGTTGGGCATCAGTGCACTCAATCTCTTCCACTTCTGGGGCAGGGCTAGGTGGATGGGCCTGGGAAACCCTGCTAACAGAGTCATCAAAAAGCAGAAGAGACTGCTGCATGACTTGGGGCTCAGACTGCTTGGCTGATTTGCAAGGGGGTGAGGTGAAAGACTGATGGACATCGGATACAGGTGCCAACTGTGGTCTTTCAGCAGGAGACTGGGAGGGAGACAATGTGAAGGAACTGGATTCACTGTCAGCAACCCAATCTACTATCGCCTGTACTTGTTTAGGCCTCACCCTTCGTAGAGCAGCATTAGGCCTGATGAAATACCGCTGCAGGTTTTGTCACCTACTCGCACCTGAGGAAGTGGCTTCACTTGTGCGGGTAGCTGGCACAGATAGACCACGTCCTCTCCCTGGAACAGGAGCTCCACCAGCAGCACCACGACATGGGCCACGTCCCTTATTTTACGCTCTCCTCATATTTTTTTTAATTCAGGATCTTGCCCTAAATGGGTGTTCAATTAATAGTAGAAAAGAACGACAATATGTAAAGGGTGTATCTCACACGGCCTGAACCAGACTAGGCCTCAATTAAAGATTTCTTTGCACAAAATGGCTGTTTGTCAAATGGCTGTATTTCAAATGGTTGAATCAAACCCCTGTATCTATAGGGGGTATCTCACATGGTCTGAACCACTGTATGCCTGAAGTAAATATATCTTTGCACAAAAAGGTGGTATTTCAAATGGCTTTATTTCAAATGCCTACTTCAAACCCCTGTATTTATAGGGGGGGTCACACACGCCCTTAATCAATGTAGGCCTGAAGTAAATATATCTTTGCACTAAATGGCTGTATTTAAAATGGCTGCATTTTAAATGCCTAATTCAAACCCCTGTATGTATAGGGGGGATCACACACGCCCTGAATCAGTGTAGGCCTGAAGTAAATATATATTTGCACAAAAAGGCTGTATTTCAAATGGCTGTATTTTAAATGCCTAATTCAAACCCATATATGTATAGGGGAGATCTCACAGGGTCTGAACCTCTGTAGGCCTGAATTCAATATTGCTGCACCAAATGGCGGTGTTTAAAATCTCTGAATGTAACCCAAATGTATTAACGGTGTATCTCACAATGACATCTGTATCAAAGGCTGCCAACTAAATTTTTTGCGTCCAAACGACTGTTTGTTTAACAACTGAATTTGACAGCAGTATATAAGCCTGGAATTTCACACGTGCTGATGCTGCAAGGCCTGAAAATAGTGTTTTTTGTCAAAAAAGTGTGTTTTTCAAACCCCAGAAAATGATGGGTGTATTTCTAGCTTAAATTGCACACGGAGTGCTGTCTGCATCTTTTGCGGACCCATTGAAGTGAATGGGTCCGCGCCTGAGTCGCAAAATATGCGGCTCGGACGCGGACCACAACAACGGTCGTGTGCATGAGCCTAATACAGATGTTGTAGATTGCCCAAAAAGTCTTTTTTTTCTAACAGAATATGAATGCTGTGTATATTAAACTTGAATTTAACACTTGCAGATCTGGAAAATACTGTTTTTTGAAAAAAAAGTGTGTTTTTCAAACCCAGAAAATGATGGTTGTATTTCTAGCTTAAATTGCACACTGACTTAGGCTACAGGCACACGACAGTTGTTTTTTGCTGTCCGCAAATCGCGGATCCATCAATCCTTTTTTTTTTTCACATCCACATCTGTTCCGTGTGTCCGCAAATTTTGTAGGTTGTGTTTCCGTGTTAGGCTTTAACCAGTTTCTTAAAGTACCTGTACAAGTGCCCTGGTTTCCAAGCAACCAAAAAAAAAAAACGGATGGCTTCCGTTGGTCATCCGCATTTTTTGCGGACCCATTGACTTCTATGGGTGCGCAAACAGTTTTTTGCAGACAAGAATAGGACATGCCATATTTTTTTTGCAGACGTGAAATGCAGATAGCGGATGCAGACAGGCAACGGAAGAGGCATCCACATCTTTAACAAATACATAGAAATAAATGGGAATCCATCGGATCCGGAAAAAAACGGAATGGAGGCCGCAAAAAACACTGCTAATAGTAGTAGGCTAATACAGATGTTGTAGATTGCCCAAAAAGAGTTTTTTTTTGCTGACAGAATATGAATGCTGTAGATATTAAACTTGAATTTAACACTTGCAGATCTGGAAAAATATTGTTTTTGGAAAAAAAAGTGTGTTTTTCAAACCCCAGAAAATTATGGATGTATTTCTAGCTTAAATTGCACACTGACTAATACAGATGTTGTAGTTTGCCCCCCAAAAATTGTGATTTGCAATGTCCCAAAAGCTCAGATGCAGTGCTTGTGCACTGAGCATGCATAAAATGGCCGCCGCCACCCACCTAACTAACAGAATTCTAAAAGTTAGTATTTTTTGGTCAATGAGCTCAGGGCAGGGTAAAAGGATAGTTCCCTACACCCACACAACTATTTCTAGGTAGATCGCTGAGTTACTGTAGATTCTCTCCCTGAAATCACAAGTCCAGCAGCATCCTCTCCCTACACTTGTAACAGCAGAGTGACGTACAGCGCTATGTGACTCAAGCTTATATAGAGCCTGGGTCACATGCTGCTCTGGCCAATCTGGTCTCTTGGGGCAAGTAGTATGACGCTTGTTGATTGGCTGCTGTGCAGTCTTTCAAAAAGCGCCTAGAAAGCACCGAACCCGAACCCGAACTTTTACAGAAATGTTCGGGTCCTTGTCTCGAACGCCCCAAAACTTGGTACCAACCCGAACTATACGCTGAACCCTAGACATGAACCCACCTATATAAGGTCTTACAGCTGACAATGAATAGTAGAGCAAAATTCAAGCAATGAGGAGGAAACAACATCCTGTAGAGCTTAGTGACAGGATTGTGTGGAGGCACAGATCTTAAGGAGGGTTCAAAACATTTCTGCACAGACGCCTCTATAATCTTTAAATGAAAAGAGGTGGGAACAGCCAGGAATCTTCTTGTAGCTGGCCACCTCACCAAACTAAGGCCTCATGCACACGACCTTATGTATTTTGCGGTCCTCAAATAATACAGATGATGTCCGTGTGCATTCCTTATTTTGTGGAACGGAGCAACTGGCCTCTAATAGAACAGTACTATCCTTGTCTGTAACACTGGCTGATGTCCAAAGATCATGTGTGCAGATGGGACAAACTTTCAGAATGTCAACTTTAACTGTAGCACTCCACCAATCAGGGCTATATGGCAGAGTGGCCAGAACGAAGCCTCTCCTCAATAAAAGACAAATAACAGCCTGTCTGGAGTGTGCAACCAGCCCCAAAAGTACTCTGACGGAGAAACAAGACTCTCTGGTCTAAAGAAACCAAGATTGAACTTTCTAAGCGTTATGTCTGGCATAAACAACATTGGAGGGAATTGTTTTTATGAATATATTTTCATGAATAAAATGTATTGATTTTTGGTGATTTGTTTTTATTAATTTCACTTATGGTAAAAATAAAATCTGCGTGATTCCAGACTAATTTAATTTGGGGAGTGCATTCTTAATTATTTATTTATAATATGTGTTATTAAGCATTATTACTTATTTAGGCATGGGTCAGGCAGCAGAGAGTCTGAATAGGTAAATGGGCAAAGGCTGGTACATGGACAAATGGTACAGCACACTTTAGCAGGTAATTATCAAACTAGTTAAGTACCAAGAAGTGACCAGTGGTGTTGGGAGCGAATATTCAAATTGATAATATTTATCACAAATATTGGCACTTCGAGAATTCGCAAATATTTAGAATATAGTGCTATATATTCATATTTGAGAATATTCGTAATTTATTTCCTTCTGAACACATGATTCCTCTCTGCTTCTTGCTTATGGGCTAATGAGAAGGCAACAATGTCTTTGTCTGAGCTTAGCAACATCCCTAGCAACTAATAGGAAAGTTACCTACCCCTTACTATATAAGAACCTCCCCAGCAGCCATTTTCTTCATATTTTTTTTTTTTTTACAGTTACGAGAGACAGTGGTGTCATTGCTGTGCTCTGTGTTTTGCTGTCACATTACATAGTTTGCTGGCTTATATATATTTTACAGATAGTTAGTGGGAGATAGTCAGTGTAGGTTAGATTGCGATATAGTGTAGCTGTGCAGGGTGTAAGGTTCTGCTGTCCACACATATATGATAAATACATAGTGCTGTCATAACACATGTATACAACAATACTTAGTGCACCAATCAGTAATATGTAGTCAGACCTGCTAAAAAGTCAAGTTGCCCGTATTGCGCAAAAATATGTACATCAATTGCTTTATTGCGCAATCGTGAATATATTGGAGCACTCTATCTGCATGTAAAGCTATTGTAATGTTCTGTCATGCCAATCATTTTCTACAGTCTCACTAAACTTCTAGCAGCTTGAAAAATGTAGCAAAAGTGACCCACGCCCGTATTGAGAGCCAAATACGCAAATATTACACTGCCGATTTTTCGCAATCAAGAAATTCAGCCAAATATTCACAAAATCTCGTGAATTCGAATGTTGCCCCTTGTCGCTCATCACTATTGACCAGCCATTGGATGGGGAAGATTAGGGCTTGAGCATGTGACTCCTTAAAGTACCATAGAGATAGACCTGCAGGTACTGGAGAGGAAGCGCAGGCCATGGAACACTGGCAACTGGACCCACTGCCAGCAGCCAGAGAAGGGCAAGTTTGGGCGGTTGGGAAGCAGCAGAGCTAGCTGGGTGATTGGTGAGGTGTCAGTGCCTGTTTGGAGGACCGGAGAAGCAGCAGGCCAACTTAACAGATTAAGAGGATATGCAGAGAAGAATGGCAAAAAATCCCCAAATCCAGATGTGCAAACCTTATGGCATCATACTAAAGAAGGCTGAGGCAGTGAATGATGCTAACTATTAACTAAATACTGAGTAAAGGGTCTGAAAGAGTACTTACCATATGTCTAGGGTTGCAACGGGTATCAGTCTCTATAATTTTTACTTTGATACCTGGTTTGGTTCCATTCAGGGATTAACCATTTTTATGAGTTGCAGAGTAGACTGAGGGGTGAGTGTTAGAGGCAGTGTCAGTGAAGGGACAGGGACAGTGACAGAGGCAAGGTGGGTAATAGTGTGCACATAGGATTGGAGGGTTCCATATCCTTCGAATGATCAGCGCTAGAGATGAGCGAATCAGAGCTGACAAAGTGGAATTCAATACGAATTTCAGGAAGAATACTATGCGCTGAGAATTTCCTCAAGCTTTGTGGTAACGAAATGCATTTTTTCCTAAAATGACTGCTGCATGTGTGAGGACATGGAGCAAGGAACTCTTGGAAAGTGGAATCGCCTATAATGCCATGCATGCAGCCAATAAGCAGCCAGCCCTGTGATGTCACAGCCCGATAAATAGCCTCAGCCATCTTGGATTCTGCCATTTTCCAGTGCACTTAGTGCAGGGAGAGACGTCAGCAGATTCTAGGGAAAGTGTCAGAAATAACGTCATTGTGTTAAAAAAAACGATTTACAAGTGCAGGGAAAGATTATTCAAGGCGTAGGGAAAGGATAGGGAGGACTCATTCCACAAAATTTGTTTAACAGGGTTCAGTAGGGGAGGTTGCAGCCTGGGTAATAGGAACAATCCGATTACACATTGCTGCACTGACTAGGGATTGCAATTGCCATTATACAGGTCTGTAATTCTAGCAAACTGTTCTTATTAGGGTGCAAGTGCTGAAAACAATGTTGTCCGAGTAGTACGCCACTTTTATAGACTGATAATAATACACACAAAACCAAAAATAAAAATCATTTTGGAGGAAAAATTGTTAGGAAACATTCTTTCCTGTATATTTATTGGTTATAAAGTGCAAGTGCTGCTAAAAATTACAAGGAAGAGGCACTCCGATACAACCTTTATATAGGAGGGCCTCATTCACATTGTGGTACAATTGTTCAGGTAGTGGAACCCCCTACTCTCATAAAGCCTATGCACTAAGTGAAAGGACTGCAAAAAATTACAAGAAACCAGCACTCCAATACACCCTTTGGTTACACAAAGAGGAGGGCATCATAAACACCCTTGAAAAATTATGATTGATGGTCTGCTGGTGACCCTCAAAAACATTTGGAGCAAGGGGCTACTGATCTGACCATCTAAAACATTAGGGGCGAGGGCTTGCCTCTGAGCTGACCCTCTAAAACACTAGGGGTGAGGGTCTGATGGTGAGCTGACTCTCTAAAAGATTGTAAGTGAGGGCCTGCTGGTGAGGTGACCCTCTAAAAGGTTGTAGGTGAGGGTCTGCAGGTGAGCTGACCCTGTAAAACATTATATGCGAGGGCCTGCAGGTGAGCTGACCCTTTAAAAAGGTTGTAGGTGAAGGCCTGCAGGTGAGCTGACCCTGTAAAACATTATATGCGAGGGCTTGTAGGTGAGCTGACCCTATAAAACATTATATGCGAGAGCCTGCTGGTGACCTGACCCTCTAAAAGGTTGTAGGTGAGGGCCTGCAGGAAGGGGTGTTGCTAGGGTCTGAAAACATCAGGAGCACAAGCCCACTGTGTTGAAATTTGCATAATAAGAATTAGCATAAGCCCCCATATGCCTATCATCAGCCCCCATATGCCTCCTATCAGCCCCCATATGCCTCCCATCAGCCCCCATATTCCTCTCTTCAGCCCCCAGTGCCTCAATCAGCCTCATAAGTAAAATAAAAAACACTTACCTGTCCTGCTCCAGACACCGCCACTAAAGTTGAGCGAACTTCTGTTTTAAGTTCGTTTTCCAAAGTTCGGGTTCGGGTTATCCAAGCTATCACGGACCATAACGACATTTGGAACACGAGCTGAAGGACCTGGGGTGACGTCAGCGTCATGTGATCAGTGCAGGGGGTGTGGCTCAGTACTGGATTGGATAAGAGGTCTTAGGCTACCACCTCTTATCTAATCAAGTACTGGGCCACGCCCCCTGCACTGATCACATGACGGTGACATCACCCCAGGTCCTCCGTGTTGTCGAAGGTTCGGTTTCATTGAAGAATCCCCTTATGGATTCCAAATGCCGTTATGGTCCGTGGTAGCAAATCTATAACGGGATGCTTGGATAACCCGAACCCGAACTTTGGAAAACAAACCTAAAACAGAAGTTCGCTCAACTCTAGCTGCCACTTCTCACCCCCCGTGCTTGATCTTCCTCCTCTTCAGTCTGTGCTGTGAACTGGAGTGCACAGCGTGAGGTCAAAGCGCGATCTCACATGTGCGCAGCCTTCACAACGGACAGCTGAGGACCAGGAATCGGTGAGTAAAGAGCTTTCACCGCTTCTTGGTCCACATTGAATTTGTGGGCAGTGACCAGCGGCGCTCAAGAGGGAGCTGCCCTGGGCCCCCCAGGAGCAACTGGGCCGGGCAGCTGCCCCTTTTGCCCCTCGTTAAAGACGGCCCTGGCAAGGTTAAGGGCAGTGGTAGTTTGATTTGGGGCCCTGGCCCCAGATAAAAAGCCCTGCCTGCAGGTGAGCTGACTCTGTAAAAGATTGCAGATGAGGGCCTGCTGGTGAGCTGACCCTCTAAAAAATTATATGCAAGGGCCTGCAGGTGAGCTGACCCTGTAAAACACTATATGCGAGGGCCTTGGTTACTCATACTGGACTTGGTGGAAGACAGGGTGGTGCTTAACCAACTGGAAGCATTATCTTCTGCAATCCAACCGACCACCTGGTCGCACTGGCCTGACTTCAAGAGTGGTGTCCTGCACCGCCCTGCAAACTGGGACATGAAGCTAGGTATCGTGGATGATTGTTTTTCCTGTCCTCTGGCAGCAGGCACAGTTTCAACGCGCCTAGTGCCATGGCCTCTGCCTGCACCATCAGTTACCGGTCCTTTATTGCTCGCCTTCTTCATATTAAATGTTATATATGCTTGAAAGTATGACACACGTACAGTAGCATATAGTAGCGAAGGATTTGGAAAATTTTTAAAAGGTATTTGAGATGTGGAAACTTCACACTGGAGATATCCCGCAGATAATGTCAATGCGGTCGCCAGCAGCTAATAAAAAATTGCAGGGAATGTCACAGGTATTTGGGGTGAGGAAATGATGATGATGTGGCTGATCGCACTTGGGAGCCGGGTGATGAAGGGGCCTCATCATCATCGGGAGAAGAGGGTGGCAGCTTGCCGGTGAAGCAGTGGCAGAGCCAGCAAGTCGCTAGCGTGGCCAAGTCAGCAGGGTGTCAGCAGTAGGTGGTTGGGAGCCAAACGTTCCCAGGGTAGACCACCCGTTTTGCCCGATGCATGCTCACTTGCTTGCATAGTGACAGCTGAATTGTCACCATTTTGGCAGAGTGATGACTTCTGGCTCTCCAGCTTGTTGGACCCTCGCTACCATTCCAAAATGGGGGCCTTTTTTACACCCGCTGAGAGGGAGGAAAAACTGAACTACTATAGAGACATGCTTTGTAGTCAGTTGGCCGCTGCCTATCTGCACCATCGTTAATCCTCTCACAGGTCTGACCAGGTGGAGCCCTCTGCGCTCAGGTTCCTCTGCCATGGCTGCCCTGGAAAAGCTCTCCTGCCCGTCCAGTAGTGTGACATCAGAGCGGGTGTTTAGTGCGGCGGGGGTCATAGTTACCCCAAGAAGAACTCGCCTGTTCTCCACCCAAAATGTGGAGAGACTGACCTTTGTCAAGATGAATCAGGCGTGGATCAGCCAGGATTTCTACCCACCAATGCCTGATGCATCAGACTAGATCATCCATGCTGCCTCACCAACACTTTGACAAGAGACCAGTTTCTTCATGCTAACTGCCTCAGCTACTATTTTAATGCTGCCACCCGCCTGATGCCACACATCTGATGCCAAGTGCTCCTTCTTACACACACCATCGCCAGTGGATACTGTTATTGCCACCCACCTCCCCAGTCTGTCACTGGGTTACTCTGTGGTCTCCTGATTTTGCTGTCACCTCCACACTATGTCACCTTGCCACTCTGTGGTCGTCTCATTCTGCTGCCACCTTCACACTGTAACCTCAGTCACCACTCTGTGGTCTGCTGCTGCTGCCACCTTCACACTGTCATTGTGCCACTCTGTGGCATCCTCCTGATGCTGCTGCCGCCACCTCCAAACTCTGTCATTGTGCCACTTTGGCCTCCTAATGCTGCTGCTGCCACCTCCACACTGTCATTGTGCCACTCTGTGACCTCCTCATGCTGCGTCCACCTCACAACTATGTCATAGGGCCACTCTGTGGACTTCTCTTGCTGTTCCCACACTCCCCACTTCATGACTGGGCCACTATTTTGCCTTTTAGTGTGGCTGACATTATTTATTTGACCCTTCTTCTGATCTGTCAGAAGCAAGGAAAAATGAGACACACAACGGATCCTGTCGGGGTAGCAGCTGTATGGCCTGTATTGTCCCATCAGAAGTGGCTTGTGATTATGTAGCCAAAAGCAGGAGTGGGGACAAAATACAGAAGACATGCAAATATTCCTTTAACGCGGCATCTTAGTTTTGGATCCACTCCTGTTTTTTTTTGGAATTAGCAATACTGATGGATTACTGACTTAATGCGGACCGAGTGAAGGCGGATGCTCAAAAGACAAGATCAGTGACGTCAACACAAACTTACTGCTGACACCCTCTCCACTGTGTCGGGGGCTCTACTTGTATAAGCTTTTAATAGCACAGGTTCATACTTGAGTTATTTGGTCAATTTTGGCCCCGTGACTACCCAAATAAGTGAAGTGTGCAGTGATCTGCATGTCATACGGACTCACAGTATTATTTAATTGCCAAAGAAGACTCCCTATGTGTGTTACTGCAAGGCACAGTGTTCTACACCACTATAAAGGCTCTCTGCAGCCAGGAAATAGCAGTTTTTAACTAAATTCACCACAAATAAATTTGGATCTAACCAAATTGTTTCCAAAAAATTCGGCAAACCTGCAAATCTAATTTTTGAAACTTTTGCTCATGTCTAATCAGCACTACGGCCAACCATATTCACAGAGGAACACTGGGGTTAATGGGAGCATTAACCCCAATGGTTGTCATTATGTGGGATACATGATGGGGTCACTTATTATTAATGCAAGGCACATGATGGTATTACTTTAGTACCTCTGTGTGCCTCACATTAATAGTAACTGACCCCATCATGCGCCTCCTCATATAATGGACAATAAGGAGTTAATGTGAGGTACATGATAGAACTATGATACTATGATTATGTGCCTCACATTAATAGTAACTCCATCCATTTTGTGAGGAGGTACTTGGTGGGGTTACTCTTAAAGTGTGGCACCTGGTTTTATCAATTTAGAATGTAATATGTCTCACATTAATAGCCAGTGACTCCATCAAATACTACTTCACATAATGCATAATGGGCAATTGATACTTTGCAAAAAAAATAAAAAATTCTCACACATTAACCAAATATTGCCCTGCAACATGGGAATAATTTATGGGTATTGTTGTTCTATTGTATTTTTAATTTACTTTTTCTGCATTGTATTACAATACTTTACTTGGTTTCAAAATTGAGCTCAAAATTTTGATATGACAACTTCATTTATGTCAGTGCAATATTAAAATTTTTAGCAAAAATTTCAAACATTCTTTTTTCATTATAGGGTATTGCAGCGCAGAATGATAGGGAAAAAAACATGAACTTTTTTAAAATCTTAACACAAGGCCACAACATAACAAAATGGGAAAAAAGTGAGTCTGAAGACTTTCCAGTTGCATTGTATATCAGCACTGCTACAATGTCTGCACATTGTATTTGACTTCTGACCTGGAACACCCTCATCAAACCTCCCCCACACAGTTTTTAAAGTAAGTCATATAAATTTGGAATAACACAAACAGTGTAGAAAACTTAAGTCATTTGTCACTGGCACACCTTACACTAGATCTACAAGATCAGGATGCTACAGTAGGCACAGATTGATTATTCTAAGTGAAGTAGTGGAACATAAAATGGATATGCCCTTTGCTTTGTTGCAGGTTGACACACAGGCAAGGTTGCCTATAAAACATGATGTATGACAATATATTACACAAGGAAAACAAGAGTATGGGTAATCGATTTTCTGGTGACTTGAATTTCTATCTTTAAAATATTGTTTCAATCCAACAAAGTCATACAGAAAATGCCAATTGAGTGAGAACGCACCAAGTTTGTCTCCTTGAATTGAAATAACCTTTTCAATGCCTTGCACAGAGCAAGAAGAAATGTCACCATATTGAGTCTGCTCAAAATTTATTGCAATGTTAGAAAGGTTTCTACTTCTTGGTTGTCGTGAAATTTACAATTATAAAATGGCCCAATGTTTTAATTAAGTTTTTCTGTTAAACCCAGGTTTAAACATTTATTAAGTCCAATGTTTTAGTCTTAATAACCCCTATATCTGGTGGTGGATCCGCTGAAGTTATGAAGAGGTGCCGGCCTCTATATAACTTCAGTGTATCCAGTGTCATTCTAAATGTAAGCCAGCTTCCTTGCTGGCTTACATTTATACCATTTTCTATACCTAAAACAGGGGTAGAAAATGATAAATGAGATCGGCCTACTGGCCTATCCCCTTTCCTGCCCACACCACACCACACCTACTTTTTTAGACCTGGCGTGAATGTGGGAAAGTCCCAGATTGCAGTTTAAATAACCTTTGCGCTGCAATCTGCGCCCGAAATGTGCCTAATAGAAGCATATTTCTGGATAATAAATAATCCTTTTTATTTTTTATTTTCCATGTCAGTATATGTAAAACATCTTAAAATATAGATTTTTTTCCAGTGGTTACTAGGCCCTCCCAATAGCTTTTCACTTGGTTTTTCATAGAGTTCAAGATCTAGCTTCTGCTGTTTGCACTGGCGGCAGAGTCGGTGGGCATCTTATCATCTTAGCAGGATAATTTATTTTTTATTTATTATTTTACACACTTACTGTATATAGCTTATGTTGCTATATTCTGCAGCGCTTTACAGATACTAACATCAAGCTGTCCCCAGTGGGTCTCACAATCTAAGTTCACTATCAGTCTTTGGAGTGTGGGAGAAAACCGGAGTGCCCAGAGGAAACCCACGCAAAAGTGCTGCCAAAAATTACAAGCAAGAGGCACTCCAAAACAGCCTGTAGATCACATAAAGGAGGGCCTTATTCACATTGTGGTACAATTGTTCAGGTAGTGGGACTCCTACACTCATAAAGCCTATGCACTAAGTGAAAGGGCTGCCAAAAATTACAAGGAACCGGCACTCCAAAACAACCTTTGTTACACATAAAGGAGTGCATCATACGCACCCTTGAAATATTATCATTGATGGCCTGCTGGTGACCCTCTAGAACATTAGGGGCGAGGGCCTGTTGGTGAGCTGACACTCTAATTCATTATATACCACTGCCTGATGGTGAGCTGATGCTCTAAAACATTATATGCTAGTGCCTGGGGCTCTGCCTGGCAGGTTTATCTGCCACTTCAAAACATTAGAGGAGAGTATCTGCAGGTGAGCTGCTGCTCTAAAACATTATATGCGAGTGTCTCCAGGTGAACTGACGCTCTAAAACATTATGTGCGAGTGCATGCTGTTCAGCTGATGCTCTAAAATATTATATGCGAGTGCATGCTGTTCAGCAGACCCTATAAAAAAAATTGAGGTGAGAGCTTGCAGTTGAGCTGACCCTATAAAAAAATTTGAGTGGACGGAATATATACAATCTGGAAGATGAGGAGGAGGAAGAGAAAACAAGATTCAACCATATACACTTTTTTGTGGTGAAAAAGGTGCATGGGAATACACTACAGTAGATTGAGTACATTATAAATGATACATTGAAATGTTCATCATCAGCTCAGCTCTCCTCTGGTGGAGTTGAGAAGTCAGGGCCAATCCAAGCCTTGTTAATTTTTATCTGAGTCAACCTGTCAGCATTGTCAGTGGACAAGCAGATACGCTTATCTGTTATAATGCCACCAGCAGCACTAAATACACACTCAGACAAAACGCTGACGGCAGGGCAGGCCAGCACCTCCAAAGCATAAAGCGCAAGTTCGTGCCACGTGTCTAGCTGGGACACCCAGTAGTTGTAAGGCACTGAGGGATTATTTAGGACGTTGACATGGTCTGCTATGCATTCCTTCACCATCTTCCAAAACTTTTCCCTCCTTGTGCCACAGGCCGCGCTTGAGGGTGAGGTTGCTGGCAGGGTGTCATGAAAGTGTCCCATGCCTTGTAGAGTGTTGCCCTGCCTTTGTTGGAGCTGCTGTGTGTTCCCCTTGTCTCCCTTCCTTGGTTGCCTAAGGAAGTACGGATTCTGCCGGCAGTGTTGTCAGATAGAAAATTTTGGAGCAATCTGTCGACAAGTACCTTCTGGTATTGCACGGTTTTACTGGTCCTCTTCACCACAGGAATGAGAGATGAGAAGTTCTCATTGTAGCGGGGGTCAAGAAGGGTGAACACCCAGTAATCCGTGTTATCTAAAATGTGTATAACGCGAGGGAAAGGCAGTCTAACATGAAGTCAGCCATGTGTGCTAGTGCACTAACAGGCAAGACGTCGATGTCGACATCAGGATGACTCTCCATCTCCTCATCCTCCTCCTCTTCTGCCCATCCAAGCTGAACAGATGGAATTAAAGTTCCATGGGTACTACCCTCTGTAGCAGAGGCAACTGTCTCCAGCTCCTCCTCCTCCTCTTCATGGTCCAATTCTCGCTGAGAAGACAAACTGTGGGTGGTCTGGCTATTACCCTGTGTAATGTCCTCCCCCATTTCCTCGTCTGCCACATTCAGAGCGTTCTCCTTAATTGTGAGCAGGGATCGTTTGAGTAGACACAGCAGTGAGATGGTTACGCTGATAATAGGCGTTATCACCACTAACCATCTGTGTGGCTTCATCAAAGTTTTTTAAAACCTCACAGAGGTCTGACATCAATGCCCACTCCTCGCTTGTGAATAGTGGCAGTTGACTCGAAAGGCGAAGACCATGTTGCAGCTGGTATTCCACAACTGCCCTCTGCTGCTCACAAAGCCTGGCCAACATGTAGAACGTAGCGTTCCAGCTTGTGCTCACGTTGCACAACAGTGCAGCTTTGACAGACTGGCTGAAGCTGTAAACGACTTGCGGAAATGGGCAGACACGCGGTGCGCCTTCACTAGTAGCTCTGCCAAATTGGGGTAGGTTTTGATAAACCGCTGACCACTAAGTTTAAGACATGGGCTAGGCATGGGATGTGTGTCAGGTTACTGAGCTCCAAAGCCGCCACCAAGTTATGGCCATTGTCACACATAACCATGCCTGGTTGTAGGTTGAGTGGTGAGAGCCACAGCTCGGTCTAGTCCCTTATACCCTGCCACAGCTCTGCGGCAGTCTGCTGTTCTTACCCTAAGCAGATCAGCTTCAGCACGGCCTGTTGATGCTTATCCACAGAAGTGCTACACTGCTTCCTACTAGCGACTGATGGCTGAATGCTGCTGGAGGTGGTAGTGAAGGAGGAGGTGGCGGAGTAGGAGAAGTGGGGGTTGGAGCCAGTAACATAGCTGCTGGCGGAGACCCTGATGGACGTAGGACCCGCAATCCTGGGTGTGGGTAGCACCTGTGCCATCCCAGGGTACGACTCACTCAGGTCTCCACAATATTCACCCAGCGTGCGGTCAGGGAAATGTAGCATCCCTCGCCACCAGCACTTGTCCATGTGTCCATGGTGAAGTGGACCTTCCCAGTTATTGCATTTGTCAGGGCACAGGTGATGTTCTGGGACACATGCTGGTGTAAGGCGGGCACGGCACACAGTAAAAAATTGTGGCAGCTGGGGACTGCATACCAAGGGATGGCCGTCGGCATCAGGCTGCGGAAGGCCTCGGTGTCCACATGCCTAAATGGCAACATTTCAAGGGCCAGTAATTTCAAAAGTTGCTCATTTACTGCTATGGCCTGTGGGTGGATATTTGCACTTGCATTTAAATGCCTGTGTTATCGACATTTGGATGCTGAGCTGGGACAGGGAAGTGGATGTTGTTGCTGACGGGTCATGCGAAGGTCCAGGTGCAGGCCGAGGGGCATCCGGGCCTGCTCCTTCGACAGGGGATTGGCCAGCAGTGCGTAACAAAGGGGAAGAGGAGGCAGTGGTAAGACTCGCAGACCCAGATTGTGGACCCAGACATTCAGCCCACTTATTAGGGTGCTTGGATGCCATGTGGTGGATCATGCTGGTGGTGGTGAGGTTGCTAGGAGTCTACCACCTCCTCTTACATTTCCTCACTCTGCTCTTCCTCCTGACTTGACCTAACCACAACCTCAGTGATTGGCAACTGTGTCTCATCATCATCCACCTCATGAACGAATGATTGCGGTTCACCACTGTTATCTTCTTGAGACTGTGAAGGCTAAAGAGGTTGGGAATCAGGGCACAATATCTCAGGTCCCTCTTCAAGTGTGCTGGGTGAGAGGCCCAAATCTAATAGTGGCGCTGGAAAGAGCTCCTCCGAATATTCGAGTGTGGGATCACTCGTTTGACAAGCCTCTCCATGGTGGGAGGAAGGATGATTAGAGTGAGGATTCGGTTGACCGGACTCTTGACTACAGATACTGGACCTAGTGGAAGAGAGGGTAGTGCTTAACCGACTGGAAGCATTATCTTCAGCAATCCAACTGACCAACTGTTCGCACTGGTCCAACTTGGACAGTGTTGTCCTGTGCCTCCCAGCAAAGTTGAACATGAAGCTGGGTACGGTGGATGTTTTTTTTTATTTTTCTGGTGCACTGGATGCAGGCACAGATTCATTGCGCCCAGGGCCACAGCCTCTGCATGCACCCACTTTCCCGTCCCTTAGTGCTCGCCTTCTTCATATTAATGGATTTGTCACTAGATTAGGCCCAGATTATTTAAATTTGTGCTAAAGAAACAGTTTTCAGATGAAGTACTTTATTTGTCACAGAAAGCCACACACTATGGACACTAGATTAGACCCAGATTATTTAAATTTGCGTTACAGACACTGTTTTCGGATGAAGTACAGTATATGTCACAGAAAGCCACACAAACACAACAATAGCTGATCTCAGGGAGACCAGCTACAAAAAACACCGCGGAGCCTCACCTAAGAGTCTCAACACAGCAATCCGAAGTGCAAAGTTCCCTAGGAAACAGGAATATGCAAAACAAATGTGGAGCCGTAGTCATGGGTCCACAACACAATGAAAGCCAGACATCCCTCAAAGGAAGGAAAACCAAGCAAAGGGATGTCTCCATCACAGAGATCACCAAATCCACCATATCAAGTGGCCCCTATGTCAAGATCCCACTATTTTACAAGCTTTAAGGATGTGACAGGGAAAACCTAAGCTTGGTATCCATCCACAGACAGCTGTCTCAGGGTGTTGCCCCTCATCAGTGTGGAGTAGGATTCTGGCTAACCGGGAGCAATGCCTTGCACACACTATGGACACTAGATTAGGTCCAGATAATTAAATTTGCGGTAAAGAAACAGTTTCCGGATAGAGTACTGTATATCTCAATAAGGCTACTTTCACACTGGCGTTTTGGATTCCGTTTGTGAGATCCATTTCAGGGATCTCAAACGGTCCAAAACGGATCAGTTCAGCCCCAATGCATTCTGAATGGATAAGGATCCGCTCAGAATGCATCAGTTCGGCTCCGTTCAGTCTCCATTCCGTTCTGGAGGCAGCCACCAAAACGCAGCTTGCAGCGTTTTGGTGTCCGTCTGACGATGCGGAGCCGAACGGATCCGTTTTGACTTACAATGTAAGTCAATGGGGACGGATCCGTTTTTAATGACACAATATGGTGCATTTGAAAACGGATCCGTTCCCCATTGACTTTCAATGTAGTTCAAAATGGATCCGTTTTGACTTTGACAATTTTTTTTAAAGCTAATGCAAACGCATCCGTTGTGAACGGATACAAACGTTTGCATTATAGGCGCGGATCCGTCTGTGCAAATACCAGACGGATCAGCACCTAACGCCAGTGTAAAAGTAGCCAAAAGCCACACACTATGGACACTAGAAGGGTCTAGATTATTTAAATTTGCGCTACAGACACTGTTTACGGATGTTGTACAGTATATGTCACAGAAAGCCACACACTATGGACACTAGATTAGGCCCAGATTAAAAATGAGTAGAAGTTAAAAAAAAATATATAAAAAGTTAAATAAAAATGAGGCCATCAATTCAAGACAGTTTTGGATCTGCTTATCTAAGAGGAAAGACTGTTGTAATCAAAGTTTACCCAGGGGCTCAGTTGAGGATTTACAAGTCATTGTGTCCCTATTAGACTGCCTGAGCAGGAAGACCGATAATCGATAATAAATACATCAATTAGCGCTCGTTTGCATTGGACGATTACACAGGCTAACGCAAAGTAAATCAGAGAAGGAATGATTACAACTGCAATTATTCTTCCCTATTATCAGCAGCACATTCCTGATTGCAAATCTTGCTTGTTTATCTACTGATCTGCGCAATAATTATACAGGACAATTATTGGGAACAAGAGTTCCTATGAGTGAGGGTTTCAGGGTTTTCTGAATTCTGACTTAATAGATAGTGATGAGCGGAAGGGGCAATATTCGAATTTGTGATATTTAGCAAATATTTATTATACAGATGTAGTAGGGTTAACATTCATGTTTTATGAGATCTGTTAACTAAACTAAAGTTAACTAAATGTGTTAAGCAATTGCTTTACAATGGCTTTTGTTTCAGGATAACATGATTAGATAATGAAATTTGAGTTAAGGGTTTGAGTCTTACCCCTGCTATATCTGTAAATTCGCGAATTTCGCAATCTAGAAAATAATCGCGAAATCAGCAGTGTAATATTTGTGTATTGCGCACGCAATACAGGTGTGGGTCAATTTTGCTACCTTTTTCAAGCTGCTAGAAGTTTACTGAAACTGGAGAAAATGGTTGGCACGGCAGAAGATTACAAAAGCTTTACATGCAGATAGAATGCTCTGATACAGTCGCAATTGCGCAAATCAGCAATTGATGCGCAGATTTTTGCACAATACGGGCAACTTCACATTTTAGCAGGTCTGACTACATATTACTAATTGGTGCACTAAGTATTGTTGTGAAATTGCGAAATCACAGCACTATGTATGTATGTATGTATGTATGTATGTAGCATGTATGTATGGACAGCTACACTATATCACTATCTAACCTACACTGACTATCTCCCACTAACTATCTTTGTATAATATATATATATATCAATCAGGATCATATGGGAGCAACCACCCACCCAACACTTTAGTTGCTCCCAGTAAGAGCCGGCCCGGATCGGCTTTGCAGCCATGCTAAAATACCAACGTGTCAAGCAGCACTATCTGCTGCTGACATACAAACCAGGCTCTTATCTCACTGAGGCCAGGAACCTCGGTGACACGTACCTTCCGTCAATGGCGGACCCTTGTTGGGTGAGAGAAATATCTCTGTAAATTGACAACTTTGTATAAAAAAATGTAAAAAGTTGTCGTTTACAGCGATATTTCTCACACAAAGTATGGGAATATATAAAAATACACCCTAAAACACATTGCCCTACTTCTCCCGAGTACGACGATACCACGAGTGACACCTTTTTGCAGCCAAGATGCGCAAAGGGGCCCTAATTCCAATGAGTACCTTTAGGATTTCACAGGGCATTTTTACGCATTTAGATTCTCACACTTTAGGACCCCTAAAATGCCAGGGCAGTATAAATACCCCACATGTGACCCTATTTTGGAAAGAAGACACCCCAAGGTATTCCGTGAGGGGCATGGCGAGTTCAAAGAAAAAAAAAATTTGGCACAAGTTAGCGGAAATTGATATATATTTTTTTTTACAAAGTCTCATATTCCACTAACTTGTGACAAAAAATTAAATTTTGCATGAACTCGCCATACCCCTCACGGAATACCTTGGGGTGTCTTCTTTCTAAAATGAGGTCACATGTAAGGTGTTTGTACTGCCCTGGCATTTGAGGGTCTCCGCAATCATTACACGTATGGCCAGCATTAGGAGCTTCTGCTATTCTCCTTATATTGAGCATACGGGTAATGAGATTTTTTTTTTTCCGTTCCGCCTCTGGCCTGAAAAAAAGAAAAAAATTAATGGCACAGATTTTTTCATTCGTATCGATCATCGTGGATAAAAAAATCTCTGCCAAAATCAGTGACTGCGGTGCGGTGGGCTGGGCGCTAACTACCTAACAAGTAGCTAACTAACTGGCGGTGATAAGGGACCCTTATGCCCCATTCACACATCCGCAATTCTGTTTGCGGAACAGAATTGTGGACCCATTCATTTCTATGGGGACAGACTTTGTCCCGCTCGGTGCCGGGATTGCGGATCCGCACTTCCGGGTCTGCACTTCTGTTCCGCAAAATTATAGAACGTGTCCTATTCTTGTCCGCAGTTGCGGACAAGAAAAGGCATTTTCTATATAGTTCTGGCAATGTCCGGATCTGCAAAATGCGGAAAGCACATTGCCGGTGTCAGTGTGTTTTGTGGATCCGTGATCCGTGGATCCGCAAAACACATATGGACATGTGAATGGAGCCTTACAGGGGGTGATCAGTGACAGGGGGGTGATCAGGGAGTCTATATGGGGTGATCAAGGGGTTAATAAATTACGGGGGGGCGGTAGTGTAGTGTGGTGCTTGGTGCAACTTTACATAGCTACCTGGTCCTCTGGTGGTCCAGGTAGCAGGTATATCAGACGCTGTTAACAAAACAGCGTCTGATATACATCTTTGATGTGATTTATTTCGCATCTACAGCCTGCCAGCGATTGATCATCGCTGGCAGGCTGCAGTATAACCGGCAAGACGCGCGCCACTGTGAACGCGTGCGCGCGTGTTCACAGCTAATCTCGAGTCTCGCGAGATGACGCTCCGATGCGTCAAGCCAGAAAAGGAGGACCGCCCGCCGGACGCATTCTTGCGTTAGGCGGTCCTCAGGTGGTTAAAGGGGTGGGCACTGTGGAGGTCACTGATATTAAAGGGGCGTGCACTGTGGATGTCACTGTTATTAAAGGGGCGGCCACTGTGGAAGTCACTGTTTAAGGGGGAAGGCACTTTGAAGGTAACCGTTTAAGGGACAGGCACTGTGAAGGTCACTGTTAAAGATGTGGGCACTATGGAGGTCAATGTTAAAATGGGGCGGGGCCACTGTGGAGGTAACTGTTAAAGGGACAGCCACTGTGGAGGTCACTGTTAAAGGTGAGGGCACTGTGGAGGTGACTATTATGGGGGATACTGTTGATATCTTTTTAAGACACACGGAAACATGAAACAAAATTGATTAAATATACCCGTGCAAAGCCGGGTCCTTTTGCTAGTGTATATATATATGCTGTATATCACAGCAATAACACTGCTGTCTCTCATAACTGTAAAAAAAATGCAAAAAATGGCTGTGCGGAGGTTCTTATATACTAAAGGGGTAGGCAACTTTCCTATTGGTTGCAGGGATGTTGCTAAGCTCAGGCAAAGACATTGCTGCCTTCTCATTGGCCCACAAGCAAGAAGCAGGGAGGAATCATCTGTTCAGATGGAAGAAAATGATAAATATTCTCGAATACGAATATATAGCACTATATTCTAAATATTCTTGAATTCGCGATATTCGTGCAAAATATTCTATAAATATTCCGCGATTCGAATATTCATGCCCAACACTATTAATGGAGTGGCATCCTCTGTTCAGGACCTTTATCCCTTAGCCAAAGCATAAAATAAGTACAAGTAGCACCTCACATTCTACAGGAACTGACATATGGAACTATTTTATACTTCACATTATCTATTGGGGTACGGCCACATGCAGTGGATCCGATGTCAATTTTCCACAGTGGAAAAATCCTTGGTGGATCTAGTCGAAAATAGCCACCAATGGACAGCCTGAAATTGGTGTTTTGTTATTTTTTTTCTGCAGGGGAAAACTGAAAGCTGCAAGTGAAAACCATTGCAATAATTTATGTGCTGAAGAATGAAAACTCCCCAGTGCAAATCCCTTTACATTAAACATTTTCTTTATAGCATCAGGGCCGGCGCTTCCATAGAGGCAAGGGGGGCAATTGCCCCCGGGCCCCCGAGTCCTTAGGGGCCCCCAAGCAGCGCCGGCCCGCAACTAACTTACTACAAATGGCTTTGGGGCGGGCCACACCGCGGCCGCTCTGAGCCCCTCTCTGCCTCTTTAAGAGAGCAGTGGCTGCTGGGGCTCAGAGCGTGCCGCCGCACAGGCACGTCTTCATGGTCTTGATGTCGCCAGAGCCCCGCCCCCAGGAACCAGAAGAAGAAGGAGCGAGCGCAGTGCGCACTGCCCTCGCTCACCGTGGCTGCCGCCTGCTGACTTCTGTGGCTCTCAGAGTCTCTGCACCAGTGACCATACACAGGGAAGGAACAAGAGGATGCATATCTGTTCTAGGTAAATTGTGGGATGTGGAGATGTGCATGTGTAGACTGACTAGTCTGTGCTGGAGTCCTGGAGAAATGAACCATTTGGGGGGGATGTGCATCTGTGCTGGAGGAGAAATGAGCCATGGGGGGGGGGGGAGATGTGCAGATGTGCTGGAGAAATGAGACATGGGGTTGGGGGGGGGGGGGGAGAGATGTGCTGCTGCCACTGGCCCATACAGGGGGAGAAATGTGCCATTCGGGGGAGGGGGGAGTATGCGGCCATGGAGGGGGCGGGGAGAAATAATGTGACGCGAAGGGGGTGATTGATGACGTGACACTGAGGGGGGGAGCCCCTTATTGTTTTTCGCCCCCAGGCCCCATTTCACCTAGAACCGGCCCTGTATAGCGTGCTGGTGATATTAAAAAAAAAAAATCTAATCCATTTAGATTATACTGCAAATCTTGTGGATTTTCTGTACGAAATTAAGATGTGGGAAATCCACAAAATTTCTGCTATATGTTGCAGTCCCTTTCAGGTAAGCTGAAAATTTGCTGCAGAAATTTCTGTGACTGAACATGTTTCATCCAAAGCCTGTGGGTTTCTGCAATTCCAATTTACATGAAATTTTTTTTTTTTTCAGAACTGGGGCCATGATTAAGATGGACGGCCGGAGGTATCCGTATTGCGCTGCTATAGGTGAAATTCTTTGACAGGCGCCAGAAGAACCACACTGAAAGCATTTGCCAAAAATGTTTTCATTAATCTAGGATGAAATTTGTAGCCTGGTTTTAAAACGATCCAACACATGATCCAGCGGAGTTATTCCCATTACCCACCGAGCATTTTCCTGGAAACTAAAGTCTTTGGGTACTGAGGGAAGTATGATTGCAAAGCTGAAACTTAAACTAATTGACGGAAAGGCACCAACAGGAGTGGAGCCTGCGGCTTATTTTGATTCCACATGGGAAACCTCACCCTGCCTGGGCAATGAAAGGATTGATAGATTGATACCTCTTTCTCGATTCTGTGGGTGGTGGTGCTTGGCCATTGTGAGTGGGTGGAGCAATTTGTCTGGTTCACTCTGATAACCGACGAGATTTCTCAGTGCTAAAGAGTTATGTAACACACGATCCATCAGTGTTATTCCCATTACCAGCCGAGCATTTTCCTGGAAACTAAAGTCTTTGGGTACCGAGGAGAGTATGGCTGCAAAGCTGAAACTTAAACTAATTGACGGAAGGGAACCACCAGGAGTGGAGCTTGCCGCTTATTTTGATTCCACATAGGAAACCTCACCCTGTCTGGGCTCTGAAAGGATTGACAGATTGATACTTCTTTCTTGATTCTGTGGGTGGTGGTGCATGGCCGTTGTGAGTGGGTGGAGCAATTTCATTCTGATAACCGATGAGATTCCTCCGTGCTAACGAGTTATGTAACCCCCGGCTACCAGTGCAAGGACATTGCAGAGATATTATCAAAAACACTGGCCCTTGGCCACGATAAAATTTTATAGAATTTTAAAAATATTTTTTGCTTGCGGTAATGTTACATTGCAGAGTTGGCGTAGGGAATGAAGGACAGCACTGGCTATGATTTTTTTATTAAAATTTAAGAATATTTTTGCATTGCTCTGTAAAATATTGTAGGTGAGGGCCTGCAGGTGAGCTGACCCTCCCTGAAGATGGACATGAGGAGATCTTGTGCACTGATCCCCAAACTCTGCAGCATCCACAGGTTTATGAGGTTTAACACTGACAAATGTAAAGTTATGCACATGGGAAGGAATAATGCAAGTCACCTGAACATACTAAATGATAAAACACTTGGTAACACTGACATGGAAAAGGATCTAGGAATTTTAATAAACAGCAAACTAAGCTGGAAAAACCAGTGTCAGGCAGCTGCCATCAAGGCCAATAAGCTAATGGGTTTCATCAAAAAGGGCATAAATGCCCGTGATGAGAACATAGTTAGATCACACATGGAGTACTGTGTACAGTTCTGGGCACCTGTGAACAAGGCAGACATAGCAAAGCTGGAGAGGGTTCAGAGGAGGGAAACTACAGTACCCTGAAAGATTATCAAAATTAGGGTTATTCCCTTTAGAAAAATGACGACTGACGGGAGATCTAATTACTATGTATAAATATATCAGGGGTCAGTACAGAGATCTATCCCATCATCTATTTATCCCCAGGACTGTGACTGTGACAAGTGGACATCCTCTGCGTCTGGAGTAAAGAAGGTTTGTACACAAACATAGAAGAGTATTCTTCATGGTAAGAGCAGTGAGACTATAGAACACTCTGCCTGAGGAGGTGGTGATGGTTTGTACAATAAAGAAATTCAAGAGGGGCCTGGATGTATTTCTGGAGTATAATAATATTACAGGTTATAGCTACTAAAGATGGGTCGTTGAGCCAGGGAGTTATTCTGATTGCCTGATTGGAGTCAGGAGGGAATTTTTTATTCCACTTAAGTGGGGAAAATTGGCTTCTGCCTCACAGTTTTTTTTTTTTTTTGCCTAAACACAGATGGTGAGTGGCGATGCCGCTATTATTATGCTAACCATCCCACTTCTGTTTCTACTGAAACGCTGGCTGCTAACAATGAAGGCGGACGCTTTACATGTGTAAGAGGTAGAACTAGGGGGAGCACATTACACAGGGTGATAGTCAGACCACCCTCAGTTCATCTTCTCAGTGGGAATTGGATGATGAGGAGGAGGAGTAAAAGGAGCAAGAGACGGTTGCCTCCGCTACAGAGGGTAGTAACCATAGCAGGTTTATTCCATCTGTTCAGCATAGATGGGCAGGAGAGGAGGAAGAGAATAAGGAGATTGAGAATCATCCTCCTGATGAGGACAGCAAAGTCTATTCTGTTGGGAGTCTGATACACATGGCTGACTTTGTTATGCTGCCTTTCCTGTGACCCTCACATTTTACGCATTTTGCACAACAGTGATTACTGGTTGTTATGTTCACCCTTCTCGACCCCCGCTACAAAGAGAACTTCTCATCTGTCATTCCTGTGGTGGAGAAGACGAGCAAAATGGTGCAATACCAGAAGGTCCTTCTTGAAAAATTGCTCCATAAGTTTCCATCTGACAACGCTGGCGGCAGAGTACGTAGTTCCTTGGGCAACCCAGGAGGGGAGATGAGGGGAACACACAGCAGTTCCAACAGAGGCAGGACAACACTCTCCAAAGCCTGGGACAGTTTCATGACAGCACCCTCACCTTGATGCACGGCCTAGTGTCACAAGTATGAAAAAAATTTGGAAGATGGTGAAGGAGTACATAGCAGACCGTGTCAGCGTCCTCAGTGATCCCTCTGTGCCTTACAACTACTGGGTGTCAAATCTGGACACGTGGCACGAACTAGCAGTCTACAACTATGGCTAAATGATAAGGATCATGGAAGATATACTATATTGGACTGTAGTATTCAGGGTAAATGACCGTGTGGGCACTTTGCGATAAAGAAGTGGGTTGCAGTTTCGGCACTCAGTCTCTAAAAGGTTTGCCATCGCTGTTTTAGAGGGTTAGCCCATCTGGAGGCCCTCAGCTACATTCTTTTACTTAGTTTCATTGCTCCCAGGGCCACGGCCTCTTCATGCACCATCAGCATTATGGCTACTTGCACGTCTCTTACTGGCCGCCTTCTTAATATTAAATGTTATATATGCTTAAAAGTATGTCACAAGTACAGTAGCATAGGATTTGTGTGTGTATGCACCAATAAACAGGTATTTGGGATGCGCACACTTTACACAGGAGATGTAGACCTCATAATTTCACAGACTAGCATACACCATCTGCGGATAAAGTACAGTATATGTCAGTGATATTCAAGAAAAGAAAACAGAATGGCTCCGGCACGGCTGTGTAGAGTAAAATCAGGTTCCTTCTTTATTGGTACGTGTTCATACACAAACAGATTCCATTACAGATGCGATAAGACGTTGACGCGTTTTGGACTGTACGTCCGTAGTCGTAACAATGTGTCAGTCAGTGTGCGGACCTTTTTTGAGACAAAGAAAAACCCACCCTGTTTGACCTTTGGGGGGAGATTCAATTGCTATTGGTCACAGAGACTGGCACTGGCTGTTACTAATTAAAATAATCAAAAGTGCATACACATATGTGTATGACCGGAGCTCACTAAATTTAACTCTGTGATCCAGGAAAAATCATGTTGGTATCACAATGTGTGCTCCGGTTCAAAAACTGCATTGTGTGAATTGCACTTACATACAAAAATGGTAAATAACGGAGAAAATCCAAAAACATGTTCAGAGATACACAAATAACACTCAAGAGCTATTGATAAATGTACATCAGGTCTTTTTTCAGATTCAAACCTGATGGCATGCGAGTATTTAAGCAGAAGATCCAAAAAGCCTCCCTTAAATGCAGTTTTTTACTGAAATCACCGCCCCTAATGGGATTAGTTACCTTTTCTATGGCAAATGCTTGAAAATAATTAGTTCTACGTGAATGTTGGTAAATAAAAATTTTTGCTGCATTAGAAACATTGAGAGCTTTGGTATTTTTTATATAATTAAGGTGTTCCAGGATTCGGTTTTTAAGTTTTCTGGTGGTGCTCCCCACATACATCAGATCATAAGCTGTGCATCTCACCACATATACTACACCAGCTGTATTACAGTTAATGTAGTTTTTTATATGGAAAGTACTGGAATTATTTGAATCCTGGAATTCCTTGATACTAGTGACATATTTGCCTGTCTTGCAGGGATTGCTCCCACATTTTGTAAAGCCTGTGTATTTTAGCCAGGTGTTTGTACCTGTTTTCTGAGATTTGTAAAGTGAAGGGGAAAGTGAATGTGCTATAATGGGAGACTTTCTGGATACAATGCGGCATCCCGACTTTAAAGAATCATACAAAATTTTATCATCATATAAAATTGGGATGCAACCCTGTATGATCTTGCGGATTTTCTCAAACTGTCTGCTGTACGTCAGTACCAAGGTCGGTAAACCCTCTTCGCTACTGTCCCGAACTGCCAAGACCCTCCTCTTATTAGTTTTATTTTTGTTTATGTTTTTAGGATGTGTACCATCCCGTATCGTGGCGCAGCTGTAATTGTTGGCGGGATCCACAACATTCTGGTACTTTTGGAGTCCCCCAAACAATAAAGAGAGTCTTGACTTGCGGGATACTATATTTTTTGCCCTATGTAGCATCCACTCTGGGTATTGCCTAGCTCTCAATCTATTATTTATTACCAAACATTCCTGGTCAAAATTAGTCTTAGAGCTGCAATTCCTCAGGGCCCTAGTGTATTCTCCTACAGGGATGGCTTTGATGACATGTAATGGGTGTTGATTCCGTGCGTGAAGCACAGAATTGCCTGATACCTTCTTTCTGTATGTGATTGTATCTACAATTTTTGCTGTGTGCCCTGTTAGAGTAAGATCTAAAAAATGAATGCTATGTTCCTGCATGGTACACGTAAAACGCAAATTATAGTCATTATCATTCAGGTAGTTTGCAAAGTCTGGCACGGCAGATTCGCTCGCTTTCCACACTAGGAGCAGGTCATCTATATATCTGCTGTACCAGACTATTGCATCCCTGAATGGATTAATCACGTTGTAGATAAATTTCTCTTCCCAATATGCCATGACCAGGTTTGCCAATGAGGGACAAATTTCGCCCCCATTGACACCCCATGGATTTGGAGATAATAAACCTGGTCAAACATAAAATAATTATGGAGCAGGAGAAAGTCTGTAATTTCACACACGAAGTCAACATACATGTCTGAATAGCCGGTATACTTGTGGAGATGGTATTCTAGTGCTAAAAGAGATTCGAATATTTGCACCCAACCCTATTCCAGAACAGAGTACAGTGGATTTCTAGAAGAATTTTGTAAAAATACTTCAAGCATCTGTGATAATGAAATACTAAAATATCTTTTTTGCACACTGCAAGTGATATATTTAGCCCCTAGTTATGTAGGTAGTGTGTAATTTAGTGTAAGGTTTATCAGCATCAGTGTGAGTCAGCGTTAATCAATCAGCATCACAGCATCTTTGTCAGTCAATGTCCGTGTTATTCACCTTTAATCTGTCAGCATCAGTGTCATTCAGTGTTTTTCACTGTTAATCTATCAGACCGTCAGTGTCAGTCAGAGTTTATCCATCAGTGTCAGTCAGCATTAAGAATCAGCATCAGAGCATCAGTGTCATTCAGTGTCAGTCAGCATTAGTGATGTTGCGAACATAAAATTTTCAGTTCGCGAACGGCGAACGCGAACTTTCGCAAATGTTCGCGAGCGGGCGAACCAGGCGAACCGCCATAGACTTCAATAGACAGGCGAATTTTAAAAACCAAAGGGACTCTTTCTGGCCACAATAGTGATGCAAAAGTTGTTTAAAGGGGACTAACACCTGGACTGTGGCATGCCGGAGGGGGATCCATGGCAAAACTCCCATGGAAAATTACTTAGTGAACGCAGAGTCGGGTTTTAATCCATAAAGGGCATAAATCACGTAACATTCCTAAATTGTTTGGAATAACATGCTTTAAAACATCCAGTGTGTGTATACGATCAGGTATGATGTTGTATCGATCAGGTAGTGTAAGGGTTACGCCTGCTTCACAGACATTGACAGACCAAACTCCCCTTTTAATGCACCGCAAACAGTCCATTTGCACAACCGCAAACTCCCCATTTGCACAAGGTTGGATACCAAGCTAGCCATGTCCCTGTGATGTCATTGAAGGGTTCTTCCTCCACCCAGCCACGTACAACACCAAGGGTCCCCGAAAGGTCAATTGAATCGATTTTTCGAACGGGGAGATGGTTAAAAAAACGCTGGCTCCCTCACCTTTGTTTTAATCCACGGTCACTGCGTCTGTGCCGTGCAATTTACTCTCACACCCGATATGAGTGGTATTTTCTGTAGTACTATTCTCATCAGTTTAATCCCTGTTACGTCCCCAATCTGGGGTCCATCTATTGAATTGATTTTTCGAACGGGCAGATGGTTAAAAAAACGCTGTCTCCCTTCCTTTTGTTTTAATCCACGGTCACTGTGTCTGCACCGTGCAATTTATTGTCACACCCGGTATGAGTGGTGGTGGGCACTGGCAGTGGGCACACTACAGTCTGTGGAAGTGGGCCTGACACACACTGGCAGCAGGCAAGCAACTAAAGTTAGACTAAAGTGTAAAAATTAAATGCCTTATTTATCGGCAAGCTACTGTGCCACCCGGTATGAGTGGTGGTGGGCACTGGCAGTGGGCACACTACAGTCAGTGGAAGTCGGCCTGACACACACTGGCAGCAGGCAAGCAACTGAAATTAGACTAAAGTGTAAAAATGAAATGCCTTATTTATCGGCAAGCTACTGTGCCACCCGGTATGAGTGGTGGTGGGCACTGGCAGTGGGCACACTACAGTCTGTGGAAGTCGGCCTGACACACACTGGCAGCAGGCAAGCAACTAAAATTAGACTAAAGTGTAAAAATTAAATGCCTGTGCCACCCGGTATGAGTGGTGATGGGCACTGGCAGTGGGCATACTACAGTCAGTGGAAGTCAGCCTGACACACACTGGCAGGCAACTAACCTTAGATTAAAGGGTAAAAATAAATGCCTTTGTTTGATGCAAAGTCCTGTGCCACATGGGATGACAGGGGTGGGCACGGGCAGGCCAGGCAACTGCAATATGTATATGTAGAAAAAAAAAAAAAAAAGCAGACAGATGTAGCAGCCCTAAAAAGGGCTTTTTGGGGTGCTGTCAGGACGCTGTCCTTACAGCAGAGATCAGATGAGTCTTTCAGGACTGAAGTGGACACTGAATACACTAGCCTAGCTATCAATTTCCCTATTAAATCAGCAGCAACTACACTCTCCCTCCTCTCACTAAGACTGCAGCTTCAGAATGAATCTAAAATGGATGCTGTGCAGGAGGTGGGAGGGTCTGGGAGGGAGGGTATGCTGCTGATTGGCTGGAATGTGTCTGCTGACTGTGAGGTACAAGGTCAAAGTTTGCTCAATGATGATGTATAGGGGCCGAGGCGAACGCGAACAAGCTATGTTCGCCGGGAACTGTTCGCCGGCGAATAGTTTGGGCCATCTCTAGTTAGCATTAATATGTCAGCATCAGACTGTCAGTGTCGGTCAGCTTTAATAGATCAGCATCAGAGCATTGGTGTCAGTCAGAGTTAAACGGGTTGTCTCACTTCAGTAAATGGTATTTATAACTAGAGATAAGCGAAGCGAAGCTGACGAAGTGAAATTCGATCTGAATTTCAGGAATTATTAGTTTCACACCGAATCCGAATTTCCTTACGATTCGTGGTAACGAATTGCATTTTTTCCTAAAATAGCTGCTGCACGTTTGAGGACATGAAGCAAGGAACTCTGGGAAGGCGGGATCACCTATAATGCCAATCAGCAGCCAGCCAGCCCTGTAATGTTACAGCCCTATAAATACCCTCAGCCATCTTGGATTCTGCCATTTACCAGTGTAGGGAGAGATGTCAGCAGGCGCTAGGGACAGTGCTAGAAAAAACTTAATTGTGCTAAAAAACAATTTACAAGTGCAGGGAAAGATTATTCATGGAGTAGGGAAAGGATAGGGAGGAATCATTCCGCAACATTTATGTTGAACAGGGTTCAGTAGGGGAGGTTACAGCCTGGATAATAGGAACAGTCCTATTACACCTTGCTGGACTGACTGGGCACCCAAATTCCCATTATACAGCTCTGTAATTCCAGCAACCCGTTCTTGTTGTTGGGGTGCAAGTTCTGTTCGATACAGCCATTAATAGGGTTTATTACAAGGACATATTTCCAAGTCTAATTTGCCCTTTTTTTGCCGTTGAGTGGTGAAGTGCGAGAATTATAGCCCATTTTATAGTGTATTAGTGGCAAAAGTAAAATATATTTGCCATTCAGTGGTGCAGTTATATGTTCTAAAGCCTTTTGTGGCATGTATAAGTGGAAAAAGAAAAATATCGGCTTTATAATATAACTGTACCACTGAACGGTAAGTTCAGTGGTACAGTTATGTTATAAAGCCGATTTTTGTGTGTATTAGTGGGGGAAAAAGGGCTTATTAGTCTTTGTGTGGTGAAGTGAGAAAATTGCAGACTTTTTTGGTGTGTTTTAATTTCCTTTTTATTTATTTGATTTAACAGTATGTCAGACAGAAGTGCCAGGCCCTGCACAGGGGAGTGGCAGAGGATTACTTGTTTCTGGCACAGGCAGTTGGCATGGCCCAGGAGCAGGCCCTGTGTCCTCACCGGTCTTCAACCTGCCTCTGTTCTTTTTTGTTCCTGCAGCCAGAGAAGTATTGTATGCTGTGGGCTCAGTTCCACTATACAGTGAGGACGAGCTACTAGAAGATATTCAGCAGCTACTGGCAAGCCAAGATGTGGAGGAGACATCCGCTGCTTCCTTCAGTAGGTGGGCAAATAGTGATGAGGAGAGTGGCATGGGAGCTGGTGTTGCGAGCGGTCAGGCTCCTGACCCAGAGACCGTTGAGGAGGATATAAGTGACGTGCAGACAGTACTCGATCATAAGCTGTCTGACATTAGCTATGTGCCAATGTCAGACCATCCTAATAATGTTAATCATATGCCCCTCTGACCTTTTATAAGGCTAAAAAACGTCTTTATATTATATGCAAATTAGCCCCTAGGAGCAGGGAGGGCGTTGCCCCTGCTCCGAGAGGCTCCGTGTTCCCACCTGCGGCCAAGCCCCTCTTCTTGTGATTGACAGTGCCGGGCAGCTCAACTCTCCTGCCGAAATCCCATGCCTCCGCTGTCCGCTTGTGTATTCGGTGCAGGCGCAGTGAGCTGAGGACGCTGGTGCCTGCTGTCCTCTGCTCACTGCGCCTGCGCCGAATATACAAGCGAATGGCGCAGGCGCAGGATTTCAGCCGGAGGCAGGAGAGCTGAGCTGCCCGGCACTGTCAATCAAAAGAGGGGCGTGGCCACAGGTGGGAACACTGAGCCTCTAGGAGCAGGGGTAACTCCCTCCCTGCTCCTAGAGGCTAATTTGCATATAATATAAAGACATTTTTTAGCCTTATAAAAGGCATATGATTAACATTATTAGGATGGTCTGACATTGGCACATAGCTAATGTCTGACATCTTATGATGCCCAAATCTGGTGACAGAAACTTTAAATTCATTTAAAAAAATTGAAACCTGAAATGGTCAAATCACTAAAGTACCTTTGATGCTGACAAACCCTTTGTAAAATGGATATATAGTAGAACCATTTAACCAGGTCAAGTTAAAGAGGCATAAACTTGTTTCAGTTAGAAAGCTTTGCAAAGGTCATAAGATAATGCTGTATTATTACCACATTAAGTTCCATTTTGAAAAAGGGAAGTAGATTAGGTCAGACCTCTAATCAGAGCTTATTAAGTAGTCTTTCTTTTTAAATGGCATAGACTTCAGAAAAGTATAGCATGCTGCTAAAAGGGTCAAATTCCATTTCTAGAACAAAAATGCAAATAAAATAATGCCATGCCATTTCTATGAAAGTAAAATACAGTTCAAATAAGAATATTTCAACTATTCCTGAATGTTGTTTAGAAATCATCTATGACGTTTTTGACCTTCGTAAGAGAAAATCCAGAGCTACTGTTCTCAAATCACATTCAAAATGCATAAAATTGCTTTCCTTTCCAAAGGTTTGAAAATATTAACAATATGATTTCCAAACCAACACAAAATATGTTAACAGAAAGTAAAGTGATTTACTACAGCAGTTCTATAGGTTTAGGACAATATACTCATATACAGCATATAGTTTGTTTGGTCCATGATAAGTTGGGCCACGTTATCAGAAATTAAAAATTTGAAAAACCCTGCCGTCTGTACACGGCCCCATACAGCGTTAGTAAACTCTGGAAATTTGGGGGCATAGGTGGTTGGGCGCAACCAATTGGCTTCGGGTGCAAGCACCACCTCAGTACTAATCCTCCAGCGACTGACACTGATGCTCTGATGCTGACAAATTAGCTCTGACTGACAATGAGTGACACTGATGCTCTCATGCTGATGGATTAACGCTGACCGACAATGACTGATACTGATGGAATAACGCTGACTGACACTGATGGTCTGGTGCTGATGGATTAACTCTGACTGACTCTGATGTTGTCTGACACTGATGCAGACTGATTAGTACTGATTGAAACTGACTGAGACTGATGGATTAAGGGGTTGTCTCATTTCAGTAAGTGGCATTTATCATGTAGAGAAAGTTACAAGGCACTTACTAATGTATTGAGACTGTCCATATTGCTTCCTTTGCTGGCTGGATTCATTATTCCATCACTTTATATACTGCTCGTTTCCATGGTTACGGCCACTCTGCAATCAATCAATCATTGGTGGCCGTGCTTGCACACTATAAGAAAAAGTGTCAGCCTCTCTGGAGGCCAGGACCATGGGAGCACACATAGGCTAGTGCTTTTTCCTATAGTGTGCAAACATAATCACAACTGATGGATTGCAGAGTGGTCTGCAACAATGGAAACAAGCAATGTATAATGTGATGGAAAAATGACTCCAGCCAGCAAAGGAAGCAATATGGACAATCACAATAAATTAGTAAGTGCCTTGTATTGAATTTCTCTACGTTATAAATAGAGATGAGTGAATTTTTAAAAAATTGATTAAGCTGACTTGCCAAATTTTCTAAAAAAATTCAATTCGATCCAAATTTATTTGCGGCGAATGGCGTTAAAATTGTCTATTTCCTGGCTGCCGAGTGTCTTTATAGTGGTGTAGAACTATGTGCCTTGCAGTTACATACATAGGGAGTCTGCTGTGGTAGTGAAATAACACTGTGAGTCAGTATGACATGCAGATGACAGGCATCGCTCTTAGAATCACTTCACACTTCATCTTTATGGGCAGTCACAGGGCCAAAACTGACCAAATAACTCAAGTATGAGCTAAGCCTTACAGATAGATTTTAGCGCCAAGAAGAAGTGCACTCTTTTTACACAGTCGTCAGATGATTCCACATAGATGTCTACAGAACCTGTTCTATTAAAAACTTATACAAGTAAAGCCCACGACAGAGTGGAGAGGGTGTCAACAGTAAGTTTGTGTTGACGTCACTGATTTTTTTGCCCTTTCTTTGATCCGTCAGAACAATAACCGCCAAAAAACGGATCCTGTCTGTTGAGCATCTGCCGTCACTCGGTCAGCATTTGGTCAGTAATCCATCAGTATTGCTAATGCCAAAAAAAAAAAAAAAAACAGGAGTGGATCCAAAACAGAGATGATCTGATGGGACCATACAGGCCTTACAGCTGCTACACTGACAGGATCAGTTGTGCGTCTCATTTTTCCTTCCTTCCTTCTGACAGAACAGAAGAAGGGTCAAATAAATGATGATGTCAGCCTTGCCGAAAGGCAAAATCGTGGCCAAGTCATGAAGTAGGGAAGGTAGGGACAGCATGAGAAGTGCACAGAGTGGCCCTATGACATAGTTGTGAGGTGGCTGCAGCATCAGGACGCCACAGAGTGACAAGGTGACATACTGTGGAGGTGGAAGCAGCATGAGGAGACCACAGAGTAGAGAGGTGGGTGGTAATAACAGTACCCACTGACGATGGTGGGTGAAAGAAAGACGATAGTGGGTGAAAGAAGGAGCACTTGGTATAAGATGTGTGGCATCAGGCGGGTGGACAGAATCAAAATAGTAGCTGAGGCAGGTAGCCAGAAGAAACCGGTCTCTTTTGTCAAAGTGGTGTGGCACCATAGATGATCTAGTCTGCTGCATCAGGCATTGGTGGATGGAAATCCTGGCTGATCCATGCCTATGATTCATCTTGACAAAGGTCAGTCTCTCCACATTTTGCGTGGACAAGCGAGTTTTTCTTGGGGTAACTATGGCCCCAGCCGCACTAAACACATGCTCTGATGCCACACTACTGGACGGGCAGGACAGCTTTTCCAGGGCAAACTCTGCCTGTTGCGGCCACAAATTCCGTTTGGCTGCCCAGTAGTCCAGCGCATCTTCAATGTGGGGTGGCAGGGTACTGTCTAAATATGCCAGCACCAGCTGATTTTGGTCCTGCTCCAGGTCTAGCTGCTGCTGCTGATGAGTAGTTTCTGCACTAGGCGGGTGAAGAAAGCTGCTCATAAGCGACTCTAGACTCAAGTTGCTACTGATGGAGCTGGAACTTCTCCAACCGCCCCACCCTGCCAAAGCAGCCATGGCAGAGGAAAGTGAGAGCAGAGGGCCCCTCCGGTCAGACCTGTGAGACGATGGACGATGGCACAGATAGGCAGCAGCCAAGTGACTACAAGGGATGTCTCTATACTAGTTCAGATTGTCCTCGCTCTCAGCGGGTGTAAAAAAGGCCCCCATTTTGGACCGGTAGTGAGGGTAGAGCCAGATGTCATGCCTCTGCAGAATGGTGACAATTCGTTAAGGACATTTATTGTCCCAGACAGTAGTTACAGCTCCACATGTCGGCGCCGCCGTGCACTTTGGCAGAAACCGACAGGCTCAAGGACTGGCCCACCTTCTGTTCTTCATGTGTGTGCAGGGCTGGTACTGCCTTTCTGGCAAAGAAATGACGGCTTGGGACTCTCCACCTTGGCTCGGCACAAGCCATCAGAAAGATGCAGTGTCCACCACTTGGAAAGGGAGAGACTGCAGCACCAGCAACTTGGACAGGAGCACGTTCAATTTCTGAGCCGTTGGATGAGTGCATACTTACTGTTATCTCTTCGGTGATCGATTGATGATGGATTGACTGACGAGAGGTAGGATGAGCAGAAGCATCAGGACCAGCAAATGATGGGAAGGACAGACAGCTCCTTTCGGCTGAGGTTGTGGACCCTTGACTTCCTGAAACCAGGTGTCTGCCACTGGGTGATGCAGTGATTGCTGCGGCAGACTTGACCACCACATCGGAGCCACGGTTCTCCCAGGCCACTATGATGCTGCATATGTTGACGCAGGGCCATAGTGCCAACATTGGCACCCTGGCCACGTTTCACCTTCTGCCCCCAGATTCTACATATGGCCATGTTCACCTCCTCCGGCGGCTTAATAAAAAAAACTGCCACACAGCTGAGTAGGTGATTTTACCCCCAACACTACACACTGACTGACTGCTACCACCACTGCCTCCTTAAACCCATGCACCGCTACTTCCAGGGCAGGGAGGCTCCTGCAAAGTGCTCAGTCTACCCCGGGCATGTTTCACTCCCGACCTCCCACTGCTGCCAACCTTCTGACTTCCGGCCAAGCTAGTGACTTGCTGGCTTACGGGCAAGCTGCCACCCTCTTCTCCCGATGATGATGAAGCCCCTTTGTCACCCAGCTCCCAAGTGCGATCAGCTACATCATCATCGAGTACTGTCTGCACGTCACTGATATCCTCCTCAACGGTCTCTGGGTCAGGAGCCTGACCGCTCGCAACACCAGCTCCCATGCCACTCTCCTCATCACTACTTGCCCGCCTACTGGAGGAAGCAGATAATGTCTCCTCCACATCTTGGCTTGCCAGTAGATTGACAGAAACCCTTTAAACCATATGATGCTAAATGAACAATTAATACCGCTTCAACATGTAACTGCTATTATTTCATCCCATTTAGCAGTGTAATGCAGACAACTAAAGGTTGTTCTGTATTATGTGGATTACTTACTTAGCTATGTCAATGTAAAATATGTCCTTGTTTCAGGCCATTCAACTTGTACGACTATGTCTACATCGGACAGAAAAATACACATTCAGAATTTTTCAACAAGTGCCACAGCAAAATCCATACTTTTTACGTGTGGATGATGATGGGGATTTTTACCTTTATGCATTTCAAATCTGGTTAAACTCCATAGAAAGAAATGACATGCTGTTGATTAAAAATCCTTTCTACATGTCAATTTACATGTGTATATTTTTCTTTACTGTAATACTCTGTAGATATTCCACCAACAAATCCAGAAAATCAATAGTATTTAATGAGGTTTTACCACGGTTTTTCAGATGAACAGGTAAAAGTTGTACGCATTTTATTTAGATGCACTTTTGAAATATTTTTAACTGTACCTCAACTATTACATGTGAATACACCCTGAAGGTAGAGCCAGATGGGGTAGAGAGCAGTCATCCTCAACTGCCTCTACCAGATTTAGTTTATTATTGACTGCATGGTTTGGTAGGCTTTCCAGCAAAACCTTGTAGTCGTTAAAGGGTTTTTGCCATCTCAGACAATAAGGGCATATCGCTAGGATATGCCCCCATTGTCTGATAGGTGAAGATGACACCTCTGGGACCCGTACCTACAATGAAAACGGAGTGAGGACATGAATTGAGGGGGCATGAGCAGCCGCCCTCCATTAAATTTCTATGGGGCCGCCGAAAATAGTCGATTGCTGGCTCAGCTATTTCCATCTGCCCCATAGAAATTATTGGGAGCAGAGGCTGCGCGTGCACGGTGCGCTCCCATTCACTTCTATGGGAGCAGCGCTTGGTGGTGGACAGACCCTGGGAAATCCGATGTCCTCCAGCCATAGCTCTCCCTGCTCCATTCTCATTGTGGGTGCGGGTCCCTATCAGACAATGGGGGCATATCCTACCGATATAGCCCCATTGTATGTGATGGGAATACCCCTTTAAACATAAATATATCTCAATCAGTTAGAAAGAAATAACAGAAAACACCCAGCCTCACCGTTTTGAGCCACATTGCTGCCATGTTTCCAATGTCTGCTGACTGTCCCATCTAACCCTACCCTATTGGTGAATATTATATACTTTAGCTATGTGTTTATCTCTGAAAAGCCATTTCCAAGGTGAAGTAAGGTATGCAAACCCAATAACATGTTGAGGGGAGACTTATCAAAACAAGTACATAGCTAATTTATTGAAAAGAAAACTAAAATATTATATTGATTTGAGTATTGAGGTAATTTACTCAGTACTTAGTTGAATCACCTTTACCAGCCTTCAATCTTTTTGGGTATGATGACCCAAGGTTTGCACATCTGGATTTGGGGATTTTCTACTATTGTTCTCTGCAGATCCTCTCAAGCTCTGTCAGGTTGGATGGTCACCGAAGGTGGACAGACATTTTCAGGTCTCTCCAGAGATGTTTGATTGTGTTCAAGTCAAGCCTCTAGCTGGGCCACTCAGGGACATTCACAGAGTCGTCCATAAGCCACTCGTGTGTTGTCTTGGCTATGAACTTAGAGTCATAGTCTTGAGTCTAGTAGTCTAGTTGGAAAGTAAACATTTAGCCCAGTCTGAGGTCCAGAGAACTCTGTATCACAAAATGTTCATACTTTGCTCCATTTGCATTTGTTTTCATCAACCCTGACTAGTCTATCTGTCCCAACCTCTGAAAAACACACCCACAGCATGATGCTGCCACCACCATGTTTCACTGTAGGGATGTATCAGGTAGGTGATGAGCAGTGCCTGGTTTGCACCAGAGATAACTCTTGGAATTGAGGCCAAAAAGTAACCACCATGTGCAGCAAGAACAGCAGCTAGACAGGCTGGGAGTGACTCACTAAGGTCCTAGCAGGTTGTCACAGGTATCTGGAGCCATGCTAACTGCAGTGCATCCCACAGCTTCCAGAGGGTGCATGGGGCAGAATCCATAAAGAGAACACAACAATTGAGGTGGCCCTACAGATGCTCAATTAGGAAAAAGTCTAGGGAATTTGGGGGCCAGATTAATACCTGGAAATCTTGGTCATGCTGTTCCAATCAATGCTGGAAAAATCAACATCTATTAATGTACGTGATCTGCATGGATGAATTAATAGCCAAATGGGTTGAGAGGGTATTTGTTCTATGATCTTTCTCGCTTGACATGCCAACATCCATCCATTCAAAGAACCAAAAAATGTGACTCAGAGAAACCAACCTTTTGCTAATTAGAGGAGTCAATCAGTGCCAAGCAGAGGTTAAATTCTCATATTGCTACAAAAATGTAAGCTTTTTATGCTGATGCAACTTTATTAGCAGAGGTGCAGTGACTGTCTGCTTTGGAGCCACATATTCAGTAGGGTTTGCTGAACTATTGCTTTAGATAGACATCTGGTAGCCATCTTATTAATGTTGGCAGTGAGCTGCTCCACTGTGACATGTCGGTTAGCCCTCATGTACCTTTGTTGCCAATGTTCACCTCTCACACCAATGTCACAGGGTTCTCCACAGCTTCCGTTTTGCTCCTTTGCAATGGTGCCTTTTGTTCACTCATGATGCACTTTTATTACCACAGCATGCAAACTGTTCACAATTTGTGCAATTTTAGAAATACTACCACCCTTGGCTCAAAAGCCAATAAACATCCCTTTTTTCAACACTGATATATCCCCTCTTTTAACTATAAGAGCAACACGCAGACAGCCTATTGTGCACCTTATTTACCCACCAAGACGTCTCACAGCACCTGACTTCCTTTATGAGCTACACGCTGCCGATGTCAAAAGTAGGATGCACCCAGATAGAAAAGTTGGATTGCTGCACAATTGGTCAAGACAGATCATCAATAGAAAGGATTTTTTGCTTGGCCAACAAGCAGAAACAGCTCCCACATTTTTATTTCCACCTTCCAGATACAAGAGGCATCTTCATTACACACCCCTGTCTCTGCCCGGATCATTTCCAGGGATTAAGCAGATGGAAGTTTGGTGTCAAGGTGCTTTAGTTGTCCTGCCATTAACAGCCAGCCACTGTCGCATTCATTTGTAAATGAAAAATGAAAAAACAGGACATCGGCAATGTGCATTCCGCAATTTGTGGACTGCATATCACTGGCACTATATAGAAAATGCCTTTTCTTGTCTGCAGTTGCGGACAAGAATAGGACATGTTCTATATTTTTGTGGAACGGAAGTGCGGACCCGGAAGTGCGGACCCGGAGTGCGGACCCGCAATTCCGGTTGCAGGCGGGACATAGCGTGTCCCCACAGGAATGAATGGGTCCGCAATTCCGTTCCGCAAAATGCGGAACAGAATTACGGACGTGTGAATGGGGCCATATATGTGCAGGACATCCTGTAGTCACATGTGTTGCCTGTACTGGCAGGGCTTCCAACTGGCAGTTTTCAGCAGTATAATGCTCTTCCACACACATTAAGGGTTTTTACCCAAGGGATGTCTCTGCCAAATTACAACACTTCCTTTTCCTGCCCGCTGGGCAGATTTGTCGCCAATTGAGCAGTGTACATACATACAGTTCCAACAACTCCTTGGTGCATTAATTTTTTGGGGCCAAGTGGTGTATTTATTGTATTTTACAACAATATACTTTACATTTTCATATCATTAGATAAGATAAGATGACTCAATGTGAAGTGGAATATGCTACAGCACAACTATATATATATTTGTGGTCATGGCTACGGCTGTTTGATGAACCCTAGGGAGATAAACATCAAGAACAACCTAACCCGGCTAGACATATGCTAGCTAACCTAACTTAATGGCTTAAAGTGTGCCCTTAGCCATAGCCGTGGGTAGGCCTAAAAAGGGGCATACCCTGTGGAAATAAAAAGAGAAGGGAGGGAAGGTGGGGCACCTGAAGAATACACACCCAGGAGTGAGGCAGTGGCTTGTTTAAGAAGAGCCTCCGCCCCTCCCACAAATGCAGGCTGACTAATCAGCCTTACTACTTGTGGTCATGGCTACGGCCGACGACGTTTGATGAACCCTAGGGAGATAAAGTTCAAGAACAACTTAACCCAGCTAGACGTATGCTAGCTAACCTAACTTAATGGCTTGAAGTGTGCCTTTAGCCATAGCTGTGGGTAGACCTAAAAAAGGGGCAAAAGCCAAGCCAAGTAGGTTATAGAAGAAACTCAATATATTGTGTTAACAAATCCCCGACCAACTGCAAGGCATAAGCAATCTTGACCGCACGTTTGGGATGGATGAGGCAAAACCATAAGGAGACCTACATTACAGCTTGCAAATGACGAAGCTGGAGGCATGATGCTCGATGTCGCAGATACTGCCCCAAAGCAGAAGGAGGGACCGGGAATACGCTGTGGAATGGAGCATGAAATATTAACTGAACCTGGTGAACTGTGGTTGTAGTACTGACAATAACCCTGGCCTTAGGAGTTTGTGGAACCGAAAGAGAAACCTGACTGCCTAGACTATGCAGGAAGTAGGGGGGCACAAGAAACCATGGAAGTAGGAAGGGGATCCTTGAATAGTTCCCCAGACATCATCTGCTTGCCATGGTCCCTACGTTGTTCTTCTTTGAACCCCTGAGAATTGGTTTAATGCTGAGATGGGAAGACCGATCTGGGATCTGAATCTACCATGAGGAAATGGTCGATTCAATGTGTTGTAGAGTCTGGGGTTAGTATGGCAAGAAGCTAGGAAGCCATAGTATAGATCCTGTCTATGCCCTCCCATGAGTGAGGGAATACAAAATTTTGCGACAAAGCTACAGGCGAACAAATTCCTAGATGTAGTAAAAGACAAAAAGACTTTGTACAGGAACTTGGGTGACGAGATATGTTCGACTACGAACAGAGACTGAAATGCTAGAGGGAATTACCCTACTTGTTCTTCCTCCGGCATGACCTGCACAAACTCTTCAGTTGTGATAGCTGCTCTCAGAGGGAGCGGAACGGCCATGAGGAGTGAACAGCAAAGAAAGCAGCGCAGCAATGAGGAGCGACCGGAAAAGAAGCAGTACGGAAAACCACTGTCCAACAGAGGGAGCCATATGGTAAAGAAGACTGACCAGTAGAGGGAGCATGTCCAACTGTCCAGCGGATGGAGCCGTGCAGAAAAAAAACTCTCCAGCATAGGGAGCCGTGCGATAAGACCAGTGTAATGGCAGAGGGAGCAGGGCAACGGAGAGGAGAAACCAGCAGGGGGGGGCGTGCCATGAAAGGAAAGTCCTGTAGAAAAGCTATGTGACAATGAGGAGAGACCAAGGAAATGAGGACGGTGCTGCAGAATAAAGCAGTGCAATAATAAATCATGTCTAGCCAAGGGGACTAGCAGTGATGAAGAGTGAAATGAAGAGGACTGTCCAGCGGTACGGTGATACGGACAGGGGAGCCTGAATTGAGCAGAAGAGAATATGAATGCATATGAACATACTGTACATGAATTAGTAGACAACAGGAAATTATAACTATAACATGTGTCCTCAATAACATGCTGGCAATTGAACAGTGGGGCTGGCTAACGTGTCATGCAGAACCTAAACTGAACCTACGTGGCCCGAATACCGTGACAGGCGAATATCTTTGGAAAATGTGACCTGACCAACATGGCAGGTGACCCTAAAGACTTGAGCTCCAGTAATTGAAGTGTGATCCTGCAGCATGGCAGACAATGGACAATAATAAAACTGTAACACCTAAAGAACATAATGTAGCAGGAAACTCAGGCGAGTAAAAAGTGAACCTGACTGAACACCGCAGGCTAGAGAGAAGTTAAGCTGTTAGAAGAGGGTTCACACTGTTAGCATTCTCCAGTGTTCCCCCTAAGCTTAAAAGGATCACCAGCTATAGCGCCAACCCCAACCCCAAGTGGTTAATAGACAATTTTTTGGTTATCAGCATGCATGTTTCCCAGTATAAACTGAAAGGCAAATTACAATACCTTTAGTGCATATACTATTGGAAGACCATGTATGAGGACAATAAAAGCTAATGGGGGTTTTACTCACTTCACAGGGGGGAGTGGTTTGGATAAATTTAAGACCCCAAACCAGACTGACCCCCCTCGCCAGAGTCGCTTGTAGAGTTGCTGGAAATGAAGGCAGCCCAAGGTTTCGGCTTCTGTTCAAATTCCTTTTATTTAGTCCGGCTCAACGCATTTCGTAGTTTAATATTACCCCTTCCTCAGGAGCAGTACATAAAACACACACATAGTGGGACAGATGCATATAGATACCCTTTTATAGGGGAAGGACTGGCGCCAAAACATTTGAATGGGAGGGGCGGCCAGATGCGGTATGCGTTCCAAGATGGAACGCAACTTGTTCCGGGTGTATGAGGAGGTTGGGCCCAACCCGGATGTGGATATGCTCAGGACGGATGTATTATGTGCTTGATCCTTCGGCGCAAGAATGATCGGGTGCGGCATGCGTTCCAAAATGGCACGCAGCTCATTCTGGGTATATGGAGAGGTTGGGCCTGCCCCCGGAAGGGATGTGCGTTCCACAGGGCTCCGGCACTGGTACAGTGCGCAGGCCCGGAAGTATCATGCGCTCCAACTTGGGGCGCAAGAAAGATCGGGATGGTTAAATTATTTATTTGCGGCCTGAGATAGTGACATCACTTTCTCTTCTTGATCGCAGGCATAATCAAAGAAAGGGGGGGCCAAAATAAGATCAATGTATAATAATATTAAAGAAGAAGGGTTGGAATTCACAGAGACCGGAAGTCGCATGCTTTCCAACCTGGAACGCACATCCATGTTAAAGTCCCTTCATCGTATCAGTACTCCTATTAATAACTAAACTGCAGTTTTGTAAAAAAAAGTAGTAGAAATAGTAAACAGGCATCCCAGTCCTGCCACTAAAAAAGGGGGATTAGCAGATATATTGTTATCAATAAAAAATGTTATGAATATAAAATTATATTATAAAATTATATAAATATAGATATGTTATGACTGATATATCAATAAAGGATATAGCTAAAGTATATATATAAAATATATAAATAAAGGGATTTCATAGTAAAAAAATGGGATTTCATAGTAAAAAATGAATAAGACTCAAATGCATAAATAAATAAATAAATAAATAAATAGTATAGAGAATTCAGATTACAATAAATAAACTCACATACGTAAGTGGGGGTATATGCAAAATCTGAGAGCATAAGGGTCTATACGGTTACAATTGTCACAGGCAAAAAATAAACAAAAGCAAAAAAATTTCACTAGTATAATGGTCAAAGGCTAAAAGCTGTCACTAAAATAAATGCTGTAATGTAAAAGACGGGGTGCGAATTCAAGAGATTTTTGATGGTACACGTGGCAGCTTCAGAAGGTATCGGGAGGTCAATAATTCATGTGTTCCATTACTAAAACCATGGGGTGTTGGGTATTCATTTCGAAAATCCAGAACATCTCTTTTTTGCATAATTGCTGGAAGGAGGTTTGTACGGATTCCAGTGGAATAACTGTTAGGCCTTTTGGGTCTCCCTGATGTATGGCTGCAAAATGGCTTGACACACTATGGGTGGCGACCTGTCTAGTAATGTTAGATCTATGTTGGTTCATCCGTTCATGAAGTGTCTGGGTGGTACGGCCAACATAGAAAAACTTACATGGACATTGTAAAAGATAAATAATATTTGTACTGTTACAGGTCATGTAGTGTTTAAAAAGGATTTTTCTTCTTGGGTGTGGTATATCTACTTCGCCACTCCCTGTAGTGATCATATTGCAGCATTTACATTTCTTGGTTCCACACCTGAAGGAACCAACAGCCTTCATTTGTGTTGACTTAGTGGTTGGTTTAGTTGTCTCTAATTGGGGGCATGAAGGGGCTAATATGTTTTTAGGCGTTTTTGCCCTCCGATATGTCAGGGTGGGTCGTCTCGGTAGTTCTTGTCCCAACACTGGGTCTTTCAAAAGTAAGGGCCAGTGTTTTTCAAGGATTTGTCTAATAAGGTTGTGTTTTTTTATTGTACCTAGTAATAAGCCCCGGTCTAAATCTACTGCCACTCTTTTTAGCTGTTGTTGGTTTATCTAAACTTTCTTTTTGACTCAAATTCGACGCCCTCTTCATAGAATCTTTTAACAATTATGTTTTTCTTTAAAACGTGTGTTCAGAACATTTAACATTTTAAACTCTAATTTTTCTATCGTCTGTACAGTTTCGTCTAATGCTTTTCATTTGACTGTAAGCTATATTTGACTTCCATTTTTGGTGATGGCTACTCCTGAAGTCTAAAAAACTATTTGCATCTACACTTTTGAAGTGAGTGCAAGTAGATATCTGGTTGTCTTTATTCTCTATTTGTAGATCTAGGAATATAGCTGTTTTTAAGTTGGCTTCGTGGGTAAATTTCAGATTCCAAAACATAACCATAGCAAAGGCAGGTGCACTCTGCGGCAATACTAAACCCTCACACTGATAAATTTGAGAGGTTAGTTCGACATATCCTACTAGGAGGACATGTCTTAAACTCGGACACCACGGCAAGGTCTCTCAAGTAGCCCGAGGCCCTACCACTCAACCTACCTGTGCCGTATGGGTATCGCCCCTAAGGCACAGGTAGGTTGAGTGGTAGGGCCTCGGCCCTCCTTGACGCAGCGCCGACACCATGTTCTTCCCGTTGTCGGTCAGCATGGTTCCAATTTTCAATTGTCACGGAGAAAGCCAGGATTCGGTTTCTTCATGCATCACACAGAGCAGTTCCTCCTCTGTGTGACTCCATTTGCCAAGGCGAGGGCAGGACCTGCTCCTGGGCCATGCCAACTAAAGGTTGTGTCTGACGAACCAAACGACTGTTGGCTGGGGGTGTCTGATGTCACTTGGGATGACGTAGATGACTGAGTTAACCAATCAAGAACCGCTAGGTTGCTGGTCAAGACATGACTACTAGATGACACCGGGAGCTCAGGCCTCTCTCTGCGACTACTGCTGCCATGACCCCTTACTCTGCTAAGACCTCTGCTTGCTACAGAAATATTCAGGCCTCTTCCACTCCTCTGTGCATGGTCTGGTACTTCTCTGCCTGACATACTTGTATCTGAACTAAACAAATTAAACGGAAATTAAATGCAACAAATATATTTTTCATATTCTCAAATTCATTGAGAATATATTTTCCTTGTTTTACTAAAATATGACCCTATACGCTTTGACTAGAAAAAAAAAATGTGCGCTTTGACCAGAAAAAAAGTGCGTATATATATTTCTTGAAGTACTGAAATACGCCCCTATACGCTTTCAACAGAAATCATTGCAGCAGTGCATTGAGAATATATATTTCTTGACATAAAATTTCTGGATTTGGTTTTGTATATCGACATCAAAGAGCGTATTCTATATATCAGTTTATTTTAATAAGCATATCAACAAAATATGCAATTTTGATAAATAAAAATAAAATAAAATATATAAAAAACACTGTGGTTGTAGTTGATCAACTAAAATATGTAATATTAAAACCCAAAAAGGTAGGTAAAAAATGACTAATATATAAAATCAAGAAAATACAAAAAAATTCATAAAAACTTGTATTTATAAAAAGTCCAGATGCTATGCAATGGAATTGGTGTTACAGTATACTTTATGTATTGGTAGATATGGGGTATAAAATAATGGTAAGTTTTTGAAAATTCCAAAGGTGTCCTGTAGGGGGAGCAATGCTATTGAACCACTGAGGAAGAGGTTTTATCCTCGAAATGAGTTTGGTATTGCTGCAGTACATCGGCCCTACACATCCCCAGGCAGCCCGTGGATAAAGTCCGGACAGCATCCACAAGCCCGGCTTTTTTTACTACAGACATCAGTCTCGTGACAGAATATCACCCTTACCAGAGTACAAACATCCTGCCGCATCTCCCGCCCATGTGGTATGCCATTCTACAGGCAGGTAGAGCCTGGCAAGGTACAGTCACCACTTCCTGCCGGTATCTGAATTGGTAATGTAAAAGGAATTTAATTATTCAAATGTACATATAATTGAACCAGCGCAACTAATAATGTCACATCTTGAGCATCACTGGCTACTATAATCTAAGAAATTATCCCATCAAAAGGAAAACTATATTGTTACTTTTTCAATCATATCATTGAATAATACTAAAGCTACCAGGAGGGGAACCCTCTTTGAGATCGTCAGCCAGCATTATAACAAAAGAGATCCTGCATATTACTATACCCATTCATAAAATAGTGGGTAAGGATCCACACTGCTCCCCCTACAGAACAGTCCTGGTATTTACAATCATTCATGAATAGTGAAGACTCTATTCGTTACTATACCTATTCATAAAAAGGTGGGCAAGAACCTTGGACTATAGCATTGCTCCCCCTACAGGACACCTTTGGAATTTTCAAGAGCTTACCATTGTTGGAAACCCCATATCTACCAATACAGAAAGTATACTGTAACGCTAATTCCATTGCATAGCATCTGGACTTTTTATACCTACAAGTTTTTATAAAACATTTTGTATTTTTTTAATTTTGTATATTAGTAATTTTTTACCTACCTTTTTGGGTTGACATTGATGTTTTAATATATTATATATTTTAGTTGATCAACTACAACCACAGTTTTTTATATATTTTATTTTATTTCATTTATCAAAATTGCATATTTTGTTGGTACGCTTATTAAAATAAACTGATATATAAAATACGCTCTTCGTTGTCGATATACACAACCTTAGATATAGTGAGTGTCTCCCAAATCCAGTAATTTTATGTCATATAATTCTTTCGCAACATTAGCGTCGCTGGGTAGAGCACCTAACCATAATTGTTTTTTAAGTTTGGTGCAGCCACTGACCAAATTTATTTGCTTAATATATATTTCTTGTTGCACTGAAATTGGCCACTATAAGGTTTGACCAGAAAAAAATTTAAGATTGAAATACGTATATATATATTTCTTGAAGTACTGAAATACGCCCCTATACGCTTTCACCAAAAATAAGTGCATAAGTAACCAGAGAATATATATTTTTTGTTGGGCTGAAATAGGCCACTATACGCTTTAACCAGAAAACAATTAAAGAGTTGATTGAGTATATATTTTTCTTGTAGTACTGACATACGCCCCTATACGCTTTCACCAGAAATAACTGCAGATGTGAAATGCGCATATATTTTTCTTTTAGTACTGAATAAGATACTAAGATATAAGCCACTAAAGGCTTTTCAACATAACACTTGCAGCCCAATAACAAAAATCTGGAATGACAGAGCTAATGACTATTTGGATCCCCAAATAATATTTCCCTGCACTTGTAAATCACTTTTCTATCAATGTCCTTCTGACGTCTACGCCTTCTGACGTCTCTCCCTTCACTAAGATGATGTGAAATAATTCCTCCTTATCCTTTTCCTGCACTTATAAATCGTTTGTTCTGTCTTTTTTTTTCCCCACAATCGTTTTTCCACTTGCTGTCCCTAATACTTTCACATGTCTGTCCCTGCACTCTGAATGCTGGAAAACGTCTGAATGTAAGATGGCCGCCGTATTTATAGGGCTGTGACATCACAGGGCTGGCTGGCTGCTGATTGGCTGTATGTCATTCTGGGTGATCCCGCCTTCCCAGGGTTCCTTGCCCCATGTCCTCAGTCCTCACACGTGTAGCCGCCATTTTAGGAAAATTGCAATTCGTTACCATGAAGTCGAGGAAATTCGCATTTATTGCAAATAGAATTTTTCCTGAATTTCTAAACGAATTCCACTTTGTCAACTTCAATTTGCTCATCTCTAGTCAAAACATGACCACTGGATGACAGTGGCAGCTCTGGTCTGTTGTGGCTGCTGATACCACCTTCTGTTCTGCTTTTACTTGTGCCAGGACCCAGGCAACTGTCTATTGGCCATAGTGTACAGTAACTGTATCAGTAATGTAACAGATTAACTATGAATGTTGCAGCAGTTGAACAAGATAAATGCGGCGATATATTATACCTCCCTTTAATACTGAGGCACAGTAATTCGATATATAAACTAAGAAATTAACTGCGAATTTGCCAGCAGTTCAACACGATGTAGACGGTGATATATTAGATTGCCCTTTAATACTCAGGCACAGTGATTCTATATAAAAAAAACTAAGTGATTAACTGCAAATGTGCCAGCAGTTCAACAATATGCAGATGGCGATATAATAGACTACTCTTTAATACTGAGGCACAGTAATTCTATATATAAGCTAAGAGGTTAAGGCCCCTTGCAGACAATCGAGTATTCCACGCGGGTGCAATGCGTGATGCAAACACATTGCGCCCGCACCGAATCGGGACCCATTCATTTCAATGGGTCTATGTTCATGAGCGTTGGTTTTCATTTGTGCGTTGTGTGAAAATCGCAGTATGTTCTATACTCTGTGATTTTCACACAACGCTGGCCCCATATGACGTGAATAAGGGCTGCATGAAAATTGCATCACATCCGCAAGTAAGTGCGGAAGCGATGCGTTTTTCACGGCTGGTTGCTAAGAGATGTTGTCTTTAAACATTCAGCTATTTAGCACGTGTGTGCAAAATCCATTATATCGCATTTCACCCGCACAATAAAAACTGAACAACTGAACGCGATCGCAAACAAAACTGAATGTACTTGCTTGCGAAATCGCGCATTTTTCACTGAATGCATCCGCTACGCATCCGGACCTAATCCGCTCGCGATTCTTCTGCAAGGGGCCTAACTGCAAATGTGCCAGCAGTTCATCAAGATGCCGATGGCAATATATTAGACTGCCCTTATACTTAGGTACAGTTATTCTATGTATAAACTAAGGGGGTCGCTTATGATGCTGAAATATGCCTATTTTAGGAATATTTTAGGTGCAGATTGTGGCGCAACTGGTAGTTGCGTAGCAATTTGCTGCTTCTTCCATTTCACAACCGGTCTAAAAAAGTGGGTGTGTTGTGGGCGGTGAAAGGAGATGGTTCAATAAGCCTGTCTCATTTACCTTTTTCTACGCCTAAACCAGGTTTAGGTGTAGAAAAAGGTCTAAATGTAAGACAGGTCGAAGCTGTCTTACATGTAGAACTGGTGGAGGATCCTCTTCATAAATTTGGTAGGACCACAGCCAGCTTAGGGATTTATTAAGACCGGCATCTAAAACGCCAGTCGTAATAAATGTGCCTGTCAGCAGCTCAAGAAGATGCAGACAGCGATATATTAGACCACCTTTTAATACTGAGACAGTGATTCTATATATAAACTAAGAGATTAACTGCAAATGTGCTAGCAGTTCAACAAGATACATACAGCAATATATTAGACCGCCCTATAATTCTGAGACACAATAATTTTATATATAAACTAACAGAATGAATGGAATTGTGGCAGCAGTTCAACAAGATGCCCACCGCAATTACACTCAACCTGCACTGTCCCTGCACTCTTTCTATCCAATATTCCACAAATAAAGGCATTCTGCAACTCTGTCCCCAGCGCATAAGCACTGGTCACGTCTTTCCCTAAGACCAGCTCACAGTGAAATAGTGGAGGTCGCGGAGGATGAGGCTTTTTATAGGGTTGTGACATCACAGGGGAAGGCTATCTGCTGATTGGGTAGCTGCACAGCATTATGGGTCATATCACATTCCCGCTATTCTTACTTTAACTTTGTAACATGTGCAGAAGCCTTTTTAGAAAAAATCCAATTCATTAACACAAAGTGTGAGGAAAATCTGCTTTGCCGCAATTAGAATATTTCATAAACTTCGGATCAAATTCCACTTCAGATGCTTCGATTAGCTCAACACTACTATTTACCATGATATGTACAATAGTACTGTTTGTGTTTGCTAATATTGAGGAACAGTAGATACAGTACAGATGCAGCCGAGCAAAACTTGCTGGTTAATTTGTTAAATTAAAAAAATGTCACAAAGAGGTTAACTAACTCGTTCAATGTATTTCAATGGCTTTTGTCAAAAGATGGCATGAGATAACACTGTGGCATGAGTTATTAGTTCGTTTTTAGCTTGGCTAAATCTGTATATACACTTCTCAACGCTGTAACTGCAGCACCAAGAAGTTTTGCAAACTGAAGAGGTAGCAGGTATCTAAGATATGCAGATAGGATCCAATTTTAAAGCACCTAGCTCCAATCCGTGGCATGCGAGAGGGGCATAAATGCAACATTGAAATCAAAGATTGTTTGCCACATGAAACCTCACAAATCAAGTTGTGTGGGATGACTCTGCGATGAATCTTTTTTGTTGATTTGCCAGTTATCTTGTATCATTTGTCACAAAATGAGAAGGGGAGAATTCCTGAACTGAGAGACATTGGTTTATCACTCCTGCAGATCGGTATACGCCTAAGCCGAGATTTCAGCATTGTTCAACATAAGGTGTCCCGTTGGCTGGGAGAAGAACGATGAACTGGAAAGTCAGCAGTAAGTTTGGCCGAGTTGAACTTCTGCATGGGTCAACATGATTTTCTTTCTTGGCAATGACTTTGCCAGTGACTTCCTTTTCCTATTTATTCTGATTGACTATATCCTATCTAATGTGGTTATACTTCATTGGCATGGATAACCATAAAGTTATCTCATGCAACCAATAATTGTACCCTACCCTTATCTTTCAGTACTGTGTCTTAAGGTGCCCATATACACTAGTGAAAAGCTGATGGTCATTGTGCAATTAACTTATAATGAGCAATCCTTTTAAATGACTGTAGGACAATCATTGTCATCTGGAAACAATGTATTAAAGAGACTGTGTCATCAGAAAAAGACCTATTGTTTAAATCAGGGTTTTATCTTTAACATGTTTTAAACCATTTTCCATGTTAATATCTATATTTAAAAAAATCATAAAATACAGCAGTTTTCGCACTTGCCGCTGACCCTCATAATAGGCACGACTTTTTTGTCTGTAATGATCTCTTTACTTCAGTTACCTGCTTATCTGTCACTGTAATTCTGCCTGCAATATCACCTCTCTGTATAGATAAGACAGCATCCATCATTCACAATAGGTATTTGTCAAAGCTAACCTATTATTTCCCTGTACAAGTCACAGAGCAGCCTAGAGAACTCTCCCATAGAAGTCAATTAGGTCCCCTCCTCACTATTGTGTCTATGCACCATGGAGCTGCCTTAAAGTATTTTTTTTTTTTTTTTCGTGCTGTGTAAATGCTGTTAAAGAACAGCTCAGGCAAGATGGCAGCCCCCATAATCATTTACAGGAAATAGAATAAAAAACCTCTGCAATCAGAATGTAAAAAGGACTGAGAAAAAAGGATATGTGTTGCTATCTGTTTTTAAATGGCAGATAAAATTTATGGTGACACATTTGCTTTGACATTATTGGGCCATAGACATTCATTGTTTTGTGTAAGGGGCAACCAGGCGATCCTTCAGTGAACATTTGGTAGATGCCAACCCACAAAAGGTGAACATACTGGTTAATATGTTCCCTAATACCAACACACGACTATCTCCTATCCATGGCCTGCCCACTTTTGTAAAAGGGTGAGGGTGGAAGAAGAGAACAACTTGCATAACTTACAGAAGAAAGCACTTACAAAAAGATTTGCTACTTCTGTATTGTACAAGAATAATACATTCCCCCTTCAGGGTGAAACTAGCAGGACAGAGAAAACAAAACATGTTGTGAAAAGGGGAATCAGTGTTAGTAAGGGATAATAAAGGTCTGCCCAAGCAATTTCCAGAATCGAAAACATGCAGGAGAATAGTCTGTATCATTAAATGCATATGCATATTTTTTTCAGATGTAGCAGAGTTAACAGTCAGTCATAACGCATTAACTAGATGTGATAACTCACCAAGTGTGACTAACTCTGCTATATCTGTATGTATGTATGTATGTGTATGACATCAGTGCTGTTTTATTGCAAGTTCCTTTGCATAGTTTATACCACAAACTTTAACTAAAAATGAACAATGCATTTTTATTGTTGCCAATATTCCTATTTATTTTACTTCTTTTATTGTATTTTTTTGTTGGGGGAGTTAATCTGCATTCCATCCATTTTAGAAACTACAGTATGAGATCTATTTCAGTACCCCATTAGCCTATAATTAAAAACAATTTAGTCTTACAAAATACCAATAATTGTGAGTTTTAATTATACAGAGCCATGTAATGAATATGTATTACAAGAACTGTGAATGTTGATCAAATGTATGATATAAACCATTAATTAAAGTATCTGTGGAAAAGGCTAATGCATTAAGATTATTATGTCCATGAACAATTAGAAGATATCATGTGAAGCATTTGTGATAAAATATATAGGCATGCTTTACCATTTAAAAACACATATCCCCATTTATGCCTTCCTCTCCCGACCTCAGATTTTTTTTACAAATTTGAATTCACAAATGTCCCCGCTCTATGTACCCATGTCATGCCACCATACATACTCATGTGTTCACTTTAGGGACAGTAGAAAATTCATCAGCCAGCGAGTTTCTGTACTATACTTCACCTGCAGCAACAGTGAAGGGAACGAGTAATCGCGAGACATCAGAAGATTTCAGAGCCAGGTATCAGTACCCAATGTCGGACTGGGGTGCCTTGGGCCCAGCAGTAAAATTTATTTTGGGGGCCCACCATATGGATACATTCAAATATTACCTGTTCACACAGCAGTAAGATGCTACCAGATGATTAATTATGAGGGTCCCTGCAGCAACTTTGAGAAGGTAGGTCCTGTGGAAAAGAGGAGACTAGCTTTCCTCCATACCTAGAAGTCATCTCAGCTCTGATTGTGCCTTTAGTAATGAACTGGGGAGTTTCTTTAATAATCTATCAAAGTTTTTATATGAACATAAGCTGGTTGAGGTGCTGTACATTTAATATATGTATCTAATGCAGTAAGTCTACTGTGTTATGTGCCACTTGTGCAGGGGGTGAGAGACTAGGGGCCCACCTTCCTCAGGGGCCCACTGGGGGATTGAACTGTACCCCTGTGGGCCAGTCCGAGCCTGTCAGTACCCCTTCACTGCCTGGCACTGTCAAAGTGGTAGGGGTGTGCCCAGAAAGAAAAAAGCAGAGCCATGAATGACATCCAGAAGCTAATTGGCATTAAAAAAAAGCCTACATTTTCCACAATGGAGCCTTGATGGAAAAAGGACCAACATGTATTGGGAAGCACATTTGAGATGTTTCATAGGGAGCTATGAGGTGACAGATTTCCTTAAAATGTTTATATATATATATATATATATATATATATATATATATATATATATAAAGAAAAAACCAGGCAGCACCAAACACAGGCAATGTGGCGGGTGCAAGGTCAAGGTGTGAGCAACCCATATATATATATATATATATATATATATATATATATATATATATATTAAGCAAAGTCCTTTGCTGTATTTGTGGGAGGGGAGGCTGATTACAAGGCTATTTATAGGCACCTGTGGGCCCAGGCTGACGCCGATTCAGCTGATTTCACCCACCCACCCACACCATCTTACAGTCACTTCATATTAGGGTGGCCCTCTTTAGGCTGCCCTACCGCAGCAGTTATGGCACAATTCTACTGCTTGTTGTAGATAGGGTTAGATAGGTTAGGTACACCTTTCTGATAGCCGACCTGACCACAAATATATATATAAAATTTGTAATTTACTTTGTTACAAAATGCTTCAGTTAAGAGATTTTCTATTTATTTCATTATAATCGAGTCCCTTGAGGTTGACGTACAGTAATGTGCATTAACCATCTACTCAGGTGGTCACACATGCTCAGTTGCATCCTTCAACTGCCACCCGTCATATCTACTGCTAGAAGCTGTGACAGTTACAGGAAGACAAGAGGTCCCCTCGAGCTGCCAGACTAAAGAGAATCTAGCAATTGATGAATCAGGAGATTTCTGGATCCATGTGAGGTACAGGGCAGGTTCTATCTTTTTTAGAAAGAGACTGTCATGTACTATTTGAACTCTGATTTTTATTTTTTAAATCAATCATGGAATAACCCCTGTGAAGAGTTAAAGGTGCTTATGCTCTCTCGGTTTATGTTGGTTGCACACTGGTTCAGCCAACATCTATCTCCTGGAATGTACACATGCACTCATTTTGACTAAGTGTGTATGTGTTTCAAGGAGGAGAGAGGAGAAAGACACACCTCTGGCAGTGGCATATCTTCCAGGAAAACAGAAGGATTCGACGGTGAAATTCAACACATCCAATCTTTCATCTCCTTGTCATTATCTGTTGGGGGAGACTCAGGAGCATTGCATGCATATTAGATTATTGGCTGGTCTTAGCCAAATTGGAAATTTTGGCCAACAATAGTCTATTGGATATGGGGACTTAAAGGGGTTGTCCCACAAAAAAATATTCTAGAGTTTTCAAACCAGCACCTAGATCTTAATGCTTTTGTAATAATAAAAATAATAATAATCTTTGTCCTGCTTACTGAGAAGGCCACACTTGCTCAGTTTCATCCTTTCACTGCTTCCTGAGCTGTGATAGGAAGAGCATGGACATGCCCTCTTAGCTGCAACAGAAAAGAGCAATAAATGTGGAGCTCTCTGAAACCATATAAGGTACAGGGCTGGTTCGAATTTTGTTAGAGAAGACTGTCATGCAGTATATGCTGTCTGATTTCCTTTTTCTACATTAGTCATTGGATAACTCCTTTAAGTTCAGTGCACCCCTCTGTACAATAGATAGAAACTTTTAATAATTGGCTTAAAGGGAATGTGTCATCAGAAAATGACCTGTTGTTTAAAGTAAGTTTTTCTTAAGCATACTGTTAATGACTTTGGGGATGCTATTTAAAATTTTCCATGTTTTTAAAAAATCCTATAATCCTGCAGTTTTGCACTGGCTACTAAATCTAATTATAGGTGCCACCTCATGATTGGTACAGATAGTTTTTCAGCAGTCATTTTAGTATCATCACAGACAGGATTAGAATGACATATGACTACGGTTGAGCGGACACCTGGAAGTTCGGGTTCGCTGGGTTCAGCTGAACTTTGCCGCAAAGATCAGGTTTAGGCCCCGAACTTGACACCGAACCCGAAGTCAATTGGGACCCCAACTTTAGGGCATTAAAATGGCTCTAAAAAAGTAATGGAAAGGGCTAGATGGCTGCAAAAGGAAGCAAACTGGGGATATAAACAGGGCAATTGCCCTGTAAACAAATGTGGATAGGGAAATGACTTATAATAAGATAAAATACATAAAAATTAAAAATAATAATCTTGAACTAGGAGAAGGAGGAGGTCCATATGGAGTAGGAGGTTGAGGAGACGGTGTTTTTTTGTTTTGTTTTTTGGGCAAACTCAGGCCATGTGCTCAATTGGAGTCCCAGAAGTTGAATGGGGCAGACCCATGAATCAGTATGTGTAGTTGTGTGCACACATATTGTTCCACCATTTTGCTGAAATGCTGCCTCCTGCTAAGACCTTCCATATCAGCTGGTGGTGCTGGTTCTAGTGACGTGCTGACAAAGCTTTTCCACATTTTGGCCATGCAATCCCTGCCTTCTGAGGTGCTGGCGGTGCCCCAGCTGCATTGGTGAATTCTTCCTCCTCCTCTACCTTCACCTTGTGCTTCCCCTGAGGCCCTGGTGTCAGGTGGGAATGCCATCAGCAGCGTGTCTACCAGAGTGCACTGGTAGTCGCGCATGTTCTGATCATGCTCCAGTGAGGGAATTTAGGACTGCATGTTGTCCTTGTAACGGGGATCCAGCAGGGTGGCCACCCAGTAATCAGCACTGGTTAGAATGTGGGCAACTTGGCGGTCGTTGCGCAGGCACTGGAGCATGTAGTCACTCATGTGTGCCAGGCTGCCAGAGGCAACGACAAGCTGTCCTCTGTGGGAGGTGTATCGTCTGTCCTCCGTATACCCCTAGCCATGCTGCAGTGATGGCCCTGCATTGATGGCCACATCCTTTTCCATCATTGCCCGAAGCGTTTTTTCAAGGAGACATAGAAGTGGGATAGTAACGCTGATCATGGCACACAGGTCTCGCATGGAGGCCCACTCATTGGTGGTGAAGTGGTGCTGTTCCGCAGAGCAACTCACCCGTACGTGCTGCAGCTAAAACTCCACTATCACCTGCTGCTGCTGCTCGCACACTTCTCTCCAGCATGTGCAAGGTGGAGTTCCACCTTGTGGGCACGTTGCATATGAGGCGAAAATGTGATTTTTTTTTTTTCACCGACAATCTCCCAGTTGTATTTACTGAGTATATTTCGCTATCAGAAATGCAGTGCAGGCCGCAAAGGTACTTTCTAGTAAAAAAAAAAAGTGTTTTTTTCACCCACAATCTCCCAGTTTTATTTACTCATTATATTTCACTATCAGAAATGCAGTGCAGGCCGCAAAGGTACTTTCTGGTAAAAATAAAAAAGTGATTCTTTCAACCACAATGTCACAGATGGATTTAATGATTATATTTTACTATCACAAATGCAGGACAGGCCACAAAGGTACTTTCTGGCAAAAAAAGATTATTTTTTCACCCACAATGAAACAGATTTACAGATTTTTTTTTCTCACTATCAGAAATGCAGTGCAGGCCGCAAAGGTACTTTCATACAAAAAAAAGGTGATTTTTTTCACCCACAATGAAACAGATAGATTTACTGATTTTCTTTCACTATTACAAATGCAACACAGTCTACAAATGTACTTTTGAGCAAAAAAAAATTAATTTGTCCCCCCAGAATCTAACAGATAGATTTACTGAATTGATTACACTATTCACATATGCAGCACAGGGGTACCTTACAGAAAAAAATGTGATTGTGTCACCCCCTGGGTCCCTGAACTCACAGACCGATTACCTATATTATTTTCCCTTCCCCTGGCACATATGCAGTGCATGTGCATTTAAAAAATAGGTATATGTCGCCCATTGAACTACAAGAACAGGATAAAATTATTGTCCCTGGCACATATGCCAATGTAAGTGCACTGCACTTACACAAAATGGCCACCAACGCCCACCTAACTAACAGACCTAACTAACATACCTAACTAACAGACAGATTAAAACTTATTTTTCTGTGTCACTGGGCTCAGGGCAGGGTACAAAAATGTTGCATGGCACCCACAATTTTTTTTTGCTGTAGATAGCAGACTTAACACCAAGCTCTAATATCATATTCTTTGCTAATCTCTCCCTCACAGCAGCAGCATCCTATCCCTACACTAGCAAGAGCTGACGTGATGTGTGGCCCTACGTGACTCCAGCTTATATAGAGGCTGGGTCACATGCTGCACTGGCCAATCGCAGCCATGCCATTAGTAGGCATGGCTGTGATGGCTTCTAAGGGCACACATCTTAAACGCTTGTTGATTGGCTGCCCTGCAGTCTTTTAACAAACTTTATTAAATGGCCGAACACTGAACTTGAACCCGAACTTTTACGGAATAGTTCAGGTTCGGGTACAAAAAAACCTAGAGTCCGCTCAACACTACATATGACACCTACGGTATATACAGATAGCACAGAATCCACCGTTCACAATAGTTGATGGTCATAGCTTATCTACTCCTTTCTTATACAATAACCTCTGCATAGTTCACACGTTATGTATAATAAACTCCCCCGTAAAAGTTAGTGAGTCTCCTCCTATCTATTGTGTTTATGTCTCATGGTGGCTGCTTTAAAGCATATATTTAAATGCTGTTAAGATCAGCTCAGGCAATATGGCTACCCTTCAATCATGTTTAATAAAGTTAATAAAAAAAAACATAATTGGGAAATAAAACAGATTAGAAAAAAAAATCTAAAAGTATTGCAAACAGTATATATGGCAGAAAAGTTGATTATACGTTTGAACTATTGCTATAGGTAAAAGTTGTATTGCTATAGGTAAAAGTTGCAGTACCTGCAGCGATAAAATAGCCTAAATGTAGTAGTCAAGTATAAAGGATTGGTCAGTGTTATCCAGTTGGTTTGTTCTCAGGATTCTCTTTCATTTATTATATTTATTTTACACACTTATAAAGTGCTGACATATTCTGTAGCGCTTTACCTACATTAGCATCAATCGGTCCCCAATGGAGCTCACAATCTAAGTTCCCTGTCAGTATGTCTTTGGAGTTTGAGAGGAAACCGGAGTACCTGGAGGAAACCCACACAAACTCAAGGGGAACATACAAACTCCACGCAGATGTTGTCCTTGGTCGGATTCGTACCCAGGACCTCAGCGCCTCAAGGCACCAGTGCTAACCACTGAGCCATTGTACTGCCCACCATGCCTATAATCCAGTAAAGTGGCAATAAAGTTGTTTTAGCTGTTCCCTAGTAATCAACACCTTGCATGTTATGCACAAAAAAACAAAGACATTCACTAGCATAGGATAGTAACCAAAGTGTGTGTAGAAGAATGTGCAGCTTGTCCATTTAAGATTTTAAATTTGAAGATTTTTTTTTTTGTTAGTTCACTGATGATGTGTACTGCAAGTTGTGAGTAGAGCAGGGTATCCTTACTGCCACTATTACACAAGTCCAGTTCCATTTTCCAAAAATCTAAATGATGTCAACATTAAAAAAAAGGTTAGATCCTTATCTCATTGATGTTTTTACAGTAATTATGTGCATATAGTAATTAATCAGCAAAGGTTAAACTCGATGGAACTGTGCTGTGACATATGTGCCATGGAGTCAGACTGAGTGGTTGCTATGGGGTACAGGGGGTGGGGGCCCCAGCGCTGACCTTCTTCCTCTGTTCCCCAACTTGAATCCACACCTATTCGATCAATTGCCACCAGAAAATTTCCTTTACTTAAAGGGGTTGTTTGAGTTATATAAAAAATTACACTTTAAAAACCTGATGGTCAGGAATATATACATTAGATAAGTGAGGTCTAGAAAAGAAAACTGCCATTTACACACATACCTAGTACTGCTCTGGCCCCTTTGTTTACATGCAGTTGCAGAGCTGTGGGGGCGTGTAACAACATTCTTTGACAGTTTTATTCAGTAATATTTGGGGTTTCAGCTAGTACTGTCTTTCCCCTCCCCAGCACTGTCTTTGTTCTCTTTGCTGACACAGATCCATCTTCCCATGTTGCAGCTTTTCCCAGTTACTGACCTCACACAGACATTCTTTCTTCTGGTTGCTCTCTTGGCCACTTACATCTTGCTGCTTCTTACACTTATACAGGCAAATTATTTCACCTGTTCCAGTTCAGAAAACCCTCACCCCACCCTGTTGGCTTTCACTGTGACTGGAATTCCTATTCTGCTTATTGGTTATAAAAGCTAATGCTAAGCCATTCTGCCTCAGTAATGTGCAGGCGGCATGGCTTATTGTTGACAAGCTCCTGTCAAGTTTCAGACCTCAGAGCTGATGTTCTGTGCACATGACTATGGCCCATACACACTGGCAAGCTAACATCTATGAGGATGCCTTTTGAAGGGCCTAACTGCTTTCAGCTTAGGATGCATGCAGCTTGACAACACAGCTAAGCCTGCAGACATCAGTAATGATGACCCGGGCCGTCCACAGGGAGCGTTGCCTGTCCCTCCAACAAGCACAGCCCACAGATCACACTTCAGTGACATTGCATGCAGGGATAAATTTATTAAGCCAGACTTTGTGGCTGCCTGCCTCTTTATGCTGTGGATAGGGTTCCCAACCCCTGATACAGTTGAATCAAAAATCACAGCAGGTTGATATGCTTCTATGTTCAGTTTTATTAAATGGTAATTCGCGGCATAAACGTGCGAACGTTTTCGGCCGTGTTGGCCTTCGTCAGGCACTGAGCCGCTGTATGGATCGGGCGTCTCTGGTGTGTTGGGGCGCTATGGCCGCCTAGTAGCGATTTTGAAAGTGATTGTCGGGAGGGAAGTGTTCCTTCCCAGTAATCGCCTGTTTGTTAGTGGAGGAGACTGCTGCTATTACATGCAGAGATCTCCTCCTCAGTATGGGGAGGAGTGATCGCCAATGCCATCGCTTGTCCCCAAATAGAATCACTGTTTGTCAGCAGAAGATTGGGATTACATGGCACGACCTGCTGCCGGCAAACAATGATTTTTAAACATGTTGAAAGAATCCAATTAACCGATGAATGATGGTTCATTGGGTTATCAGTGGCAGCATTACACTGCCAAATGAACAAGCGTTACTATGAATGTTTGTTAGTGTTGATCTTCAAGATTATCTGTAGGCGTAATAAAAACTTAAATTATCTGTTTGTTGTGCCTGTGACTGGTCAGATAAGAGTCCCCATAATCATGTACACTATCATTTTGACTGGCTTAACACATTAGCCCAACAAAAGACATTACAGGAATACAACAAATTAAACAGGTTATGCAATGATTAATGTAAAAAAATGACAATCAGACATCATATAGTACATGACAATACCTTTCTAACAGAACTAGAATAGCTAATTGGTTTACTACAGTAAATTAAAGTATCCAGATTCATGTGCTGGCTTGAACCCCTTTAAGTGACCATCATGGTACTGTTGGTATCAAATAAAGCTGGCTAATGGCTATATCTGTACAATCAGAAAATAAAACCAGATTAATAAATAGAATATTTATCTGTAAGTGGCTGTAATCTGTAATATATATATATATATATATATATATATATATATATATATATATATTCCCTTTAAAAAGGGAATATGAAAATGTCCAGGTTCTGGTCAAATATGCTTAAATTTGTTTGCAAAATGTGGGTAAAGAGTTTAGAATTGCACTCCTTATAGGAAAAATGGAGTGACTTAATGTTCTTTTAGCTCATGCTTCCAATTTTATAACTCAGGCAGAGGCTGGTAAACAGCTTGGGCAAAAGACAGGTATTAATACATCTTCTGCACATTTATATGCACGTAAACAGAATAGATTTGTTCCTCTGGTTTTCTCCCAAAGTTCAAAAATATTCTGAGGAAATGGTTTCTTAAAATTATGGTTTTGTGCTAAAAAGTGCCAAGAGTACCAGGTTGTTCTTAAGATACTTGGAGGGTGCTGTTGCCAGTTTGTGAGGCGAGAACCATATTCCAATTCTTAATAATGACTTTTTTGTCACGTAATAAAATATTATAGGGCCTGAACATTTATGCACACTGTATAATAGACAATAATGCAAGTAAAATATCAATGATGTACAGCACAGAGTAAAAGTTTTAGGCAGGTGTGTAGAAATGTTTGAAAGTAAGAACACTTTTAAAAATAGAAGTGTTTATTTTTATCAAGGAACAGAAGGGCTTGGAGAAGGGTACAATAATGATGTTTGCAGGCAACAGTGAAGCATGGTGGGGGAGCCTTGCAATTGGGGATTTGGTGAGGATTAAACTGGCGGTCTCACTTTACAAATGGCATTTATCATGTAGATAAAGTTCATACAAGGCACTTACTAATGAGTTATGATTGTCCATATTGTCTCCTTTGCTGGCTTGATTCATTTTTAAGCATATTGCTCATATTCAGGGTTTACGGCTGCCGCTGCTATCCAGCAGTGGTAGCTATGATTGCAGATGATAGGAAAAAGTGCTGGCATGCATAAGCACACATACGCTTCAGCTCCCATCCCAGTCACCACATAGCTGCATTACAACAGTGGCCTTAACCCTCAGAAACAGATAGTATATAATGCAATGGAAAATGTGATCAAGCCAGCAAAGCAGGCAACATAGACAATCATAAGTGCGTTGTGTTAACTTTGTCTACATGATAAATGCCATTTGCTTAACTGAGACAACCCCTTTAATGGTGTCCTCAATGTTAAGAAATACAGGAAGATACTTATCCATCACGGTACCATAAGTGAGGTATCTGATTGGCTCCAAATTTATTCTGTAACAAGACAACGACTTTCAGCAATATAAATAAGAACTCTCTTCAGCATAAAGAAGAACAGGTAAAGTCATGATCTCAACATCATCAAGTCTATCTGGAATTACATGAAGACACAGAAGGATTTGAGCAAGCCTACATCCAAAGAAGACCGTCAGTTAGTTCTACAACCTCCTGTTAAGTTCCTTCAAAAACTATGTACAAGTGTGCCTAGAAGAATTGATCCTGTTTTTTAAGGCAAGGGATGGTCACACTAAATATTAATTTGACTTAGATTTCTCTTCCTCATTCACTTTGCATTTTTTTAATTGATAAAAAAAAGTAAACTATAAATACTTCTGTTTTTGAAAGCATTCTTAATTTGAATTATTTTTTTCATGCCTGCCTACAACTTTTGCACATTACTGTATGTATATATAAGAAAAGTTTAGGTGTTAGATGTAGAAGTTAAGGTTACTCCTAGACCTTTTGTAGTATTTCAATATTGATTTTAACTATTAGTGATGAGCGGCAGGGGCAATATTCGAATTCGCGATATTTCGCGAATATTTGGGTGAATATTCGCCATATATTCGCAAATTCGTAATCTCCAGACATTATTTTCTAGTTTGTGAAAATTTGCATATTAGCATAATAGCATAATAGCATAATAGCATAAAAATTCGCATAAACTGGCATTTAAAAGATACCTTTTAAATACCAGCTTAAGCGAATTTTTATGCTAATTTATGCGAATTTTTTTGCGAATTTTCGCAAACAAGAAAATAATAACATTATTTTCTTGCATGCGAAAATTTGCATATTAAAAATTCGCATAAAGCGAATATTCGCAATTGCGAATATATTTTGCGATATTCTAAATATTCGCAAATTCTCGAAGTGCTGATATTCGCGATTAAAATTCGCAATTCGAAAATTCGTGATCAACACTATTAACTATTCAGTAACAGTTACAGTTTATATGACTGTACTAAGTTGTATGAAACATAAAGAGTCACTGTACTTTCACACAGAATGCATCCACCTGAAAAATTCTATAAAGTCAAGACCTTTAGGGTTTTCACTTCCATCTAATTTGCAGTCCACTGAATATTGTCACGCAAGATCGATCCCTAGTAATAGAGACTCAGAAGATAGCTTACAGGAAGGGGGTATGTCAGATCTAGCTGTGATGCTGAGCCTGATAATACAACTGCTTCTACACAGCTTTTGAAGATTATAGGAGACTTTTATATGTCTGTATTTCTGTAATTATGATTTTCCCCTCTTTATCTGTTCGGTGATCTCCTGGAGATAAAAACAAACATAGTAAGAAATAATGTACACAAGGTCACAGCAGTGTCAACAGACTTCACTAAGGGATACACCCACTGCTTCTGAGCAAACTGCATCTAACTGTGCAACTGAAAAAGGGAATAATATGGCTGAAACGGATTTTAGGAAAGCCCAAAAACACCAGTTCCTTTATAGTTATGATTGTATAAAGAAGCACAGCCATTATGCAAATCTTTTTTGAAAACTCAGGGGGGGCCATGTGGCAACCTAATCAGTCATAGAACAACAAACTGGTTCCTTATTTTATATTATACCTTAACTTACTGTACATATAATGTCATCATTTGTGCAATGCACATATAGAACATTCATTTACAGTATCTCACAAACATTAGTACACCCCTCACGTTTTTGTAAATATTTTATTATATCTTTTCATAGGACAGCACTGAAGATATGACACTTTCATACTATGTACAGTAGTTTGAAGATTGCCAACACCCTTAAACTGAGCTTCAGCATGTGGCTAAAAAGCTGAGTGCATATGCTTAGCATTGTATCCAAAGGTTGTCTTTACAAAATAGACATATGAGCGCTGCCAGCATTTCTGCAGAGGTTTAAGGTGTGGGAGGTCAGCCTGCGCTCAGACCATACGCAGCACAGTGCATCAAATTGCTCTGCATGGCTGGTATCCCAGAAGGAAGCCTCTCCTAAAGATGATGCACAAGAAAGCCCGCAAACAGTTTTCCAAAGACAAGCAGACTAAGGAAGGACATGGATTACTGGAACCATGCCCTGTGGTCTGATGAGACCAAGATACATTTATTTGGTTCAGATGGTGTCAAATATTTGTGGTGCCAACCAGTTGGGAAGTACAAAGACAAGTGTGTCTTGACTACAGTCAAGCATGGTGGTGGGAGTGTCATGGTTTGGGGCTGCATAAATGCTGCCGATTGTGGAGAGCTACAGTTCATTGAGGGAACCATGAATGCCAGCAGGTACTGTGACATAGTGAAGCAGAGCATGATCCCCTCCCTTCAGAAACGGAGTCGTAGGGCAGTATTACAACATAACGACCCCAAACACACATCCAAAACTACCACTGCCTTGTTAAAGAAACCGAGGGTAAAGTTGCTGTACTGGCCAAGCATAATTACAGACCTAAACCCTATTGAGCATCTGTGGGGTATCCTCAAATGGAAATTGGAGAAGTGCAACTTCAACCAGCTCTGTGATCTCGTTATGGAGGAGCGGAAGAGGATTCCAGTGGCAACTTGTGAAGCTTTAGCGAACTCCATGCCCAAGAGAGTTAAGGCAGTGCTGGAAAATAATGGTTGCCACACAAAATATTGACACTTTGGCCAAAATTTGTCTATTTTCACTTAGGGGTGTACTCACTTTTGTTGCCAGCGGTTTAGACATTAATAGCTGTGTGTTGAGTTATTTTGAGGGCACACCAAATTTACATTGTCATACTTGCTGTACACTGACTACTTTAGAAAATGTGAGGAATATACTCACTTTTGTGAGATACTGTATGTGTTGTACTGTGGAGTTGATGTAGGTGTGCATTGCATGGATGCTTTTTTATTTTATTATACTTTATGTAGGGCTTACACATTCCACAGAGCTGTTATTCACATGAGTCCCTTTCCCCAGTGTAGCTCAACATGCAAATTCTGCATTGCATTGCTTGAATACTAATCACTGAGCCGCTGTTAGTATGGAATGCATGCATATGTGTATAATATATGAATATGTGCAGAATGTAAACGTGTGAAGTTTAGACATGTGTGCAGAGTGTATGTATGTGTGCAGTATGCTGTAAGCACTTATGTACTCCAACAGAGAATGTTGTCGTATGCCACAAGTCATTCTACTCCAAATTAAATATGACAAGCAAGACATGATGGCAATATAGAAAGCAATAGGTATAGGCAACATCGAAAAATCCAAATCTGGCATAAACATTGTGTCTTCTGTGGGAGAGAACATTATCTCAGTGCTGTCTTCTTTCGTATGTATTTAGAAAGACAATATGTGACTGCCACTGTTGCTTAAAACATTATCAGATTTGCTTCTGACAACCACGTCTGCTATAACGGAACTAACCCCTAACCTCTGGACTTTGAAATTTATCCTCTGATAAAGCATTACATCCAAATAAACCTATACTTAATTGGTGTGGTGGTATGTAACAACAAATGGAATCACATTTTTTTTTAATAGTCACCAGGTGTGTCTTGTAGATTTTTGCATTTTATGCTACTTTTTAACCAAAAAATATACAAAGGTTTTTTTTGGGCATGATTTTACTATACACAACTTATATAATTGTGTAATCAATCATACATAAACCAAATACAAGAGAGGACATGTGTGAGCTCATTACTTTTCCAATAACTATATTTTTCTGACTCTTTTTAATTTTCAGTTCACATCATTTTCTGGAAAATTACAATAAGAAGAGTTATTGGTGCATCCTAAAACATTTATTTCATTTCAGTTTTTCCGTTTTTCTACCCGTTGAATCGTGTCTAGATTCACACTTGCATAACATTCATTAAATGTGTTGATTAGATTTTCATTAGCACATAATGTTTTACCTAAAATAAATTTGTCAGAACCCATTTTCTGCTCAACAAAGCTAACATGATATAATGATCGTTCTACATAAGTTAATTTTCTTAGAGAAACTCTATTGTTAACACACAACTTTGACAGTAGAAAGTGATTTATATTGATAGGGAAATAGAACACACTTCAACTACATGTAGAAATTTAAGGGGTTGTCCAAAAACAATGTCCTACCCCTATCCTCAAGATATGATATAAAGGCTTCTGTACACATTCAATAACTGACAAATAAACAATATTTCATCTGACAGTTATCTCTTCCGACTCCCTTCTGGTTTCTACATAGACTTTTGGCTCTGCTGTATGTGCATTCTATGGGGAGAGTGGAGAAAGACAACACCAGACACTTCTGGCAACATTTCCTGGGGGAGCAAAATGATTGGGTTAAAATATTTATTTAGGCCAATCTTGTCTCCCCCTTGTTAGAAAATCCCCCCACACGTTAGAGTGTCAGCTTAAGCCGCTTAGTTCAACAAAAGACTAATGTGTATAACCTGCTTAAGTGTCTGATGGGAGTCCAAACATTTTGACGCTCACTGATTAATAGACCGGGGGAGGGTTTTACTATGTTTAAATGGAGCAGTGGACACACATGCACACTGTCACTCTATTGAGTTATATGAGGCTTGTACTTGGCAATCCACAACTGTCCACCACTCCATTCAAACAGAGTAACACAGCAGGTCCTCATTCATGTGATGAGTGGTCAGACCCTCGCCAATCAGACACTTATTCCTCAGAATGTAAAGATTTGTTAAAGTGGCTTAACAATGTAAAGAAGTTTGTCATTCTGGACTATGGTCTGTGCTGTATTTGCAGCCCTGGTCCATTTGCAGTACTCAACAGCACTGAGGTCCATTACTAGACACAGCCTATGGGCAAGAAAGGTGCTGTTTCTGAGGAAAAAATAAAGTATACATCTTTATCTAATATTGGGCAAGATTGTACAAGAATTATATCATCAAGATATTAGTGTAAATCTTGATGCATCTTTTCCAACAGTACTGATACAGCAGAAAGCTTAAATATCCTAAGAGGCCTAAGATAGACTTGAAAGTGCTGCATTAAGCAACTGGAAAATGATATCAAACAATACTACATCCGCAAGTTTAAGTTGGTTTTTCAAAGAGTTATAAGATAGAAAAAAAGAACATCAACGTCCATATTTAATATGATTCAGCAATGTTTCTAAGGAGAATCCATTTATTATGCAGCATACTATAGAATGTCACCATTTATTTTTAATTCCATGTGAATCATTTGGTAAGTCCATATAACATTGGAGGCACATGAGGATACAGTAAGGATCCATAGCTGACTATAGGTACAATATTACAAATTCTTCCAAGGTCTGTTGCACAGCAGTGTTGTCAATAATGACCAATTAGATTCAAACTGTCAATAAATAAACTGATTAAATGCTCTGGACTATATCATCCTTTTAATTCTACTGTTTTCTGGCTAGTTTTTTTTAAGCCTCATGCACACGACCGTTTTTTTATGCTGTCTGCAAAATGGGGTTCCGTTGTTCAGTGATCCGTGTCCGTTTTTGCCTTCCGTTGTGTTTCCGAGTGTCTTCCATTTTTTCACAGTCCCATTGACTTGCATGGGTCCGTGTACCGTTTTTCACGGACAAGAATAGGACAGGTTATATTTTTTTGACGGACTGGAATCACGGACCATGGACGCGGAGGACAAACGGTGCATTTGCCGAGTTTTCCACGGACCCATTGAAAACCAATGGGTCCGCAGAAAATCACGAAAAACGGAGCAACGGACATGGAATCAAACAGCGGTCGTGTGCATGAGGCCTTACTGTGTCCCACTGGAGATGCTAAAAACATGTGTTTCCAGCAGTCCCTCGAGCTGCAATGGCTTCAGGTTTAACATTGTCAACGTACAATGCCCTTTCCTGGACCATCGTAGCTTCGAACCCCATTTCAATACTCAGACATTGCCTATCTGCAAAGTATGCTATTGACTCGATGATACTGAAATGCATGTATTATTTGGTTCATGTTATCTTGGACCCTGAAAAAGCTATTTTCCTCTGCATTGAATGCGATTTACAGCTTCTATGTCACGGTGCGGTTAACTGTGACAGTTGTGGCCGTGTAGGCTGGCTGTATGCCCTCTCGCGTACTGGCTGCAGGCTGACTCCTGTGTATGCTGGTTGCTTGGGGCTGCATATTGGCTGTGGGGTCTTGTGTGAACTTTGCCTGTGAATGTGTGTTCTACCTGTGTCTGCATCTCTGTGCAGTTGTTGTTTCTGTTGCTGTGAAGGCTGGCTGCAGGCTCTCTCGTGGACTAGCTGCAGGCTGACACCTGTGTATGCTGGTTGCTTGGGACTGCGTGATGGCTGCAGTGTTGTGTTCCTCTGTACCTGTTCTCTGTCTGGATCAGCTCTGTTCCATATCTAGCCTAGCAGTGCTCTAACTGCGTCTGATAGCTTGGCAGTGCTAAACTGCTTCTAATCCTGCCTGTTCCTTGTCCTGCCTGGCAGTGACTACTGCTTCTGATCTAGTCTGTTCCATGTCTGTCCTGCAGTGCCTTACTGCTTCTGTTCCTGTGTATGTCCTGCCTTCATTAGAGGGCTTCTGGCTTCTCTGGAGGGAGTATCTCTTGTCTGTATGCAGCTCTGTTTGTGACCGCCATGCTTCTATTCCCGTTTGTCTTGTTGTCCGATCCTTGTCCTGTGTTTGCTTCAGTTCCAGTTCTGTTGTCTGTGGTTTCCTGCAGGTAACGGCCAAGTGTACTGGAACCTTCCTGGAGGTGCGAAGTATGGGGCTCACTGGTTCTCCGCCCTCTGGGTTTTGCCTCTGGTCTGCTGGGGCACTTGGTTATGTGGTAGTGCTACCACTATTGCTTAACCTGCTTTACTGTAATGTTCTTCTATTACACATGTAATAAAGTACTCTGTTGGTCCCTGATCTGTAATGTATCTTGCCTGTGTCCTGTTTGCAAGACGTCCCGGGGGTCTGTGTGTCCAGTACGTGACATTCCAGCATCTAGTTATGTGTTTTAGTCTTAGTTTCAGTGTTTTCAACTTTCACTGACTGTCCCGGAACAAATTAAAGGGATACTTTGAGGCATCACAGTGCTACAAATATTTAGAGATGACATCAAATATAAAAATAGAATCATGTTAACTTAAGTTTAAGTAGGTTTATTGGATTCCCATAAAGTTGGGCCTTGTTATTGTGTGCAAAGAAAATCAGAAGTGAAATAATTAAATAATTGTTTAAGTGGTTTTCTGGGCTTTTTTTTTTACATCAATTTTTCTTCTAACCACAGTTTAGTTAGCACTTACCCCTCTATCGCTCTAATGCCACCATCTTTTCTGGACTTACACAGGCTGCGGGCTCTTGTACTAGAGTCCCAACCAAATGTTTTCCCTTCACTTTCTGTTTAGCTGCATAAAGTGGGTATCGTAAATGCAGCTGAACAGTTAAAGAAGGGCACTCATTCAGTTAGGACCTAAGAAGAAGTGTCTGCAGCATGTGTAAATGCAGGGGCATTGGTTGAGCAATTAGTGGTTAGAACTAAGTAAACTGTCTTTCTTGCACAGGTTAGAACAGGGATTGGCAAACTTGGCTCTCCAGCTGTTGCAAAACTACAACTCCCAGCATGCAAAGACTGCTTACAGCTATCAGCCTACATCAGGGCATGGTGGGAATTGTAGTTTTACAACAGCTGGAGGGCCAAGTTTGCCAGAAGTACCACATTTTTAAATAGTTTGGAAAACCCTAATAATAATAATAAAATAATAGTCAGCTTCAAGTACATGTAATCTCATTTCCCTTTCATAGTAATTTTATATATTTTTATAATTTTCAAAGCCATGCTCTTTTCCTTTCAGTATAGCTATATGTGGCGCTAGCCATCCATCTGTGCAGATCTATCTCGCCTCTATCATTCAATCTGTTTAGTTATGCCTAGTTTACATATTTAAATGTCTCCACTGAGGACTGCAACTTGTTCACAAATGTTCTGGCTGATATTTCAATATTTTTCATTGGATCTTAGCCTTCTTTTCCTAGCCAAATAGGAACATGGATTTGCTCCCCTGCCAATGCTGTAAACAAGCTGGCATTAGTCACCTAGGCCTAATCTCTAGAGAACAGCTGCAATAAAATTCACACTGTGCTCCTTACACCAAGCATGCCTTTAGCTTCACTTTATTTTTTGGTTTGGAAACATATGTACAGTGATTGTTACAGAATGGATGAATGATAACTGAAAATACGCTATCTGCATTTGCACATTTGTATTTACCTTAAGGAGTTTTAGTCTATAGATTTAATGTACAGATGTCAATTGCACAAAGTTCATGTTTTTACAGCAGAAATGTTACAAAGTATATCTTAATATTTTCCCAGTCTTGACTGTTCCTGATTTTACAAGACAATTCAAAAAACAGGATAGTATCAGATACTGAAAGTGTTTTATCAGGGGTTGACAGATTAATGTATGAAACCAGTACAAATGTTTCAAGAATAAAATATCTATTTATATGTGAGAAATGTTAGTTTCAGGAATTACATGTGAATATTATACGTATTAAGACACATTGTCACAATATTTGAAATGTGTAGGAGATACAGTATGAAACAGGAGATTTAAAAATAGGATAAATTGGACAGATTGCATCAGATTTTGTGCTGAGAAAAAAATAAAGAAATGAGCTTAGATCTATATGATAACCCCGACTGGACTGGTATACCCCTGCCAGCTGGTATATTTCCATAGGTGCTTTTTTTAACAGTGATACTAAATCGACACAATCAAAAGTAAGAGAAAAGAAGAAAAATGATCAAGCATGCCTCTTATCATAGTGATCAAAATGTAAAGAGCAGTACTACACTTTGATGGTATAGCTACTGTTCTGCCTCTACTATCATTACTGCTAAAGGTGCTCTCCAACTTCTTTAAAAAAAAAGTTGAAAACAGCTGAAAATGTTGTAAAACAAAAAAAAAAAATATATATTACACACAATACTTACTTCTTCTTTCTACCAGTGGTCCTTTTTTTTACAAGCAGGGCTGCTTTCAGCACCAGGCAGAACCATCCACTGTGATTTATACCAAATCAGATTGCTTCTAATATGGTTCTATATAAATTGGAAAAAACACAAGTAGAAGAGAAGACATCATAGTCACATGACAAATTTTGCGAGGAAGAGGCAATAGGAAAGGTCTATATGAGGCAATAGGAAATGTGTATATGAGACAAAAAAAAAGTACAGTACAATGTATGTGAATAGGATTTAACAAACATGTGACACAGAAAATCCACAACCGTTTCTAAACATGCTTAAATCAGCAGCCTTAAGCCCTTAACCCTTTCTCTACCAGCACTGTACCTATATGGAGCTGGAACGATGTGCGAACAAGGTGCCCGCTCGCACGTGCAGTAGGCGTCACGGCCGACAAGTCTCTGCTGTTTCAAACAAAAGAGACCTGCGGCTAATTACCGATGGCAGTAATGCATCACCGAGAGATTATCACTAAAATATAGCTTTTAATTAAATTTTTTTTAAAAATGGTACTATATGATACAGAGTCTCCAATCCGAGTAGGGAGGGGAGGTGGCGGTGGAGGGAAATAAATAACGCTAGTCTGCCCACTACACACTATCGACCCTGCCTATAAACGGAATAGCCGCCCCGATAGGGGCGATCCTGTGTCAGGAACCTCCTAGTGTCCCTAGTAAGGCCCTGACACAGAAAAGTACCCACCACCTATATACAAGTGCAAAAGGTCAAACACAGTCTGTCAAAAGTCAAATATAGTATATATCATACAACAGACTCACTAGATATTATTTCATAGGGACCAAATATAGCGGTTCCTTACTGGTATTCAAAAATCCCAACGCGTTACACTGCAACCATGCAATGGGTTGCAGATCATCAGGGGACCAACTTCACAGCGATGGTGTCTTAAATTAACACAAGCACCATCCATCAAATGGATTCGCTCAATCTGCTGGATCACAAATTCAACGACCAACTTGCAATTTATACCAACATTAAATACCCCTCACATGCACAGGATATGTATAAGATATAATATGACCGGCAGGGGAGTAGTTGACGTACCTATCAACAATGCATAGTGTAAAACTCAACTCTCATATTGCAGAATATGCCACAGATAGTTAACTTCACACCCAAACGATGTAAGATGACCCACAAGGGAGTGGCAGGCCCTACCAACACAACAGACCACTGCGTGCGGCACTGGGACATCAAGATGCAGCCTATACATCAATCTTGGCCAGCATTATCATCTTGTTGCTGACCCAGATAAGGGAAGTAATCTTGAATTGTTGCACCTTATTTCAGACACTGGTTTTGACTATATCAGTGTTTTGATATATTTTTATTGAAACGCCTGTAGCCGCAAATGTGGTCTTTGCTATATCATGCAATATTGATCTATATGCCAGTTCTTTTCACTCCCTTGTGGGTCATCTTACATCGTTTGGGTGTGAAGTTAACTATCTGTGGCATATTCTGCAATATGAGAGTTGAGTTTTACACTATGCATTGTTGATAGGTACGTCAACTACTCCCCTGCCGGTCATATTATATCTCATACATATCCTGTGCATGTAAGGGGTATTTAATGTTGGTATAAATTGCAAGTTGGTCGTTGAATTTGTGATCCAGCAGATTGAGCGAATCCATTTGATGGATGGTGCTTGTGTTAATTTAAGACACCAACGTTGTGAAGTTGGTCCCTGATGATCTGCAACCCATTGCATGGTTGCAGTGAAACGCGTTGGAATTTTTGAATACCAGTAAGGAACCGCTATATTTGGTCCCTTTGAAATAATATCTAGTGAGTCTGTTGTATGATATATACTATATTTGACTTTTGACAGACTGTGTTTGACCTTTTGCACTTGTATATAGGTGGTGAGTACTTTTCTGTGTCAGGGCCTTACTAGGGACACTAGGAGGTTCCTGACACGGGATCGCCCCTATCGGGGCGCTATTCCGTTTATAGGCAGGGTCGATAGTGTGTAGTGGACAGACTAGGGTTATTTATTTCCCTCCACCGCCACCTCCCCTCCCTACTCGGATTGGAGACTCTGTATCATATTGTACCATTTTTTTTTTAAATTGAATTAAAAGCTATATTTTAGTGATAATCTCTCGGTGATGCACTTCAAGCTACATTATCACTTTCTATCTCACCCACTGACGGTTGACATGTCGGAACGTGATTAGTCGATGGCAGTAATGAAAGGCTTTAGATGCCGTGATCAAGTGAGATCACTGCATCTTAATGTTCAAAAATCACCTGTCAGTAGTTGTTCTGAATGCTATCAGCCTAGCTGACGATGCAGATAGTTTTTATGCTGCAATTCTTATTTTGGTCGCCAGATGGCAGGCCAACATAAGAAATGAGCAATTCACAGTAATAAAGTAATTTTAAAAATTCACTGATTGTACAAAATGGAAAATAAAAAAAATAGAATTTATAGGCTCATATACGAGCTTCAAAATAATTACAAAAAAAATAAAAATGTAAAAAAATATATAATATATAAAAAATTAAAAGTTTAAATCACTCCCCATTTCTCTATGATAAAAAAACCTAAATAACAAGAAATATAAACATCATGGGTATCACCGTGACTGAAAACACCCGTAAATTCAGGTCGATCCGAATTTGTTAATGGCAAATTTCATCAAAAAGGCTATTTCCTGTCTGCAGAGAGCCTTTATAGTAGCGTGGAACACTGTGTCTTGCAGTAACACGTATAAGGTGTTTGCTTTGGTAGTGAAATAATACTATGAATCCATATGACATGCAGATGACAGGCGTCACTCTTAGAATCATTGCACACTTTACTTTTTTGGGCAGTCACGGGGCCAAATCTGACCAAATAACTCAAGTATGAACACAGCCTTACAGGTCGGTGTTAGCGCGAAGAAGAAGCACACTTCTTTTACACAGTTGTCGGCTGAATCCACATAGATGTCTACAGAAGTTGTTCTATTTAACTAAGTAGAGCCCCCCGACAGAGTGGAGAGGGTGTCATCAGTAAGTTTGTGTTGACGTCACTGATTATTTTGCCATTCCTCTGATCTGTCAGAATAATAACCCCCCAAAAACGGATCCTGTCTGTGGAGCATTCGCCTTTACACGGTCAGCCTTTGGTCAGTAGACAGAGTGGCAAGTTGACATAGTGTAGAGGTGGCAGCAGCATGAGAGGGCCACAGAGTGGCATGACGACGAGAGATTGTGGAGGTGGCAGCGGCATGAGGAGGCCACAGAGTGGCACGATGACAAAAGATTGTGGAGGTGGCATTGGCATGAGGAGGCCACAGAGTAGCACGATGACTTGAGATTGTGGAGGTGGCAGCGGCATGAGGAGGCCACAGAGTGGCGTGACGACAAGAGATTGTGAAGGTGGCAGTGGCATGAGGAGGCCACAGAGTGGCACGATGACGAGATATTGCAAAGGGGGCAGCAACATGAGGATGCCACAGGGTGGCATGATGACAGAGTCTAGAGGTGACAGCAGCATCAGGAGACCACAGAGTGGCAAAATGACAAAACGTGAGTTTGTGGCGGCAGCAGGATCAGGAGGAGGCCAAAGGGTGGCACAATGACAGTGTGGAGGTGGCAGAAGCATCAGGAGGCCACGGAGTGACACAATGACAGAGAGTGGAGGTGGCAGCAGTATCAGGAGGAGGCTACAGAGTGGCACGACAACAGAGTGTGGAGGTGGCGGCAGCATCAGGAGGAGGCCACAGAGTGACACGACCACAGAGTGTGGAGGTGGGTAGCAATAATGGTACCTGCTGACGATGGTGGGTGTAAAAAGAAGCATTTGGCATCAGATGTGTGGCATCAGGCGGGTGGCAGCATCAGAATAGTAGCTGAGGCAGGTAGCATAAGAAACCGGTTTCTTTTGTCAAAGTTTGGGTGAGGCAGCATGGTTGATCTAATCTGATGCATCAGGCATTGGTGGGTGGAAATCCTGGCTGATCCACGCCTGATTCATCTTGACAAAGGTCAGTCTCTCCACATTTTGGGTGGACAGGCGAGTTCTTCTTGGAGTAACTATGGCCCCCGTCGCACTAAACACCCACTCTGATGCCACATTACTGGCCGGACAGGACAGCTTTTCCAGGGAAAACTCTGCTAGCTGCTACAAATCCAGTTTGGCTGCCTAGTAGTCCAACGAATCTTGAATGTGGGGGGGCAAGGGTGCTGTCCAAGTATGCCACGACCTGCTGGTTCACGTCCTGCACCAGGTCTAGCTGCTGCTGCTGGTAAGTAGTTTCTTCACTATGCGGGTGAAGAAATCTGCTCATCAGCAACTCTAGATTCAGGCTGCTGCTGCTAGAGCTGAAACTGCTCCTGCCACCCCACCCCTCTCCAGCAGCCATGGTAGTTGAACGTAAGCGCAGAGAGCCCCCTGGTCACACCATGGTGCAGATAGGCAGCGGCCAACTGACTACAAAGGATGCCTCTGTAGTAGTTCAGTTTGTCCTCCCTCATAGCGGGTGTAAAAAAAAGGCCCCTATTTTGGACCGGTAGCGAGGGTCCAACAAGGTGGAAAGCCAGAAGTCATCCCTCTGCCGAATGGGGACAATTCAGCTGTCACTACGCAGGCAAGTGAGCATGCATCAGGCCATTTGTGCAAGTGACTCAGAGGGACTCCCTGCCTCCATCTTCACTGCATTCTGCCACAGTGTGTATGGGTCCTCCGCCTCATCTTCCTCATCGCCCTGTAGCTCCTCTGGCTTGTCCTCCTCCTCCTCTCCTGTCACCTGTGTTGAAAAACCACCCATTTTGCTACATATTCCTTGTGCTCCAATGTCCTCCTCCTCCAGTTCAGCCCCCACAGGGCTCATATGGCTGTGAGACCTAGGCACCACGTCTCCAGTCCCCTGACAAGCCAGCGGAATGACGCAGTGGAAGGACATCGTTCATCCCATAGTCCTGGCGATTGACAAATAAAGTGGCCTCCTCAAAGGATCTGAGCAAATGGCAGGTGTCACGCATGAGCTGCCACTGGCTGACATCGAAGTTACACAGGGGAGTACTCCTGTCCACTTGGATCATCAAGAAATTGTTTATGGCCTTTCTCTGTTCGTATCATCGGTCCAACATATGGAGGGTGGAATTCCAATGGGTGAAAACGTCGCATATCAGCCTATGTTGGGGATGCTGTTCTGAAGCTGCAGCTCAAGGAGCGTGTGTTTTGCTGTGTACGAGTGGCTGAAGTGCCTGCAAATTTTCCTGGCCATTTTTAGGAGGTCTTGCAGATGGGTGCAAGATTTCAGAAACTGCTTGGCATGGCTCAGCCGTCCTTAAGGCAGGGCAGACACCAGGTCCTTACATTGTCGGTCACCATGGTTCCGATTTTGAGTTGTCGGAGAGAAAGCCAGGATTCGCCCAGGAAAACTAGGTGCGGAACAGCGTGACACCGCCATGCCCTGCACATATGATATGCTGTAAGGCCCCTGTGAATCATCCCTGTAATGGAGGCTGAGGACACGGTGGAGTATGAGGAGGCAGATGAGGACATTTTCGCAGGACCAACGGCGTGGCAACGTGGAGGCGGTGTGGCTGTGCAGGAACCACATTCACCCAGTGGGCCGTAAAGGACATGTATTGACCATAGTTACAGCTCCACACGTCGGTGCTGTTGTGCACTTTGGCAGACACTGACCGGCTCAAGGACTGGCCCACCTTCTGTTCTACCTGTGTGTGCAGGGCATGTACTGTCTTTTTGGCAAAAAAAATACGGCTTGGTAATCTCCATCTCAGCTCGGCACAAGCCATCAGTGAAAAATATCTCTGTAAATGACAACTTTTTCTATTTTTTTATACAAAGTTGTCAATTTACAGAGATATTTCTTTCACCCAGCATTGGTATATGTAAAAATACACCCCAAAACACAATGCCCTACTTCTCCTGAGTACGCGATACCACAAGAGTGACACTTTTTTGCAGCCAAGATGCGCAAAGGGGGCCTAATTCCAATGAGTACCTTTAGGATTTCACAAGGCATTTTTATGCATTTGGATTCCAGACTACTTCTCACGCCTTAGAGGCCCCTAAAATGCCAGGACAGTATAAATATCCCACAAGTGACCGCATTTTTTTTTTTTGGCACAAGTTAGCGGAAATAGATTTTTTTTATTTTTATTTACTTTTTCTTACAAAGTCTCATATTCCACTAACTTGTGACAAAAAATAAAATTTTACATGAACTCACCATACCCCTCACAGAATACCTTGGGGTGTCTTCTTTCTAAAATGGGGTCACTCGTGGGGTATTTATACTGCCCTGGCATTTTAGGGGTCTCTAAAGCTTGAGAAGAAGTCTGGAATCCAAATGCATAAAAATGCCCTGTGAAATCCTAAAGGTACTCATTGGAATTAGGCCACTGCGCATCTTGGCTGCAAAAAGTGTCACTCTGTGGTATCACCGTACTCAGGAGAAGTAGGAAATGTGTTTTAGGGTGTATTTTACATATACCCATACTGTGTGTGAAAAATATCTCTGTAAATGACAACTTTTTCAATTTTTTTATACAAAGTTGTCAATTTACAGAGATATTTCTTTCACCCAGCATGGGTATATGTAAAAATACACCCCAAAACACAATGCCCTACTATCTCCTGAGTACGGTGATACCACATGAGTAACACTTTTTGCAGCCTAGGTGCGTAAAGGGGCCCTAATTCCAAGGAGTACCTTTAGGATTCACAGGCATTTTTATGCATTTGGATTCCAGACTACTTCTCACGCCTTAGAGGCCCCTAAAATGCCAGGACAGTATAAATATCCCACAAGTGACTGCATTTTTTTTTTTTGGCACAAGTTAGCGGAAATAGATTTTTTTTATTTTTATTTACTTTTTCTTACAAAGTCTCATATTCCACTAACTTGTGACAAAAAATAAAATTTTACATGAACTCACCATACCCCTCACAGAATACCTTGGGGTGTCTTCTTTCTAAAATGGGGTCACTCGTGGGGTATTTATACTGCCCTGGCATTTTAGGGGTCTCTAAAGCTTGAGAAGAAGTCTGGAATCCAAATGCATAAAAATGCCCTGTGAAATCCTAAAGGTACTCATTGGAATTAGGGCCCCTTTGCGCATCTTGGCTGCAAAAAAGTGTCACTCTTGTGGTATCACCGTACTCAGGAGAAGTAGGGAAATGTGTTTTAGGGTGTATTTTTACATATACCCATACTGTGTGTGTGAAAAATATCTCTGTAAATGACAACTTTTTCAATTTTTTTTATACAAAGTTGTCAATTTACAGAGATATTTCTTTCACCCAGCATGGGTATATGTAAAAATACACCCCAAAACACAATGCCCTATATCTCCTGAGTACGGTGATACCACATGAGTAACACTTTTTTGCAGCCTAGGTGCGTAAAGGGGCCCTAATTCCAAGGAGTACCTTTTAGGATGGCATTTTTAGGCATTTGGATTCCAGACTTTAGGGCCCCTAAAATGCCAGGGCAGTATAAATACCCCACATGTGACCCCATTTTGGAAAGAAGACACCCCAAGGTTTTCCGTAAGGGGCATGGTGAGTTCATAGAAGATTATTTTTTTGGCACAAGTTAGCGGAAATTTACATTTTTTTCTCAAAAAGTTTCTCTTTCCGCTAACTTGTGACCGCTAACATGGACTCAAAAAGTTATATCTTTCCGCTAACATGGACTCAATATGCCCCTCAGCGAATACATTGGGGTGTCTTCTTTCTAAAATGGGGTCACATGTGAGGTGTTTGTACTGCTCTGGCATTTGAGGGTCTCCACAATCATTACATGTATGGCCAGCATTAGGAGTTTCTGCTATTCTCCTTATATACGGGTAATGAGATTTTTTTTTTCCATTCAGCCTCTGGGCTGAAAGAAAAAATGAACGGCACAGATTTCTTTATTCTCATCGATCAATGTGGATGAAAAAATCTCTACCAAAAAATATGCAAGAAAAAAACAAGAGGGGCCTGGCGATTGCCAGGACATAGGGCTCCTCCCAAACATCCATACCCACTTAAGCTCCTATGTCCAGGCAAACGTGATTTCTCCATTCACATCGATCAATCGTTGTGGAGGAAGACATCTTTGCCAGATTTTTGATACAAAGTGTTTGCCAAAGCATTTGAACTCCAACAACTCTCCTCAGCTCATATGCCTGGGCAAACGTACCTGTACTGCGGAGAAAAATCTCACATGTAATCTGACAGCAGCGCAATGCTTCTCTCAGAATACACATCAGTGCTGCCGCGTTTTTGTCGGTTGGTCCAGCTGGAAAGTAAAGGATGGTTAGTAAAAATAAAAAAAAATAAAAAAGAAGCAGCAGGCTCAAAAATGTGAACATTACAAGCTTTATAAAACCTAAACATCATAAAACTTTTAAAACCTAAACTAACTCACGATTTCTTTTTCTTGCTTCTTTTTTTATACTTTTCACTCTTTACTTTCCTAGCAGAAACCTCTCCTTGCTCATGGGACAATGTGGAAAGTGTAAATTGCACAGAGATGGTGCGAAGTACATTATGCACTTCATCCCAAGTGAAAGGAGAGGTTTCTACCTTTTCACATATCTGCAGTAGCACACTAGCACCCCTGTGTGTTAGGGTCTCTTAAAACCTAGTATCCTGAGAGACCCTTGTGTTAACTCTGTCCTGCGGTCCCTACGTCCCTAAGTTTACCTGAGTGTGGTACTTCCGGAAACACTCCCTAAGCATAGGGCAGGGTGGTCAGGGCAGTCAGGACAGAAATAGCGGGTGTCACGCCTTATTCCACTACTGTTACAGACACGACATTTTTTTTGGGGTGGCGGTTGGTTTGGAAGTACCAGTAATGACACTGGGGAAATGTCGCTCGTGTAGACGGCTCACTTCACTGGTGGTTGGGGCCACGGAACCTCCTGGATACAGGAGGTTCTCGATGATCTCTTCCTGAAATTTGAGGAAAGATCCTGTTCTCCCAGCCTTACTGTAGAGAACAAAACTATTGTACATAGCCAATTGAATTAGGTATACAGACACCTTCTTATACCAGTGTCTGGTCCTGCGGGAGAGTAAATAAGGATCCAACATCTGGTCATTGAAGTCCACCCCTCCCATGAGCAAATTATAGTCGTGGACCAAGAGGGGCTTTTCAATTACACTGGTTGCCCGTTCAATTTGTATTGTCGTGTCTGCGTGAATGGAGGAGAGCATGTAAACGTCACGCTTGTCTCACCATTTCACCGCAAGCAGTTCTTCGTTACATAAGGCAGCCCTCTCCCCCTTGCAAGACGGGTGGTAACGAGCCGTTTGGGGAATCCCCCGCGACTAGGTCGCGGGGTGCCACAGCAGCCAATCTGTTCTAGGAACAAATGCCTGAAATGGGGCACACTTGTGTAGAAATTTTCCACATAAAGATGGTACCCTTGACACCAAGTCCCAGACTGTCTTCCCACTGCTCACCAGCTAGTCAGGGCAACCGACCGGCTCCAGGGTCTGATCTTTACCCTCATAGACGCGAAATTTGTACGTATAGCCAGTGGCACTTTCACAGAGCTTATACAATTTAAACCTGTACCGGGTGCGCTTGCTTGGGATGTATTGTTTGAAGCCAAGGCGCCCGGTAAAATGTATTAGGGACTCATCTATGCAGATGTTTTGCTCAGGGGTATACAAATCAGAAAATTTGGTGTTAAGATGGTCTATGAGGGGCCGAATTTTGTGAGCCGGTTAAAATCTGGGTGGCCTCTGGGACGAGAGGTGCTGTTGTCACTAAAGTGCAGGAAACACAGGATGGTCTCAAATCGTGTCCTGGACATGGCAGCAGAGTACATGGGCATGTGATGAATTGGGTTTGTGGACCAATATGACCGCAATTCATGCTTTTTTGTCAGGCCCATGTTGAGGAGAAGGCCCAGAAAAGTTTTAATTTGGGAAACTTGTACAGGTTTCCACTGGAAAGACTGGGCATAAAAGCTTCCCGGGTTGGCGGTTATAAATTGAGTGGCATACCGGTTTGTTTCTGCCACGACTAGGTCAAAGAGCTCCGCAGTGAAGAACAGCTCAAAAAACCCCAGTGCCGATCCGATCTGAGCTGTCTCAACCCGAACTCCTGACTGGGCGGTGAAAGGGGGAACTACTGGTGTGGCTGAAGATGGGGGCTGCCATCAAGGGTTTGCCAGCACCTCAGGGACTCTAGGGGCTCTACGGGCCTGTCTGTGCAGTGGCTGCGACGGGGGAACTACTGCACGTGCTACCGTACCAGCTTCAACTGCTCTTCTGGTGCTCGCCATTTCACAATGTTCTACGGCAGTGCTGGTACTAGGTCCAGGATGGGCTGCGCTGCTGGTGTATGCCTCATCACCTAATCCGACAGCGCCAGCCCCACTCTGCTGCCCTTAAAGCGGATCCTGCGCAACCTGTGGTCTAGCAACACAGGGCCAGGTACACCCGGTGGTATCAGGGACCTCAACCTCATCGTCCGAACTTTGGGTCAGACTGTCACTGCTTTCTACAGGTTCGTATTCTGACCCGCTGGATTCGTCAGATGAGGGTTCCATTTCAACATCCGACTGGGTCAGAAGCCTGTAGGCCTCTTCAGAAGAATACTCCTTCCTTGCCATTTGGACAACTAAATTTAGGGGGTATTCCCTGAGACTACCCAAGAAAAAAAACAAGCCTGTCTTACAAATGGGAGGCTAGCGAAGTACAGGAAGCTGCTGCGATTGATAAAAAATATCAAAACTGATTTTTTTATCGCCGCAGCGCTTGTGTAGTGATTGTGCAGTGGTAAAAAAAAAGATTTTTGTCACTGAGGCGGGACGGGTGTGGGTGAATGCACGTGTGGGTGAACGCACGTGTGGGCGACCGATCAGACCTGATCGGGCAAACACTGCGTTTTGGGTGGAGGGTGACTAAGGTGACACTAATACTATTATTGATCTGATGTGATCAGTTCTGATCACTTACAGATACTCTAAAGTACCAATGTTGATTAGCGCTACGCTAATCAGCTAATGTGGTGCGGTGGGCGCTAACTGACTACCTAAAGGGGCCTAAAAACTAAACTAAACCTAACAGTCAATACTAGTGAAAAAAAAAGTCACAGTTTACACTGATCACTTTTTTCCCTTTCACTAGTGATTGACAGGGGTGATCAAGAGGTTAATTGGGGTTATGGGTGGGTGATCTGGGGCTACTTGTGTGTGTGCTTGGTGTACTCACTGTAATGTGTGCTCTCTGCTGGGACCAACCGACGAAACTGACCCAGCAGAGAGCACAGAAGCCATTTAACACAATATAATTATACATTACATTCGATTTTTTAAAAGTCATCAGCCTGCCAGCGCTGATCATTGCCTGGCAGGCTGATGACCAACTCCTTCTAAAACTTTTACGCCGCGCACTGCGAATGCACGGGTGGCATCAGTGCGTCATCTCGCGGCTCGCGTCATCCCTGCGTTAGGCGGTCGGGAGATGGTTAAAGGGGCGGGCACTGTGGAGGTCACTGTTAAAAGGGTGGGCACTGTGTATGTTACTGTTAAGGGGGCAGGCTGCTGCGGAGGTCACTATTAAAGGGGCAGGCAGTGTAAAGGTCACAGTTAAAGGGGCAAGCACTGTGGAGGTCACTGTTAAAGGGCAGACACTGTGGAGGGCACTGTTAAAGGGACGGGCACTGTGGATGTTACTGTTAAGGGGGCAGGCTGCTGTGGATGTCCCTGTTAAAGAGGCGGGGACTGTGACAGTAACTGTTAAGGGGGCAGAGGTGACCCAACATTTGACCGTCTATTTCAAGGTTAGGCCTGTCATTGACCACTTTAACACCAAGTTTGCTGAGGTGTACGACCCAGATAAAAATGTCTGTGTAGATGGGTCCATATTACTCTTCAAAGGGAGCATTAGATTCTGCCAGTACCTGCCTAGCAAATGGGCATGTTATGGCATAAAGATTTACAAACTTGGTGAGAGTAGCTCCAGATACATCCAGAAGTTCCGCATTTACGAAGGGAAAGATTCCAGGATAGAACCCCCAGAATGCCCCCTTGTCCTATGTGTTAGTGGAAAGATTGTGTGGGACTTACTGCACTCACTGCTGGATAAGGGTTACCACCTGTATGTGGATAATAATTATACCACGATACCCCTATTCATATCCCTAACTGCCAAGGGTTCTGGAGCTTGCGGCACAGTGCGCAAAAATCAGAGAGGCCTCCCTAGATCCCTGGTAGGGCAACCACAGAGAATTGGTGAAAGTATGGCTCTCCTCCTTGAGAACATGCTGAGTACAAGGACAAGAGGGACGTCCTTGTACTGACCACCATTCACACTAATGCCAGCTCCCCTGCTCCTGTACGAGGTACCACTATCACTGTCCCCAAACTAGTTTGTATCCTAGACTACTACAGGCACATGGGAGGGGTGGATCTTTCAGATAAACTTTAGAAGCCCTACAGTGTCACACAAAAAACAAAAGTGTGGTACAAAAAGCTGGCCGTACACATTGTACAGGTGGAAATGTACAATATTTACGTGCTATTTTAGTCTGCAGGCCACACAGGAACTTTCCTTCAGTTCCAAGAGGTGGCTATCAAGGCCCCAATTTTTCAAACCCAGGCCGGTGAGGGTCCCAGTACTTCTGGAAGTCATGGTTCCCGTGTCGTACCAGGCAAATAGCATTTATTATGTAGAGGAGGTTAATATAAGCCACTTACTGATGTATTGTTATTATGCATATTGCTTCCTTTTCTGGCTGGATACATTTTTCCATCACATTATAAACTGCTCTTTTCCATGGTTACAACTAGGGATGAGCGAATCGACTTTGGATAAAACATCCGAAGTCTATTCGCCTAAAACTTTGTTTGAATACTGTATGGAGTGAGCGCTTCGTACAGTATTAGAATGTATTGGCTCCTTTTAGCCGAAGTTATAACTTCGCGAAGTCCCGCGAGACTTTGGGTAATAACTTCATGAATTGATTTCTACTGCAAAAAAAAACTTTCCCGAACTCAGGTTCGATCAAAGTGGTACATTGGAACCGAACCTGAGTTCGGGAAATATTTTTTACAGTAGAAATCAATTTATCAAGTTATTACCCAAAGTCTCGCGAGACTCCGCACAGTATTGAAACAAAGTTTTATGCGAATCGACTTCGAATGTTTCATCCAAAGTTGATTTGCTCATCCCTGGTTACGACCCCCCTGCAATCCAGCAGCAGGGGTCATGCTTGCTCACTATAGGAAAAAGAAGTAGCCTACAGGTGTAGTAGGGTTAACACTCATGTTTTCTGAGATGTGCTAACTAAACTAAAGTTAACTAAACGCGTTAAGCAATTGCTTCTTAATGGCTTTTGTTTCAATATAACGCAATGAGTTAATGAAATTTGAGTTATGGGTTTGAGTCTTACCCCTGTTACTTCTGTATGTTTGCTCCTACGGTCCTGGCCATCAGAGAGGCCAGCGTTTTTTCCTATAGTATGCAATTATGACCACCACTGATGGATCACAGGGTGGTCTAAACCATGAAATGAGCAGTGTATAATGTGATGAAAAAATTAATCCAGCCAGCAAAGGATGCAGAGCCACAGTGCATCTCAATATATTGCCCTAGCACAACAAAATCCATCTCTAAAAATTGCCACTGGTTGGCCAAAAGGAGGGTTTAGGCGGCCCCATGAGAATCGAGCCACTGGGAAGTTTCCCTGTAGGGTTTATAGCCAATCTGGCCCTTCCCATCCCTCCTACCCCTTTGCCATTCATACACACAACTTAATAACCAATGTTTGGGCTCTTTGTACATTACTGCTCATATTGTACCATAAGGATGTTGTTGTTTATACTTCTGTATTGTTTTCATTTTTCATAAAATGTATATTTTTTCAGGATTTTTCATGAATTTTTGTTGGTACACTGTAAACACAGGACCTATACTTAACATCATGGATCTTAGGTGCATAACTGGAAAAGGCTTGGCCCCACAGCAAATTTTTGAACAGGACCTCTTAGTCCATCCTCACAGTAGTGCTTCCCCTAATGTAAGTTAAAGTAATACTCATCTAGCCCCGTTCTCGCGAAGAGTGGAGCAGATCCCGCTCCCCCCAGCAGACGTCATGCAGATGATCCTCAGCCTATACGCTCTTCTACTCCATCTAGTAGGTAATGTGACTGTATCATGCCTGCTGGAAAGAGCACAGCCGGGGAATGAGGCCTGTGCTCTAATGGATGACAGGCATTCATTACGGCCTGGGCCTCGCCTTGGCATAAGTACAGTAACCATTATTACTGTCTGTGTACTGAAAGTAGGGTGGCCACTTTTATAACCCCAAAAAAGAGGACATTACACCCCCAAAGGGTGGATATCACACCCAGGACAGTGCGCGATGATACAACACACAGTAATAAAACCATCTATATACCATACTATACCTCCCAGCATGTCCAGACTATTATGTGATATCAGAGGGAATTACAGGATTAGATATGAGACGAGAACTACAACTACCAGCATGCCCTGTCCATTCTTGAAAAGGGACACTGCCATTAGGGAATATTGCCATGAAAGGATTTACTTGTCTGAAGTAATGTTTAGGTAGGTCGTACATGTCAAAATAACATCCCTGTAGAGGTTATTATGTCTAAGTTCTTCTATTCTTTAATATACATGGTCGAGCCACATTATTATGACCACTTTGATGTCAGCAGTGCATAAGGTGTGTAATAGGCTGTCTGCACACTTATCCCTCTTGCTTTCATGGTTAAAAGGGGCGATTTATCAGAGTTGCAAACAGCGATGATTATTGGTTTTCGGGCCAAGGGTGACAGTATTTCTGGCGGTAATTTTTTTTTTTTTATCATGGGTTACAATGGCTCTTCTGTGGGATTGGGCCAAAAGGGTTAATCTTTGCTTCTTATTTGTATTGGTGAGCCTTGTATGCCTATGACCCTGTCACCAGTTACTTTTTATGGGAGCACTTGTTGGGAGATACTAAATGCTACTTACCTTGAACACCCCACAAGACCTGTTGTTTTTTAGGTGCTCTATCACAGTCATCTAGCCATCACAATCTGTTTCCTTGTCACAGTCAGGAGTCAGGCTTAGAATAGCCAACAGGGGTACAGGTGAATCCCCCATGGTCCCCGAGCCAGCTGGTCCCTAGTTTCCCACCCCCTGCACACATAGCACAGTAGACTAACTTCATTTCATAGGCAGCATACAGCATACAACCCTCTGATATCTTATAATAAAGAAACTGGATATATTGGTATTTGTAGTTCTCTTAGTCTCAACCTCACTCTTGTAATATCTTCAGATATCATATGACAGCCTGGACATGCTGGGAAATGCAGTCCTCTCCTCTTGTACCCCCTCCAAGTAATGTCCTCTGATATCGCATTATATCAGCCTCAACATGCTGGGAGCAGTAGTTCTCTCCTCTTATACCCCCTCCCTGTAATGTGCTTTCCTGTCACATTATATCAGCCTTAATATGCTGGGAGTTGTAGTACTATCATTATAGACCTTCTTCCTGAAACATCCTCTGATATCCCATAATAACAACCTGGGTATGCTGGGAGTTGTTGTCCTCTCCTTTTATACCTACCTCTGATATCTCTTGACACTGTTATATAGAGTATGCTTTCCATTCTGTATGTTGTATCGTCCCCCACTGTCCCGGGTATGGTGTCCTCTTTTGAGGGGTTGTGAAAGCCGTCACCCTAACCTGTTATATAATGGATGAACTACATGTAGGGTTGCCACTTTTCCTAGCAGATTACCGGTAATACCGGCTAGGCCAGTGGTTTATCAGGCAGGTGGCAATCATAGTGGAGACCCGGCACCCCACTGATTAGCTGTTTTCAGAAGCCTGGATTCAAAAAAGTGGAGTGGACTGTGCAGTAGTCTTGAAGTTGCCACCATACTGCAGCTTATAATGGGGAGGTGCTGCCCCTTTAAATTATTTCCTCCACGCTTTCAGTGTAAGAGCCGGTGTGAGTTGTCAGAAACTGCAACCAAGTGCTCTCAGGGTGAGATTTATAATTATAGGGCCGTGTGCCTCAGTGAAAGACTGACACCATGAAGCGGTTTACCTGATAGACTGTTCAGTTGCCCATAGCAACGGGCCAGCTTATAGTAACAATGTAACCATCAAGCTTTGTGCCTAATGGTGACTGTAACCGCTAAGCATTGCGCCCACTGCTTGGGGAAAGTCATGATGCAAATGTCTGTTTCATGGCTGCACCATACTAAAGCACGGTCCCAGGATAGGATCGAGGGTCACATATAAAACTGACCACACCATGCTGTTAGTATGTTCATTTACAGTACATGGTGCAGTCTGGAAGAGGTTAACCAGAAGCCAATGGTCTGGGTACTCGGTTTCGGCACCTGGACTAGTGGCTGTCAGTAACAGAACGCACATGCTCCCCTGAAGGAGAAAACCCTGCGATCTCCAGGGAACCATAAATATATGGCGATTATCCAAACTGGAGTATATTGACAAAATGCGGTCAGGAAGGGGTTAAGAGCCTCTGCAGTAAGGCACATTGACAGTTGCTAAAGGGTTAACCATTCAATACATTAGTCATAGACACCTATGCCATCACAAGCATGTATGTCATAAGTGAAGAACCCTTGTAAAAAGCAGGCAAGTGGCCATATTTGGTGCGTACTTGATGGCCTAAGGACTTTGAGCTTGACTACCCCCGCCCACTGCACCTTGACGAAGTTTGGAGGTTCTAGCAGGAAGCCCATCGCTCAATGGGAGGAAAGGGACATCCACCTAGCCAACCAGATCAGCCCGGCTGCAGCACCTCCCCCTCCTTAATATTTATGTGGCAGCCACATAGTGGCATTACCCTCTAAGCCCAAGGGAAGGGCAGCCCCCCAGCCATGGTTCCCTAGAGGTTTCTTCCACAGGGGTTTTTCCTCTCTTGAGTGCTGGAGGGTGACTCTCCGTGAGTCAGGGGTTTGCCTTTTTTAATATTTTAAATAAACAATTTGGCCATTTATTCCCCAATTCATGTATTCTGTGTCTTTATTTTGTGTTCTATGGTTTCAGGGGTGTATGCATGATTTTCCAAGGGAGGAGGTTAAAGGGGTATTCCCATCTGGGACACATATGGTATATATTGATAGGATGTGCCATATACGTATGCCCTATTGGGACCTGCTCATATGTCCACAGCAGTGGTCTAAAGTAAAAGGCGAGCACATTGTGCAGGCGTGGCGTCGTCTCCATTCATTGCTATGGGAGTTCCATAAATAGCGAGAACAAGCATCACAAGCGCGACCACCTCTTCATTTATTACTATGGGACTCCATAAAATAGCCAAACCAGAGCTCAGCTATTTTCTGAAGTTCCATAGCAGTGAATGAAGGGTGGCTGCACATGTGTGACTTGCTGTCTGTACACTCCGGTGGCATCATCCTATGGATATGTCATAAATGTCCCAAATGGAAATACTCTTTAAAATGAAATTCATTATGAAATAACTAAGCTAGCAGGACTATTAACAGTGTTAGGAGTCCTAGCACCGTTGCACCAAATGATAACAGTCGCTGGTGCCACCAAGGATCAACGACTGTTCAGGTGAACGCTGTGGGGTGAATGGATCAATCTTCTACACCAGTTTTATGGTGTTGGAAAGTTGAAATTTAGCCACATGTCCCATTTTGTACCTAGACTGGAACACAGCCTGGCCTAAATATATAAATGCTTATCATATATAATATTAGGGGATTACACACAATAAATAATAACATAGACGTACATCCCCCTTAAGGAATGGGTTCTTATTCATCAAAGTTATCTACCAGTCATAGCCCATAGCAGCCAATAAGAAAGCAGCTTTCATTTTTTCAGAGCAGTTAAAGAAATGAAAGCTGAAGTCTAATTGGTTGCTAGGGGAAACAAGGACAGTCCTTAATGAGGCCTAAGTTGCACATTGGAACAGATTTTTTGCAAGTCAGCATCATTACAGTATAGCAATAACACCACAAGTCGCAGTCCCAGTGCCCTCATTGTGTCCCTTTACCATAAGTGCCAGCCTGAACCCTTATACATTTAGTCAAGTGTCTGGGATTGCCCTCATAGCTGCCAACCATAGTTAGTGCCAGCCACACCACTCCTACTAATCTTACAATTGTGGGCCCCTTGTGCTATCCACAGTCTCCCCATTAGAGATCGTGAGCGACAACGCCATATAAGTGCCAACCAATGCCCCATAAGTTTAATCTGCTGTCTCCGTAACTCACAGCCATAGTTCCTCAAGAAATCCAAGCAGTACTGACCCCCACAGGTGTTATCCACAGTGATGCCAGAGGGATAGCTCCAATGGCCCCATAACTGCTGGCCAATGTGGTAGATGGGCCAGACACAATTTTGACTAAATATGTGCGCAAAGAGCTTCTGGTCTTCAAGTTTGTTCATCTTTCTAGTATTTGCCTCTGTCTTTGGCAGTGCACTCCTTATTTAACCCCGGAGATAATCAATGTTATTTATTTCATCTGTCACTACCTGTCAGGGATACAGAATCATTTCATCTGTCACTACCTGTCAGGGATACAGAATCCTGTCCTGAAGCATCAAAGCCTATAGCGTACCTTTGCACTTGTTTCCAAATAAGTCTACTTTCACACTCGCTTTTTGGCTTTCCATTTGTGAGATCCGTTCAGTGCTCTCATAAGCGGTCCAAAACGGATCAGTTTGAATTCTAATGTATTCTGAATGGAAAAGGATCCAATCAGAATGCATCAGTTTGCATCAGTTCAGTCTCCATTCCGCTTTGGAGACGGACACCAAAACACTGCCTGAAGCGTTTTGGTGTCCGTCTGATGAAACTGAGCCAAGAGGATCGTCCTGGCACACAATGTTAGTCAATGGGGACGGATCTATTTTCACTGACACAATCTGGAACAATAGAAAACGGATCCGTCCTCCATTGACTTTCTTGGCTATGTTAAAGATAATGCAAATGGATCTGTTCTGAACGTATGCAGACGGTCGTATTATCTGAACGGATCCGCACAAAACACGAGTGTGAAAGTAGCCTAAATCAAAAGCAGACAACTTTCTAAATAATCTTCATTAAAAATCTCCTGCCATTTTGATGCTGTACAGCCTGGGCAACTCTTTCATGTAGCTGGCAGTGCTGCTGCTTTTAACATACATCCAACAGCACACAGCTACGTTGGCTCTCTCTACTTTACGGCTCCCTTATATCAGTGTTACGGATACCAGCAGGGAGGAAGAGGAGGGAGGAAAGCATCAAAGTCTTCAGGGGAAGGAAGATTACACAGGCTATACTGAGGCCCATTTTAACGAAAGAGGAAACCATGCAGATTGATTGGGCCCCATGGCATTAGTTCCAACTGTATCCTATTCCTTGGTATTTAATTTGAATCAGTGATGATAAGTACTGGTATTTTTTGGCTGGCCACCTCTTTGCTCTCACCTGTCTCTCCTCTGATCCACTGTATATATATATATATATATATATATATATATATACACTGGATAACATGCTGTGGGACATTAAGGGAAATACCACTCATAGCAGTGTCATTCTGACTGACTCCAGGTCTCCCATCTGTATTCTCCGTTTCCCACTGCTGTTACTTTATCAATGCACAGAGGCTTGTAATTACCCCGGCTCTCTGTTCGGCACCACCTTGGATCTGGGGACATAAGTTATATGAGAGTCAAAGGTTTGATCCTGCAGTGGAACCCACAATGACTAGTGCACACTGATGTACTACAAATTGTAGAAAGGGTGGTGAAGGGACGGTGCCTGTATAATCCCCCGACATAGTAGCAGTTCACATAGTTGGAGAATTATAAATAAACATGTAACAACATCCAAAGGATGAAGAAGCAGTACTCCAGTATCACAGTGAATGTGAAGCCTATTCACACAATGCACAGACAAGCAATGTTTCAGTTCCCATTGGAACCACTTCTAAGTTTGAACTGATACTATGTTGGGGGCACTGTGACTGTGCAGACATAAAAGTGGGCACTGTTACTCTATCGAAGCACAAAGGGGCCACTACTACTGTCAAGAGGGCAGTATTACTGTGTTGATGCCAAAGAGGGGGGCACAATTATGTTTGGGGTGCAAAGCAGGCACTTTTACTGTCTAGGCTACAAAGGCTCCTCTATTGTGTGGGCCACTATTCTTATCTGGGGCACTATCTATTCGACACTATATTTTGGAGTTATCTATAGTTATGAGGGCACTGGAGCAGCAGAAGGCAAAATATTGGGGGAAGCAGTAGAATGTTTGTTTATAGCATAGTGTATAAGTGAGAATGAAATAGAAAAGACATCTGGATGGCAAACTCTGAGACAAACTGTGGCTGGAAGAAGTCTTTATGGAGGCCTGAGTCATGTGGTGAAGAAATGGGAAAGAAAAGGACTCCAATTAAAACAGATGATATCTATGAGTCAAGTCCTTTTCCACTGACTCAAATAGATAATATTGTGTTCATAATGTTTGACTGAGAAGACATTGTAAGATAATGAACAATGCTCAGAAGAAACTTTTGCACTAGTCCCACCAGTGGATAAAAGAACACTGGCTGTAATATATCAGAAAGTAGGTAGGTAGGAAAGCACATATTGCAGACTGCATGGGGAAGGGGGTAAATAACACTGTAGATTAGGGGAGCATACATGCACACTATAGAGGGGAGATAGGGAGAAATCAGGTATTCTTCAACATCAGGGTTTGTTTGTACAAGAGAGAGGAGATCTCTTATGGTCTGTACAGAAATCAGTACAGGACTGAAGCTGTGTTGATACATGAGAGCTAGGGAAGACAGCAGCATGCTAGATACACAAACATCATATACAGTATGAATAAATGGGAGGTACACGTCCAGATGAGAAAAGTGTAAAACTAGGAGCGGCTGCAAACTACAAATAAGGGGATGTGAAAATGAATGAATGAAGAGCATTTTGCACGGATCCGTCATGGACCTGAAAGTTAGTGGAGCTTTAGTGCAGCTTTTTGACTCATGGTAACCGTTAGCATATGTAAAAATATTTTTTTTCCATGTCAAAGGTATTCTTAGCCTTTAAAGAAAATATGTTACCTCATGAAATGCAGTGCAATCTGCAGACAGCATGTTATAGAGCAGGAGGAGCTGAGCAAATTGATATATAGTTTTACAGGAAAAGATTTATTAAAACTTTCTAACCTCAATACCAAAATAATCTGGGACCCCATCGCCATAAGTAGCAATAATTAAAGGCATGTATAACAGCACCAAATATCAGAAAACCCACACTATAGCAAAGTGCCACCATATTGTGTTCCCCACATATTGTGTTCGGTGCGAATCAAATTTTTCCTGAAATTTGGATCGAATTCCACATCGTCAACTTCGAATCACTAATCTCTATATGCCATAATTAATAGAAGCATTAGAAAGTACAACTTGTCCTGCATAAAATAAGCTCTCATACAGCTATGTGAACGGAAATATACAAAAAGTTCTGGCTCAAGGAAGATAGGGACGAAAAATGAAAATGCAAAAACGAAAAAAAAAAAAAAAAAAAAAAACTCCTGGAGTGAAAGGGTTAAGGATCTGAGTACTATTGGGTCATCAAATCAATCAAAACTTTTTCATTTACCTATACACTATATTGACCTTCAATTTTCCAGTAATGCTACTATTTAGACCAAGTGCACAAAGGTATTGTTGAGCAATCAAAAAAATGGCACTAATGTAGTATAAAGCAGATTGTCAGCTAACATCTGTTATCAACATTACAGTACCTGCCACCTCGTACTCAACATATGTGTAATACATGACATTGAGCTGTGTGGAAAATAAGTGTTGTATGGTGGCAAAATCAATAATTTTTTGTGTTTTCATATTAGACGACTACATCATACTGAAAATGTAAATTTTTACCTAAATGCATAAACTGTCCTGTTATTTTGCCTCTGATTTGTTTCACAACTCTTTATTATCTGTAAGTTCTTGTTTGGATTCTTATTGTCCTACTTTATTTATACAATCTTTACAATACCATACAATACAAGGCAATTTGTTTATTTATTTAAAAAGAGGGTGGATTTATCACGTTTTTTTTTTTTTTTTTTAAAGCTAAAGAGATACTAATCTGGAGGCTAGCCATACCACTATACTTATTAACTGAAGACAATCTGTCAAACAGTCAGTCCCCAGAATTAATGCTGCTTATGCTGCATAGTAGTGCTTTTTAATAGTGGCAAATACAATACAGTGATAGTAATGCCAACCTTGCCGGTGCCCAATGATGCTGCTAGCCATAATATCATTTTCAATAGTGTTAGTCATAATAACACTTATTAACGGGTTCCATCTCTTAAAATGACCCTTAAAGGGGTTGTCCGATTTCTGGTTACTTGTGACCAATGTGTATATAAGATTACTATGTGGCAAGTGCAACTATAGCCTTTATTGGTATTCTGTGCTGTTTTCTATATTTCATAAGCCCTATCCTCTTGTTGGGCAAATGTTTTGTTCTGTCCGCATATAGGTCCTGTCCATAAAATGCTGCTCACTGATTGAGGGTCATGTGACCAGGCACATCACTCACATCCCTCCATTCAAACACACTGCACCTGCACTAAACTACCAACAGTACAATTGTAGATGTATGTGCAGTGTATTTGAAGAAAGTCGACATCACATGGAGGTGATTTTCTGGGTCACATGACCCTCCATCAGCAGCCATTTTATGGACAAGGCCTCTGTGAACAGCATAAAAGACTTGGCAAACAAGGGGGCAAACATTGTAGAAATTCTGCACCATTTTCTATATTTCATAAAGACTGAATTAGTAAGTGACATATAACCATCTTACAAATACACTGGTCAACTTGTAGGAAACAGGCCGAACTGGATGGACAAATGTCTTTTCGGTCTTATATACTATGTTACTAACAGTAACTAGAAATTGGCCGACCCCTTTAATTGTACCAAATACAGTGATTCCCATTAAAAGTGTCACTAACAGTGATGCCCATTAAAAATGTGCTAGCAGTGCCAGCCAATGATCGCATATTAATAAATCAGCTAAAAACTAGATCCCATACAATATTGCCAAGCATTGTCTATAGCTCAGTAGTGGGTGTATACAACTGTGTAGGGTTATAGAACAGTGAGAAATTGCCTTACATTTACAGTGAAAGGGCAGTTATAGAAAGCAGTGCTGCAGTGATCAACACTGAAAGAAATGAACATCATTGTCAGTACTAGTCTCCTCTATATGCCTAGGGATTCCCTTGTTAACTAGTAAACTTTGTCAAAAAAGGACAGGACTGCAATCAGCATTAACAAAGTTGCATAGCGTATACTGACTGTCAGCTCAGATCAGTGCAGCACTTCTCTCCTCTGTCTGCCTAGCGTTCACTAAGTAAGCAGGGATGTGCAAGGCAGAAACAGGGGAATGATACTGGAAGAATGAGTAAGTAAAATAGTTTTTCTGAACATTTGTATGTACACAGTACATACAGTTGTGTTCAAAATTATTTAACCCCCACTGAAATTGAGTGTTTTGGCCAGTTTGACATTGATTTTGATCATTTCAGTCATCTTGTTTACAATTAAATCAAAGAGGCCCTTGTAAGTCAGACAAATATAACATAACATTTATAATTAAATAACCACAAATGTCTTTTCTGTGCTCACATCATTATCAGTTTTATTCAACCCCCAAGTGACATTCAATCTTAGTACTTAGTAAAACATCCTTTTCCAGTTATAACAGATTTTAAACGTGAAGCATAGCTTGACACAAGTGTCTTGCAGCAATCTACGGGTATCTTCGCCCATTCTTCATGGGCAAAAGCCTCCAGTTCAGTCACATTCTTAGGCTTGCGCCCTGCAACTGCTTTTTTAAGTCCCACCAGAGGTTCTCAATCGGATTTAAGTCTGGTGACTGCGATGGCCACTTCAAAATGTTCCAGCCTTTAATCTGCAACCATGCTCTAGTGGACTTGGAGGTATGCTTGGGATCATTGTCCTGTTGAAAGGTCCAATGTCTCCCAAGCCTCAGGTTTGTGACGGACTGCATCACATTTTCATCCAATATCTCCTAGTACTGAAGAGAATTCATGGTACCTTGCACATGCTGAAGCTTTCCTGTACCTGTAGAAGCAAAACAGCCCCAAAGCATGATTGACCCCCCGCCATGCTTCACAGTAGGCAAGGTGTTCTTTTCTTCATAGGCCTTGTTCTTTCTCCTCCAAACATAGCGTTGATCCATGGGCCCAAACAGTTCTAATTTTGTTTCATCAGTCCACAGAACACTATCCCCAAACTTTTGTGGTTTGTCCACATGACTTTTGGCATACTGCAGTCGACTCTTCTTATTCTTTGGAGACAGCAAGGGGGTGCGCCTGGGAGTTCTGGCATGGAGGCCTTCATTATGCAGTGTGCCCCTTATTGTCTGAGCTGAAACTTCAGTACCCGCATCTGACAAATCTTTTTTCAGTTCCTCAGCAGTGACACAGGGACTTTTCTCCACTTTGTGCTTCAGGTAGCACACAGCAGTCAAAGTCAGCATCTTCTTTCTGCCACGACCAGGTAGCATTTCAACAGTGCCCTTTGCCTTGAATTTGCGAATGATGCTTCCTATGGTGTCTCTTGGTATGTTTAACATCTTTGCAATCTTCTTATAGCAATTGCCCTTCCTGTGAAGAGAAATCACCTCTTCTCTTGTCTTCCTGGACCATTCTCTTTTTTTTTTTTTTTTCTTTTTTAACATTTTATTGATGTAAAATGCATAGTACAGATAGAAACATAAATATGTGCTCTCAGGAGGGTAAGGCATTGGCCCCCTGATAAGAATGGTCAATTACTACAGTAGATTCAAACTGCATAAAATACAATAAGAAACTGGGTTCACATCCGGTATGCAAGGTTGGGGTCGGAGGTCTTCTAAATAAAGATACATTAAGTACACAGAGCTCTGATGAAATCTAGCAATCCTTATCCGAGTGGACCTCGCAGAGCTGAAGAGACTTTTGGCTGTAGTGGGCTGAAGAGGTGAGTATGAGCGTGAAAAAGTACATCCAAGAAGCAGAGCTTGGAACTCATATGGTCAGAGTGTTGGAAGGGATATAGGGGGGTGAGAGGACGGAGATTATCTTTGGTACCCTCTGTAAGAACTCCACCTCGTCCATATTTTATCAAAGGCATGGTGGGACCCTAACTCCCAAGAGGATAATTCCTCTAATCTATATATTTTATCGATTTTAAGGTACCACTGGTCCAATGAAGGAACTGTTGGTGTTAACCAATGAATAGGTAAGAGAAGTTTCGCTGCGCTAAGCAGATATCTAAACAGCCGAACCTCGGCCAAACTGGCGTTCTTGGGAAATAGATTCAACAGGGCTATCTCGGGGGTGGTGGAAAAGGATGACCCACAGATTTGATTCCCGATCCTAAAAATCTCCTGCCACCAGGGTATTAACGTGGGACAATTCCACCAAATATGGAAATATGTTCCTCTGTCGGTTGAACATCTCCAGCACGTGTCTGAGGCCAGGGCTGAGTAAAGACAGGTTTTGTCAGGAGTTTTATACCAGCGGGATAAGATTTTGAAGCTGTTTTCCTGAACTTTAACACATCGCGACTGGGCCATTCTCTTGACTTCACCATGTTTGTAAACACACCAGTAAATGTCTAGAAGGAGCTGAGTATCACAGTCATTTTAAATCTGCCTAATTGGTGCATATTATGCTTGATTGATGCTCCTTGACATCCAGAGGTGTTTTCAATACCTGATCGAAAACACTTGAATGAACCTCTGTTCTTAAGAGTGGTAGTCTTTAAGGGGTTGAATAATTGTGTCAATGAAGAAATCACAAAAGAAAAAACATTTAATACTGTATTACAAAAACAATTGATGTCATTTTAGTTGTATTTGGTTCTTTAAAAAGTCCTTGTAAGATTTCATTCTGAACACAATTACAAATGTACACTAAATTCCCTAAAACCCTTTACAGCATTGGGGGTTGAATAATTTTGAACACAACTGTATAAGGAGTCAGGAGCTGGGGTAGGGAGGACAGAGGTAGACTGAGAAGCTTGCTTCTTCAGCATTCAGGAGTAGCACTGAAGATGGATTTCCCTTAGTAATCCTCAGTTAAAGACACTTAGACACTGTACAAGTAGTTTTCTTTTAAAATACACATATTTTCCTAACAAAGTGTTTATTAAAACACTTAATGTGGTCCTTACCCATTAAAAAGGTGAAACAACAGTTACAGGTGCCCATTTACAGTGACATGCAAAAGTCTGGGCACCACCAGTTAAAATTACTTTAAACAGTTAAGCAAATTGAAGATGAACTGATCTCCAAAAAGGCAAATAGTTATAATTGACAAACTCACTTTGTATTTTAAGCAAAACATGTTTTTTATCTTTAACTTTAAAATTAACACAAAAGGAAAAGGGCCTGAAGCAAAACTTTTGCCACCCTGCATGGTTAGTGCCAAGTAGCATCCCCTTTGACAAGTATCACAGCTTGTATTACTTTTGAAGTCAGCAAAGTCTTTCAAATCTTGTTTGAGTGAGTCTCATCCATTCTTACTTGCAAAAGTCTTCCAGTTCTGTGAGATTCCTGGCCCCATTGCATGTATTGCTCTTTTGAGGTCTATCCACAGATTTTCAATGATGTTCAGATCAGGGAACTGTGAGGACCATGTTAAAACCTTCAAATTGCACCTTTTGAGATAGTCTATTGTGGATTTTGAGGTGTGTTTAGGATCATTACCCATTTGTAGAAGCCATCTTCGTTTCAACTTCAGTTTTTTTACAATTGATGTTATGTTTGCTTCCACAATTTGCTGGAATTTAATTGAATCCATTCTTCCTTCTACTTGTAAAACATTCCCTGTGCCATTGGCTGCAACACAACCCCAAAGCATGATTGATCCACCTCCATGCTTAATGGTTGGAGAGGTTTTCTTTTCACGAACTTCTGTGCCCATTTTTCTCCAAACATACTTTCTCATTGTGGACAATTTTAACCTTATCGATCCACAGGACTTGTTTCCAAAATGCATAAGGCTTATTTAGATGTTCTTTTGCAAACCTTTCCTACTAAATTTTGTGAAGTGAAGAGGATGAAAGAAAGGTTTTCTACTGATGACTCATCCTAAAGGCCATATTTGTGCAGATGTGACTGAACAGCAATAGAACAATGTACCACAAATCTAGAGTCTTCAAAATATTTCTTTGCAACCAAAATAATACACTGATATTGCTTAAAAGTTGAAAAGTGTGTTTCATCTTTGACCTTATGGAGATAATTTCATCTTTAATTATCTTAACTGTTCAAAGAAACAGTCATTTTTGACCAGGGGTGCCCAAACTTTTGCAGGCCACTGTATATGTTTCTTTAACTTTCACAATGCATTAATCGAGTATGTGTAATTTTAATGTACCACCTGCCATAATTTATTTAATAGCAGCATGTTTGTTAGCTTTTTCCTCATTCTTGAAACCAATTGAACACAGATCTCAACTGCAACAGACAAAAGGGAATAGGTGTTGCTCAAACATTATGTAAAAATATTTGACTAAGGCAGACCTTCACAAGAAGAGGATATCAACTTAATGTTGAAATGTATCTGTCACGGACGTTCCTGTGACAGGTGGCAGGAGATCGGTGAGACTGGCAACACGAGGTTTGATCTGACATGTTTTCAATTTGGATCAAATGACATCTGTTTTGCTTCTGGTGCTGGCCACATCTTCTTTCTCCAGGTTTGGCTATTAGGGTCATTTAACATTCTCTATTTATAGTTGCTTCTCCCACAATGCTGTGCGGTTTATAGCTTCTGTTTGGACCTTTGAATAGATTGTGGTTGGATCTTGGCTGAGTTCCTGGTGCTTTCATTGCTCCTTTGAAGTTAAGTCTTTCCTTTCCCTATTGTATTTTGTTTGTGTTCTGTGTGTTGCATTTCCCTATTGTTTGTATTAGGCCTGAAGGAGACTCCTGTTTGTCGGAATTAAAGGCACGACTGTTAGAGTCTCAGCATAAGAACATGGAGAAGAGACTTAACAAGAAGTTGCTGACTACTCAGCTGGAAATTAAGGAACGCAAGCGAGATAAATTCTTAAGGGATAAGAACGACTATGACAATGACAGAGAGTTCGATTGGCAGCGCAGGAGGACACGCCCCAGACGCCAGTTCAGATGAGGGCATAGTGATTTTTGGACAACAGACTCTGATTCCTCTCCTTCAGAGACAGGCCCTTTAGAAGGGGGGTTTGCCTCCCTCCCTTTAGAAAAAAGATCAGAAGGGGAAGAGGGCGAAACAAAAGGAAAAGGACGTCCGGTGCGCAAGTCGACCCGGAGGCGCCTCCAGGTTTCCTGGAGGCAATAGAGGAATTTGAGAACGTAACATCTTCCTCCGACTGTGTCAGACCTAATAATGTTATTAATCTCACGGAGTATACTCTACCTCCCGGCTGCGCTGTCCCTCCTTAATAAAGGTTTAGGCTACAGCCTGGTTGAACAGTTCAGTCCGGTGGACTTTGAAGTCGACCTCTATGTAGCTATTCGTAAATTGTTTTTAAAAAGATGTTCAATGAGCCCTGTAACACCAAACCATCTTTATTACCTGGCGAGGTTCCTGCCAGAGTCACTTGTACCGATTTTCACTTGGCGCAGAGATTTGATTAGGAGGAGATTGATTGTGTGAGATTTTTGGCTGGTATGGACACCGATGAGGGTGTGGACAAAAATGAGCTTGACATTTTTCTAGGGGACATCCGGTCCACGTTTCTCATGCCCTCCGGCTCCGCGATTGACTTGTTCCACAGGAAGGTATTGAATGATATGCGTGCACTGATTTATCCAGTAGCACCGTCTAACCTTTCTCTGGAGGAGAAAAATGCATTGTCTTGGCTGAAGAACCAGCATGATGTCATCGTGAAGCCGGCGGATAAGGGGGAAATGTGGTACTGATGTCTAAGCAGTAGTACCAGGAGGAAGCTATGAGACAATTGACTGATGTAGAGGTTTATATACCTCTCAGTAGCAATCCCCTTCCTTTGATTGTATCAAAATTGGGATGCTTATTGCAGCGTTATATTGATTTGGGTTTTCTTCCTGCTGGTATGTCCAAAAAGCTGATTCCTACCCATCCGGTGGCTCCGGTTTGGTATTTTGTACCCAAGGTCCACAAATCGCTGACCCGTCCCCCGGGCGGATTGGCTACTTAGACCTCTCCTCCGAGGCACCCCTACGTATCTTAAGGACACCGGCGACTTCCTGCGGGCACTCAATTATTTTGAGTGGCGGCAGGAATTCAACCTGGTGTCCTTGGACGTGGAGAGCCTCTACACCAGGATTCCCCACCATTTGGGTCTCCAGGCCATTAAAGTCGTCCTTGCCAGGACCAACAAGGACGCGGTGTTTTGTGACTTTGTACAGGAGGCTCTTGACCTGGTTCTCTCCAACAACGTGTTTCTGTATGGTAAACAGTGGTACCGCCAGGTATTTGGGACGGCCATGGGCACGCCTGTGTCGTGCACCTTCGCCAACCTATATCTGTCGATATTCGAAGAGACACACGTTTTCTCCGTGGGCAACCCCTATCTTCAGTATATCCATTTATTTTTGCGGTATGTGGATGATGTGTTTCTGGTCTGGTCTGGCAGCGAGGAGTCCTGTAAGGCATTTGTACAATACCTTAATGATTTCAATCAGATGAATATGAAATTCACTTTGAATTTTGGGGGTTCTACCCTTGACTTCTTAGATGTTAAAGTAACCGTAGTGGATGGGGTGTTGCATACCACCGGTTACTGTAAACCGACAGCGACAAACTCGCTGCTACACCGGACCAGTTTCCATTCTCCTGCTGTAAAAAGCGCTATACCGTACGGACAGTTTGTCCGGCTACGACGCATTAACGATACTGATTCAGCCTTTTTTCGGCAAGCGATTGATTTGCGTGCACGGCTGCTGGATCGGGGTTACCCACGGAGAGAAGTGATGTCGGCCCTTTGTAGGGCAGCGGCTATACCCCGCAGTGAGTTGTTGGAGGAGAGAACGCGAGGCCGAGACAACAATCGGTTTACCTTCGCGTTCAAATTCAGCCCTGCAGCTGGATTGGTAAAACAGGCAGTTTTAAACAATTGGGATCTGTTGAAAGGAGATGTTTATTTGCAGGAAGTGACTGTCGAGAGACCAATGGTTACTTTTAAAAAGTGTCGTACGCTTAGAGATGAATTGGTACACAGCAGTATACCTGACCCATCGACCACGAATTGGTTGACAGGAGCCAGACCGACAGGCAATTACCGATGTGGCAATTGCTCCTTTTGTAGATTTAATCCCCGGTTGAAATTGCTTAACCTAGGGGGAGTAACGCATATTGTCCGGGATTTCATTACTTGTCGTACCCCTTTTGTTGTGTATGCTCTGTCATGCCCGTGTAATAGATTTTACAAAGGAAAAACAAAACGTCCTATGTTGGAGCGAGTACGGTAGCACTTCAATTCAGTTCGTACTGGCAAGGGTGCCCCCAGGTTAATTGAACACGTCAGGTCTACACATAGTGGAAATCCCCGATGCCTCTCTTTTTCGGGGGGTGGGGATCGACACCGATGCCTTCTACAGAGAGAGGCAAGGTGGATAAAAAAACAGGAGCTTTGGGTCCAGGAGACCTTAATGACAAAAATGACATGGCTGTGTTTCTTCCTTTTTGGAGGTTTTTACCTTTATTTCTTTCCGGTTTTGGCGTCCTGTTCAGTAATTAATTTGTTTAACCGTTTATCTTGTTAGGGTTATTTACCTCGACCACCGTCACATGTTTGCTACAATACCTTTTATAATGTGTGATGATGGTATAAGGACGTGTTTAATAGACACGCGTTTGTGCGCCCGCATTGACATTTCCAGCCAGAGGAAGCGCATGGAGACGCGCGAAACGGCCGTTGCCGGGCTCACATGCTGTACCCGCATTGATCACTGTATGTTGCTACAGTTAAATAAAGTCTGCATCTGATATCCGGAAGTTGGTGAGTGCCGCATTCTTCTTCCTCTCGGATTTGAGTTGTTGGAACTTCTTCACTGCTGAGCACCACCGTAGTTTGTCCGGATCGTCCGTATGTTTTTGCAGGGCTGTGGTCCCTTGTTATTTTTGTTGCCCCAGTGTCAGTATCGGTTTGTGAGTGTGGAGAAGTAGTGCCACCATTGTCTACTTCTACGGTTATATCAGACTCCTGTTTGTCCTTCTTTTGGAGGAACAGATACTCTTGTCCCTACCATTAGTACCAGGGTCTTATAGGGCTTGATAGGACTCTAGGTATTCCTGCGTATGAACTCACCTACCTTTGGGGTCTGTTTATACTGGTAGTCAGTCAGGATTTTGTTTAGGGTTTTCACTAAGAGGTGTCCATTTTACTTCCCTAGTTCTCAGGCCTGATTCCCTCTTCCCCCCTTCCCTCCTGTGCTCGGTGTGGTGTTTCCCACTCGGTGAAGTGTTATGGATGACAGCATCATCCATAACACACTGACAAATATGGTGAAAAATGGCACAGATGAGACCTAGTTGATTAGAATCCTCCAACCACAAATAAATCCTTAACTAGATAATCTCCTAAGGAAAAGGCTAGCTGTTTGATCTTCTAGCTGGCCTAAGCTGGTGACAGCACCAACCTTTAAACCTAAAGAAAATATCCTGTACAATATTGAATATTACTTTTAATTCATATTTGCTTGGTAAGACAATGTTTCCACAAGATGATTTCTTACACCGTGTGCCCTAAATATCAGATATCAAATATTTTGTATATCAAACATGTTATGCACAAGGTGAATAGAATGAAAAAGAAAAAGTGAACAGTAATGATCTGCTTCGTGGAGACCTGAAATATGGAAGGATAGAGAAATATATAATATTAGTGGCACTGTCATCTAAATAGAGGGTCAACTAAGATGCATCCCTCAATAAGTGAATAAGCAGAATCAAGACATGCTGGAAATATTTAGTTTACTACTATGGTCAGTAAGAACTAGCTGAAGAATTATAAAAGGTGTATAATGAATGCTTCACTTAAACCCATATAGACCCTCTGCGTATACCCTATCTATACCCTATCCGAAAAGATCAGACTGCCAACCTGTCTTCCCAATTACTGAAGAGATTCTGTATAAATGCTGTGTATTAATGTTTTATGAAAGAATGTTATGTTTTTGTAAATGGCAACTGCAGTAATCCTTTATAACCATTAAATCTAATCTTAGCAATCAGAGAAAGTAGCTTTGATTGGCTGCAGAAGAATGTGCTAGAAGCAAGTTAATGGCTTCTGGAGTTCGGATAGGCAGCTATTTGTGTGTTTGTAGCAAGTACAATGTGGAAAGCATATGGGGCCAATTCCTGTGTGAAGAAGCAGCCCTCAAGCTGGAAAAAGCTCTGCCCCAGTGTAAAGAGCCAGAAGTAATACTACAGCATACACTGAATATTAACCAATAATGAGAGAACTAGGGGATATTTGAGTGTAGAATCAAACTATCAGCTTTAACTACCAGTGAGTCACTGCTGCCCATGTTGGTTTACCGCAAAATGGTGAAGAGATAAGTGGCAGGTCTCATTGAGAAGAGCATGAGAAATAAAGTAATATAAGGTTTGTGAAAGTAACCATTTCTTCTGTGTTAAGCCTGTCACAACCCTATTTTTCCAGGTTTTTAAGCTGTGGTGGATATTGGTGAGCATGTTTTAAGAGGTTGATAGCTTTCACTCCAAAGTATATTTTCCAGAGACTGTTCAAAGAACTGCTGTTCTGCAATAGCATTATTTGCTTGGAGTTTTTTGTTCATAGTTGTCCCTCCTGGTTAAAGAAAATTAAACCTTAACCCAAAATAATAGGTCGCAATAAAAATCTCCCATCAGACATGTCTACTTGACAGTTGAACATTATGGTCCTGGTTCCATCTTCCTAGTTGCCTGCATTCTTAAGAAAATTAATCTTTTCTAATGCACAAATGAGCCCCTAAGAGCAACAAGGGTGGTGCTGTTGCACCTTATTGCTCCCAGAGACTCCTCTCACCACCCTTTATGCTGTGCTCTGACCACTGACTGACAGGACTAGGCACACCTGATCCTGAAGTCTTGTGGGATCTTGTTCAGCACATGCGCTGTACAGGGATGGAGGCGCTCCATCACACTACCTTCCAAGTACTCTGTATTATGATCTTACACATTTCAATAATGCACTCAATCTCATCAGGGTTATGAGTACACTAAGTTAACATAAAAGGTAAGGTCATAGAGAGATAGCATGTCAGGATAACAATGCCAGCCACCATATTCATTTTTGTCTAGTGTCACAACAGATACTACTGGGCATTAAATTGTTTTGATGAGAAAGTATAGGGTCAATTTTGTCATCAGTTTCCTTCATCATGACAGAGGGTTCAGACTGGTCTCCATGGACATATCCATTGAAGTGTATGATAGTGAATTTTCAGTCTTCATTCCCTATATCTTTATTCCCTATCAATAACTAAGGAGTCTACTCTTAACTTACTACCCTGCACCTTTAACATGCAAGTCGGGCAGTACACACTTAAGGTGATATGATGTAAGACAAACTTTTTCTACATGCTCCAAAATAGGTAAAATAGGCAACATTTCAAGCTTTATGTCCTTTCTCAAGCCATATGTAGAATAGTGCAATGTTCTAATTTTCCTTATTTTCTTGTTTGGCAATCTTGTATGACAATAAAATACACCAAATAGTCTATGCAATAGCACAATGTTGTCATTCTCATTCCACTCATGAGTAGAACAACTGAAAATAAATGTATTTGACTTGATAATGATTAGGCCTCATGCACACAAACTTATTTTCTTTCTGTGTCCGTTCTGTTTTTTTTTTTGCGTACCATATGAGGAACCGTTTATTTCAATGGGTCCACAAAAACAACGGAAGGTACTCCGTGTGCCTTCCATTTCCGTATGTCCGTATTTCCGTTCCACAAAAAAATTGGACATGTCCTATTATTGTCCACAGTACGGGCAAGGATAGTACTGTTCTATTAGGGGCCAGCTGTTCCGTTCTGCAAAATACGGAATGCACACGGACGTCATCCATATTTTTTGTGGATCCATCTTTTGCGGACAGCAAAATACATATGGTCGTGTGCATGAGGCCTAACTTTCCTTTAGACAAGTGTAGGATCTTTCACAATAATTTTAGGCAAATTATAAATATTTTGCTAAAACTTAATTCACTTTTCTTTGTGTGCCAGATTCAGACAATCAGTTAGTTAGTTGTGTATACTTGAGAACAGCATGCAGTTAGAGTTTTAATGTGGCATAGTTGTTCTTTATAGAAATTCTAATTACCCATTTTAGGATGTGTATTCATGGATCTGGAACTTGGCTAACAAATTTCTCAGACAGAAGCATTTGGTGTTACACATGCTGTGGGGATTGTAGCTGCTTGACTGATAATGTCATAAAGAATCTGCTGGAATTATAATCCTAAAAAAATAAATTATTTCCACTCATTTAGTTTCTTTAACCTTAGTAATATTAAAAAACACTGTACATGCACAGAACCATATCACAAGAACACATGCACACTAAAGAATTGTAAACATTGGTCCCTTTATAAGTTGATATTCCTTTATTCGTCTCTGTACATCCCCAGTCATATCACTACTGCAGTCTACTCATGTTGCCTATTAGGGCATTTTGACAATAGATTACTAGTTATTATTAGCAGTAGCACATATACTATTTACAGTGTGTATTTAATCTTTTCACATCCTACATAATAAAATCCCTGTGTCAGTGCACTGTGTCCGTGTGTGTGTCACAAGTTTTGCACTGGGCATGCGCGTCCAATCAGGACACAGCTCTACACACACAGCTCTCCATAACTCTTTAAGCCCTTCCATGCCGCGGTCCTTAGGAACGGCTGTCTGTAAGGGGCTAACCATCCAGCTGCTGCCCTGCCCTGGCAGCGGCCCGATGGTTGAAGGGTTAATGCCCCCCGCAGCACACTTTCAAGATGGCAGAGTGCGTAGCACCCCCTTCCAGGATGCGCACCATGTTATGAGCCGCCACAGTCAGTGGAGAAGGAGGGAGTCTGTCCCTCCCCACTATGTCCGGCTGCCGAGGAGTAGAAGCGGACTGTGGCCACTGCGCCACCAATGAACATAATTAATGCTTGAATACAAACGTAGTCTGCGTGTGCTGGCCTTATACCATACTCGGCCCCCGGCAACTATGACTGTGAACAGCAATCTGCCGCAGTGAACCTCTTAATACCCCCCACAGTATTAAATCATTGGTGGCGGTGGTTCCAGGGTCCCCCCTCCTCACCAATTGGTGGCAGTGACAGTTGTGATTGGTTACCATGGCAACCAGGATGCTACTGAAGCCCTGGCTGCCATAGTAAGCTCTCTGCTACTGTGTGCACTATGCACAGGGCAGCAGGGAGAGTGTGAACTCCTATTCACCCTAATAGATCTCTATTAGAGTGAATAGGACAAGGGTTCTATACTTGTTCGGGTTCGGGACAGCAATGCGATTAATATAACCTGCATTAATCGCATTGCGAATTCAACTTGGAGATGGGTTCCTAATGGTTGCATTGCTAGAATATAACGAAGATTGAGAATACAGTACTATATTCTCAATCTTCGTTATATTCTAGCAATACAACCATTGGGAACCCAGCATTAAGTTGAATTCGCAATGCGATTAATATAACCTGCATTAATCACATTGCGAATTCAACTTAGAGCTGGATTCCTAATGGTTGTATTGCTAGAATATAATGAAGATTGAGAATATAGTGCTATATTCTCAATCTTCATTATATAATTCTAGCAATACAACCAATGAAAACCCAGCTCTAAGTTGAATTCGCAATGCGATTAATATAACCTGTATTAATCGCATTGCGAATTCAACTTAGAGTTGAGTTCTTAATGGTTGTTGGCAGTTGCTAGAATATAACGAAGATTGAGAATATAGTGCTATATTCGTGAATTTGTGATATTCGTTATCTTCGTCAATTCTATCAATACAACCATTAGGAACTTACGCTCTAAGTTTAATTCCCAATGCGAGTATATGTTCGCATTGAGAATTTAACTTGAGCTGAGCTCCGAGTGCTAGAATATAACGAGCATTGAGAATATAGTGCTATATTCGAGATATTTATTATATTTTACCAATACAACCATTAGGAACTCAGCTCTAAGTTGATTTCGCAATGCGATTAATACAGGTTATATTAATCACATTGCGATTACAACTACTAACACTGCAGCTTCAGAATGAATCTAAGATGGATGCAGTCCTTGTTTTTTGATAGGAGGTGGGAAGGTCTGGGAGGGAGGGTATGCTGATTGGCTGGAATGTGTCTGCTGACTGTGAGGTACAGGGTCAAAGTTTTCTCAATGATAAAGTATATGGGAGAACGCGGACATTGCCGGCGAATAGTTCGGGACATCACTAATAGCAGACTCAGCTACCGCCAGCACTCACCGCCAGCAGTCTCAGCCACAGCCACCAGTTAGTGCCAGCAGTTTCAGCCACAGCCGATAGTCTCAGCCACAACTCAGTGCCAGCAGTCTCAGCCAGAGCCACCAGTCAGTGCCAGCAGTCTCAGCCACCAGCTGCAGTCAGCAGTCTCAGCTACAGCCAGCACTGAGTGCCAGCAGTCTCAGCCACAAGCCATAGCCAGCAATCTCAGCCACAGCCACCAGTCTCGGCCACCAGTCTCGGCAACCAGTCACAGCCACCAGTGTCAGCCATAACCACTAGTCTCAGCCACCAGTCAGTGTGGTCAAGTTCCCTTGCAATTTAATATAGACAGTTCCTACTAATGTTGGCACTACTGTTCTAGTGCCCGTTATTGTAACAGGATCAATGTCTAGTTGAATTAGAATTATAAAAGGATTAATATAATAAATTACTAAATTGATGACACTTCAACATACATTTAGTCATTGCTTTCTTGCTAGTAAAAGAGGTTGCACAACTTTATGAAGAAAAACAGTTTAGTAAATAGAAAGCAAAGTCATTGTAACATTCATGTCTGATTAGATTTTTTTTTCCCTTAAGATAGTTAATTTCAAAGTGCCCATACTGCTGCCTGAAATCAGCCATCTGTTGATCTGAAGATACTTTCTCACATTTGGACAGCTTTCTCAACAGCATGATAGGAAAACACTTTTTTTTTAAAGATGGATTTTTTTCTTAAATGTTTGTTTCCTGTAATGTTGCATTAGCTTTCAATCTCAATTGTCTAAGCATTTAAAAAAGTTAATCACTCTAAATCTTGTCTATATGTGGAAGCGTATTGTAAAGTAATTAATTTTGATACACAATAAATAATTAGTCTGTCATCATATGTCAGCTTCATATTAATCCCTCCTTAATTGCTGAATTGCTGTGCAAATATAATAATCCCATAAAGTGTTTGAATTTCCCACTTTAACTACCACCATGCATCGTTTCTCACTACAGCAGTCTGCTCTTTTTAAGAAATAATACAGCTACATGTGAAATTGTTTATGTAAGAAAATAGAATCATGCCTTCATAATTTTCCATAACGGTTTTGACTATTGTATCAGTGTAGATGGTACAAATTACTAAAATATTGAAATTGCAATTGTTCAGTGACATTTTCTATGGCACTGTTCGCTTTCACAGCTAAGATTTGGTTAGGTTCCTCTTTCCACTTAAAACTCAACAGTTTGTAGTGGGAAGAGGGACTTATTTATCTTCTGTGTTATCCTTCACAAGCCCTGCCTGTAAAGGGATATTTCCATCATTTAAATATGCACTCCAATGGATTTTCCGGTACTATCCTACTCACAGTAGAACTAACATTGCAAATGCTATTAAAATATTATAAAATAATTACCTAATGCAGTTTCTTCCACAGCTGCTGCTTTTTAATCCTTCCATCATTTTGCAAGCTTTTCCTAACCAAATCTATGTCAGAAACAGTGTACTGACAATAGCACACTATTAGGATACTACTAGCATACGTTTCGCATGTTGCATTATTTGTGCATTTAAGATAGCAGAATCATACAGGGATGATTGACTATACAATAGTGATGAGCGAGCATGCTTGGCCAAGTACCGGTTCGGCTCGAGCATGTTAACTACTGGCGTTACACTGATTGGCTGGCCGGAATGCGCCATCGGGTGCTATATAGCACCCGATGACTCCTGTCTGGCTCAGTTAGCGTCAGGGAGAGCAGAGTGTAGGCAGGGAAAGATAGTGTGTGAAGCGAAATTTAGCAGATTTTATTAGAAAGAAGATTTGCAAAGACCCAAAGGACTACAGTGTGTGTGTATGTGTGTGTTTGAGAGCAGTCTCAGGGACAACCGTGCTGAGGAAGAGACAGTGCAGGGAGAAATATTGCTGTTTTAACAACTACCTAAAGCTTTTCAAGCAACCAATACTCCTTTTAAGGGCTAGTGTGTATGTTTGACAGCAGAAATATATTTTTCGTTAAGGCCCCATTCACACGTCCGCAATTCTGGACCCATTAATTTCAATGGGGACAGACGAAGTCCCGCCCGGGTCTGCAATTGCGGATCTGCTCTTCTGGGTCCGCAATCACGTTCCCCCAAAAAATATAACATGTCCTATTCTTGTCCGCAAATGCAGACAAGAAAAGGCATTTTCTATATATGCCGGCTATGTGCGGTCCGCAAATTGCGGAACGCACATCGCCGATGTCCTTGTTTTGCAGATCCGCGGATCCATGGATCCGCAAAACACTTGCGGGACGTGTGAATGGGGCCTAATACTTATTAGTGACATATACTGTACATCATCCACAGACTGTGTATTTTTTGTGTAAATTCAACTAATCAGCGCCATTTATTGTCAATAGTGTGTGCATTTAATCCACATCTGTGACATATACAATCCTCCATCCGGTTTATGGGGAAATTGAAATAATTTGTGCCACATCTTTGTTTGTGTTTAATCAACATCCGTGACATGCTGTATTCCATCCGCAAACTCTGGTTTTTGGGGAAATTGAAATAATTTGTGCCACATCTGTGTGTGTGTTTAATCCACATCCGTTACATATACAATATTCCATCCGCAAACTATGTTTTTTGGGGAAATTTAACTAATTCTAGTGTCCATAGCGTGTGGCTCTCTGTGTCAAATACTGTACCACATGTGAAAACAGTGTATTTTGGGGAAATGTAAATTATTTTTGCAACATCTACTGTGTGTGCATTTCATACATATCACTGACATATACTGTACTTTATCCGCAGACGGTGTATGCTAATCTGTGACATTATTAGGGCTACATCTCCTGTGTAAAGTGTACGCATCCCAAATACCTGTTTTAATTTATTGGCGCATACACTTACAAATCCTACGCTACTATATGTGTGACATACTTTTAAACATATATAATATTTAATATTAAGAAGGTGGCCTGTAAGGGACGTGATGCTGATGGTGCACGCAGAGGCTGTGGCCCTGGGCGCAATGAAACTGAGTAAAAGAATGTAGCTGAGAGCCTAAAGGTGTGTAACCCTCTAAAACAGTGATGGTGATGGCAAACCTTTTAGAGACTGAGTGCCGAAACTGCAACCCAAAAGCCACTTATTTATCGCAAAGTGCCCACATGGTCATTTACCCTGAATACTACAGTCAAATGTAGTAAATCTTCCCTGTTCCTTGTCATTTAGCTATAGCTGTAGAGTGCAAGTTTGTGCCATGTGTCCAGCTTGGACACCTAGTAGTTGTAAGGCACAGAGGGATCACTGAGGACACTGACACGGTCCTTCACCATCTTCCAAATTTTTTCCATCCTTGTGACACTAGGCCACGCATCAAGGTGAGGGTGCTGGCGGGGTGTCATGAAATGGTCCCAGGCCTTGGAGAGTGTTGTCCTGCCTCTGTTGGAACTTCAGCGTGTTCCCCTCATCTTCCCTCCTGGGTTGCCCATGGAACTATGTACTCTGCCACCAGCGTTGTCAGATGGAAATTTATGGGGCAATTTTTCAAGAAGGACCTTCTGGTATTGCACCGTTTTGCTCATCCTCTACACCACAGGAATGAGAGATGAGACGTTTTCTTTGTAGCGGGGGTCAAGAAGGGTGAACTGAACAACCAGTAATCGCTGTTGTGCAAAATGCATAGAATGTGAGGGTCACAGGAAATGCAGCATAACATGAAGTCAGCCATGTGTGTCAGAGTCCCAACAGAATAGACTTTGCTGTGCTCATCAGAAGGACGACTCTCAATCTACTTATCCTCTTCCTTCTCTCGTGCCCATGTATGCTGAACAGATGGAATAAACCTGCTATGGTTACTACCCTCTGTAGCGGAGGCAACTGTCTCTTGCTCCTCCTCCTCCCCCCAATTCACACTGAAAAGATGAACTGAGGGTGGTCTGGCTATCACCCTGTCTAATGTCTTCCCCTTAGTTCCTCTTCTTCTACATGTAAAGTGTCCACCTTCATTGTTAGCAGCCAGAGTTTCGGTAGACGCAGAAGTGGCATGGTTAGGCTGATAATAGCGGCATCGCCACTCACCATCTGTGTTTATCCCTCAAATTTGCGTAAAACCTTACAGAGGTCAGATATACAAGACCATGTTGCAGCTGGTATTCCACTACTGCCTTCTGCTGCTCACAAAGCCTGGCCAACATGTGTAATGTATGTAGATTGTAAGCACTCAGGGGCAGGGCCTTCTCTCCTTCTGTACCAGTTTGTAACTCGTCTTGTTCATGTTTAGTGCAATTGTCTGTATTATGTATGTATACCCCTTTTCATATGTACAGTGCTATGGAATGAATGGCGCTTTAATAATAAATAAGCACATGCTCACGTCGCACAACAGTTGGTTAGCTGGCAAACACAAGCGCTGCAGCAGCGTTGCCAGTCTGTCGGCAGCTGTAGATGACTTTCTGAAATGGGCACACACACGACGCACCTTCACCAGTAGCTCAGGCAAATTGGGGTAGGTTTTGAGAAATTTCAGAACGCGTGGGCTAGTAATGGTAGGGCCGCATCCTGGACATTAAAGAGGGATCCACATGGCCATATCAGCATTTGTCCCATGTACAATTTTGCCCTCTTCACTGAGCAGAGGTTGTTTTCTGCCCAGTGATTAAGATTCTATTATTGGTATAGGTTTTTGAGGGACAATCAATTTCCCGATGTTTTACTATGGTCACTGGGCAGAGTTATCATTGGCTGAATTTGATTGGCTGAAGGCTGGGCCTGTTATGTTCCATTGTTTGAGTTTTTATTATTGTTTGAGTTTATGAATAGGATGTAAAATATGTTATGTTTATTTGGTTATTTATGAGTTCTTAAACAGGCCATGCCATTACTTTACGTCCACTCTCGTGTGTTATGTTTTTATTTATATTAAGATATAAGTTTGGGAAGTTTGTTGTGCATGGTACATATATGCTCTATGATTGCCATGTGTGTGAGCTTGCCGAGCTACAAAGCTGGCAACAAGTTATGGCCATTATCAGACACAACCAACCTGGTCCCTTATACCTTGCCATAGCTCTGCAGCGGTGTGCTGTCTGCTACCCAAGCAAATGAGTTTCAGCACAGCCTGTTGCCGCTTCCCCACTGCCATGCTACACTGCTTCCAGCTACTGAATGATGGTTGAATACTGCTACAAGATGAGAATTCAGAGTTTGCAGTGGAGTAGGTGGAGGTGGAGAAGAGGGGAAGCACTATGGGGCCATATATACTGGCACAATAAGGGGGGGGGGGTTGCAGCCACTAATGTAGGTGGCTAATGATGGAAGTAGGGTCCGCAATCCTTGGCGTCTTTAGCCATCCCAGGGTATGATTTGCTACCGGCCTCCACAAGGTTTACCCAGTGTGCAGTCACGGAAATGTAGCGTCCCTGGCCAAAAGCACTTGTCCACTTGTCTGTCGTTAAGTGGACCTTCCCAATAACTGCATTGGTCAGGGCACGGGTGATGTTACGGGACACAATTGCTGGTGTAATGCGGGACGGCACACCGAGAAAAATAGTGGCGGCTGGGGACTGAGTAGCGAAGGATGGCCGCCACCATGAGGCTGAGGAAAGCCTCAGTGTTCACAGGCCTAAATGGCAACATTTCCAGGGCCAAAAATTTTGAAAGGTGTGGGTGTGGCCTGTATTGGATATTTGCGCTTACGTTCAAAGGCCTGAGGTAAGGACATCTGTATGCTGTGCTTGGACACAGAAGTGGGTGTGCTAGCTGATGGTGCTTGCAAAGGCCCAGCTGCAGAGCGGGAGTCATCCAGGCCTGCGTCTAGGACAGAGGATTGGCCAGCACGTAACACAGGGGTGGAAGAGGAGGAATTGGTTTGACCCACAGACACTAATTGTGGACTCAGGAGTTCGGCTCACCTATTAGGGTGCTTTGATGCCATGTGGTGGATCATGCTGGTGGTGGTGAGGTTGCTAGTGTTCACACCCCAACTGATTTTGCCTCCAGTGTACTGTCTTCCCCCATTATGTTCCCGGGTTTGAGTTTTTATTGTTATGGTTTGAGTTACAGTTTATGAATAGAATGTAAAATATGTTATGGTTACTTGGTTATTTATGAGTTCTTATTTTGGTATGGCATAGTTTGCAAATTACAATTCTTTCATCGTCTGCACTTTCCTCAAAAAAGCGCCAGACTGCAGAACACCTACCACTTGGCAAGGGATATTCCCACAAGGGGGAACAGTTGCGGGTCTGTTTGGTGTAGCCTGCCTTCTCCCTTTTGCCACTCCACAGCCTCTTACAGCCTGTTGCGGTGCTGTGGATCCTTCCCCCTGTCCTTCTGTCCTCGCTTGGCTTGCCACCTTTCTATGTTGGGTCAGTGATGTCATCGTCCCGCATCTCCCCTTTTCCACTCCCTCACTCTGGTCATCCTCCTGACTTGTGTTGACCTAACAAGACCTTAACTTATTGACAACTGTGTCTCATCCGTATCTTCCACCTCTTGAAACACTAATTTCCATTCCCCACCATGATCTTCTTCTGACTGTGGATGCTGAAGAGTTTGGGGATCAGTGCACAAAATCTCCTCATGTCCCTCTTCAGGGAGGGTCAGCTCACTTGCAGGCCCCCACCTACAATCTTTTACAGGGCAATAAAAAAATATTCTTAAATTTCAATAATATTTTTTCAAAGCCGATGCTGACCGCCATTCCCTGCGCTAACTCTGCGATGTAGCATTACCGCAAGCAAAAAATATTTTAAAAATTCTATAAAATTTTATCGTGGCTAGTGTTTTTGATAATATCTCTGCAATGTCCTTGCACTGGCAGTTTGGGGTGACGTAACTCGTTAGCACGGAGAAATCTCATTGGTTATTGGAATGAACCAGACAAATCACTCCACCCACTCACAACGGCCATGCACCACCACCCTCAGAATCTGTCAATTCTTTCAGTGTCCGGGCTGGGTGAGGTTTCCCATGTGGAATCAAATTAAGCCGCAGGCTCCACTCCTGGTGGTGCCCTTCCAACCCAAAGTTTTTGGTTTCCAGGAAAATGCTCGGTGGGTAATGGGAATAATGCAGCTGGATCCGTGTGTCGGATTTTTTTCAAACCAGGCTACAAATTTCATCCTAGATTAATGAAAACTTTCTTGGCAAATGCTTTCAGTATGGTTCTTCTGGCGCCAGTCAAAGAATGTCACCTATAGCAGTGCAATATGGATACCTCCGGCTGTCCATCTTAATCATGGCCCCAGTTCTTAAAAAAACTACATTTTGGCAGCACTTGCACTTTATATACAATTGGTAAAATATATGAGACTGCACTCCAATGATAAATGCTTTTTAGGTTTTATTTAAGCCGGACATGGTGGTGCAATTGAAGCAACGTTTCGGGCAAACAATGTGCCCTTCGTCAGGCTGTCATACAAAATAAACAAGGGGCAAATAGATTATATGGTTGCCAATTACCAAAGTACATGTACATTCATTTTCATATACATAGATACAATTATGTCTAAATGATAGGCATAGAAAACACATATTTGTACAACAGATAACCACCATATGGTTCAAGAGGGAAAAACTGGGAAGGGAAGGAGGGGGAGGAGAGGGAAAGGGAGGAAAAGACAGGGGGAGAAGAGAATGGACAGTGGGAGATAAATAATGAATATTGATACTGAGTATACGTCCCTGAATGAACTGCTTATGGCATCGGGCATACGTATTGGATAGAGACGGGGTGTGGCCCAGCTCAGAAGGAAGGAACGAATCCAGCAAAATGAGCGGTGGAAGTCGATGGGTAGCTGGAAAGAAGCCCAGTTAAAAAGTGAGTATGTCTCAGAGTGCTATACCGCAACATAGTGCAGGTTCACTGGAGAGCTGCATCAGGGGTGCACATATCGCCAGGTGGTGGCTCTAAAGTATACATGGCACAACAGCAATGATACAAGACTACCGAAAGTGGTATGCACGTCTGGGAAGTAAACGGCCGGCGGTGTACTGCGCGTCGGTGCCATGTTTAAATAGGACTTGACGGGATAAGGAGGTAGCGTCTTCCTGATTTTTCTCGCGGGATTTGAGGTATAATGAGGAAATGCGCATGCGCCGCTGACGTCAGTTACCGCGCGGCCATTTTGGAGTAGGGCCACCCTTAAGCAGACTGTCGGTTTCACATATTTATAGCTTATTTTCCCCTTGCCTACCGTCCTGGCTTCCATTGCCTCTCCTTCCAAACTGGACTGCCCATTTTGCCCTACTCCAAAATGGCGCGCGGTAACTGACGTCAGCGGCGCATGCGCATTTCCTCATTATACCTCAAATCCCGCGAGAAAATCAGGAAGACGCTACCTCCTTATCCCGTCAAGTCCTATTTAAACATGGCACCGACGCGCAGTACACACGCCGGCCGTTTACTTCCCAGACGTGCATACCACTCGGTAAGTCTTGTATCATTGCTGTTGTGCCATGTATACTTTAGAGCCACCACCTGGCGATATGTGCACCCTGATGCAGCTCTCCAGTGAACCGCACTATGTTGCGGTATAGCACTCTGAGACATACCACTTTTTAACTGGGCTCTTTTCCAGCTACCCATGCGACTTCCACCGCCCATTTTGCTGGATTCGTTCCTTCCTTCTGAGCTGGGTCACACCCCCGTTCTATCCAATACGTATGCCCCGATGCCATAAGCAGTTCATTCAGGACGCTATACTCAGTATCCAATATTCATTATTTATCTCCCACTGTCCATTCTCTTCTCCCCCTGTCTTTTCCTCCCTTTTCCCCTCCCCTCCCCCTCCTTCCCTTCCCAGTTTTTCCCTCTTGAACCATATGGTGGTTATCTGTTGTACAAATATGTGTTTTCTATGCCTATCATTTAGACATAATTGTATCTATGTATATGAAAATGAATGTACATGTACTTTGGTAATTGGCAACCATATAATCTATTTGCCCCTTGTTTATTTTGTATGACAGCCTGACGAAGGGCACATTGTTTGCCCGAAACGTTGCTTCAATTGCACCACCATGTCCGGCTTAAATAAAACCTAAAAAGCATTTATCATTGGAGTGCAGTCTCATATATTTTACTAGTTTAAATAGTTCCAATCGGTGGAGTAGGAACTCAACGTGACTTGCACCCAACATTGGTCAAAAGTGAGACTGAGTGCTGTGGTCCCTATCAAGAATTGGATACTTTATATACAATTGAATATACAGGAAATAATGTTTCCTAACATTTTTTCCTGTAAAATTTATTGGGGGGTTTGGGGCGTATTTTTGTCATTCTGTAAAAGTGCCGTACAACTAGGACAACATGGTTCCCAGCAGCGACCTGGGAGTCTAAGATGCATCCAGACATCGTCCTCATGCTGTTCCCAATCCATTTCGGTGATGTTTCTGTCACTTTCTTACCTTTTCCAATGGACCAGGCACCCTCCCCTCTTTAGAGCAGGGGGTGCCTGGTTGTCTCTTATTGACTTCCATTATACTCGGGTGGTCGTCCGAGCACACGAATATAGCAATATGTACACCTGAACAGCCGAATACTTTGGTGCTCGATCATCATTACTGTACAGCAGGTATAGAGATGGACGTACCACATGTACAGTTGGTGTGAGGCGGACCTAAATAGTATGACATGTTGGTCATACTGTACAGTAACAGCAATAGTAGATGTCAAATAATGTATTCAATATCAATGTCAACACCCCAACAACAGCAGTATTAGACAGTTTATTCACCCCAATTTGAGAAATATGGTGTACTAGAATTGTTATCTATTAAACAAGGTGGGCACTCCATTAACAGTTAAATTACACAGATTATTCACCCCAATTTGAGAGTCAAGGTCTAATGGCATTGCTTATCTTTTAAACAAGGTGGACACTGTTCAATTAGATAGCCCTGTGCCCTACACAGGGATTGATGCAAAGTGAGCTGTCTCCTATGGATCCCTTCAGCTTCCAATTACAGAGCCTGCACTGTCCATACAGTCTTCCTATGTTTTCCCTATGCTCATCCTACAGTGTATAAAAACTCCCCATACGATCTCCCTACACTGTCACTACACTGTCCCTATGCTCTACCTATCCAATATTCCACAATTACAGGCTTCTTTACCACTGTTCCTAGCACTTGTCACATGTCTCTCTAAGCTCAGTTCACAGTGAAATGGCTGACAGCGCATGGGATGAAGCTTTTATAGGGCTGTGACATCACAAGGGCTAGATAGCTGTTGATTGGCTGTCTGCATGGCATTATGGGTGATCTCGTGTTTCTGGGCTTCTTACTTTCACTTTGTAATACATGTAACCTCCATTTTAGAAAAAAAATGATTTGTTACCACGAAGCATGAGGAAATTCGGATTTGTTGCAAATCAAATTTTGTCCTAAACTTCTAATTGAATTCCAATGTGGATGCTTCATTCGCGCAACACTAATTAGAACAATAGCTTCTGCACTTCTTCTAGTTACTAACTATAACAGATTAAAAAGGGTGGGGGAGACATCCCTCTCTACGACTAAGACAAATGCTGAATGAATTACATAGGTCTGTGTATAATTTACTAGATGTTGTTTCAACAATGCATATTCAACTGGAAAGCAGTGTGTTATGGGGGAACAAGGGACTTAGAATTACTTATTCAGGAATGCACTGTAAGTATAAGAGTGCAGGGGCATGTTATCACTGTTGATATGAAAGCAGACCAGCTTATATATTCTGCTGCCAGATTTTAGCCAGAAGTGACTAAAATTCTTGATATGCCATTACTATTTCTTGTGAGCCTAATTTTCCCATCACAGGCAATAGGGGCCAGGCACATTTATTTAAACAGGGACTGTTTGCTGTCAGTGTCCATCCACAAGCAGAAAAGCATAGTCTGTGAGGAGGAGATGGAAAAGGAGGAGTCGGGGGAGGCAAGGTCTGTAAAGGTTGTACAATAGTACTGAGATCAGATTATAGTTGTGTGGAAGCCAGTACATCATGGAAGATTGACCTTTGGTCTGGTTCAGTGAGGCAATCCCTGTTAGGGCTTTTGCAGACGAGACGGATCTCCTGCATGTTATCCGCAGCGAGAATGAGAGCCAAGCTGCGCTGTGGACATCAGAGGCATGAAGCAGTAACATGATTGATATTGCTCTGTGCCTCTCTGACTCTTTTACTACAAAATCACTGTGACAACTTAATCTCACAGTGATTTTGTAGTGAAAGGGTCACAGGGAGGCACGGAGCAGTATCTATCATGTTACTGCTTCGTGCCTCTGATGTCCACCGCACAGCTTGGCTCTCATTCTCGCTGCGGATAACATGCAGGAGATCCGCTCATCTGCAAGAGCCCTTAGAGACTGCCAAACTGAAGTTGGATAGCAAAAAGAGCTGAACAGACAGAATAAATTATGAAAGGAGGAGAGGAAACAAACTACTATAGACCATTGAAAATAACCAGAGATACTCTTGAGGAGAACTATTCAGAGAACAACAAAAGAAAAAGTGATTCTTTAAATGGGTTTTCAAACTCCAAATATAAATTGACTCATATCCTTAGACTAGTTAATCAATATCCAATCGGTGGGCTTCTGAGTATCTTCCCCAAGCAGCTGTTTCCTGCAGCCACTGGTGCTGGAATTGTCAACTTGAACTGATCCAGAAACAAAACTCCTCTCAAAGTGTAGAGGCCATGCAGCTCAGCTCCCATTCAAGTGAACAATGATGTGTTGTAGTTCCTCACACAGCTGGTAGCTTAAAACATCAATCTTCAGGAAACAATAATGCAGCTTCAAAGTTTAGCTCATGCTGCAATACCTTTATGCGCAGGAGGTCTCTTGATACTCTGGGTTCTCTGGAAAGCCTGATCACAAGAAATAGTAATGGCAAATCAAGAATTTTTAAAAAGTCACTTCTGGCTCATGGTAAAGGGTATTCTTTTCAGTGGTACAGAAAAATTAATGTGGACCAAGGTAGTGTTAGTGCAGTTACTACACAATAATAAACACAGAGAGTGGAGAGTGGCACACATGGCACAGGGTAACCATTGTCAACTTGGTTCTAAAATACATTTAATGGGAACCTGTCAGCAAAAAGTTAGCTTCCAAACTGCCTGGAGTAGCCAGCTATTGTTGTTGTGGATGGGGTTCTTACATCATTCTTCTGTCTTCCAAATGATGCCAAAATCACTTTTGTTTACAACTCCAGATTTATTCCAATCAACGTTTGAAGTCAAAGAGCTCAAATTCTGCCCCTTCTCCTTTGATTTACATTTCCTAACACAGAAAGTGTCATCCACAGGCCTCTCCTTGCCTGTACTAGAGAACATCAATCAAAGGAGAAGTGGACATTTTTGGGTGTGGCAACTTTGACTTGAGGTGAGATGTTTATAGCCTCCACAACTTTAAACAGCTAATTAACATACAGTGGCAACAGTGAAAAAGATGATTTTTGCTGCATTCAGAAGACACAGGTAAAGACCACCAACCGGGACAACATGAGCTGAATAATAAGTTACTCGGGTTCAGTGAAGGCCAATATATAGCTGACAGGCTTGATTTAATCCATTTTCACATCAGTGTCCACAATTTATTTTAAAATATACTAGTATTACTGCCCTGTGTCTTGTAATTTGTCTATAAAATCGCTTTTATTAATATGCTAATTATCTCAATAAGGAGCCCGAGGGGCCTCTCCCTCCGGATGTTGGAGCCTAGCCGTGCCCATTATTAGAGTTGAGGGAACCCGAACTGCAGCATGTGACCCAGCCTCTATTTAAGCTGGAGCCACGTAGCGCTGCACGTCACCCTGCTCTGATTAGTGTAGGGATAGGATGCAGCTACTGTGAGGGCGAGATTAGGCAGGGAAAACTCAGCAAAAAAACCAAATTAAATGATCGATATACAGCTGTAAATCCTTCAACTTCTGCTAGTTAATTGCTCACTGTTTTTTAGGCTGCACAGAGTGTTTTTCTGCCACTTTTTTCTGGGGTGATCGGCTGCCATTTTGTGTCTTGTGGTGCACCAGCACAAGCTGCCACCAAGTCCATCAATCTATCAATAGTAGTTTTTTTTTGCTATATCCTACATCAGGTGCCTGGCTGTGCTTATTGTCACCCCTAGAAACTCAAGATAGAAATTTTTATATTTTATTGAGGGGTTAAATTCATTTGCCAAAATAGCAATCCCCTAAATCTGGTGTTCCAGCTGTGGCTAGCCAAGTGTAATACTGTCTGCTGTCTGGCAATTGCCAAAATAGCAATCCCCTTGATCTGGTGTTCCAGCTGTGGCTGGCTAAGTTTAATACTGTCCGGCAAAGGATAGATATTTTTCTTGGGTGAAATTCAATTGCCAAAATAGCAATACCGTAAATCGGTGATTTCAGCTGTGGCCGGCCAAGTTTAATGGTGTCCGGCAAAGGATAGTAACATAGTAACATAGTACATAAGGCAGAAAAAAGACATCTGTCCATCCAGTTCGGCCTGTCATCCTGCTAGTTGATCCAGAGGAAGGCAAAAAAAAAAAAAAAACTGTAAGGAGAGTAAAAAATTCCTTCCCGACTCCATTCAGGCAATCAGAAGTACTCCCTGGATCAACGACCCCTCTCTAGTAGCTATAGCCTATAATATTATTACACTCCAGAAATACATCCAGGCCCCTCTTGAATTCCTTTATTGTACTCGCCATCACCACCTCCTCAGGCAGAGAGTTCCATAGTCTCACTGCTCTTACCGTAAAGAATCCTCTTCTATGTTTGTGTACAATCCTTCTTTCTTCCAGATGCAGAGGATGTCCCCTCGTCACAGTGGGGATAAATAGATGATGGGAGAGATCTCTGTACTGACCCCTGATATATTTATACATAGTTATTAGATCTCCCCTCAGTCGTCTTTTTTCTAAAGTAAATAACCCTAATTTTGATAATCTTTCAGGGTACTGTAGTTGCCCCATTCCAGTTATTACTTTAGTTGCCCTTCTCTAAACCCTCTCCAGCTCTACTATGTCTGCCTTGTTCACAGGAGCCCAGAACTGTACACAGTACTCCATGTGTGGTCTGACTAGCGATTTGTAAAGTGGTAGGACTATATTCTCATCACGGGCGTCTATGCCCCTTTTGATGCACCCCATTATCTTATTGGCCTTGGCGGCAGCTGCCTAACACAGGTTTTTGCAGCTTAGTTTGCTGTTTATTAAGATTCCTAGATCCTTTTCCATGTCAGTGTTACCGAGTGTTTTACCATTTAGTATGTACGGGTGACTTGCATTATTCCTTCCCATGTGCATAACTTTACATTTGTCAGTGCTAAACCTCATCTGCCACTTATCTGCCCAAGCCTCCAATTTATCCAGATCCCTCTGTAGCAGTATATTGTCCTCTTCAGTGTTAATTACTTTACACAGTTAAGTGTCATCTGCAAAAAATGATATTTTACTATGCAAGCCTTCTACAAGATCATTAATACATATATTGAAAAGAATAGGGCCCAGTACTGACCCCTGAGGTACCCCACTATTGACAGTTGCCCAATCTGAGTTTGTACCGTTAATAACCACCCTCTGTTTTCTGTCACTCAGCCAGTTACTTACCCACTTACAGACATTTTCTCCCAGTCCGAGCATCCTCATTTTATATACTAACCTTTTTATGTGGTACAAAGTCAAATGCTTTGGAGAAGTCCAGATATACGACATCCATTGATTCGCCGCTGTCAAGTCTAGAACTTACCTCCTCATAGAAACTGATTAAATTCGTTTGGCATGACCGATCCCTCATGAAGCCATGCTGATATGGCGTTATTTGCTTATTTCTGTTGAGATCCTCTAAGATAGCATCTCTCAGAAAACCTTCAAACAGTTTCCCCACAACATATGTTAAACTTACCGGCCTATAGTTTCCGGGCTCTGTTTTTGGACCCTTTTTGAATATTGCCACCACATTTGCTATGCGGCAATCCTGTGGGACCGATACTGATCCTGTCAGTATAGAGTCCGCAAATATCAGAAATAAGGGTATGGCTATGACATTAATTCCCTTAGGATACAGGGTTGTATGCCATCCGGTCCTGGCGATTTTGTCTATTTTAATCTTTTTAAGTTGCTGTTGTACTTCTTCTTGGGTCAGACAGGACACTTTTAATGGGGAATTTATTTTTACATTCAGCATTTCATCTGACAGTTTATTTTCCTCAGTGAATACATTGGAGAAAAAAATATTTAACAGCTTTGCTTTCTCCTCATCGCTCTCTGCAACTCCCCCTTCATTACTCTTTAAAGGACGGACACCTTCAGATTTATACTTTTTAACATTTATATAAATTAAGAAACTTTTAGGGTTAGTTTTACTCTTTGGCAATTAATCTCTCGGTCTCTAGTTTAGCCGGTTTTATTTGTTTTTTACATGTTCTATTTCTTTCCTTATAGTTTTTCAGTGCTTCCTCGCTACCCTCCTGTTTTAGTGATTTATATGCTTTCTTTTTGTCATTTATTGCTTTCTTTACATTTCTATTTATCCACATTGGTTTCTTTTTGTTCCTTAACTTTTTATTCCCATATGGTATGTACCTCTCACAATGAGAATTTAGAATGCTTTTAAAGATATCCCATTTTGTGGCTGTATTTTTGTTTTTGAGGACTTTGTCCCCATTAGTTAGGCCTATGACCTCGCTTTGTTGGCTAAATTTAGCTTTTTTGAAGTTTGGTATTTTTGGTTCTCCCTGTAGAAATGCTCTTTTGAATGATAATTGGAAGGTTATTACTTTATGGTCACTATTTCCAAGGTGTCCCCCAATTTGCACACCTGTTGTTCTGTCAGGTCTATTGGTTCATACTAAGTCCAGTATGGCCGTCCCTCTAGTCGGGTCCTGAACCAGTGATGTACTGATGTACTGCTTTCAGTTTCCCAGTCTATATCTGGGTAGTTGAAGTTCCCCATAACAACCACCTCATTATGATTTGCGGCCTTGTCTATCTCATTTAGTAATAGATTTTCTGTGGACTCTGGTATATTAGGTGGTTTATAGTAAACTCCAATTAGTAATTTATTATTGTTTTTTGGCTCCATGTATCTCTACCCACAGTGACTCCACATGTTCATGTACCTCACTTATATCTTCTCGGACTGTGGGCTGTAGATAGGACGTTACATAAAGGCAGACCCCTCCCTCTCTCCGGTTTTGATAGTTTTTTTTATGGGGTGAAATTGAATTGCCAAAATAGCAATACCGTAAATTTGGTGTTCCAGCTGTGGCTGTCCAAGTTTAATAGTGTCCGGCGAATGATATATTTTGTTCTGGGGTGAAATTTATTTGTAAAAAGATCAATCTCCTAAATCTGGTGTCCCAGCAGTGGCTGGCCAAATTTAATAGTGTCCGGCAAAGGATAGATTTTGTTCTGGGGTGAAATTCATTTGCATAAAAAGCAATCCCCTAAATCTGGTGTCCCAGCAGTGGCTGGCCAAGTTTAATAGTGTCCGGCAAAGGATCGATTTTTTTTTGGGGTGATATTCAATTGCCAAAATAGCAATACCGTAAATCTGGTGTTCCAGCTGTGGCTGTCCAAGTTTGATAGTGTCCGGCAAAGGATATATTTTGTTCTGGGGTGAAATTCATTTGCAAAAAAAGCAATCCCCTAAATCTGGTGTCCCAGCAGAGGCTGGCCAAGTTTAATAGTGTCCGGCAAAGGATATATTTTGTTCTGGGGTGAAATTCATTTCCAAAAAAGCAATCCCCTAAATCTGGTGTCCCAGCAGTGGCTGGCCAAGTTTAATAGTGTCCGGCAAAGGAGAGATTTTGTTCTGGGGTGAAATTCAATTGCCAGAATAGCAATACCGTAAATCAGTGGTTTTAGCTGTGGCTGGCCAAGTTTAATAGTGTCCGGCAAATGATATATTTTGTTCTGGGGTGAAATTCAATTGCCAAAATAGCAATACCGTAAATCTGGTGTTCCAGCTGTGGCTGTCCAAGTTTAATAGTGTCCGGCAAAGGAGAGATTTTGTTCTGGGGTGAAATTCAATTGCCAGAATAGCAATACTGTAAATCAGTGGTTTTAGCTGTGGCTGGCCAAGTTTAATAGTGTCCGGCAAATGATCGATTTTTTTCTGGGGTGAAATTCAATTGCCAAAATAGCAATACCGTAAATCTGGTGTTCCAGCTGTGGCTGGCCAAGTTTAAAAGTGTCCGCCAAAGGATAGATTATTTTCTGCGGTGAAATTCCATTGCCAAAATTGGAATACCGTTTATCAGTGGTTTCAGGTGTGGCTGGCCAAGTTTAATAGTGTCCTGCAAAGGATATTTTTTTTTTCCGGGGTGAAATTCAATTGACAAAATAGCAATACTGTAATTCTGGTGTTCAAGCTGTGGCTGGCCAAGTTTATTAGTGTCCGGCAAAGGATAGATTTTTTTCTGGGGTGAAATTCAATTTCCAAAATAGCAATACCGTAAATCAGGTGTTCCAGCTGTGGCTGGCCAAGCTTAATAGTATCCGGCAAAGGATATAATTTGTTCTGGGGTGAAATTCAATTGCCAAAATTTCAATACAGTAAATCAGTGGATTCAGCTGTTGCTGGCCAAGTGTAAATCTGTCTGTAAAAGGGTATATTACACTCAGCGTGTTAGCATCTAAATACAAGGCCTGATAAATAAATTCTCTATATTTGCACACGCTACCATGCATCTCCAAGTGAATTTCTTTTCGCAAAAGGGTATATTACATTAAGTGTTAAAATACAAGTGCTGAAAGCATAATCCTCTACATTTGCACACACTATTGTGCATCTCATAGTGTATTTCTGTCCGTAAAAGGGTATTTTACACTGAAGGTGTAAATACAAGTGCTGATAGGGTCATCCTCAATAACTGCACATGCTACCGTGCATCTCCAAGTGTATTTCTTTCCGTAAAAGTGTATATTACATTAAGTGTTAAATTACAAGTGCTGAAAGCATAATCCTCTACATTTGCACACACTATTGTGCATTTTCAAGTGTAAATCTGTCCGTAAAAGGATACATTTCATCCAGGGCCTAAGTATTAGGCCTACAATTGATATTCCCCTAAATCTGTGGTTACTGCTGTGCCTGTATTAGTGTAATATGGTACATAAATAGATAGCCAGATAGTGTTTGGTGCATGTAAAAAAAAGGCCTGAATTTGAACTCAATACATTGGGCCAAATATATTTTTTTTATCGTGGTGAACGGTATCAATGAGGAAAACATCTAGTAAGGGATGTGGACATGGTCGTGGTAATGTTAGTGGACGCTCTGGTGCTGGGAGAGGACGTGGCCGTTCTGCCACAGCCACACAAACTAGTGAACCAACTACCTCAGGTCCCAGTACCCGCCAGAATTTACAGCGATGTTTGGTGGGCCCAATGCCATTCTAAGGATGGTAAGGCCTGAGCAGGTACAGGTGCTAGTCAATTGGGTGGATCCAGCACATTCACAACATTATCACCCACCCAGTCTTCTGCAGAAAGCGCACAGGTGGCGCCTGAAAACCAAGCCCATCAGTCTGTCACATCACCCCCATGCATAACATGCTGTTTGAAGACTCTGCTGGCAGGGTTTCCCAAGGGAATCCACCTAGCCCTTCTCCAGCGGTGGAAGACATAGAATGCACTGATGCACAACCACTTATGTTTCCTGATGAGGATATGGGAATACCACCTCAGCAGAATCAGTACGTCTCTGATGATGACGAAACACAGGTGTCAACTGCTGCATCTTTATGCAGTGTGCAGACTGAACAGGAGGTCAGGGAGGACGGCTGGGTGGAAGGCGATGCAGGAGATGATGAGGTCCTAGACCCCATGTGGAATGAAGGTCATGCCACTGACTTTCATAGTTCAGAGGAAGAGGCAGTGGTGAGACCGAGCCAACAGCGTAGCAAAAGAGGGAGCAGGGGGAAAAAGCAGAACAGCCACCGCCAAGAGAGTTCGCCTGCTACTGGCCACTGCCATCAGGGACCAAGCACCCCAAAGGCAGCTTCAAGGAATTCCCTGGAATGGCCCTTTTTCAAACAATGTGCTGACGACAAGACCCGAGTGGTTTGCACGCTGTGCCATCAGAGCCTGAAGTGAGACATTAACGATCTGAACCTTAGCACAACCTGCATGACCAGGCATCTACATGCAAAGCATGAACTGCAATGGAGTAAACACCTTAAAAACAAGGAACTCACTCATGCTCCTCCTGCTCCCTCTTCTGCTGTTGGCTCGGCCTCTTCCTCCGCCTCGGGAGGAACATTGGCACCTGCCACCCAGCAAACAGAGGATGTGCCACCGACACCACCACCTCCATCACCAAGCATCTCCACCATGTCACAGGGCAGCGTTCAACTCTCCATCTCACAAACCTTGGAGAGAAAGTGTAAATTCCCACCTAGCCACCCTCGAGCCCTGGGCCTGAAAGCCAGCATTTCTAAACTACTGGCCTTTGAAATGCTGTCATTCAGGCTGGTGGACACGGACAGCTTCAAACAGCTGATGGCGGTGGCTGTCCCACAGTATGTTGTCCCCAGGTCCCCAGCCGCCACTACTACTCCAAGAGAGCCGTGCCTTCCCTGCACAACCAAGTATCCGATAAAATCAAGTGTGCTCTGCACAACGCCATCTGTGGCAAGGTCCACCTAACCACAGATACATGGACCAGTAAGCAAGGCCAGGGACGCTATATCTCCCTAACTGCACACTGGGTAAATGTAGTGGAGGCTGGGTCCCAGGCGGAGAGTTGTTTGGTGCACGCCCTTCGGGCACCAAGGATCGCAGGGCATCATTCTTTTCCTCCTGTTGCTTCCTCCTCCTACTCGGCTTCCTCCGCCTCTTCTTCCACCTGCTCATCCAGTCAGCCACAAACCTTCACCACCAACTTCAGCACAGCCCGGGGTAAACGTCAGCAGGCCATTCTGAAACTCATATGTTTGGGGGACAGGCCCCACACCGTGGAGGAGTTGTGGCGGGGTATACAACAACAGACTGACGCGAGAGGTTGCTGCCGGTGAGCTTCAAGCCAGGCCTGGTGGTGTGCGATAATGGGCAAAATCTCGTCGCAGCTCTGGGACTAACCGATTTGACGCACATCCCTTGCCTGGTGCATGTGCTGGATTTCGTGGTGCAGAAGTTCATTCACAACTACCCCCACATGTCAGAGCTGCTGCATAAAGTGTGGGCCGTCCGTGCGCGCTTCCGGCGTTCACATGCTGCCGCAGCTCGCCTGTCTGCGCTACAGCGGAACTTCGGCCTTCCCGCTCACCGCCTCATATGCGACGTGCCCACCAGGTGGAACTCCACCTTGCACATGCTGGAGAGACTGTGCGAGCAGCAGCAGGCCATAGTGGAGTTTCAGCTGCAGCATGCACGAGTGAGTCTCACTGCAGAACAGCACTACTTCACCAACAATGACTAGGCCTCCATGCGAGACCTGTGTGCCCTGTTGCGCTGTTTCGAGTACTTCACCAACATGGCTAGTGGCGATGACGCCGTTATCAGCGTTACAATACCACTTCTATGTCTCCTTGAGAAAACACTTAGGGCGATGATAGAAGAGGATGTGGCCCAGGAGGGGGAGGAAGTGCGGTCATTTTTAGCACTTTCAGGCCAGTCTCTTAGAAGTGGCTAAGAGGGAGGTTTTTTGCAACAGAAGAGGCCAGGTACAAATTTGGCCAGCCAGGGCCCACTACTGGAGGACGAGGATGATGAGGAGGAGGTGGATGAGGATGAAGCATGTTCACAGCGGGATGGCACCCAACGTAACTCGGGCTCATCACTGGTGCGTGACTGGGGGGAAACGGAGGACGATGACGATACGCCTCCCACAGAGGACAGCTTGTCCTTACCTCTGGGCAGCTTGGCACACATGAGCGACTACATGCTGCAGTGCCTGCGCAACGACAGCAGATTTGCCCACATTTTAACGTGTGTGGACTATTGGGTTACCACCCTGCTGGATCCCCGGTACAAAGACAATGTGCTCACCTTAATTCCTGCACTGGAGCAGGATAGGAAGATGCACGAGTACCAAGCGCACGATGGTAGACGCGCTCCTGAGAGCATTCCAAAATGTCACAAGGGAACAAGTGGAAGCCGAAGGCATAGGCAGAGGAGGAGCAAGAGGTCTCCAACACAGCTGTGTCATGGCCAGCTCCTCTGAGGGCAGGGTTAGCATGGCAGAGATGTGGAAAACTTTTGTCACCACGCCACAGCTAACTGCACCACCACCTGATACGGAATGTGTTAGCAGGAGGCAGCATTTTAATAACATGGTGGAACAGTACGTGTGCACACCCCTCCACGTACTCCCCCTGACTGATGGTTCGGCCCCATTCAACTTCTGGGTCTCCATATTATCCATATGGCCAGAGCTAGCCTTTTATGGCTTGGAGGTGCTGGCCTGCCCGGGGGCCAGCGTTTTGTCTGAATGTGTATTCAGCACCGCAGGTGGCGTCATTACTGACAAACGCGGCTGCCTGTCCACGGCCAACGTGGACAAGCTGACATTCAAGAAAAAGAACCAGGCATGGATCCCACAGGACCTGTCCATCCCTTGTGCAGAATAGACATTTATAACTACCTCCCCTTAACCATATATTCTTGTACTCCAGGGCACTTTTATTGAATCCTCTTTTTTTAATTTTACCATTATCTTGTGGGGCAACCCAAAGTTAAATGAACCTCTCCTCCGTCCGGGTGCCAGGGGCCTAAATATCTGAAAGTGGCCTTCTCCATTAGTGGGTGACATAAAGCCTGAGTCTCTGCTATGGGACCTCTCTCCTCTGTCTGGGTGCTGGGGCCTAAATAACTAAAAGTGGCATTCTCCGTTGGTGGGTGACATGATGCCTCTTTTGCTGCTATGGGACCTCTCTACACTGTCTGGGTGTCGGGGCCTAAATAACTAAAAGTGGCCTTCTCCATTGGTGGGTGACATGAAGCCTGGTTCTCTGCTATGGGACCTCTCTTCTCTGTATGAGTGCTGGGGCTAAATAACTAAAAGTGGCCTTCATGATTGGTCGGTGACATAATGACTTTTTTTCCGCTATGGGACCTTTCTCCTCTGTCTGGCTGTCAGGGGCCTAACTTTCACGTACTTGCTTGCTATCTTGGTTGAGTAATATTAAACTCTTTTTACTGTCAAATGACAGCCCCATTGTGTGGGTGTCAGGGGCCTAAATTTCACGTACTTGCTTGCTGTCTTGGTGGCAGACATTTAACTATTTTTACTGTCTAATGACCGCCCCATTGTGTGGGTGTCAGTGGCCTATATTTTGTTTAATTGATTGCTGTCTTGGTGGGAGACATTAAACTCTTTATACTGTCAAATGATCTCCCCTCTGTCTCGGTGTCAGGGGCCTGCATAAATGATAATGGCCTGTTCTATTGCAGGTTGACCTGAGGCCTGTGTTGCTGTTACAGGATGCTGCTGGCCAATCGCAGCGCACAGCTCATAGCCTGGGAGTCCCAGGCTATGAGCTGTGCGCTGTGATTGGCCAGCGCTGCAGCAAGGGACACGCCTAATACAAAAACTCCACCCAGTACAAAAGAGGGAGCTGCAGACACCGGAGCCTATACCGGGCGAACGGAGCGGCACCCAGACATACTAGTAAGTGCAATGGGACCCCTGGGCGCCGCTCTGCTCACAGATATAGATCGTTTCTAGTTTTTAAACAAGTAAAAGGTCCTCTTTAATATTAACATGATTTGAATGTATTACATTTTAATTAAAAGATGATTATAATTACATTATCAATGGTTACCTTTTTAATAAAGATTGTTCGGTACTCATTAAGAAACCAAAGGATATAGGAAACAAACTGATTTCTTATCAGAGCACATTATAATGTTAGCAAAACATGTCTTCATTTGCTTAAGGGAAGAAGACTAAGGTAACATCTGGGTGTGCTGATATAGCCTGTATTCAGATACATTATGTAGGTTATAAAATCATATTCAATCTTGACTCACTCAGGAAATCAGACATAAAAGTCTTGCAGAGTTTGACAGTTGTACAGTAAAAACACTAACTAATGAGCATTTAATAGCAACCAAAAGTTTTGCATTAAATATAAAGTTCCTTTGATTACTTTTCCCACTAATTTAAAGTAAATGCTTTTACAGATGGCATCTGTTAGGCCACAGAGCGTGTACTGCAGTTATGTGCAGTCATTGAAAACAGACCCAAACCTTAGCAGACAGACTGTACACAATAGGATCAAACACAGAAGTCTATGTAAACATTCACCAACTATTATTATCTTAAGTCCCTCTTAAAATACTTATCTAATAACAAAATGCAATATTGAAAGGTAATTTAGAAATACCATGGCAAATTATCACCTGAAGCAAAATGATCCAGACAAAGACTCAGCATTTGGTATTTTAACTTTTAATGAATGAAGACATAATACAGTATATCCATTCCTGAACCAGTGCCCTATCATATTGCAAAAAGATGTCCATGGAGTAAAAAGGTTTCTGATAGTTTAGACTGTGAGAATATAGAGTTCAAGCATTGAAAACAAAAGCTTTGTGACATCACTAGGTTTTTAGCTAATGTATTCATTTGGGATCAACTTACTTGGCATCTAATTTACTTTTCTGATTTCTTTGGCAGCCAGTATTGTTGATAAGATTGCAAACAGTAACATACTTTTACTGCTGCTGCAACTATTACTACTACTAACATAATATCTAAAATGACGATGCAATGACGAAAAGTTTTATAAATGAAAATAATTACTGATGTACTGTGCAAGTTTTCTTTAACACAATTATTTTCCATAATATGTATTTAGACTAAATATAATTGCGCAATTCAGCAGAACTACTGTAGGTAAGTATGGTTTACAGCCTCTGAATAAAACTGTTCTTCACTGACAGCAAACAAATACATTAAATAGGTGAGTAACTGTAACAAAGTACATTAGAAAAATTCAGACTTTTTTTCATTTTTAGGCTACATGCACATGACCGTATGAATTCTGTGGTCTACAAAATGAGGATCGGCAAAAAATACGAATGATGTCTGTGTGACATCCATGTTTTTTGGCAGATACATCCGTTTTTTGGCAGATACATTGTAACAATGCCTATCCTTGTCCAAAAAACAGACAAGAATAGGACGTGCTCTATATTTTTTGCAGGGCTACGGAATGGATATACGGATGAGGACAGTACACGGTGTGCTGTACGCATTTTTTTGCGGACCAATTGAAATGAATGGGTCCACATCCTATCCACAAAAAAATGGAACGGACATGGAAACAAAATACGTTCATGTGCATGAGGCATTAAAAGGGATAAATCTTTAAATACATAAAACCGGAAAAGACTAGTGTTGGGCGAGCATGCTCGGCCGAACATCAGTTCGGCTCGAGCATCGCTATGCACAGCACATGGCAGTATTTGGCCGAATACTGCATGTATAAATTAATTCTATTATATTCACTCTTATTATTATAGACTACCTATTCCTGCTAATTAATCATTTTTTGTCACAGAAAGCAAGGAATAAAATTTACCTTTTATTTCGTTCTATTATAAAATGACAAAGTACACTTCACCTAAACTTGACCTTTATCAATTCTCAACAAGACCAAATTATACAAAAGAAAATTATACAAAAGAAAATCAAAATTATTGACACTAGAGGGGGGACGCAGTTGCGGGATACCAGGGAGGTCGCAAGAGGAACTGCACTCAACCCTACGTCACCCTGACTAATTCCTACTCCAGGGGAACACCCTAAAGGTGGATGGCCCCTGTTCCCGTGCCTAGCCTTTCTTACCCTCAACTCTCCCTAGTAACTCTCAGTTTAATCCCAACGCGTTTCCCCACTTTGTGGTTCATCAGGGGAGCGATGTGAGAAGTAATGAAAATATAATGAATGATATCATGATAAACAATTCAATACATGGTCCAGAAGTCACACAATAGACTACTTGATACAGCGCAGCATATAGATGCCTTCTAGTATAGATAATTTATCAAAAACATGAACTTGTCTGTCTCCAATCCATACATATAATTCATATGTGCATGATTCAGATATCTGATGTAGAAATGCCCATAATACAGAGGACAATTTATCACCAATCGTAGTCTTCGATAATTATGATTATAGTGCAGGCATTTCAAGGAATAAAGCCTCAAATGGGCATACGGCCACACAGTCAGGACATCAGAAGCAGGGTTTTAGTAATATCGTAAGCACCCAAGGGTCTTCGGACGATATACCGTGATTTCCAACAGTGGTGCAGACCTAAGATGAAGGTGAACATACCTTAGTCCTATAATGCAGGTCACATCATGCTATAACCATTGCCCCATATTATGTACTCACAAGTCAGATGCCAGCATTTGATATCTCTACAAAAGAGAGGAGGGGGAGGAGGTGGTGAGACTCAACCAGTGAATTGTCTACCGCATTATACATATCCCCATACATATTAAAATATTGTACTTACTAGATAACGTCCTGCTAATAGCGCCAGACATGTGCAATAGTTCGGGGAGTGCGCCTTCAAACTGTCCCTACTAGCTGCCTTAAATATCCGGGGAGCCTGCTGCATCTCCTCCCGCTGGACCGCACGCTAACCTACACGTTGCGTTCCACTGGCCAGACTTAATGCTAACCTACACATGCGCTCCACCAAAGCCGGATATCCGGTCTACGGACCGCACGTGCGCTCCACCAGTATTCTACTTCCTGTCTACCGATTGCAATGTATTTCCAAAGGTACAGGATTACAAATGTGATATGGGGGATCTAAGGTGACCAAAGGCCGTTCCAATATGTCAACACAATGTGTCTATAGCACCATAAATGACTATTATTTCTCCTTAAAGGGAGCAGCCTCAGGATGCCTATACATTAGAGATGATCTACCAAACATTCAACAAAGAATAATTCGGGAAGTACAGAGCCTAAATATCCCGTGCATTAACAACAAAATAGATATCTGGAAATCCGAATTGAACGAGAACGGCTTAAGACCTTCAGCAGATGAAATTGGATCCACCGCAGCAAAACCAACGGTGTGCAAGTACCTAAAAGACTTTCTTAGACACGAAATTGACTGGTACTTCTTGAGTTTATATAAACTTTTGGATATGATCCCGAGGGGTCTACGGATCCCCTTTAAACCTGTATTTTTGAATGACACAGAATTTGTCCAAACTTGGTACGACAATATTGACAATTGTTCTAAATTATTGATAGACACCCTAATTAGGAAACGTCGGAGGTTGTGTTGGGAACTTAAGAACCAAGCGGGGGGCTTCAATAACTCTAGGGTTGAAGAGGTTGCAGGGGAGGTAGGAGAGGCAGGGCTGGAAAGCAAGAAATTGTGACCCGAAATACGGAATTGACTACAGATTCGGGCGACAATTTGAGGACAAAGGGAATTTTTAACCTATCCAAATATCAATTAAACACCATTGAAATAGAACTCCTCTCAAAGGGCCTATCCTTTTGTCCCTCGAAAGGACCTGATATGTTTGAGCTCTTTGTGGATTTGAATCAGTATATACGAAAATTAACACTGAAAAGACACTATTCCTTAAAAAACCTACTAACTCACCCCTCAAGGGATAAGAACCAGCCAACATATGATGAGGTGGAAACCCTGATGGGAGACCTATTTGAAGACCCCATCCCGTCCCAATTTAAACCTCGGTCAACCTTCTATCCCATTGAGCATAGGGGGCCCCATCTGGAGACGTTTTGCTGTCCGATTTTAAAGCCCTTGTCAATACCAATAAAGGACCGTCGGGGAAATGTCAGAATCTGACTAAAACACAAGCACTAGCTATTTCCTCTTTAAAATCTAACGAGGAAATAGTCATCAAGAATGCGGACAAAGGTGGGGGGGATAGTTATAATTGACTCAGTAGCCTATAACGAGGAAGCTATGAGAATACTATCTGATGAAACTTATTGCGGAAAACTTTCGGAGGACCCCATGGGTAAATTTAAGAAGGAACTGGGCATCCTCCTAGACAGGGGCCATACAGAAAAAATTCTAAATAAAAAAGAATTACAATTTTTAAAAATAGCCTTCCCATCTACTCCTTATTTTTATTATCTCCCGAAAATTCATAAGAGTCTAAAAAATGCCCCCGGACGCCCGATCATCTTGGGTGTGGACTCCATGACATCCAATTTGTCTGCCTGCATTGACCACGCACTGCAGAGATATGTTAAACATCTACCCTCTTATCTACGGGACTCTAGTCATCTTATCACTATTTTACAGGATTTTACATGGGAATCAGGCTACACTTGGGTGACTCTAGACGTGTCAGCACTTTATAGCAATATCCAACACCATTTAGGACTCAGAGCAGTTAGTACCTTCCTTGAAGAAGACCTTTACCTCCCCCCCAATCAAAGACTATTTCTGCTGGATTCTATAGAATTCATACTCAAACATAATTACTTTAAATATGAGGATGAATTCTACCTCCAGAAATGCGGTACTGCGATGGGGACAAAATTTGACCCATCGTACGCAAATCTGTTCATGGGGGCTTTCGAGAAACAACAGGGCCTATTGGACCACACTGACATCTGTTTCTATAAACGTTTTATAGACGATATTATTTTAATATGGAAAGGTGACCCCACCACTCTACCTGTCTTTTTAGATAATCTTAACCGGAATGAGTGGAACCTTAAATGTACTGCCCACTCGAGCCCACATACAGTGGTTTTTTTGGACTTGAACCTTTACAGTAGGGAGAATCACATTACAACTAGCACCCACTTCAAAGAAGTGGATGCAAACAGCTATTTAGATTTTAATAGCTGCCATTTTCATAAATGTAAAAAGAATATTCCATATGGGCAGATGAGGAGGGTTAGGAAGAACTGCTCCAATAAAAGTAGTCTATCAGAACAACTCGACATCCTCCAAAAAAGGTTCAGGGACAAAGGATACCCTGAGAAATTAATACAGGACTCCCGGTCCCAAGTCCTAAAAACAAGCCAAAAGGAGTGTCTCAAGCCAGGGACTATTAAGAAGACTACCGACTCACAAAGATTCCAATTCAACTTCCTCACCCGTTATACCATTATGCACAATTCAATTCAGTCAATACTTCAAAAACACTGGTCAATACTCAACCGGGACCCGGTAATTGGAAAACTTCTCCATAAGAAACCAGGTGATACGTATAGACGGGCACACACTTTAAAAAATATTTTGGCACCCTCCTGCCCAAAATTAAACATTACAAAACCAAACTCCAAAAAAAGCAATAGGGATACCCTTCCGATAGGGTCCTACCGTTGCGGATCTAAGCGTTGTATGTGTTGACAGAGTATAGCAGACCAGACTAGGTCAGTAACAGTCTTCAATACCAAAGAGATTATTTCATTGAGACACCATATGAACTGTGGCTCGAGATACATTATATATCTCCTGGAATGCTCTTGCCATTTACAATATGTGGGGAGAACCACCCAAACGGTTCGCGAGAGATTAAATACACACCGTGCAAACATCCAAAAACAGTTCCTGAAACATGGGGTGTCCAGACATTTCTCTGAAGCACATGCTGGGGATTATTCCAGCCTAAGGATCACCCCCATTGATTGGGTTCCGAAATCCTACTCCCAGCTGTGCAGACGAGAAATGTACTGGATCCACAGGTTCAATACCCTAACCCCAGCAGGACTGAATGAAGCTCTTGAGTATGGCCACTATTGATGGCCAGTCGGACCCCCAGGTGGTACCCCCAGTACAGTATGTTCCCTCCCACTCTCCCTCTACCCCTCTCGTTCTGAGAGTGGAGAAGAAACCTCTATTGTATCTTGGGAATCCTTTTTAATTTAAATATATGTGTATATATTTATTATTTAATATATATACATACTTTTTATGAATGACAGAAAATTTCTTAGGATTAAATTTTTTACAATCCGAATTTTTTATGATTCAAATTTCATATTGTATGTTTTTACTATCAACTCACCCAGAGATTATGATATCTATATATTTATTTATTTATTTATTTATTCAAGAATCCATTGTATTTCCGGTCGGTGTATATATTTGTTTATATATTATATATTGCAAAAAAATTTTGCATTATCTGTACAGTTTTCAGTCATTATCTATATATACATTAACCTTACATGCCCCTTTATATAAAAATCAACACCTGGATAAGTTGCTTGATTAACTCTCTTTCAGCTCCCTATCCACTGCGGTGCGCATGTCCTGCTCTGCGCTCCACTGTGGAATGTGGGGCGCTGACCACGTGACCAGAAGGAGCCGGCCGATGTTAATATGCCCGCCGCCGTCCTCTGTGCACTCCACACTGGAGCGCACATCCGGTCACGTGATTAGAAGTGACAGGCGGATATGGGATACACGCCGCCCTTCTCTATGCGCTCCGCGCTGGAAAGTACATCGGGTCATATGACCATATGTGTGTCACAGGAACGGACATTGCGGCCATGAGGGATTTGTTCGGGGGACCCAAAACTGTAAGATGGAGATCCTATTACAGTTAATGGACTATCCACAACTGAATAATGGATTCATATAAGTTTTTCTTGGGATGTAGATTATTAGAATAAACGTCCCGTATGACTGACAAAAGACACACTTCCGGTTCAGGAATCACGTGAGCTTCAAATAAAGAAAATTCCTTGAGAAGTAGAAGGTCCTCTTGGTCATCATTTTGCGGGACACCAAGGAATACAACCACCTACAGGCGATCTCGGCGAGGGGGTAGTGGGCTCCAAGTGTTTTGAGTTTATCTTGACCCACCCCCCTGGTGAAGTGAGTAATTACGTAAGCCACTTGTGAAATATCCTATGTGTTCTTATGTAACCTTATAGGACCTAGCTGGCTGATAGCTTAACGAGTCACATCACCCGAGAACCTCTTCTCTCCCTGACTTTCTTGGCGCTCCGATAATTTTTTCTTCTTTCCATTTGTTCTTAAAGAGACAGACATGATATTACACTAGTTGCATATTTTCAAATAATGCCATGTCAGTATTCAAGTCAAATGATGAAGTATAAATACAATCTAAAATGAATGTTCCCAATGATTCAGGGACATACTAATGAACCGAACCTTGGGAAGAAGAAGAAAAACTGCTACAAGAGGACATAGTTTTAAATTAGAGGGGCAAAGGTTCAAAAGTAATATCAGGAAGAATTACTTTACTGAGAGAGTAGTGGACACATGGAATAGCCTTCCTGCAGAAGTGGTAGCTGCAAATACAGTGAAGGAGTTTAAGCATGCATGGGATAGGCATAAAGCCATCCATCATATAAGATAGGGCCTGGGGCTATTCATAGTATTCAGCATATTGGGCAGACTAGATGGGCCAAATGGTTCTTATCTGCCGACACATTCTATGTTTCTATGTTTCTATGAATCCTTGCCCCTGGCCTCCTGTTGTTCCCCTTTGGGGGTCAACAAATCATTTCTGTCCTGTTCCTCTGCAAACCTGAAGGCCCCTTTCAGAACAGGACTAGGATAGCCCCTGTTCAGAAATCTATCACAAAGTTGTCTCGATTCACGGTAAAAATCTTCCTTTTCGGAGCAATTACACCTCATTCTAAGGAATTGGTCCTTAGGTATACCTCGCTTCAGAGCTGGTGGATGGTAGCTGGACCAATGTAGAAGACTATTGGTTGCAGTCGGTTTTCTGTACACCGTAGTGCTAGGAGTATCTCTATATTTATTGATTTTCACATCTAGGAAGGTAATGGACTGACTGTTAGCTTCATGAGTAAATGATAGAATTGTCATTAAGTTCTCGTACAAAGCATTCAAAGTCCTTGAGTTCTCCCTTCCAAATGATAAAGATGTCATCAATAAATCGCGTCCAAAAAGCGATTTTTTCCATGCAAAAGACCAGGCCATCGGGAAAAATGATGGTGTCCTCCCACCAGCCCAGGAGGAGATTAGCATATGAGGGGGCACAGGTACTCCCCATAGCCGTCTCCCTGAGCTGGTGGTAGTACCGCCCATCAAACAGAAAATAATTATGAGTTAATACAAACTCCATGAGATCAATTATTAATTGATTGTGTTCATTAAAATAGACATCTCTCGTTCTCAAAAAAGTATGATAAAGCCTCCAATCCCCTGTTATGTGGTATAGAGCTATTTAGGCTCTCTACATCAATACTTCCCAAGATGTAGTCAGAGTCAAAATGTAATGTTTCAATCTTCCACAAGAAATCCATTGTATCTCTCTTGTATGATGGTAGTGATGATACAAATGGACTTAGTATTTTGTCAATATATATACCACAGTTGCGTGTCAGTGACCCCACCCCTGAAACTATCGGTCCTCCACCTAGGGGTGACCCCCCTTTGTGGATTTTCGGCAGTCCATAGAAGGTGGGAATAGATGGTTTCTTTGGTAGCATATACTGGTATTCCATCTCACCTATAAGTCCATTGTTTATGGCTTTATTAAGGATCTTCACCAACTCTCCCAGAAAAGAATCAGTTGGATCATCCATGAGAACCATATAACATTCTTTATCTGATAATAACTTTAAACACATATCTTTATTTTTAGTGGAGTCCATTATAACCAGATTCCCCCCCTTGTCAGCTGGTTTAATAATTATGTTATCGGCTTTTCCAAGTCCCTTAAGTGCCAGCATTTCCTCACTCGATAGGTTGGAGTATCTGGGGGGTGGGGTTCCCAATTTCTCAAGATCACTGGTCACCATCTCCAAAAATATATCTATGTGATCAGATGTGACAGGGGGCGGTAGTTTTCTACTTTTTGGTCTCAAATCCGTGAATGGTCCTTGCCCGGGTGACCTAGAGCTCTCCACCCAAAGGTCAGCAAGTAACTGTAGATCGGGTAAATCTCCGATCTGGACCCCTAACTGTTCACAGGACTCTCTATCAGAATTTCTCATGAATTTAAACCACTTTCATTTCCTGGCAATTAGGTGAAGGTCCTTAACCCACGTAAATGTATTCAATGCATGTGCATTCCACGGAGGGGAAGTCCGGCCAGTGCAACACAACGTGTAGGTTAGCGTGTGGTCCCGCGGGAGGAGATGCAGCAGGCTCCCCGGCAATTTAAGGCAGCTAGGAGGGACAGTTTGAAGACGCACTCCCCAACTATTGGACATGTCTGGCGCTATCAGCAGGACGTTATCTAGTAAGTACAATATTTCAATATGTATGGGGATATGTATAATGCGGTAGACAATTCACTGGTTGAGTCTCACCACCTCCTCCCCCTCCTCTCTTTTGTAGAGATATCAAATACTGGGGGATATCATAATATGGGGCAATGGTTATAGCATGATGTGGCCTGCATTATAGGACTAAGGTATGTTCACCTTCATCATATGTCTGCACCACTGTTGGAAATCACGGTATATCGTCCGAAGACCCTTGGGTGCTTAAGATATTACTAAAACCCTGCTTCTGATGTCCTCTCAAATTGGCCGTATGCCCATTTGAGGCTTTATTCCTTGAAATGCCTGCACTTTAATCATAATTATCGAAGACTACGATTGGTGATAAATTGTCCTCTGTAGTATGGGCATTTCTACATCAGATATCTGAATCATGCACATATGAATTATATGTATGGATTGGAGACAGACAAGTTCATGTTTTTGATAAATTATCTATACTAGAAGGCATCCATATGCTGCGCTGTATCAAGTAGTCTATTGTGTGACTTCTGGACCATGTATTGAATTGTTTATCATGATATCATTTATTATATTTTCTTAACTTCTCACATCGCTCCCTTAAACTGAGAGTTACTAGGGAGAGTTGAGGGTAAGAAAGGCTAGGCACGGGACCAGGGGCCATCCACCTTTAGGGTGTTCCCCTGGAGTAGGGATTAGTCAAGGTGACGTAGGGTTGAGATCAGTTCCCCTCGCGACCTCCCTGGTATCCCGCAACCGCGTGCCCCCTCTAGTGTCAATAATTTTGATATTCTTTTGTATAATTTTTCAAGTTTAGGTGAAGTGTCATATTTTATAATAGAACAAAATAAAAGGTAAATTTTATTCCTTGCTTTCTGTGACAAAATACGAAAACTGCATGTGCTTGAGCGCAATGCTCGAGTCTCCTCCCCGCAGATAAGTACTGCCCTCACTGTATTGTCGTAGCCATGATGGTTACTGGCATTACAGTGATTGGCTGGCTAGAACGCGTCATTGGGTGCTGGCACGTGTTCGGCTAAGTCTTAGTCTGGGAGAATTGTGCATAGAAAGGGACAGACAGTGTAGGGAGTGATATTGGACTATTTTTATTAGAAAAAACTTTTCAGAGACCCAAAAGTCCTTAAGGACTATTGTGTGTGAAAGCAACAATATATATTTGTAGCGCAACCTGCGCTAAATTGCTAAAACTTTACAGACCCAAATGTCCTTTTAAGGTCTATTGTATGTGGCAGCTGCAATATATATTTTTAGCGCATCCTGTGCTAAATAGCGTCTACTAGGCTGCTGCCGACAGTTAAATTATCTGCGCCACATCTCCTGTGTGCAGTGTGCGCATCCCAAAAATATCTTTGACATCCAGTGAACTTTTTCTGTAGACGGTGTCCGCTACAGACAGTGACATTACCAGTGCCACATCTCCAGTGTACCGTGTGCGCTGAAAAAATGTATCTGTTACATACAGTGCACTTTTTCAATAGACCGTGTCCGCTTCTGACAGTGACATTACTAGTGCCACATCTCTAATGTACTGTGTGTTCTGAAAAAATGTATCTGTGACATACAGTGTACTTTTTGAATAGACGGTGTTTGCTTCTGACAGTGACATTACCAGTGCCACATCTCCAGTGTAACGTGTGCGCATATACATTTTATCTGTGACATACAGTCTACTTTTGCCATAGATGCTACGGACTGTGACATTACCGCTGGTACCTCTCCTATATAACGTTTCCTCATCCCAAATACCTGTGACATTTCCTGCAATGTTTTATTAGCCGCTGGTTACAGCATTGACATTATCTGTGGGATATCTCCTGTGTGACGTTTCCACATCCCAAATACCTTTTTAAAATTTTTTGTACATACACTTCCAAATCCTATGCTACTGTAAGATATTGTACGTGTGACATACTTCCAAGTATATATAACATTTAATATGAAGAAGGCGAGCAGAAAAGGGACTGGGAAGTGGCCGTGATTATAATGGTGCACGCAGATGCCTTGGCCCTGGTCTCCTTGAAACTGTGCCTGCTGCCAGAGCACAAGAAAAACAATCATCCACGATACCTAGCTTCATGTGCTAGTTTGCAGGGTGGCAGAGGACACCACTGTTGAAGTCAGAAAAATGCGACCAGGTGGTCGGTTGGAATGCAGCAGATAATGCTTCCAGTCAGTTAAGCACCACCGTGTGTTCCACCAAGTCCAGTCTCAGTAGCCAAGGCCCTCACATATAATGTTTTACAGGCTCAGTTCACTTGTAGGCCCTCGCATATAATGTCTTATAGGATCAGCTCACCTGCAGGCCCTTTCATATAATGTTTTACAAGTCAGCTCACCTGCAGACCCTTGCATATATTGATTTACAGGGTCAGCTCACCTGCAGGCCCTTGCATATAATGTTTTACAAAGTCAACTCACCTGTAGGCGAGTGCATAAAATGTTTTACAGGGTCAGCTCACCTACAGGCCCTCACCTACAACCTTTAAGAGGGTCAGCTCACCAGCAGACCCTCACCTACAATCTTTTACAGGGTCAGCTCACCAGCAGACCCTCACCTACAATCTTTTACAGGGTCAGCTCACCTGCAGGCCCTCGCATATAGTGTTTTACAGGGTCAGTTCAACTGCAGGCCTTCGCATATACTTTTTTACAGGGTCAGCTCACCTGCAGGCCCTCGCATATAATGTTTTACAGGGTCAGCTCACCTTCAGGCCCTCACCTACAATGTTTTAGAGGGTCAGCTCACCAGTAGGCCCGCACCTACAATTTTGTACAGGGTCAGCTCACCTGCAGGCCCTCACCTACAATCTTTTACAGGGTCAGCTCACCTGTAGACCCTCACCTACAATCTTTAACAGGGTCCGCTCACCAGCAGGCCCTCGCATATAATGTTTTACAGGGTCAGCTCACCTGCAGGCCCTAGCATATAATTTCTTACAGGGTAAGCTCATCTGCAGGCACTCACCTACAATCTTTGACAAGGTCAGCTCACCAGCAGGCCCTCGCATATAATGTTTTACTGGGTCAGCTCACCTGCAGGCCCTCACATATAATGTTTTACAGGGTCAGCTCACCTGCAGGCCCTCACCTACAATCTTTTACAGGGTCAGCTCACCTGCAGGCCCTCACCTACAATCTTTTACAGGGTCAGCTCACCTACAGGCCCTCACATATAATGTTTTACAGGGTCAGCTGACCTGCAGACCCTCACCTACAATCTATTACAGGGTCAGCTTACCTGCAGGCCCTTGCATATAATGTTTTACAGGGTTAGATCACCTGCAGGCCCTCACCTACAACCTTTTAGAGGGTCAGCTCACCAGCAGGCCCTCACCTACAATCTTTTAGAGGGTGAGCTTACCAGCAGGCCCTCATCTTTAATGTTTTCGATAGTCAAATCAGCAGGCCCTTGCTCCAAATGTTTTTGAGGTTCACCAGCAGGCCATCATTCATAATTTTTTAGGGTGTGTATGATGCCCTCCTTTATTTTTAACAAAGGATGTATTGGAGTACCGGTTCCTTGTATTTTTTGTCAGCCCTTTCACTTAATGCATAGGCTTTATGAGTGTAGGAGTCCCACTACACAAGCAATTGTACCACAATGTGAATGAGGCCCTCCTTTATGTTATATACAGGTTGTATAGGAATTTTTTCTTGCTTGTAATTTTTGGCAGCACTTGCACTTTATATACAAGTAAATATACAGGAAATAATGTTTCCTAACAATTTTTCCTCAAAAATTAATTTTATCTTTGGTTTTGTGCGTATTATTGTCAGTCTGTAAAAGTGGTGTACTACCCGGACAACATCGTTACCGGCAGCAACCTGGGAGTCCAAGATGCATCCAGACATCCTCCCTATGCTGTTCTCGAACTATTTTGGTGGTGTTTCCATCAATTTCTGACCTTTTCCAATGGACTTCAGAGCAGGAGGTGCCTGGTATAATGCTTGGGTTCTCCCATTGACCTCCATTATATTTGGATGCTCTGTAATGAACACCCAAGCATCCAGATGTGTTTGGCCAGAGCACTTGGGTGCTCGATCAACACTAGATAAGACCCTTTGACAAAACTTCTGGTTCCATTCATTTATTAAAGGCCAACCACTGTCTTTTGACAGCAGGAGGAATAGGTCCTCAATCTAGTTCAATGTATTTAGGCTTCACTAAAGTAGAGGGTGTTTAATGCTAGGGCTTGTCTAACCGATTCTGAGACTGTTTTCTCGTGACACATCATACTTCATGTTAGAGGTAAAGTTGGGTTGATATTTTTTATTTCTAAATTTTTTTCTAAATTTACAGAAAATTTGCAATGTTCTAAATTTGAATTTCTCTGCTTGTAAGAATGAAGGGAAGGAGTGCCATATGGCTTTTGGAGGGCAGATTTTCCTGGAATGGTTTTTGCATGCCTTGTCATATTTGAAGAGACCCAGAGGTACCGCTGCAGTGCGTGAAATTCGTTCATGCTTCGTTTACTGGTAAAAGGTGAATTGCGTTATGGATTCCGTTACCACGGTCCATAACGTAATTCTATGCCTTTAGAGGCATTCCGTTATTCATTCCATCTTAATAGAAGTCTATGGGCTGCAAAACAGATCCGTTCTGTGTACGTGATGCAGGGGAGTCCTAACGCAATTCAACTTTTACCAGTAAACAAAGCGTGAACGAATTTTATAACCTGAAATTCGCTCTTCTCTAGTGGTAACCCTCAAAAAGTGACCCCATTTTGTAAACTACATCATGCAAGGAATTTTTCAAGGGGTGAAATGAGCATTTTGACCCAACAAGCGTTTTATAGAATTTAGGAACACTGGGCAGTGAAAATAATAAAAAAAATACTTGTTCTACAATAAAATGAGTTATAATTATTAAAATGTCATCTTCACAAGGGGTAACAGGAGAAAATCAACCAAACAATTTGTTACTCATTTTCTCCTGAACACAGCAACACCCTAAATGTGGCCATAAACCTCTGTTTGGACATACCACAGGGTTCAGAAGAGAAAAAGCACCCTGTGTATTTAAGACCTACTTTGGCCCACTACAAAACTGGCCGATAATTGCAGAGGCTCTGAGGTGAAATTGAAAAAAAAAGAAACCCCCAAGAAATTACCTAATTTTAAAAACCACACCCTTTACAGAATTTACCAAGGGGTGTAGTTAGCATTTTAACCCCACATGTGTTTTGCAAAGATTAAAGCCTCATTCATATGTCCGTGTCCGTGCTCAAATCAGGTGGTCAGTGATGCATCCGTGAAGCAATCCGTGAAGAATCTGTGTTGGGTCTGTGTGTTCGTTTTTTGCTGTCCGTGTTACATCCGTGTTTCACTGACACTGAACAGCTGAAAAATAATGATGCGTGAAACACGGATGACATACATAGTAACATAGTAACATAGTATATTAGGCCGAAAAAAGACATTTGTCCATCCAGTTCGACCTGTTTCCTGCAAGTTGATCCAGAGGTAGGCAAAAAACCCCTGTGAGGTAGAGCCAATTTTCCCCACTTAAGGGGAAAAAATTCCTTCCCGACTCCAATCAGGCAGTCAGAATAACTCCCTGGATCAACGACCCATCTTTAGTAGCTATAGCCTGAAATATTATTACGCTCCAGAAATACATCCAGGCCCCTCTTGAATTCCTTTATTGTACTCACCATCACCACCTCCTCAGGCAGAGAGTTCCATAGTCTTACTGCTCTTACCGTGAAGAACCCTTTTCTATGTTTGTGTACAAACCTTCTTTCCTCCAGACGCAGAGGATGTCCCCTCGTCACAGTCACAGTCCTGGGGATAAATAGATGATGGGAGAGATCTTTGTACTGACCCCTGATATATTTATAACAGACATAGACAATAATGGACGTGATGCATCCAAGAACACAGACAAAATAGAGCATGCATCCGGAGCACATGTACAGCACACGTCCGTGAAACACTGACGTGTGAATAAGGCTTAATTCAGCGCATATGGTGCAAAGTTAAAATTTCAATTTTTCCACAAATACAGATATGCCATTTTAGTGCCCAATGTATGTGCCAATAATTTGTGCACAGTGTATGCCAGTGTAAAATGCAAGCCCTCTTATTATTATGCTGTGCTTCCTGGTTTTAGAAACACCCTAATCTTTTGCCTGAACATACAACAGGGCTCCGGAGTAAAAGGGTACAATGTGCATATGAGGCCCAATGCGGTGATTTATCCCACTTGTGCTGACAACTGTAGATGCTCTGGGGTGAAATAATAAATAGAACCCTTAGAAGTCACCCCATTTTGAAACTCCATCTATTAAGTTGATGCCACAGGCATTTTGTAGAAATGAATGTGCAGTTGATTGTGCAAATTGAAAATTTTAACTTTTCTACAGATATGGCATTTAATTGCCCAGTATGTCATGTTCAGCATGTCCCATCTGAAATACATACAAACTGCTCTTTATATTGTTATAGAAGTTCTACTGGGTGCTGAAATGTTACAAATGTGGGTGTAAACTGTTGTTTACATTGCATGGTTCAAAAGGGAAAGACCGCCATTTGGCTTTTGCAGCATAGATTTTGATTGATTTGTTTATAGGCACCATGTTGCTATTGAACAGCCTCTGAGGTACCAGTTCAGCTATTTTCTGAGAACCATATGTCTATTTTTATCTCAATGGAGCTGTCTGAATTCCTATCATTGGTTCTATTTTGGAGTACAAACGACTTTTTGCTATTTTTTTCATTTTCTTTTTGGGAAACAGGATAAAGAAAAGGTAGCAACTCTGCCATTGCTTTTTGGGTTTTTGTTATTGCGGCTTCCACCGTATGGAACAAATTACATGTTATCTTTATTCTTCTGGTCAGTATGATTACAGAGATACCAATTTTATATTTTTGTTATGTATTACTACTTTTACACAAAGTATTTTTGTAAAAAGAAAATGTTTTGTGTCAATGTTTTCTGAAAGCCATATTTATTTTTTTCTGGCAAAGGTCTTGTGTAAGAGCTCATTTATTGCAGAATGAGGTGACAATTTCATTGGTACCATTGTGGCGAACACATTTTGATTCCTAGAAATTATGTTTTTTTGTGAGGCAAGGTGATAAAAAATATTGGTGTTCTAACATGGTTTTTTAATTTTTTATTTTTCCAGAATTCACCTGATAGGGTAGATAATGTGATTTTATTAGAGCCAGTTATTATGAATGCGGTGATACCAGATATGTTTATTTTTTTTTTACTTTTACTTTACTTTTTTTTACGTTTGTTATGTATTACACAATAAAAGCATTTTTGAAAATAAAAAAAAATTGTTTTTGTGTTAGTATTTTCAGAAAGCCATATTTTTTATTTTTTTGCCAGATTTCTTGTGTAAGGGATCTTTTTATTTGGAATGAGGTGCCAAATTCTTTTTTGGGCATATAGTACTTTTTGATTGCTCGATATTATACTTTTTGTGCAAAGTGACTAAACAATGGCAATTTAGCACAGTTTTTATTTTTTTGTTTTATTATATTGTTTTTACTGTGTCTACCTGACAGGGTAAATCATGTGATATTTTTATAGAGCCAATTGTTAGGGACATGATGATATCTAATATGTCTATCTTTTATTTATTTATTTATTTATTTTGCAAATTACTTGATGGGGGGAAAGGGGCATTTTATTTTTTCAACTTGAAAACTATAATTTAATTTTTTATAAAACTTTTTATTTTTTCCCAGTATTGGACTTTCCAAGGTCTGATCCCTGTTTCAGTGCAGTTGACTGTCAGTTTACTACACTGACAGTTCGCCTATGATACCCAGTCTGGGGACTGGACCTCATAGACTTCTGTAGCTGGCAGGCAATTGAGGCTTGTGTGAAGCCTGGGCCTATCATAGCAACCATTGGCCCCCTGTCATCTCAAGGTTGGGGCTGTTGGAGAGACAGAGGGAGCACCCTCCCTCTGCAAACCTCCTGTATGTCGTGGACAGCATTGGTCGCTGCATATAAGGGGTTAATCTGCCGGAATTTCCAGCGATGCTGGCAGATACAACAGGCACCCAGCTATCAGTAACACCCGGGTCCCTGTACGGTGCTGGATGGGAAGGGTTTAAGGCCTCTTTCACGTGCAGGTAAGTTTTGCCATCACTGTAATGCCATTTGACATGTTTTCTACTGGCATTACAGTGATTGGCTGGCCAGAACGCATCATAGGGTGCTATATAGCACCCGGTCAATTGGGTTCGGCTCATTGCGAGTTAGGGAGAGCTGCTGTTAGGAAGGAGCAGTCAGTGTAGGGCGAATTTAATCAAAAAATTATCATTGAGAATACGTTTCAAAGAACTAACAGTCCTTTTAAGGACTATTGTTAGAGGTGGCAGGCAGCCAGAATTGTTTTGGGGGAATTTTTTTTTTTTTTTTGTCAGGGCGACCGTTAGTGACATTTTCTGTATTCCACAAACTCTGCTTGCTGTGAGCAGTGAGACACAAATCTACACTTATATCTAGACTGTGTGCGGCCTATATTTAATTCAAAAATATCAGTGACAGACAGTCATTTTCTGTATTCCACAAACTCTGCTTGCTGTCTGCAGTGAGACGCAAATCTACACTTATTTCTAGACCGTGTCGGCGTCCTCAGTGATCCCTCAGTGCCTTACAACTAGTGGGTGTCCAAGGTGGACACGTGGCACGAACTGACGCTCTACGCCTTGGAGGTGCTGGCCTGCCCTGCCGCCAGCGTTTTGTCTGAGCGGGTATTTACTGCTGCTGGTGGCATTATAACAGATAAGCGTATCCGGATGTCACCTGAAAATGCTGACAGGTTGACTCAGATAAAAATGAACAAGGCCTGTATTGCCCCTGACTTCTCCACTCCACCAGAGTAAAGCCATGACTGAACATCAAGGCACTTTAAATGTGTTGTTTAAAATGTACTAAATAATTTGTATTCCCATGCACCCTTCCGCCACAAAAAAGGGTATATGGTTAAATCTTCCTTTTCTCATCCTCCTCCTCCTCGTCCATCATATCTACATGCTTAATTGTCGCATATAATGCCATCGCTTATATGCCTTTGCAAAAAAAAATTCGGATGATCAGCTCACCCCCAGGCCCTCACATAAATAATGTTTTCAAAGGTTTGCTCATCCTCAGGCCCTCGCATATAATATTTCCGATGGTCAGCTCACCCGCAGGCCCTCCCCCATAATGTTTTAGATGGTCAGCTCAGCTGAAGACCTTCACCCCTAATGTTTTAGTGGGTCACCAGCAGGCCATCAATCATACTTTACCTCCCCTCCTGTATAACGTTTCCTCATCCTAAATACCCATGACATTCCCTGTAATTTTTTTGTACTCATTCCAATGACAGGCTCTCTTAAGAGTCCTGTATTGTTATTTATCGTCACTACCTCATTACCTACCTACCTACCTCACTCACCTGCCTTTCTTGGAAGTGATAGCCGTGGCCATCCCTCAGGCTCCCTCTCCGGAAGTGAACCCTGATTCCCCATTACTCGTGGTCACCATGGTAGGCGCATAAAAGAACATCGAAAGTTGAAAGAGCAAACATCGATAGATCGTCAACATCACGGGGACGTGTGATTAGCTTAGAAGTTATCTAGAGTTAACAAAGTGGCAGCAAACCCTCACCTACAATTTTATATACACGGTCACTGGTCAGCTCAACGTCCATTCCATTCCTATTACAAGTTCATTATCATCAGAAGATAGTCTGGTCAACACAATCGAAGCCACAGGCCCGCCCTTTTAGTCGTGGCCACAGTTCCGAAAATCATAAAAAATTTGTCTGAACTTGCTATTTATATAAAAGTAAATATACAGAAAAGAATGTTACCTAACAATTTTTCATCTAAAATCGCTTTTATCTTCGGTTTTGTGAGTTTTATGGTCAGTCTGTAAAAGTGACGTACAACACGGGCAACATCCTTTCCAGCAGTGACACTGTAGTCCAAAATGCATCCAGACATCCTCCCCATGCTGTCCCCGACCCATTTCGGTGGTGTTTCCATCAATTTCTGACCTTTTCCTATGAACCAGGTACCATCCTCTTTTCAGAGCCTGGTTTAATGCTCGGGTTCTCCCATTGACTTCTATAGGGCTCGGGTGCCCTATATATACATATATATATATATTGTAAGAGGGTGCAAGGTATCATAGTCGATGGCAGGTACGTGTCACCGAGGTTCCTGGCCTCGGTGAGGTGAGAGCCGGGTTTTATGTGTCTGCAGCAGCTAGTGCTGCTTGACTTTGTTACTTAGTTTGGCTGCAAAGCTAATCCGGGCCGGCTCTTACTGGGAGTAGGCAAAGAGTTGGGTGGGTGCCTACTCCCCACGGTCCAGGCCGGACTTTATCCGGGCCTTTAAAAAGGCAGCCTCCTTAGCAGCTGGGTGGTGATTGTCCTGGAGCTGCAAACAGGGCTGTGGAGTTCTCTGACTTCGAGGAAAGAGCTCAGCAAGGAGGTGTTGTTGTTCCTGGCACCCTGAAGGTGGATTCTCCTGCGGCTGGGCCGACAGCCTGGTGCGAACCTGCACCTAAACCTCCCAGGTGACTGAACCTGTGTTGGCCTGTTTTGTTTTGCCTCCTTATTTCTGATGTGCATGAATTACCACCAAGAGACTGTTTGTCGTTTATTTTTGTGTCAGTGTGAATAAAACACTGTTTATTGCACATTCTGGACTCCTTGTTTTGCCTCGGTACTGCACCCGCACCGCTATCTACCAGAGCGACTCCCCACATTTGGTGTCGGATGCGGGCATGCGCAGTGAGGCTGGCGTGAACGCCGAAGTTTTTGCTAAACCCGAGTGCATGATATATATTAAGCCAGCAAAGTTGCAAGCAGGAATCTTTGGCAACATGGAGGCTGCTGTGAAGGCTCTCATAGAGGCTAACGTGCAGCAGCGGGAGACCAACCAGCTACTGCTACAACATGTGATGGCGTTACAGGCGGCAGGAGCGTCCCACCACGTCCATGATGCCCGGAAAGCGGTCCGTGCGGCGATCCCAAAAATGACCCCCGCAGACGACGTTGAGACATACCTGGCGGTTTTTGAGAAGGTCGCCGTGAGGGAAAAGTTACCCCGTGACCAGTGGGCCGAGGTGGTTGCTCCGTTCCTGGCATCCGGACCCCAGCAAGTTTTTTTGATTTAGCAGATGACCAGGCTGCTGACTATCCCACGGTGAAGGGGGAGATCCTGGCCAGATTGGGGGTAAACGTGTTGGTCCGGGCTCAGCGGGTCCACCAGTGGGACTTTAAAGCGGCTGAACCCGCCAGGCCGCAGTACTATGAGTTGCTGCACAGGTTGCAAAAATGGCTGCAGCCTGACATTCTAAGCCCGACTGCTATGTTGGACCGTCTGCTGGCTGACATGTTCTGGAGGGCCTTGCCTTACCCCCTTCAGCACTGGATCGGCCAGGTGTCACCCACCAATGCTCTAGAAATGGTCGACCTGGTGGAGCGCTATGAGGCCACCCAAAACTTGAAGGGGGTGTTGTTGGGAGGGGCCGGTCAAACCCCGGAGGACTCCGATCCAGTCCCGACGACTGGTACCCGAGAAACCTGCTCGGGTGTACCCCTGCAGACCCGGCCCCGATAGTCTGCTGGCGGTGTCACGAGCCTGGCCACGTAAGGGCCGACTGTCCACAGTGGGGAGAACCCATGGAGATTAATTATGGGTACCGGGCTTCCATGTACGCCCGGAGACTGTGTGCAACCGGCACCCCGAGACAATAGACAATCGTCATCTGTGCCAGGTGCAAGTCGGGGATAACCTGGCAGTGGCGCTGTTGGACTCAGGGAGCCTGGTAACCCTGGTAAGTGCTGCCCTGGTACAGCCCACCCAGTATACGGGCCGGAAAGTTGGTGTGGTGTGCATTCACGGAGACTTAAAGGACTATCCCACTGCTGTAATGTCTCTGTCCACGGCGGCCGGCACCTGGACTTGTGAAGTGGCGATCTCCACAAAGCTACCCTATGAACTGATAATTGGGAGAGACTTCCCTGGTTTTCCGTCACTGTGGCCTGAGGTGAAAGTGTCTAATAGCCCTGAGACAGGGGTAACCCTAGCAGAGTGGCCTGATACCACTGGAAGGCCAGAACCCTGGGAGCCCGAGTCTGAAGGGCCAGCGGTAGGGGTGACCACTGCTGCAGCGGTAGTGGGGAGACAACCCCACTGAGTGTAATGGTGGGAGACACGGAGGACTTGCCACCGGGACCTGAGTTGGCAGACCTCAATGTCTCCGGGAAAATTTTGGGACCGCACAACACCGGGACCAAACCCTAACCAGGGCCTGGGAGAATGTGCTGGAAATTGATGGTAAACCCCAGAAACCAGGGGCTGAATTAATGTTCCCACGATTTATTGTTCTACAGGATATGTTGTATCGGGTGAACCAAATCCGAGGTGAACCTGTTGAACAGTTGGTGGTGCCCACAGCATATCGCAAGCTTGTCATGGAGCTTGCCCACCAACATGTTCTTGGGGGACACCTGGGGTGGCAGAAAACCCAGGACCGCATTCTGCAGCGGTTTTATTGGCCCAGTGTGTTCAAGGAGGTAGAAAATTATTGTAAGTCCTGTCCAACCTGTCAGATAACTAGCCCCCAGCCTCATTTCCGTAGTCCTCTGGTACCTCTGCCAATTATTGAAGTACCGTTTGAGCGAATCGCTATGGATTTAATTGGGCCTGTACCAAAGTCTGCCAGGGGCCACCAACACATTCTGGTAGTTCTCGACTATGCCACTCGGTATCCGGAGGCGGTGCCTCTGCGACATACCTCAGCTAAGCTCATTGCCAAAGAGTTAATGGAGATGTTTTCCCGTGTGGGCCTGCCAAAAGAGGTTCTGACAGACCAAGGGACCCCTTTTATGTCCAAAGTAATGAAGGAACTGTGTAAATTGTTGCGTATAAAGCAGTTACGGACGTCCGTTTACCATCCGCAAACAGACGGTCTTGTTGAGAGGTTTAACCAAACTCTAAAAAATATGTTAAAGAGGGTGGTGTCTAGAGATGGGAAGGACTGGGACCTGCTTCTGCCCTATCTCATGTTCGCAGTGCGAGAGGTACCCCAGGCCTCTACTGGGTTCTCGCCCTTCGAACTGCTTTATGGCAGACACCCTCGGGGCCTGTTGGATATCGCCAAGGAAGCATGGGAACAACAGCCTGTCCCCCACAAAAGTGTCATTGAGTATGTCACCCAGATGCAGGAACGGATAGAAAGGGTGTTGCCGCTGGTCCGGGAGCATATGGAGGCAGCGCAACAAGCCCAGAGTAGGGTGTACAATCGTCAGGCACGGGTGCGGGGCTTCAATCCGGGAGATCGAGTATTGGTTCTGGTACCCACCCTTGACAGCAAATTCCTAGCTAGGTGGCAGGGCCCCTATGAGGTGATCGAGAAGGTAGGGGAGTAAATTACAAAGTACACCAGCCAGGGCGGCGCAAGCCGGAGCAGGTGTACCACGTGAATTTACTTAAGCCGTGGAAAGATAGGGACACGGCCGACGACCACAGCCCCCGGCCAGGGCTTCTAGGTGAAAAGGGTCCAGCCCCACAGTTCGAGGCCTGTGAAGCAGTAACCACGGTAAAAATTGCAGACAGCCTGTCTTCCAAACAAGTTCAGGAAGTCAGGGAGTTCATCAGTCGGAACACGGATGTGTTCTCGGACCTCCCTGGCCGCACGTCTCTCATCCAACATGACATCGTCACTGAGCCTCAGGCCAAGATCCGGTTAAAACCATACCGGGTACCCGAGGCTCGGCGACGGGCCATCGCGGAGGAAGTACAGTTAATGTTGAAGCTCGATGTCATTGAGGAGTCGAAAAGTGAGTGGGCCAGTCCCATAGTCCTAATACCCAAGCCGGATGGGACGTTGCGGTTCTGCAACGATTTTCGCAAGTTAAATGAAGTGTCCAAGTTCGATGCGTATCCCATGCCCCGGGTAGACGAGCTTGTTGAGAGTTTAGGGCAAGCCCGTTATTTTTCTGTGCTAGACCTCACCAAAGGGTACTGGCAGGTACCCTTAACGGAGTCGGCCAAGGAAAAACGGCTTTTGTTACCCGCAGGGCCTGTATCATTACAAGGTGTTACCCTTTGGCCTGCATGGCGCCCCCGCCACCTTCCAAAGGTTAATGGACATTGTGCTGCGACCACATCGTCGGTACGCCTCGGCCTACTTAGATGATGTAGTCATCCACAGCACCGACTGGGAAAGCCATTTACCCAAGGTGCAGGCGGTAGTGGATGCCCTGAGGAAAGCTGGACTAACCGCCAATCCAAAAAGTGTGCGATTGGGTTGGAAGAGACCAAATATCTGGGATATGTAATCGGGCGGGGAGTCATCAAACCTCAGGTAGCTAAGGTAGAGGCCGTTCGTAACTGGCCCCGACCGGTCACCACCAGGCAGGTAAAGTCGTTCCTGGGGATTGTAGGATACTACATGAGGTTTGTGCCCCACTTTGCCACAATAGCAGCGCCATTGACAGATCTGTTGAAGGGGCGAAAGTCTGGGAGGGTTAGCTGGAGTGAGAAGGCGGAGGAGGCTTTCTCCGCGTTGAAGTCGGCCCTGTGTGGGTCCCCGGTTTTGGTGACACCCGACTTCAACAAGGAGTTCGTCGTACAGACCGACGCCTCGGAGGTAGGCCTCGGTGCTGTGCTGTCTCAGGAGGTCAACGGGGAAGAACATCCCGTTGTCTTCCTGAGCCGTAAGCTCAGTCCCGCCGAATCCAGGTATAGTATAGTGGAGAGGAGTGCCTGGCTATCAAGTGGGCACTCGAATCTCTCCGCTACTACCTGTTAGGGAGGAGGTTCCGTCTGGTGACCGACCATTCCCCTCTCAAGTGGATGAGTCAGGCCAAGGAGAGGAATGCTCGGGTCACCAGGTGGTTCCTATCCCTGCAAAATTTCAAATTCTCCGTGGAACACAGGGCAGGCCGCTTGCAGGGTAACGCAGATGCCCTGTCCCGCGTCCACTGCCTCACGTGTGTTCACCCCTCAGGGTTGAACAAAGGGGTGTGTAAGAGGGTGCAAGGTATCATAGTCGATGGCAGGTACGTGTCACCGAGGTTCCTGGCCTCGGTGAGGTGAGAGCCGGGTTTTATGTGTCTGCAGCAGCTAGTGCTGCTTGACTTTGTTACTTAGTTTGGCTGCAAAGCTAATCCGGGCCGGCTCTTACTGGGAGTAGGCAAAGAGTTGGGTGGGTGCCTACTCCCCACGGTCCAGGCCGGACTTTATCCGGGCCTTTAAAAGGCAGCCTCCTTAGCAGCTGGGTGGTGATTGTCCTGGAGCTGCAAACAGGGCTGTGGAGTTCTCTGACTTCGAGGAAAGAGCTCAGCAAGGAGGTGTTGTTGTTCCTGGCACCCTGAAGGTGGATTCTCCTGCGGCTGGGCCGACAGCCTGGTGCGAACCTGCACCTAAACCTCCCAGGTGACTGAACCTGTGTTGGCCTGTTTTGTTTTGCCTCCTTATTTCTGATGTGCATGAATTACCACCAAGAGACTGTTTGTCGTTTATTTTTGTGTCAGTGTGAATAAAACACTGTTTATTGCACATTCTGGACTCCTTGTTTTGCCTCGGTACTGCACCCGCACCGCTATCTACCAGAGCGACTCCCCACAATATATATATATATATATATATATATATATATATATATATATATATATATATATTGTATATATTAGTAATTACACATCTATTTTGTGCCATACATTTTTTACAATTACTAAAAAAAATATAAAATATATAAATTTAATTTAGCCTCTATTTCTGAAATGTTTCTGTTGGGATTTTAACTCATAACCTTCTACATTACAGCCAAAAACCTTAACCACCACACTTACTACTAGTAAGTATTCCTGTACAGAAGTAGTCTCATATATATATATATATATATTTTTTTTAAATGGCCATGTAGCTCTTTAGTATAGTGGTTAAGGTTCTTGACTATAATATAGAAGGTGGTGAGTTCAAATCCCGCCAGAAACTTTTCAGAAATAGAGGCTAAATTAGGTTTAAATACACTGACTCGAGCACACGTGGTATTCGGCCAAGCATACCGATGCTCGAGCCGAACTGGTGTTTGGCCGAGCATGCTCGCTCAACACTAATCTTCACCAGCTCATTTGAATTTTGTCTTACAGATTGCCACTAGATGAGTCTATGACTTTTTTACCAAGACTAGTGTATGAACCACCAGCTTTAATAAATCTGCCCCGATGTCTCATGTACTTTTCTTGTAATATTTACCCTATTTGCAACTTAACATGTACTGTAGGTGATCGCCCATATGTGTTTTTACAGCCACAGACTTTAAACTTGCACATAGTGATGAGCGTGAGGTGCCATATTCGATTTCGCGATATTTCGCGAATATTCCATTGAATATTCGTCATATGTTCGTCAAAATCGAATATCCGTCATTATTCTATATATTTCTAATGTTACGCGAACTTATATTCGCATTGCGAATTAAACTTAGAGCTGAGTTCCTAATGGTTGTAACTTGTATTGCTAGAATTGCTAGAATTGACGAAGATAACGAATATCACGAATATAGCACTATATTCTCAATCTTCGTTATATTCTAACAATACAACCATTAGCAACTAGGAATTAGTTGAATTCGCAATGCGATTAATATAACCTGCATTAATCGCATTGCGAATTCAACTTCCTAATGGTTGTATTGCTAAAATATAACGAAGATTGAGAATATAGCGCTATATTCTCAATCTTCATTATATTCTAGCAATACAACCAATGGGAACTCAGATCTAAGTTGTAATCGCAATGCGATGAATACAGGTTATATTAATCGCATTGCAATTACAACTTAGATCTGAGTTCCTAATGGTTGCATTGCTAGAATATAACAAAGATGACGAATATCACAAATATAGCACTATATTCTCAATCGTCATTATATTATAGCAACACAACCATTAGGAACCCAGCTCTTAGTTTCATTCGCAAAGCGAACATATACTTGCATTGCGAATTGATCTTAGAGCTAAGTTCCTAATGGTTGTATTGCTAGAATATAACGAAGACGACGAATATCACGAATACACGAATATAGCACTATATTCTCAATCTTCGTTATATTCTAGCAACAACCATTAGCAACTCAGCTCTGTTTCATTTGCGAAGCGAACATAGCTCTAAGATCAATTCGCAATGCTAGTATAAGTTCCTAATGGTTGTATTGCTAGAATATAACGAAGATGACGAATACCAAGAATTCACGAATATAGCACTATATTCTCAATTGTCGTTATATTCTAGCAATACAGGCATTAGTAACTCAGCTCTAAGCTGATTTCGCAATGCGAGTATATGTTCGCATTGCGAATTCAACTTAAAGCTGGGTTCCTAACGGTTGTATTACTAGAATATAACGAATATCGCAATGCGAATAATTCAGGTTATATTAATCGCATTGCGATTACAAATTAGTCAAATTTGTGAGATCGTGATTCTCACATCCGACAGTACATTTTAGCATGGAGGCATTTCCATTGGGGTGGGGACGCTTCATGCACACAGGAAGTCGGCAGAAGTGGCAACAGGCATTAACTGGAGCCAGGAATCCTCCGGACAGGTAAGAACAGCTTTTGGGAAGTGGGAAGACAACCAAAGAGGAACAAAGATTAACAACTTAAAAAAAAAAATAATAAATATTCGAAATTGCGAATATAAAGCGCTATATTCGCAATATTCTCGATTATCAAAGTTGCGATATTAGCAATAAAAATTCGTTATTTGAATATTCGCGCTCAACACTAATTGCACATACAATGGTGGCATAAGATGGGTGTACTCTGACAAGGAGAATACTTGTCTGTCTGTCTAGTAGCATCTGCTCTAATGGCCTGAATTGAATAAACCTCTTATTGCAGTCATTTCAAACCTCAGATGCAATTAATAGCAATAGTGGCATTGAAATGGTTTCAGAAGGAAGCTGTTTCCTTTGAGACTGTTCTCGTGTAGACTCAAATTTAGTTCTTAGCCTCCATTTTAGATATAAACTTATTTTTGTAAAAGTTATGAGAATTTTTTTGTGTAACAGGGAAGAGCAGCAAATGTTCTGAACAGGAAGGGACATCTATGGTTTGACATAAGAAGATGTTTTGAACATCATATCGTACACCTACATATTTTGCTCCTCTTATCATGTATCAAACCATGACCTGTACCCTATTTGGCATAGATTCATCATGTGTGTTGTGTTATAAAACTTCTGCTTAAGCTTCAATAAAACGAATCCATTTCTGATACTGCACTGTCTGTGTCTTTTCTTGATTTGCTCCTATCTGTTTGCATACAATTTGGAACCAAGGGAACATAACCTGGGCTGATTTCACCCACAAGACCCATTGATACCCCACAAATGCGATTAAGGGGTACAGATGTCTTTACATTGCAGACATGGGTCTAATGAATGTCACCAAATCTGCCTCTGAAAATGCCTATTGGAATGTATGGCCTAATAAACTGCCTGTAACCTTTCAACTGACAGCAAACTTCACTAGATATATAAGTAGCACGGCGTGTTATAGAAGTAATTATGCCATGTCCCCTTGTGTGATAAATAAATGGTAATAATAAGAATTGAATAAAGTTTTATTTAAAATTAATCCCCATGTAAAAAAGAAAAAAACACTTTTTTCCTGAAAAAGTTTTACATAGAAAAAAAAAATATAGAATTAGCTATACATATTTGATATCACCGTATATATAATGGTTCAAACTATAAAATGATTACATTATTTACCTGAAATGCCATAAAAAAAATCAGAAAAAAATAATGCTAGAATCATGATTTTTTTATTTTTATTATTTTGCTTATACCCCAAACTGGTACTGTACCAATGAAACTACAATTCATCCCACAAAAAAAAGCCCTCACATAGCTCTGTTGAAAGAAAAAAATTAATGGGTCTTGGAATGCAGAAAATCTAAAATTTTTTAAGGCGTTTTTATTGTGCAAAGTAATAAAACTTAAAAGAACTATGGGGCACATTTATTAAGACTGGAATTTTAGACGCTGGTTTTAATAAAGGCCCATAGATGGCGGAGGATCTGCTGAAGTTATGAAGAGGCGCCAGCCTCTCCATAACTTCGGTGCATCCAGATCCAGTTCTAAATGTTAGCTTCTGAACTGTTTAACATTTAGACAATTTTTCACATCTAAAAGAGGCGTAGCAAATAATGAATGAGAGGTGTCTGTCGACTTCCCTGCCCACACCAAGCCCACAATTTTAGAGGTGGCGTTAGCGGGGTGTAGTTGCAGATTTAGGCGTATTTCAGATTAGTAACATACCAACTATATATCTATTTGGTATTGCTGTAATCATACTGACTCATGGAATCTGCCACACTATAAAATGGAATAAAAAGTGATCAAATGTCTTTTGTACTTCAAAATGGAAACAATGATACTACAATATGTCCCATAAAAATCAAGCCTCCACATAGTTTGGTGGAAAGAAAAATCAAAAAGTTATTGGGGGAAATTTTTCAAGCCGTGCACTTCAGGAACCTGTCTTCAAAAGCAAAACATGGTTTTTGTGACTTTTTGAAGCCACTTACAGAATTTTTTTTTTTACTTTTTGCATTTTTACTTCATTCAATCCAGTTCGGAAAAGTAGGTGAAACGTGGGTGTGAAAAACTGTGTTAATGAATTTAACTACAGCTTTAGGACTGGTACAAATTAAATCCTCAATAATACAATTATTCCGAAATTCATATATAATAAATGAAATAGTATTGTGCAAATACATATATAAATGTTCCATGTGCATAATAGTGTCAAATGGGATACGTCCCAATACATAATGAATATAATAGTATAACATGATTCAATCTTAATTCATTAATAATCAATCACAAGTGTACATGATTCAAAAACCACATGCAAATAATCAATTGTAATGGTGAATTAAAAAATACATGGGCAATCTTACTTGTATGATAGGATCAGAGCGGCGTTCTTGAGCTCCAACGCGCAGGAGCTCCATGTTCCTAATCTCGCGATAGTGGGGAGAGACTTCGGCCAGTCTCTCGCGAGAGTCACTCATCTATTACTCTACCACCGTACCACATCAAAGATGGCCGACCGGCACATACAGATTTAGAGCGCATGCTCCTAGACAAACCTCTAGAACCTCCCCATACATGGTCATATGGTCACAACATTCACTCACACAGCGCGGTCTCATTGCTTTACGTCTACTTGTGTACCATATATTATATTATATATGAATTTTGGAATAGTTGTATTATAGATGATATAATTGATGTTGCCTTTATATACTGCACTGAACACACACTGAATATGGCTTGACAAAGACTGCATTGAGCGGTTGAAACATTGCTGTCACTGGGTCAATAAACCACCATTTTTCAGATGTTGGAGTGGTGCCGTGCCATTTTGAATCTACTACAGAAGACTTTGTTATTGGTCCTTGCAGGATTTTGCACCAATACATTGCAGTGTGCTGTTCCTCATTTTTTCCTTTTGAGATATATATATATATATATATATATATATATATACCGTATATTTTGCCCCACAGACATAATGTTAGTACATCTTATGGGACGAATACGGAGGGGTGGAGTGACAGGCGCATCGCATTTGGATAGCACAGGCTGTGCTGCATGGGGATAGCAGCGTGCGATGTACCAGACATCCATCTTTTCACTTACCTACTGTGTCTGCAGAGTAAGAGCAGCGGGGGCTGGAGGAATGTGCTGAGGAGAGCCCGGCTGGGGGAGGCTGGAGGAAGGAGAGCTCATGTCTGAGCTGGAAGATACACAGTAGCAGTAAGACCAGAGGCTGGTGCGCTAGAGCAGGCAGACGATGGGTGCGAGCAGGCTTTCCTGTCAAACATGCCTGCTCTGCCTCTATGTCTTCCTACATGCCTGCTTCTGTGTATGTTGGTCCACTGGTGACTGCTGCGACTGTGCTGCTTTGAAAAGTTCTCTGAACTTTAGCTGAACTCCTCATAAAAGGTAACTACAGTGTCCCCCTAATAATAAGGGTCCTTCCAAAAGTGTATCACTGGAACCCGACTCCCCCCCCCATAAGTGTGTTGCAGCAGATCCCCCCATAACAATGTGTCATAGCAGATCCCCCCATAACAGTGTGTCACAGCAGATCCCCCCATAATATTGTGTCTGCAGCAGATCCCGTCATAACAGGGTGTTATCAGCATACCCCCCTCCATAATATTGTGTCAGCAGCAGATTCCCCCATAATATTGTGTCAGCAACAGATCCCCATATAACAGTGTGCAATTGCAGATCACCCTAAAAAAGTGTGTTGCAGCAGATCCCTCCATAACAGTGTGTTGAAGCAGATCCCCCTCATAACAGGTTTGTAACACACCTTTAGTTCAAAATATTTTTTTTCTTATTTTCCTCCTCTAAAACCTAGGTACGTCTTATGGGTAGGTTTGGCTTATAGGATGAAAAATATGGTTTACACACACAAACATACACACATTTGGTATCATGGTATGGTATGTATTTTCTGTAAGAGGTTTACTAAGAAAGGGAAGACACATTATTTGGAGGTTATGTACGAGATTATTGTACTTTCCTCATTAAATATTGAATATCTTTGGAATGAAAAGGTTGTGAAAGGTATAAAACATGTATTTATTGCACTTACTTGTCAAGCTGACATACCATTCTTAGTCAAGAAATTTTCAGAAACTTTAACTTACCCTTGTATTTCTGTTGAACGTCTCTTTAATGAAGAAAGTAAAGTGACCTTACACAATCTAGAGTTTTTTCTGCATTGGGCTCCATTACACACTACTTTGCATAGATGCATTGACATCCATATACATAATTTGTATTGATACTGTAACATAACAGAGTGTAAGTTTTATTAATGTAAGAAAGGTAAGATGTCTGTCAGCAGGGTGTAAGAAAATTATGATTTATGAGTGATAAAAGGTGGATGATTAATATTTGTGCACACAGTTTGAAAAATTGGCACAGCAGTGAAAGGGACACGTCTAAGGTCCATAATTGCATACCACTGTAGAATGTATTCTATAATACAGAGAAAGTACAAATCTTAACATATAAAATGGAGAAATCCAACTTCCATTAAAATCAGTGGTTTATTTATGCAAAAAGATAAAAATTCATACACACATCCATACATTCTTCAACAAGGAACAAAAATACCAGACTTCAAAAAAGCAAAAATTAGCCAACTAAAAGAGGTCATTGGCCTAACTAACTGGGACAAAGTCCTCAAAAATAAAAATACAGCCACAAAATGGGACATTTTTAAGGCATCCTAAACTCTAATTGGGAGAGGTACATACCTTATGGGAATAAAAGGGTAAGGAACAAGAAAAAAACTATGTGGATAAATAGAATTGTAAAGAAAGCAATAAATGGCAAAATAAATCAACTAAATAAATCATTAAAAGAGGAGGGTAGCAAGGAAGCATTGAAAAACTAAAAGGAAAAAAATAAAATATGCAAAAGTCAAATAAAAGCAGCCAAACTAGAGACAGAGAGATTAATTGCTAAAGAGAGTAAAACTAACCCTAAAATGTTCTTCAATTATATAAATGGTAAAAAGTATAAATCTGAAGGTGTCGGCCCTTTACAGAGTAATGAGAGGGGAGTTGCAGAGAGCGATGAGGAGAAAGCAAAGCTATTAAATATTTTTTTCTCCACTGTATTCACTGAGGAAAATAAATGATGAAATGCAGAATGTGAAAGTAAATTCTCTATTAAAAGTGTCCTGTCTGACCCGGGAAGAAGTGGAGCTGCATCTTAAAAAGATGGAAATCACTGGGACCAGATGGCATACACCCCCATATCCTAAGAGAATTAAGTAATGTCATAGCCAGACCCTTATTTCTGATATTTAAGAACTCTATAGTGACAGGGAGTGTTCCACAGGATTGGCGCATAGCAAATGTGGTGCCAATATTCAAAAAAGGTCCAAAAACAAAGCCTGGAAACTATAGACCGGTAAGTTTAACATCTGTCGTGGGTAAACTATTTGAAGGTTTTCTAAGAGATGCTATCTTGGAGTACCTCAATGAAAATAAGAAAATAACGCCGTATCAGCATGGCTTCATGAGGGATCGGTCATGTCAAACTAATTTAATCAGTTTCTATGAGGAGGTAAGTTCTAGACTGGACCACAGCAAATCAATGGATGTCGTATATCTGGACTTCTCCAAAGCATTTGACACTGTACCACATAAAATGTTAGTATATAAAATGAGAACGCTTGGACTGGGAGAAAATGTCTGTATGTGGGTAAGTAACTTGCTAAGTGATAGAAAACAGAGGGTGGTTATGAACGGTACACACTCAGATTGGGTCACTGTCATTAGTTATTACCACAGGGGTCAGTATTGGGCCCTATTATGTTTAATATATTTATTAATGATCTTGTAGAAGGCTTGTACAGTAAAATATCAATTTTTGCAGATGACACTAAACTGTATAAAGTAATTAACATGGAAGAGGACAGTATACTGCTACAGAGGGATCTGGATAGATTGGAGGCTTGGGCAGAGAAGTGGCAGATGAGGTTTAGCACTGACAAATGTAAGGTTATGCATATAGGAAGTAAAAATACATGTCACCAGTACATACTAAATAGTAAAACACTGGGTAAAACTGACATGGAAAAGGACTTAGGAATTTTAGTGAACAGCAAACTAAGCTGCAGAAACCAGGGTCAGGCAGCTGCTGCGAGGGGTGCAATTAGCCTTTCTGCTGCCTGAGGCAAAAATTGAAACTGCACCCAACTAGAGTTGAGCGAACACCTGGATGTTCGGGTTCGACGAGTTCGGCCGAACTTTCGAAAAATGTTCGGGTTCGTGATCCGAACTCGACCCGAACTTCATCCCGAACCCGAACCCCATAGAAGTCAATGGGGACCCGAACTTTTGGGCACTAAAAAGGCTGTAAAACACACCCGGAAAGGGCTAGAGGGCTGCAAAAGGCAGCAAAATGTAGTTAAATCCCCTGCAAACAAATGTAGATAGGGAAATGATGAGTTAACATAAAATAAATAAAAATTAAACAATATTAATTGGAGTGAGGTCCCATAGCACAGAATCAGGCTTCAAGTCACCCACCAATGGAGAAGGTCACTTACTATTATTTTGACCACAGCACCCAGACAAAGGAGAGAGGTCCCACAGCAGAGAACCAGGCATCATATCACCCACCACAGGAGTAGGCCACCATTTAGTTACTTTGACCCCTACACCCAGACGGAGGAGAGAGGTTACACAGCAGAGAATCAGGCATCATATCAACCACCACAGGAGAAGCCACCATTTAGTTACTTTGACCCCTGCACCCAGGAAGAGGAGAGAGGCCCCACAGCACATATTCTGGCATCATATCAGCCACCACAGGAGAAGCCACCATTGAGTTACTTTGACCCTGCACCCAGGAAGAGGAGAGAGGCCCCACAGCACATATTCTGGCATCATATCAGCCACCACAGGAGAAGCCACCATTGAGTTACTTTGACCCCTGCACCCAGGAAGAGGAGAGAGGCCCCACAGCACATATTCTGGCATCATATCAGCCACCACAGGAGAAGCCACCATTGAGTTACTTTGACCCCGCACCCAGGAAGAGGAGAGAGGCACCACAGCACATATTCTGGCATCATATCACACACCACAGGAGAAGGCCTCTTTCAGTGATTTAGGCCTTTGGACCCAGACAGAGGAGAGAGGCACCACAGCACATATTCTGGCATCATATCAGCCACCATTGAGTTACTTTGACCCCTGCACCCAGGAAGAGGAGAGAGGCCCCACAGCACATATTCTGGCATCATATCAGCCACCACAGGAGAAGCCACCATTGAGTTACTTTGACCCCTGCACCCAGGAAGAGGAGAGAGGCCCCACAGCACATATTCTGGCATCATACTAACCACCACAGGAGAAGCCACCATTGAGTTACTTTGACCCCGCACCCAGGAAGAGGAGAGAGGCACCACAGCACATATTCTGGCATCATATCAGCCACCACAGGAGAAGCCACCATTGAGTTACTTTGACCCCTGCACCCAGGAAGAGGAGAGAGGCCCCACAGCACATATTCTGGCATCATATCAGCCACTCACAGGAGAAGCCACCATTTAGTTACTTTGACCCCCGCACCCAGGAAGAGGAGAGAGGCACCACAGCACATATTCAGGCATCATATCACACACCACAGGAGAAGGCCTCTTTCAGTGATTTAGGCCTTTGGACCCAGACAGAGGAGAGAGGCACCACAGCACATATTCTGGCATCATATCAGCCACCACAGGAGAAGCCACCATTGAGTTACTTTGACCCCTGCACCCAGGAAGAGGAGAGAGGCCCCACAGCACATATTCTGGCATCATATCAGCCACCACAGGAGAAGCCACCATTGAGTTACTTTGACCCCTGCACCCAGGAAGAGGAGAGAGGCCCCACAGCACATATTCTGGCATCATATCACCCACCACAGGAGTAGGCCACCATTTAGTTACTTTGACCCCTACACCCAGATGGAGGAGAGAGGTTACACAGCAGAGAATCAGGCATTTAGATCACCCACCACAGGAGTAGGCCCCAATTTAATGGGACCCCGGCAACCATGTCAGATGGCACAACCATCAGCTTCATATCAATCAGCACAGGAGAAGGCGACTTTGAAAGACTTTGACCCCTACACCCAGACGGAGGAGAGAGGTTTCACAGCAGAGAATCAGGCATTTAGATCACCCACCACAGGAGTAGGCCCCCATTGAATCAGACCCTGGCAACTATGTCAGATGGCACAACCATCAGCTTTATATCAATCAGCACAGGAGAAGGTGACTTTGAAAGACTTTTGACCCCTACACCCAGATGGAGGAGAGAGGTTTCACAGCAGAGAATCAGGCATCATATCAGCCACCACAGGAGAAGCCACCATTGAGTTACTTTGACCCCTGCACCCAGGAAGAGGAGAGAGGCCCCACAGCACATATTCTGGCATCATATCAGCCACCACAGGAGAAGCCACCATTGAGTTACTTTGACCCCTGCACCCAGGAAGAGGAGAGAGGCCCCACAGCACATATTCTGGCATCATATCACCCACCACAGGAGTAGGCCACCATTTAGTTACTTTGACCCCTACACCCAGACGGAGGAGAGAGGTTACACAGCAGAGAATCAGGCATTTAGATCACCCACCACAGGAGTAGGCCCCAATTTAATGGGACCCCGGCAACCATGTCAGATGGCACAACCATCAGCTTCATATCAATCAGCACAGGAGAAGGCGACTTTGAAAGACTTTGACCCCTACACCCAGACGGAGGAGAGAGGTTTCACAGCAGAGAATCAGGCATTTAGATCACCCACCACAGGAGTAGGCCCCCATTGAATCAGACCCTGGCAACCATGTCAGATGGCACAACCATCAGCTTTATATCAATCAGCACAGGAGAAGGTGACTTTGAAAGACTTTGACCCCTACACCCAGATGGAGGAGAGAGGTTTCACAGCAGAGAATCAGGCATCATATCAGCCACCACAGGAGAAGCCACCATTGAGTTACTTTGACCCCTGCACCCAGGAAGAGGAGAGAGGCCCCACAGCACATATTCTGGCATCATATCAGCCACCACAGGAGAAGCCACCATTGAGTTACTTTGACCCCTGCACCCAGGAAGAGGAGAGAGGCCCCACAGCACATATTCTGGCATCATATCACCCACCACAGGAGTAGGCCACCATTTAGTTACTTTGACCCCTACACCCAGACGGAGGAGAGAGGTTACACAGCAGAGAATCAGGCATTTAGATCACCCACCACAGGAGTAGGCCCCAATTTAATGGGACCCCGGCAACCATGTCAGATGGCACAACCATCAGCTTCATATCAATCAGCACAGGAGAAGGCGACTTTGAAAGACTTTGACCCCTACACCCAGACGGAGGAGAGAGGTTTCACAGCAGAGAATCAGGCATTTAGATCACCCACCACAGGAGTAGGCCCCCATTGAATCAGACCCTGGCAACCATGTCAGATGGCACAACCATCAGCTTTATATCAATCAGCACAGGAGAAGGCGACTTTGAAAGACTTTGACCCCTACACCCAGATGGAGGAGAGAGGTTTCACAGCAGAGAATCAGGCATCATATCAACCACCACAGGAGAAGCCACCATTTAGTTACTTTGACCCCTGCACCCAGGAAGAGGAGAGAGGCCCCACAGCACATATTCTGGCATCATATCAGCCACCACAGGAGAAGCCACCATTGAGTTTCTTTGACCCCTGCACGCAGGAAGAGGAGAGAGGCCCCACAGCACATATTCTGGCATCATACTAACCACCACAGGAGAAGCCACCATTGAGTTACTTTGACCCCTGCACCCAGGAAGAGGAGAGAGGCCCCACAGCACATATTCTGGCATCATATCAGCCACCACAGGAGAAGCCACCATTGAGTTACTTTGACCCCGCACTCCAGGAAGAGGAGAGAGGCACCACAGCACATATTCAGGCATCATATCACACACCACAGGAGAAGGCCTCTTTCAGTGATTTAGGCCTTTGGACCCAGACAGAGGAGAGAGGCACCACAGCACATATTCTGGCATCATATCAGCCACCACAGGAGAAGCCACCATTGAGTTACTTTGACCCCTGCACCCAGGAAGAGGAGAGAGGCCCCACAGCACATATTCTGGCATCATACTAACCACCACAGGAGAAGCCACCATTGAGTTACTTTGACCCCGCACCCAGGAAGAGGAGAGAGGCACCACAGCACATATTCTGGCATCATATCAGCCACCACAGGAGAAGCCACCATTGAGTTACTTTGACCCCTGCACCCAGGAAGAGGAGAGAGGCCCCACAGCACATATTCTGGCATCATATCAGCCACCACAGGAGAAGCCACCATTTAGTTACTTTGACCCCTTCACCCAAACAGAGGAGAGAGGTTCCACATCAGAGAATCAGGCATCATATCAACCACCACAGGAGTAGGCCACAATTTAGTTTATTTGACCCCTGCACCCAGGAAGAGGAGAGAGGCCCCACAGCACATATTCTGGCATCATATCACACACCACAGGAGAAGGCCTCTTTCAGTGATTTAGGCCTTTGGACCCAGACAGAGGAGAGAGGTCCCACAGCAGAGAACCAGGCATCATATCACCCACCACAGGAGTAGGCCACCATTTAGTTACTTTGACCCCTACACCCAGACGGAGGAGAGAGGTTACACAGCAGAGAATCAGGCATTTAGATCACCCACCACAGGAGTAGGCCCCAATTTAATGGGACCCCGGCAACCATGTCAGATGGCACAACCATCAGCTTCATATCAATCAGCACAGGAGAAGGCGACTTTGAAAGACTTTGACCCCTACACCCAGATGGAGGAGAGAGGTTTCACAGCAGAGAATCAGGCATCATATCAACCACCACAGGAGAAGCCACCATTTAGTTACTTTGACCCCTGCACCCAGGAAGAGGAGAGAGGCACCACAGCACATATTCTGGCATCATATCAGCCACCACAGGAGAAGCCACCATTGAGTTACTTTGACCCCTGCACCCAGGAAGAGGAGAGAGGCCCCACAGCACATATTCTGGCATCATATCAGCCACCACAGGAGAAGCCACCATTTAGTTACTTTGACCCCTTCACCCAAACAGAGGAGAGAGGTTCCACATCAGAGAATCAGGCATCATATCAACCACCACAGGAGTAGGCCACAATTTAGTTTATTTGACCCCTGCACCCAGGAAGAGGAGAGAGGCCCCACAGCACATATTCTGGCATCATATCACACACCACAGGAGAAGGCCTCTTTCAGTGATTTAGGCCTTTGGACCCAGACAGAGGAGAGAGGTCAGAGATTAGCTTCATATCCCCCAGCACAGCAGAAGACCGCTTTATTTGACTTAGGCCTCAGCACCCAGACAGAAGACAGAGGTAGCATGGCAGAGGTTATGGCTTCATGTCACCCGTTAGTTTAACCGGCCACTTTCATCTGGTTAGGCCCCGGCGCCCAGACAGAGAAGAGTTTCATTCAACTGTGGGTTTCATAAAATTTGTATCAAATAAAGAAGTGGCCCGTAGCACAACAAGACATGTTTTAGGCAGTTAATAAGGACTACTCTGCACAAGGGAGGGACAGGTCCTGTGGGATCCATGCCTGGTTCATCTTTATGAAGGTCAGCTTGTCCACGTTGGCTGTGGACAGGCGGCTGCGCTTGTCAGTAATGACGCCCTGCCGTGCTGAATACGCGCTCAGATAAAACGCTGGCCGCCGGGCAGGAAAGCACCTCCAAGGCATAACATGCTAACTCTGGCCACGTGGACAATTTCGAAACCCAGTAGTTGAATGGGGCCGAACCATCCGTCAGGATGTGGAGGGTGTGCAGACATACTGTTCAACCATGTTAGTGAAATGCTGCCTCCTGCTAACACGTTCCGTATCAGGTGTCGGTGCAGATAGCTGTGGCGTGGAGACAAAACTTTTCCACATTTCTGCCATGCTAACCCTGCCCTCAGATGAGCTGGCCGTGACACAGCTGCGTTGGCGACCTCTTGCCACTCCTCTGCCTTCACCTTCCACCTGTTCCCCTGTGACATGTGGGAATGCTCTCAAGAGCGCCTCTATCAGCGTGCGCTTGTACTCGCGCATCTTACGGTCGCGCTCCAGTTCAGGAATTAAAGTGGGCACATTGTCTTTATACCGGGATCCAGCAGGGTGGCCACCCAGTAGTCTGCACACGTTAAAACGTGGGCAACTCTGCTGTCGTTGCGCAGGCATTGGAGCATATATTCGCTCATGTGGGCCAGGCTACCCATGGGTAAGGACAAGCTGTCCTCTGTGGGAGGCGTATCGTCATCGTCCACCGTATCCCCCAGCCACGCACCAGTGATGGGCCTGGGCTGCCACCCCGCTGTGAACTTGCGCCATCCTCGTCCCCCTCCACCTCCTCCTCCTCATCCTCCTCGTCCTCCAGTACAGTGCCTTGGCTGGCGACTTGTGAACCTGTCCTCTGCTGCTTAAACAAACCTCCCTCTGAGCCAATTCGAACAGACTGGCCCGAAAGTGTTAGAAACGAGCCCTCATCCTCCTCCTCCTCCTCCACCTGGGCCACCTCCTCTAACATCATTGCCCTAAGTGTTTTCTCAAGGAGACATAGAAGTGGTATTGTAACGCTGATAACAGTGTCATCGCCACTGGCCATGTTGGTGGAGTACTCGAAACAGCGCAGCAGGGCACACAGGTCTCGCATGGAGGCCCAATCATTGGTGGTGAAGTGGTGCTGTTCGGCAGTACGACTGACGCGAGCGTGCTGCAGCTGAAACTCCACTATGGCCTGCTGCTGCTCGCACAGTCTCTCCAGCATGTGCAAGGTGGAGTTCCACCGGGTGGGCATGTCGCATATGAGGCGGTCAGCGGGAAGGCCGAAGTTCCGCTGTAGCGCAGACAGGCGAGCAGCGGCAGGATGTGAACGGCGGAAGCGCGCACAGACGGCCCGCACTTTATGCAGCAGCTCTGACATGTTGGGGTAGTGGTGAATGAACCTCTGCACCACCAAGTTCAGCACATGCGCCAGGCAAGGGATGTGCGTCAAACCGGCTAGTCCCAGAGCTGCCACGAGATTTCGCCCATTATCGCATACCACCAGGCCTGGCTTGAGGCCCACCGGCAGAAACCACTCGTCGGTCTGTTGTTCAATACCCCGCCACAACTCCTGCGCGGTGTGGGGCCTGTCCCCAAACATATGAGTTTCAGAATGGCCTGCTGACGCTTACCCCGGGCTGTGCTGAAGTTGGTGGTGAAGGTGTGTGGCTGACCGGATGAGCTGGTGGAAGCAGTGGAGGAGGAAGCCGAGTAGGAGGAGGAGGCTACAGGAGGCAGAGAATGATGCCCTGCGATCCTAGGGGGCGGAAGGACGTGCGCCAAGGAACTGTCCGCCGGGGCCCAGCCGCCACTACATTCATCCAGTGTGCAGTTAGTGAGATATAGCGTCCCTGGCCGTGCTTACTGGTCCACGTATCTGTGGTTAGGTGGACCTTGCCACAAATGGCGTTGCGCAGTGCACACTTGATTTTATCGGACACTTGCATGTGCAGGGAAGGCACGGCTGTCTTGGAGAAGTAGTGGCGGCTGGGAACCACATACTGCGGGACAGCCATGGCCATCAGCTGTTTGAAGCTGTCTGTGTCCACCAGCCGGAATGACAGCATTTCAAAGGCCAGCAGTTTAGAAATGCTGGCGTTCAGGCCAAGGGCTCGAGGGTGACTCGGGGAATTTGCGCTTCCTCTCTAAGGTTTGAGATATTGAGAGCTGAACGCTGCTGTGTGATATAGTGGAGACGCTAGTTGACGGTGGCGGTGGTGGTGGTGTCGGTGGCACATCCTCTGTTTGCTGCTCGGCAGGTGGCAACATTCCTCTCGAGGCGGAAGCCGAGGCAGCAGCGGTAGAGGGAGCAGGGGAGCCTCAGCGAGTGCCTGGTTTTTAAGGTGTGTACCCCACTGCAGTTCATGCTTTGCATGTAGATGCCTGGTCATGCAGGTTGTGCTGAGGTTCAGAACGTTAATGCCTCGCCTCAGGCTCTGATGGCAGAGCGTGCAAGTCACTCGGGTCTTGTCGGTAGGACATTGTTTAAAGAAGTGCCATGCCAGGGAACTCTTTGAAGCTGCCTTTGTGGGGCTGGGTCCCTGTTGGCGATGTCCAGTAGCAGGCGAACTCTGGGGCGGCGGCTCGTCTGCTTTGGCCCCCTGCTCCCTCTTTGGCTTCGCTGTTGTCTCGGTCTCACCACTACCTCTTCCTCTGAACTGTGAAAGTCATCGCCACGACCTTCAGTCCATGTGGGGTCTAAGACCTCATCGTCCTCTGCATCGTCTTCCACCCAGTCTCCTCCCTGACCTCCTCCTGTTCAGTCTGCACACTGCAAAAAGACGCGGCAGTGGGCACCTGTGTTTCGTCATCATCAGAGACGTCAGTGACTCTGATGAGGTGGTATTCCCATGTCCTCTTCATCTGGAGACATAAGTGGTTGTGCGTCAGTGCATGGTATGTCTTCCTCCACTGGGGAAGGGCTAGGTGGACGCCCCTGGGAAACCCTGGAAGCAGAGTCTTCAAACAGAAGAAGAGACTGCTGCATAACTTGTGGCTCAGACCGTTTCCCTGATATGCTTGGGGGTGATGTGACAGACTGATGGGCTTGGTTTTCAGGTGCCACCTGTGCGCTTTCCGCAGAAGACTGGGTGGAAGACCATGTGGTGAACGTGCTGGAAGCACTGTCGGCCACCCAATCGATTAATGCCTGTACCTGCTCAGGCCTTACCATCCTAAGAGCGGCATTGGGCCCCACGAGATATTGCGGTACATTCTGCCGGCTAGTTGAGGGAGTTCGTTCCCTACTGTGTGCGCCTGTCCTCTACCAGCAACAGAGGCTCCACGGACACCACCACGACCGCGTCCTCGTCCCTTAATAGTATTTTTCTTCATTGTTGCGATTCAACTCGCACCACAATGAAATATATTATTTTTTATAAGCAAAATCCCCTCACTGGAATACTTTCAGTCTTTTGACTGTATGGATTACAGATGGAATGACTGTTATATGTGAGTACCGCTTTCTTTGACAGATTCTAGTATGGGTACATATATGTTTTCCCAACCCCAGCACATTAATTTGATAATTCCAGATGTATGAAACGCAGGCCTAACTGTATCTAGTATATTGAACGCCAGATAAACTAACTTGGCCTTTTTTAAATAAAAAAAAAATTCCCTCACTGGAATACTTTCAGTCTTTTGACTGTATGGATTACAGATGGAATGACTGTTATATGTGAGTACCGCTTTCTTTGACAGATTCTAGTATGGGTACATATATGTTTTCCCAACCCCAGCACATTAGTTTGCTAATTCCAGATGTATGAAACGCAGGCCTAACTGTATCTAGTATATTGAACGCCAGATAAACTAACTTGGCCTTTTTTAAATAAAAAAAATTCCCTCACTGGAATACTTTCAGTCTTTTGACTGTATGGATTACAGATGGAATGACTGTTATATGTGAGTACCGCTTTCTTTGACAGATTCTAGTATGGGTACATATATGTTTTCCCAACCCCAGCACATTAGTTTGCTAATTCCAGATGTATGAAACGCAGGCCTAACTGTATCTAGTATATTGAACGCCAGATAAACTAACTTGGCCTTTTTTAAATAAAAAAATTCCCTCACTGGAATACTTTCAGTCTTTTGACTGTATGGATTACAGATGGAATGACTGTTATATGTGAGTACCGCTTTCTTTGACAGATTCTAGTATGGGTACATATATGTTTTCCCAACCCCAGCACATTAGTTTGCTAATTCCAGATGTATGAAACGCAGGCCTAACTGTATCTAGTATATTGAACGCCAGATAAACTAACTTGGCCTTTTTTAAATAAAAAAAATTCCCTCACTGGAATACTTTCAGTCTTTTGACTGTATGGATTACAGATGGAATCTGCTGTCCTCTGCTCACCGCGCCTGCGCCGAATACAGAGCGGCGGCGCGGGCGCGCGATTTCAGAACGAGACAGTGCAGGAGGATTGCTGCCCTGCACTGTCAATCAAAGTGTGAAGGGGCGTGCCAGCAGGTTGCCGGACGGAGCCGCTAGGAGCAGGGCAACGCACCCCCTGCTCCTAGAGGCTAATTTACATAATATAAAAGTAAGTTTTTCAGACTAAATATACAGCGGATTTTTATAAAAAAGACATTATCAAGCTGGTCTGACATTAGCACATAGCTAATGTCAGACAGCTTATAATGTCAAAAGTTGGTGACAGAAACCCTTTAAGTGGGGAAAATTGGCTTCTACCTCACAGGTTTTTTTTTTTTTTTGCTTTCTCTGGACCAACTAGCAGGATAACAGGCTGAAGTGGATGGACAGATGTCTTTTTACAGCATTATAAACTATGTTACTATGTTACAGACAAGTGTCCACACATTTCGGGTCATTGCATACAGACTCTTACTCCTGACAGTAATAATATTTTCTGTCCAACAGTTTTCCTAGGGTTTTCCATTAAAAAAAAGTATATGTAAATTTTTTTATTTTTTTTGTGTTTTAATTCTAGCTCTAGCCTTTCAGTATATGATAGGATCATAAATGGGTTTTCACCAAGACCTTTTTATTTTAATGTCCATCACTTCAATTGCAAAGTGTTTGGACCATTATTGGCATCTAAGCACTTATTTGAAAGGGGTTATTGGGAATTAATATTGATGACTTATCCTCAGGATAGGGTCCGACACCTGGGACCTCCGCTGATCAGCTTTAAGAAGAGACTGGGCAGTCCTAGGCAATGCAATATCACTGTACATCAGTCACATGTCCTAGTTACAGCTTAGCCCCATTCAAGTTAAAGGGGCTGGGCTGCAATAACAAATGTAAGGCAGGGACAGGAGAGAAAAAAGAGAGGGTAAGTCACAGGCCTTCAATAGAAGGTTCTGGGATTCACTTGGCAGGGCGCCAAAGGCGGACAGTAATGACTAGAAATAAATGAATGATCTTCTTAGAATACGGTATTCTGTGATAGTCTGATAGTTCTAGGGGTGTTAGGCTGCCACAGTTGTAAACTCCAACATTTCTCTTATGGATAATATATAGGTGAGAGGAAAAAAGAAGAAAACACCTGTGTACAGCGCCAGACACCCTAACAGATCTAAAATTGTTCTCTGTATAATTAGTAGCACTCAGACGATAAGTGTCGTTATATAAATTTCATTTAAAGCACAGCCCAGAGAGGTTCTTTCAAACTTACATTAAAAAGTAGTGTAAAAAAAAAGCAATAAGCAAATAAGACATAAAAAGGTGCAATAAAAGAATGGCCAAAAGGCAACTCACTTCACCTAGGAGGGACAGGGTGGGATAAAGCTCAAAACACCCACTCTGTTCCCTCCTGCGCCTGAGTGATGTGTAGAGACATTTTTGGAAATACCAGCGGTCTACCTTGGAACTTCTTGTTAGTCCTTTATTAGCAGCACAGGGTAGGGGTGAGATACAGCTCAACGCATTTCGGGGCTTGATAAATCACCTTCATCAGGAAATCCTATAGAGATTACCGGAGAGTGCACCATGCATATGCAGCCACCACTCTTTTCACTTCTATATTTGGAACACCCATAAAAATGAATGGAGGGCGGCCACACATGAGTTGCTGCTCTATGGTCAGTTTGGGAATCCCATTCAGGAGATGGGAGGTGGGACCCACACCTATCTGACATTGTTGGCATATCCTAGCGATATGCAACAAATGTTTCAGATGAGTCATCTCCTTTAACAAAATAAACATTTTGTTTTCCGTAAGTTATACTTCTATTAGTTATAATGTAAAGTGGGATCTACTTTGATTTCTCTTAAAAATATGTTTATGTTGTCTTATTAAAATACTTTAAAAATAATTTATGAGGTGATAAACTTTCTAAGGCTATGTTAAGTGCCTATTAGTAGTCCTGATATAATGAAATATTGATGCATGGTGCAATTTTCATTATTCTGAACATATTTTACAATTGTTCTTTATTTTATGTACATTGTAGCTCATATATAATTATTATACACATAATATACTTACTTTTATGGAATATTGTAATAATGGACTTTTGTGGCTATTTAATAAACTTTTTATTGACCTGCCTGCATGCCCAGGACTAAGCCAATAGGGCAAAACCCAAGGTTGGGCTGACTACCGTCAAAATTATATGTTTTTACTTGAGATTGGTCAGTATGAGAAATATTTTCTTTTAGCTGGGAAGTGCAGGTCCCATATGTTATTTACAGCTTTGAAAGACCTATATTCCAATTTTCACTGATTGTACATGTGGATTCTAGCTGTTTGAACCCAGAAAGTCAATATTGGAAATCAAGTATATTGGAAACCTAGTAAGACTAGGAGTTCTTCAGGAGTACAGTATATGGTTGTGCAGTCTTTGTGTGCCTCCTTAATGTAGAGGAGAATATTTATTACTTTACAGATGACATAAATGCCTAACTGGGACTTCAATTGCTATATTATGGTTTTGGCCACACCGATGAACGAAATATCGAGAAAAGAGTTGACGGCACCCCAAAGAAGTAGGGCTACTAGAGATAGTAACAGAAGATAAAGCTAGAAGATTAGTGGGAGGAGTAAAAAGACATAAAAAGAGAGGAAGTACCCCTTAAAAGGAAGAAGCCTATGTAAGCTACCTCGGGGTTCAGGGGTGACCAGGGCATGCTGGGTGTTGTGGTGCAGTGCGTCACCCACCTGAGAGGTATGCTTTCAATATACTTATGGATCCCTTCCGTCCTCCGTAAAAGATGGTGTCACAGTGTTTAGCAGCTGTAGAACTCCCCTGCTAGTGGGAATAATTGAAGACCAGGCGGATCAGTTGAATTGTCAATGTCTTTTACTTCAGGGTTGCAAACATTTCTCAACATCAAGCGGATTCCTCTGCCGGCCACACACTTGACCAGGGAACAATCACTTTTATTCGTCACAGCAGACCTTTTCAGTACATAGTACACCAACGGGCCTTCAATGCAGCACATGGACAATATGTCTCCTGATCCCTGCACACTTCCCGCGTTTCTCCTCACAAAGGCTCTGCTCTCTCTCTCTCTGTATCCTCAGCCCCGTCCGGCTGGTATCCAGTGATTCCCTCTTTCCCTGGTCTGTTTCTCAGTCTCTCAGCCCGGCCTAATGGTAATATACCTCCTGGCCCTAGGCACTGACGTACTCCTTTCCCCGGCACACACTTACGGGCAAGACCCTTCCGCTGTTTTCTCACACTGCACACCCTTTTTAGGCCATAGGCCCAGGTTCCCCTGTCCTTACCAGGCACAGGGGCCTGAACTGTCCTGCAACTACATTTTCACTCCACTGCCAACTGCCAACTGCCAACTGAACTCCTCCTCCCCTCACTAAGCCTTTTATTCTTATCCTAGGGGTCCCTCTAGTGGCCAACTCTCTCACTACACCCCTCCTGGCTTGCAGGGATCAAGAGACATGACAATTCACATTTTTATAACAATTCAACAATAACAGTTAAATAACATGTTCCCTTACTGTACCACTTTCCCAAATAACGGACGCCCCCCTCTTTAATCCTCCCACACATCTGTACCCCTATTACACCTATTGCCTGGAGAAATTCTGAGAAATATAAGATTTATCCAGTGCACCACAACATCTTTTCTACCAAATCATTAAACAAAAAGTACCTACTATCCTGCCTATGGAACTCTAAGCCACAACTTGCTTAAAGGGGTTTTCTCACTTCAGAAAATGGCATTTATCATGCAAAGTTAATATAATGCACTTACTAATGTATTGTGAATGTTCATATTGCTTTCTTTGCTGGTTAGATTAATTTTTCCATCTCAATAAACACTGCTTGTTTCCATGGTTACAACCACCCTGCAATCCAGTCTTATTGGCCGTGCTTTCACACTATAGAAAGGGCTGGACTATGTGCTCTTAAACGGTCAAAGCCACCAGAGAGGCCGGCACTTTTTCCTATATTGTGGAAACACCACGGCTACTAGACTGCAGGTTGGTCATAACCCTTGGAAACGAATAGTGTATAATGTGATGGAAAAATGAATACAGCCAGCAAAGGAGGCAATATGGATAATAACAATACATTAGGAAGTGCCTTGTATTAACTTCGTCTACAAGATAAACGCTACTTGCTGAAGTGAGACAACCCGTTTAACATAATAAAGTCCAATAACAAAACAGGTACATCAGGTGTCCGGGAATATTTTAGACCGGGTCTCAGCTCTCTAGGACGTACCGTTCCTGAGATATTCCCAAAAACTGACCTGCATTAGCCAATACAAGTTAACCAACCTTTCACTTAAATCCAAACTGTCATTTACTGCTCCCTGGCAGTTTGTCTCCACACACACAGTTTTACTCCAGGTAACCATAACAACCTAGCCATGTTTCCTCACTGCTCTAGATTACGTTTAAAGGAAATCTGTCACCAGGATAATCACTATAGAAGTAAAGCCAGTGCCTAATAGCAGTTAGTACCTTATTTCCTGAGGTTTCCATAACAACTCCATTGGCCATTTCTCTTTCACTGCTGCATGTTAGCTTTAAATGGGCAGGGCGCTGTGGATGACACTGTTAAGGGAGCGGAGTGCTATGGAGGTCACAGTTCAGGGGGAAAGTAGGGTAGCCATTCAAGTCACCCTTCAAACCCCGCCCCCAGGTCCAGATAAGCCACACCTCTGATTTGGTTAGGCCATGCCCCCTCCTCTCCTGAGGTGGGAGGGACGGTGATTTTTTCCCTGCAGCTCACATTCAGACAGAACAGTGCTGCTGTCTTAGAGAGAGCTGTTTAAAAGAACACGACCCCAATCCTGTTAGGCCACACCCCCTCCCACTAAGCGAACAGGGATTGAAGAAATAAAGTTAAACATCAACGTTTAGGTCCGCTAAACCACACCCCAATACATTAAGGACACACCCCTCCCCTCTGCAGCCAATGAGTATTGACAAAATGAAGTTAAAAATCAACTTCTGTCAGCTGCAGAGGTGGGAGGGACGGTGACTTTCTCTTTGCAGCTCACACTCAGAGAGGACAGTGCTGCTGTTTTAGATTGAGATGTTCAAAAGACCATGCCCAATCCAGTTAGGCCACGCCCCCTCCCACTCAGCCAACAGGGATTGAAAAAATAAAGTTAAAAATCAACTACTAGGTACACAGCTCAGCAGGCAGGATATGATTAGATACACAGCTCAGCAGACAGTATCACACAGGATAGAATATTAGATACAAGCTCAGCAGACAGTATCACACAGGATAGAATATTAGATACAAGCTCAGCAGACAGTATCACACAGGATAGAATATTAGATAAACGCTCAGCAGACAGTATCACACAGGATAGGATTAGATACACAGTTTAGCAGACAGTATCATACAACATAAGATTAGATATACTGCTCAGCAGATAGTATCACACAGGCTAGGATTAGATACACAGCTCAGCAGACAGTATCACACAGGATAGGATTAGATACACAGCTCAGCAGACAGTATCACACAACATTAGATTAGATACACAGCTCAGCAGATAGTATCACACAGGATAGGATTAGATACACAGCTCAGCAGACAGTATTACACAACATAAGATTAGATACACAGCTCAGCAGATAGTATCACCCAGGACAGGATTAGATATACAGCTCAGCAGACAGTGGGGCGGGGCGCTGTAGAGGACACTGTTATGGGGATACTGCTGATATCTTGTTAGGAAACACGGAAACATGAAACGAAATAGATGAAATATACCCGTGCGAAGCTGGGTCCTTCTGCTAGTTTAATATAAATGTTACATGAAGACATCTATACAATGGCAGTCCCTGTTATGCAAATGTTTATATAATGAATGGATCCACAAGACCAAGAGCTACTGATTATTTTTGGCTCTGGTTTTTTAAAGAGGCCCCAAGGCATATGAAAAGGTGTTGTCAGGATAAGACAACCCTTTAAACTTTTTCATGTACAATGTGTATTTCATGTAATTTTAGTTGTGTTTTATAAAAGCTATTTGCATTTTAGTTCTTAAGTATTTTGTTCTCTGCTTCCAGATGGAAAGATTATTTGTTATAAGTGGGACATGTTCTTAGGCACATCTTTCGTTCAAAATAAGGAAATAAAAATGCAATGTATTCTCCTGAAACTTTTCAAGCCTAATGAATATGTTTTATAGCTTTCTCCATCCAAATATAAGGAAGATAAATAGTAGACCATTCGAGCACATTGTGATATTGCATCTACGAATTAATGCCCTCCAACTGCAAGGCAAGTAGTGATATGTGCAATTACGTGCTCCCTCGAGACAGATAGCCTCACCTCTGTGTATAAGTATCCATAAAGTAGCCACCTGAATGATTTATATTCTTTCTTTTTCCGTATGTGTGACATTTTTTTCTAAGCATGCTTTAAGCTAATGTGACAAGATTCTCTCTAATGTCACTGAGGAACGAAAAAGTATTGTTTAATCAATATTCAGCACAACATTTCACTGCTAGTGGTTTATACCAGAATCATAAATTATCTATCACTATCCTTTTCCCTTTATTTCTAATGTGCAGCCTATTAAAGCCAGGTGTAAGATGCTATTTGAGTTTATAGGCAAAGTTATAGGCTTAGTTCTAGTATGAAAAGCCAGAGGCAAACCATGCATACCATGTGCAGGATACCACAGAGTCGCAAGATGACACAGTGTGATGGAAGCACAGAGTGACAGAGTGTGGAGGTGGTGGCAGCAGCTGCATCTGTGGGGGGCCACTGAGTGGCAAAATGACTGAGTCGGAAGGTGGCGACAGCAGCAGTATCAGGGGGATATCACAGAGTGGCAAGGTGACATAGTATGGATAAGGTGGCAGCAGCAGCATCAGGATACCACACAGTGACAAAGTGACATAGTGTGGATATGACAGCAGCAGCAGCAGCATCAGGATACCACAGAGTGGCAAGGTGACATAGTGTGGAGATGGCAGCAGCAGCAGCAGCAGTCTCAGAGGGATACCATAGTATTAATAAGGCGGCAGCAGCATCAGGGTACCACACAGTGGCCTAGTGACATAGTGTGGATATGACAGCAGCATCAGGATACCACAGAGGGTGGCAAGATGACACAGTGTGATGGAAGCAGCAGCATCAGGATACCACAGAGTGGCAAGGTGACATAGCGTGGATAATTCAGCAGCAGCAGCATCAGGAGACCACAAAGTGACCCGGTGACAGAGTAGGGCGGTGGGTGACAATACCAGTACCCACTGATGAAGGTGGGTGAAAGAAGGAGCACTTGGAATAAGATGTGTGGCATCAAGCGGGTGGCATCATCAGAGTAGTAGCTAAGGCAGGTAGCCAGAAGAAACCGGTTTCTTATTTCAACATTTGGGTGAGGCAGCATGGATGATATAATCAGATGCATCAGATATTGATGGGTGAAAATCCTGGCTGATCCACACCTAATTCATCTTGACAAAGGTCAGTCTCTCCATATTTTGGGTGGACAGGCAAGTTGGCCCACACTGCACTTAACACCCGCTCTGATGCCACACTACTGGCCAGGAAGGACAGCTTTTCCAAGGCAAACTTGGCAAGTTGCTGCCACAAATCCAGTTTGACTGCCCAGTAGTCCAGTGGATCTGCAATGTAGGTTGGCAGGGTGCTGTCCAAGTATGCCACCACCTGCTGGTTCAGGTCCTGCTCTAGGTCTACCTGCTGCTGCTGCTGGTGAGTAGTTTCTTCACTATGCGGGTGAAGAAAGCTACTTATCAGCAATAGTGTTGATCGAGCACCAAAGTGCTTGTGTGCTGTGGAGCTCGAGTAGAACACTTTGCGATGCTCGTGCTCTACAAAGCACCCAAGCACTATGAAAGTCAATGGGAGAACCCGAGCATTAAACCAGGCACCCCCTGCTCTGAAGAGAGGAGGGTGTCAGGACTCTAGTTCGGCTTAGAAGACACTGCTCTGACTCCACATATAGCTATGTCCATATATGAAGTCAGTGCTTGGAGACACCCAGTTGTATTTAAATATATGAATGCAAAACTGTGTCAGAAAAACCTCATAGTAGTTTCTCTTTCTGATGTAGTAACTTAGATAACTGTAGTAACTTAAGTTGAATGCTAAACTGTGTCAGAAAAACCTCATAGTAGTTTCTCTTTCTGATGTAGTAACTTACTACATCAGAAAGAGAAACTACCCTGAGGTTTTTCTGAAACAGTTTAGCATTCAGCAATATAGCTGAGTGGATAAGGTCCTTGCCTCTAATGTAAAAAGTTGTGAGTTCAAATCCTGGCAGAAACTTTTCAGAAATAGAGGCTAAATTAGATTTAAATACACTGACTTGAGCGATAGCAGCCGAGCATGCCAGCTCAACACTAATCAGCGACTATAGACTCACACTGTCACTGATGGAGCTGGTACTGCTTCCGCCACCCCACCCCTCCCCTCCCCAGCAGTCATGGCAGTGGAACATGAGCGCAGAGGTCCTCCCCATCAGACCCGTGAGAGGATGGACGATGGTGCAGAAAGGCAGCGGTCAACTGACTACATAGGATGTCTCTGTAGTAGTTCAGTTTGTCCTCCCTTTTCGTTGGTGTAAAAAAAGATCCCCATTCTGGACCAGTAGCGAGGGTCCAACAAAGTGGAGAGCCAGAATTCATCCCACTGCTGAATGGTTACAATTCGGCTGTCACTACGCAAGCAAGTGGGCATGCAGCGGGCCATTTGTGCAAGTCACTGGAGGGACTCCCTGCCACCATCTCCACTGTATACTGCCACGGTGTGTCTGGGTCCTCTGTCTAGTCCTCCTCTTCGCCCTGTAGCTCCTCTGGCTGCTCCTGCTCCTCCTCTCCTGTTAGCTGAGTAGAAAAACAACCCATTTCGCTACACATTGCCTGTGCTCCAATGTCCCCCTCCTCCTTCTCTTCAAGTTCAGCCCCCACAGGGCTCATGTGGCCGTGAAATCTAGGCGCCATGTCTCCAATCCGCTGACCATCCATTGTTACCACCATCTGTTCCAGAACATTAAGCAGTGGAATGACGTCATTCATCCCGTAGTCCTGGCGACTGAAAATAATGTGGCGTCCTTAAAGGGCCTGAGCAAACAGCAAGTGTTATGCATGAGCTGGAGGATGAGGAGGCAGAGGTAGACATTGTTGTAGGACCAACGGCGTGACAACCTGGGAGAAGCCTGGGAAAGCCTGGGAGAAGAAGACGCCCAGGGCAAAAGAGGATGTCTCCTCCCACAGCAAAATTAGCAGCAGTACATGCGCCGTTACCAGGGGCTACAGCGGACGAACAGAGCGGCACCCAGGGATAATAGTAAGTGCAGGGACATTCCTGGGTGCCGCTCTGCATGTATATAGCTTTACCTAACAAACTTTGGACCAGTGAAAGGTCCTCTTTAAATAGACCACTAAATGCTTTCACCACATATAACTGCAGAAGTGTAACGTGTATATATCTCTTTTTTTTTGTGCTAAAATCGGACAGTAAAAGTTTTTAGCGCAAATAACTGCAAAAGTGAACTGTGTATATAACAAAACACTCTCCAATAGCGCTAGACGCCTCAATGTACAACCAGTAGCTGCAGTATCACAGCGGCTCTGCAACTCAAAGGACCGCTGTACTCTCTTGAAACAAGATACAATACTCCAATATATATTAATACTGCGCTTATCCCTAATGCTGGTAATACCCCCACTGCACCAGTTTCGGGTTTTCCTTGGAAGTACACTATTCAGCTATGTACCTTCGTGTACTGTGCGGTCCTTCCACGGTGTTCTCCCGTTCTGCCCGGTGTCTACTCAGCGGGGGTAAGGATAGTAAGTGCACTTGTAGTGACTATGCCTGTTTTCTATGTGGAGTCACGCGCTGGCCGCTGGCACGGAGTGGGGAGTGACATCACTACTGTGGCTACGGTAAGTCACAGTAACCACAAGACCTCTCTCTACGCGTTTCGGATAGTGCGCTATCCTTCATCAGGAGACTTGGCTGTTAGTCACTGTTGAATCTATCTTTTATATAGGTTACCATGCACCCTTACATCCCCGCCCATAGTTAACCCCTCTATAGCCACTATATATTGACAATGATTTTAGGTGTGTGGTCGCCTTTCCTACACTGTGTTACCATTTTAAAATGTTGTTATTCTGGACACTTTTTCCGATGTTCACATTAGTATGTGACAATGGTCCCCCCTATTCGAATGCAAACAATTCTATTTCCATATTTAAACCTGCCGGTGCAAGGGTGTCCATGTTAAATATCCACCTTGCTTCTGCTTTTCACATGTTTTCGATGTAATCACCACCCCTTACACCTCTTTTACTATTTCCACCCCACAAATCTCTCTGATAACTTTTTTTCATCATCATACCCTTCATAGTAGAGGCTATACTATTGCCTACATTTCGTGCCTTGCGATACATAAATCTGGGGGCATTTGGGATTAATTCTCCGATTATTTTGTCCTCCTTTAATACCCCCCAGTGTTTTTTTTATCAATTTTTTGAAAATGGACACTTGACTGTTATATGGTACTATTATGGGTGGAATGATTTGTAGTTCTGCTGTTTGTAAATGTTTATCTACTCTAGTTTCCAGTAGCTCTTGTCTGTTTATTTGTCCTACCTCTCTTTTGTCTCTTATCATCATATGTGTATCATACCCCTTACTCTCAAACATTGTTTGCATTCGGGTGGCTTCCTTGTTGTAATCCTCCTGTTTGGTGCAGTTCCTTCTTATTCTTATAAATTGACTTTTAGGTATATTTTCTAGCCAGTGAGGTAGATGGCAGCTGTCCCTGGCAATCAGACTGTTCGCATCCGTTGGTTTATTATATGTCCTGGTGCATATTTGGCCATTCTCAATAAATATTGTTAAATCTAAAAAGTTTATTGTTTTTTTACTGTATGTCAGAGTGAATTCAAGATAAAAATCATTTTTATTAAGTTGTTTTAAAAATCTGACAGTTCATTTTCCCCGGCTTTCCAAATAAAAATAATGCCGTCGATAAAGCGATGCCATAGGGCGAGGTCCGCCCGGAGCTCACCACCCCGCTAAAATAAAATTAATACAATCCCCTAAATAATTTATTTGGTTTTCTAGCATGTCTCCTAGTTTCCAAAGTGTTTTGTCACTTCATATCCTTTTTGATTTTCAATAACAGTATACAGGGACTTGACGTCCAAGGTGCCAATGATATACGACTCCTCCCACTGTATATTCTGAAGGATATTAAGGATATGCTTCGTGTCCTTGATATATGCCGGGAGTGTTTGCACATATGGTTGCAGGAATTGGTCCACGTATCTGGATAGAGCACTAGTCAGGCAATCTATTCCAGATACGATGGGCCTACCTGGAGGGTTTGTTTCATCCTTATGAATTTTAGGGTTATGGTAAAAACTGCAATTTTTGGTTGTCGTATTTCAATAAAAACAGCTTCTCTTTTATTAATTCCCTTTTATATACCTCTGTGGGGTCCTTTTTTAATCGTTGGTATGTTTTTTTTTTATCACTCAGGATATTCATGGCTTCCTTGTGGCATATTTCTTTATCTATTATGACAATCCCCCCTCCCTTATCCGCAGGGCGGATAATGATGTTTTTGTCTTTCTGCATTCCCAATATAGCTTTTCTTTCCGCTTGGGTTATATTACTCATATATTGAGGTTTCTTGGGGGGTTTAATTTTTCTTATTTCCTTAGTGGTTTGGTTCATAAATGTATTGAATACCGACGAGTATTCTTGTAAGGGGTGAAACCGCGACTTGGGTTTAAGTTCAGTGTGTATAAACAAATCAATGCTCTGATTGTCGCTATCACCCATTTTTCCTCTATTCATTTGTTTCTTTTGTTTCTTTTACCACTTGCCGCCACGCTAACGCCGATGGGCGTCAGCACGGCGGCTCTCTCAGGTCTCACTGCCGCCTATCGGCGTTATCTCATGAGACCCGAGATTTCGCATGAACGCGCGCGCGTTCATACAATCGGAGCCGGGACAACTGAAACTACAGCCTGCCAGCGCTGATCATGCGCTGGCAGGCTGTAGATGCGGAAAAAAATGCATTTAAATCGCATATCAGACGCTGTTTTGTAAACAGTGTCTGATATGCCTGCTGTCTGCTCGTCTGGTGGTCCCTTTGTCTGGGACCACCAGAGGAAACATAGGTAAAGTGCACCAATCACTACACCCCCCCACCCCCATCACTGATTAACCCCTGATCACCCATGTCACCCCCCCTGATCACCCCCTGTCACTAATCACCCCCCTGTAAGGCTCATTCAGACGTCCGTATGTGTTTTGCAGATCCATGGATCTGCGGATCCATGGATCTACGGATCCGCAAAATACGGACACCGGCAATGTGTTTTCCGCATTTTGCAGATCCGCACATTGCCAGAACTATATACTGTAGAAAATGCTTTTTCTTGTCCACAAATGCGGACAAGAATAGGACATGTTCTATATTTTTGCGGAACGGAAGTGCAGACCCGGAAGCGCGGATCCGTAATCTGTCCCCATAGAAATGAATGGGTCCGCAATTCCGTTCCGCAAACAGAATTGCGGACGTGTGAATATGGGATAAGGGTCCCTTATCACCGCCAGTTAGCTAGCTACTTGTTAGGTAGTTAGCGCCCAGCCCACCGCACCGCAGTCACTAATTTTGGCAGAGATTTTTTCATCCACATTGATCGATGCGAATGAAAAAATCTGTGCCGTTCATTTTTCTTTTTTTTTCAGCCCAGCGGCTGAACGGAAAAAAAAATCTCATTACCCGTATGCTCAATATAAGGAGAATCGCAGAAACTCCTAATGCTGGCCATACGTGTAATGATTGCGGAGACCCTCAAATGCCAGGGCAGTACAAACACCTCACATGTGACCCCATTTTAGAAAGAAGACACCCCAAGGTATTTATCTCTGTAAATTGACAACTTTGTATACATTTTTTTAAAAAGTTGTCATTTACAGAGATATTTCTCACACACAGTATGGGTATATGTAAAAATACACCCCAAAACACATTGCCCTACTTCTCCCGAGTACGGCGATACCACATGTGTGACACTTTTTTGCAGCCAAGATGCGCAAAGGGGCCCTAAAACCAATGAGTACCTTTAGGATTTCACAGGGCATTTTTACGCATTTGGATTCTCACGCTTTAGGGCCCCTAAAATGCCAGGGCAGTATAAATACCCCATATGTGACACCATTTTGGAAAGAAGACACCCCAAGGTATTCCGTGAGGGGCATGTTGAGTTCACAGAATTATTTTTTTTTTTTGGCACAAGTTAGCGGAATTTATTATTTTTTTTTTTACAAAGTCTTGTGACAAAAAATAAAATTTTACATGAACTCACCATACCCCTCACGAAATACCTTGGGGCGTCTTTTTTCTAAAATGGGGTCACTTGTGGGGTATTTATACTGTCCTGGCATTTTAGGGGACCCTAAAGCCTGAGAAGAAGTCTGGAATCCAAATGCGTAAAAATGCCCTGTGAAATCCTAAAGGTACTCATTGGAATTAGGGCCCCTTTGCGCACCCAGGCTAAAAAAAAAGTGTCACTTATGTGGTATTGCCGTACTCAGGAGAAGTAGGGCAATGTGTTTTGGGGTGTATTTTTATATATACCCATACTTTGTGTGAGAAATATCTCTGTAAACGACAACTTTTTAAATTTGTTTATACAAAGTTGACAATTTACAGAGATATTTCTCTCACCCAGCATGGGTATATGTAAAAATACACCCCAAAACACATTGCCCTACTTCTCCTGAGTACGGCGATACCACGTGTGTGACACTTTTTTGCAGCCTGGGTGCGCAAAGGGGTCCAAATTCCAACGAGTACCTTTAGGTTTTACATGGCTGCTCACAATTTAGCCCCGCCCAAAATGCTAGAACAGTAAACACACCCCACTAATAACCCCATTTCGGAAAGTAGACACCCCAAGGTATTCACTGAGGGGCATAGTGAGTCCGTCTGAGATTTTTTATTTTTTTTTGCCAGAAGTTAGCAGAAATGGAAACTTTATTATTATCTTTTTTTCCTCAGAAAGTGTCATTTTCCGCTAACTTGTGAAAAAAAATGAAATGATACATGAACTTACCATGCCCCTCCACGAATACTTTGGGGTGTCTTCTATCTAAAATGGTGTGATTTGGGGGGTATTTATACTATCCTGACATTCTAGCACGTGAAGAAACATGACAGGTGCTCAGAAAGTCAGAGCTGCTTCAAAATGCGGAAATTCACTTTTTTGCACCATAGTTTGTAAACGCTATAACTTTTACCCAAATCAATAAATATACACTTATTGGATTTTTTTTTATTAAAGACATGTAGAACAATAAATTTTGTGAAAAATGTATATAGAAATGTAGTTTTAAAAAAAAAAAAAAATTACAACAGAAAGTGGAAAATGTAATTTTTTTGCAAAAATGTCGTTACGTTTTTATTAATAGCAAAAAAAGTAAAAATGTCAGCAACAATGAAATACCACCAAATGAAAGCTCTATTAGTGAGAAGAAAAGGAGGTAAAATTCATTTGGGTGGTAAGTTGTATGACCGAGCAATAAACGGTGAAAGTAGTGTAGTGCGGACTTGTAAAAAAGGGCCTGGTCACTAGGGGGGTATAAACCTGTGGTCTTCAAGTGGTTAAAAAGTATCTCTTCAATAATAGTTTGCGCATGAACCTCCTCATACCAATAAAGGCCTCAATTTTATTGAAAAATGTGGTTGGAGCGAATTTAAGTCCCTTTTTTAAAATGTTGGTCTCACTATCAGTTAAAGTATGTTTACTTAAATTATAGATTTTTTGAGTGGTCTCACTATCATATTGCTTCTGTTTCATTGTCTGTTTTTTTCTTTTGGGCGAGTTTTGGTAACACATTGTAGGAAAGGTGACCACACACTTAAAATCGTTGTCAATATATAGTGGCTATAGAGGGGTTAACTATGGGCAGGGATGTAAGGGTGCATGGTAACCTATATAAAATATAGATTCAACAGTGACTAACAGCCAAGTCTCCTGATGAAGCATAGTGCACTATCCGAAACGTGTAGAGAGAGGTCTTGTGGTTACTGTGACTTACCGTAGCCACAGTAGTGATGTCACTCCCCGATCCGTGCGAGCGCGAAAACCACAGCATCGGAGCCGCGCCACCGGCCGGGGCACGACTCCACATAGAAAACAGGCATAGTCACTACAAGTGCACTTACTATCCTTACCCCCGCTGAGTAGACACGGGCAGAACGGGAGAACACCGTGGAAGGACCGCACAGTACACGAAGGTACATAGCTGAATAGTGTACTTCCAAGGAGAACCCGAAACTGGTGCAGTGGGGGTATTACCAGCATTAGGGATAAGCGCAGTATTAATATGTATTGGTGAACTGTGTATATATTTCTCTTTTTGTACTGAAATAGGCCAGTAAACTCTTTTAGCGCAAATAACTGTAGAAATGAACTGTGCATATGTTTCTCTTTTTGTACTGAAATAGGCCAGTAAACGCTTTCACCACATATAGCTGCAGAAGTGAATAGAGAATATATTTTACTTTTAGTACTGAAATACATCACTAAACGCTTTTACCACAAATAACTACAACAGTCAACTGTGTATATATTTTTCTTTTTGTACTGAAATACTCCACTAAACACTTTCACCACATATAACTGCAACAGTGAACTGCATATATATTTTTCTTTTAGTACTGAAATACGTTACCAAATGCTTTCACCACATATAACTGCAGAAGTGAACTGTGTATATATTTTTGTTTTAGTAATGAACTACGCCATTAAACGCTTTTACCACATATAGCTACAGAAGTGTACTGCGTATATATTTTTCTTTTTGTACTGAAATACAGCACTAAATGCTTTCACCATATATAGCTACAGAAGTGAACTGAGAATATATTCTTGTTTTTGTACTGAAATACGTCACTAAACACTTTCACCACATATAACTGTAGAAGTGAACTGCGTATATATTTTTCTTTTTCCACAGATAGAAGCCATTAAAGGCTTTTCAACATAGCACTTGCACCCCAAGAACAAATTGCTGGAATGATAGAGTTGTATAATGGCAATTTGTATCCCCAAATTATCTTTCCCTGCACTTGTAAATTGCTTTTCTAGCACTAACCCTCTCCCTGCACTAAGATGCTGTGAAATTATTCCTCCCTATCCTTTCCCTGCATTTATATAAAAAAAAAAATAAAAAAAATAATTTCACAATGAGGTTTTTCCAATTGCTGTCCCTAGCGCCTTTCACATCTTCACAGAACGCTGGAAAATGTCTGAATCTAAGGTGGCCGCCGTATTTATAGGGCTGTGACATCACAGGGCTGGCTGGCTCCTGATTGGCTGCATCATGCATGTCAGTCTGGGTGATCCCGCCTTCCTATACTTCCTTTCTCCATGTCCTCACACGTACAGCAGCCATTTTAGGAAAAATGTGATTCGTTCCTACGAAGCGCGAGGAATTTTGCATTCGGTGCGAATCAAATTTTTCCTGAAATTCAGATCGAATTCCACTTCGTCAGCTTCGATTCGCTCATCTCTAATGTGAACATTACAGCCACCATTAAAAAATATACAGAGGGAATAGAGCCATAACTCCCATCTGTGCCTAAATCAATACTGGAAGGAATAGCAATGTTTACAGTGGGAACTGTGTCTGCTATAATTGGAGGTACTAAAACTCGTATTTTGCACTTTGTAAAAGAGACTGGCCTGGTTACTGAATCCTGCACCATACACTGGCCATTCCACGTCATACTCCCTGTATTGCACATATAGAAGCACCTAACATCATGGGCACCCCCGCTACCATCAGGCAGAAGCTACAGGTGCAATCTTCTTTTTCAGCACCAGCTCTACGGAGCAACAGTCAGAGGGAAAAAAATGTGGTAGCCAGAGCCACTACAACTCCTATGCCCTGTTCTGGCTCCTCAGGAGCTTACTGCATCTCGAAAACTTGTCATCACTAACAGCATTTTTGCCTATATGCCTTACTAATAAGTGGCCTAATTGTTGTGTGAACCCTAAATTGACTTTATTGCACTGCCTTGTGGAAGCTACAGCCAAACTGTGCTTTAAATACTCCTTGGTGGTGTCAACATTCATCCCAGCTTGCTGTCAAGATGCAGAATCCCACCATCAGCTGTTTTCCAGCTCAAAAGGGGTTAATCAGTCATCATGGATCTGTTCCTCAGGTGCCAGAGCTCAGCCGGCCAGATTAGGAAGCATGAGAGAACGCCTAGAAGAGAGTGAGAAAAAAACTGGCCCACCTACTGAGAGCCACCTGTAAACCAGTGAAAAAAACTAAAGCTCTCACCAGAAGTTCCTAGGAAGACAGAAAAAGCAACCATACCCCCGCCATAAGTAAAGACAACAATCTTAGAAACATGTGTGCAGAACTGCTACACAGACCCTGCAGCCCAGGACCCCACAACTAAATGCCAAAAGGTGTGAGTGAGTACAACTTGCACTATCAACTATAAAAAGACTGTCTGGGGCCATCGCCAGCCTCGTTGCGCACCTCTCACATATTAATTATGAAACAGAAGTAACTCTGAAAGGAGACATATACCATATATATTATCATAGCAACTACTTTGCTTGATGCAAAAATTTCATTATAAAAGATCATTGGAATACATTCCAATACTGAAATATTATTCATGTCTCCCCAATAAGAAACAAAAGTATATTCATCGTCTACTATTTGGAAATAAAAGTTATCTAAAATAAATCTCTAAACACAAAATAAGTGGTAATAAATGAATGCTGACATGGAGACACCTAGTACTGTGTGATTAGAGCTTGCATTCTACTGAAGTAAAAGGTCTGAGCATTTTCTTGTGAACTTTGCTCAGTAGATAAAACAGACATTTTTTCTGAATATTATTATTCATTAGCCAATCTCTAAACCTAAAACCTATATCATCTATAGGTTTTCACAGACAAGGAGTGCAAACATGAGAGAAAGACAAATTGATAAAAAAAAAAAAATATATGAATATGTATGTCATAAATATGGAAAAATTGAAAAAACTAGGCAAAGGGGCTTTATACTTAGTGCAGTCCCTTTTTCTTATGGGTTTAGAAACATAGAAACATAGAATTTGTCGGCAGATATGAACCATTTGGCCCATCTAGTCTGCCCAATTCCTTTAATAAACTAGCTATAGAGCATCAAACGGCGGGCACTTCCTGCAATCAGTTATAATCTGTGTATGAATGAGCTATCAAGTGTTCTAATCTTCTACAGCACCACCACAGGCGAAGATAAAGCCTTACATTGTGTCCTACCTGCTCTAAGGGCATTGTCTAAGTGAACCCCTGGATCTTCACAGTATCCCTGATGGTGGGGATAGACTTTCCCGAGGGGAACACCAGGTCGCTACGTCTTGAGGAGAGGCACACGAGGCAGCTGGTTCAGCCGGACCAGGAGGTACCTGAGAAAAGTACCAACGGTGCAGGACCAAAGCATGAGGCATAGTCAGACGGCAAAAGGTCAGAGCAGGCAGCACAGGTACAGGTATAGGTCAGGCAATCCGTATCGGCAACAGGAGAGTCAAGGCAAGCAGAAAGGGATCTAACAGGTATCAGAGTTCAGAAATACAGATACGAGTCAGGAAAACAGGAACACTAGGGGAAACCAGGAACCTTAGCAGGACACAAGGACCTTGACACTGAGGCATCTGGGAAGGAAGCTGAGCCATTTATTTATGGGCTAGGATAGGTCAGTGAGGTCACGTGACTAGTGTTGAGCGTACCCGAACTGTATAGTTCGAGTTCGTACCGAATTTTGGCGTGTTCGAGACACGGACCCGGACCCGAACATTTAAGTAAAAATTCGGGTTCGGTGTTCGGCGATTTCTATGGCATTTTTAGAAAGACTGCAAAGCAGCCAATTAACAAGTATCTTACTACTTGCCCCAAGGCATGGCTGTGATTGGCCAAGTGCAGCATGTGACCCAGCCTCTAATTAAGCTGGAGTCACGTAGCACCACCCGTCACTCTGCTCTGATTAGTTTAGGGATAGGATGCAGCTGCTGTGAGGGCGAGATTAGGCAGGGAAGATTCAGCAAAACCACTTAATGAAGTGATCGATCTAAAGCTGTGAATCATTCAACTTCTGTTAGTTCATTGCTCACTGGATTTTAGGCTGCCCAGAACGTTTTTCTGTCACTTTTTTCTGGGATGATCAGCGGCCATTTTGTGATCTTTTGGTGTACCAGCACATATTTTGAGCTGCCACCAAGTTCAAGATACATTTTTGCGTTCAATAGTAGGCTTTTCTTTTGCAATATTCTACATCAGGGGTTGTGCTTATTATCACACCTTAAAACAAAGGATAGAAATTGCTATACTTTATTGAGGGGTGAAACTCAATTGCCAAAATACCAATCCCCTAAATCAGTGGTTTCAGCTGTTGCTGGCCAAGTGTAATACTGTCCGTCAAAGGATAGATATTTTTTTTCTGGGGTGAAATTCAATTGCCAAAATACCAATCCTCTAAATCTGGTGTTCCAGCTGTAGCTGTCCAAGTGTAATACTGTCCGTCAAAGGATAGATTTTTTCTGGGGTGAAATTCAATTGTCAAAATACCAATCCCCTAAATCAGTGGTTTTAGCTGTGGCTGTCCAAATGTAATATTGTCTGTCAAAGGATAAAAAAAAATTTTGTGGTTAAATAAAATCCATGAAATAGAAATCCTAAACATCCGTTGTTCCTCTCTTAGTGTAATTCTGTCCGTAATAGGGTATATTACAATTAGCGTGTCAGCATCTAAATACCAGGCCTGAAAAATAAATCCTCTATATATGCGCATGCTGTTGTGCATCTTCAAGAGTATTTCTGTCCGTAAAAGGGTATATTACACTAAGTGTCTAAATACAAGTGCTGAAAGCGTAATCCTCTATATTTCCACATGCTACTGTGCATCTCCAAGTGTATTTCTGCCCGTAAAAGGGTATATTACACTAAGTGTCTAAATCCAAGGGCTGAAAGCTAAATAATCTCTATTTGAACATGCTACTGTGCATCTCCAAGAGTAATTCTGTCCGAAAAAGGATACCTTTCAGCCAGGGCCTAAATACTAGGCCTAAAATTGATATTCCCATAAATCTGTGGTTTCTGTTGTGTCTGTATTAGTGTAATACGGTACATAAATAAATAGCTAGATAGTGTTAGGTGCCTGTAAAAAAAGGCCTTAATTTAAACTCTATACATTGGGCGAAATAAGTTTTTCCTTATTGTGGTGAATGGCAACAATGAGGAAAACATCTAATAAGGGACGCGGACATAGTCGTGGTGTTGTAAGTGGACCCTCTGGTTCTGGGAGAGGACGTGGCCGTTCTGCCCAGCTACACATCCTAGTGAACCAACTACCTCAGGTCCCAGTAGCTGCCAGAATCTACAGCGATATTTGGTCAGGCCTAATGCCGTTCTAAGGATGGTTAGGCTTGAGCAAGTACAGGCGCTAGTCGATTGGGTGTCCTACAGTGGATCCAGCAGGTTCACATTAACTCCCACCCAGTCTTCTGCAGAAAGCGCACAGGTGGCGCCTGAAAACCAAGCCCATCAGTCTGTCACATCACCCCCATGCATATCAGGGAACCTGTCTGAGCCTCAAGTTATGCAGCAGACTCTTATGCTGTTTGAAAAATCTGCTGGCAGGGTTTCACAAGGGCATCCACCTAGCCCTTCCCAGCGGTGGAAGATAGAGAATCCACTGACGCACAACCAGACCGCAGACCGAACATTAGGTCAGGGAGGAAAAATGTGTTGAAGACGATGCAGGGGACGATGAGGTCCTAGACCCCACATGGAATGAAGGTCGTGCCACTGACTTTCAGAGTTCAGTGGAAGAGGCATTGGTGAGACCGAGCCAACAGCGTAGCAAAAGAGGGAGCAGGGTGCAAAAGCAGAACAGCCTTCACCAATAGATTTGGCCTGCTACTGGCCACCGCCACCAGGGACGAGCACACCAAAGGCAGCTTCAGGGAGTTCCCTGGCATGGCACTTCTTCACACAATGTGCTGAAGACAAGACCCGAGTGGTTTGCACGTTGTGCCATCAGAAACCTGAAGCGAGGCATTAACGTTCTGAATCTTAGGCACAACCTGAATGACCAGGCATCTACATGCGAGACACGGGCTGCTGTGGAGTAAGCACCTTCAAAACCAAGAAAGGGCTCAGGCCCCTCCTGCTCCCTTTTCTGCTGCTGCCTCGGCCTCCTTCTCCGTCTCTGGAGAAACGTTGGCACCTGCCGCCCAGCAAAAAGAGGATGTGCCACCAACACCACCACCTCTGTCACCAAGCATCTCCACCATGTCACATGGCAGCGTTCAGCTCTCCATCTCACAAACCTTGGAGAGAAAGCGTAAATTTCCACCTAGCCACCCTCGATCCCTGGCCCTGAATGCAACCATTTCTAAACTACTGGCCTTTGAAATGCTGTCATTCAGGCTGGTGGACACGGACAGCTTCAAACAGCTGATGGTGGTGGCTGTCCCACAGCACGTCGTTCCCAGCCGCCACTACTTCTCTAAGAGAGCCGTGCCTTCCCTGCACAACCAAGGATCAGATAAAATCAAGCGTGCATTGCGCAACGCCATCTGTGGCAAGGTCCACCTAACTACAGACAGCCAGTGGACCAGTAAGCACGGGTAGGGACGCTATATGTCACTAACTGCACACTGGGTAAATGTAGTGGCGGCTGGGCCCCAGGCAGGGAGCTGTTTGGCGCACGTCCTTCGCCGCCAAGGATCGCAGGGCATCATTCTTTGCCTCCTGTTGCCTCCTCCTCCTACTCGGCTTCCTCATCCTCTTCTTCCACCTGCTCTTACGGTCAGCCATAGACTATCACCACCAACTTCAGCAAAGCCCGGGGTAAACGTCAGCAGGCCATTCTGATACTCATGTGTTTGGGGGACAGGCCCCACACCACGCAGGAGTTGTGGCGGGGTATAGAACAACAGACCGACAAGTGGTTGCTGCCGGTGAGCCTCAAGCCCGGCCTGGTGGTGTGCGATAATGGGCAAAATCTCGTTGCAGCTCTGGAACTAGCCGGTTTGAAACACATCCCTTGCCTGGCGCATGTGCTGAACTTGGTAGTGCAGAAATTCATTCACAACTACCTCGACATGTCAGAGCTGTTGCATAAAGTGTGGGCAGTCTGTGCGTGCTTCTGGCGTTATCATCCTGCCACTGCTCGCCTGTCTGCGCTACAGCGTAACTTCGGCTTTCCTGCTCACCGCCTCATATATGACGTGCCCACCTTGTGGAACTCCACCTTGTGGAACTCCACCTTGCACATGCTGGAGAGACTGTGCGAGCAGCAGCAGGCCATAGTGGAGTTTCAGCTGCAGCACGCAAGGGTGAGTCGCACTGCGGAACAGCACCACTTCACCACCTATGACGAGACCTGTGTGCCCTGTTACGCTGTTTCGAGTACTCCACCAACATGGCCAGTGGCTATGACACCTTTATCAGCATTACAATACCACTTCTATGTCTCCTTGAGAAAACACTTAGGGCAATGATGGAAGCAGATGTGGCCCAGGAGGAGGAGGAGGAGGGGTCATTTCTAACACATTCAGGCCAGTCTTTTAGAAGTGGCTCAGGGGGAGGTCTTTTGCAACAGCAGGGGCCAGGTACAAATTTGGCCAGCCAGGGCCCACTACTGGAGGATGAGGAGGACAAGGATGAGAAGGAGGTGGAGGAGGATGAGGATGAGGATGAAGCATGTTCACAGCGGGGTGGCACCCAAAGCAGCTCGGGCCCATCACTGGTGCGTGGCTGGGGGGAAACAGAGGACTATGACGATACGCCTCCCACAGAGGACAGCTTGTCCTTACCTCTGGGGAGCCTGGCACACATGAGCGTATACATGCTGCAGTGCCTGCGCAACGACAGCAGAGTTGCCCACATTTTAACGTGTGCTGACTACTGGGTGGCCACCCTGCTGGATCCCCGGTACAAAGACAATGTGCCCACCTTAATTCCCGCACTGGAGCGTGATAGGAAAATGCAAGTACAAAGAGTACAAACACACGCTGGTAGACGCGCTCCTGAGAGCATTCCCAACTGACACGGGACAAGTGGAAGCACAAGGCGAAGGCAGAGGAGGAGCAAGAGGTCGCCAACGCAGCTGTGTCACGGCTAGCTCCTCTGAAGGCAGGGTTAGCATGGCCGAGATGTGGAAAAGTTTTGTCACAGCACCACAGTTAACTGCATCACCAACTGGTAGGGAACGTATTAGCAGGAGGCAGCATTTCAACAACATGGTGGAACAGTACATGTTCACACGCCTCCACGTACTGACTGATGGTTCGGCCCCATTCAACTTCTGGGTCTCCAAATTATCAACATGGCCAGAGCTAGCCTTTTATGCCTTGGAGGTGCTGGCCTGCCCTGCGGCTAGTGTATTGTTTGAACGTGTACTTAGCACGGCAGGGGGCGTCATTACAGACAAATGCAGCCGCCTGTCCACAGCCAACGTGGACAAGCTGACGTTCATAAAAATGAACCAGGCATGGATCCCACAGAACCTGTCCATGCCTTGTGCAGAATAGACATTTATAACTGCCTTGCCCTCAACCATACATTCTTGTACTCCAGGGCACTTCTTTATTGAATCCCCTTTTTTTAAATTGTACTATTATTTTGGGGGCAACACCAAGTTGAATGAACCTCTCCTCTGTCTGGGTGCCAGTGGCCTAAATTTCATTTAATTGCTTGCTGTCTTGGTGGGAGAAATTTACCGTATTTTTTGCTTTATAAGACGCACCTGATTATAAGACGCACCTAGGTTTTTGAGGAGGAAAATAAGAAAAAAAATATTTTGAACCAAAAAGAGTGCTAATGATGGCCTCGGGGTGACTTTGTTATGGGGGGCTCTGTAGATGACTCACTGTTATGGGGATCTGTGGATGCCACTGTTATGGTGGATCTGTGGCTGACACTGTTATGGGGCTCTGTGGATGACACACTGTTATGGGGGATCTGTGGATGACGCACTGTTATGGGGGACCTGTGAATGACCCTGTTATGGAGAGGATCTGTGGATGACACTGTTATGGGGCTCTGTGGATGACACATTGTTATGGGGATCTGTGGATGACACTGTTATGTGGGATCTGCGGATGACACTGTTATGAGGGATCTGTGGATGGCACTGTTATGGGGGATCTGTGGTTGACACACTATTATAGGGTGGGGGAATCTGTGGATTAGGCACTGTTATGAGGGATGTGTGCTGTGACACATAGGGCCATGAGGGGCACGCTGCATTCATAAAGAGTACTAATGCAGGTGATTATGCTAGTTTATCAAAAGGATAGCGATTGTTTCGGGATTAAAGAACTTTACATACAAACAGACTTCTGTGCGCAGGGCCCGGAGTAATACAGTGACTGCATCGGGCCCCACTGTGAGTTGCCTCCAGCCCCTCTTCCGTCCCTGCACTGTAACTGATGTATCGCCGGCCGCGCTATGCAGCATAGCGGCCAATGATATATCAGTGTCAGCCCTGTAAAAAAGGTCAACCATTGTCTTATAAAGCGAAAAATACGGTAACTCTTTTTACTGTCAAAGTACTTCCCCATTGTGTGGGTGTCAGGGGCCTATATGTCGTTTAATCATTTGTTGTCTCGGTGGGAGATATTAAACTCTTTTTACTGTCGCATGACCGCCCCATTGTGTGGGTGTCAGGGGCCTATATTTCGTTTTCTTACTTGCTGTCTCGGTGGGAGACATTTAACTCTTTTTACTGTCAAATGACTGTCCCATTGTGTGGGTGTCAGGGGTCTATATGTCGTTTAATCAATTGTTGTCTTGGTGGGAGATATTAAACTCTTTTTACTGTCAAATGACCGCCCCATTGTGTGGGTGACAGGGACCTATATTTCTTTTACTTGCTTCCTGTCTTGGTGGGAGACATTTAACTCTTTTTACTGTCAAATGACTGCCCCATTGTGTGGGTGCCAGGAGCATATATGTCGTTTAATCATTTGTTGCTTTGTTGGGTGACATTTTCCTCTTTATATTGTCAAATGACCTCTACATTGTCTGGTTGTCAGGGCCCTATATTTTGTTTCACCGCCTGCTGTATTGGTGGGAGACATTAACCTATTTTTACTGTCAAATGACCATCCCCATTGTCTGGTTGTCAGGGGCCTATATTTCATGTCATCGCTTGCTGCATTGGAGGGAGATATTAAACTCTTTATACTGTCAAATGACCTCTACATTGTCTGGTTGTCAGGGGAATATAATCTGTTTAATCGCTTGCTGCATTGGTAGGAGACATTAAACTCTTTTTACTGTCAAATTACCACCCCATTGTGTGGGTGTCAGGGGCCTATATTTTGTTTAATTACTTGCTGTCTTAGTGGGAGACATTAAACTTTTTTTACTGTCAAATGAACTCTCCTCTGTCTGAGTGTCAGGGGCCTACATAAATGATAATGGCCTGTTCCATTGCAGGTTGACCTAAGGCCAGTGTTGCTGTTAGGGGACCGCTCTCCTCTTTGAGAGTGTCATGGTCCTCCGGAATTAGTAAATGAGGCCTGTGACACTGCTGGGTGAAATCCAAACTGATTTGGTATGATTGTAACTCTCCTCTTTGTGGGTGCCATGGGTCTGAATCTGTTAATGAGGCCTGTGGCATTGCTGGGTGAAATTAATACTGTCTTGGCATGATTTTAACTCTACTCTTTGTGGGCCCCGTGGGCCTGATTGTTTGAATAAGGCCTGTGGCCCTGCAGGCAGACATGATTTTTTCTTGGCTGTGATGAAAACTTCAACTCCCATGTATGGTTGCCATTGGCCTGAGTCTATGAGTGAGGCGTGTGACACTGCTGGCAGACATGAATCCTTCTTGGCTGTGATGTGAACTTCAACTCCCATGTATGGTTGCCATGGCCCTGAGTTTGTGAATGAGGTCGGTGGCACTGCAGGCAGACATAAATCCTTTTTGGCTGTGATGAGAACTTTAACTCCCATAGCATTCCCACCTGACACCACCCCAACCTCCTATTCCAACTCCTCCTCCAAGTTGGCAATTTATATTGGTTAGTTTTTATTTGTTTTATTTTAAGTCATTTCCCTATCCACATTTGTTTGCAGGGGATTTACCTACATTTTGCTGCCTTTTTCAGCCCTCTAGCCCTTTCCTGGGCTATTTTACAGCCTTTTTCAGTGCCCAAAAGTTTGGGTCTTAAAGTTTGACTTCAATGGGGTTCGGGATCAAGTTCGGGTCAAGTTCGGATCCCGAACCTGAACATTTTCGTGAAGTTTGGCTGAACTTCTCGAACCCGAACATCCAGGTGTTCGCTCAACTCTACACGTGACCTAACATAGTAACATAGTAACATACAATATCAGCCTGAAAAAAGACATTTGTCCATCCAGTCCGGTCTGTTATTCTGAAAGTTGATCCAGAGGAAGGCAAAAAAAAAACTGTGAGGTAGAAGCCAATTTTCCCCACTTAAGGGGAAAAAAAAATCCTTCCCGACTCCGATCAGGCAATCAGAATAACTACCTGGATCAACGACCCCTCTCTAGTAGCAATAGCCTATAATATTAATACACTCCAGAAATACACCCAGACCCCTCTTGAACTCTTTTAGTGAACTCACCATGGCCACCTCCTCAGGCAGAGAGTTCCATAGTCTCACTGCTTTTACCGTAAAGATCCCTTTTCTATGTTTGTGTACAAACCTTCTTTCCTCCAGACGCATAGGGTGTCCCCTCGTCACAGTCACAGTCCTGGGAATAAATAAATGATGTGAGAGATCTCTGTACTGTCCCCTGATATATTTATGCATAGGATTTAGATCTCCCCTCAGTCATCTTTTTTCTAAAGTGAATAATCCTAATTTTGATAATCTTTCAGGGTACTGTAGTTGCCCCATTTGAGTTATTACTTTAGTTGCCCTCCTCTGAACCCTCTCCAGCTCTACTATGTCTGACTTGTTTACAGGAGCCCAGAACTGTACACAGTACTCCACGTGTGGTCTGACTAGTGATTTGTAAAGTGGCAGGACTATGTTCTTATCATGGGAATCTATGCCCCCTTTGATGCAACCCATTATATTATTGGCTTTGGCAGCATCAACAGTTTGCTGTTTATTAAAATGCCAAGGTTCTTTTCCATGTCAGTGTTGCCGAGGGTTTTACGATTTAGTATGTACTGGTGATTTGCATTATTCCTTCCCATGTGCATAACCTTACATTTGTCAGTGTTAAACCTCATCTCCCAGATCCATCTGTAGCAGTAAACTGTCCTCTTCAGTGTTAATTACTTTACACAGTTTAGTGTCATCTGCAAAAATTGATATTTTACTGTACAAGCCTTCTACAAGATCATTAATAAATATATTAAACATAATAGGGCCCAATACTGACCCCTGTGGTAATAACTAATGACAGTGACCCAATCTGAGTGTGTACTGTTCATAACCACCCTCTGTTTTCTATCACTTAGCAAGTTACTTACCCACATACAGACATTTTCTCCCAGTCCAAGCGTTCTCATTTTATATACTAACATTTTATGTGGTACAGTGTCAAATGCTTTGGAGAAGTCCAGATATACGACATCCATTGATTTGCTGTGGTCCAGTCTAGAACTTACCTCCTCATAGAAACTGATTAAATTAGTTTGACATTGCCGATCCCTCATGAAGCCATGCTGATATGGCACTATTAGCTTATTTTCATTGAGATGCTCCAAGATAGCAGAAAACCTTTAAACAGTTTACCCACAACATATGTTAAGCTTACCGGCCTATAGTTTCCAGGCTCTGATTTTGGATTTTTATTTAAATATTGGAACCACATTTGCTTTGCGCCAATCCTGTGTAGCACTCTCTGTCAGTATAGAGTCTGTAAATATCAGAAATAAGGGTCTGGCTATGACATTACTTAATTCTCTTAGGATATGGGGGTGTATGCCATCTGGTCCATTTTAGGGTTAGTTTTGCTCTCTTTGGAAATTATTCTCTCGGTCTCTAGTTTGGCTGCTTTTATTTGTTTTTTACATATTCTATTTTTTTCCTTATAGTATTCAGGGTAAATGACCGTGCGGGCACTTTGCGATTAATAAGTGGGTTTTGGGTTGCATTTTCAGCACTCAGTCTCTAAAAGGTTCGCCATCACTGTTTTAGAGGGTTAGCGCACCTGGAGGCCCTCAGCTACATTCTTTTACTCAGTTACATTGCGCCCAGGGCCACAGACTCTGCGTGCACCATCAGTATCACAGCTAGTTGCACATCCCTTACTGGCTGCCTTCTTAATATTAAATGTTATATATGTTTAAAAGTATGTTACGCGTACAGTAGCGTAGTATTTGTAAGTGTATGCGACAATAAATTAAAACAGGTATTTGGGATACGCACACTTTACACAGGAGATGTAGCCCTGATAATGTCACAGAGTAGCATACACCGTCTGCGGATAAAGTACAGTATATGTCAGTGATATGTATGAAATGCACACAGTTGCACAAATAATTTACATTTCACCAAAATACACTGTTTTCACATGTGGTACAGTATTTGACACAGAGAACCACACTCTGTGGACATTAGATGTTACAAAATAATTAAAATTTCACCAAAATACACTGTTTTCACATGTGGTACAGTATTTGACACAGAAATCCACACACTATAGAGACTAGATGTTTCACAAATTAGTTAAATTTCCCCCAAAAACATAGTTTGCAGATGGAGTACAGTATATGTCACGGATGTGGATTGAAAGCACACAAAGATGTGGCATAAATTATTTCAATTTCCCCAAAAAACAGAGTTTGCGGATGGATTACAGTATATGTCACGGATGTGTATTGAACGCACACACAGATGTGGCACAAATTAGTTAAATTTCCCCCCCCAATTTTTTTTTTTCCGGATGGAGGACTGTATATGTCACGGATGTGAATTAAGGAAAAACATATTTCTGCTGTCAAACACACACACTAGCCCTTAAAAGGATTATTGGTTGCATGAAAGCTTTAGGTAGTTGTTAAAACAATAAATAAAATTAATATTTTTAGTACCTGCACTCAATTGATTAGTCTCATGGACAACCGTGCTGAGGAAGAGACACAGTGCAGGGAAAAAATCACTATTTTAACAACTGGATTAGCAGTCATGGCAGCTCACTTCTATTAGTAAAATGGCGTCAGTGCTCAATCCGGAAAAGCTACCGAATGCTTCCAAAATAATACAATAAATAAAATAAATGGATGGCACTCACACCAAATGGAGTTTATGGGTACTATTTATTAGAATTGGTTAGTTAAAATACCAGTTAAAAATTTCTTATGGTTTTGTGATTAATATTAAAAATAGTGTTCTTATTTGTTCTTATTGATTATAAATTAGGATGTGCGCACTCCTCAGTATAAATAAATATTTGTGACGACTAAAGGATTGCCAAAAAAATCCACTAAAGAGGAATATACCAGGAGCCCGCCAATTCCAGCACGTGGAACGCTGACTGCAGGGAAATTACATCACCACCTGGAAGTGACGGCACCGGACTGAGAGCTGCGGCTTACCAAGCGGCCGAACACGTGCATACTATGCGCGCAGTGAGGAGGATCCTACCCGCCACACCAAAGGCTGCAGCAGACACAGGGAGAACCTGCTCTGAAGGGAGTGGTAACGTACCCAACATTTGAAGCTGTGATATTTCTCTTTTAGGCTGTGACTTTGCTACCTAGCATCTATTGAGGAATTAAAAAGCTTCTAAGGGGAGTAAAAATACCTAGAGGGCAACAACTATCTATGATTAAGTGACCACCAACTATTTATAATCAAGGCACCAAAACAGCGGCCAACTATTGGATCCCACAATTATTCATATCTGTCATATTCTGGAGCAGCCAATTATATTGATAAACGAATATAACAATTTATTTTGGGACTACCATAATCTATTTTGGCACTACCATAATTTTATGAATTTATATGGATTTCACAACTCCATGAATTTTCTGTTTTTAGTTTTATAATTCTTAATTTTTCTTTTTTTTTTTTCATTTTATATGAAAAAAAGCTGATACCTTCCTTTTTTATATGGAAAGGAACTGATATCTGGTATAATATTTATTTATACTGAGGAGTGCGCACATCCTAATTTAGAATCAATAAGAACTAATAAGAACACTATTTTTAATATTAATCACAAAACCATAAGAAATTTTTAATTGGTATTTTAACTAACCAATTCTAATAAATGGTACCCATAAACTCCATTTGTTGTGAGTGCCATCCATTTATTTTATTTATTGTATTATTTTGGAAGCATTGGGTAGCTTTTCCGGATTGAGCACTGCCGCCATTTTACTAATAGAAGTGAGCTGCCATAACTGCTAATCCAGTTGTTAAAACAGTGATTTTTCCCCCTGCATTGTGTCTCTTCTTCAGCACGGTTGTCCATGAGACTAATCAATTGAGCGCAGGTACTAAAAATATATTACTGCTCTCAAACATACACACAAACATTGTAGTCCTTAAAATGACTTTTGGGTCTTTGAAAATCTTGTTTCTAATAAAATCTGTTAAATTTCGCTTCACAAACTATCTTTCCCTGCCTACGCTCTGCTCTCCCTGACGCTGACTGAGCCGAACACATGTCATCGGGTGCTATATAGCACCCAATGACGCATTCCGGCCAGCCAATTAGTGTAAAGCCAGTAGCTGACATGGCTACGGCATTACACTGAAGGGCATTTTTTTTTTTTATAAAGTTTTTATTATCTCAAAAAGTACAAATTTATAAAGAGAACAAGATTACACAATCATCCCCAGCCCAACCCACAACCCCCCCCCCACACCCTGCAGGGAAAGAAAGAAAAAAAAAGGAAAAAAACACATAACTACTTAACCATCCCATTCCTTCCAGGTACTATCCCACTTTGCATAGGACCCTCTTTGGCTGTACAAGATCTTCTCATAACTTTTCACCTTCCTGACCAAACTTAACCAGTTCTTGCAGTCTGGGGCAGAAGAAGAACACCAATTTCTAGATACAAGAAGTCTAGCTAAGAACATCACTTTGGTCAAAAATCGGCGCTTTATGAGTTGACAATTAACCTCCGATAAATCCCCCAATACCCAAACTTTGGGAGAATGAGGAATATCAATTTTAAGTCTCTGGGTCAAAATTGTTTGAACCATTCTCCAATAATTGCGCACTGTCGGGCAATCCCAGAACAGATGTAAGTGATCTGCCCTGGAGTCACCACAACGGGGGCATTCGGAGGAAACTCTAAATCCTCTCCTATGGAGCCATAAGGGTGTCACATATATTTTATGTATAATATTAAACTGTAAAACAGTATGATTGAAATTGTGTGAAACTTGACTTAAGTTATCCGTTACGTTCTCCCAATCCGGGGAGCCCACCTCTGACAGTGAAACAGACCAGGATCGCTGTCCTGGAGAAAGACATTAAAAAAAAAATGTTTTCTTCAAGTGTCTATAACAATGTGATAGTTTAGCTTTCATACTACCTTTCTTAGAAATCAAATCGTGTAAAAATTCAGGGGTGTCTACATTAAGTGAGTGAATACTAGAAAGTGCCGACCTTAACTGAAAATACGCATACCAAGCCACCTCACCTACATTATCCTTTTGCTTTAGCTCCATAAGAGACAGGATTTGTCCACCCTTAACCACTTGGTTCAAATATTGAATATTTATCATCCTCCAATATTGCCGACAATTCAGATCATCTAAATTCAAAAGCTTTAAATTATGCATAGTGGAGTGCAAATAAGTGATGCCTCAACTTTAAACCAGCTCTTTATAACCAGCCAGGCTTTTGTAGCCATTCTGCAGAAAAATTTATAGGCAGTCTGTATATTAAGTAAATAATCAGACTCTAGTACTGTGAATAGATCCGAAAAACCTGAATCTTGCACCAATTTTCTGCAGAGATGGCTATTTTCCCAGTCGTTAAAAAAGCAAAGTTGAGAGGCCATAAAATAACCCCTAAAATAGGGGAGATTAAGACCTCCCCTGTTATAGGGCATGGAAAAATAAAGCGCCTTTAACCTCAATCAATCTATCAATTTAAAGTACTTATCTTCAATCCATACAGGCGAGTTACGAAGAACATAAAGAACCTGGGGCAGCACCACCATTTTTATTAAAGAAATTCTGTCTGCTCTTGCAGGCAGAATTTTTTGCCATATCTTAATTTTCGATCTCAGTTTTGTCAGTAAAGGAATCAAGTTTAATTGTAAATAATCTTGAATTTTGGCGGAAACTATTATCCCCAGGTACTTTATTGAATCGGAGATCAATAACCGATTAGACAAGTTTTCCATAGATTCTCGCAGTTCATCTACAGGGAGGAGGGCAGTCTTCTCCCAGTTAACCTCCAAGCCTGAAAAGTCAGAAAATAGGTTAACTAGCTCCATTATTCGAGGAAGAGTTTTTCCTGTTTGATGTATAAAAAACAAAATATCATCTGCATAGAGGGATATACGATCCTGCTCCCCCATTACACCAAAACCAGCCACTCTCGTATCCTGCCTTATACAAGCTGCCAGAGGTTCAATATAGATATTAAATAAAAGAGGGGAAAGGGGACAGCCTTGACGGGTGCCTCTTCCCAATACAACGCTCTTTGTCAGCATATCATTGATCTTAATCCTGGCAACTGGAGACTTGTATAACAGCTGAACCATCGCCATAAATTTAGGGCCAAAACCCATTTTTTTCATCACCTCCCAGAGAAATGTCCACTCGACCCTGTCGAACGCCTTAGTGGCGTCCAATGACAGGATGGAGCGGGCACCATTCCCAGGAGACTGAATGCTAGAAAAAAACCTATTTAAGTTGTAATGGGTACCCATTTTTGGCATAAAGCCATTTTGATCTGGGTGGACGACAGATGATATAACCCGAGAGAGCCTATTAGCCAGGACTTTTGATAATAACTTAACGTCTGTGTTTAATAAGGAAATTGGTCTGTAAGAGCTCAAATCCATTAAATCTTTATCTTTTTTGGGAACCAGAACTATCAAAGCTTCCATCATAGACTGTGGTAGAGCCCCTCCCTGTAGTGCTTGAGAAAATACCTCTAATAAATGAGGAAGGATGGCATCGCCATACTTACGATAAAATTCGTATGGCAGGCCATCTGACCCTGGCGATGAGTTCCCAGAAATAGACCTTAAGGCCTCCTGGATCTCCAAAAGAGACAATTCTCTTTCCAAAAATTTTTGGGTCCTCCGTTAACATCGGCAGAGAAATCCTCTCCAAGAACTGCCTCGCCAGGTCAGGTGGCAAACCTGGTGAAGCTGTATATATCTGGGAAAAATATTGAAGAAAGGTATCTCTAATTCCCTCTGACTCTAATTGAATCACACCATTTAAATTACGAATCGAGGTGATAGCTTTTCTTATCCTGTTGTGAGATTATTCTAGCTAAGAGCTTACCAGGACGTCTGGACTCTGAAAAGTACTTTTGTCCCTTAAAGAATAATCTATGATTTGCTTTCTCAATTACATAATCCTTCAGAGAACAGCTAGCCCTGTAGATCTCTTCCTTATTATATTCGGCAGGTTGATTCATAAATTGCTCCATTGTGGATGCTACAGTCTTAACTAATTCCTCCTCTTTTTTCCTAAATGTTCTCCTCACAGCGGTAATATCGCTTATAAGAACCCCCCTCAAATATGCTTTCAGAGCATCCCAGACAACATTGATATTAGCAGAGGGGAGGTTCACCTCCCAAAAAGAGGATAGGAGTAGTTTAGTGGACTGGTAATTATCCATAATGGTAAGCCAGTATGGATTAAGCTTAAAACCAAGCCCTCCATTATCTTTATTCTCCCCAATGCAAACCTCAATAGATACAGGGGAGTGGTCCGAAACTGTTCTTACTCCATATCGTATCCTTCGGATGTTGTTCAAATTGCTCTCATTAGTGAACGCTAGGTCGATCCTAGACATAGCTCTTCCACCCCTGCTAACACAAGAGTATACTCTCTTTCCTCCACCAAAATGGTCCCATATATCTACCAGTCCAACTTCCGAACAGAACTGAGGCAGTGGAGAGTTGCAAATATTCCTTCACTGATCTGCATCTAGAGTCAGCCTATCCTTTTTGGGGTCCATAACAGCGTTGAAGTCCCATCAAGACAAGCCGACTCTCTGGTCTCTTTTCTAAAAAAAGCAATAGTTGATTAAGTGGGTACATCGAAAAAGGCGGAGGTATATAAAAAAGGCAAGAATGTAACTACAGCCATAGAGCCTACCATGCAAAAAAATGAATCTGCCCTGATCGTCTATATAGGAATCTGTTAAAATAAAGTCTACAGAATTATGGATCAAAACCGAAACCCCCCTAGAGGCACTACTAAAAGTAGAATGGTAAGATTGAGAGTGCCATCCCGTCATCAAGCGGGACACAGTCTCTTTGGTAAGATGGGTTTCCACTATACAAATAATTGCCGGAAGCTGTCTCTTTATTGCATCCAAATTGCTTGCCTCTTAGTCCTTTCTCCGAGACCTCTAACATTCCAAGAGACAATTCTAATGGACCTCATTTAAAGCGTAGCGAAAAAACAAAAGAAAAGAAAAAAAAAAAACCTCCCTGCAGGGTGGGTTCCCATCCCCCACTCCCCCCATTCCCCCCCCTCCGCTGGTCCGCCCGATCTAGCCAGGAAACCTCTACCTTCCGGCCATTCTCCCCCCCACTAATCCCATCCCCCCTCCATCCCCTCCATCACTTCATTGCAAAATATTTCATATGCCCAGTAGTTCCATCTAGTCCAGCACATCTTGCGGTTTTTCAAAAGATTGGGAAATCCCATTATAAATCGCTCTTAATTTCGCTGGGTACTATAACGAATATTTAATGTCCTTAGACGCCAAACATTTCTTTAACTCAATAAAAATTTTTCCTTTTTCTTGCGTTCCATTTCAGTTCATTTCATTTCAAGAAAATATTTTGTATGCCCAGTTGTTCCATCCAGTCCAGCACTTGTTGCGGTTTTTCGAAAAATTGGGAAGTCCCGTTGTAAATCACTCTCAATTTCGCTGGATACTGTAGAGAATATTTAATATCCTTGGACGCCAAGCGTTTCTTTATCTCAGTGAAACTCCTTTTTTCTTGGGTCTGCCGAGCAAAATCAGGAAAGAATAGCAATTTTGTGCCCTGATAAACAATAGGTGAACATTCTCTTGCTCTTCTCAGTATCATGTCTCTATCAATCGACAATAACAGCTTTATTAAGATTACTCGTGGCGGCCTCCCTGGGATGGGTTTCCGATGGGCTCTTTCTATTTGAAACATAGACGAAAAATGTTCACTGCCGAGGTTTTCCACAATCAGCTCTTTAAGTTGCTACACTAGCTGCCGACCTTCAACTCCTTCTGGAAATCCAACTATACGGATATTGTAACGCCTTGATCTGTTTTCCAAATCCTCCAGCTTGTTTTGTAGAAGGAGATTTTCTGAAGCCAAGGGCGCCATCTTAGATTTTATCATAACAGTATCTGTTTGCAGAGAGTCAACCATTTTTTCCGCGTTAAGAACTCGATAGCGGATTTTTGTCAGCTCGTCTCTTATCAGGGATATATCACTCTGCATAGACCCCAGCTGAGTGGACATCCCCTGCATTAGGATACCGTTGTTTTTAACCACACACAGGATTTTTTCCAGAGCTAAGGGGTCATGTTCAATTTCTGTTGGCGTTAACAAGCTTTCCTCCCCTCCTTCCTGGCCCACCTCTGAAGACCCGTCCTCAGAGAGTTCTTCAGCTTGGGGAGTTTTAACAACTTTCTTAGGGTTAACATGCAACTTCCCCCTTAAGTAAATCCTTTTCATTTAGAGAGGGAGATTTCAAATACTTATCAATTTTACTCTCTAATGTCTTGGACCCCAGCTTTGCTCCAGAAGAGTCAATTGAGCGCCGCTTTGGAGACATTTTTTTGTTTAAGGCCTCTTTTTTTTATTGATATATTTAGTTTTTTTTCTCCGTTTTTTTTCCTTTCCTCTTCTCCTTCTCCTTTTCCTCTGTTTTTCCTTAAAGCCCCTCCTTTTACTTCCCAATTTTTTTTTTATTTTTTTTTAAAGTTCCTTTGGGCTTACTCCTTTTTCTTTTTTTTTTTTAAGTATTTTTTAAGGATTTTTTTTTTCCTTTTTTCCCTTCCCCTTTTCCTTCTCACCTTTGCTTTGCTGGTTAGGCTTTTTATTTTACCCCCCCCCCCTTTTTTCCCCTTATGTATTATTTATTTTTAGTTTTTTCCTCCCTTCTTTCTTTCCTTCCTTCTTTTCTTTTTTTGTTTTTGTGTCCTTTATACTTCAAGTGACCGGGTAAATAAATCCTATAGCGCAACACACAGGGCACAGGCATGCTTCGGCTGCTTTGGCTCAAACTTCGCGCTGCATAGGAGACGTGGAGACGTGAGGGAGGGAGAGCAAGGGAGGAGAGCGCAACGTGTTCACCTCACGTCATCACGCCGCTAGCTGAAGGGCATTACTTACCTGCACATTGATTGGCTGCTTAGGAGGCGCCAAACGTGTGGAGAGGAGACTCGAGCATTTCGCTTGAGCACAGGTGGTACTCGGCCAAGTACCGCCATGGGCCAAGCATAGCGATGCTCGAACCGAAGCGGTACTCAGCCGAGCATGCTCGCTCATCAATAGATATCTCCAGTGTAAAGTGTACGGTTAAAAAATTTATCTGTGACATACAGTGTAATTTTTCAAAAGACGGTAGGGATACGTCCTCTTGCTGTGATGTCTGAGCGGTATCCGCTGATTGGAGTTTAGATTTAAACATATTTTTGAAATAATATTTTGGGGTATCCAAGAACATAATATTGTCCAGTACTCCTACCCGGAACCGGATGTTGGTGGCTGAATCGGGACGCCGTACAATCTGCACGGTGTGTGAGATCTCCTATGCGGTCCATGTCGGGATAAGAAATTGTGTCCACGATCACTCTGAGACCAGAGACTGAATGTGAACTTCGTCTCTAGGACTACTCCAAGATAAGGATTCTGATTGCTGCGGATTGCTGTTCCTCTCTAGCGCGGTACCATCTTCTTTATCTTTCAAAAGACGGTGTCCGCTTCTGAGAGTGACATTACCAGGGCTACATCTAAAGTGTAACGTGTGGGTTTAAAAAATGTATCTGTGACATACAGTGTACTTTTTCCATAGACGCTGCGAACAGTGTCATTACCTGTGGGAACTCTCCGAAATATCGCTTCCTCATCCTAAATATCTGTGTCTCACCTGCAGGTCCTGGCATATAATGTTTTACAGGGTCAACTCACCTTCAAGTCCTGGCATATAATGTTTTACAGGGTCAGCTCAAATGCAGGCCCTCAACTACAATATTTTAGAGGGTCAGCTCAACTGCAGGCCCTCACCTACAATATTTTAGTGGGTCAGCTCACCTGCAGGCCCTCAACTACAATATTTTACAGGGTCAGCTCACCAGCAGGCCCTCACCCACAATCTTTTACAGGGTCAGCTCACCTGCAGGCCCTCGCATACAATGTTTTACAGGGTCAGCTCACCTGCAGGCCCAAGCATTTAAGTTTTTTACAGGGTCAACTCACCTGCAGGCCCTGGCATATAATGTTATACAGGGTCAGCTCACCTTCAAGTCCTGGCAAATAATGTTTTACAGGGACAGCTCACCTGCAGGCCCTCAACTACAATATTTTATATGGTCAGCTCCCCTGCAGGCCCTCAACTACAATATTTTACAGGGTCAGCTCACCAGCAGGCCCTCACCCACAATCTTTTACAGGGTCAGCTCACCTGCAGGCCCTCGCATATAATGTTTTACAGGGTTAGCTCACCTGCAGGCCCCCCGCATATCATGTTTTACAGGGTCAGCTCACCTGCAGACACTCACCTACAACCTTTTAGAGGGTCAGCTCACCAGCAGGCACTCACATATAATGTTTTACAGGGTCAGCTCTCCTGCAGGCCCTTACATATAATGTTTTACAGGGTCAGCTCACCTGCAGGCCCTCACATATAATGATTTACAGGGTCAGCCCACATGCACGCCCTCGCATATAACGTTTTACAGGGTCAGATCACCTGCAGGCCCTCACCTACAACCTTTCAGAGGGTCAGCTCACCTGCAGGCTCTCACCTACAATATTTTAGTGGTTCAGCTCACCTGCAGGCCCTCAACTACAATATTTTACAGGGTCAGGTCCCCTGCAGGCCCTCAATTACAATATATTACAGGGTCAGCTCACCAGCAGGCCCCCACCCACAACCTTTTAGAAGGTCAGCTCACAAGCAGGCCCTCACATATTCTGTTTTACAGGGTCAGCTCTCCTACAATCCCTTGCATATCATGTTTTACAGGGTCAGCTCACCTGCAGGCACTCACCTACAACCTTTTAGAGGGTGAGCTCACCAGCAGGCCCTCACATATAATGTTTTACATGGTCTGATCACCTGCAGGCCCTCACATATAATAATTTACAGCATAAGCTCACCTCCAGGCCCTTACCTACAATCATTTAGAGGGTCAGCTCACCTGCAGGCCCTCACCTACAATCCTTTACAGGGTCAGCTCACCTGCAGGCCCTCGTATATAATGTTTTACAGGGTCAGCTCACCTGCAGGCCCTCACATATAATAATTTACAGGATCAGCTCACCTGCAGGCCCTCACCTACAATCTTTTATAGGCTCAGCTCACCTGCAGGCCCTCACATATAATGTTTTACAGGGTCAGCTCACTTTCAGACCCTCACCTACAACCTTTTAGAGGGTCAGCTCATCAGCAGGCCCTCATCTACACTCTTTTACAGGGTTAGCTCACCAGCAGACCATCACACCTAATGTTTTAGAGGGTCAGCTCAGCAGCAGGCCCTCGCCCCTAATGTTTAAGATGGTCAGATCAGCAGGCCCTTGCTCCAAAAGTTTTTGAGGGTCACCAGCAGGCCATCAATCATAATTTTTCAAGGGTGTGTATGATGCCCTTCTTTATGTGTAACAAAGGGTGTATTGGATTGCCGATTCCTTGTAATTTTTGGTAGCCCTTTCACTTAGTGCATAGGCTTTATGAGTGTAGGAGTTCCACTACATGAACAATTGTACCACAAAATGAATGAGGCCCTCCTTTATGTGATATACAGGTTGTATCGGAGCGCCTCTTGTTTGTAATTTGTGGCAGCATTTGCACTTTATATACAAATAAATATACAGGAAAGACTGTTTCCTAACAATTTTTCCTCTAAAATCAATTTTATCATCGATTTTGTGAGTATTATTGTCAGTCTTTAAAAGTGTCGTACTACTCGGACAACATCATTCCCAGCAGCGACCTTGGAGTCCAAGATGCATGCAGACATCCTCCCCATGCTGTTCCTAAACCATTTTGGTGGTGTTTCCATCAATTCCTGACCTTTTCCTATGAATCAGGCACCCTCCCTTCTTCAGAGCAGGGGGTACCTGGTTTAATGCTCGGGTTCTCCCATTCCCTTTCATTATACTCGGGTGCTCGGTAGAGCACTCGAGCATCCCGATGTGTTCGGCCCGAGCACCCGAGCAGTCAATAGATGGTGTAGCCTATGCTAGCAATATGTCATGATTTCTATTCATGGGGAAAATGCTTTAAATTATAAATTATAGCAATATTTAGAGCAAGATCTAGACACAATATAAAAAATTATTTAATGCATATAGTACAAATGTGGAATTTTACGATTTTGTGGGTTTTATAGTTTAAAAAAAAATGTATACCATATGAAATTCAGTCCTACTATTGTAGAATTGTTCTACTTCATAAAACACTCGATGACTAGACCCAGCACAGGCTGGCCACTTTCACAGCTCTCATCATTAGTTATAAATAGCATCTACAGATGTTTTAAGCTGGAGTAATGCAGATGACATGTAAGCAGACTGCACGTGCACTCAAATCACCTATGTATTCACTGGATTTCAAATGAAGCTCAAAACTGATCAATTAGGTTTGCCTATCTCTACTGGCCAAAAAAGTTCATAACCATGAACTCCTTAATGCAAAGCCTTTGTAAAGTAGATTCTTCGAGCTTTAGGCTTCAGACAGTAAGCATGTCCTTCTTCATCTGCCTCTTTCTACACAGGAAGTGAATTCATTTAGAGAATATGCCTCTTGTTTCAGGTTGTATATAAAATAATATCAAACTGATGTTCTATATATTTCATTGAAATATGGGCATTAAAAATATCTGAATTTTAATATAAAAAAGATTTTCTGGATGAACAAAATATTATAAACGGAACCAAATTATTAGCAACAACAGAAATTCAGAACAGCTGGTACTTGGAGCTTAGATTTAATAAAGAAAAAGGTGTCTTTTCCGAGTAACAGATGCAAAACAGCTTTTGTCTAAAATGTAACGGAAAGTTACAACTGAACAGTAGTTCTTTTTAGCCTGATATTACAGTATATCAGAAAGTGGAAGGGACAGAACAATATTTCTGGAGGATATTACTTTTAATGAAGTGTTGGTAACAGGTGACCAATGTTATGCCAGATTATGCACATACTTTGAGAACAGAAGGAAGTAATGTATGTATATTGGGCATGCATATAGGCTGCATTCACAGGTTAAATGCAATTCTAAATGTTTCAGCTAAGTCAAATACAGAATGGGGATGAGCAAATCGATTCATATGAACAAACTCTCTGTCTTTGAGGGACTGTCCCTCTACAAATGGATCCGTATTGTGCTGGAAGATTAACATGGCTGCACATCTCGTCAGAGCAAGATAATCTCAAGCACTTACTTTTAATGCAAGTTTTGGGGCATATGCAAATGATGTGCCTACAAAGAATTTTTTGCAATTGTGCAAGTGCCACTAAAATTCAATAAGCTGTCTATGCACATTTGTTGATGTGGATTTGTAGGCACATCATCCGCACATTCACTGATGCTCACAGTAACGATGAATGCTCAAGATTATCAAGGTCACACAAGATGTGTGGCCATGTTAATCTGAGAGCTGCGGGGACACTCCCTCATGAGTGTAAATTCATTCAGATTAAATCATTGATTTGCAAGAATCCATTAACTAATCATTAGTACATAATTATTATTATTATTATCTTGCAGTAAATCATTCTGCATATGGAAACACATTGTCCGATTTGTAATTATTTAGATTACTGTACTCAGCTACGACATGTCCCCAAGTGGAATGTGACTTAGCAGTCACTTAATACCTGGAAACATGTCTCCACTGAGGCAAGTCATTGGCATCAGGGAGCTGGAACCGAGCACCGGGGAGTAGTTAAAGGGCTTATCCCATGACCAATGTAAAAATAAAAACCAGACAATATATAGTAAATGACAATCTATTTCTAAGCTAGAACCTGCCCTGTACCTTACATGGATCCAGCGATCTCCCCAGCGATCTCTGCAGCTGTAAGCTCAAGGGGAGTGCCTTTTCTGCTGCAGCCCCCTTAGTAGGGGGCGTGTCCATGCTATCCCTATCACAGCTCAGGAGGCAGTTGAAGGATAAAACTAAGCATGTTCAGCTATCTCAGTAAGCAGGTCAAAGAAATAAGAAAAAAAAAGCAGGTGGCACTAAACATTTTACATACATTATATTGAATAATTTTTAAATACATGCAATTACAAAAGTATTCATATCCAAGTGCTGGTGTGAAAACTGTAGAATATTTTTCTTGAGACAATCTCTTTACGTGTTTTTTTTTCATAGGTCCCCCCGGCTGAGGATGAGACTAAAAAAGAAAATCCTGGACAGCCCCTTTAATGCCCCCTTTAAACATGGGGATAATCCATACAACTTTATGATAAGTGAGTACTTGAGAGAGTCGCATGCATTTGCCATGCATAGTATGTCCTATTTTGTTCACTTAAAGGGGTTGGCCACTTTCTGGCTACTTGTGACCAATGTGTATGTTAGATAGCTATTGCTAATATGGATTTTGTTGATATTGTATTCCGTTTGCATAATGCATTTCATAAGCCATGCCCTTGTTAGACAAAATCTACTGTGCTGTCTGTACACATACACGTCCTGTCTGATGAAGGGTCATGTGAATAGACACACTTAGTCTCCTCCATTCTAACATACTGCACCTCCACTAAACTCCCAACAGTGCAAGGGCAAATGACAGGTGCAGTGTATTTAAACAGAGTAGACACATAGATGTGATTTGCCTGGTCACATGACCCTCTCTCAGCAGCCATTTTATGGACAGGACCTCCATGTGGACAGCAAAAAACAAGGGGACATACCTTATGAAATATAGAACATGGTGCAGAATTTCAACAAAAGCTACAGTATATTAGTAAGTGCCATATAACCATCTTAGAGAGACATTGCTTATCAGTTACTAGAAAATGGTCATCTCCTTTAACATACCGTTTGGCAACCTTTTACATAAACGTCCAGTTCCTAGACAATGTCTGCTTACACAAGCAGAATTAATGCTAATGAAATATGATTTTTATGTCATCACCATAACTAAAAATAATGACTGATAATAATACTAGTAATAATTATTACTTCTCATTCACTCATTGAATGGTTTTACACTACCCCTTTTAGAAAAAAAAATATTGTCTTCACAAAATTAAAGAGGACCTGTCACCATGAAATACAATGCAATCTGAAAACACCATGCTACAGAGCAGGAGAAGCTGAGCGGATTGATATTTTTGTGGTAAAGGATTCAGTAAAACCTGTCATTTTTACATTTATACCTCTTCTTTTTCTAACAACTAGAGGTACAGGGAGGAGGTGTTATCAGTGATAGTATTGTGTGCATAAGAGTGCATAGAGACATAGCAGTCAGTCACTGATAGCACCTCCTCCTGTACCAATAGCTCTTCACAGGAAAAGAAAAAGCAAAGATATCTAATATATAAATCACGCAAATTTGGCACACACGTACATCAGGTGTCCGGGGAGGTTTTAGACCGGATCTCAGCTCTCTAGCATGTACCGTTCCTGAGTTATTCCCAAAAAATGCATTAGCCAATAGAAGCCTGGTCACTTGACCCTTATCAGCCAATAGAAGCTCACAGGCCCTTAGTCTCCACATACACACAGTTTTACACCAGGTTTCCATAACAACTGAGACATTTTTCTTTGCTTCTGTGGGTCAGCTTTAAAGGAGCAGAGAGCTGTGGATGATACTGTTAAGGGAGCGGAGTGCTGTGGAAGTCACAGTTCAAGGGCAGGTAGGGTGGCCATTCAGCCCACCCTCAAAAGACGGACTTAAACCCCCTGCCCCCACTAAGCCACGCCCAAACCTGATTAGGCCACGCTCCCTCCCAGTCTGCAGCCAACGGTAATTGAAAAAATGAAGGTAGAAATCAACTTCTGCCAGACTTTCTCTCTGCAACTCATGCTCAGACAACACAGTGCTGCTGTCTGAGAGTGAGCTGTTCAAAAGGATACCCCTGTGTCCGCCAAGGCCCTGTGCTGGACGGAGGACAGGGAGTCTGAAAAACTGTCTTCCCTAAAACCGGACTTCTGGCCACCCTAGGGACAGGCTGCTGTGGAGGTCAAAGTTAAGGGGACGGTCTGCTATGGCAGTCAGTGTTAAGGGACAGATTTCTGTAGAGGCCACTGTTAAGGTTATGGGTCGTTGTAGAATTGACTGTTAAGGAGATGGGGTACTGTGGAGGTCATTAATAAAGGGGTGGCCACTGTGGAGGTCATTGTTTAAAAGGCGGGCTGCTGTTGAGGTCACTGTTAAGGGGGCAAGATGCTGTGGAGGTCACTGTTAAAGGAATGAAATGCTGTGGAGCTCACTGTTAACCACCTCAGGACCGCCTAACGCATGGATGCGTCCGGCCGGCGGTCCTGTTGCTTTGGCTGGACGCATCCGTGCGTCATCTCGCGAGACGCGAGATTTGCTGTAAACGCGCGCACATGTGCACGCGCGTTCACAGTGGCGCGCGTCTCGGCAGTTATACTGCAGTCTGCCAGCGATGATCAAACGCTGGCAGGCTTTAGAAGTAAAATAAAAAGCATCAAAGATGTATATCAGACGCTGTTTTGTTAACAGCGTCTGATATACCTGCTAGCTGGTTCTTTGGTGGTCCCATTTGCTGGGATCGACCACCAGAGAACAAGGTAGCTATGTAAAGTTGCACCAAGCACCACACTACAGCCCCCCCTTTCACTTATTAACCCCTTGTTAACCCCTTGATCACCCCATCTAGATTCCCTGATCACCTCCCTGTCATTGATCACACCCCTGTAAGGCTCCATTCAGACGTCTATATGTGTTTTGCGGATCCACGGATCCGCAAAACACGGACACCGGCAATGTGCTTTCCGCATTTTGCAGATCCGCACATTGCCAGAACTATATAGAAAATGCCTTTTCTTGTCCGCAATAGCGACAAGAATAGGACATATTCTATATTTTTGCGAACGTAAGTGCAGACTCGGAAGTGCGGATCCGCAATTCAGGATCCGAGCGGGACAAAGTCTGTCCCCATAGAAATGAATGGGTCCGCAATTCCGTTCCGCAAACAGAATTGCGGACGTGTGAATGGGGCCTAAGGTTTCACCGCCAGTTAGTTAGCTGGCGCTCCTGCCCACCGCACCGCAGTCACTGATTTTGGCAGAGATTTTTCATCCACGATGATCGATGCAAATGAAAAAATCAGTGCCGTTCATTTTTTATTTTCAGCCCAGAGGCTGAATGGAAAAAATCTCTTTACCTGTATGCTCAATATAAGGAGAATAGCAGAAACTCCTAATGCTGGTCATACATGTAATGATTGCGGAGACCCTTAAATGCCAGGGCAGTAAAACACCTACATGTGACCCCATTTTAGAAGAAGACACCCTAAGGTATTCCGTGAGGGGTATGGTGAGTTCATGTAAAATTTAATTTTTCGTCACAAGTTAGTGGAATATGAGACTTTGTAAAAAAAAAATATCAATTTCCGCTAACTTGTGCCAAAATCTTTTTTTCTGTGAACTCGCCATGCCCTCACGGAATACCTTGAGGTGTCTTCTTTCCAAAATAGGGTCACATGTGGGTATTTATACTGCCCTGGCATTTAGGAGTCCTAAAGCGTGAGAATCCAAATGCGTAAAAATGCCCTGTGAAATCCTAAAGGTACTCATGGGAATCTGGGCCCCTTTGCGCATTTTGGCTGCAAAAAGTGTCACACATGTGGTATCGCCGTACTCAGGAGAAGTAGGGCAATGCGTTTTGGGGTGTATTTTTATATATACCCATACTTTGTGTGAGAAATATTGCTGTAAATCGACAACTTTTTAAATTTTTTAAACAAAGTTGTCAATTTACAGAGATATTTCTCTCACCCAACATGGGTATATGTAAAAATACACCCTAAAACACATTGGCCCTACTTATCCTGAGTACGGCAATACCACATGAGTGACACTTTTTGCTAATTATTTAGATTATTGCATTCAGCCACGACATGTCCCCTAGTGGAAATGTGACTTAGCAGTCACTTAATACCTGGAAACATAGTCTCCACTGAGGCAAGTCATTGGCATCAGGGAGCTGGAACCGAGCACCGGGAGTAGTTAAAGGGCTTATCCCATGACCAATGTAAAAATAAAAACCAGACAATATATAGTAAATGACAATCTATTTCTAAGCTAGAACCTGCCCTGTACCTTACATGGATCCAGCGATCTCCCCAGTCATTGCTCTGCTAGATTTATATGAAGCTGTAAGCTCAAGGGGAGTGCCTTTTCTGCTGCAGCCCCCTTAGTAGGGGGCGTGTCCATGCTATCCCTATCACAGCTCAGGAGGCAGTTGAAGGATAAAACTAAGCATGTTCAGCTATCTCAGTAAGCAGGTCAAAGAAATAAGAAAAAAAAAGCAGGTGGCACTAAACATTTTACATACATTATATTGAATAATTTTTAAATACATGCAATTACAAAAGTATTCATATCCAAGTGCTGGTGTGAAAACTGTAGAATATTTTTCTTGAGACAATCTCTTTACGTGTTTTTTTCATAGGTCCCCCGGCTGAGGATGAGACTAAAAAAGAAAATCCTGGACAGCCCCTCTAATGCCCCCTTTAAACATGGGGATAATCCATACAACTTTATGATAAGTGAGTACTTGAGAGAGTCGCATGCATTTGCCATGCATAGTATGTCCTATTTTGTTCACTTAAAGGGGTTGGCCACTTTCTGGCTACTTGTGACCAATGTGTATGTTAGATAGCTATTGCTAATATGGATTTTGTTGATATTGTATTCCGTTTGCAGTAATGCATTTCATAAGCCATGCCCTTGTTAGACAAAATCTACTGTGCTGTCTGTACACATACACGTCCTGTCTGATGAAGGGTCATGTGAATAGACACACTTAGTCTCCTCCATTTAACATACTGCACCTCCACTAAACTCCCAACAGTGCAAGGGCAAATGACAGGTGCAGTGTATTTAAACAGAGTAGACACATAGATGTGATTTGCCTGGTCACATGACCCTCTCTCAGCAGCCATTTTATGGACAGGACCTCCATGTGGACAGCAAAAACAAGGGGACATACCTTATGAAATATAGAACATGGTGCAGAATTTCAACAAAAGCTACAGTATATTAGTAAGTGCCATATAACCATCTTAGAGAGACATTGCTTATCAGTTACTAGAAAATGGTCATCTCCTTTAACATACCGTTTGGCAACCTTTTTACATAAACGTCCAGTTCCTAGACAATGTCTGCTTACACAAGCAGAATTAATGCTAATGAAATATGATTTTTATGTCATCACCATAACTAAAAATAATGACTGATAATAATACTAGTAATAATTATTACTTCATTCACTCATTGAATGGTTTTACACTACCCCTTTTAGAAAAAAAAATATTGTCTTCACAAAATTAAAGAGGACCTGTCACCATGAAATACAATGCAATCTGAAAACACCATGCTACAGAGCAGGAGAAGCTGAGCGGATTGATATTTTTGTGGTAAAGGATTCAGTAAAACCTGTCATTTTTACATTTATACCTCTTCTTTTTCTAACAACTAGAGGTACAGGGAGGAGGTGTTATCAGTGATAGTATTGTGTGCATAAGAGTGCATAGAGACATAGCAGTCAGTCACTGATAGCACCTCCTCCTGTACCAATAGCTCTTCACAGGAAAAGAAAAAAGCAAAGATATCTAATATATAAATCACGAAATTTGGCACACACGTACATCAGGTGTCCGGGGAGGTTTTAGACCGGATCTCAGCTCTCTAGCATGTACCGTTCCTGAGTTATTCCCAAAAAATGCATTAGCCAATAGAAGCCTGGTCACTTGACCCTTATCAGCCAATAGAAGCTCACAGGCCCTTAGTCTCCACATACACACAGTTTTACACCAGGTTTCCATAACAACTGAGACATTTTTCTTTGCTTCTGTGGGTCAGCTTTAAAGGAGCAGAGAGCTGTGGATGATACTGTTAAGGGAGCGGAGTGCTGTGGAAGTCACAGTTCAAGGGCAGGTAGGGTGGCCATTCAGCCCACCCTCAAAAGACGGACTTAAACCCCTGCCCCCACTAAGCCACGCCCAAACCTGATTAGGCCACGCTCCTCCCAGTCTGCAGCCAACGGTAATTGAAAAAATGAAGGTAGAAATCAACTTCTGCCAGACTTTCTCTCTGCAACTCATGCTCAGACAACACAGTGCTGCTGTCTGAGAGTGAGCTGTTCAAAAGGATACCCCTGTGTCCGCCAAGGCCCTGTGCTGGACGGAGGACAGGGAGTCTGAAAAACTGTCTTCCCTAAAACCGGACTTCTGGCCACCCTAGGGACAGGCTGCTGTGGAGGTCAAAGTTAAGGGACGGTCTGCTATGGCAGTCAGTGTTAAGGGACAGATTTCTGTAGAGGCCACTGTTAAGGTTATGGGTCGTTGTAGAATTGACTGTTAAGGAGATGGGGTACTGTGGAGGTCATTAATAAAGGGTGGCCACTGTGGAGGTCATTGTTTAAAGGCGGGCTGCTGTTGAGGTCACTGTTAAGGGGGCAAGATGCTGTGGAGGTCACTGTTAAAGGAATGAAATGCTGTGGAGCTCACTGTTAACCACCTCAGGACCGCCTAACGCATGGATGCGTCCGGCCGGCGGTCCTGTTGCTTTGGCTGGACGCATCCGTGCGTCATCTCGCGAGACGCGAGATTTGCTGTAAACGCGCGCACATGTGCACGCGCGTTCACAGTGGCGCGCGTCTCGGCAGTTATACTGCAGTCTGCCAGCGATGATCAAACGCTGGCAGGCTTTAGAAGTAAAATAAAAAGCATCAAAGATGTATATCAGACGCTGTTTTGTTAACAGCGTCTGATATACCTGCTAGCTGGTTCTTTGGTGGTCCCATTTGCTGGGATCGACCACCAGAGAACAAGGTAGCTATGTAAAGTTGCACCAAGCACCACACTACAGCCCCCTTTCACTTATTAACCCCTTGTTAACCCCTTGATCACCCCATCTAGATTCCCTGATCACCTCCCTGTCATTGATCACACCCCTGTAAGGCTCCATTCAGACGTCTATATGTGTTTTGCGGATCCACGGATCCGCAAAACACGGACACCGGCAATGTGCTTTCCGCATTTTGCAGATCCGCACATTGCCAGAACTATATAGAAAATGCCTTTTCTTGTCCGCAATAGCGGACAAGAATAGGACATATTCTATATTTTTGCGGAACGTAAGTGCAGACCCGGAAGTGCGGATCCGCAATTCAGGATCCGAGCGGGACAAAGTCTGTCCCCATAGAAATGAATGGGTCCGCAATTCCGTTCCGCAAACAGAATTGCGGACGTGTGAATGGGGCCTAAGGTTTCACCGCCAGTTAGTTAGCTGGCGCTCCTGCCCACCGCACCGCAGTCACTGATTTTGGCAGAGATTTTTTCATCCACGATGATCGATGCAAATGAAAAAATCAGTGCCGTTCATTTTTTTTATTTTCAGCCCAGAGGCTGAATGGAAAAAAAAAATCTCTTTACCTGTATGCTCAATATAAGGAGAATCGCAGAAACTCCTAATGCTGGTCATACATGTAATGATTGCGGAGACCCTTAAATGCCAGGGCAGTAAAAACACCTCACATGTGACCCCATTTTAGAAAGAAGACACCCCAAGGTATTCCGTGAGGGGTATGGTGAGTTCATGTAAAATTTAATTTTTCGTCACAAGTTAGTGGAATATGAGACTTTGTAAAAAAAAAAAAATATCAATTTCCGCTAACTTGTGCCAAAATCTTTTTTTTTCTGTGAACTCGCCATGCCCCTCACGGAATACCTTGAGGTGTCTTCTTTCCAAAATAGGGTCACATGTGGGGTATTTATACTGCCCTGGCATTTTAGGGGTCCTAAAGCGTGAGAATCCAAATGCGTAAAAATGCCCTGTGAAATCCTAAAGGTACTCATGGGAATCTGGGCCCCTTTGCGCATTTTGGCTGCAAAAAAGTGTCACACATGTGGTATCGCCGTACTCAGGAGAAGTAGGGCAATGCGTTTTGGGGTGTATTTTTATATATACCCATACTTTGTGTGAGAAATATTGCTGTAAACGACAACTTTTTAAATTTTTTTAAACAAAGTTGTCAATTTACAGAGATATTTCTCTCACCCAACATGGGTATATGTAAAAATACACCCCAAAACACATTGCCCTACTTATCCTGAGTACGGCAATACCACATGAGTGACACTTTTTTGCAGCCTGGGTGCGCAAAGGGGCCCAAATTCCAACGAGTACCTTTAGGTTTTACAGGGATGCTCACAATTTAGCCCCGCCCAAAATGCCAGAACAGTACAAACACCCCACAAATTACTCCATTTCGGAAAGTAGACACCCCATTCACTGAGGGGCATAGTGAGTCCGTGGGAGATTTTTTATTTTTTTTGCCAGAAGTTAGCAGAAATGGAAACTTTATTATTATTATTTTTTCGGAAAGTGTCATTTTCCGCTTAACTTGTGAAAAAATATGAAATGATACATGAACTCACCATGCCCCTCCGCGAATACTTTGGGTGTCTTCTTTCTAAAATGGTGTCATTTGGGTGGTATTTATACTATCCTGGCATTCTAGCACCTGAAGAAACATGACAGGTGCTCAGAAAGTCAGAGCTGCTTCAAAATGCGGAAATTCACTTTTTTGCACCATAGTTTGTAAACGCTATAACTTTTACCCAAACCAATAAATATACACTTATTGGATATTTTTTTTTTCAAAGACATGTAGAACAATAAATTTTGTGAAAAATTTATATAGAAATGTAGTTTTTTTTTGCAAAAATTTCGGTCATTTTTGATTAATAGCAAAAAAAGTAAAAATGTCAGCAGCAATGAAATAGCACCAAATGAAAGCTCTATTAGTGAGAAGAAAAGGAGGTAAAATTCATTTGGGTGGTAAGTTGTATGACGGAGCAATAAACGGTGAAATTAGCGTAGTGCAGAATTGTAAAAAGTGGCCTGGTCATTAAGGGTGTTTAAGCTAGAGGGGCTGAGGTAGTTAAAGGGACAGGCACTGTGAAGGTTTCTGTCAAGGGGGCAGGGAACGGTGGAGGTCACAGTTAAGGAGACGGTCTGCTATGGAGGTTAGTGGTAAGGGGCAAGTTGCTGTAGAGGTAACTGTTAAAGGGGTGGGTGTTGTGAAGCTCATATTTTAAAGGAACGGAGCTCTGTGATGGTCACTGTTAAGGGAGCGGGATGCTGTGGAGGTCACTGTTAAGGGGGCGTGATGATGTGGAGGTCAATGTTAAGGGGGTGGGATGCTGTGGAGGTCAGTGCTAAAGAGAGGGGCGCTGTGGAGGTCTCTGTTCAGGGGGCAGGGAACGGTGGAGGTCACAGTTAAGGAGACGGTCTGCTATGGAGGTCAGTGTTAAGGGACGGGGTGCTGTACAGGTAACTGTTAAGGGGGTGGGGTGTTGTGGAGGTCGCATTTTAAGGGAACGGACCTCCGTGGAGGTCACTGTTAAGGGGGTGGGGTATTGTGGAAATCATTGTTAAAGAGACGGGGTACTGTGGAGGTCATTAATGAAGGGGTGGCTGCTGTGGTGGTCACTGTTAATGGGGAGGGTGCTGTGGATGTTAATGTTAAGGGGGCCGGCCGCTGCGGAGGTCACTGTTAAAGGGCTGGGGTACTGTAGATGTTACTGTTAAAGTGGATACTGTTGATATATTTTAAGGACACACACAAACATTAAATGAAATAGATGAAATATACCCACGCAAAGCCAGGTCCTTCTGCTAGTAAATGTATAAATTACAGATTTTACTGAATCTTTTCCCTCAAAACTATATATCAATCAGCTCAGCTCCTTCTTCCTTCTGCTCTTTATCCTCCTGCTTCCAGATTGCATTGTATTTTGTGGTGACAGGTCCTCTTTAAATATATACAGAAACTCCGACTGTAAATTTGTTTTCAAGCTTGTTCTCTGCCCTCTTGACCCAGTCATTTATCGTTTACAACTTGCTTTTTATCAATGCTCTTTGTAAATTCAGTAAATAAAGATACTGGGGGGTATTTATCAAACTCGTGTAAAGTAAAACCGGCTTAGTTGCCCATAGCAACCAATCAGATCCCACCTTTCAATTTTCATAGCTCCTTTCGAAAATGAAAGGTGGAATCTGATTGGTTGCTATGGGCAACTAAGCCAGTTCTACTTTTCACCCCCCCAGTTTCTTTATTTAATTACTACCTTTGGCATGCTCACATCTTATTTAAACTTAGGTCATTGAGTCATCTTTGAATTGTCTTTGGATAATGGAGTCTACTGTATAGTACATTGTAGAAATCACACAGACTGTATTAGATCAATATGACATATGTTGTTATTTCTTTCTAAAATTTCATACGCACATATATGATTAGTCTTAAGTGAAACAAAGCATTTGAAGCAGAAGTCAGTTCCGAAGTTTAGGAAAACTTTGATTTGCCATGAATCCGACTTTCCTCGTGCTTTGTGGTAACAAATCAGTTTTTTCCTAAAAGTAAGAAGCCCAGAAATACAAGATCATCCATAATGCCATGCAGCCAGCCAATCTTTAGGTAGCCATCCCATGCAATGTCTATAAAAGACTTATTCCGCACGGTGTCCTCCATTGTCCTGTGAGCTGAGCATAGGGAGAGACGTGGCAAGAGCTCATCTGCTAGGGATAGTGTTGTTGCAATAATTCAGCAGTCATGTTTGATCCATCCATGTTCAATATCTGGACTTAACCCTGATAAAATAATTTGAAAAGAAAAATACCACTAGGTTTTCCTGGCAGTTTTCAGAACCATTGAAGCATATGGGGTTATTCACATAGCCGTGAATGGTGATCATGCTGAGAGTGTGTGGTGACGTTATCACGCTTAGCGCAGGTCCTTCTGCAGGTCCTTCACAATAAAGAGAGGAACCACTGACTCTGTATGTGCAAGTGGATGAGCTGAGGGATTTGTTATTTTTTTTTCTAAAAACAAACATTAAAGCTGAAGACCAATATGGGGGAGATTGGAACTCACTGTAGGGGACATTATTACAGTTGGGGGCCATTATGGGGGCATTATTACAAAAAAAAACGAATGTCCATTAAAAACGGTTTGTCAACCCTGGTACGGTAATTCTACATGTTTAAGTTGGCACTTAAAGCTAGATTTAACAAGACTGGCACCAGTTTTTTCAAAAAGCCCGTTTGAGTAAAGACACCGAATATTGAGTTGCACATTTCTTAATAAATTTTGGACATATTAAGCCTCGCCTTCTTTAATTTTTGTTTCAAATTTTCATGCAAACAATCACTAGCCCAAAAATTTGCAACTTTTATACATCAAACTGTAATACAGCTTTGAATGAGTCCCCATTAATGTTTTCTGCGTGCACTTTTTCATGGACACCTAAAATAGCATAGCAAGTGAAAACATTATGACAGAAGAAACCATATATTTTTTCTGCAATTTTCTGCAATTTACTCATTTTGGACTGAATTTTTTTTTTCCAATTGGTCTTTATTAAAAAAAAATGTCAGCCATTTTTGAGAAACAGGGATTAAAAATCAGTCTGTAGAGTATTAATTCTCAGTCCCGTCAACTGATGGCTCATGTGAAGCCTTATCTCTGATCTCCTGACCTCTGAAACACTCATTTAAGTCACATTCTTATCAGTTTGATAAGAGTTTATCTATAATGAGTGTTTATGAGGTCAGGAGATCAGAAAAATGGCTTCCCCTGAGCAGTCAACTGATGGGATTTAGAATTCATACTCTGCAAGCAAACAGATTTTTGACCCCTGTATCTAAAAAATGACCCACTGAAAAAAAAAAAAAAAAAAAAAAAAACGTTTTACCCAAAAAAAGTAAAATGCAAACAAAAATTTACCTGAAGCTCTCCATAGTGTTTTGCTTCAGAGTCCAATTTCTTCTTAATTCAGATTCTAACAATTTTATTCTTAATTGTTTCTAAATGTCACACTTAAAGAGGAACTTTAATAATGAAGTGAATTGTAACCACTTATAGAGGATTTACACATTCCAGCTTCTGCATATACCCAATTTGTGGTCGCAGGACTTTGATGGTAAAATCTTGGATTTACCTGCAAAATCATCCAGCTAAAAGCCACTACAGCTGAGCAACATGCAGTAGATGAAACATGTGAACCATGCATATGCATATATCACTAAATCACTAACACGCTAGTGTTATCTAAAGGGAAATATTCACCAAGTTCCTTTTGACTTTTTTTTTCATAGAATTCTACTCATCTCCATTGTCATTGTAATTAACATAATTATCATGATGACCATGATCATTTTATTCCTATTTTGAAAAAGAGATTTACCAGAAGTAAACTTGAAAAGGACGTTCAGTGTGTAAGATGGTCAGAATGTACCATGTGTAGTGTATTAACCATTTAAATACTGTTTCTATGTTGTATCATATGAATGCTGAAATCGCAAAAGACATTGGTTTGGCATGTGTTGGGTGTAACAGATTGGTGCTGGGCGATGACTAGTTCCAGTCACCATGTGTGTTGTGGAAAATTGTAGTCCCACCAGTTTTGGAACATGCATGAACAAGAGTTTTGTGTTACCCACTTAGCTGGTACTAGTGTTGGGTGCGAATATTTGCATTGCAAATTTTAATCGCGAATATCGACATTTCGAGAATTCGAGAAGATTTAGAATATAGTGCTATACATTCGTATTTGCGAATATTCTACAGTAGATTGTTTTTTCCTCTGAACCCATGATCCTTCCCTGCTTCTTGCTTGTGGGCCAATGAGAAGGCTGCAGTGTCTTTGTCTGAGCTTAGCAACATCCCTAGCAACCAATAGGAAAGTTACCTACCCCATACTATTTAGGAATCTCCCCAGCAGCCATGTTCTGCAGTTTTTTTCAGTTCTGAGAGAGACGGCAGTGTCATTGCTGTGCTCTGTGCTTTACTGTGTTATTACATTAGATAGTTAGTATATATATATATATATATATATATATATATATATATATATCTTACAGATAGTTAGTGGGAGAGAGTCAGCGTAGGTTAGATTGTGATATAGTGTAGCTGATAGGTTCTGCTGTCCATACATACATGCTACAGACATAGTGCTGTGATGTCACAAGTTCACAACAATACTTAGTGCACCAATCACTAATATGTATTCAGACCTGCTAAAATGTGAAGTTGCACGTATCGCACAAAAATATCTGCTAATTGCCCATTTGCGCAATTGCGAATATATCTGAGCACTCTATCTGCATATATAGCTATTGTAATGTTCTGCCATGCCAACCATTTTCTCCAGTCTCAGAAAACTTCTAGCAGCTTGAAAAATGTAGCAATAGTGACCCATGCCTGTATTGCACGCACAATACGCGCATATAACATTGCTGATTTTTGCAATCAAGAAAATAATCGCAAATTCTCAATGAATATTCTAGCTGGTACTACATACATTCCAGTTGGCATGCAGCCTGTGTTTGGGAGTCTTGGGACATCCTCACGGACACGACTTTGAGCTAAGGAAAGAGAGCCAAGTAGCACATTTCATGGTCTGTGGTGGATCTTGTCTGAGAAATAGTAGGTGGAGGCTCAGTATGTCTGGCTTTCCTGTAATGCATATAAAAGGACAATATCTGTTTTTGCTGACACATCTAATACCAAACTTCCAACCTCTCCCAAGCCATAGACTCTTCTGTTGGAATCTCTGTTTAAGCACCACGACTCTTCCCTGAAACAAGTTGATAAAGGTTGCCTGCCATTTACTCCCTTTATAACTGTGTCCTTCCTGACTACCAAAAAGACCTGAACTGGGATGACATTTTAAAATGCAGCATCTCAACACAGAAATAATATGCACATGTAGCATCTTATTTCCTTGCTGAGATAAGAATACCTGTGCTTACAGTGTAAACCCGAATCCTGAGTTCTACTACCTGGAGATTGTAATAGCATTTCCTGTTCAGAAGAATTGTTGTTAAAGGAGTTGGCCACCTTCTGATTACTGATGACCAATGTGTATGTAAGATGTTTAAATGGCACTTTCTAATATAGCCTTTGTTGAAATTCTGTGCTATTTTCTATATTTCATAAGGTATGCCCCTTGTTTGCCAAGTCTTTTGTGTTGATCACACAGAAGTCCATAAAATGGCTGCTGATGGAGGGTCATGGGACCTGGAAAATCACCTCAATGTGATGTCTCCTATATTCAAATACACTGCACCTGTCATCTGCATTTGTACAGTTGGGACTTTATTGCAGGTGGAGTGTGTCTAATTGGAGGAGACATCACATGTAGTTGATTTTCCTGGTCACATGACACTCCATCAGCGGCCATTTTATGGATAGGACCTCCCTGTGGACAGTACAGAAGATTTGCCTAACATGGGGACATGCCTTATGAAATCTAGCAAATGGCAAATATCAACAAAGTCTACATTAGCAATTTCCATTTAGTCATCTTATATACATATTGGTCACAAGTACCCAGAAAGTGGCCAGCCTCTTTAATGGTGTTGACAACCCTTTACAGCAATGGCCTCTCCTCAGGACAGGCCATTACCATCTAATCGGCTGGAGCCAACACTGCAAATTCCCATTGATGGGCTCATCTCCAGTAGTTCTGGCACCAGAAGTCAGTATTGTGCAGTGTAGTGAGCTGTTTTCTGCAGTTCTGCTCTTTTTAACTTCAATGAGTGCAGTGCTATAGTAACCAACTCCTAGGTATAGGTCATCACTTGTAAAGGGTTGGACAACCCCTTTAAGGATACTTCATGTATATTCCTAGCAACTGATGTATTGCTTTCCAATGCACATACATAACTGCAACAACTTATAAAATTTGGGGAAAATATATAGTTCTATGAAGCGTTAAAACACAGATATCTGAAATGCCCTGATAAAGTAGATACCAGATGAAAGGATGTCTCCTATGTTCAAATACACAGCACCTGCCATCTGCATTTGTACAGTTGGGACTTTAGTGCAGGTGGAGTGTGTCTAAATGGAGGAGACATCACATGGAGTTGAATATAGGAATATAATTTAAGATTGTGTTTTATTGTATAACTTGAGGCAGTCAGTGTAAAGCAATTTCCAGCAGGTGGCGATAAATCCCCAACACACACCAGTCACTACTTATTCACCCACTTGTTATTCAAATCGAACAGTAACACAAATAATTGTAATGCATTCAAGGTTGGTAATTCGAAAAACAGCGAATCTTTGGAAATTATTTTCTTCATTTATTTATCAAAATGAATAACTCAAAGTGATTCTCAAATTTTTTGATTCTACCATTTTTTTAGTAATATAACATTTTAATGCAAACATGATGACAATTATTTATATTAAAGACTAATATACAATAAAATTACACTGTTGTGAATATACTCAGGACCCTTGACTTATAATCAGTGGGTTTACAAATCTTTAAATCATTGGGTTTTGAGTTTGACTACACATATAAAGAACTTGAGAAACATTCCCAGTTGAAACTTGGGAGTCTTAAAGTATTACATTGAAATTGGAGTCCAATCAGCAGAAATATATATATATATATATATATATATATATATATTAGTAGAAGGACCCGGCTTTGCACAGTTATATTTTATTAATTTAATTTAATGTTTGTGTGTGTCGTTAAAAGATATCAACAGTATCCGCCACAGCAGTGACCATTACAGCCCCCCACCCCTTAACACTAACCCCCCCACAGTGCCCCTCCTCCTTAAAATGTGACCTCCACAGCAGCCCCCTCAGCCCCTTAACTATGACATTCACAGCAGCCTGCTCTTTTAACAGTGACCTCCACAACTCCTCACCCGCCCCCTCACACATATCTTCACAGTGGGGCATTATTGTCTTTAGTTGACAACATATAACACCGCACAGAATTATACACTTAAGGTCATGTGAATTTCATCAGCCTCTACAACAATGTTGGCTAAGCGTCGGAATTGAACTCATATTAACTCACACATAAGCTGTCTTATAGTAAGAATGACCTTCCTTGCCTATAGCAACCAATCAGAGCTTATATTAATGACCTGTAGCAAAATAGATGATGAGCTGTAATTGGTTGCTATATGCAACCTGATGAATATCCAGGCTAATTGCCACAACAGCCAACAGACAATGGCTCCTGGAGTTTGGCGGTTAGGTTACTAAGCATATTTTTTGGCAAATAATTGGAAAGAACGAGTGAAAATTTCCACTCAAAACATAGACTATGATGTTCCCTAAGTCACAGGAGGCGGCTGTACAAAATTTTGTAATTGCAAATGCGATTGGTGCGGATTCCTTTCGTGGACATGCAAACACACATATATAGATACATACACTCAGCTTTATATATTAGATATACCATGTAGATGGGATTATAGCATTCCAGGGATGTGAAAGAAGGAGTAGATTTATTTCTATGTATCCATAAAATTGTAACATTTCAGTTCCACCTGGACCTTTTTTCAAGTTCTTCAAAAAAGCTCTGGGCCCCACTGTCTGCTGAGCTGTGTATCTAATCCTGTCCTGGGTGATACTATCTGCTAAACTGTGTATCTAATCCTATCTTGTGTGATACTGTCTGCTGAGCTATGTATCTAATCATATCCTGTGTGACACTGTCTGCTGAGCTGTGTATCTAATATTCTATCCTGTGTGATACTGTCTGCTGAGCTGTGTATCTAATCACATCCTGTCTGCTGAGCTGTGTATCTAATACTATCTTGTGTGATACTGTTTGCTGAGCTGTGTATCTAATCCAATCATGTGCGATACTGTCTGCTGAGCTGTGTATCTAATCCTATCCTGTGGGATGCTGTCTCATGAGCTGTGTATCTAATCCTTACTGAGCTGTGTATCTAATCATATCCTGTGTGAGACCTGTCTGCTGAGCTGTGTATCTAATCCTATCCTGTGTAATACTGTCTGATGAGCTGTGTATCTAATCCTTACTGAGCTGTGTATCTAATCATATCCTGTGTGAGACCGTCTGCTGAGCTGTGTATCTAACCCTTACTGAGCTGTGCATCTAATCCTACCCTGTGTGATACTGTCTGCTGAGCTGTGTATCTTATCTTATGTTCTGTGATACTGTCTGCTAAACTGTGTATCTAATCCTATCCTGTGTGATACTGTCTGCTGAGCTGTGTATCTAATCATATCCTGTCTGCTGAGCTGTGTATCTAATATTCTATCCTTTGTGATATATAACAGGGAATGTTCCACAGGATTGGCGCATAGCAAATGTGGTGCCAATATTCAAAAAGGGTCCAAAAACAGAGCCTGGAAATTATAGGCCAGTAAGTTTAACATCTATTGTTGGTAAACTGTTTGAAGGGTTTCTAAGAAATGCTATTTTGGAGTATCTCAATGAAAATAAGCAAATAACACCATATCAGCATGGCTTCATGAGGGATCGGTCATGCAAAAACAAATTTAATCAGCTTCTATGAGGAGGTAAGTTCTAGACTTGACAGCGGCGAATCAATGGATGTCGTATATCTGGACTTCTCCAAAGCATTTGACACCGTACCTCATAAAAGGTTAGTATATAAAATGAAGATGCTCGGACTGGGAGAAAATGTCTGTATGTGGGTAAGTAACTGGCTGAGTGACAGAAAACAGAGGGTGGTTATTAACGGTACATACTCAGATTGGGTCACTGTAACTAGTGGGGTACCTCAGGGGTCAGTATTGGGCCCTATTCTCTTCAATATATTTATTAATGATCTTGTAGAAGGCCTGCACAGTAAAATATCTATTTTTGCAGATGACACTAAACTGTGTAAAGTAATTAACACTGAAGAGGACAGTTTTCTGCTACAGAGGGATCTGGATAGATTGGAGGCTTGGGCAGAAAAATGGCAGATGAGGTTTAACACTGACAAATGTAAAGTTATGCACATGGGAAGGAATAATGCAAGTCACCCGTACATATTAAATGGTAAAACACTCGGTAACACTGACATGGAAAAGGATCTAGGAATTTTAATAAACAGCAAATTAAGCTGCAAAAAACAGTGTCAGGCAGCTACTGCCAAGGCCAATAAGATAATGGGTTGCATCAAAAGGGGCATAGATGCCCGTGATGAGAACATAGTCCTACCACTTTACAAATCACTAGTCAGACCACACATGGAGTACAGTGTACAGTTCTGGGCTCCTGTGAACAAGACAGACATTGCAGAGCTGGAGAGGGTTCAGAGGAGGGCAACTAAAGTAATAACTGGAATGAGGGATCTACAATACCCTGAAAGATTATCAAAATTAGGGTTATTCACTTTAGAAAAAAGACGACTGAGGGGAGATCTAATATCTGTTCTATAAATATATCAGGGGTCAGTACAGAGATCTCTCCCATCATCAATTTATCCCCTGTGACTGTGACGAGGGGACATCCTCTGCGTCTGGAGGAAAGAAGGTTTGTACACAAACATAGAAAAGGATTCTTCATGGTAAAAGCAGTGAGACTATGGAACTCTCTGCCTGAGGAGGTGGTGATAGTGAGTACAATAAAGGAATTCATGGGAATAAATACACTGGATGTATTTCTGGAGTGCAATAATATTACAGGTTATAGCTACTAAAGAGGGGTCGTTGATCCAGCGAGTTATTCTGATTGCTTGATTGAAGTCGCAAATTAATTTTTTCCCCTTAAGTGGGGAAAATTGGCTTCTGCCTCACAGGTTTTTTTTGCCTTCCTCTGGATCAACTTGTAGGAAACAGGCCGAACTGGATGGACAAATGTCTTTTTTTGGTCTTATATGCTATGTTACTATGTTACCATGTTACTGAAATATGCCTCTATACACTTTCACCAGAAATAATTGCAACAGTGCAGTCACTGAGGAAGGGGTTGGATGAGGAATCTCCCGCTAAACTGACGTCATTTGATCAGCTGATCAGGATCCAGGAGACGCTCTCACCATACACCAATCAGAACAGCACACGACTTACCTGCAGCGGCCGGGCAGGAGCGATGTAGCGCAGCCGTCCAGTTCTCTGGAGATTCTAAGGAGATACAAAAAAGATAATTGCTCATCATAATTTGAATAACTTTTATCAACATTTAGCGCTATTAGACTTTCTTACTATGCTGGCCTAAGCTTTTGAAGAGAAGTTTTGGAGAATATATGTTGCATGAATGGGACAATACCCCTGATTCCACTTGGCGATTTTATATAATATTTGGTTGCATATTGCCAGTGGTGCTGACAGGGTGAATTCTCATCTTTCTCCCATTTTATGTGGGTATCGGGACTATCACATTACCCCATAAAAAGTTGGAACTATTTATGAATTGATCGCATTTATTCGATTATTTCATTATTTATTTTATTGTATTATATGTGCTACTTGTACCTTCTTATATATGTTTTATTAAATATCATGTGGTTATGAAGTTCAGGCTCAGTGCCGTATCATTCTAATCACATATCCTGGAGTGTGAGTGCTCGATCCTGGTTTTATACAGTATATTACTGATTGGTGCACTAAGTATTGTTGTGAACTTGACATTGCTGCCTCCTCTTTGGCCCACAAGCAAGAATTAGGGAGGAATCATGTGTTCAGATGGAAATAAAAGAATATTCAAAATTATTTATATATATATATATATATATATATATATATATATAGCACTATATTATAAATATGCAATATCTCAAAGTTACGATATTCACGATTAAAATTCGCTATTTGAATATTCGCGCTCAACACTAGGCCCTCTACCCTTTCACCAGAAATAACTGCAGAAGTGACCCGAGAATATATATTTCTTGTTGGATGGAAAAAGGCCACTATACGCTTTAACCAGAAAACAATTAAAGAGTGAAGTGTGTATATTTTTTTGCTGTAGTACTGAAATACGAGGCGAAACGCTTTCACCAGAAATAACTGCAACAGTACTGTCCGTATACATTTTTCTTTTTTTAATTAAATAAGTCCCTATACACTTTCAACAGAAATCACCAATAGTGCAGCACGCGTTTACATTTTTTGTGTATTACTGAAATACCGCCCTATACTCTTTTACCACAAATGACTGCAAATGATTTTAGCATAAATAACAACAAAAGTGACCTGCGTGTATATATTTTTTTTTCCATAGATAAAAGCCACTAAAGGCTTTTCAACATAGCACTTTCACCCCAATAACTAATTGCTGGAATGACAGAGCTGTATTATGAGACTATCTGGATACCCAAGTAATGTTTCCCTAGTAATTCAGTCCAAAGTAATTTTTTCCACAATGAGGATTTTCCTTTGAATCTCCCGAGCATCTGCACACATCTCTCCCTGCCTGTGAAATTATTCCTCTCACTATCCTTTCCCTGCACTAGTAAATCGCTTCTTTCCTTTTTTTTTTTAACAATTAGTCTTTCTTTCACTCTCCCTAGCGCCTGCATACACGTCTGTCCCTGAACACGGTACGATTGTTAATGGCAGAATCTAAGATAGCCGTCGTATTTATAGGGCTGTGACATCACCGTGTTGGCTGGCTGCAGATAGGCTGCATGCATGGTATTATGTGTCATCCCGCTCTTCCCAGAGTTCTTTGCCATGTCCTCACACGTGTGCCATTGTAGCCGCCATGTTAGGAAAAATTCTGATTCGCTACCACAAAGCGCGAGGAAATTCACATTCGTTGGGAATCAAATTTTTCCTGAAATTCTAAACGAATTCCACTTTGTCAGCTTCAGTTCGCTCATCTCTAGTTCTGAGTAATGGAGTACAAAGTCACGACCTATCAGGTTCTGATCTTGGGACTCAGTGTTCTAATTAAACCCCTTCCTGGCCAGATATTATTGCTGGGGATAGGTTTTTACTCCCTAGCTATGTTTCCAGTTCTTTTCTGTGTGTTTTTGTATTGCTTATTGGATTGGCTTTTGACCACTTTCTGTTTTGTGATTTGGTACTGTGTTTCCCGTCTGGTTCTGACTTTGGCTTGGCTATTCTGACAACCCTTTGTCATCTGATTTGGTACTGGATTGTCCGCCGAGCTCCGACCCATTCCTGTATGACCTCATCTTTGTGTAGTTTCTTCTCTGTTTGCTTGTCAGTCCTGCACCTAGCAGAATAGAGAACATCGACTAGTTGCGGAATTGCTGCTTAGGGCTTTAACTGCAAGTAGGCATGGAAAGTGGGCTGGGTTCCAGTTAGTACTCACTGTCCACGTGATCCTGCCTACTGTGCTGACAGATCCAGTTTAACACATTAGCTATTTACTTTTACCACTCTGACAGTCCGTTAAGCAAGGCCAATAGATCCTTCTTTCAAAGTTAGATCTTCCCAACTCTATGTAGTAGATGTAGCATGCTGTGTGTCACTTGGGCTTTTGTAGTTTAACTGGATTCATTTCTCAACTCAAGATCTATTATCTTTTAGGACTGATAAAACATAATGCAGCACCATAAAATTGCATTCCAAATATAAATGTTTTTATTACACTCACACGAGACAAAAAGAATAGAAGCATATCAAAAGCAAATTCCGCATAGCATGCCTAATCTTATTATACTGCGAAATAAGCAAATTTCTTAAAATTTGTTTCTAGTCCAATTCTGCTGAATGTCCAAATAGATTCGGCTCTGATTGAGTGGAAAAGTAGAGATGAGCGAAGTTTTGAAAAATTCGACTTGGCAGCTTTAGTTCTACAAAAAAGTTGATTAATTACGAATGAATTCAACACAAATCATTATAATCTCTCTTCTCCTGAAGAAGCTTACGCGAAACATGCATAGAGGGGTGCGCCATTTCTGCAAATTTTTTCACAGTATTTTATAAGGTATGCTCCTAGTCCCTTTGGCAACTGAGATCAGTATTTAAAATGGATACCACTAGTTAGTAGGAAGCTGGTTGTGCACATGCATCGGTGATCGGTATATTTATAACAGCTAGTGGTTTACTCATTGGACTTTATAGGGATAGGTCAGAAATGTGGTTGTATGTTATATGAAGTGCAGATGAATTATGGTGCTTTGTATTTGTTTTCCCAACTTTTGGTATCCATTGGATTTTTAAAAGGAAAATTAATAAAGATTATTGATGTTTTAAGGGATTTTTTGTACTTTATTATTGTGGATAGACAAATCATTATAAATCAGGTATACCCAGGCCACTCTGCCTTAGGGTACGACAACACGGAGCAGCCATGCTGTGGGTGGGTTGCAGCCATGCTGCGGTGAAAAACCATGCAGTCAAATATCCTCTGCCTTCCTTAAATTTAATAATGAAAACTGCACTGTGTGGTCGGTCTTCGTTGTTTATGGCTGCGTGGCACCTTTAATGCACCTTTAAACAGGGGCTGTACCCACTTCTTCAACCCCAGCACTCTCCTGTCCTACAGGTGGGTGCCCTTCTTCTGCAATTTGCTTTTCCTCCTTTTCCACATCATCTAATATCAATGAGAATATGTTATCAGGAGCATCCAACTCCTCCTCTCTCTGCATCTTGGTGACTTTTCTATGACATGGAGACAAATAAGAATGATTTGGAACAATTAAAGCCAGCAACCATGAGGATGGTCATCATTAAGACCTGGCCCCCAGAGTGGATGGCATTGGCTGGGACATGGGCACTGGAATAAGGAAGGCTTCAATCCTATTGGTTTTGAATTACATTTATGGCTGATGTAGGAAAAAGCAAATGTAGGAATAAATAAAACTGAAGCAGAATAATTCTCCCTGCACTCTCCCTGCACTCTCCCTCTCCAATATTTTTCTATTAATCATTTTCAGCAACACTGTCACTAGTGCATGAGCGCTTGCCTTGTCTCTCCCTATGCTCAACTCACAAGACAATGTAGGAAACATTGCTGGATGAGGGTTTTATAGGGCTGTGACATCACAGCCAAAGGATGGTTATATGTGGAGTAGCTGGATGAATGTTATTTTGGATAATCTTATGTTTACAGGCCTGTCCCCTCTACTCTTAGTTTTACTTTGCAACACGTGCAGCAACCATTTTAGGAAAACCTGATTTGTTACCACGAAGCGCAAGGAAATACGAATTCATTGCGAATTGAAGTTTTCCTAAACTTTGGACTGAATTCCGCTTCAAATGCTTTAGTTTGCTCAACATTATGGAAAATACCTTTTCTCCCCACCTCTCTGAATTTCATAATCCATTCACTTATCTCTCATTTTTACAACTGTGCTTATTTTTAATTATGTTTACTTGAACAGAACTAACACGTATATGTCTTTTACACCATATAAGCAGATCATGGGAAGCATGCAGGTGTGATATTTAACAATGAAATAGAAAAGTGAGGAGTGAAGGTGTAGGGTTTTAATATGTTGAAGTTTCCATGGTTTCTTATTAGATTGGAATAAGAGACCTGTTAGAGAAAAAAAAGCTAAATGTAAAGAATATTCAAATGGTCCTCTCTATACACCGTAAGTGAGTACTGCATGGTGATGGAAGAATTTGGCTGTATGCAACTTCCTCTAACGATGGATCCAGAAGTATGTAAAGATAGAAAATAAATGTATGGATCAAATGTATAAGGATATTGGATATTGCTGCATTCTACACAACAATTAGGACTTGACAGCAGATCATCAACCATAAATATGAAATCAAAAGGACTTGATAACAATTCTCAGTCTATATGATCTTTATCAGAATTTGAAAAGATTTGTAAAATTAGAGAAGGTGACCCCATATGCATAAATGATCATAGCTACTGTGTGTTATTCACTGGGTTTTAGATTCACCGTAAATTGATGGTGGGATTTAAATTCTTAACTACAGGTTCCATACCCAATTGAGAATGGCAGATGTGTAGCATCACCATACATATACAAAAAGTATAGTACATATATATAGTGTAGTACATATACTACATATAACTATACATAAAATGCATTCTTAAAGCCCTCAGGTCCTTTACCTTTTCAAATTTTGTTATAAGTTTTGCCTTAAAAACTAAAATTTTGCATGAACATAAACATTCAGAACTTTTGCTATGGCACTTGAAATTTAACTTTTCCATTTCTCTTTATCATCTTTGAGATGCCTCTACACCTTGATTGGAGTCCACCTGTGGTAAATTTAGCTGATTGGACATGATTAGGAAAGACACCCTCTTTCCCCCATCCATACAAGGCAGGCATCCTCAAACTGCAGGCCCTCCAGCTGTTGCAAAACTACAACTCCCAGCATGCCCGAACAGCCTACAGGTATCAGCCTACAGCAGGGCATTGTGGGAGTTGTAGTTTTACAACAGCTGGAGGGCCACAGTTTGAGGATGCCTGATATAAGGTCTCAAAGTTGATAATGCTTATCAAAGCAAAAGCCATTCATAGTGATGAGCGGCAGGGGCAATATTCGAATTCGCCATATTTTGCGAATATTTGGGCGAATATTCGCCATATATTCCCGAATTCACAAATTCCTGGTCTTCAGGCATTATTTTCTTGATTGCGAAAATTTCACATTAAAAATTTGCATAAAATTTGCATAAAAACTTGCATAGACTGCTATTTTTTTAAAAATGAATATTCGCGATTACGAATATATTTTGAGATATTCTAAATATTTGCGAATTCTCGAAGTGCCGATATTCGCGATTGAAATTTGCAATTCGAATATTCGTGATCAACACTAAAAGCCAAGCCATGAGGAGGAAATAACTGCCTGTAGAAATAAGACACATGAATTTGTAGAGGCACAGATCTGGAGAATGGTCCCAAGAGCACGGTGGCCACTATCATTCTTAAATTATAGAATTTTGGAACAATCGTAATTGTGGGAAAGGGGTCTTGGTAAGGGAGGGGGACCAATAACCCTATGTTCAATCTGGCTAAGCTCCCAAGTTCCATTGTGCATATGGGAAAAAACGTTATGGTAGAGTTGTTAGAAAGAAGCCTCGCCTCAATAAAAGACACATGAAAACCCTTCTGGGTTCTGAAAAAAGCATCTAAAGGTCTTTAGCTGCACTGCTAACCACCTGCTCATTACTATCCCTACATTGAACCATAGTGGCAGCATCATGCGGTGGCAGTATTTTTTCAGCAAATCATTTTTATTGTTTTACAATAAACAGGAAAATAAGCATGTATCACCACGTAGCTTAAAACATATGCCAGTATGATGACTCCAAAGGGTTAAATCCAAAGCATTAGTGGGGGTGAGAATTCCACATGGGTTGATCAACTGTATGGACAATAAACTGTATGGACAATTACATTGGTGGTTGTCATGTGTATCAAGTATAAGAAAAGAATAACAGCAAATATTCATAAACAGAGAAAAGACCAGCAGGAATGGATGCCAAAGTCACTAGGATTCATGTTCAGAGAAAGATGATAAAAAAATTTTATGGAGAAAAACATGAATGAGACATTGAGGGGGTCCACGTCCTGACATATGTTGCAGGAGAGAGCACGGTAGGTGGAAGGGCTTTTTCATAGCGGCACTTTGTATTCAATTCAAGTACAACTTCGGAGAGGTCTGGGGGGTTCAGGCATTTCCAATAACATGTTATTACTAATTTTAAACTGAGCAGCACGCGTCCTGTTATGGGCCTATGGGATGGATGTATTTGGTGGATGCCCAGGAACAGAAGCACTAATTCTGGGGTCGGGTGTATGGTCCTCTACGTTAGATCTGTGAATAACGCAAACAGCCGGCGCCAGAACCCAGCGAGTTTGGTGCAAGCCCACAGTATGTGGAATAACGATCCCAAGGCTCTGCACCCTCTCCAGCAAAAATGTGCAGTGTTGTGGTAGATAATGTGTAACCTCTGGGGGGTAAAATACTAGTTTAAAAGGGTCTTAACTCTCGCTTCGTAGTGGGTGACACATTTAAAATTAGAGGTTAGTAAGCCAATAGCAAGTGACCAAGAGTCTTCAGAAAATGATTGACCCAATTCCTGTTCCCACTTAAAAAAAGGTTTAGATTTAACAAATTTAGATTTATTTCCTAAAAAATAATAAATTCGACCAGTCGCTTCTTTTCTCAACAAATTAGGGAATTCGTACAGTTGGAGGATCTCCTTAGGGACAGGTGGGGTTATAGTTAAAGCGGATGCCAGGAAGTGTTTATCTCTGAGGTAATTATACAATTCCCCAGATGGTAGCTGAAACCGTTTTTGGAGGTCCTCGAATGGGAGAACTACATTAGCAGAGGTAAGTTGGGAAATCCTCTCAATCCCATTGTTGCGCCATGTGGAAAGGTTAATATTCTGTATTTGTGACTCGAGAGTGTAAGTGTCAGATGAGAAAGTAAAGATTCCCTGGAGTCTGCATAAGTATCATGGATCTGTAACCAAAGCTTCCCTATATGTTCCACTGTTAAGAGGGAAAGTTCAGGGAGTTTCCGATTCCATAGGGTGCAGATTAGAACATCTTTCAAGGAGCCCCTGCCAATTGTAATGGGTTTCAATGTGATGCCAAGCTTTGGAGCAATCTGATGTCCACCATTAGTGATGAGCGGGAGGTGCCATATTCGATTTCGCGATATTTCGCGAATATTCGATTGAATATTCGTCATATATTCGTCGAAATCGAATATTCGTCATTATTCTATATATTGCGAATGTTACGCAAATTTATATTCGCATCGCAAATTAAACTTAGAGCTGAGTTCCTAATGGTTGTAACTTGTATTGCTAGAATTGACGAAGATAACGAATATCACGAATATAGCACTATATTCTCAATCTTCATTATATTCTAGCAATATGCAACCATTAGGAACTCAGATCTAAGTTGAATTTGCAATGCGATTAATATAACCTGCAATAATCGCATTGTGAATCCAACTTAGAGCTGGGTTCCTAATGGTTGTATTGCTAGAATATAATGAATATTGAGAATATAGCGCTATATTCTCAATCTTCGTTATACTCTAGCAATACAACCAATGGGAACTCAGATCTAAGTTATAATCGCAATGCGATTAACACAGGTTATATTAATCGCATTGCAATTACAACTTAGATCTGAGTTCGTAATAGTTGTATTGCTAGAATATAACGAAAATGATGAATATCACAAATTCACGAATATAGCACTATATTCTCAATCTTCGTTATATTCTAGCAACAACCATTGGCAACTCAGCCCTAGGTTTCATTCGCGAAGCGAACATATAATCGCATTGCGAATTGATCTTAGAGCTAATTTCCTAATGGTTGTATTGCTAGAATATAACGAAGATGACGAATATCACAAATTCACGAATATAGCACTATATTCTCAATCTTCGTTATATTCTAGCAACAACCATTAGGAACCCAGCTCTAAGTTTCATTCGCGAAGCGAACATATAATCACATTGCGAATTGATCTTAGAGCTAAGTTCCTAATGGTTGTATTGCTAGAATATAACGGAGATGACGAATATCACGAATTCAAGAATATAGCACTATATTCTCAATCTTCGTTATATTCTAGCAACAACCATTAGCAACCCGCGAAGCGAACATATAATCGCATTGCGAATTGATCTTAGAGCTAAGTTCCTAATAGTTGTATTGCTAGAATATAATGAAGATGACGAATATCATGAATTCACGAATATAGCACTATATTCTCAATCTTCGTTATATTCTAGCAACAACCATTAGCAACTCAGCTCTAAGTTTCAATCGCGAAGCGAACATATACTCTATTTGCAAATTGATCTTAGAGCTAAGTTCCTAATGGTTGTATTGCTAGAATATAACGAAGATGACGAATATCACAAATTCACGAATATAACACTATATTCTCAATCTTCGTTATATTCTAGCAATACAGCCATTAGGAACTCAGCTCTGGGGGGCGTGATGACGTGAGCAACGCACGTTGCGCTCTCCTCTCCTGCCTCACCTCCCCGCCTCCGCCTTGTTTTCCGGCTGATGCTGACGCCTTGATGCGGCAGGTTCCCCGTGGACGCTGAGCTCCGTCCCTCGGTGCCGCTGTGTGAACTCTTGCTGGGGTCCTGCTGTGCCTCCCGCTCACCTCCTGCTGCCTGCCGTCCTCCGCTCCGCTGGTTCCGCTGGTTCCGGCTCTGGTCGTCTTCCCCCTGTTTGTGTCTGCAGGGCTCGGCTCTTCCTCCTGCCCGCTCTTCTGCTTCCTCCAGACGTGGCTCTCCTCCTGCTGCATCGGGCTCTGCCTGCCCCTCCTCCGTCCGCCTTGTGCTCTGTGGCCGCTCTCCGCCGTGCAGGTTTGGACTGCCTTTGATGCTGGTGAATCGTCCTCTTCCCTGTGTCCTCCATCTGACTCCGTTCTGCTGGGTGAAGATGTCAGCTAAGTGATCCTCTCTGTGCATTATAGTTGGCATTTTGTGCATTTGGTTTAGCTCTCCCTCCTGCATTTTGTATATATTCTTCTGCTGCCCCTGCCCCCTTTGAAATGCTGCTTTTCGCCATTTTGGTATAAAGGAGAGGGGGGGGGAAGTGAAAAGGGAAGAAAAAAGGGAGAAGAGGAGAGGAAAAGAGGAGAGGGGAAAAGGGAAAAAAAAAAAAGTAAGGAAAAAAAAAAGAGAGGGGAAAAAGAGGGGGAAGTAAGCAAAAAAAAAAGGGGCAATGGCTCCGAAACGTCGCTCGGTGGATACCTCTGGAGCAAAGATGGGGGTTAAGGCCCCAGAGGGGAAAATTGATAAATATTTAAAATCCCCTGCTTCAAATGAAAAGGGACTGTTTAAGGGGAAATCAAGTGTAAATCTTAAGAAAAGTATAACTGCCCCTCAAACAGAAGAACTTTCTGAAGATGGGTCATCAGAAGCGGATCAGGAAAGAGGGGAGGTAAGCTTGCTATTACAAACTGAGTCTGAACATGATCCTTTGGCTTTAGAAATTTTTTTGGACGCTGTAAAAAGTAACGGCACCTTAACCGCTTACCGACCGCCTAACGCAGGATTGCGTCCTGCAGGCGGTCGGTCTATTCCTCTTTGACGCGCGGGCGCGTCATCTCGCGAGAGGCGAGATTTCCTGTGAACGCGCGCGCGCGCGTGCGTTCACAGGATCACGTCGGGGACAAGGTAAACTACAGCCTGCCAGCGCTGATCGTGCGCTGGCAGGCTGTAGAAGATAAAAAAAATGGCATATCAGACGCTGTTTTGTTAACAGCGTCTGATATGCTTGCTGATCGTTCCTTTGGTGGTCCCTTTGCTTGGGACCACCAAAGGAAACTTTATAAGTGCACCAAATCACCACACAGACCCCCCACCCCCGTCACTGATTAACCCCTGATTAACCCCTGATTAACCCCGATCACCCCATGTCACCCCCTGTCACCCCCTGACACTAATTACCCCCTGTAAGGCTCATTCAGACGTCCGTATGTGTTTTGCAGATCCATGGATCCGCGGATCCGCAAAACACGGACACCAGCAATGTGCTTTCCACATTTTGCGGATCCGCACATTGCCAGAACTATATAGAAAATGCCTTTTCTTGTCCGCAATTGCGGACAAGAATAGGACATGCTCTATCTTTTGCGGAGCTGCGGCCGGATGTTTGGGGCCGAAACCCGGAAGTTTGCGGCCGCAGCTCCACAAATGCTGATGCGGCGAGCGCATAGTGTGCTCTCCGCATCACGCCAGCCCCATTCACACTGAATGGGTCCGCATCTATTCCGCAGAATTGCGGAATAGATGCGGACATTTTTGCGGACGTGTGAATGGGGCCTTACTACTTTTTTTTGCACATTTTTGGGCAGAGATTTTTCATCCACATTGATCGATGCGAATGAAGAAATCTGTGCCGTTCATTTTTTCTTTTTCAGCCCAGAGGCTGAACGGGAAAAAATCTCATTACCCGTATGCTCAATATAAGGAGAATCGCAGAAACTCCTAATGCTGGCCATACGTGTAATGATTGTGGAGACCCTAAAATGCCAGAGCAGTACAAACACCTCACATGTGACCCCATTTTAGAAAGAAGACACCCCAAGGTATTCTGTGAGGGGTATGGTGAGTTCATGCAAAATTTTATTTTTTGTCACAAGTTAGTGGAATATGAGACTGTAAAAAAAAAAAAAAAAATCAATTTCCGCTAACTTGTGCCAAATTTTTTTTTTCTGTGAACTCGCCATACCCCTCACAGAATACCTTGGGGTGTCTTCTTTCCACAATGGGGTCACTTGTGGGGTATTTATACTGCCCTGCCATTTTAGGGGTCCTAAAGCGTGAGAATCCAAATGCGTAAAAACGGCCTGTGAAATCCTAAAGGTACTCATTGGTTTTAGGGCCCCTTTGCGCATCTTGGCTGCAAAAAAGTGTCACTCATGTGGTATCGCCGAACTCAGGAGAAGTAGGGCAATGTGTTTTGGGGTGTATTTTTACATATACCCATAATGTGTGTGAGAAATATCACTGTAAACGACAACTTTTTAATTTTTTTTATTCAAAGTTGTCAATTTACAGAGATATTTCTTACACAAAGTATGGGTATATGTAAAAATACACCCCAAAACACATTGCCCTACTTCTCCTGAGTACGGCGATACCACATGAGTGACACTTTTGCAGCCTGGGTGCAAAGGGGCCCAAATTCCAACGAGTACCTTTAGGTTTTATATGGCTGCTCACAATTTAGCCCCACCCAAAATGCCAGAACAGTACAAACACCTCACAAATGACCTCATTTTGAAAGAAGACACCCAAGGTATTCACTGAGGGGCATAGTGAGTCCATGAAAAATTTAACTTTTGTCAAAAGTTAGCAGAAAGGAGACTTTATGAGAAAAACAATAAAAATCAATTTCCGCTAACTTGTGCCAAAAAAAATCTTCTATGAACTCACCATGCCCCTCACGGAATACCTTGGGGTGTCTTCTTTCCAAAATGGGGTCACATGTGGGGTATTTATACTGCCCTGGCAATTTAGGGGCCCTAAAGCGTGAGAAGAAAATTGCGTAAAATGCCCTCCTAAAGTTACTCATTGGTTTTAGGGCCCCTTTGCATCTTGGCTGCAAAAAGTGTCACTCATGTGGTATCGCCGTACTCAGGAGAAGTAGGAAATGTGTTTTGGGGTGTATTTTTACATATACCCATGTTGGGTGAAAGAGAAGAAATATCTCTGTAAATTGACAACTTTGAATAAAAAAATGTAAAAGTTGTCGTTTACAGCGATATTTCTCACACGCAGCATGGGTATATGTAAAATACACCCCAAAACACATTGCCCTACTTCTCCTGAGTACGGGATACCACATGAGTGACACTTTTTGCAGCCAAGGTAGCAAAGGGCCTAAAACCAATGAGTACCTTTAGGATTTCACAGGCCATTTTTACACATTTGGATTCTCACGCTTTAGGGGCCCCTAAAATGCCCTGTGAAATCCTAAAGGTACTCATTGGTTTTAGGGCCCCTTTGCGCACCCAGGCTGCAAAAAAGTGGCACACATGTGGTATCGCCGTACTCAGGAGAAGTAGGGCAATGTGTTTTGGGGTGTATTTTTATATATACCTATACTATGTGTGAAAAATATCTCTGTAAACGACAACTTTTAAAAAATTTTATACAAAGTTAACAATTTACAGAGATATTTCTCTCACCCAACATGGGTATATGTAAAAATACACCCCAAAACACATTGCCCTACTTCTCCTGAGTACGGCGATACCACATGAGTGACACTTTTTTGCAGCCTGGGTGCGCAAAGGGGCCCAAATTCCAACGAGTACCTTTAGGTTTTACATAGCGGCTCACAATTTAGCCCCGCCCAAAATGCCAGAACAGTAAACACACCCCACAAATGACCCCATTTCGGAAAGTAGACACCCCAAGGTATTCACTGAGGGGCATAGTAAGTCTGTGGGAGATTTCTTTTTTTTTTGCCAGAAGTTAGCAGTAATTGAAATTTTATTTTATTTTTTCTCAGAAAGTGTCATTTTCCGCTAACTTGTGAAAAAAAATGAAATGATACATGAACTCACCATGCCCCTCCGCGAATACTTTGGGGTGTCTTCTTTCTAAAATGGTGTGATTTGGGGGGTATTTATACTATCCTGACATTCTAGCACCTGAAGAAACATGACAGGCGCTCAGAAAGTCAGAGCTGCTTCAAAATGCCGAAATTCACTTTTTTGCACCATAGTTTGTAAACGCTATAACTTTTACCCAAACCAATAAATATACACTTATTGGACTTTTTTTTTTATCAAAGACATGTAGAACAATAAATTTAGAGAAAAATTTATATAGAAATGTAGTTTTTTTTGAAAAAGTTTACAACAGAAAGTGAAAAATGTCATTTTTTTGCAAAAATTTGGGTCATTTTTGATTAATAGCAAAAAAAGTAAAAATGTCAGCAACAATGAAATACCACCAAATGAAAGCTCTATTAGTGAGAAGAAAAGGAGGTAAAATTCATTTGGCTGGTAAGTTGCATGACGGAGCAATAAACGGGTAAAGTAGCGTAGTGCAGAATTGTAAAAAGTGGCCTGGTCATTAAGGGTGTTTAAGCTAGGGGGCTGAAGTGGTTAATGCAAGGGATGGCCACCCAATTGGGGTCAATGCAGAACGACATATCCCTAATAAGGGAAGATCTGGCCAAAATCCGAGAGCGAGTTCTTAATGTGGAGAAGATGGCTGATTCCCTGCAATCTGATGTTGATATGTTAAAATTAAAAATTGGGACTCTCGCTTCAGAAAATCAGAACTTACAAGCTAAGCTTGAGGACTTGGAAAACAGATCGAGGCGATATAATATACGCATAATCGGATACCCAGAAGGAGTGGAAGGCCAGCAGCTGATGGAACAACTTAAGGATGTGATCTTCAAAAACCTTGGGAATGAACATTTCTCCTCCATGTTTCAAATAGAAAGAGCTCATCGTATTCCAGGGGGGAAACCCATTCCAGGGAAACCACCTCGAGCAATTCTAATGAAGCTGCTATTGTCTACGGACAGAGATACGATACTGAGAAGAGCAAGGGAATGCTCACCTATTGAACATCAGGGCACTAAATTGTTATTCTTTCCAGATTTTGCTCGCGAGACTCAAGAAAAAAGAAGAAGCTTTATGGAGATCAAGAAACACCTGGCTACTAGGGACATTAAATATTCATTACTGTACCCAGCGAAGTTACGAGTGGTTTACAATGGGACTTCCCATTTTTTTGAAAAAAACGGAGCAAGCACGAGACTGGATTGAACGAATGGGCATTTTAAATCTTGTGTTCTGACGATTGGGGGAGAGGGGGGGAGGGGTCAGTGGGAGGAGAATGGCTGGAAGGTAGAGGTTTGCTGACAGAATCGGGCAGACCAGTGGAGGGGGGGGGTATTGGGGAGGGGATTCTGCCTTGCAGGGGTACAGGGGTGTTTTTTTTTTTTTTTTGATTAATGTCAACTAGAATTGTCTCTTGGAATGTTAGAGGTCTTGGGGAAAGGGTTAAGAGACAAGCCACCATGGATGCAATAAAAAGACTTCTACCTGCAATTATTTGGATAGTGGAAACTCATCTTACCAAGAAGACTGTGTCCCGTTTGACAACGGGTTGGCAAGCACAATCATATCACTCAACTTTTAGTAGTGCTTCAAGGGGCGTCTCGGTCTTAATCCATCATTCTATAGATTTTATTTTAATAGAATCCTCCATAGATGAGCAGGGCAGATTTATTTTTTTATATGGTAGACTTTATGGACAGAACTATACTTTAGCTTTCTTTTATATACCTCCGCCCTTTTCGGTGTATCCACTTAGCCAACTGTTACTATTTTTGGAGAAAAGGCCAGAAGGTCAGCTTGTCTTGATGGGAGATTTTAACGCTGTTATGGATCCTAAAACAGACAGACCTTGGATGTAGATCTAGGGAGGAACATTGGTTCTTCTCCATTACGTCAGTTTTGTTTAGAGGTTGGCTTGGTGGATATACTGTATGGGGTCATCTTGGTGGAGGTAAGAGAGTGTACTCCTGCGTTAGCAGGGGTGGTAGAGCAATGTCCAGAATCGACCTAGCATTTACTAATGAGAGTAATTTGAAAAATATCAAAAGGATACGATACGGAGTAAGAACTATTTCAGACCATTCACCCGTACTAATTGAGGTTTGAACGGGGGGGGGGGGGGGAATAAAGATAATAGGGGGCCTGGTTTTAAATTGTATCCATACTGGCTTACCATTATGGATAATTATCACTCTACCAAGCTACTTATATCCTCCTTTTGGGAGGTGAACTTCCCCTCTGCCAACATCAATTTAGTATGGGATGCCCTGAAGGCCTATTTGAGAGGGGTTCTTATTAGCGATATTACTACTAGGAGGAGAACATTTAGGGAAAAAGAGGAGGAACTGGTTAGGATGGTGGCAACCTCAACAGAGCGATTTATCAACCTGCCTTCGGACTACAATAAGGAAGAGATGCAGAAAGCTAGTCATTCTCTTGAGGAATATGTAATGGAAAAAGCAAATCATAGATTATTTTTTAAAGGACAAAAGTATTTCTCAGAGATTGGGCGCCCCGGTAAGCTTTTAGCCAGAATAGTTTCACAACAGGAGAGGAAAAAGAAAGTCATTGTCTCGATTCGTAATCTGGATGGTGTGATTACACGCGATCCAGAGGGAATTAGAGACGCTTTCTTGCAATACTTCACTCAGATATATAGGGCCTCCCCTGGTATTTCATCTGACCTGGCGAGGTTGTTCCTGGAGAGAATTTCTCTCCCAGTGTTAACAGAGATTCAAAAAAACTCTTTGGAGAAAGAAGTGACCCTCCTGGAGCTTCAGGAGGCTCTAAAGGCTATCTCTGGGAACTCATCGCCAGGCCCCGATGGCCTTCCGTATGAACTTTATCGCAAGTACGGTGATTTTATTCTCCCTCATTTATTAGAAGTGTTCTCTCAAGCATTACATAGAGGAGATCTTCCAAGGTCCATGATGGAAGCGTTGATAGTTTTGATCCCAAAAAAAGATAAAGATCTGGTAGAGTTGAGCTCTTATAGACCAATTTCTCTGTTAAACACGGATGTTAAGTTACTATCAAAAGTCTTGGCAAAGAGGCTCTCTAGGGTCCTGCCCTCTGTTATTCATCCAGATCAAAATGGTTTCATGCCGAAAAGGGGCACCCATTATAATTTACATAGGTTCTTCACTAATATTCAGTCTCCTGGGGATGGTGCCCGCTCCATCCTGTCGCTGGACGCCACTAAGGCGTTCGACAGGGTCGAGTGGGCATTTCTCTGGGAGGTGATGAAAAAAATGGGTTTTGACCCTAAATTTATCGCAATGATACAGCTGTTATACAAATCTCCGGCCGCCAGGATCAGGATCAATGACATGCAGACTGAGAGTTTTGAACTAGAGAGAGGCACCCGTCAAGGTTGCCCTCTCTCTCCTCTTCTGTTTAACATCTATATTGAACCTCTTGCGGTTAGCATAAGGCAGGACCTGAGGGTGGCTGGCTTTGGGGTAATGGGGAAGCAGGATCGCATATCTCTCTATGCAGATGATATTCAATTTTTTATCCATCAAACAGATAGTACACTTCCTCGAGTTATGGAGTTAGTTAATTCATTTTGTCACTCCTCCGGTTTGGAGGTTAATTGGGCTAAGACTACTCTTCTTCCAATAGATGAACTGCGAGGATCTCCTGATGATCTGATCAATAGATTATCGATCTCCGAGACAATGAAGTACCTGGGGATAGTAACTTCCGCCAAGGCTCAAGACTACCTGCAACTGAATCTGATCCCTCTATTGCAAAAGTTGAGATCAAAAATTAAGATATGGCAAAGAATTCTGTCTGCAAGAGCGGATAGAATTTTGTTAATAAAAATGGTGGTGCTGCCCCAGGTTCTTTATGTTCTTCGGAATTCTCCTATATGGATTGAAGATAAGTACTTTAGATTGATAGAGTGGTTGATTAATGATCTACTATGGGGGAGGAAGCGGATGAGATTAAAGGCAGTTTATTTTTCTATGCCTTACAAGCAGGGAGGTCTTAATCTCCCCTACTTTAAAGGCTACTTCATGGCATCTCAACTTTGCTTTTTTGACGACTGGGAAAATAGCCATCTCTGCAGGAAACTGGTCAAAGACTCAGGCTTCCCGGACTTTTTTACAGTACTGGAGTCTGACTATTTACTTAATTTTCAGAATGACTATAAACCTTTCTGCAGAATGGCTATGAAAGCCTGGATGGTCATAAAGAGCTGGTTTAAAGTTAGGGCATCACTTACTTGTACCCCGCTGTGGCACAATTTGAAACTTTTGAATCTCGATGACCCGAACTGTCAGCAATATTGGAGGAATAAAAGGATTAACTACTTGAGTCAAGTGGTTGAAAATGGACATATCTTGACCCTTGTGGAGTTAAAACAAAAGGAAAATGTAGGTGAGGTGGCTTGGTATGCATACTTTCAACTGCGGCTTGCACTTTCTAGTATTTCTGATAATCACTTACTTAATATAGATAGCCCTGAATTTTTGCAAAATTTGATCCAAAATAAGGATGATATGAAAGTTAAGATATCACATTGTTATAGGCACTTGATAAAAAATTTTTTGGGATAGTCTCTCTCCAGGGCAAAGATCCTGGTCTATTTCACTGCTAGGTCTGGGTCCCCCGGATTGGGAGAATGTAGGTAACAGTTTAAGTCAGGTTTCGCACAATTTCAATCACACTGTGGTTCAGTTTAATATTATGCACAAAATATATATAACACCCCTGAGGACTTGCAGCTTCCTCTGAGTGCCCCCGCTGTGGGGATCCCAGGGCATTTACATCTGTTCTGGGATTGCCCGACAGTGAGCAAGTACTGGAAGTTGGTTCAAAGAACTCTAACCCAAAGACTCACTATCGATATTCCCTTATCTCCCAAATTATGGGTTTTGGGGGATTTATCGGAGGTTAATTGTCAGGCTACGAAGGGTCGACTGCTGACTAAAGTGATTTTTTTAGCTAGGCTTCTTATATCTAGAAAATGGCTTTCCCCCTCCGCTCCAGATTGTAACAACTGGCTTAACTTGGTTAATAAGGTCAGAAGTTACGAGAAGATTCTGTATAGACAGCGAGGATCCTATGAAAAGTGGCATAATATATGGAAGGAATGGGACGATTAATGTAATGAAATGGTGTAATTTTTTTTTTTTTTTTCCGCAAGGCAGGGGGGAGGGATTGGTGGGGGGAGGGATTGGTCGGGGGAGGGGGGGGGTTTGCTTTTGTAATTATGTCTTTTTCATAAATTGTATATTATGATGCAAATCGAAAAATAAAAAAGTATTTATAAAGGAAAAGAAGGAACTCAGCTCTAAGTTGATTTCGCAATGCAAGTATATGTTCGCATTGTGAATTCAACTTAAAGCTGGGTTCCTAATGGTTGTATTGCTAGAATATAACGAATATCGCAATGCGAATAATTCAGGCTATTTTAATCGCATTGCGATCACAACTTAGTCAAATTTGTGAGATCATGATTCTCAAATCCGACAGTACATTTTAGCATGGAGGCATTCCCATTGGGATGGGGACGCTCCATGCACACAGGAAGTCGGCAGAAGTGGCAACAGGCATTAACTGGAGCATGCAGGTAACCAGGAATCCTCTGGACAGGTACGAACAGCTTTTGGGAAGTGGGAAGATAACCACAGAGCAACAAGGATTAACAACCAAAAAAAATTAAAAAAATATTCGAAATTGCGAATATATAGCGCTATATTCGCAGTAATCGCGAATTATCAAAGTTGCAATATTCGCGATAAAAATTCGCTATTCGTTAATTTGCGCTCAACACTATCCACTATTCTCGGGCTAGTGAGAGGCCAATTGCTTTGTAGTAGTTACTGATAGAAGGGAGGCCTAAACCACCCGTTCGTTTCTTAAGGAATAATTGCGAATGTGGGATTCTGGGTTTAGACGATTTCCATATATATTTGGTCAGGATAGATTGTGCCTTTTTTTAAAAATAGCGCTCTGACAGAAATAGGGAGCTGTAGCTGCTGTGTTAGGCGGCCATTCCTCTCAGCAGCCAAGCTACGCCCCCGTATTCTGTTAGTCACTGGGACAGGGAGATACATTAGGGTTGAGGGAAAGATTAAGAGTAAATTGCAGAGATAATTTCATAATGAAAACCTGATCTAGAGTGATCTGGACCTCATGCTGGGCCAAAGGTTCACCTTCCAACAAGACAATGACGGTAAGCACACAGCCAAGACAACACAGGAGTGGATTAGGGACAACACTGTGAATGTCATTGAGTGGCCCAGTTAGAGTCTTGACTCTGGAGAGACTTGGAAAATAGCTGTCCACCAACAGTCACCATCCAACCTGACAATTTTTTAGAGGATCTGCAGAAAAGAATGTCAATTTGTCCCCAAACCAGATGTATGAACCTTGTAGCACAATACCCAAGCAGATTGGAGGGTTTAATCACTTCCAAAAGTGCTTCAACTAAGTGCTGATTAAAGGGTCTGAAAAGTTATGTTAATGCAATATTTTAGTTTTTCCTTTTTTATAAATTTGATTATATTAGATTATTAACTTTTTGTTTTCACTTTGTCTTTATGGGATACTTAATGCAAATGATGGGGAAAAACTTGAAACTTTTTTCTTTATTTGAGCACATGGCTGCAATATAACAAAATGTGAAAAAGTGAAAGGGTCTGAAGACTTTTTGTGTGCATTGTACATCATATATATAAATACACACACATAAATAGCCATTAAAAGTAAGTGCAGTCTGCACTACTGTGCTGGCTAGTTTCTTCAGTAGGCGGGTGAAGAAAAAGTCTTCAAGACTTAAGTTGCTGATGCTGGAGCTGGTGCTGCTCTTGCCCCCCCAACCTCCCTCAGTAGTCATGGTAGTAGCTGTAGTCATGGCAGTGGAGCGTGAACTATCTCGAATCGATATCTCGACAATAGTTGAGTTTTTCATCCCTCTTAGAAGGTGTAAAAAAGGCCCCCATTTTAGACCGGAACCGAGGGTCTAACATTGTGGAGAGCCAGTAGTCACCCCCCCCCCCCGCTACTAATGGTTATAATACAGCTGTCACTATGCAAGCAACTTAGCATGCATCTGGCCATTTGTGTAAGGGACCTGGGGGGACTCCCTGCTTCCATCTCCACTGCATATTGTCATGGGAGATAGAGGCATGTGACAGGGTCATCTGCATTGTCTTCATCGCCGCCCTCAAGCTTCTTCTGCTCCTCTCCTGTTGCTTAGGCAGATTAAACACCTAGTTTTGTATAGAATTGTTGGGCGTTTATGTCCCCATCCTTGTCGTCCTCCTCCTCCTGTGCAAGTTCAATCTGTACAGCGGCGCCACATATCCTGTCCCCTCACCAGTTCGATTTTTCAGTATCCCCTCCAGGACGTGAAGGAGAGGAATTACATTATTCATCCTGTAGTCCTGGCAACTGACAAATAAAGTGGCCTCCTTAAAGGGCCTGAGCAAGCAGCAGGTGTAACGCATGAGCTGCCACTGTCTAACGTTGAACTTACACTGGGGAGTAGTGCTGTCCATCTGCATAATCAAGGAATCAGTCACAGGTTTCTTCTGATCCTACAGCCAAGATGTGGAAGGTGGAGTTCCAGTGCGTGAAAAAGTCGCATATGAGGCGATATAGGGAGACACCATTCTGTCTTTGCAGCTCAAGGAGGGCATGTTTTGCAGGGTAAGAGTGGCTGAAGTGCATGCACAACTTCATTGACATTTTCAAAATATCTTCCAAATGGGTGGAAGATAGACGAAGGGAAGGAACAAAAGCTTCCTTCTATTGAGGTCGAAGAGCCTGACTGCTGGAGAAAGAGTGCAGGCCTCTGGGAAATGCAGTGGTTGCAGTGTCAGGCTGTACCACAACATTAGTGCCACGGTTTTCCCAGGTCACTATATTCTGATGCACCATGTGTTGATGCAGGGCCATGGTGCAAACCATGCTTTATTTTCTGCCCACATATTCTGCATACCGCCAGGCTAACGCCCTCCAGCAACTTGATAAAAAAAAATCCTACTCTGCCAAGTATGGCATTTTACCCCAACCACTCCTTGCTGACTGCCTGCCACTGCCTTTAGGAACCCATGCACCACTAGTTGTTTCCTGACAGGTAGGCTCCTGAGTAGCAGGCGGTATACCCCAGACGCATTTGGCCCCAGATCTCCCACTGCTTCCACTCTGCTGGGTCATCGATAGTGTTGAGCACGAATATTCGAATAGCGAATTTTTATCACGAATATCGCAACTTTGATAATTCGCAAATATTGCGAATATAGCGCCATATATTCTCAATTTCGAATTTTTTGTTTTTTTTTAAGTTGTTAATCCTTGTTGCTCTCTGGTTGTCTTCTCACTTCCCAAAAGCTGTTCTTACCCGTCCGGAGGATTCCTAGCTCCCTGCCCACTCCAGTTAATGCCTGTTGCCGCTGCTGTCGACTTCCTGTGTGCATGGAGCATCCCCATCCCAATGGTATAGCCTCCATGCTAAAATGTACTGGCGGATGTGAGAATCACGATCTCACAAATTTGACTAAGTTGTAATCGCAATGCGATTAATATAACCTGAGTTATTCGCATTGCGATATTCGTTATATTCTAGCAATACAACTATTAGGAACCCAGCTTTAAGTTGAATTCGCAATGCGAACTTATACTCGCATTGCGAAATCAACTTAGAGCTGAGTTCCTAATGGCTGTATTGCTAGAATATAACGAAGATTGAGAATATAGTGCTATATTCTCAATCTTCGTTATATTCTAGCACTACAACCATTAGGAACCCAGCTCTAAGTTGGATTCGCAATGCGATTAATGCAGGTTATATTAATCGCATTGCGAATTCAACTTAGATCTGAGTTCCTAATGGTTGTATATTGCTAGAATATATCGAAGATTGAAAATATAGTGCTACATTCATGATATTCGTTATCTTCGTCAATTCTAGCAATACACGTTACAACCATTAGGAACTCAGCTCTAAGTTTATTTCGCAATGCAAATATAAATTTGCGTAACATTCGCAATGTATAGAATAATGACGAATATTCAATTTCGACGAATATATGACGAATATTCAATCAAATATTCTCAAAATATCACAAAATCGAATATGGCACCTCCCGCTCATCACTAGTCATCGGCATGCTGCCACCTTGTTGCTGTCTCACAGGCCTGCTACCAGTCTCACCTCTGTTGATGATGATTATTCCCCCTCTTTACCCAGCTTACACGTGCGATCAGCTACATCATCATCCACTAATGTCTATTATTCACTTATTTTACCCTTACCAGTTTCATGGCGATATCCTTGACCGCTCGCAACACATGCCCCCACCTGTCATCACTGCTAGTTTTATGCCTAAGGGCTCATGCACACGGACACGTGCCAGCTGAGCCTGTGCTGTGGACCGCAAGGTGAAGAGCAGAGCCGGTAGCATGCATAACTTCCCAAGCAGAAGGAGCAGCAAAATAACAATGCAGTTGCAGGACAGGTGAGGGCACAGAGGTTGTTCCTGGGCCATGCCAACTAAGTGTGGTGTCAGAGGAACCCACCGATTCCTGCCTGTGTGTATCTGTTGTCACTTGAAATGAAATTACAGAGTGAGTCAACCATTCCAATTCAGTGAGATTCTTGGTCTAAACATCGGCCCAGACAACTGTCTCTTGGCCATAGATTCATTATTAATGGTGCAGCAGATGAACTAGGTACACACGCACATATACTAGATCTTCTGTTGAGACTAAGTCTGATGCACAGTCAGTCTACGTACAGTATAATAGAACATATTAAGTATAAATGGCCTGCCAGATAAACTGCAAACATGCCTATTTTACACCGTCTGTTGACAATAAGTTTGATGCACCGTAAATCTATTTATAACAGAGATTAATTATTAATGGCGCAGCAGATTAACTAGATACACAGGCCTATATGTATATTAGACCAGCTGTTGAGACCAATACTGATGCATAGTCAGTCTATGTATAACAGAACATATTAAGAATGAATGGCACAGCAGTGGAGCAAGATACACTGGGCGATTACACAGAGCCTGCACTGTCCCTGCAGTCTTCCTATGCTCTCCCTACAGTGTCTGAAAACTCTCCCTACAATCTCCCTATACTGTCCCTGCACTGTCCATATCTAAGGTTTTACAATTAAAGCTTAGTTAAACTGTATCCCTATGTTCAGTTCACTGTAAAATGGGGGAGCGAAAGTGGGAGTGTGTTAAGTTTCAGTTGAACGTCAAACCTTAGTCTTCTTTTTAGGTCTTTTCAGTTTCACACTGTTGCAATTTACTATATATATTTTTTTTTTGGGGGGGGATTCCATTTAATTTACATCTATTTAGTTTCCACACAGTCAGAATTTAAAAAACTATTTGGGATTGCTAAATATAATAAACCAGTATATATTATGGCAGCCCTAGCACTCAAACAAAACAAGCAGGTGCAAGCCCAAGGGGAATAAGCTATTACCAAAATACAAAAAGAAAAAAGGGCAGCACTCTTAGGCACCTTTCACATGGGCATCGCTGGTGAGGGCTGGATGCATTCAGGGTGCATTGCTGGAAACTTGCGCGAGTAGGGACGCAATTTCAGTTAGTTTTGTCTGTGAATGTGTTCCGTTGTTCCATTTTTTCCGCGCAAGTGCAATGCAAACTGAATGTGGTACCCCGACCCGAACCCAGACTTCTTCACTGAGGTTCGGGTTTGGGTTCGATGTTGTGGTTATAAAGGAAAATAATATCATTCTTAATACAGAATGCTTACTAAAATGTGGAATGAGGCCTTAAAAAATAAATAAAAATTTACTCACCTCATCCACTTGACCGCACAGCCAGCATTGTATTCTTTCTTCTTCTTTGATGACCTGCCAAAGGACGTTTGATGACGTCATCGCGCTCACCACATGGTGAGCGCGGTGACATCAGCACAGGTCCGACTGAATGAAGATAGAAGGATCGTGTTCTGCACATCTGCTGCTGCGGCCTGCACCTAATGCCACTTACCAAACATCATGTTCTTCCAAACCAATATTTATTTTTTTATCTCATAACACAGTGTGTTAAAACATAATTTGCCCCCGATAAGGGACAATATTTGGAAGCTTTGGAATATGAAAAGGCAAGAGACATGTGCCGGCGTAATGTGTTTTTAAACACGCTGTATGTTAACACTGTCAAATCTGTGTTTAGTACCTATAGCTATGTATGTCAGAGTCACTCAGACATTATTTACTATTGCTGTCATTGTGTTCCATGAACCGGACCCCAAAACGAATCTCAAGTGGTTTGCTCATCTCTTTGTAAAACGTTATCCTAGTAGCATGGTAGAGCAACAACAAAAAGTTCTTCAGCTGTTAATCAATGAAGATTACATTATTTCTGCAAAAAATCAAGTGCTGATCAAGTGTTCTGTAATTCTGATCTCCAGAGTATGTACATACACAGTACATACGAAAGAGAGAGAGAGGGAGAGAAAGAGTGGGCCAGGATGGGAGACAGAAAAAAGCCATAGCACTGAGATATTTGGATGGACATACCAAACATACAGGACAATATAATAAAACATAACTATTACATCCTGTGATATCTCTCATCATTATGCGCATTCTTTTTCTTCATCTTCTTCACTGCCAGACTGCCATTATGACTTTTTACAAAGAGTTCTCATCTCTGCAGAACTTTACTTTTTCCTTATTATTCCCCTCCTAAAACCACAATAGTGACATCCTGCTACTACCCCCAATACTTGCTCCCTTTTGCCAATAAAGTAATAGAGAATTTTTTTATTTTAATGCATGTTGTGGCCAGGGGCGTACATAGAAATCACTGGGCCCCATAGCAAGAATCTGAATTGGGCCCCCTAACCCCGCCCAGTACCCACCTCTGGCCCATCCTACCTCATGTCCTGGCTCCTCCCCTGCCACACCCCCATTTGCCCAAAAAGAAATGTTTACATACGTCTGTACGTATTTATACTAACTCACAGAATGAAGGGCACAGGACAATTTTGAGGCAAAGGAAATGCAGTAGGAACCAAACCCTGTGGTATCTGAATCCATGGGACTCCTGTGGATATTCCATAAAGGTTTTATTTACAGTTCTATGTAACACTACAAATAACACAGTGATAGCTCTCTGATTAACGAAAATGTAGTAGTGTTACCTGCAGTCCTATGTAAAACCACAGATAACACTAGTGCTGATAATGTGGTAGTGTTACTTGCAGTCCTATGTAAAACTACAGATAACACTAGTGTAGATCATGTGGTAGTGTTACCTGCAGTCCTATGTAAAACCACAGATAACACTAGTGCTGATAATGTGGTAGTGTTACCTGCAGTCCTATGCAAAACCACAGATAACACTAGTGTAGATCAAGTGGCAGTGTTACCTGCAGTCCTATGTAAAACCACAGATAACACTAGTGCTGATAATGTGGTAGTGTTACCTGTGTCCTCAGTGTGCCTCCCTGTGTCTCTCCCACGGACTCCATGCTGGCGGCGTTGTCTCCTCTTCCATCTTCTTCTTGCCCCGCACAGAACGTCCTGATGCAGCTGCGTCAAGACATAGAAACACTGTGGGTATGGTGATGGTGACACACACACAGAGGGACAGAAGCACACACAGGAACAGACGCACTCACACAGGGACAGACACACTCAGAGGGACAGATGCACTCAGAGGGACAGACGCACTCAGAGGGACAGACGCACTCACAGGGACAGATGCACTCACAGGGACAGACGCAATCAGAGGGATAGACGCAATCAGAGGGACAGACGCACTCACACAGGGACAGACACACTCAGAGGGACAGACGCACTCAGAGGGACAGACACACTCACTGGGACAGACGCACTCAGAGGGACAGACGCACTCACACAGGGACAGATGCACACACACACACAGGGACAGATGCACACACACACAGGGACAGACGCACACACACACAGGGAAAGACGTACAGACAGGGACAGACACACACACAGGGACAGACACACACACAGGGACAGACACACACACACACATATATATATATATATATATATATATATATATATATATATATACTGTATATAGACAGAGATAGAAAGAAAGAGAGTGAGACAAATACATTCATAGACAATAAGTACCTATACACGTAAAGACACACATTTTATATATACACACACACAGGGTGATATATATACAAATATATATATATATATATATATATATATATATAGACATAAATGCATATATAGATATATATCTACATATATACACATACATTTATACATATACATACATAAACACACACGTGCACAGATAAATATAGACCCATATACACACTTACATATAGACACAAACACATATATATATACTTGTGATGCTCATATTGAGGACAGTGTGTACCCCAAGCAGACCCCCTCATGACCTCTGCTTGCTTGTGGAGAGGGGGTGCTGCCCAGAGCACACACTGTCCTCTATATAAGCAGAAATCAGCAATATGGAGGAGGGGATCCTGGGCACACTGTTCTCTCAATGATATGCATCAGCAGCAACATGAACTCTGCTTGCTGCTGCTGCCACTTACATGGAGAACAGTGTGCCTCCCCCACTCAAATAAAGTCTGGTCCTTGCTGCTGTCCCCCTCCTCCCTCACCACCAGGTCATAAACTTGCTCACTGTGTCTGTGGGGGCTGGAGTCCGACGGCTGAGTGAGCCAGGCAGTGAGCATGTCCCGCCCCTCAGTTCTTTCTGCTGCTGCGATACACTGGCCAATCAGCAGCAGGAGCCTAGCACTGCTAAAGGCTGATTGGCCAGTGGCAGTGCAGCACCCAGCAGGCAGAGGAGAGTGAGTGACATGCTCTCCTGGCTGAAGACATGGCACCCGGTCCTGCACTGTTTCTAGTGCTGCAGCGTACACAACAAAGTGTATGTAAAGGAAGAGGGGAGGGGGGCCTGAGCACAGAAGAAGCAGGGCCCGCCCACACCTCAGATAGGGACTTGGGATGGAAGAAGACGCGCCATATAGCAGACATTGTAGGGGGCGGGGCTTACGTCCTCTCCGGGCCCCCCCTGCCAGGGTCCCCATAGCAGTTGCGTGGTCTGCCGCTATTGGCCGTACGCCACTGGTTGTGGCAGTCCAAACACATGCTTTTTAATTCATTCTGTAAGCTGTTGAATCACTGTGCGTCAGTATTTCAGGACAATGTTAAAGCCATGTTAAAGTCTAATTTATTGCTGTGGACTCAATCATGTAGTGCCCCAAAATTCAAGTATGGCCCCATGACAGAGTGGAGACCGCAGCAGCAGCAGTAGCAGTAATGGCCCCATGACAGAATGTGGAAGGTGGCAGTGACAGTAGTGGCCCCATGACAGATTGAGCAGTGGCAGTAATGTATTAATATCACAGTTTATTTTTCTATTCTTCTAATTCGTCTGAAGAACAATAAACAAAAAACAACAATATGAATCCTGTATTTGAGCATCCTTAAAAGCTCTCTCAAACTGTCAGTATTTGGTCAGTGTTTTGCATCAGTATTTGAACAGTATTTGTAATCCAAAAACAGGAGTGGGTACAAAACAGAGATAAAATGTAATGGAATGATTTGGATCTCATTTGTGTTTTGGACCCACTCCTGCTTTTGGCCTCAAAATTCTGATCAAACACTAACCAAATAATGACCATGTGAAAGAGACCATATGGATGATCAAAAGACAGGATTCTTTTCTACTTAACAGGTGTGGGGAATTGCTCTGGTAGACAGGCTTGCGGATGCAGTATAGAGGCAAGGTACACAGTTGCTGAATATTCTTGAGTGCCAGCACATTGCAGTATGATCATTAGTGGCAGAATAATCTATTTTGTTGCATCTGGCACCGGTGTCTGGAAATCCGGGTTGATTCACGCCTTATTCATCTTTATGACGGTTAATCTCTCAACATTTTAGGAGGAAAGGCAAGTTCTCTTAGGGGTAACTATGCTTCTTGCAGCACTGAACACGTGCTCTGATGCCACACTACTGGCCGGGCAGAAAGCATGCCCATGGAAAACTCGGCCAGTTGCGCCCACACTTCAAATTTACATGCCCAGTAGTCAAGGAGATCTTGGATCATGGGTGACAGGATGCAGAGGTTCTGCTGTATGTCCTGCTGCTGACTGGTTTCTTCAGTAGGTGGCTGAAAAAAAATGCTCATTATAGACTTCAGACTGACCTAGCTGCATATGGAGGTGGTGCTGCTCCTGCCCCCCAGTCATGGCAGCAGATAGTGAGCGTAGAGGATCCCCCTGGTCAGAGCTTCATGAGGACGGGCGATGGTAATCGTAGGCAGCGGCCAACCGACTACACAGCAAGTTTCAGTAGTAGTCCTTTTTCGTATCCCTATCAAAAGGTCTAAAGAATTCCCCCATTTTTGACCGGTAGATAGGGTCTAACAATGTGGATAGCCAGTAGTCATCCCTCTGCCTAATCCTGACAATTTGTCTGTCAGTGACAGTGAGCATACAAAAAAGCATACATCTGACCATTTGCACAAGGGACTCAGAATGCCTCCTTGACTCCATCTCAAATGCATACGGCAACAGTCTGTCGGGGTTATCTGCGTCATCTTCTTCATCACCCTCAAGCTCCTCCTGCTCCTCTCCTATCAGTTAGGCAGATAAACCACCTAGTTCTGTATAGAATTTCTGGAAATTAATGTCCTCCTCCTCGTCCTTACCTTCCTCAGGGCTTAGGATAGCCATGATATATAGGTACGTCTTTTGTCCCCTCTCCAATCAGATTGATCAGCATCCCCTCCAGGATGTGAAGAAGTGGAATCATATCATTCATCCCGTAGTTCTGCCGACTGACAAATAAAGTGGCCTCCTCAAAGGGCCTGAGTAAACGGCATCTGTAACGCATGAGCTGCCACTGGCTAACGCGGAAGTTACATTGGGGAGTAGTCTTGTCCATCCACAGCATTAAGAAATCTCTGACCACCTTCCTCTGCACGTACAGGCAGTCTAACATATGTAGTGTGGCATTCCAAAGAGTGGAAATGTTACATATCAGGCGATGTTGGGAAAGAGCATTTTGTCTTTGCAGCTCAAGGAGGGTGTGTTTTGCAGGATAAGAGTGGCTTAAGTAAATTCACACAAAAGGAAAACAGTCCAGCTCCAGCAGTGGATGGGATAGAATTCAATTCGATCTTTATTGAGCGATTAAAATCTCCAAGTCATATTGACATAATTCATGCCAGTATTGTAAATGCGTTTCGGACCAGATAATATGTACAGTCCTTCCTCATGACAGACATAGTGAGCTTTGGGAGGATATCACACTGATATACCCTCCCCCATCAGGAAACACCTGTGTATGGGAGGAGGGCACAGCAGAGATTAACCCTCTCACCAAACACTCACTGATACAAAAAGGTAGGTCAAATTTAAAAAGAACACAAAAATTTATGACACATATAAAAAAAAAAACATTATAATAAAAAAATGCAAAAATTCAAAGGCATGTAAAAGTTGCATGATCAAAATATTACCATAGTTGGTGCAGATAAATATTGTATTGTTTCCACCGAGCACCAGGGGCAAACACAAGAGGAAAAGAAAAGAACCTCCCAATATTGTAATATAAGGTCCAGGCGCTTGTTCAGACCATGCGGTTGTCTGGTTCCTAATTTGAAGATCTGGAAAGCCTCTCTGTTGAGGAGTTTCCTCTTGTGATCTCCCGCTCTCGGTGATAATGAGACTCTTTCAATAGCTTTAGCTCTCAGATGCAATATATCCCCTGCATGGACAATCGCAACATGCAAACTTACCGCTGATACATTGCGTTTATCAAAAAAAGGAACATCTAAACGGTGTCTACGAATTCTCTTCTTAAGAGGACCTGTCGTACATCCAACATATTGAAGTTGGCATAGATTACATGTAATAAAATATATGACATATTTAGTATTGCAATTGATGTATGACTGTATGACAAAAACCGTATTATTAGTTGCAGATGTAAAGGATCTGTTCACTATAAGGTGAGAGCAGCATATGCACCTCTGGTTCCCACATTTGTAACAGCCTTTACAATTCAACCAGGTAGAATTCAGGTTCAGGCTAGATGTAAGAAAAAGGCTGGGGCTGATTAAATTGCCCACAGTAGTGGCTTTCCTAGCTGCACACCTAACTTCTCCAGATACGATGTCTGACCATTGTTTGTCACTTGCCAGAATTGGAAAGTATTTTTTAACAACTTTCCAGATAGCAGGATCTTCTTGGCTATACTGCGTGACAAAAGTAGTAGCTTGCTGGCAATGAGGAGAAGGGTCAGACATCCCATTTGTGGAAGGAAAAAGTAAAGACTCCCTATCGAGAGATGATGCTTTTCTGTGTGCATGATCTATAGTTGTATGAGAGTATGCTCTACGCTGTAGTCTACCTTAAATGTCATGGTACTCTTTGTTATAGGACACCATGTTGGAACAGTTGCCGCGAGCTCGTACAAGTTCACCAAAAGGAATATTCTGTATTACATGGGTAGGATGGCATGAACTTGCATGGAGAATCGTATTGCCTGCTAATTCTTTAAGTAGGTGGAGGTGACGATTTCATGCGTGGAGGGGTCCCCCCTGAGGCACAAATCCAAAAAATTTATCTCTACTGCACTGTAATGCAGTGTGAAAGATAGAGATCCCACTGTAGAATTGAGATAGGAATCAAAAAGCGGTATGGACGCCACATTACCCGCCCATACTATGAGCAGGTCATCGATGTGGCGGCCATACCACAATATGTTATCCTTGAAAGGGAGGGTGTCGATGAGGAGAAAGTGTCCCTCCCACCATGCCATAAAAATATTAGCAATAGAGGGAGAGAACTTGGCCCCCATTGACACCCCTGAGACCTGCATGAAAAATTGATTATCAAATGAGAAATAGTTGTGCCCCAGGAGGAACTCCACCACCATGATGATCAATTCTTTCAGCTCCAGAGTATAGTCACTATAATGATTGAGAAACCAATGCAAAGCAGTGATGGCTGGAGATGAGCGAAAACCTGGATGTTCGGGTTCGAGAAGTTCTGCCGAACTTCCCGAAAATGTTCGGGTTGGGGATCCAAACTCGACCCGAACTTTATCAATGGGGACCCGAACTTTTAGGCACTAAAAAGGCTGTAAAATAGTCCAGGAAAGGACTAGAGGGATGCAAAAGGCAGCAAAATGTAGGTACATGCCCTGCAAACAAATGTGGATAGGGAAATTAATTTAAATAAAATAAAATAAATAAAAATTAACCAATATCAATTGGAGAGAGGTCCCATAGAAGAGAATCATGCTTCATATCACCCACCACTGGAGAAGGCCACTTTCAGTTATTTAGGCCCCGGCACACATACAGAGGAGAGAGGTCCCACAGCAAGGAATAAGGCGTCATATCACCCACCACTGGGGAAGGCCACTTTCAGTTATTTAGGCCCCAGCAGCACCCATACAGAGGAGAGAGGACCCACAGCAAGGAATAAGGCGTCATATCACCCACCACTGGAGAAGGCCACTTTCAGTTATTTAGGCCCCAGCACCCAGACAGAGGAGAGATCCCACAGCAAGGAATAAGGCATCATATCACCCACCACTGGAGAAGGCCACTTTCAGTTATTTAGGCCCCAGCACCCAGACAGAGGAGAGAGTTCCCACAGCAAGGAATAAGGTGTCATATCACCCACCACTGGAAAAGGCCACTTTCAGTTATTTAGGCCCCTGCAGCACCCAGACAGAGGAGAGAGTTCCCACTGCAAGGAATAAGGCGTCATATCACCCACCACTGGAGAAGGCCACTTTCAGTTATTTAGGCCCTGGCGCCCAGATTGAGGAGAGGTCCCACAGCAAGGAATAAGGCGTCATATCACCCACCACTGGAGAAGGCCACTTTCAGTTATTTAGGCCCAGCACCCAGACAGAGGAGAGAGTTCCCACAGCAAGGAATAAGGTGTCATATCACCCACCACTGGAGAAGGCCACTTCCAGATATTTAGGCCCCAGCACCCAGACAGAGGACAGAGTTCCCACTGCAAGGAATAAGGCGTCATATCACCCACCACTGGAGAAGGCCACTTTCAGTTATTTTGGCCCCTGCAGCACTCAGACAGAGGAGAGAGGTCCCACAGCAAGGAATAAGGCGTCATATCACCCACCACTGGAGAAGGCCACTTCCAGATATTTAGGCCCCAGCACCCAGACAGAGGAGAGAATTCCAACAGCAAGGAATAAGGCGTCATATCACCCAACACTGGAGAAGGCCACTTTCAGTTATTTAGGCCCCGGAGCCCAGATTGAGGAGAGGTTGATTCAACTTTGGGTTGCACCACAAGATCATGGTAAAGTTAAAAAAATGAGGATTTAGAAAGGAAGTGCCCCGGAGTACAAGAATACATGGTTGAGGGGGAGGCAGTTATAAATGTCTATTCTGCACAAGGGAGGGACAGGTCCTGTGGTATCCATGCCTGGTTTATTTTTATGAACGTCAGCTTGTCCACGTTGGCTGTGGACAGGCGACTGCGTTTGTCAGTAATGACGCCCCCTGCCGTGCTGAATACACGTTCAGACAAAACGCTGGCCGCCGGGCAGGCCAGCACCTCCAAGGCATAAAATGCTAACTTTGGCCACGTGAACAATTTGGAGACCCAGAAGTTGAATGGGGCCGAACCATCATTCAGTACGTGAAGGGGTGTGCAGACGTACTGTTCAACCATGTTAGTAAAATGCTACCTCCTGCTAACACGTTTCCTATCAGGTGGTGGTGCAGTTAGCTGTGGCGTGGAGACAAAACTTTTCCACATTTCTGCCATGCTAACCCTGCCCTCAGAGGAACTGGCTGTGACACAGCTGCGTTGGCGACCTCTTGCTCCACCTCTGCCTTCACCTTGGGCTTCCACCTGTTCCCCTGTGACATTTGGGAATGCTCTCAGGAGCACGTCTACCAGTGTACGCTTGTACTCGCGCATCTTCCTATCACGCTCCAGTGCAGGAAGTAAGGTGGGCACATTGTCTTTGTACCGGGGATCCAGCAGGGTGGCAACCCAGTAGTCTGCACACGTTAAAATGTGGGCAACTCTGCTGTCGTTGCGCAGGCACTGCAGCATGTAGTCGCTCATGTGTGCCAGGCTCCCCAGAGCTAAGGACAAGCTGTCCTCTTGGGAGGCGTATCGCCATCCTCCTCCGTATCCCCCCAGCCACGCACCAGTGATGGGCCTGAGCTGTGTCGGGTGCCACCCCGCTGTGAACCTGCTTTATCCTCAGCCTCCTCCACCCCCTCCTCATCCTCCTCATCCTCCAGTAGTGGGCCCTGGCTGGCCACATTTGTACCTGGCCTCTGCTGTTGCAAAAAACCTCCCTCTGAGCCACTTCTAACAGACTGGCCTGAAAGTGCTAAAAATGACCCCTCATCCTCTTCCTTCTCCTCCTCCTGGGCCACCTCCTCTTCCATCATCGCCCTAAGCGTTTTCTCAAGGAGACATAGACGTGGTATTGTTATGCTGATAACGGTGTCATCGCCACTGGCCATGTTGGTGGAGTACTCAAAACATCGCAACAGGGCACACAGGTCTCGCATGGAGGCCCAATCATTGGTGGTGAAGTGGTGCTGTTCCGCAGTGCGACTGACGCGTGCGTGCTGCAGCTGAAACTCCACTATGGCCTGCTGATGCTCGCACAGTCTCTCCAGCATGTGCAAGGTGGAGTTCCATCTGGTGGGCACGTTGCATATGAGGTGGTGAGCGTGAATGCCAAAGTTCCGCTGTAACGCAGACAGATGAGCAGCGGCAGGATGTGAACGCCGTAAGCGCGCACAGACAGCCCGAACTTTATGTAGCAGCTCTGACATGTCAGGGTAGTTGTGAATGAACTTCTGCACCACCAAATTCAGCACATGCGCCAGGCAAGGGATGTGCGTCACATCGGCTAGTCCCAGAGCTGCGACGAGATTTCGCCCATTATCGCACACCACCAGGCCGGACTTGAGGCCCACCGGCAGAAACCACTCGTCGGTCTGTTGTTCAATACCCCGCCACAACTCCTGCGCAGTGTGGGGCCTGTCCCCCAAAAATATGAGTTTCAGAATGGCCTGCTGACGTTTACACTGGGCTGTGCTGAAGTTGGTGGTGAAGGTGTGTGGCTGACTGGATGAGCTGGTGGAAGCAGAGGAGGAGGAAGCCGAGTAGGAGGAGGAGGCTACAGGAGGAAAAAAATATGCCCTGCAATCCTTGGCGGCGGAAGGACGTGCGCCAAGGAACTCTCCACCTGGGGCCCAGCCACCACTACATTTACCCAGTGTGCAGTTAGGGAGATATAGCGTCCCTGGCCGTGCTTACTGGTCCACGTATCTGTGGTTAGGTGGACCTTGCAACAGATGGCGTTGCACAGTGCACACTTGATTTTATCGGATACTTGGTTGTGCAGGGAAGGCAAGGCTGTCTTGGAGAAGTAGTGGCGGCTGGGAACAACATACTGTGGGACAGCCATGGACATCAGCTGTTTGAAGCTGTCTGTGTCCACCAGCCTGAATGACAGCATTTCAAAGGCTAGTAGTTTAGAAATGCTGGCATTCAGGCCCAGGGCTCGAGGGTGGCTAGGTTGGAATTTACGCTTTCTCTCCAAGGTATGTGAGAGGGAGAGCTGAACGCTGCCGTGTGACATGGTGGAGATGCTTGGTGACGCAGGTGGTGGTGTCGGTGGCACATCCTCTGTTTGGTTGGCGGCAGTTGCCAACGTTCCTCCCGAGGAGGAGGAAGGGGAAGAGGCAAGAGCAGAAGAGGGAGCAGGGGGAGCCAGAGTGAGTTCCTTGCTTTTAAGGTGTTTACTCCACTGCAGTTCATGCTTTGCATGTAGATGCCTGGTCATGCAGGTTCTGCTAAGGTTCAGAACGTTAATGCCTCTCTTTAGGATCTGATGGCACAGCGTGCAAACCACTCGGGTCTTGTCGTCAGCACATTGTTTAAAGAAGTGCCATGCCAGGGAACCCCTTGAAGCTGCCTTTGGGGTGCTCGGTCCCTGGTGGCAGTGGCCAGTAGCAGGCAAACTCTCTTGGCGGCGGCTGTTCTGCTTTTGCCCCCTGCTCCCTCTTTTGCTACACTGTTGGCTCGGTCTCACCACTGCCTCTTCCCCTGAACTATGAAAGTCAGTGGCACGACCTTCATTCCATGTGGGGTCTAGGACCTCATCGTCCCCTGCATCGTCTTCCACACAGTCTTCCTCCCTGACCTCCTGTTCGGTCTGCACACTGCAGAAAGACGCAGCAGTTGGCACCTGTGTTTCGTCATCATCAGAGACGTGCAGACTCCGATGAGGTGGTATTCCCATGTCCTCATCATCAGGAAACATCAGTGGTTGTGCATCAGTGCATTCTATGTCTTCCACCACTGGGGAAGGGCTAGGTGGATTCTCTTGGGAAACCCTGCCAGCAGAGTCTTCAAACGGCATAAGAGACTGCTGCATAACTTGAGGCTCAGACAGTTTCCCTGATATGCATGGGGGTGATGTGACAGACTGATGGGCTTGGTTTTCAGGCGCAACCTGTGCGCTTTCTGCAGAAGACTGGGTGGGAGATAATGTTGTGAACGTGCTGGATCCACTGTTGACCACCCAATTGACTAGCGCCTGTACCTGCTCAGGCCTTACCATCCTTAGAACGACATTGGGCCACACTAAATATCGCTGTAAATTCTGGTGCGTACTGGAACCTGAGGTAGTTGGTTCACTAGGACGTGTGGCTGTGGCAGAATGGCCACGTCCTCTCCCAGCACCGGAGGGTACACTAACACCACCACGACCGCGTCCGCGTCCCTTACTAGATGTTTTACTCATTGTTACAGTTCACCAAGCACCATAATAAGAAAACAAATATTTGGCCCAATGTATTGATTTCAAATTCAGTCCTTTTTTTACAGGCACCTAACACTATCTGCCTATTTATGTAGCGTATTACACTAATCCAGGCACAGCAGTAACTAGTATTTAGGCCCTGGATGAAAGGTATCCTTTTTTGGACAGATTTACACTTGGAGATGCACAGTAGCGTGTAAAAAAATATGTAGGATTATGCCTTCAGCAATTGTATTTTAACACTTTGTGTAATATACCCTTTAACAGACAGAAATACAATGAGAGATGCATGGCAGCGTGTGAAGTTATTGAGGATGACCATCTCAGCACTTGTATATACACCTTGAGTGTAATATTCCCTTTTACGGACATATTAACACTTGGCCTGCAACAGCTAGAACACCAGATTCAGGGTATTGCTATATTGGCAAGTGAATTTCACACCAGAACAAAATATATGTTTTGGCGGACACTATTATACTTTGCCAGCCACTGCTGGAACACCAGATTCAGGGTATTGCTATTTTGGCAATTGAATTTCACCCCAGAACAAAAAATACCCTGTTACGGACAGATTTAAACTAGGCCTGCAATTGCTGGAACACCAGATTCATGGTATTGCTATTTTGGCAATTGAGTTTCACCCCAGAACAAAATATACCCTGTTACGGACAGATTTAAACTAGGCCTGCAACTGCTGGAACACCAAATTCAGGGTATTGCTATTTTGGCAAGTGAATTTCACCCCAGAACAAAATATATGTTTTGGCAGATACTATAAACTTTGCCAGTCAGTGCTGGGACACCAGATTCAGGGTATTGCTATTTTTGCAATTGAATTTCACCCCAGAACAAAATATATGTTTTGGCGGACACTATTATACTTTGCCAGCCAGTGCTGGGACATCAGATTCAGGGTATTGCTATTTTGGCAATTGAATTTCACCCTAGAACAAAATATACCCTTTTACTTACAGATTATCACTTGGCCTGCAACAGCTGGAACACCAGATTAAGGGTATTGCTATATTGGCAAGTGAATTTCACCCCAGAACAAAATATATGTTTTGGCGGCCACTATTATACTTTGCCAGCCAGTGCTGGGACACCAGATTTAGGGTATTGCTATTTTGGCAAGTGAATTTCACCCCAGAACAAAAGATATGTTTTGGCGGACACTATTATACTTTGCCAGCAAGTGCTGGGACACCAGATACAGGGTATTGCTATTTTGGCAAGTGAATTTCACCCCAGAACAAAATATATGTTTTGGCGGACACTATTATACTTTGCCAGCCAGTGCTGGGACACCAGATTCTGAGTATTGCTATTTGGGCTATTGAATTTCACCCCAGAACAAAATGTATGTTTTGGCAGACACTATTATACTTTGCCAGCCAGTGCTTGGACACCAGATTCTGGGTATTGCTATTTTGGCTATTGAATTTCATCACAGAAAATAATCTATCCTTTGCCAGACAGCAGACAGTATTAGACTTGGCTAGCCAAAGCTGGAACACCAGATTTAGGGGATTGGTGTTTTGGCAATTGTATTTAACCCCTTAATAAAATATAAATATAAATTTCTATCCTGAGTTTCTAGGGGTGACAATAAGCACATTCATGCCCCTGATGTAGGATATAGCAAAAAAAAACTCTAGTATTGATGAATTGATGGACTTGGTGGCAGCTTGTTCTGGTGCACCACAAGTCACAAAATGGCCACCGATCACCCCAGAAAAAAGTGACAGAAAAAAGCTCTGTGCAGCCTAAAAACCAGTGAGCAATTAACTAGCAGAAGTTGAATCATTCACAGCTGTAGATCGATCCGTTCATTAGGTGCTGTTGCTGACTTTTCCCTGCCTAATCTCGCCCTCACAGAAGCTGCGTCCTCTCCCTACACTAATCAGAGCAGTGTGACGTGTGGCGCTACGTGACTCCAGCTTAAATAGAGGCTGGGTCACATGCTGCACTTGGCCAATCACAGCCATGCTATTAGTAGGCATGGCTGTGATGGCTTCTTAGGGCAAGAAGTTAAGCGCTAGCTGATTGGCTGCTGTGCAGCCCTTCAGAAAGCGGGAAGAAATCGCCGAACAACGGACCCGAACCCAAACTTTTCTTAAAATGTTCGGGTCCGGGTCTGTGTCCCGAACACCCCAAAATTCGAACTATGCTCGAACTGTTCGCTCAACACTAGTGATGGCCAGATTGTGCGGAAGTATATAGTGCCACCACATCAGCCGTAACCCATATACATTTATCATTCCATTGCAGAGCAGACATGGCTTGTAAAACTGTTCTAGAATCCTTCAGAAAGCCAGGTATAAGGGAAACCAGGGTCTGGAGTAAAGAATCGACCCATCCTGATAGATGTTCTGAATTAGAGCCAATGCCTGCCACAATGCTTCTTAGGGGAGGAGGGAAGACAATCTTGTGTATTTTTGGAAGGGCATGGAAAATGGAGGTAATTGGATGTTGGACAAAGATGTAATCCCTTTCCTTTTGAGTAATTATACCCAGTGATAAACCCACATCCAGTATATCAGAGATTTTTTTCTGGAAAACAGACAATGGATTTGTGAGAAGTAGTTTATAAGTAGTGGTATCAGCAAGCATTTTTAAAACTAGTTTTCCATATAAGCCCTTGTCCAGTATGACAACCACACCTCCTTTGTCTGCTTCTTTGACGATTATATCATCCCTATCTTCCAGACTTAGGAGTGCAGATCGTTCCTGCAAAGTAAGTTTAGATACATTGGGGGGTTTCCCCATACTGGACAACCGGCTCAAATGTGTTTCCACCAGCTCCTAGAATTTGTCCAGTACAAACGTATGTGATTGCACAGGATAAAAATCAGGGTTTGCGGTTCTGAAGGATTTAGAGGTATTGGTAGTAGCCAAAGTTTCATTAGGAATATACATTGTTTGAAGAGCATTGCATTGTATCATATCAACAAATGACAAAGTATTCACATTAGAGCCAATGCAAGAGTCTTGCTTATGGGTAACAGGTGCCGACATTTGGCCTACATCATTAGCAGGGTTATCATTGAAAAAATGCTTTTTCAGAGTTAGTGCACGTGCAAGCCGATTCACATCTAATATAGTGTGATATAAATTGAAGTGACAAGTGGGTGAAAAGGTAAGACCCCTCTTGAGCACTTCAATTTGTTCGAGTGAAATGAGAGAGGCTGATGCATTAATAACCGGTATGTCCATAGTTATTTCCCTCGTCATGAGGGGTAACACCGTTTTCTTTCTGTGGCGGCGATCGGCCCGTCGTTTTTTGCCGATTTCTTATGTTGGGAGGCGGTGCTTGACAGTATAGCCTCATCCTCACTTACATTTCTAGCTGGTATAGAGGTGGAAAATTCCGGTGAAGAGTCAGCTGATTCAGGTTCGGTTGAGCTGAAAGAAACTTTAGAGTGATTCCTACGTCTGGATCGAGATCTCCTTAATATGGAGCGCGGAGCATCTGATCGAGCATCAGCCCAAGTATATATGGAATCCGTGTTATAGTCCAATGTATCTCTATTAATTTTTCTCTGTTTGTACAGAATTAGGTCATCTTCTATTTTATTTAGATTATCACGCAATTTGTCATCCAATTCCGTGAACTGGGGTAATTGTGAAAAAGTAGACAAAGTGACTTGTGCAGATAATCTCCTCACGTAGTGTGGATAACGATTCATGTTCCTGTTACACAATCAATTTAATCAATTTAAACAAACAGTCTGACAGAATGGATTGCCATTGGATTGTAAAGGAGTCCGAGTACACGGTGGTGGGCTTCTTTTTAATTCTTACCCCCTTGGGATCATGTTTTTATCAATATACTTTTGTAGGGTAGTTGCATCCCACCAGGTACGTAACTCCTTTAATAGCAGTCTTTCATAGAAACATAGAAACATAGAATGTGTCAGCATATAAGAACCATTTGGCCCATCTAGTCTGCCCAATATGCTAAATACTATGAATAGCCCCAGGCCCTATCTTATATGAAGGATGGCCTTATGCCTATCCCATGCATGCTTAAACTCCTTCACTGTATTTGCAGCTACTAGTGTTGAGCGAACAGTTCGAGAATCGTTCCGTACCGAATTTTGGGGTGTCCGTGACACGGACCCGGACATTTTCAAAAAATTCGGGTTCGGGTCCGGTGTTCGTCGATTACTTCCCGCTTTCTGAAGGGCTGCACAGCAGCCAATCAGCTAGCGTTTTACTTCTTGCCCTAAGAGCCCATCACAGCCATGCCTACTAATGGCATGGCTGTGATTGGCCAAGTGCAGCATGTGACCCAGCCTCTATTTAAGCTGGAGTCACGTAGCGCCGCACGTCACACTGCTCTGACTAGTGTAGGGAGAGGATGCAGCTTCTGTGAGGGCGAGATTGGCAGGGATAAAGAAGTGATTGAATGATCTACCTTTCTACACCTGTGCATCAGAACAACTCAGCTGAGCTGTTCACTGAAAGTCACTATTTTGTTGAGACTGGCCAGAGCGATTTTTACTGGCACATGTAACTAGGCTGACCGGCGGTGGCCATTTTGGGACTTGTGGTGCGCCAGCACTTGCTGCCACAGAGTGTAAACCAAAGCTCCAAAGAAGTTAAAAATCTACACCTGTGAATCAGAACAACAGCGATTCAGCTGCTCAGTCAAAGTCAATTTTTTTTCTGGCTGGGCAGACTGTTTTCTGGCACATGTTACTTGGCTGATAGGCGGTGGCCATTTTGGGACTTGTGGTGCTACAGCAAAAGCTGCCACAACGTCCATTAATCTAATGTAATAGTCGATTTTTTCATAGATATAATACATCAGGGGTTTGGCTGTGCTTGTGTCACCCATACTAACTGCAAAGATATTTAATATATCAGTGGTGAAACTGAAAGTAACCCACTTGGATAGCAAATCCCATGAATGTGCTGTTCCAACTAGGCTAGCCAGTGCCACTACTTTGACAGAATTTTTTTTTTTTTATGTGCCAGAAATATAAATTAGAAAAAGCTTTCACCGTAATAATAAAATTATTCTGGTGTTAGACCAGAAGAAGCACTCCTGTTGTAATTAATACTGTAAAAAGGCTTAGGCAATATTTCTCCCAGTGTGGGAAATTTATCTAGCAAAACTAGCATTTTAACAATTCCGGTGTTCTGAAATACCAGCAGTCCTCTTGTAATTAATACCACCAAAAGGCATTATATCGTCCAGTGTTGTAATTTTGCTGAAAAAAAGGCCAATTTAATCAATCTGGTGTTTGTTAGACCAGAAAAACTAGGCCTCACGTTTTTTACTCCTGTAAAAAGGAATTATATCTCCCCGTGTGGAATCTATGTACCAAAACTAGCATTATAAAAATCTGGTGTCCAATTAGCAGCAGTGTTCTTGTAATTAATACCACCAAAAGGCATTATTGTCCAGTGTTGTAATTTTGCTGAAAAAATGGCCAATTTAATCAATCTGGTGTTTGTTAGACCAGAAAAACTCGGCCTCACATATTCACTCCTCTAAAAAGGAATTATATTTTCCCGTGTGGGGATCTATGTACCAAAACTAGCATTATAAAAAATCTGGTGTTCAATTAGCAGCAGTGTTCTTGTAATTAATACCGCCAAAAGGCATTATTGTCCAGTGTTGTAATTTTGCTGAAAAAAAGGCCAATTTAATCAATCTGGTGTTTGTTAGACCAGAAAAACTAGGCCTCACGTTTTTACTCCTGTAAAAAGGAATTATATCTCCTCGTGTGGAATCTATGTACCAAAACTAGCATTATAAAAAATCTGGTGTCCAATTAGCAGTAGTGTTCTTGTAATTAATACCGCCAAAAGGCATTATCGTCCAGTGTTGTAATTTTGCTGAAAAAAAGGCCAATTTAATCAATCTGGTGTTTGTTAGACCAGAAAAACTCGGTCTCGCGTTTTCACTCCTCTAAAAAGGAATTATATTTCCCCGTGTGGGGATCTATGTACCAAAACTAGCATTATAAAAAATCTGGTGTCCAATTAGCAGCAGTGTTCTTGTAATTAATACCGCCAAAAGGCATTATTTTCCAGTGTTGTAAATTTTGCTGAAAAAAAGGCCAATTTAATCAATCTGGTGTTTGTTAGACCAGAAAAACTCGGCCTCACGTATTCACTCCTCTAAAAAGGAAATATATTTCCCCGTGTGGGGATCTATGTACCAAAACTAGCATTATAAAAAATCTGGTGTCCAATTAGCAGCAGTGTTCTTGTAATTAATACCGCCAAAAGGCATTATTGTCCAGTGTTGTAATTTTGCTGAAAAAAAGGCCAATTTAATCAATCTGGTGTTTGTTAGACCAGAAAAACTCGGCCTCACGTTTTCACTCCTCTAAAAAGGAATTATATTTCCCCGTGTGGGGATCTATGTACCAAAACTAGCATTATAAAAAATCTGGTGTCCAATTAGCAGCAGTGTTCTTGTAATTAATACCGCCAAAAGGCATTATTGTCCAGTGTTGTAATTTTGCTGAAAAAAAGGCCAATTTAATCAATCTGGTGTTTGTTAGACCAGAAAAACTCGGCCTCACATATTCACTCCTCTAAAAGGAATTATATTTTCCCGTGTGGGGATCTATGTACCAAAACTAGCATTATAAAAATCTGGTGTTCAATTAGCAGCAGTGTTCTTGTAATTAATACCGCCAAAAGGCATTATTGTCCAGTGTTGTAATTTTGCTGAAAAAAGGCCAATTTAATCAATCTGGTGTTTGTTAGACCAGAAAAACTAGGCCTCACGTTTTCACTCCTCTAAAAGCAATTATATTTCCCCGTGTGGGGATCTATGTACCAAAACTAGCATTATAAAAATCTGGTGTCCAATTAGCAGCAGTGTTCTTGTAATTAATACCGGAAAAAGGAATTATATCTTCCAGTGTGGGAATTTTGGGGCTAAAAAATAATATATTTTATTGTGGTGCGAGTTGAATCGCAACAATGAGGAAACATTCTATTAAGGGACGAGGACGCGGTCGTGGTGGTGTCCATGGAGCCTCTGTTGCTGGCAGAGGACATGGCCGTTCGGCCTCAGGCGCACAAAGTAGTGAAACAACTCCCTCAAGTAGCCGGCAGAATTTACAGCGATATTTGGTGGGGCCCAATGCCGTTATGAGGATGGTAAGGCCTGAGCAGGTACAGGCATTAGTCGATTGGGTGGCCGACAGTGCTTCCAGCACGTTCACCACATTGTCTTCTGCCCAGTCTTCTGCGGAAAGCGCACAGATGGCACCTGAAAACCAAGCCCATCAGTCTGTCACATCACCCCCATGCATATCAGGGAAACTGGCTGAGCCTCAAGTTATGCAGCAGTCTCTTCTTCTGTTTGAAGACTCTGCTCCCATGGTTTTCCAGGAGCGTCCACCTATCCCTTCCCCAGCGGTGGAAGACATTCCATGCACTGACGCACAGCCACTTATGTATCCAGATGATGAGGACATGGGAATACCACCACAGCAGAGTGACCGAGTGTCTGATGATGACGAAACACAGGTGCCCACTGCCGCGTCTTATTGCAGTGTGCAGACTGAACAGGAGGAGGTCAGGGAGGAAGACTGGGTGGAAGACGATGCAGAGGACGATGAGGTCTTAGACCCCACATGGACTGAAGGTCGTGCCGCTGACTTAAATAGTTCAGAGGAAGAGGCAATGGTGAGACCGAGACAACAGCGAAGCCAAAGAGGGAGCAGGGGGCAAAAGCAGAACAGCCGCCGTCCAGAGAGTTCGCCTGCTATTGGCCAGCGCCAACAGGGACCCAGCACCCCAAAGGCATCTTCAAGGAGTTCCCTGGCATGGCACTTCTTCAAACAATGTGCTGAGGACAAGACCAGAGTGGTTTGCACGCTGTGCCATCAGACCCTGAGGCGAGGCATTGACGTTCTTAACCTGAGCACCACCTGCATGATCAGGCATCTACATGCAAAGCATGAACTGCAGTGGAGTACACACCTTAAAAACAAGGAACCCGCTCAGGCTCCCCCTGCTCCCTCTAGCGCTGCTGCCTCGGCTTCCGCCTCGAGAGGAATGTTGCCACCTGCCGAGCAGCAAACAGAGGATGTGCCACCGACACCACCACCACCACCGCCACCGTCACCTAGCGTCTCCACTATTTCACACAGCAGCGTTCAGCTCTCCATCTCTCAAACCTTTGAGAGGAAGCGCAAATTCCCACCTAGTCACCCTCGAGCCCTTGGCCTGAATGCCAGCATTTCTAAACTACTGGCCTTTGAAATGCTGTCATTCCGGCTGGTGGACACAGACAGCTTCAAACAGCTGATGGCCATGGCTGTCCCCCAGTATGTGGTTCCCAGCCGCCACTACTTCTCCAAGACAGCCGTGCCTTCCCTGCACATGCAAGTGTCCGATAAAATCAAGTGTGCACTGCGCAACGCCATTTGTGGCAAGGTCCACCTAACCACAGAATACGTGGACCAGTAAGCACGGCCAGGGACGCTATATCTCCCTAACTGCACACTGGGTAAATGTAGTGGCGGCTGGGCCCCAGGCGGAGAGTTCCTTGGCGCACGTCCTTCCGCCGCCAAGGATCACAGGGCATCATTCTTTGCCTCCTGTAGCCTCCTCCTCCTACTCGGCTTCCTCCTCCTCCTCCTCTGCTTCCACCAGCTCATCCAGTCAGCCACACACCTTCACCACCAACTTCAGCACAGCCCGGGGTAACGTCAGCAGGCCATTCTGAAACTCATATGTTTGGGGGACAGGCCCCACACCGCGCAGGAGTTGTGGCGGGGTGATTGAACAACAGACCGACCAGTGGTTGCTGCCGGTGGGCCTCAAGCCCGGCCTGGTGGTGTGCGATAATGGGCGAAATCTCGTGGCAGCTCTGGGACTAGCGGTTTGGCACATCCCTTGCCTGGCGCATGTGCTGAATTTGGTGGTGCAAAAGTTCATTCACAACTACCCAGACATGTCAGAGCTGCTGCATAAAGTGCGGGCCGTCTGTGCGCGCTTCCGGCGTTCACATCCTGCCGCTGCTCGCCTGTCAGCGCTACAGCGGAACTTCGGCCTTCCCGCTCACCGCCTAATATGCGACGTGCCCACCCGGTGGAACTCCACCTTGCACATGCTGGAGAGACTGTGCGAGCAGCAGCAGGCCATAGTGGAGTTTCAGCTGCAGCACGCACGAGTCAGTCGCACTGCGGAACAGCACCACTTCACCACCAATGATTGGGCCTCCATGCGAGACCTGTGTGCCCTGTTGCGCTGTTTAGAGTACGCCACCAACATGGCCAGTGGCGATGCCACAGTTATCAGCGTGACGATACCAATTCTATGTCTCCTAGAGAGAACGCTTAGGGCGATGATGGAAGAGGAGGTGGGCCAGGGCCAGGGGAGGAGGAGGGAGGATGACAGGTCGTTTTTAGCACTTTCAGACCAGTCTGTTAGAAGTGGCTCAGAGGGAGGTTTTTGCAACAGCAGAGGGCAGGTACAAATGTGGCCAGCCAGGGACCACTACTGGAGGATGAGGAGGATGAGGAGGAGGTGGAGGAGGATGAGGATGAAGCAGGTTCACAGCGGGGTGGCACCCAGCCAGCGCAGGCATCCTGGTGCGTGGCTGGGGGATACAGAGGATGATGACGATACGCCTCCCACAGAGGACAGCTTGTCCTTACCTCTGGGGAGCCTGGCACACATGAGCGAATACATGCTGCAGTGCCTGCGCAGCGACAGCAGAGTTGCCCACATTTTAACGTGTGCTGACTACTGGGTGGCCACCCTGCTGGATCCACGGTACAAAGACAATGTGCCCACTTTACTTCCTGCACTGGGCGTGATAGGAAGATGCTTGTGAGTACAAGCGCACACTGGTAGAGCGCGCTCCTGAGAGCATTCCCAACTGTCACAGGGAACAGGTGGAAGGCCAAGGCCAAGGCAGAGGAGGAGCTAGAGGTCGCCCACGCAGCAGTGTCACGGCCAGCTCCTCTGAGGGCAGGGGTTAGCATGGCAGAAATGTGGAAAAGTTTTGTCTCCACGCCACAGCTAACTGCCCCACCACCTGATGCGGAACGTGTTAGCAGGAGGCAACATTTCACTAACATGGTTGAACAGTACATCTGCACACAACTCCACATACTGACGGATGGTTCGGCCCCATTCAACTTCTGGGTTTCCAAATTGTCCACGTGGCCAGAATTAGCATTTTATGCCTTGGAGGTGCTGGCCTGCCAGGCGACCAGCGTTTTATCTGAACGTGTATTCAGCACGGCAGGGCGTCATTACTGACAAAGCGCAGCCGCCTGTCCGCAGCCAACGTGGACAAGCTGGCGTTTATAAAAATGAACCAGGCATGGATCCCACAAGACCTGACCCTCCCTTGTGCAGAGTAGTCCTTAATAACTGCCTTAAACCATGTTGTCTTGTACTCCTGGCCACTTCTTCATTGAAAAATCAATTTTTGAAATTAAGTAGGATCTTGGGGTGCAACCCAGAGTTGAATGAACCTTCCCTCTGTCTGGGGGCCGGGGCCAAAGTACATGAAAGTTTCCTTCTCCTGTGCTGGGTGATATGAATGTTATACTTGTGCTGTCTGACATGTCTCCTTTGTGTGGGTGCAGGGGGCCAAAGTCACTGAAAGCGGCCTTCTCCTGTGGTGGCTGATATAAATGCCTGATTCACTGCTGTGGGACCTCTCTCCTCTTTCTGGGTGCAGGGGTCAAAGAAACAAAAGGTGGCCTACTCCTGTGGTGGTTGACATGATGCCTGATTCTCTGCTGTGGGACCTCTCTCCTCTTTCTGGGTGCAGGGGTCAAAGTCTCTAAAAGTGCCCTTCTCCTGTGGTGGTTGATGTGAAACTGATGCTGGTGCTATCTGACCTGTCTCCTCTGTGTCGGTGCTAAGGCCTAAGTCACTGAAAGCGGCCTTCTCCTGTTCTGGCTGATATAAATGCCTGATTCTCTGCTGTGGGACCTCTCTCCTCCGTGTGGCTGCAGGGGTCAAAGTCTCTGAAAGTGCCATTCTCCTGTGGTGGTTGATGTGAAACTGATGCTTGTGCTATCTGACCTGTCTCCTCTGTGTCGGTGCAAAGGCCTAAGTCACTGAAAGCGGCCTTCTCCTGTGCTGGCTGATATAAATGCCTGAATCTCTTCTGTGGGACCTCTCTCCTCTTTCTGGGTGCAGGGTCAAAGTCTCTAAAGTGCCCCTTCTCCTGTGGTGGTTGATGTAAAACTGATGCTTGTGCTATCTGACCTGTCTCCTCTGTGTCGGTGCTAAGGCCTAAGTCACTGAAAGCGGCCTCTTCCTGTTCTGGCTGATATAAATGCCTGATTCTCTGCTGTGGGACCTCTCTCCTCCGTGTGGCTGCAGGGGTCAAAGTCTCTGAAAGTGCCATTCTCCTGTGGTGGTTGATGTGAAACTGATGCTTGTGCTATCTGACCTGTCTCCTCTGTGTCGGTGCTAAGGCCTAAGTCACTGAAAGCGGCCTTCTCCTGTTCTGGCTGATATAAATGCCTGAATCTCTGCTGTGGGACCTCTCTCCTCTTTCTGGGTGCAGGGGTCAAAGAAACAAAAGGTGGCCTACTCCTGTGGCGGTTGACATGATGCCTGATTCTCTGCTAAGGGACCTCTCTCCTCCAGGTGGCTGCAGGAGTCAAAGTCTCTAAAAGTGCCCTTCTTCTTTGGTGGTTGATGTAAAACTGATGCTTGTGCTATCTGACCTGTCTCCTCTGTGTCGGTGCTAAGGCCTAAGTCACTGAAAGCGGCCTTCTCCTGTGCTGGCTGATATAAATGCCTGAATCTCTGCTGTGGGACCTCTCTCCTCTTTCTGGGTGCAGGGGTCAAAGTCTCTAAAAGTGCCCTTCTCCTGTGGTGGTTGATGTGAAACTGATGCTTGTGCTATCTGACCTGTCTCCTCTGTGTCGGTGCTAAGGCCTAAGTCACTGAGCGGCCTTCTCCTGTTCTGGCTGATATAAATGCCTGAATCTCTGCTGTGGGACCTCTCTCCTCCGTGTGGCTGCAGGGGTCAAAGTCTCTAAAAGTGCCCTTCTCCTGTGGTGGTTGATGTGAAACTGATGCTTGTGCTATCTGACCTGTCTCCTCTGTGTCGGTGCTAAGGCCTAAGTCACTGAAAGCGGCCTTCTCCTGTGCTGGCTGATATAAATGCCTGAATCTCTGCTGTGGGACCTCTCTCCTCCGTCTGGGTGCAGGGGTCAAAGTCTCTCAAAGTGGCCTTCTCTTGTGCTGGGTGATGTGAAGCTGATGTTTGTGCCATCTGACATGGTTGCCGGGGTCCCATTAAATGGTGGCCTACTCCTGTGGTGGGTGATCTAAATGCCTGATTCTCTGCTGTGAAAACCTCTCTCCTCCGTCTGGGTGCAGGGTCAAAGTCTCTCAAAGTGGCCTTCTCTTGTGCTGGGTGATGTGAAGCTGATGTTTGTGCCATCTGACATGGTTGCCGGGGTCCCATTAAATGGTGGCCTACTCCTGTGGTGGGTGATCTAAATGCATGATTCTCTGCTGTGAAAACCTCTCTCCTCCGTCTGGGTGCAGGGTCAAAGTCTCTCAAAGTGGCCTTCTCTTGTGCTGGGTGATGTAAAGCTGATGTTTGTGCCATCTGACATGGTTGCCGGGGTCCCATTAAATGGTGGCCTACTCCTGTGGTGGGTGATCTAAATGCCTGATTCTCTGCTGTGAAAACCTCTCTCCTCCGTCTGGGTGCAGGGTCAAAGTCTCTCAAAGTGGCCTTCTCTTGTGCTGGGTGATGTGAAGCTGATGCTTGTGCCATCTGACATAGTTGCCGGGGTCCCATTAAATGGTGGCCTACTCCTGTGGTGGGTGATCTAAATGCCTGATTCTCTGCTGTGAAAACCTCTCTCCTCCGTCTGGGTGCAGGGTCAAAGTCTCTCAAAGTGGCCTTCTCTTGTGCTGGGTGATGTGAAGCTGATGTTTGTGCCATCTGACATGGTTGCCGGGGTCCCATTAAATGGTGGCCTACTCCTGTGGTGGGTGATCTAAATGCCTGATTCTCTGCTGTGAAAACCTCTCTCCTCCGTCTGGGTGCAGGGTCAAAGTCTCTCAAAGTGGCCTTCTCTTGTGCTGAATTTGGTGGTGCAAAAGTTCATTCACAACTACCCAGACATGTCAGAGCTGCTGCATAAAGTGCGGGCCGTCTGTGCGCGCTTCCGGCGTTCACATCCTGCCGCTGCTCGCCTGTCAGCGCTACAGCGGAACTTCGGCCTTCCCGCTCACCGCCTAATATGCGGCGTGCCCACCGGTGGAACTCCACCTTGCACATGCTGGAGAGACTGTGCGAGCAGCAGCAGGCCATAGTGGAGTTTCAGCTGCAGCACGCACGAGTCAGTCGCACTGCGGAACAGCACCACTTCACCACCAATGATTGGGCCTCCATGCGAGACCTGTGTGCCCTGTTGCGCTGTTTAGAGTACGCCACCAACATGGCCAGTGGCGATGCCACAGTTATCAGCGTGACGATACCAATTCTATGTCTCCTAGAGAAAACGCTTAGGGCGATGATGGAAGAGGAGGTGGGCCAGGGCCAGGAGGAGGAGGAGGAGGATGACAGGTCGTTTTTAGCACTTTCAGGCCAGTCTGTTAGAAGTGGCTCAGAGGGAGGTTTTTGCAACAGCAGAGGGCAGGTACAAATGTGGCCAGCCAGGGACCACTACTGGAGGATGAGGAGGATGAGGAGGAGGTGGAGGAGGATGAGGATGAAGCAGGTTCACAGCGGGGTGGCACCCAGCACAGCGCAGGCACATCCCTGGTGCGTGGCTGGGGGATACAGAGGATGATGACGATACGCCTCCCACAGAGGACAGCTTGTCCTTACCTCTGGGAGCCTGGCACACATGAGCGATTACATGCTGCAGTGCCTGCGCAACGACAGCAGAGTTGCCCACATTTTAACGTGTGCTGACTACTGGGTGGCCACCCTGCTGGATCCACGGTACAAAGACAATGTGCCCACTTTACTTCCTGCACTGGAGCGTGATAGGAAGATGCTGCGAGTACAAGCGCACACTGGTAGACGCGCTCCTGAGAGCATTCCCAACTGTCACAGGGGAACAGGTGGAAGGCCAAGGCCAAGGCAGAGGAGGAGCTAGAGGTCGCCCACGCAGCAGTGTCACGGCCAGCTCCTCTGAGGGCAGGGTTAGCATGGCAGAAATGTGGAAAAGTTTTGTCTCCACGCCACAGCTAACTGCCCCACCACCTGATACGGAACGTGTTAGCAGGAGGCAACATTTCACTAACATGGTTGAACAGTACATCTGCACACAACTCCACATACTGACGGATGGTTCGGCCCCATTCAACTTCTGGGTTTCCAAATTGTCCACGTGGCCAGAATTAGCATGTTATGCCTTGGAGGTGCTGGCCTGCCCGGCGGCCAGCGTTTTATCTGAACGTGTATTCAGCACGGCAGGGGCGTCATTACTGACAAACGCAGCCGCCTGTCCGCAGCCAACGTGGACAAGCTGACGTTTATAAAAATGAACCAGGCATGGATCCCACAAGACCTGACCCTCCCTTGTGCAGAGTAGTCCTTAATAACTGCCTTAAACCATGTTGTCTTGTACTCCTGGCCACTTCTTCATTGAAAAATCAATTTTTGAAATTAAGTAGGATCTTGGGGTGCAACCCAGAGTTGAATGAACCTTCCCTCTGTCTGGGTGCCGGGGCCAAAGTACATGAAAGTGTCCTTCTCCTGTGCTGGGTGATATGAATGTTATACTTGTGCTGTCTGACATGTCTCCTTTGTGTGTGGGTGCAGGGGCCAAAGTCACTGAAAGCGGCCTTCTCCTGTGGTGGCTGATATAAATGCCTGATTCACTGCTGTGGGACCTCTCTCCTCTTTCTGGGTGCAGGGGTCAAAAGAAACAAAAGGTGGCCTACTCCTGTGGTGGTTGACATGATGCCTGATTCTCTGCTGTGGGACCTCTCTCCTCTTTGTGGCTGCAGGGGTCAAAGTCTCTAAAAGTGCCCTTCTCCTGTGGTGGTTGATGTGAAACTGATGCTTGTGCTATCTGACCTGTCTCCTCTGTGTCGGTGCTAAGGCCTAAGTCACTGAAGCGGCCTTCTCCTGTGCTGGCTGATATAAATGCCTGAATCTCTGCTGTGGGACCTCTCTCCTCTTTCTGGGTGCAGGGTCAAAGTCTCTAAAAGTGCCCTTCTCCTGTGGTGGTTGATGTGAAACTGATGCTTGTGCTATCTGACCTGTCTCCTCTGTGTCGGTGCTAAGGCCTAAGTCACTGAAAGCGGCCTTCTCCTGTTCTGGCTGATATAAATGCCTGAATCTCTGCTGTGGGACCTCTCTCCTCCGTGTGGCTGCAGGGGTCAAAGTCTCTGAAAGTGCCATTCTCCTGTGGTGGTTGATGTGAAACTGATGCTTGTGCTATCTGACCTGTCTCCTCTGTGTCGGTGCTAAGGCCTAAGTCACTGAAGCGGCCTTCTCCTGTGCTGGCTGATATAAATGCCTGAATCTCTGCTGTGGGACCTCTCTCCTCCGTCTGGGTGCAGGGTCAAAGTCTCTCAAAGTGGCCTTCTCTTGTGCTGGGTGATGTGAAGCTGATGTTTGTGCCATCTGACATGGTTGCCGGGGTCCCATTAAATGGTGGCCTACTCCTGTGGTGGGTGATCTAAATGCCTGATTCTCTGCTGTGAAAACCTCTCTCCTCCGTCTGGGTGCAGGGGTCAAAGTCTCTCAAAGTGGCCTTCTCTTGTGCTGGGTGATGTGAAGCTGATGTTTGTGCCATCTGACATGGTTGCCGGGGTCCCATTAAATGGTGGCCTACTCCTGTGGTGGGTGATCTAAATGCCTGATTCTCTGCTGTGAAAACCTCTCTCCTCCGTCTGGGTGCAGGGTCAAAGTCTCTCAAAGTGGCCTTCTCTTGTGCTGGGTGATGTGAAGCTGATGTTTGTGCCATCTGACATGGTTGCCGGGGTCCCATTAAATGGTGGCCTACTCCTGTGGTGGGTGATCTAAATGCATGATTCTCTGCTGTGAAAACCTCTCTCCTCCGTCTGGGTGCAGGGGTCAAAGTCTCTCAAAGTGGCCTTCTCTTGTGCTGGGTGATGTGAAGCTGATGTTTGTGCCATCTGACATGGTTGCCGGGGTCCCATTAAATGGTGGCCTACTCCTGTGGTGGGTGATCTAAATGCATGATTCTCTGCTGTGAAAACCTCTCTCCTCCGTCTGGGTGCAGGGTCAAAGTCTCTCAAAGTGGCCTTCTCTTGTGCTGGGTGATGTGAAGCTGATGTTTGTGCCATCTGACATAGTTGCCGGGGTCCCATTAAATGGTGGCCTACTCCTGTGGTGGGTGATCTAAATGCATGATTCTCTGCTGTGAAAACCTCTCTCCTCCGTCTGGGTGCAGGGGTCAAAGTCTCTCAAAGTGGCCTTCTCTTGTGCTGGGTGATGTGAAGCTGATGTTTGTGCCATCTGACATGGTTGCCGGGGTCCCATTAAATGGTGGCCTACTCCTGTGGTGGGTGATCTAAATGCATGATTCTCTGCTGTGAAAACCTCTCTCCTCCGTCTGGGTGCAGGGTCAAAGTCTCTCAAAGTGGCCTTCTCTTGTGCTGGGTGATGTGAAGCTGATGTTTGTGCCATCTGACATGGTTGCCGGGGTCCCATTAAATGGTGGCCTACTCCTGTGGTGGGTGATCTAAATGCATGATTCTCTGCTGTGAAAACCTCTCTCCTCTGTCTGGGTGCTGGTCCAAAATACATGAAAGTGGCCTTCTCTGGTGGTGGTTGATATGACGCATGATTCCTTGCTGTGGGACCTGTATCCTCTGTCTGCGGTGCTGGTCCAAAATAAATGAGTGGCCTTCTCCGGTGGTGGGTTGATATGACGCATGATTCCTTGCTGTGGGACCTCTCTCCTCTGTCTGGGTGCTGGTCCAAAATACATGAGAGTGGCCTTCTCCGGTGGTGGTTGATATGACGCATGATTCCTTGCTGTGGGACCTGTATCCTCTGTCTGGGTGCTGGTCCAAAATAAATGAGTGGCCTTCTCCGGTGGTGGTTGATATGACGCATGATTCCTTGCTGTGGGACCTGTATCCTCTGTCTGGGTGCTGGTCCAAAATAAATAGAGTGGCCTTCTCCGGTGGTGGTTGATATGAGCGCATGATTCCTTGCTGTGGGACCTGTATCCTCTGTCTGGGTGCTGGTCCAAAATAAATGAAGTGGCCTTCTCCGGTGGGGGTTGATATGACGCATGATTCCTTGATGTGGGACCTCTCTCCTCTGTCTGGGTGCTGGTCCAAAATAAATGAGAGTGGCCTTCTCCGGTGGTGGTTGATATGACGCATGATTCCTTGCTGTGGGACCTGTATCCTCTGTCTGGGTGCTGGTCCAAAATACATAGAGTGGCCTTCTCCGGTGGTGGTTGATATGACGCATGATTCCTTGCTGTGGGACCTGTATCCTCTGTCTGGGTGCTGGTCCAAAATACATGAAGTGGCCTTCTCCGGTGGTGGTTGATATGAAGCATGATTCCTTGCTGTGGGACCTGTATCCTCTGTCTGGGTGCTGGTCCCAAATAAATGAGTGGCCTTCTCCAGTGGTGGTTGATATGACGCATGATTCCTTGCTGTGGGACCTGTCTCCTCTGTCTGGGTGCTGGTCCAAAATAAATGAGTGGCCTTCTCCGGTGGTGGTTGATATGACGCATGATTCCTTGCTGTAGGACCTGTATCCTCTGTCTGGGTGCTGGGCCGAAATAAATGAGTGGCCTTCTCCGTTGGTGGTTGATATGAGGCATGATTCCTTGCTGTGGGACCTGTATCCTCTGTCTGGGTGCTGGTCCAAAATAAATGAGTGGCCTTCTCCGGTGGGGGTTGATATGACGCATGATTCCTTGATGTGGGACCTCTCTCCTCTGTCTGGGTGCTGGTCCAAAATACATGAGAGTGGCCTTCTCCGGTGGTGGTTGATATGACGCATGATTCCTTGCTGTGGGACCTGTATCCTCTGTCTGGGTGCTGGTCCGAAATAAATGAGAGTGGCCTTCTCCGGTGGTGGTTGATATGAGGCATGATTCCTTGCTGTGGGACCTGTATCCTCTGTCTGGGTGCTGGTCCAAAATAAATGAGAGTGGCCTTCTCCGGTGGTGGTTGATATGAGGCATGATTCCTTGCTGTGGGACCTGTATCCTCTGTCTGGGTGCTGGTCCAAAATAAATGAGAGTGGCCTTCTCCGGTGGGGGTTGATATGACGCATGATTCCTTGATGTGGGACCTCTCTCCTCTGTCTGGGTGCTGGTCCAAAATAAATGAGAGTGGCCTTCTCCGGTGGTGGTTGATATGACGCATGATTCCTTGCTGTGGGACCTGTATCCTCTGTCTGGGTGCTGGTCCAAAATAAATGAGAGTGGCCTTCTCCGGTGGTGGTTGATATGACGCCTTATTCCTTGCTGTGGGACCTGTATCCTCTGTCTGGGTGCTGGTCCAAAATACATGAGTGGCCTTCTCCGGTGGTGGTTGATATGAAGCATGATTCCTTGCTGTGGGACCTGTATCCTCTGTCTGGGTGCTGGTCCCAAATAAATGAGAGTGGCCTTCTCCAGTGGTGGATGATATGACGCATGATTCCTTGCTGTGGGACCTCTCTCCAATTGATATTGGTTAATTTTTATTTATTTTATTTTATTTTAATTCATTTTCCTATTTACATTTGTTTGCAGGGGATTTACCTACATTTTGCTGCCTTTTGCAGCCCTCTAGCCCTTTCCGGGAGTCTTTTACAGGCTTTTTAGTGCCCAAAAGTTCGGGTCCCCATTGACTTCTATGGGGTTCGGGATGAAGTTCGGGTTGAGTTCGGATCACGAACCCGGACATTTTCCGGAAGTTCGGCCGAACCTCTCGAACCCGAACATCCAGGTGTTCGCTCATCTCTAGCAGCTACCACTTCTGCAGGAAGGCTATTCCATGCGTCCACTACTCTCTCAGTAAAGTAATTCTTCCTGATATTACTTTTAAACTTTTGCCCCTCTAATTTAAAACTATGTCCTCTTGTAGCAGTTTTTCTTCTTTTAAATATTCTCTCCTCTTTTACCTTGATGATTCCCTTTATGTATTTAAAAGTTTCTATCATATCCCCTCTGTCTCTTCTTACTTCTAAGCTATACATGTTAAGGTCCTTTAACCTTTCCTGGTAAGTTCTGTCCTGCAATCCATGTACTAGTTTAGTAGCTCTTCTCTGAACTCTCTCCAAAGTTTCAATATCCTTCTGCAGATATGGTCTCCAGTACTGCACACTATACTCCAAATGAGGTCTCAATAGTGCTCTGTAGAGCGGCACGAGCACCTCCCTCTTTCTACTGTTAATGCCTCTCCCTATACACCCAAGCATTCTGCTGGCATTACCTGCTGCTCTATGACATTGTCTGCCCACCTTTAGGTCGTCTGATATAATGACCCCTAAATTCCTTTCCTCAGATACTGAGGTTAGTACTGTATCACTGATTTTATATTCTGCTCTTGGGTTTTTACGCCCCAGGTGCATTATCTTGCACTTATCGACATTAAATTTTAGTTGCCAGATTTTTGACCATTCCTCTAGTTTTCCTAAATCCTTTTCCATTTGGTGTATCCCTCCAGGAACATCAACCCTGTTACAAATCTTTGTGTCATCAGCAAAAGACACACCTTACCATTGAGGCCTTCTGCAATTTCGCTGATAAAGATATTAAACAATATGGGTCCCAGAACAGATCCCTGAGGTACCCCACTGGTAACAATACCATGGTCTGAATATACCCATTGACTACAACCCTCTGTTTTCTGTCCTTCAGCCACTGCCTAATCCATTCAACAATATGTGAGCTCAAGCTCAAAGACTGCAGTTTATTGATAAGCCTTCTATGTGGGACAGTATCAAAAGCCTTACTAAAGTCCAGATAAGCGATGTCTACTGCACCTCCGCCATCTATTATTTTAGTCACCCAATCAAAAAGTCAATAAGATTAGTTTGACATGATCTCCTGAAGTAAACCCATGCTGTTTTTTATCAATCAACCCATGGGTTTTTAGATGTTCCACAATCCTCTCCTTGAGTATGGTTTCCATTAATTTCCCCACTATTGATGTCAGGCTTACTGGCCTATAGTTGCCCGATTCCTCTCTACTACCTTTCTTGTGAATTGGCACAACGTTTGCTAATTTCCAATCTTCTGGGACGACACCTGTTACCAGTGATTGGTTAAATAAATCTGTTAATGGTTTTGCTAGTACACCTCTAAGCTCTTTTAATAGCTTTGGGTGTATCCCATCAGGCCCCTGTGATTTATTTGTATTAATTTTAGACAGCTGACTTAGAACCTCTTCCTCTGTAAAGACACATGCATCAAAGGATTCATTAGTCTTTCTCCCTAACTGAGGTCCTTCTCCTTCATTTTCCTTGCATGGAGTGAGGACATTTGTGCTTTTAAATTCAAGTCATCCTGTATTTTCTGTTCCGGGAAATCAAAAATTGGCTCTCATTATCAACAGAGTGTAGCGCAATATGTGCCATTGTATCAGAACAGAAAACAGGGTACTTGGAGAAATCACAATGTCTGATTAAAGTCTAACTAGGGAGTGCACGCCGTTCAGGTTGAACACAAGCAAAGAAGGGGGTGGCAGCTCTCACCTGTTGAAATAACGACCATCCAACAAACGAGCACGGGCGATGCACCTGACGGCAACTGAGCATACAAAAGGAAAAAAGTCGAGCTCCAGCAGTAGATGGGATAGGATTCAATTCAATCTTTATTGAGCGATTAAAATCTCCAAGTCATATTGACATAATTCATGCCAGTATTGTCAATGCGTTTCGGATGAAATCGTCACCTCCACTTACCGCAAAGAATTAGCAGGCAATAAGATTCTCCATGCAAGTTCATGCCATCCTACCCATGTAATACAGAATATTCCTTTTGGTGAACTTGTACTAGCTCGCCGCAACTGTTCCAAAATGGTGTCCTATAACAAAGAGTACCATGACATTAGAGGTAGACTGCAGCGTAGAGTATACTCTCATACGAATATAGATCATGCACACAGAAAAGCATCATCTCTAGATAGGGAGTCTTTAATTTTTCCTTCCACAAATGGGATGTCTGACCCATCTCCTCATGGCCAGCAAGCTACTACTTTTGTCACACAGTATAGCCAAAAATATCCTGCTATCTGGAAAATTGTTAAAAAATACTTTCCAATTCTGGCAAGTGACGAACAATGGTCAGACATCGTATCTGGAGGAGTTAGGTGTGCAGCTAGGAAAGCCACTACTGTGGGCAATTTAATAAGCCCCAGCCTTTTTCTTGCATCTAGCCTGAACCTGAATTCTACCTGGTTGAATTGTAAAGGCTGTTACAAATGTGGGCACCAGAGGTGCATATGCTGCTCTCACCTTATAGTGAACAGATCCTTTACATCTGCAACTAATAATACAGTATTTGTCATACAGTCATACATCAATTGCAATACTAAATAGGTCATATATTTGATTACATGTAATCTATGCCAACTTCAATATGTTGGATGTACGACAGGTCCTCTTAAGAAGAGAATTCGTAGACACGGTTCAGATGTTCCTTTTTTTGATAAACGCAATGTATCAGCGGTAAGTTTGCATGTTGCGATTGTCCATGCAGGGGATATATTGCATCTGTGAGCTCAAGGTATTGAAAGAGTCTCATTACCACCGAGAGGGGGAGATCACAAGAGGAAACTCCTCAACAGAGAGGCTTTCTGGATCTTCAAATTAGGAACCAGACAACCACATGGTCTGAACAAGCGCCTGGACCTTATATTACAATATTGGGAGGTTCTTTTCTTTTCCTCTTGTGTTTGCCCCTGGTGCTCGGTGGAACCAATAAAATATTTATCTGCACCAATTATGGTAATATTTTGATCATGCAACTTCTACATGCCTTTGGATTATTGCAGTTTTTTATTATAATGTTTTTTTTATATGTGTCATACATTTTTGTGTTCTTTTTAAATTTGACCTGCCTTTTTGTATCGGTGATTGTTTGGTGAGAGGGTTAATCTCTGCTGTGCCCTCCTCCCATACACAGGTGTTTCCTGATGGGGGAGGGTATATCAGTATGATATCCTCCCAAAGCTCACTATGTCTGTCATTAGGAAGGACTGTACATATTATCTGCTCCGAAACGCGTTGACAATACTGGAATGAATTATGTGAACATGACTTGGAGATTTTAATCGAATTGAATTCTATCCCATCCACTGCTGGATCTGGACTTTTTTCTTTTGCATGCTCAGTTGCCGTCAGGTGCATCGCCCGTGCTCGTTTGTTGGATGGTCGTTATTTCAACAGGTGAGAGCTGCCACCCCCTTCTTTGTTTAAGTAAATTCACAGTTTCCTGGACATTCTTAACAGCTCTTGCAGTTCAATGGAAGACTTGAGGAACCGAGTGAAAATGATATTGCTATTGTTCTTCCCGTTAACAGTAACCTTGGTTCATATCGCAAGTTGGAAAGGAACCAGCCAGTGTTTGATTTCTTTATTGATGACGCTTAGCAGTTTCTCCCTGGTGTGGCTGCTTTTGCCCAGGCTGACCAGTCGCAGAACCATGCGACAACACCTTGCTTTGCATAGGTGATATGCTGGAGGACGTCTGAACCGTTCCTACATTGGAGGGTTAGGACAAGGTGGAGGATGATGAGGCAGAGGAGGACATTGGCACATAAATCCCAGCATTACAACACGGAAGTGGCATTACCATCAACTGGCCAAGTTGTTGGTGTGCCTGGTCCGGAACCACCTTTACCCAGTGGGCTGTGAACAACATATATTGTCCTTGACCATAGTTGCAACTCCATATGTCAGCAGTCAGCACTGGTGAGACGTCTACCAGACACTGAGAGGCTCAAAGAATGGCTCACTTTATGTGTGCAGGGCTGGTGCAACTTTTTTGGAAAAGTGATGTCGACTTGGCACTTCCCACCTAGGCTGGGCACAAGCCATCAGTTCTAAGAAATGTGCAGAGTCAACTACATGGAAAGAGAGGCACTGTAGTAGCAGCAACTTGGCCAGGTGCATGTTCAGCTTCTGCATTATTGGATGAGTGCACGCATACTGTTGTCTTTTAGCAATCACCTCAGTGACTGATTGCTGTCGAAACAAGTGAGGAGGAGCAGTAGGAGGAGGAACATCAGGAACTACAGATGACGCTGAAGTCAATAGGATGGAAGAACAGCTTTCTTCTGTTGATGTTGGCAAGCCCTGACTGCTGGAGAGGGGGTGCAGGCCAGTGGGAGATGCAGCAGACTAACACTAAATGCGTGGTACGGTTTTCCCACACCACTTTATGGTGACACTCAAATCTTGATGCTGGGCAGTCGTGCCAACATTAGCACCCTGGCTTCACCATACCTTTTGCCCAAATATCCTGCATACTGCCATGCTGACTTCACCTAGCAACTTGTTGAAAAGTTCCCACACTGCCGAGTATGGCATTTTACCTTCATGACTGGGTGATGCCTCCATGACACTGTTTTTATGAACTTGTAAACTGCTAGTGGCTACCTCACAGGTAGTCTCCTGAGTAGCAGACTGTGTACCCTTCACGCTTTTGGCTGCATATCTCCCATTGCTTCCACCCTGATTTCTCATAAGCATTCTTCCATCCTGCTGTCTCACAGGCACGCTGCCACTTTTGGCCCCTAATGGTAATGATGCCCCCTCTTCACCCGGCTCCCACATGCAGTTGACTACATCATCAGCTACATTGCTTTGTTCCTCACTAATATCATCCTTACCTTTATCTTGTGGCCCTCCCTGACCTCTCGCAACATGTTCTCCCACCTAACTGTTATCATGGGTGATTGCACGTCTAGAGGAGTCTGCAGTGAACCTCTCCTCCAAATCTGGGCTGGCCTGTAACTGTATAACTGTTGACTTTCCACAAAAAGCTCATCCTCGCCGCAAAGCGCAGCACAGCCGGAAGCATACAATACTTCCCAAGCAAAAGGAGCAGAAAATGAGCAGGCTCAGGAAATGTGAGGGCACAGATGCAGTTCCTGGGCCATGCCATCTAAGTGTGGTGTCAGAGGAATCCACTAATTCCTGCCTGTGTGTATCTGTTGTCACCTGAGATGTTCTTTAAGAGTGAGTCAACCATTCCAGTACAGATGGATTGTTGGTCAAAATACACTGGATGATAGTGCCAGCTCTGGCCTGTTGTTGCTCCTGCTTCTGCCACTAACCTTTCTTCTGCTGCTACTTGATCTGGCTACAGCAACATTTTTGCCACTGCCCATTCCTTTGGAGGGCCCAGGCAACTGTCTGTTATCTATAGTGTACAGTAACTGTATCAGTAATGTAGCAGATTAACTGTGAATGTGCCAGGTGAACAAGATGCAGACAACAATTTATTACTGAGGCACCGTAATATATATATATATATATATATATATATATATATATATATATATATATATATATAAAAAGGACGTATGTATGTGTGTATATATGTTCTGCGATCACTCAAAAACGCTACCATCGATTTCAACGAAACTTCGTATACACATCCCTTGCTACCTGGAAAGAAATATTGTGGGGGTCTCAGCTCTCTAGGATGTACCATTCCTGAGATGTTCCCAAAAAAGGACATGCATTAGCCAATACAAGCCTGCAAGTCTTTCTCTTCGTATGCCAACTGCCATACACACATCACATGTCCCTTATCAGCCAATAGAAGCTCGCAGGTCCTTACTCTCCACACACACAGCTTTACTCTAGGTTTTTTATAACAACCCAGCCAACCAAAGTCGGACGACACATAGGGCACAACTGCACTGCTACATGTATCCATCTTGGATCAAGTTTTTTGTGACTGTCGTGTCGCAGTCGCAGCATGACGCAGTGCGACACCATAGCCTATCATTATTAAAATTGTTAAGACAAAATGTCATGCAACACATATCGTTGTGTAGCCCTACAGACCTGTGGAAGTAACTTTTAAAGGGGTGGGCACTGTGGAGGTCACGGTTAAAGGGGTGGGCACTGTGTAGGTTACTGTTAAAGGGGCAAGCACTGTGGAGGTCAATGTTAAAGGGGTGGGCACCCTGGAGGTCACTGTTAAGGGGACGGACATTGTGGAGGTCACAGTTAAAGGAGCTGGCCTTGTGGAGGTAACTGTTAAAGGGGCAGGCACTGTGCAGGTCACTGTTAAAGGGGTGGGCACTGTGGAGGTCATTGTTAAGGGGGGTGGGCACTGTAGAGGTCACTGTTAAGGGGTTGAGCACTGTGGAGGTCACTTAAAGGGGTGGGCACTGTGGAGGTCACTGTTAAAGGGACGGACACCATGGAGGTCACTGTCAAAGGGACGGACACTGTGGAGGCCACTGTTAAAGGGACGGGCACTGGGGATGTCACTGTTAAAGGGGCAGACACTGTGGAGGTCACTGTTAAAGGGCGGGGTGCTGTATAGGTCACAGTTAAGGGGGCGTGCCGCTGAGAAGGTCAATGTCAAGGGAGTGAGGTGCTGTGAAACTCACTGTTAAAGTGGTGGGCAGCTGTGAAGCTCAAAGTTAAGGGGACGGGCTGCTGTAGACGTCCCATTGTAAGGAAACAGGGCACTGTGGGGGGGGGGGGTCAGTGTTAAGGAGTTGGGGCAGTGCAATTTACTGTTAAGGGAACGGTGTGCTGTAGAGGTCACAGTTATGGAGGATACTGTCAATATCTTTTAACGACACACAGAAACATTAAATGAAATAGATTAAATATACCCGTGCGAAGCCGGGTCCTCCTGCTAGTTTTAGGTATAAATTAAAAGAATAACTGGGATTGTGGTAGCAGGTGACCAAGATGCAGATGGTGATATATTACACCACACTTTAATACTGGAGAGGGTTTCTCTGAATTTCTGGTAAAAATGTGCAAATTTTCAAATTAGCATTAATTAAGATGGTATTACACCAGCAGATGTAGCTGACAATTGTCAGGAAGGAAACTGCTATTACCTGCAGCAAACTCCTCCACAGTATGGTGAGGAGAGATCACTAATGCCATCGCTCGTCTGCATACAAATCATTATTTGCCGGCAGAAGAGAGTGATTAGACAGACGAATCTTCTACTGGCAAACAATGATTGTTAAGCATGCTTAAAGATTGCAATTGACCAATGGACAAGCATTTGCTCATTTATCGGCTAATTGGCAGCACTGTTATACATGTATATCATTGCCAACACAGCATTCCTACAAATGCTTTTTTAGCCATGATCTGAAAAATTATCTCATGGTTTAATACCTGTCTTACTTCTGCTGGCATCAGACAGCCTTAGCTTTCTTTTCCTTTTTGAGGGAAAGATAATTTTAATATATTTACCAGAAACCCATAGATATGCAAATTAGCTTTCCTTCCAGAAGGAAAAGAAAACTAAACCAGAGCAGCTTGGCCCTACCTACAATACTCCTCATTTATATAAGGAGCTCTCTATAATGAGAAAGTGCATTCACTAGAAAACAAGTATATGTTGACCAGAAACTAAGAGTAGCATACTAGTCAGTATCTCTTGCTGTCTCAAATTTTATGCGTTTTCCTTAAATTTTTATACCTTTACTTAAATGTTGTAAATAGAGATTAGCGAACTTTTCAAAAATTTGATTTGCCGGTTCACCAAATTTTTTGGGGAAAATTTGGTTGGGTCTGAATTTATTTGCAGCGAATCGTGTTAAAAAATGGCTATTTCCTGGTTTCAGAGAGCCTATATAGTGGTGTAGAACACTGTGCCTTGCAGTAACACGCAAGGGGAGTCTGCTCTGGTAGTGAAATAATACTGTGAGTCCATATGACATGTAGAGGGCCGGGGTCGCTCTTAGAATCACTGCACATTTCACTTATTTGGGCAGTCACGGGGTAAAAACTGACCAAATAAATCAAGTGTGAACTCAGCCTTATAGGTCAATGTTAGCGTCAAGAAGAAGCGCACTCCTTTTATACCTTCGTCAGCTGATTCCACATAGATGTCTACAGAACCTGTTCTATTAAACGCTTAAACAAGTAGAGCCCCCCGACAGAGTGGAGAGGGTGTCAGCAGTAAGTTTGTGTTGATGTCACTGATTATTTTGCCCTTCCTTTGATCCGTCAGAACAATAACCCCAAAAAAACGGATCCTGTCTGTTTAGCATCCGCAAGGACAGCATCCATCTTGTATTCATTCTGAAGCTGCAGTGTTAGTAATTGTAAATCGCAATGCGATTAATATAACCTGTATTATTCGCATTGCGATTACAACTTAGATCTGAGTTCCTAATGGTTGTATTGCTAGAATATAACGAAGATAACGAATATAGCACTATATTCTCAATCTTCGTTATATTCTAGCAAAACAACAACCATTAGGAACTAAGATCTAAGTTTAATTCGCAATGCGATTAATATAACCTGCCTTGATCGCATTTCAAATTAAACTTAGAGCTGAGTTCCTAATGGTTGTTGTATTGCTAGAATATACGTTATATTCTAGCAATACAACCATTAGGAACTCAGCTCTAAGTTGTAATCACAATGCGAATAACACTTACAATTATTAATCGCTTTGCAAATCCATTTAATGCCTCTGTTTGATTGTATATGACGGTTGACTATGACTACCACCAACGTTCTGCTGCCTCCAAAGCAAGATATCTGAACCCCCCAGGGGCCATTTGGGCGTTTTTGATAGAAAACACATCAAAAACGCATCAAAAACGCATGTGCGTTTTTATAATTTTTTCATATTTTATTTTTTTGTGTATTTTGGCACATTTGGTTGCATATTTACATTTGGTATAGGCAAATATGGTAGTCAAGATCTAGAACCTAGGATCATTGTTTGACGGCATATTTTCTAAGCCATGTAGCTGAATATAGATTTGGGCAGAGTAATGATCTAGACCTGTGTTTCCCAACCAGTGTGCCCCCAGCTGTTGCAAAACTACAACTCCCAGCATGCCTGCACAGCCAAAGGCTGTCCGGGCATGCTGGGAGTTGTAGTTTTGCAAAAGCTGGAGGCACACTGGTTGGGAAACACTGAATTCTAGACTACCATATTTGCCTATACCAAATGTAAATATGCAACCAAATGTGCCAAAATACACAAACGCCCAAATGGCCCCTGGGGGGTTCAGATATCTTGCCTCAGAGGCAGCAGAATGTTGGTGGTAGTCATAGTCAACCGTCATATACAATCAAATTGAGGCATCAAATGTATTCGGAAAGCGATTAATAATTGTAAGTATTATTTGCATTGCGATTACAACTTAGAGCTGAGTTCCTAATGGTTGTATTGCTAGAATATAACGAAGATTGAGAATTAAATCTTCGTTATATTCTAGCAATACAACCATTAGGAACCCAGCTCTAAGTGAAATCGCAATGAGATTAATGCAGGTTATATTAATCGCATTGCAAATTCAACTTAGAGCTGGGTTCCTAATGGTTGTATTGCTAGAATTATATAACGAAGATTGAGAATATAGCGCTAAATTCTCAATCTTCGTTATATTCTAGCAATACAACCATTAGGAACCCAGCTCTAAGTTGAATTCGCAAATAAGATGTCCAGAACTATTCACCTGCGAACAGTTCCCGGCGAACATAGCTGTTGTGCGGTCCACTCCCTATTCGTCATCATTGAGTAAACTTTGACCCTGTACCTCACAGTCAGCAGACACACACCAATCAGCATACCCTCCCTCCCAGACCCTCCCATCTCCTGGACAGCATCCATTTTAGGTTCATTCGGAAGCTGCAGTCTTAGTGACAGGAGGGTCAGTGTAGCTGCTGCTGATTTAATAGGGAAATCGATAGCTAGGCTACTGTATTTAGTGTCCACTCCAGTCCTGAAAGACTCATCAGACCTTTGCTATAAGGACAGCGTCCTGACAGCACCCCAAAAAGCCCTTTTTAGGGCTAGTACATCAGTTTCCCTCCCAGACCCTCCCACCTCTTATCAAAAAGCAAGGACGGCATCCATCTTAGATTCATTCTGAAGCTGCAGTGTAAGTAGTTGTAATCGCAATGCGATTAATATAACCTGTATTAATCGCATTGGGATTACAACTTAGATCTGAGTTCCTAATGGTTGTATTGCTAGAATATAACAAAGATTGAGAATATAGCGTTATATTCTCAATCTTCGTTATATTCTAGCAATAGAACCATTAGGAACTCAGATCTAAGTTGTAATCGCAATGCGATTAATACAGGTTATATTAATCACATTGCAAATTCAACTTAGAGCTGTGTTCTTAATGGTTGTATTGCTAGAATATAACGAAGATTGAGAATATAGCTCTATATTCTCAATCTTCGTTATATTCTAGCAATACAACCATTGGGAACGCAGCTCTAAGTTGAATTCGCAATGCGATTAATGCAGGTTATATTAATCTCATTGAGAATTCAACTTACCACACTCTGAGTCAACTACGTAATTTTCCATGAGAGTTTTGCCATGGATCCCCCTCCGGCATGCCACAGTCCAGGTGTTAGTCCCCTTGAAACAACTTTTCCATCACTATTGTGGCCAGAAAGAGTCCCTGTGGGTTTTAAAATTTGCCTGTCTATTGAAGTCTATGGCGGTTCGCCCGTTCGCGAACACTTGCGGAAGTTCGCGTTCGCTATTCGCGAACGGAAAATTTTATGTTCGCGACATCTCTAGTGGCAGCCTCAGAATAGTAGCTGAAGCAGGTAGCCAGAAGAAACCAGTCTCTTTTGTCAGTGTTGTTGTGGCATCATGGATTATCTAGTCTGATGTATCAGGCATTGGTGGGTGGAAATCCTGGCTGATCCACACCTGATTCATCATGACAAAGGTCTGTCTCTCCACATTTTGGGTGGACAGATGAGTTCTTCCTGGGGTAACTACGGCCCCCGCTGCACTAAACACCCGCTCTGATGCCACACTACTGGATGGACAGGTTTTTCCATGGCAAACTCTGCCAGTTGCAGCCATAAATTCAGTTTGGCTGCCCAGTAGTCAAGCAGATCTTCAATGTGGGATGGCAGGGTACTATACAAGTATGCCACCACCTGCTGGTTCAGGTCCTACTCCAGGTCTAGCTGCTGCTGTTGGTGAGTAGTTTCTTCACCAGGCGGATGAAGAAAGCAGTTCATCAGCGACTCTAGACTCAGGCTGCTACTGATAGAGCTGGTACTGCTCCTGCCACCCCACCCCTCCCCAGCAGACATGGCAGTGGAACGTGAGTGCAGAGGAACCCGGTCAGAGCTGCAAGAGGATGGATGATGGCGCAGATAGGCAGTGGCTAACTGGCTACATAGAATGTCACTATAGTAGTTCAGTTTGTCCTCCCTCTCAGTAGGTGTAAAAAAGGCCCCCATTTTGGACCGGTAGCGAGGGTCCAACAAGGTGGAGAGCCAGAAGTCATCCCTCTGCCGAATGGTGACAATTCAGCTGTCAGTACTCAAGCAAGTGAGCATGCATCGGGCCATTTGTGCAAGTGACTCGGAGGGACTCTCTGCCTCCATCTCCACTACATACTGCCATGGTGTGTCTGGGTCCTCTGCCTCGTCTTCCTCATCGCCCTGTAGCTCCTCTTGCTGCTCCTGCTCCTCCTCTCTTGTGACCTATGTAGAAAAACCACCCATTTCGCTATATATTGCTTGTGCTCCAATGTCCTCCTCATCCTTCAGTTCAGCTTCCACAGGGCTCATGTGGACATGAGATCTAGGCGCAACGTCTCCAGTCCCCTGACCAGCCAGATTTTCCAGCATCTGTTTCAGGACGTGAAGTGGTGAAATGCCGTTGTTCATCCCGTAGTCCTAGCGACTGACAACTAATGTGCACTCCTCAAAGGGCGTGAGAAAACGGCATGTGTCACACATGAGCTGCCACTGCTGACATCCAGGTTACACAGTGGAGTACTCCTGTCCACTTGGATCATCAAGAAATCGTTTATGCCCTTTCTCTGTTCATATAGTCGGTCCAACATATAGAGGGTGGAATTCCAACGGGTGGAAACATTTCATATAAGCCTATGTTGGGGGCTGCCGTTCTGCCTCTACAGCTCAAGGAGGGTTTGCTTTGCGATGTACGAGTGGCTGAAGTGCATGCAAAGTTTCTTGACCATTTTTAGGATGTCTTGGGTGGAAGACTTCAAAAACCGCTTGAAAACAAGATTGAACATGTGTGCCATGCAGGGCGCATGGCTCAGCCGTCCTTGATGCAGCACCGACACCATGTTCTTACCATTGTCAGTCACCATGATTCCGATTTTGAGTTTGTCACGGAGAAAGACAGAATTCGATTTATTGATGAAGGACACAGAGCAGTTCCTCCCCTGTGTAACTCCGTTCACCCAGGCAGTGCCCCTCCGGCATGTGGTATGCTGGAGGGGCACTGTGAATTATCCCTGCAGTTGAGGCTGAGGACACCGTGGAGGATGAGGAGGCAGTGGCGGACATTGTCTCAGGACTAACAGTGTGAAAAGGAGGCGGAAGCGACGTCACCTGGGCAAGTTGCAGGAACCACATTCACCCAGTGGGCTGTAAAGGACATGTATTGTCCTTTACCGTAGTTAAAGCTGCACACATCAGCGCTGCCAACACTCTGGCCGACACCGACAGGCTCAAGAACTGGCCCACCTTCTGTTCTACATGTGTGTGCAGGGCTGATACTGCCTTTTTGCAAAGAAATGATGGCTTGGGACTTTCCACCTCGGCTCGGCACAAGCCATCAGTTCTCTGAAAGGTGCATAGTCCACCACTTGGAAAGGGAGGGACTGCAGCACCAGCAACTTGGACAGGAGCACGTTCAGTTCTGAGCCGTTGGATGAGTGCACGTCTACTCAGTGGCATAACTAGAGTGTTATGGGCCCCAGTGCAAACTTTGGATTACCCCCCACCCCCCATTTTTACAAAGAGGCGGCACGTTTTCTTTACACTAATACACTAAGGAATCTTTCACAGCAGCGGATGCCGTGCGGGTAATCCGCTGCGTGAAAGATTGCCAAGTCCCACTTCAGACAACAGAGATACAGAGTAATAACACGATTGATAATGCTCTGTGCCTCTCTGTGATCTTTTTACTACAAAATTACAGTGAGATAAAGTTGTGAGCGTGATTTTGTATTAAAAAGGTCACAGAGAGGCACGGAGCATTATCAATCATGTCACTTCTGTCTGGGGGGCTTGGCTCTCTTTCACGCAGCGGATTACCCACACAGGATTCGCTCGTGTTAAAGAGTCCTAAGCCCAATGCATGGCTACACTCACCCAGTCCTAATAAAATCTGTTCCTACCTCATCCAGGGTTTCGCTGGCGTTGGGATGATGTCCACTGGATCCAGAACAAGGTCCCTGTGGTGATAGAGAAAAAAACAATAATCACATAAGGAAGGGATGGTGACTGCCCCTGTTAAATCACCAGCAGGGGGTACTGTGCTGGCCTGTAAGACTGAGCCCTGCCAAGTGATAGCAGGGTAATCTAAGACATTTCGCCTAAGTGCTACTACACAGTAATAAGGCCCACATTGTGGTCCCTTCAAAATAGTTATATTCTCCTTGTGGCCCCTCACAGCAGTTATGCCCACCTTTGTTCCTTGTGGCCCCTCACTGTAGTTGTGCCCAGATATGTGCCCCCTCACAATAGTTATGGCCAATTATGTGCTCCCTCACAGTTGATATGCTGATATGTGCCCCCTCACAGTAGTTATGGCCAAATATGTGCCCCCTCACAGTAGCAATGCCCAGATATGTGCCCCCTCACAGTAGATATGCCAGATATGTGCCCCCTCACAGTAGTTATAGCCAGATATGTGCCCCCTCACAATAGATGTGCCCCCTCACAGAGGTTATAGCCAGATATGTGCCCCCTTAACAGTAGTAATGCCCAGTTATGTGCCCCCTTACAGTAGTTATGGCCAGATATGTGCCCTCTCACAGTAGTAATGCCCAGATATGTGCACCCTTACAGTGGTTATGGCCACTTATGTGCCCCCTCACAGTAGTTATGGCCAGATATGTGGCACCTTACAGTGGTTATACCAGATTATGTGCCCTCACAGTAGTTATGCCCAGTTAGGTCCCCAATTACAGTAGTTATACCAGATTTTGTGCCCCCTCACAGTAGTTATGCAAGATTATGTGCCCCCTCACAGTGGTTATGCCCAATTATGTGCCCCCTCATAGTAGTTATGCCCACATAGTTGCCCCCTCAAAGTAGTTATGGCATATTAGGTGTCCCCTCAGTCTTGTTATGGCCCCCCTTTTGCCTCCAGTCTGCATGATAAAAAAAAACACATACTTACCTTCTTCTCTGATCACGCGCTCCCACCATCACATAGCGCTGCTGACTGTGCAGGAGGCCACAGAAGAAAAGTGAAGCAGGGAACGGAGAGGTCTCCCTGCTTCACGCTGAAGACAAACAGCCCGGCAGTGACAAAAAGTGACACCCCCCCCCCTCCCCACTTGCCTCTGTGCGCAAACGGGTGGATAATGTACATGTTTAAAGAGTGCTGTGACAGGGCCAGGCTTTGTCACTGTACTTCATGCCGGGCCTCGTCAGATCGCTCCCATTACCTCCCCCCGCCAGGCCCGGTTGCGGTAGCATCCTATGCAACCGTGATAGTTACGCCCCTGCGCCTACTGTTGTCTCTTGGCAATCACTTTGGTGATCGATTGCTGATGATATGACTAACGAGGAGTAGGAGGGTGAGGAGCAGGAGCATCAGGACCAGCAGATGATGGGAAGGACAGACAGCTCCCTTCGGCTGAGATGGTAGAGCCTTGACTGCTTGAAACCAGGTGTGTGCCACTGAGTGACACAGTTGTTGCTGTGGCAGGCTGGACCACCAAATCGGAGGCCAGTTTATGGTGACGCTACATATGTCGACGCAGGTCCATAGTGCCAACATTGGCACCCTGGCCACTCCACCTTCTGCCCACATATTCTACATCAGGGCCTTATGAAATGCTAAGGCGAGAAACGCCCGTTACCGTAAGTTTTTCCTTGCATTGTATGTTTGTCCATCCATCAGCCATCACATGTTTCCAGCTGCTATGCCATTGATGAATTTGTACTCAGCTTACATGTACTCAGCTTTTATGTCATCAGCTTCCATGTATTCAGCTTCTATGTACTCAGCATCTATGTATTCAGCACTGGAGGAATAAAAGAAGATTTCACTAAAAGGGTGAGTGCCGCCTGCTATCTTTTTCTTGAACTTTATGAAGGTTATCTTGGTTACCAGCAGGTTTAGGCATGAAGTGGCAGACAAACCTTGTCTCTGCAACCGTCAGCTACTGTATATTAAAATGGAATGCTTTCCTTTCTGCTTAATGCTGTTGTTCTGAGTCTGTCTCTCACTGTGATCCTTGGGACTTCTTGTCCTGGCTGACTTTGAGGGAGCGCTCATTCCCACCGGGACGAGAGTCTGCTGTTTTCCCTACAGCATGGAGTACTAGAACTAACTGGTTCTAACTAGATCATACTCTCTCCTTGGAGGAGAGTCTAAGAGAGCTGGAAAGCCAGGTTCCACCCTCTGTAAAGTAGCACTGCCAGGTATACTGCCACCCGCTGGTAAACCTGATTATTACATGAACAAACACAAATGCATAAGAAGAAATGCACAATAGGTGGAGGACTGGGAATAAGGATATAAAATGACATTATTATTGCATATACAAACAGAAATATGGTGCAGGAGTGGTAATGCCACTTATGGTGTTACATCCCCCCTTACTTAAGAGGCAAGCCTCCTTCGGCTTTTGCTTAGGATAGGCAAGGGAAGATAAAGTGCTGCATTAGACTATATACTGTTACTAAACTGGTATAGTAACGGCTACCACAAGGTCTGTCTGCCTGTATGAGTAGGGTGTCCCAGGACAGTTTCCCGCTCAGGTATAACCAGAGAACCAAACATGTGTGCACTAAGCACTCATTCCTGACTAACTTTGGAGTGTTCTGGCCATGATCACCAAAGGAAGTACGGGGGCGTCCTTACTAAGATATCCCACCACTATGCAATGAAACGCCCACAGATAGAAGGGTGCATTATACGGGGTTCCCTTCCAGAAACAAGGTCTAATTATGCTTTATCCATAAGGTGGCACGCAATGCCTTAGAACACAGACAAGTAGGAGGAGGAACTCCCATATTTTATGAGGACTATTTCCTCAAAACATACAGATTTGCAGCGGGTTACCCTTACAAAGTGTCAGACCCGCTTGTGAATTTACCACTTGGCCCGACCTGTGCAGCAACAATACATTACAATATCATACCTAGGCTTCATAGCTAACACTAGAGAAATACAGGACCATTAGTACTTTTGAGTCCTCAGAGGCAGCCTGTATGAGTAATAAAGCAAAAACGCTATCTGACTAGCAATATAAAGTACAGAGTCCATTTATAGTGCAAAAGAGGTCACATTGTACATGTGAAAGAGTCCATACAATGGACTAAAGTGCTTGAACGTTGCTGAAGCTTTCAAAACAATAGTGCAAAAACATCACAGTAGGAATCACAAAGAGATTAGGTACACATTTCAGGCTACTCTTTGGGTGCAGGCTTGCAACGTTGCGAAACAAGAACAGATAATGTAAAAAGTCATTTGTAATCCAAATGAAGTGGTACTGTCACTTTTGTAATACTCATGAAAAAAAGGGAATTTTACGCACAACCGTCCTTGTTAAACATGACCATCAGGGTGAGGACAATAAAGGGAAACCTGTAGTAGAAAAATATTAAAATACTGCCAACAGGTCCTCACCCTACAGGCGCAGTCCACACCGTGGCTCCCAGTAATCCAATGGATGGGGCTCTAATAGCACCGGTACACTCACCGGAAGGGCTGGAAGTCTCCGCCTCGGCTGCTGCTGCTAAAACTCCCTATTAACGGGCAGGCGGCTGACCTTTAGTGGTCGGTTGGGATCTCCGCAAGGACAGTTCAGAGTCTCCGGGGGAGAAGTAGTGTCCGGGACTTGTGAAGGAGGATCAGCCACTGGACTTGGTTCTGCAGATGCAGGCGTTGCAGGAATTGGCGTCAGAACTCGAATTTGAGGCAGAGAGCCACTGAAGAGGGCCCATCATGGACGACAACTCTGTTGGAGTCTCGGTCACTTGAGGCAATGGTGGTTCAGTTGATTTATCCACTTCTCTTTTCCTGAGCCTGTTGCGGTGCACTCACTGAGTAGCTTTATCAGCTCACTGAATCTCATAGACCTCCAATGAGGGGATAGCCACCATGAGGGGATAGCTTGCTTACTGGGTGATTTTTTCTGTGCCAGACCTTGTCTCCAGGTTTTAAGCATGCTGATCAAAGTACTGTTTTTGTTTTTGCTAAGCTTTCTCTATTTTTGAGTCCACTATTTCTCTAGCATCCTCTAAGCATTTCTGATGCTCTTTTACCTACTCAGATTGAGGAAGGAGTGGTTCAGAGTCCGGCACAGGGATGTCCAGGCAAGGTCTGCAGGTAAACGGCCCTGTCTTCCAAACATGAGGTAGAGTGTACACTAATTCAGGCAGAAGCAAAGGCCACTCGGCTCTCTTGTGAGGTGGCACGGGCTTGAGCATATTGATCAGGGTTTGATTCATCTTCTCGCACAGGCCATTTTCTTGTGGGTGATATGCAGTGGTCCTCAGTTTTTTGCAGTGGTACAAGGCACAAAGCTCATAGAATAACTCAGACTCGAATGCGGACCCTTGGTCAGTGAGGATCTTGTCAGGATACCCATATGGCAGAATTAAACTTTTCCACAGTGCAGCTGAGGTAGTTTTGGCTGTTAAGTCCTTCACGGGTAAAGCCACAACGAACTTGGTGTAATGGTCTATGATCGTCATAGCATAGGTGTATCCGGATCTGCTGGATTTCAGTTTCACGTGGTTGATGGCCACAATTTCCAGAGGACTTTTACTCACTATTGGACTCATAATGTCTTTCCCTTCTGGCCACAGCACAAGTGGGACACTCCCGACACCAGGCTTTGATATCACTTTTCATGCCAGTCCAGAAGAAACGCCACCTGGCTTCCATTTTTTGGGTTCCACAGTGACCAGATCTGTTATGGTACATGTCCATTACTATCTTGGCATCTCTCCGGGGCACCACTGTCTGATGAAGACACTCATAGGTGACTGGATCAAGCATTCTCCTGAGGAGTAGATCTCTCTGTATGAAAGGCATTCTCCATTGTTGCCAGAGACAAAGTAGCTCTGAGTCAGCTCTCCATTGCCGGGTTCTCTCCGGTACTCTCCCACTGGAAAAGTGATCAAACAGTTCTCCGATAACTCTACTATCTGCTTGCAGTTGAGCCAGAGCTCTTTCTCAACTGGAGGTGAAGGCCCACAGGTCTTTGGAGAACTAGTGGCTTCGGAGACCTGGTGTTTCGTGGGCATAGCTTTCTGCCAAGCAAATCATCTTCCCACTGATCGTTTCTGGAAATTAGTTCATTCTGGGCAGGTGGCCTGGATAAGATGTCAGCATTGTTGTTAGCTTTGCCTGTCCAGTACTTAATGGTAAAGTAGAAGTTTGCCAGTGTAGAGGCGCATCTTTGCTCTAGAGCTCCCAGACGTGCAGTGTTCAAGTGAGCCAGTGGATTATTGTCGGTGTGAACAGTGGAAGGTGTGGCAACTAGATAAACTTCTCAGTTACAGCCCATACCAAGGCCAGGTATTCCAGTTCGAAGGAACTATAATTGTGGTGATTCCGCTCCGGTTCCTGTAGTGATCTGCTGGCATAAGCGATAACACTTTCAGTTCCGGCTTGAGTCTGAGATAATATGGCTCCTAACCCTTTCTTACTGGTGTCCATCTACAGACTGAATGGCAGGCTATAGTCAGGGTAGCCTAGGACTGGTGGTTCTGTAAGTTTTTCGTTTAGCAGTTGGAAAGCGGTCTCCTGCTCTTCATTCCACGCTACAGGTATGTGAGCATTCCGACTACCTTTGGGATGACCCTTCAAAAGCTCCTCGATGGGCTCTGCAATTTGAGCAAAGTGTGGGATAAATCTCCGATAGTAACTCGCAAATCCAAGGAAGCTCTTGACCTCTTTGACGGTCTTAGGAGCGGGCCAGCTTTGTACGGCCGCTATCTTATCAGAGTCCGGCTTCACACCTTCCGCGCTTATACCATATCCCAGATATTTAACTTGTGGTTTCAGCAAGTGACACTTCGAAGGTTTGACTTTAAATCCATGTTGAGCCAGAGTCTGGAATACATCTGCCAAATCCTGTAGATGCTCTTCGTAGGTCTTGGAGTAAACTATCACATCATCCAAGTACAGCAATTTTTGATTCAAAGTTTTTGTGCCCAAGGCATCTTTCCAGTCTCTGAAATGTCCCAGGGGAATTACACAGCCCAAACGGCATGTAGTTGAACTCGAACAGACCCATTGGGGTAATGAAGGCTGTTTTCTCCTTATCTTCAGGCGCCATGGGGACTTGCCAATAGCCACTGGTTTAATCCAGGGTTGAGAAATATGCAGCAGATCCCAGGGCTGCTAGAGACTCTTCAATTACCAGGGCCTAAGGGGCAGCCCAGCGGCTCTGACTATCCTGGATGACATTATTATGTTTTCATGCCTCCTGAACCATCTTCTTCACCTGCTGGTAAAGGGCAGGAGGCACTGCCTTATATCTTTCTTTGATTGGAGGGTGAGTGCCAGTGGAAATAGTGTGTTTTAATAAGCTCGTTTGACCATAGTCCAAGGGGTGTTTGCTGAAGACTTGGTGATGATCCTTGGCTAAATCCAACACACCTTTGAGTTGTTCGGCAGAGGTGGTGACATCTCCAATGTGTAGTTCAGCCCACCAAGGTTGTTCAGACAGATCTTTGGCTGCGTACACTGTTTGAAGCGATTGCTGTGTAGCAGCAGTAGGGGAATCCAGGACGTCTTGTAGACAGACATGATATAGACTCGCCAATGGATAATATTTCTTTAGTTCCACAGTTTCATCACTTAGATTAACCAAGCGTATGGGTACTTTTCCACGCGACTCGGACAAGGGGGGATCTTGTGATTGTAGGGGCTCCACGAGGGCCCGGTAATCCTGTCCTCGGACTCCGATGCAAGTTAGACACCAAATCAGGGTCTCTGCTCCAGGTTGAAGTCTAATAGGTTGAGCATCGCTAATGCGAACATGGCAGATTTCTCCCTGTCGGTTACTGAATCTTTGTTGAGCTGTTAGCACTTGGAGGGTCCGGCTAATGACACAGTTAGTAGGGTTTTCTTCAAGTCTTTTTGCACTTCAGTGTAACAGTTACCGATTACATTCATCCCAAGTACAACAGGTTCTTCATCGTCGTCCGGACCTCAGATCATGACTACTCCCTAGTGTAGGAGTTCGGTATCTTCGATCCGTAAGGTGGGTTGCTAATAACCTAGGATGGGTAATGTTTGGCCGTTAGTAGCTTTGATGTGGATCCAGGATTTCAGAGGTTGTGTCAATTTGGGCTCCTTTCCGGCATATTTTGAATGCTAATTGCCGGATGGTAGTTACTTGAGATCCGGCGTCGATCAAAGCAGAAAACGTTACTCCGTTGATGCTAACTTCGATCACAGGTCGGCCTCCCACATATCTAGGCATGAAGTCTGGATCTTCGGGATCTAGTATTCTTCCTTCTGAGGGGCGGTCCTTGGCCTCAGGGGATATTCGTTTAACTGCCAGCAATTATCTTCAGTGTGTCCTTACTTCTGACAATACCGACATTTCGATTTCCTGGTGCGTCAATTCCGAGGGCTTGACAACCCACATCAATCCTCTCATAGACCGGGTGGAGGAAGGTTTCAGGGTGGAGCGGTCCCTTCTTTGGGAAAGCTTGGGCAGTCAGGGCTGCCACAGCATCTGGGCCAGGTGTTTGCGCCCCACACTCCGCTATCTGGTCGTGGGCATCGGATCACAGGATGGACCAGGCCTTCCTATCTTCAGGAGGTTCAGAGTGGGGATTTTCTCCCAGGATGCCGATAGCGAGCTCCTTAAAATCTAGGATCTTGGTGCTGAACCAACAGCATCTTCAGCTGGCGTTTGAGAGGTTCTTCAAGGACTCCTTTTATAAACTGCTCCCTGGGGCTCTGATCTTGTCCCTCAGCTTCATGGGGATCTAGGTGGATAACTGCCAGCAAAGCTTCCTGCAGGGATAGGGCAAAGTCTGTTAGCGACTCCTTGGGCTGCTGGCGTTTCCCAAAGAAACACATTTTCAGTTCAGAGGTGGTCCTAGTGTCAAAGGTGGTACTGAGTCAGTCTAGGATCTGCTCAGCTGTTTTTCCCTCTAGCTGGGGCCAGGACTTGACCTCTAGGAGCGCAGCTCCCTGTAACTGGCCAATCAGGATTTCCACCTTCTGGTCCTGTGTTACTGGATATAGCTTAAAAGTAGCCAGCATTTTATCACAAAATTCCCTGAGTGAATAGGGTTCTCCTGCCGGGGAGCCAGGGTGCTCCAAAGTAATATGGCATAGTAAGAGGAATGATGCATGCGGCTGCAGGTGATGGTTATTGTGGCATATCAGCTGGTGGTGATGGTTGTTGTGGCATGTTGACACAGATTTTCCACATTTCAGCCATGCTAACACTGCCTTCTGAGGTGCTGGCGGTGCCCCAGCTGCGTTGGCGACTCCTTCCTTCTCCTCTGCCTTCGCCTTGTGCTTCCACTGAGGCCAATGTGTCAGGTGAGATTGCCATCGGCAGCTTGTCTACCAGCGTGCAGAATATATTTCCCAGTCAGGTGTGCAGTGCAGGGGTAGTGTGAAAGAAAAAAGGGGTACAGATCCCCCAACTATCTAAACGCCGCTGAATTTACAGAATATATTTCCCAGTCAGGTATGCAGTGCAGGGGTAGTGTGAAAGAAAAAAGGGGTACAGATCACCCAACAATCTTAACGTCACCGAATTTACAGTATATATTTCCCAGTAAGGTATGCAGTGCAGGGGTATTTGAAAGAAAAAAGGGGTCATGGAGTGTCCCAGTTATCCAGCATCTATTCGCCCCGCTGAAGGATTATTTTAAAAGTGTGTAGCAGTCACACAGGGCCCCCACGCTGCAGATTTATCATGGAGATCTTATGGAGATTTTACAGCATATAACTACAGCACCCAACAATCTAAATGCCACCAAATTTACAGAATATATTTCCCAATCAGGTATGCAGTGCAGGGGTAGTTTGAAAGAAAAAGGGCACCATGGAGCGTCCCCGTCATCCGGCATCTATTCGCCTCACTAAAGGTTTATTTTGAAAGTGTGTAGAAGCCACACGGAGCCCCCATGCTGCAGATTTATCATGGAGACATCATGGAGATTTTACAGCATATAACAAAACCATCTAAATGCCGCTGAATTAACAGAATATATTTACCAGTCAGGTATGCAGTGCAGGGGTAGTTTGAAAGAAAAAGGGGTACAGATCACCCGCAATCTAAACTCTGCCGAATTTACACAAAATATTTCCCTGGTCATTCAAAGAAAATTTCCAGCTCGCCCATATGTCGATTTCAGCGTGCACGGTCGTTCAGAAAAGCATCTGAAAAGTAGTTTCAAGCAAAAGAGATGTCCGGCACTGCTGGATTGTCTGGTGCAATTTCTTCCTTTTATTAATGTGGCAACAAGGACTGTACACACACACTGTACAGCGGTAAAATTGACGCGTTTCGGACTGTAAAGTCCTTAGTCGTAACAGTAGGTGAGACAAACTGCAGGAATATATATACAGGTTATACTGGCTGGGTGCCGCCCCCATCCCATCTGGTCAGGGAGGAACCCAGCCTGATTCATAACTATCTGCACCTGAGTGTTTCACCCACTGGTCGTACTACAAGTACAAAATCAACACAGTAAAATAAAAAGTAGATATGTATACATGGTTGTGTGTCAAGACAATAAATATGATACCGTTCCAATATCTGTCTGTCTTGCAGCAATCAACACTAAAACCTAGTATAAACAGTGTTAAAATAAAACCAAATAGTACTTAAGGAACATGGCTGAAAAATCGCATAGTGTGAACTGTTGTCTAAACATACAAGTACATGAGTTCCCTGCGTAAGTTTAGACTATTGGGTACTCTGGTATTGAGTTTTAAAATCCAGTATGCTTCCCGCAATAGGATTTGTTTCTTGTGGTCTCCTCCTCTTGTTGGTTTTTTTACCCTTTCTATTGCAAATACTTTAAAAGATTGCACCTTGCGGTTGTGAACCACAATAAAGTGTCTTGCTGCATTAGAAATGTTGAGGGCTGAGGGGCTAGTAACATAATTAAGATGTTCCAACACTCTGGTTTTTAGCTTGCAAGATGTGCTGCCTACATACATCATATCACAGATGGTACATGTGATGATGTACACTACACCTTCGCTGTTGCAGTTAATGTAATTTTTTATTGTGAATGTCTCTGTATGGTCTGCATTGTGGAACTCCTTAATAGGAATCACATAGCTGCAGGTTTTACATCTAGAACTGCCGCACCGTGTGAATCCTGTGTAGCACATCCAGGTTTTAGAAGTGCGTTTTTCTGTGGTGTAGAAGGAAGGGGACAATCGTGTAGTTAGGGCGGGAGCTCGTCTAGATACAATTCGACACCCTTCTCTTAAAATATCATGGAGAACCTCATTTTCAAATAAGATGGGTATGCAATTTTTTACAATTGAGCTGATTTCATTAAATTGTCGGCTGTACGCAAGAACAAGAGTGGGAAGGTGATCTGCATTTCTAGATGATAGGAATCTAACATCTTTTGTATTTTTTTCTTTTGTTTTATTGGGAACATGTGTTTTATTTTTGAAGAGCAGATCATATCTATTTTTGCTGGATGCTATTCTATAAGCCCTGTCTAGCATCCACTGTGGATAGTCTCGGGCTTTCAGACGAGAACTTATAATCCTACATTCTTGTTCATAGGCAATAAATGTGCTACAATTTCTGCGGGCACGTATGAATTCCCCTACTGGCACACTTTTTATAGTATATTTGGGGTGATGGCTGTTAGCCCGTAATATCGTATTGCCAGCAGTTGTTTTTCTATACGTTTCCGTAGAGATATTCTGGAGGTTTCCTGTTAGTTTCAAGTCCAAAAAGCAAATAGTATTCGGGTTACTTTGGCAGGTGAAGCGGAGGTTGTAGGGGTTATTATTGAAATATGACAATAAGTCTGGTATGGCAGACACGCCTCCCTTCCAAATAAGGAGCAGGTCATCGATATATCTGCCATACCAGACTATATCTCCATGAAAAGGATTTTTGTCATTATATATGAATCTCTCCTCCCAGTATGCCATAACCAAGTTGGCAAGGGACGGAGAGAATTTTGCAGCCATAGAAACTCCCCTCACCTGCACAAAGAACTTTGAATCAAATGAAAAATAGTTGTGTGTCAGTAGATACTGCGTCACTTCCAAGACATAGTCAATGAACTCATGGGGATGACGGCTATATTTATGGATGTGATATTCTATAGCTAAAGCAGCTGTTTCATGTGGGATAGAAGGGTATAATGACACAACATCTGCTGCTATCCCGAAAAAGCTATCATCCCATTTAACATCATAAAGGGATCATAAAACATCCGTTGTATCACGCAGGTAGCCTGGTATTCTTTTGACCAAGGGCTGGAAGACTATTGGATTATTGGAGTAATCGGATTTTCCACCGACAGGAAGGTGGACAGTTTAGGGTCAAGTAAACCCAAGTTTTTCCCTTTATTAATCAAAGTTTGATACTTAATTTTGAAAACCTCAAGGGGATTACTGTCCAGTCTCCTGTAGGTGGAGCTATCCGACAACTCTCCCATCATTTGTTCATAATACATTTGTTTGTCTAGCACCACCACTGCACCCCCCTTATCTGCCGTGTATACATATATACTTTTTATTTTACTGTGTTGATTTTGTACTTGTAGTACGACCAGTGGGTGAAACACTCAGGTGCAGATAGTTATGAATCAGGCTGGGTTCCTCCCTGACCAGACCAGATGGGATGGGGGCGGCACCCAGCCAGTATAACCTGTATATATACTCCTGCAGTTTGTCTCACCTACTGTTACGACTAAGGACTTTACAGTCCGAAGCGCGTAAATTTTATCGCTGTACAGTGTGTGTGTACAATCCTTGTTGCCACGTTAATAAAAGGAAGAAATTGCACCAGACAATCCAGCAGTGCCGGACATCTCTTTTGCTTGAAAATATTTCCCTGTCAGACATGCAGTGCAGCAGGAACACACCCTTGAAGCCACTTGTGAATGACTGGCCTGATGACGGTGGAAATGTCCACCCACAATCTAAGAACTGGATTTACTGATTATATTTCACTCTCAGAAATGCAGTGCAGGCCGCAAATGTACTTTATGAAAAAACACCTATAAATAGTACCGAGCAGACAGTAGTATCATATTAATTGGAGGGAAAATATTACAATAACCTGAAACAAGCAAAACATTAAAATCCTCCAAACTTAAGAATTTCAAATAGCTTTATTGAAATACAATATCAATACATTACAAAATGGATGAAATGTATTGAGTAAGCAGCAGAATGTACAATGCAGGAGAGCACAGGTAGACACAGGAGATGGCTGCAGGGTCGGCGACAGCACCAAGACATCTGACAAAAATACAGAAAAATGCAGAGAATAGTGAAAGGTACAGCATAAAGGATAAACTATTGAACAATGTTCATAAGTATAATATACAAGCCCTGTAAAACACTTGCGCTAAGCACATAAATAGATATAATTATAGTTAAATATAGAAAAACCAAGTGCAAGCCAGCTGCCGCCCAACCCCCTTTTTACAGGGCTATTATGTTATACTTTTGAACATTGTTCAATACTTTATCCTTTTTGCTGTACCTTGCGCTATTCTCTGCATTTTTCTGTATTTTTGTTACTTTTTTTGTTAGATGCCTTGGTGCTGTCGCCGACGCTGCAGCCATCTCCGGTGTCTACCTGTACTCTCCTGCACTGTACATTCTGCTGCTTATTAAACTAATTTTATCCATTTTTTAATGTATTGATATTGTATTTCAATAAAGCTATTTGATATACTTTGGAGGAGTTCAATGTTTTGTTTGTTTCAAATGTACTTTAATAACTTTATAGCAAAAAAAAAAAAAGTGATTGTTTTTTCACCTATAATGTCCCAGTTGTGTATACTGATTATATTTCACTCTCAGAAATGCCGTGCAGGCCGCAAACATACTTTTTAGCAAAAAAATAATAATTTGTCCCCCCAGAGTCTATCAGATGGATTTACTGAATTGATTACACTGTCACATATGCAGCACAGGGGTACTTTACAGAATTTTTTTTTTTTAATATTTCACCCCCTGGGTTTCCTGAACTCAAAGACAGATTACCTATATTATTTCCCCTTCCCCTGGCACATATGCTGTTCACGTACACTTAAAAAATGGGTATATGTCTGAACTACAAGAACAGGATTAAATTATTGTCCCTGGCAATATTGTCACTTGCACAAAATGGCCACCGACGCCCACCTAACTAACAGATGGATTAAAAGTTATTTTTCTGTGTCACTGGGCTCAGGGCAGTGTACAAAAATGTTGCATTGCACCCACACACACAAAAAAAAAAAAAAAAATCGCTGTAGATCGCAGACTTAACATCAAGCTCTGATATCAGATTCTTTCCTAATCTCTCCCTCACAGCAGCAGCAGCATCCTATCCCTACACTAGTAAAAGCTGATGTGACGTGCTGCACTACGTGACTCCAGCATATATAGAGGCTGGGTCACATGCTGCACTGGGCAATCACAACCATGCCATTCGTAGGCATGGCTGTGATGGCTTCTAAGAGCACACCTCTTAAACGCTTGTTGATTGGCTGCCCTGCAACCTTTCAACAAGCTTTATTAAATGGCCGAACACCAAACTCGAACCCGAAATCTTAAGGAAAAGTTTGGGTTCGGGTTCGGGTCCGGGTACAAAAAAAAACTAAAGTCCGGTATGAGTCCGAACTTTACAGTTCGGGTTCGCTCAACACTACTGATTAACCATTCGGGTGTCGGCGCACGCAGATTTGCGCCTGACGCTCCACGGTAAATTCAATAAAGTCGCTTCTCATGGGTTTTATGTTGATTATGTAGGCTTTAAAATGGGGTGGCACACAGTTTTGCACGTTATCAGAATCCTGTTCATGACGCCAATTGATTGCAACGAGCCCACTGGCCGCGCCTGGGGTATCACTTGCACCCTAGGAGGTTTCTACGAAATATGTCCCTCTTATAGAGCAAGTAATCGTGATGTGACTTGGCATAAATGGTAATCCATACAGTTTCCAGTTATCTTGGTTAGCAGCAGGTTTAGGCATGAAGTGGCAGGCAAATCCTCACTCTGAAACACACTTCTCTCTGCTGAATCTGTAGTGTACTCTCTCAGCTCTGCTGTGTCAGATATATTAAATAGGAATTCTTTCCTTTCTGCTTAATGCTGTTGTTATGAGTCCATCTCTCACTGTGATCCTAGGGACTTCTTTTCCTGGCTGACTTTGAAGGAGAGCTCAGCCCCACCAGGACGAGGGTCTGCTGTTCTCCCTACAGCATGGAGTACTAGAACTAATTGGTTCTACCACTGGAGGCCAAGTACTGCCGGTCATATTTGTGTTTGGAGCCCAGTTAAGATTTTCAGATAGTTTATTGTGGGTTCTGGGTGACTCTGCATCGGATAGCCCACTACGTCCATTCAAAGTCCGAACCATCACCTTATCTCAATTCTCCCATGTCCGTTCCCTAGCGGCTAGATCAGCTTCCGACCCCAATTGCATTTCAGATCACTCGTTCCACATTGGGGTAGCGTCCGCAGTGTCAAAGCAGCATGCCTCAGGCCACGTCATCAGCAAGATGGGTCCTCGGCGTTCTAATTGTTTTGCTGATACATCCCGAACCCCCATGCGGAGAATTCTGTTGCTCTTCGCAGTATGGTTCCTTCCTATACTACACGGCTTGGTTTTTGCCCCCTTATAGCAATGGCATGGCAAAGGGCACACCATCAGCCATTCAGTCAGGTCAGCTAAGACATGTCCGGTTAGTTTAGTCTTGCTCTTATCACCCTAGGGTTTCCAGGCATCCCCTTGGCCGTTGCCATGACCACAAACACTAGTAAAAGAGAACCCAAGAAACCCTAGCAGTATTGCAATTTTTGTAATTTCACTGCACAAATAATTTTTTCCTATTTTCCAAAACAAGCTATGGTGCAATTAAAAAATACAACTTGCTTCACAAAAAAACAAGCCCTATGTGAACAGAAAACTAAAAATAACTAATCATGGCTCTAGGAAGGTAGGGAGAAAAAAAAACAGGTATTCTCCCTATAGGGTTAAATATCATTTTATTTGAAGGGGTTCTCTAGCCTAGGAGGCTTAACCTGTGTCCTGTCTAAAAAAAAAATATATATACACCTGTCCATGGTCCTGCCATGCCTGTGCTACTGCACTATTCCTGGCCACTTCCAGTCACAACAGATGTGACTGCTGAGACCTGTGGTTGGCTGCAATGGAAAATGTTGTGGAAAATCTGCAAAATTTGCAGCATTATCCACCGCAGAATAAGTTTGCTATAGGAAAACATGGTGGAAGTCTTGATGTTGTGGATTTTCTTGCAGAATTTTATGCACTGTGTGAAGGCACCCTAATTCTTATTATTTTGTTGTCTAATGGACTATAGTGATAATTGCACTATTTCCCATTTAAAACACTTTAATAGTAGATATCAATAGAAAATTTCATGCATATGGCTGTATTAATGCTTAACACATCCAAGTTGAATGAGGCCATAATATAACACTATAATATTACAAGGCTTTACTATAAGGGTCCGGCTACACTTTCAGAGTTCTGCATGCAGTTTTGAAAGCTAAAAAGTGGATAAAAAATGGAAAGGAAGTAGAAAGCACATATATGACTTCTCTTTTTTTGAATTTACTCCTTATTTTGGCTTCCAAATCAATATGCAGAAACCTGACCATGTGGCTGCAACCAAATTATGTCTATCACTTGCTTCCAACTTCCTTTGGATGTTATAAGAATTTTTTTTGTGAAGGAGAATTCCTCTATATCACAACAAAGTCCTATGTATGTACACACTGTGCCTCTGTACTAGCTCTGCCATGTACATGCTGTTGTCCTGCTGTTTGACATTATTCATCATTTTCAATCTAACCTTCATATCACAGATTATATTAGTGCATCTCTGATAGAAATGATATGCAAATAAGCTAAGACTTCTCCAAGAGAGGCATTTCTCTACAGGTTAACATCCTAGATTTAAACATGATAATATGCTAAGTACAAATCTCCAGCTGTGGATACTTACCTCTGTACAGTGTTAGAAATTCAATAAAGGACGCACCTGGGGTTTAGCGTAACCCACATTGCGGCATGCTGCTACAACACAGATCCAATAAACCTCACAGGGCTAACAGACTGCACTTTTATTTATTAAATTAATAAAACTCATTTGCCACTGAAGCCTTTCTATCCAGCACAGAATGTCTCTTTGTTTTCCAAGCTGCCTTTGAACTCCATTTTCTGCTCAGGTGATAAATAATTCAATAGTTAGACTTTATGTTTTAAAGAAGCACTTGTAAAAGACAAGGCAAAGGAGGGAGAGCAACTGTTTTTCCAGAAGATGTAAAATTAGTCAAAGGTTAGCCTATAACACTCACCTTCAAGAACAAGCAGATTCTAAGAAGAACTGGGTCAAAGATGTCACAATTAGATTCTAATAACTGCTTGTTCATTCTTATTGAGTTAAACTGTAAGTGAAATAGGGCATCCCTTGTGTACAGTTATAAAAGTTCATGGCTTGCATGGCAACAACTAAAAAGACGAAGCAAATAAATAATTCTTTATACTTCTTTTCTGAGCCAAATGTTAGTAGAACTACAAACACGACTGGATTCATTACTTTTAGAGAGAAGCAAATTTCTCAAAAATTCTATTTGGCTGGTTCACCGAATTTTTTCGAGAAAATTTGGTTCGATCCGAATTTATTTGTGGCGAATCAAGTTAAAAAATGGCTATTTTTTGGCTGCAGTGAACCTTTATAGTGTTGTAGAACACTGTGCCTTGCAGTAACATGCATAGGGAGTCTGCTGTGGTAGTGAAACAATACTGTGAGTCAGTATGACATGCAGATGACAGGCGTCTCTCTTAGAATCACTGCACACTTCACTTATTTGGGCAGTTACAGGGCCAAAATGACCAAATGACTCAAGTGTGAACTCAGCCTTACAGGTCAATGTTAGCGTCAAGAAAAAGCGCACTCCTTTTACACTGTCGGCAGCTGATTCCACATAGATGTCAACCTGTTCTATTAAACACTTATACAAGTAGAGCCCCCACGACAGAGTGGAGAGGGTGTCAGCAGTAAGTTTGTATTGATGTCACTGATTATTTTGCCCTTCCTCTGATCCGTCAGAACAATAACCAACAAAAAACGGATCCTGTCTGTGGAGCATACGCCTTCACTCGGTCAGCGTTTGGTCAGTAGTCCATCAGTATTGCTAAAGCCCAAAAAAACAGGAGTGGATCCAAAACAGATGACACGTCAATGGAATATTTGCATGTCTTCTGTGTTTTGTACCCACTCCTGCTTTTGGCTACCAAAGCCAATTCTGATGCAAAATAGGGACTGTGTCAGGAAGGCCTTACAGCTGTTACATAGACAGAATCAGTTGTGCATCTCATGTTTCCTTCCTTCTGATAGATCAGAAGAGAGGTCAAATAAATGATGATGTCAGCCAGGCCAAAAGGCAAAATAGTGGCCTAGTCATGAGGTATAATCAGCATGAGAAGTCCACAGAGTGGCTCTATGACATAGTGGTGAGGTGGTTGCAGCATCAGGAGACAACAGAGTGGCCCAATGACAGTCTGGAGGTGCCGGCAGCATCAGGAGGCCACTAGGTGGCACAATGACAGTGTAGAGGGGGCAGCAGCATTAGAAGGAGGCCATAAAGTGGCACAATGACAGTGTGGAGGTGGCAGCAGCAGCATCAGGAGGAGGCCACAGGCTGTCACAATGACAGTGTGGAAGTGGCAGCAGCAGCATCAGGAGGCAACAGAGTGGCATAATGAAAGAGTGTGGAGGTGGCGGCAGCAGCATCAGGAGGAGGATACAGGGTGGCACAATGACAGTGTAGAGGTGGCAGCAGCATCAAGAGGCCACAGAGTGGCACAATGAAAGAGTGTGGAGGTGGTGGCATCAGCAGGAGGCAACAGGGTGGCACAATGACAGTGTGGAGGTGGCAGCAGCATTAGAAGGAGGCCATAAAGTGGCACAATGACAGTGTGGAAGTGGCAGCAGCAGCATAAGGAGGAGGCCACAGGGTGGCACAATGACAGTGTGGAGTCATCAGCAGCATTAGGAGGCCAGAGTAGTGCAATGACAGAGTGTGGAGCAGCATCAGGAGGAGGCCATACTGTGGCTCAATGACAGTTGAAGGTGGCAGTAGTATCAGGAGGACACAGAGTTGCACCATGACAGAATGTGGAGGTGGTGGCAGCAGCATCAGGAGGAGGCCACAGGGTGGCACAAGACAAAAAGGGTTTTAGAACATATAACTGCACCACACAAGGGCAAATAAGATGTAGAAATATTTCCTTGCAATAAACCCTGTTAATGGCTGTACCAAACACCCCAATGCACCCCAATAACAAGAACGGTTTGCTGGAATTAGAGCTGTATAATGGCAGTTAGTGCAGCAAGTTGCAATAGGATTGTTCCTATTACCCAAGCTGTAAACTCCCCTATGGAACCCTGTTCTGCTTCAATACTATGGAATGATTCCTCCATATCCTTTCCCTGAACTTCTCTTGAGCAAATTAAAAGTTTTAAAGTCTTTCCTAGCACTGTCCCTAGTGCCTGCTGACTCTCTCCCTGCACTAAGTACACTGTAAAATGGCTGAATCCAAGGTGGCTGAGGCTTCTGATTGGCTGCATGCATGGCATTGTGGGTTATCCCTCGTTCCTAGAGTTCCTTGCTCCATGTCCTAACACGTGCAGCAGCCATTTTAGGAAAAAATGCAATTTGTTACCATGATGCGTGAGAAAATTTGGATTCAGTGTGAATCGTTCCTGAAATTTGGATCAAATTCGACTTTGTAAACTTTGACACGCTCATCTATAATTACTTTAATAATATCTATTGAATAATATCTTTGAATTATGCTCTGTTCCCTTTATGTAATAACTTTGTAGTAGAACACATACTTATGAATCTCTTGTCATTTTTTTATCACACGTATTAACAGGGTTATGCCATGAATAATGTAAAAAATGAACATCAGACATCATATAGTTCATATAGTAATATGCGCTGCTAACATTTGAGAAGGCAGCTCTGAGCCAGTTAAGGCTGCGTTACATAAGTCGAGGAATCTAGGGAGAAGGGAGGATTGGAAAGTCCGATAGTAAAGGAGGGGGAGACCATCGGGTCAAGGGGTCTTATGAATCGGGGTAAACGCACTTCAGTCAGTTCATTAAGCGTGAAGGGGGCCAGTAAAGAGTTAGCTTGGGAAGCCGAGAGAGAGGGCAGATTGAGGGTGGACAGCCAGGTCTGGATATCAGATACTCTATCAACGCAATGAGGGGGTGGAGGTACCGAAGAGATATTATAAAGGCCTTCATAAAACTTTGTGAATCGAGCCGCTATATCAGAGGTGTTCCTAAGGGGAGCAGAGGAGGTTGATCTAATCATGTGGATATATGATTTAGCTTTCCGCTTCCTAATCTAAACTTGTACAAATTTAGAGGCTTTGTTGCCATGAGCATAATATCTATACTTAGCAGAAAGAAACAGCTTAGCGGTGCGGATGTTTAAAACGTTCTTTAATTCAGATCTCAGGGCTGTTAATTTGTCTAAGATGCTGTCCGACAAATCTTTTTTATGAATATGTTCTCAAGTTTCCTAATCTGAGAAGTGAGGGATGTAATCTTCATTTCCCTTTGTTTCTTAATATAAGACCCTATGCCTATAAAATGACCTCTAACTACAGACTTGTGGGCCTCCCATAGTATACCCGGGGAAATACCTGGAGTAGAGTTAAGGTTAAAATATTTCTGTAATATGCCCTCAATTTTAGATACATGTTCCGGCAAGTCTAAAAGTGACTCATTGAGTCTCCAATTAGTCATTGGCTTGGGGAGTTGGCGTAGGGTTAATTCTAAGTATACAGGGGCATGATCCGACAGTAAGAAGGAGCCTATAGAGGCCCTGAGACAGGAGGACAAGGTCTGGACAGGGACAAAAATATAGTCCAATCGTTGGTAGGAGCGGTGGGCTGCTGAGAAAAAGGAGTAGTCCTTCAGCTGAGGGTTTAATGCCCTCCAACTGTCCACCAATCCCAGAGCTTTAAGACTTCCCCTCACCCTAGAAAGAGCGACATTTGATGAGGACGATGATCCAGTGGATGAGTCTAATAGTGGGTATAGAGTCAAATTGCAATCTCCACCCAGAATAACCAATCCCTCAGCAAAGTCCCTTTGAATATTAAGAGTTTTAATAAGCCACACAGATTGGGACGTGTTGGGGGCATAGATATTCCCAAACGTAAACATCTGGCTGCCCAGATTGCCCTTGATAAAAATGAATCTACCGTCAGGGTCAGTTTGAGAGGATAGCACGTGAAGTGGAAAATTTTTGTGGAGGGCTATTGAAACCCCTTTAGAGGCAGAGGAAGAAGATACACCGTGAAACCACTGGTTATAGCACAGGTGATTCAGTCGCGGTGTATGGCCTTCCCTGTAGTGAGTTTCTTGTAGCATAGCCACACTCACCTGTTGCTTTCTCATCATAGTAATAACCTCATTTCTCTTGGCCGGTGAATTAAGACCACGAACGTTGAAAGAGCAAACCTTTAAGGTAGCCATGGAGTTATCAATGTATCAGTGAACTTAGCGAAGTGGCATGTCCAGGTTCGGTCAATGTCCAGGTGAATCAACAGGTCAGGGACATTAGAAGGTGATAAACAAACAGGGAAAGTCTGTAAAGGACAACAACATAGGTATTAACCAGTGAAATGGCAAACATAGCAATAGGCATCTAAGAGATCAATCAATAGATAAATCAATAGACAAATCAGTAGAGTTACGGAAAAGACAGTTACAGGTGAAAAAGGAGAGGAGGAGGATTGGACAGTGAACATGGCAGAGGGGGCGCCAGAGAGCAGAGAGGAGGAGAAAGGCATAATAAGAATTAGACATTGGATATGTGTAGATTAAACTGTAAATCATGTTTTTTTTTTTTTTTAACTCCTTTCTTCGTTTTATAGAATAAAGAGTGAGGTAGGTAGGAGAGAGAAAAAGAGAAAGGCAGGGCCTTGATCAAAGAAGAGCAAAGGAGAGTAGGGATGAGGTAGAGTAATAGAGCACAGATGCAAATGAGCTCAAGATAATAGGAGAAACTTGAAGACAAGTCCTCAGATTAACTCCTTCCAGTAGGAGAGCTCCAAGATAGGTGATACCGAACTACGGTCCCGGTAGGTGTCAGTCTGGATCCACTGGTAGCCTCCTTGGGGTCATCCGCACTTGTTTCTTCCTAGAGCGCTGGGGCCTAGAAGAGACGTTCGGGGTCCAGGGTTCCAGTTCAGGGACAGTAGGTAGGTCAGTCAGGGTCCTCACGACAGTCCAGTCAGGAATGTCCAAGGGTTCAATCTCTAGGACGTTGTAGGCCTGATTCAAGTCCAGCGGGGAGCGTACCACAATTTTACGACCGGGGTTGTTGATCAATAGGCCGAAAGGATGCAGCCATCGGTAGGATATCGATTTTTCCTGTAAGATGCGCAGTAAGGGTTTCAGTGCCCTACGCTTCTGAAGAGTCATCGGTGAGAGATCCTGGAATAGGGAAATAGTGGTGCCAAGACAGGACACTGAGTGTTTATCCCTCGCAGCTTTCAGGATCTTTTCTTTAGCAGAGAAGTCCACCATACGGCAGATAATATCTCGAGGTGGTTCTTGCGGTTTAGGAGGTGGGCGCAACGCTCTATGAGCTCTATCCATATTGAGATTTTCAGTAGATTGTGGGCCCAGTAAATCCAGGAATATCTCTTTAAGGGCAGCCTCGGTGTCAGCAGGGAGCACAGATTCGAGGACTCCCTTTATGCGGAGATTATTGCGTCTCCCACGATTATCCTGGTCTTCTACCAAGTTATATAGCTGGTTAAGGTGGGCTTGTGTGGAGTCAAAGGTGCTAGAAACAGCATGATTAAAAGCAATGGTGCCTTCCAGGCTAGCTTCCATGACTTCCACTCTCTCCCTGAGTTGTCTTTGATCACGCTTAATTTCTTGCAGGTCCTGCTTCATGGGAGCAAGTGCCATCTCCAAAGCTTCCTTGATAAACAAGCGGGACACAGGTAGGTGCTCACCAGTGTTCAGAGACTCTGTTTTGCTTTCTTTACTGCCATCAGAATCAGCAGAGGCTTCGGCGGGGTCTGAACGGCCCGCCCTGTCTTTGTCCAGCGCCATCTTGGAATCGCCGCGGTGGAGCGGGGCACTCTTTCTAAAGAATTTTTCCACCTCACTCTGGGATTGAGCGGCTCCTCGGGTTCCAGGGGTGTCCCTGGGTCTGTCCCGACCGATCTTGCCCATCTTCTCCGCTAAATAAAGCTATAGAAGCTCGCCGGCACCACGTCTGCAGCAGAGCTCACACAGGCATGTGTGTCTTGCTCTGCAGCCAAGCTCCGCCCCCTGCAGTGCTTTACAATTTAGAGGGTTCATGTACAAATCAAAAGATATTACAAAATTACAGGATAATAAACAACTAACACAGAAATAAGGGCCCTGCTTGAAAGAACTTATGAGGGAATGGAGTAGTACAGTCTATGAGGTACACAAAAGGTATAGTTGATTGAAATGGGAATTAACTTGATTGTCTGGGAAAGTGCTTTCCAGAGAGCAGGTGCAGCTCGAGAAAAGCCTTGAAGACAGGAGTGAGAGGTTCTAATTATGGAGGATGTTAATCTTAGATCACTGATAGAATGGAAAGCATGAGTAGGGTGGTAGACGGAAATGAGGGAGGAAATGTATGGAGGTGCAGCACTGTGAAGAATTTTGTGGGTGAATGTGAAAAGTTTGAACTGTATTCTGTGGTGGATGGGCACAGGCTAGAGTCATTGGTGTAGCGGGTGGACAGATAGATCAGCTTGGCTGCTGCATTTAAGACAGATTGAAGTGTCGAGAATTTAATGAGGGGAGACCGATCAGTAATAAATTACAGTAGTCAAGACGAGAATGAATCAAAGCAACAACAAGAGTTTTGTCTGTTTCCACCGTGAGAAAAAGGTCGTTTTTGCATGTGTTCTTGAGGTTCAAATGACTTTAAATCAAATGGTGTCCTAAAAAATATTCACGCAGACAGTTAATAGCATCTAACCATTCTCATGCCATGGATACAGCAATGACAACAATTATTGGTCTATCTGTAAAAATCAATGGGGCAGATTTATCAAACTGGTGAAAAGTAGCACTAGCTTAGCTGCCCATAGCAACCAATCAGATTCTACCTTTCATTTTTCATAGGTTCTTTGGAAAATGAAAGGTGAAATCTGATTGGTTGCTATAGCAACTGAGCCAGTTCTACTTTACACCAGTTTAATAAACCTCCTCCAATGTCTCTATGATTATTTACTACTAACAATGACATACACTTGCTATTATGACCCCATACCCTTTTAAGAAAGGGCTATGTTGCCCCATTACACATGTGGTTTATGTGTAGATTTTGTTTTTGTGTTTTTTCCCTCTGCTGACCCTCTTGCCAGTGCTGTGATCTTATGGTACATGCACCTGATGCGTCATGTTTCTTTACTCAGCTTCTCCATGTACATTATGGCGAGTTTCTATTTTATATATATCTACTAGCAGAAGGACCATCCAAGTGCATTTGAGTCTATGATAATAGCAATCAGATGATTGATTGTTATAGTTCCCTATGGGAACTATAAAAAAGCTTAAAAAAAATAGTTTAAAAAAGTAAATAAATAAAAAACATAAAAATTCAAATTACCCCCCTTTTCCCAAAATAAATATAAAATAACTAAAAAATTAAAAACATACACATCATGGGTGTCGCGATGTGCGAAAATACCCATAGTAATAAAATACATTCCCCATATGGCAAACAGCAAAATGGCAAAAGGCGCCCAAATGGGCTATTCGCCGTTTTTGGTCGCTTCACTTTCTACATAAAATTAAATAAAAAGTGATCAAAAAGTCATACAGATCCCAGAATGGTATCAATGAAAAGGTCAGATCGTCTCGCTAAAAATTAGTACCCATACAGCTCCGTATACATAATTACAAAAAAGTTATAGGTGTCAAAACATGGAGACAAAAAAAATAAAACAGATTTTTTCCACTTTTTAATTTTTTTTTATCACTATCAAAACACAAGAAAAAGTATACAGCTAAGGTATCGCCAGATTCGTACTGACCTGCATAATAAAAGTAACTGGTCAGTTTTATCGCACATCGAACGTCGTAAATAAAAAACCTGTAAAACTTTGGTGGAATTGCTTTTTTTGCAATTTCACCCAATTTGGAATTTTTTACTGCTTCCCACTACACCATAAACAATATTAAATGGTTGCGTTTGAAAGTACAACTTGTCCAACAAAAAACAAGCCCTCATATGGCAATATGAACAGAAAAATATTTTTTTATGGCTATGGGAAGGCAGGGAGCCCAAAACAAAAACGCAAAAATACCCCCTCCTTTAATAGTGGCCCCTGCCTCCTTAACAGTGACCTCCACAGTGTCCGCCCCTTTAACAGTGACCTCCACAGTGGCCTGCCCCTTTAACAGTAGCATCTACTATGAACTCCTCTTTAACAGTAACCTTCACAGTGCCCTCTTCTTTAACAGTGTCCTCCACAGTGCCCTGCCCCTTTAATGCTAGGTCTGTATGATGACATGTGTCACACAACATATTGTCTCAACAATTTTTATAATTATAGGCTATGGTGTCGCACTGTGACATGTGACATGCTGAGACTGCAACGCGAGAGTCACAGAAAAATCCATCTTGGATAGATTTCTTGCAACTTTTGCGTCGCAGTTGCAGCATGTCACATGTCGCAGTGCAACACCATAGACTATCATTATAAAGATTGTCGTGCGAAATTGGTGCGAAATCAATGTCTCATGACGCATGTAGCAGTGTAGTTGTGCCCTCCGTGTCGTGCGACTTATTGTCGCTCGACACATGTCGCCGCGAAGCCCTAACCTAAAGCTAACCTACAGCAGTGAAAAAAAATGGCTGGGTTGTTATGGAAACCTAGAGTAAAACTGTGTGTGTGTTGAGACTAAAGGCCTGCGAGCTTCTATTGGCTGATAAGGGACATGTGACAGTGTGTATTGCAGTTGGGATATGAAGAGAAAGATTTGCAGGCTTGTATTGGCTAATGCAGGTCAGAATATCTCAGGAACGGTACGTCCTAGAGAGCTAAGACCCGGTGTAAAACCTTCCCGGACACCTGATCTACCCGTGTGCCAAATTTAGTGAAGATAGGTCCAGTCATTTGGTCACAAGGTCCAGCACCAACAGAGGCTGAGCTGCCCAAGTGCTCCCCCCCCCCCTTTAACTTGTGGATGACACTGCTATGGGGGATCTGTGATGGATGACACTGTTATTGGGGAATCTGTGGATGACACATATGTGTCATCCACAGATCCCCCCCTCCCCATAACAGGGTCCGTGTAGGAATGACCCCCAATACAAGGGGTGAGGCTGTGGGGTTGTATCTGCTTTTTTGATGACAGCGCCAGCGGGGCCCGTGCAGTGACTGTATTCTACTACATCCCCCCCCCCCCTCACTGTATATAATCTTAACTATATAACTGTAGTGATTTACTACAGTTATATAGTTAATAAGATTATATCCAGTGAGCGGGGGGGAGGGATGGGGGGTGTAGTAGAATACAGTCACTGCACAGGCCCTTCTGTCATTATGAAATAGCATATGTGACCCCCACCTTTTTTATTGGTGGTCATTCAGTAAATTAACTCTGTTTTGGGGGGGTGAGGGTGTCTGTGGATGACAAATATGTGTCATCCACAGATTCTCCCCATAACAGGGTTCATTTAGTGAATTACCACCCAAATTGTGGTGACCCAATACATGGGAGGTGCATCTTCAGAGCTTTTGTATAATGCCACCCCACACTGTAGTGTTCCCCACACAGTGATGTCCGCCACACTGCCCCCCACACAGTAATGTCCGCCACACTGTCCCCCACACAGTAATGTCTGCCACACTGCCCCCCACACAGTAATGTCCGCCACACTGCCCCTCACACAGTAATGTCCCCCACACCCCCCTCAACCACACAGCAGTGCCCCCACATAGTAATTTGTCATGCTCTCCTCCTCTTGTCCCCCCCCCCTTGTCATAATCCCCTCTTCTTGTCATGCTCTTTCTGCCCCCTGTCATTCTCCCCCATCTTTTCATGCTCTTTATACCCCCCATGTTGTCATGCTCTTCTGCCCCCCCATGTTGCCATGCTCTGTCTGCCCCCCCCATGTTGTCATGCTCTTTCTTCTCCCCCCCCATGTTGTCATGCTTTCTGCCCCCCATGTTGTCATGCTCTTTCTGCCCCCCCATGTTGTCATGCTCTTTCTTCTCCCCCATGTTGTCATGCTCTTTCTTCTTCCCCCCATGTTGTCATGCTTCCCCCCATGTTGTCATGTTCCTTCTTCTCCCTCTCCTCTCCTCCTACCTCTGCGGTAGCGTCGCCGAGCTCTGCATGGTCTGCGCATCCGCGGGTACAGGAGGAGGAGCTTTTGTCTCCTGTACCAAGACCGACTGACTTGAAGTGCAAACTGTGTGCGCACTTCCTGTCAGTCCGGCCGGGTACAGGAGACTGATGTTCTCTGTACCTGCGGACTGGACAGAGCTCGGTCACGCTACAATCAGGGAATGACAGGAGGGAGCGCTGAGCGGTTCCCCCCTCTCAGTCCCTCTCCCTCTGGCCGGCCCCTGCCTGCGCCCTGAGGCTGGAGCGCCCTGAGGCTGGAGCCTCACCAGCCTCTGTGTCGGCCCGGCCCTGATGTAGCGCATGCTTTTATTTTACTTTATATACTTTAGTGCTTCACACTGTAACACGCACTAACATTTTGGCCCTATGTTTTGGGGAAAAAAGTGTGTCTTTTAGTGGGAAGCAACATGGTCTCAGTAAAAAATAAAGTATGTGCTACACATCGTTGGTAAGGTCAAGGATAATAATATATATATATATATATATATATATATATATATATATATATATATATATATATATATATATATATATATATATACATAGTATATATATATATATATATATATATATATATATATATATAGTAATATATATATATATATATATATATATATATATATATATATATATTGTAATTATTATACACTGTAAATCTCACAAATATATAATTAAAAATTAAATACAATGTCATAAGGTACATAATAAAATAGAAATCAATTGCAAACCTCCCTGCTGTGTGTCCATGTATATGATGTGGTTTGTAATGGAGCATTATTATTGTATTGCCACTTAGTCTTTACTTACTATGTAGTCTATCAGAGGTATAACAATATATGTTCTCAACTACAGGTATTTGCAAGATATATTAACTAACCATCAGTGATAATTAACCTGTTTTATATTTCATGCCTCTAGCTTGTAATCTGTATTTATGAATGGTAAACTTATATTATCTATATAGCAACACATATAACACATTTATTTATTTATCATGGATTTACATAGAAACATGGACATTGTTTATAATTGGTTTCACATTATTTTTGTGTGATATAACGTATATTGCATGGAACATTATTTATTTGAGTCTAAAGTTATATCAGAAGAATATATAGGTGTTGACTTGAGTCTTTCAGTGTCTCTTGTAAATAGTAGTGATGAGCGGGAGGTGCCATATTCGAATTTGCGATATATCGCTAATATTCGAATGAATATTCGTAATATATTCGCCGAAACCGAATATTCGTCATTATTAAAATAATCGCGATAATGTGCGAATATTTTATTCGCATTACGCGAATTGAACTTCTTATATAAAGGTATATCTCCTACTGGCTTGCAAACGTGAACGAATACTTTAAGTTGGATGCGCATTGCGAAAAAAATTACCATTATTTTTTTCAACAATCAGAATACTTACTTAGAAGTGTTCAACTTCATATACTGTTCATTGTGGAAAAAAATTTTTTTTCGCATTGTGCATCCAACTTGGAGCTGTCAATAGGCAACTTTCCTATTGCAAATGCATTTTTTGAATCAGCGAATATAGCGATATATTGGCATTCACCATATTCACTAATTTGAACAAGCCAATCGTATGCGTAGTTCTGTAGCCGTACAACGCGACTTTAATGCGAATAATTTCCATAGAAACATTCGTGTGCGTACAGATGTTATTGTTCAAGTTAGGCAGCAGTAACAACTTATTCGTATGTGCTCGTGCGCGTTTTTGTGCTCGTGTTCGTGCGTGGCTTCTTCCTGAGAGCAGTTCCAACACGTTTTCTTGTGGTGCATGCGATCCATGCGAATAAAGATGGTGGGCAACAACTTTACCAGAGAGGAGGAAGATATCCTGTCACAGTAAGTTATTGAACATTACATTACAGCTATAAGTACATGTGACACGCTTGTAACATTCAAATGTATGTTTATGAAGATAAAACATTCTCAAATTTTTGCAATACATATAAAATCTCATTTCACATAGTTTGCTTACTGCAGTGCTTACATACAGTTGTGTTCAAAAGTATTCAACCCCCAATGCTGTAAAGGGTTTTAGTGAATTTAGTGTACATTTGTAATTGTCTTCAGAATGAAATCTTACAAGGACTTTTTAAAGAACCAAATGCAACTAAAATGACATCAATTGTTTTTGTAATACAGTATTAAATGTTTTTTTTTGTGATTTCTTCATTGACATAATTATTCAACCCCTTAAAGACTACCACTCTTAAGAACAGAGGTTCATTCAAGTGTTTTCGATCGGGTATTGAAAACCCCTGTGGATGTCAAGGAGCAGCAATCAAGCATAATAAGCACCAATTAGGTAGATTTAAAATGACTGTGATACTCAGCTCCTTCTAGACATTTACTGGTGTGTTTACAGACATGGTGAAGTCAAGAGAATGGTCCAGGAAGACAAGAGAAGAGGTGATTTCTCTTCACAGGAAGGGCAATGGCTATAATGAAGATTGCAAAGATGTTAAACATACCAAGAGACACCATAGGAAGCATCTTTCGCAAATTCAAGGCAAAGGGCAGTGTTTGAACGCTACCTGGTCGTGGCAGAAAGAAGATGCTGACTTCGACTGCTGTGCGCTACCTGAAGCGCAAAGTGGAGAAAAGTCCCCGTGTGACTGCTGAGGAACTGAAAAAAGATTTGTCAGATGCGGGTACTGAAGTTTCAGCTCAGACAATAAGGCGCACACTGCGTAATGAAGGTCTTCATGCCAGAGCTCCCAGGCGCACCCCCTTGCTGTCTCCAAAGAATAAGAAGAGTCGACTGCAGTACGCCAAAAGTCATGTGGACAAACCACAAAGGTTTTGGGATAGTGTTCTGTGGACTGATGAAACAAAATTAGAACTGTTTGGGCCCATGGATCAACGCTATGTTTGGAGGAGGAAGAACAAGGCCTATGAAGAAAAGAACACCTCGCCTACTGTGAAGCATGGCGGGGGGGTCAATCATGCTTTGGGGCTGTTTTGCTTCTACAGGTACAGGGAAGCTTCAGCGTGTGCAAGGTACCATGAATTCTCTTCAGTACCAGGAGATGTTGGATGAAAATGTGATGCAGTCTGTCACAAACCTGAGGCTTGGGAGACGTTGAACCTTTCAACAGGACAATGATCCCAAGCATACCTCCAAGTCCACTAGAGCATGGTTGCAGATTAAGGCTGGAACATTTTGAAGTGGCCATCGCAGTCACCAGACTTAAATCCGATTGAGAACCTCTGGTGGGACTTAAAGAAAGCAGTTACAGCGCGCAAGCCTAAGAATGTGGCGAAGATACCCGTAGATCGCTGCAAGACACTTGTGTCAAGCTATGCTTCACGTTTAAAAGCTGTTATAACTGGAAAAGGATGTTGTACTAGGTACTAAGATTGAATGTCACTTGGGGGTTGAATAAAACTGATAATGATGTGAGCACAGAAAAGACATTTGTGGTTATTTCATTATAAATGTTATGTTATATTTGTCTGACTTACAAGTGCCTCTCTGATTTAATTGTAAAAAAGATGACTGAAATGTTCAAAATCAATGTCAAACTGGCCAAAACACTCAATTTCAGTGGGGGTTGAATAATTTTGAACACAACTGTAGAAATGATTTGTGGAAACAAGTATTGTTGGCATTCAAAAACAATACATATTGCCCCAAATCATTAATATCTACTAATCACTTATATATATAAAAATGAGTTTCTGTCTGTCTGTTATTTATGGCCGACCAAACAACTGGACCGATCTTCACTAAGTTTGGCAGACGGGTACATCAGGTGTCTGGGAAGGTTTTAGACCGGGGCTCAGCTCTATAGGACGAATTATTTCTGAGATATTCCCCCAAAAATGACCTGCATTAGCAAAAACAAGCCCCCAACTGCCATCCACACGTCACATGTCCCTTAGCCAATAGAAGCTCGCATGTCCCCCAGTTGCCATAACAAGTGATCACAGGTTTCAATAGTTTTCAGGTCCTTAAATGTTCATTTATATCATGTATGACGACAAAACTACACTGCTACATGTATGAGGGGCAGGGGCCACTTTTAAAGGGGCGGGCATTGTGGACTTCACTGTCATTAACCCCTTAATGCAAAACGCTGTGCATGCACGGCGAGATGATCGCGCAGGTGCAGGAGCTGCGCCTGACCAATTACTGCAGGGGTACGGCAGTCCCTGATAGCCAGGCCCCTGCTGTATCCTCCGGCATGGCTGTTTACAGCGATGCTGGCAGATTAAGCCCTTCTATGTCGCGGTCAGCGCTGACCGCGACATAGAAGTGTTTTGCGGTTAGTGAACAAACGCATCGGGTCCCCGTGCTGCTGTGACGGGGACCCGATGTGTGAGAAGGCAGACTGATGCCATGCAGAGGCTGCCCAATGCCTTGCATGACATTGGGACCTGCCGTCTACGGGTGCCCAGGGGATCCTGATGCCGGAAATCAGTTGCTGATGGCAATCAACAGCAAAAAAATGCATACAGTGGAAGATGCCAGCCAGTCTTTGCTATTGTTAAGTTTCTGATTGTTCTCCACATCCACATAATTGTTACCTTATGTAGGATGGTTATTGTGGTACTTGTAGTCCGTTGATGGCATCTTCTATTGTATGCATTTTTTGCTGTTGATTGCCATCAGCAACGGACTACAAGTGCAGGATATGCTCCCCTATATATATGCACAACCGCATGTGGGTTCGAGCATATCCTGCTTGTTTAACACCACACCACGTTTTCTAATGGTTAAAAAAAAAACGGATAGCAGATAAATCTATATATGATTCACATTGCACATCTAATCTTCCGCTTCACACAATATTCCCACCACTACATACCACCAGACCCCCCCTCAAACCCACACCACCTCTGACCACCCCCCACCCCCAACACACACACATACACAGTCTATAGCAGGCATTCTCAAACTGCCGCCCTCCAGCTGTTGTAAAACTACAACTCCCATGATGCCCCTCTATAGGATGATAGCTGTAGGCTGTCACGGAATAATGTGATTTTTAGTTTAGAAAAAGCAGGAGGGCCGCAGTTTTCTGGAGGGCCGCAGTTTGCAAGAGAGCTGTATTCGAGGATGCCTAGTATATAGATTCTAAAAAGTGTCCCGTTGGCCAGAAGAAGTAATGTTTGACATTCAGTATTTGCTGGTTCATTTAGCGTTACCCAGGGTGCACCACGGGGAGGCGAACCAGCCTTACACCCCGTACCGTCACTTCACTACACGGGTACATCTCTCCTCAGATGGCCAATATCTCAAACTACACACACATACAATTTCAACACAATCCCAAATAAAAAAAAAAATAAGATTAGGCGACTTTAACATTAGCGGCAGGGGAGTACGTCTGACTATTCCAGGGGGATGAACCGCCTGTCGGATCTGTACTGCCGCTAGTTCTCCTATGCTTCATCCCTATTGACTATAATGGTGGCGGGGGCGGCGGTACGGCAGCAGCAATGCAGCGCACGGCGAGAGACATTCTAACTGAAAGCTCTGCATGTCGTAGTTTAAGCCCGGGGAACCTCTCGCCGTGCGCTGCCTTAGCCATAGTCACCAACATTTATTCATCATCTCAACCACCAAACCAAAAATTATTAGTGTTATAAAGTGAAATATTAGATTTAAAGTTACCGTTATAAAATCTGATTATATGCTCTATTTTTTTATACTGCAGTGCATGTTGGAGAAGGGCTACGACCTGACCCGCTCCTATGCAGAGAAGAACGCCATTGTGCGCAGGCTCGGCTATGAGCTGTGGAGGGACTACAACAGCCAGCACAGGCGTCTGGCCATTTTAAAAAAAATGGTCAGACTTAAAGAGGAGACACGCGGAAAGAATCCGCGAGATACGGAACGAAAAATGCCCAGGTATAATGATTACTGAGTGTTGGAATAAAGATACAAAAGTAATGTAAAGCATATGTACATTTTTGTTTTTAGATTTTTTTCTAAAAGTAGTGAAATTTGTTATTATAGGTGTTCAGACGCAGGCCTCCCAGACAGCAGGTGTGGGAGGTATCTGCGTCAGAGGAGGAGGCCGGACCCTCAGGGCAACTTCATGCCCCTTGCCCCCCAGAGGAGTCAGTGGAGGGTGGTCCTTCACCCCAACCCGCCTCACCCCCTCAAGTGGATGATGACGGGGACGAGGAGGACGAGGAGGAGGAGGAGCTGATCACCACCCCTCACAAGGAGAGTAAGTATGTGCTGTGGCTGTTTTCACTCATTCACTGTTCACACAAACACGTGTCAGTTTAGTCTTCACCATAGACACACTTTTTTGGAGCAAACAATAGGCTTGTTAAAGCTTTACTAATAATCTTTCTTGAGCCCACACATATCGGAGAACCTATAGTCCCACACTTACAGTTCCGTACAAGCGGGATAACAAAAAAGTACTAGCTCAACACTCTTTACAGTCTTCCAGTGGTCTGGTTCCCCTCTAGGATTGTTCTGCGTTCTGATTGCCTATCCCCACTGTATTTTACCAGCCTTTTTAACCACAATGTTATGTAAACCCCAAGATGTAGTACGGGTGTGACCTGTCCGACCCAATGTCTCTGACTAATAAAACCCAGGCCCAAAATAATTTCTAAAGAAAACCTCCCTGAAACCTATAGTTACAGGCGTACTGATTCACCGAGGTATACAATCCCACATTCCCATTGAGACATACCGAGCAGCCATGATTATTCCCCAAACTCGGACCTGATATTGTTGGTCTCAACCCGAATAAACGGGTATATAGGGGGGGGGGCACCCAAAAGTGGACGGAGATACCATTTGCCAATGAAAATTTAGCAATTTTCTATATGCTACTCCTCCCACAATTTTAGGAGTATAATTAACAAACTTTGCTTGTCCTTTGTTAACCGATCCCACCCTCCGGGCCCCTGGAGCGCCCCCCCGGAGACTCCATTTTGTCCCATCGACTTTCATAGGAAAACTATTAAGTTTTGTCACTCCTTCAGCTTTCAAGTTAAAGTCACCAAACTTGGGTCACTTAGTCATGGGGTCACCCTGAAAATTTGTGTCAAATTTGGGGGACAATAAAAATTAGGCAGAGCCACAAACAACCAAACAAATTTTCACTGTTGACTTCAGTGTGAAAACATTAAAAAGCTGTCATTCCCATGGTATTTAAGCCAGGGTCCCCAAACTTGGCACTGTGGGTTACTAGGTGACTGGGATTAAAATTTATAAAAAAAGTGGGTGGAGTCTACACTGCCCAATCAAATTTCAGTCATTTGTTTAAATGGGAAAAATCAAACTGCCGCTGCTCTTAGACTTTTATTGGCACAGTCTTCAAACTTTGCAAAGTTGGTCACTGGAGGACTGGGATTAAAATTCAAAAAAGTGGGTGGAGCCACCAACAGCCAATCAGATTTCAAGCCAACATCATGTGGTTTCTTCAGAAACGACACCGTCTATTTTATTTATTGTTTTTATTTTTTTACAGTATTGAAAAAAATGGACCTAAAAATTAGGAAGATGGAGAGGGAGCACCAGACTGGGGTGAAGGCATTCTGGGAGCAGAATCTCCGCAAGCTGCGGGAGCTCAAGCTCCGGTTCTCAAATGGCATGAGAGAAATGGAGGAGAGGCATGCCAAAGACATGGGGGGATCTAAAAAAAATGGTTAAAACTATGAGGGCATTGCCCTATTAAGATTTGTGCAATTGTTTTATTATTATTTTTTTGTAATTATATTGTTTATTTTAATTTTTTTAAATTAAAAAACTTTGAAGTTTTCACTATAATGGTTAAACATTTTTTTTACGTAAAGGCCCCTAGAGTCCGTTCCCAAACTAATCAGTATCCTGACATACAGCATCCGCAGGTATATAAAAATGGATCACGATAGTAGTAGTCATTGGTAATGGTTGTGTATTAAATATTAAATACAAAGCAAAGCATTCTAATAGTCCAGAGTTACATTTGAAATATACATTTTTTGGCTAATTTTCCTAGTAACTAAATTATTTTATGTAGTAACATAAATTTCAAATTATCGTAATTAATAAATGTATTTTTTCATCAAACAATTAACTATTAAAATACAAAACTTGAACAGAGTAATAATAACTACAAAAAACCTTATTTGATTTATCAAATTAGCAAAATTATAAACTTTTACAAATTCCAAAAATTTCTTTACAATCAAATCTTGTTATCAGAACTATAAAACAAAAAAAAAGGAACAATGTTGGAACAATAAAATGGTAGGGGTAAGAACTAACCAGCATGGATCTTCTATAGCGTCCATTTTTTTAATAATTTGCATGTTGTAGCATTGCTTCCGCCATACACTTAGAAACATATGATTGATTTCATGACTATGATTATATGAATTCTCTAACCGGTGACATGTCTCCAAGAACATCATATAGTACACAGTTTATACTAAAAATCTTAAAACAGTGGTTATATATAATTAGCATGTGCAAATCCTCATTACATAATTGCCAATAAGTAACATAAACAAGAAAAGTACCTATACATATTTACATGTTGCTACATGGCTCCATTCACAAAACCGGATTTCCACACGGATGAGTATAACGCCAGTCACACCCAACCATGTAGAGAGGTCAACACGGAAGTCAGCCATCCCTCCCAGAATGACAGACAACACCGTGTTGGATCCTAAATCGGTGTGACAACAAAAAAAATAAAATAAAAATAAAATATATAAATTTTCGTAGGTTCATCAATCAGTCCTGTACAATGCCAACTGCACAAGACCTTTTGCAAAGGGAAGGCCACATGCGGTCCACAACGTGCTACAGCGTGAACCACAACATAGCCGCCCCAAACCACACTTAATTTAAAATAAAAAATAATAAAATAAAGTAAAATCATTTCATTTTGTGAAGCCAAAAAACGCTAGTTAAAATGTCTTTTTAAAAAGATTATTTAAATCAATATTTTTATGTCTGAATATTGACAATACATAAATAAGCTGAGCACATGCGAGAATGCAAAACATGCAAACCAGGTTAAGAGAATTCATAATTCTATACTTGTTAAAGTGCAAAAGATAAAATCAGGTCCATGATGGTTGTCTACACACGATCAGGACATACAGCATCTAGAGTTAACACAGTACTAGAATGCTGACTCATAAGTTTCCATTTGTAACTAGGCAGAATAACGCCAGGCACTGGCAGGTAAGCACACTTCCAGTTTGTAATAAAAAATTAAATAACCCAATCGAAATTTTACTTTAAAAAAAGTGTGAAGGTCTGGACTCTATGATTATTCCCTGTGCGATCAAATGTCACTCAAAATTTTCATGACATGCAGCAGCATCAACGGCAGGATTTAAGGAGTGGTGTATTATCAGGGCAACATGTAGCTTGGCCCGATTCGGCATCACAGGCAGCAGCAGACGTTATGTTAAAAGGCTCAAATGTAAGTCAAAATTTCCATGACATGCAGCAGCATCAACGGCAGGATTTAAGGATTGGTGTATTATCAGGGCAACATGTAGCTTGGCCCGATTCGGCATCACAGGCAGCAGCAGACATTATGTTAAAAGGCTCAAATGTAAGTCAAAATTTTCATGACATGCAGCAGCATCAATGGCAGTGTGATCAACGGCAGTGTGGTGAAACCAACCTGGCCAATGGTGCTGGAGAATCCTTGTTGCCAGCTTCTTGACCCAGGATTATGGCCCCTCTCATCAGCCCATTTTTTGATTGAAGACAACTTTATTTCAGTCAATCAATATACATACATACTTTTGGTGCTTGTCAGCACTCAATAAATTACATTCAATCGTCTTTGTGAGCATGGCATTGTCATGTAAATCACAGGCTAACCTACGCTATACATCACAATACATGCTACACTTGCATACCTATTCAATCACAGTAAACCTGTCACGACCCAGGTTTTGGTCTTGCGTGTGGTTGTCAGCGGCAACGTGTCGTCTGCACGGAGGGATGCTACCCCGTTGCCCTATGTGCGGTTGCCGTTGGCAATGGGTCACCCGCCTGGCGGTCGTGGCTTTTACCTGTGGCCTCGCATACACTGATGTATGTCATCTCCTGTGTGTATGTGTTATGTTGGCGCAGGGCCACGGCTGCTTTGTCTTTGGTGTGGTGACACTTAGACACACATGCTGGTTGCTGCTTGCAACATCTTGTTGTTCATGTGTGTCTTTCCCCCTATCCTGTGCACGATTCCCTTGTTCTGTGTTTGTGTGGCGTGCACGGGGCTAGGTGTTTGTTACGTTGTGCTGTTGGCAGTGGAGCAGCCTGAGTTTGGTGCTAGGCGGCTCGCTGTCAACGCATGTGGTTGCCTTTGGCAACGTGTGTGTATATTTGTGCACTTCCCCCGTTTGGTGTGCATGGGGTTAAGGTGTGGCTGCTTTGTATGGTGGGTGTGTCCTCAGGCCTCCTTAAGTGTCAGTGTGTGGAGCCTGAAGGTCAGTTTGGTTTGTCCAGTCATGGTGTGAGCATGGCTGGAGCTTGCTGTCTGTTCCCCACTTGGATGTCTGCGTGAGCCACCCTTATTTGTTATATTGTTTGCTATGTTGTTCCTTCCCTGGTGAGTGTCTGTGTATCCCTTCCCCACCTGGTTGTTGTAGTATGGTGTGGGTATGTGTGGTGTCTGTTTACACGGTGTGACGCTCCGGAAGGGGCTTGCCCGCCCGGAGGGGTGTGGTACCAACCTGTTGGTGTGCTGCCACCTTGGGATCCATCCGCATGCGTCAGTGATCCGCATGGGAGGTCGGGAGTTCCGGGATCCGCTGTTTCTTCTGTGGTGCGGCAGGTAAGAGTGTTTGTTTGTATGCTCTCCTGCGGAACTCAGGGACACACTGTCAGGGTCCCGGCTGCAGAGGGGCCTCTGGAGACTCCTGCTCATCCGTGTCCTTGGGTGAGCAGGTGGTCTCTGCCCTGTTAGATCCAGGGTGAAGCAGGGACGTCCAGGGCTATAGGTTCCGGACGTATGGGCCCTCCCACCTTCGGGGTCGGTCCATACGGTTAGGAGACCAGGGCCAGCCTTAGGGACGTGCTAGTTTAGCAGTTCCAAGGTCCCTGCTTTTAGTCCTTTTTGGCCCAGCGGCCGCGGATATTGCGCGGCGGGGAGTTTCCCCGCTTCCCGCCGTGACAAAACCTTTCAACAAAGCATACAGACAGTGATGTGGGGTGGGGTGTGGGAAGGTGGGGGTAGGTGGAGGGAAATCACATACCCGATGCTTTATTGACAAGACAGAAACAAACGGGGGGAGAGTGGGAAGGAGAGGGGTTTAGTTCTCTTCTTCGTTGTCGACGTCCTCCAAGATGTTATAGTCCTGCAGCAGACTATGGATAAGCCTGCGGCAGTCTAGGACGGAAATGGTCTCCCTCCTGAGTATAAGCCGGTTCCTGGCGACTCATATAGCTTCCTTAAAACAGTTCATAAGGCGCCAGGCCTCCTGGATGGCCTCAACAGTATGAATCCCAGGAAATAGTCCGTACAGCACGAAGTGTGTTGCAGGCTGTTCCTGGGCACAGAGTCTTTGAGTTCATGTTCCAGGGCATCCAACAGGCCCTGCGCAAAGCGTAACTCCCAAAACAGGTGGTAAGATGTTTCCTCCATAAAAGGACACCTGGGGCAGTACCGGGTTTTGCACAGGTTGCGGGCATGCATGAATGACCGGATGGGCAAGCCACCCTGGATGGCCATCCATGACAAGTCCTTGTGCCCGTTGGTTACCCTGTCTAACGACACATTAGTCCAAACTGTCTCTACAGTGTCATCATGGACCCCCTGGAATTGACTCCACCGCATCCTTTGCTCTGATGAGCTTGTGGATAGTCTTTGGTTTCCACAAGTCAGGCTTGAGGCCCTCCAGTTGATGTTCCCTCACAAACCTGACGACATCTCCATAGAACCAAGGAGCGTGCCAGTTGTAAGGGATGGAGCTGTCCCACTTGTCCAAATCCAGACCCCTCCAGAGGGGCAGGAGGAAGAAGCGAGACATAGCCTTGCCCGCAGAGCCGTTTGCTGTTCTGAGAGTCCGACGAACGCTGTCACAAACAAAGGCGGTCCGCAGTAAAGTGGGCAGGTCCGGAATGCCCTTTCCGCCATTGTGGGGCTCTTTGTACATGATGGCTCGCTTCACTCTGTCCATCTTGGATCCCCAGACGAAACTAAACACTGTCCTGGTGATGGCCCTGGAAACGGTGGCAAGAGGGGGCCATGCCTGTGAGGTGTACTGGAGCACAGGCAAAACTTCATTCAGCAGGACGAGAGCTTTGCCCTCGATAGTGAGCTGACTGAGGCTCCATAGTCCAATTTGTTGATTTACCTTGGCCAAGCGTTCTTGCCAAGGCCCAGGCCCAGACTCCTGGATGTACACTGATTCCTCCTCCTCCTCCTCCTCGTCCTGCGCCTGGTCCTGGTGGAGCATGGTTGGCTCTTCATGCTCCACCAAGGCACTCTCCCCAGCTTCGAGCAGGCGATCTAGTGTCCTGTCCAGCAGGAACACTAGGGGGAGCACGTCATTCAGACCGACATGCTCACCGCTGACCATCTTTGTCGCCTGCTCGAATGGGGCCAGCATGTGGTAGACCTGCTGTATCTGCCCCCACTCCGCATTGGTGATGTAGGGGAGTGGGTGTGATGGCCCTGAAGTGCCTAGGTCCAGCAGGTATTCCCTCACTGCCCATCGCTGCTCCCACAACCTCTCCAGCATGTGGAGGGTGGAGTTCCACCGCGTCACACTGTCCACAATCAGCCTGTGGGGGGCAGGCTGTTGTCCCTCTGTAGTTTGGACAGGGACGTGGCGGCAGTTGGAGAGCGTCTGAAGTGGCTGGCAATCCTACGTACCATCAGCACAATGTCACCCAACCCTGGGTACGTACGAAGGAACTTCTGTACCACTAGGTTGAGGACATGTGCCATGCAGGGCACATGGGTCAGACTGCCAGCATGAAGGGCGGCGAGTAGGTTGCTGCCGTTGTCTCAGACAACCATACCTGCTTGGAGTCTTCGGGGTGTCAGCCACTTCTGAACCTGAGCCTGTAGTGCGGACAGAACATCAGGTCCAGTGTGTCTCCGGTCCCCTAAGCTCACAAGCTGGAGCACGACCTGGCAGCGGACGTGCCCGACACTTGCGTAGCAACGGGGACGCTTGCTGGGGGGCTCAGCCGCTGTGGAGACAGTGGCTTGCGGGAGAGCAGCAGTTCTCCCCTAAACACCCCGGGTCGGCACCACAAAATCAGATGCCGCCAATCCCTCCCCGGCGCCTCGGAGGGACACCCAATGGGCTGTGAAGCTTATATAGCATCCCTGCCCATGCCTGCTGGTCCAGGCATCCATTGTGAGATGCACCCTGTCGCTGACAGCATGATCCAGCGACAGGGATACATTCCGCACAATGTGCTGGTGAAGGGCAGGGACGCCGGTCCTGGCAAAGTAATGGTGGCTGGAGACACGCCATCTGGGTTGGGCCTGCTCCAACATCTGCCTAAATCGATTGCTATCCACCAGATTGTAAGGCAGCAGATGTTGGGCGATAACCCTTGCCAGGAGCCCATTGAGTGAACGCACGCGACGGTCCCCGGGGGCGTAGGGCGCGGTGCGTTCAAAAGCATCTGCAATAGATGGCTGGCGCCGGACGGCAGAGGAGGGTGCAGTGGAGGCAGAGGTATGGCTGCCGGTACCAGTACCTCTATTAGAGGGAGCGGGGGAGTGGGAATGAGTTGGTGGAAGGGGTTGGGGTGGCTGCATTACAGAGGCAGGAGCTGCTGTCTCCTGCACACTGCTGGTGGCACTGCTGCTTTGTTAAAATTAACAAATAATGGAAAAAAAAAAAAAATAATACACTAACTGGACGGACACTAACTGACAGACAAAACAGACAGATAGACCCTACACTATACTATATCACTAACTAACCTAAACTACCCGGTGCCCTGAAAAATCTAAACTTTACTATTCCCTAACTGTAGCCATAATACCTAACCGAAACTATCAAGCACTATCTATCTATATTATATATTACAGCTACCTACCTAACTCGATGCTCTACACTTAACCCTGCACTGAACCCTATCTGCTACACTAGGCCCTAACACTAACTATGTTTTTCTCCTAACTCTACTAAACTACTAAACTATCTCAAATTATTTTTCGACCCTATCAGCTATAAAACTAAACTACACTATTCCCTAATCACTACCTGAAACTAACTAACTAGAATATTATAAATTAAATCCAGATGATATAAATCGCACAGCAGACAAAATAACACAGCTCCAAGCTCCAACAAATCGAACACCATAAAATGGCTGCTGGCTGATGTCGTCACTAGTTGCTAGGGATGTTGCTAAGTTGTGACAAAGCCTTCTCATTGGCTATTCAAGCTAGGAGAAGGGAGGGAAAATGATAATGATGAGTCACCTAATACACTGTAGAAAAAAAAAAAATTTGCATGGAGAATATTTCACTATATTCTACATATTCGAAAATTCTAACAAACAAAATCTGTACGAAAATAGCTTGATGCCCCTACGCGATTACAAAAATGCAAATATAGTATTCTAAATGATTCTAATTACTGAATACTGATGTATAATTTTCCTCTTTACTGTATTTTATGTCATGCGAAAAATCGGCAATTACATATGCGCGTGAATCAGATCGCATAATGCCAGTATACTATTAGGTTGGCTTGCTGGGTCGAATAGACGAAGATAAAGAAAATAGCGAATATAGTGCTTTATTCGCAATATTCGTCTATTCGAGTCAGTAGACCAACCAAGACAACCCATTGAATGAACACAATATCATACTGCCCTTATGTGGTGCGATTCACGCGCATATGTAATTGCCGATTTTTCGCATGACGTAAAATACAGTTTCCTACATAAAGAGGCAAAATTATACCTCAATAACAATTCTCATTACTGATTTATAATTGTCCTCTGTATGTAAGATAGTTTGTGTCATGCGAAAAATCGGCAATTACATATGCGCGTGAATCGGATCACATAAGGGCAGTATACTATTAGGTTGGTTTGCTGGGTCGAATATAGAGAAGATAGCGAATATACTGCTATATTCGCAACAGTCGTCTATTCGAATAGACCAAGATAACCCATTGAATTAACACAATATCATACTGCCCTTATGCGGTGCGATTCATGCGCATATGTAATTGCCGATTTTTCGCATGACGTAAAATACAGTTTACTACAAAAAGAGGCAAAATTATACATCAGTAACAATTCTCATTACTGATTAATAATTGTCCTCTGTATGTAAGATAGTTTGTGTCGTGTGAAAAATCGGCAATTACATATGCGCGTGAATCGCACTGCATAAGGGCAGTATACTATAAGGTTGGCTTGCTTGGTCGAATATAGAGAAGATAGCGAATATACTGCTATATTCGCAATATTCGTCTATTCGAGTAGACCAAGATAACCCATTGAATGAACACAATATCATACTCTCTAATGCTGTGCGATTCACGCGCATATGTAATTGCAGATTTTTCGCATGACACAAACTATCTTACATACAGAGGACAATTATAAATCAGTAATGAAAATTGTCACTGTGATGTATAATTTGCCTCTTTATGTAGGAAACTGTATTTTACGTCATGCGAAAAATCGGCAATCACATATGCGCGTGAATCGGATCGCATAATGCCAGTATACTATTAGGTTGGCTTGCTGGGTCGAATAGACGAAGATAAAGAAAATAGCGAATATAGTGCTATATTCGCAATATTCGTCTCTTCGAGTAGACCAACCAAGACAACCCATTGAATAAACCCAATATCATACTGCCCTTATGCGGTGCGATTCACACGCATATGTAATTGCCGATTTTTCGCATGATGTAAAATACAGTATAATACATAAAGAGGCAGATTATACATCACAGTAACAATTCTCATTACTGATTTATAATTCTTCGTATGTAAGATAGTTCATGTAATGCGAAAAATTGGCAATTACATATGCGCAGGAATCGCACCGCATAAGGGAAGTATACTATTAGGTTCATTTAATGGGTTGTCTTGGTCGATTCGGTCATAAGATAGATAAGAAGCAAGCCCATTAGGAACTCACCTCTAAGTTGAATTCGCATTGCGATTAATATAACCTGTAATACTCGCATAGCGAATTCAACTTAGAGCTGAGTTCCTAAAGGTTTGCAATGGCTTGCTAGAATATTACGATTATAACGAATTCACGAATATAGCACTATATTCACAATCTTCGTTATATTCCAGCAAGTAGCAAGTTCAACCAACCATTAGGAGCTCAGCTCAAAGTTTAATTCGCGATGCGAACATATACTCGCATCGCGAATTAAACTTTGAGCTGAGCTCCTAACGGTTGCATTGCTATAATTGACGAAGATTGAGGATATAGCGCTATATTCTCAATCATCTTCTAGCAACAACCATGAGGAACCCAGATCTAAGTTTAATTCACGATGCGAACATATACTAGCATTGAGAATTAACGTCAGAGTTGGGTTGCTGGATTCCCATTGAAAATGAAAACATGATTCCTTCCTGCTTAAGTTGCTTGTGGCCCAATGACTCATTGGCCCACAAGAAGGAAGCAGGGACAAGTCATGTTTTCGCCTTTCAGATATTGGAAAAATGGCGAATATTCGAATTAGCGAATATGTATCATCATATTCTAAATATTCGCAAATTATCGAAGTTGCGATATTCGCGATAAAAATTCGTAATTCGAATATTCGCGCTCAACACTAGTAAATAGAGGTATATATGTTGTACAGATTTTGATATAAAGTTAGAACCAACTCTGTATCTAATATGGATCCAGAGGTCTCCCTATTCATTGCTTGAATTGCTCTACTAGATTATTTTCAAGCTGGCAGCTCAGGGGACATGTCCTTTCTCCTGCAGTTCAGGAGGCATGACCTTTCCCAGAGGGCATGTATTTTCTGCTGCAGCTTTCTCTCTATCACAGCATAGGGGGCATGTCATTTTGTTGCTGTTTTCTCCTTCTGTCACTGCCTCTAATAGTAGATACAGATAGTTGCAGTCAGGGGCGTAGCTAGAAATGACTGGGCCCCACAGCAAATTTTTGTATTGGGCCCCCCCTACCCGCGCGTTTCGCTCCCCCTCTATAATGTGCCAGCCATATAGCCCCCCTATAATGTGCCAGTAGTCAGCCATATAGCCCCCAGCCCCCTATAATGTGCCAGTAGCCAGCCATATAACCCCCCTATAATGTGCCAGTAGTCAGCCATATAACCCCTCCTATAATGTGCCAGTAATCAGCCATATAACCCCTCCTATAATGTGCCAGTAGTCAGCCATATAACCCCCCCTATAATGTGCCAATAGTCAGCCATATAAACCCACCCTATAATGTGCCAGTAGCCAGCCATATAGCACCAGATGCCCCCATAGTGCTCCTCTCCCCATAGTGCCCCCTATAATGTGCCAATATCAAGTGCCTCTGTCTTCCCCCATCCCAATATCATAGTGCCATCCTCTCCCCTGCCCCCTAATGTGTGTGCCAATATGAAGTGCCTATCTCTCCCCCCATTTGCCAATATTATAGTGCCAATAGCCCCTCCTCCCCTGTGGCAGTAAAGTAAAAGTCCAGTATTAAAAAAAAAAAAAAAAATCCTGTCTTTCAGAAAAGTTTGTGAAGGGAATCGAACCTGTGACCATTAGGATGAAAGGCAAGCCACTCATCCACAAGACCATATGAGCTGCTTAGCCAGGTAGCTAAAAAAAAATAAGACCTCTAGATGTGGAGAACTTTGATAGTGTATCTATACACATTACAGCTGCACCAGCACACCAAGCTCTGCTACATCCATATACAATGTGCTGGTGCAGCTGTAATGTGTATGGATACACTATCAAAGTTCTCCACATCTAGAGGTCTTATTTTTTTTTTTTAGCTATCTGGCTTATCAGCTCATATGGCTTTGTGGTTAAGTGTCTTGCCTTTGAACCTAATGGTCGCAGGTTTGATCCCCAGGGCAAGCTTTTCTGAAAGAAAGAAAAAATAAGTTTTAAGTAGACAAGGGCGAGAGCACACTGCGATTCACTGAGTAATTAGCGAAGGGAGAGGAGTGAGGACAACACGTGCTTGCCGGGCCCCCTGTAAGCCCGGGCCCCGAAGCAGCTGCTTCCCCTGCTTCCCCGGTAGTTACGCCCCTGGTTGCAGTTGAGGGATATAACTAAGCATGTGCATTCAACTCAGCGATGTTACTGAAGTCCACAGAGAAATAAGGAAAACAACAATTACCAAGTGAAGCCATAAAATGTGGCTATATGCAACAGGTCAGCCAGTTTCATAGGTACAAATTTGCTGACAGATGCCCTGTAATAGTATAGTGTGTCAGCACTATTTATAAAAAAAAATGTTTTCAAAAGTGAACGTACCTTTAACGTAAAAAAGTGTCATTATTAGACCATAATAGTATAATTCTGACCATTAACCAAAATCATATAAAAACATTTTTTGTAAGATTGTTTTCCTGCTTTCACTAAAGTTAATAGTTAAACAGACCAAACTTCCTTCTCAGTTAGACAGAAAATCAAGGCAGCTAGCAGACTGAGCTTAAAAAACAGGTAAAATATGGTAAGAAGTTTAGAATTTTGCCATTATGAAACATGGGCATGTCTCAGAATAGATTAAATAAGCATCCAGCCAAAAAAATATATTGCATTTTAAAAGGCTTTGGGAGTATTAATGGCCTCAGAGCAACAACACTGTGATAATAAAATACAAAATGCAATGTGCATATATCTTGCTGGTAAGATTTGATATATTAGGTTGTGCTTACCTTATGCATAAACTAAACTTGTCGTAGAATACAGTAGTCCACAAGGGAACCCTTAAAGCAAATGTATAGCTGTAAGGAACTATTTGATTTTATGTGTTTTACCAGGGACAGATAAGCAGTTAGGAAGGAGTCTTGCTATTAATCTTTATCACTTAAAATAATTTTCTGTAATTATTTTTAAACAGCAAAACAGACTAATGGTTATTCATTTGTACTGAAAGAAAAGAATATAAAGAAATGCTAACCTTTTGTGCTGAGTGTAGTTAATTAAATGACAAACTAGTATTAGAGTTTGCTCTGTACTATCTCCTTCCCCTCTTTCTCTTCCAATCACAACTAGATTCTAGCAGCCATCTATGTTGGAATGTTTAGCCCCTATACTAAATTAATCCAAAAGAAACTTTGCTCTCTAGGAAATGGCTAAGTTGGTGACTACTGTAAGTTACCAGCTAACACTTTTGGTATTGGAAGACTCTAAGGATTCACGGGGCACTGATGGAGGACATAGAAATGTGGCAGTCATTGGAAGTAGGAGATCAAGGATAGTAGGCAAATGTCTTTGTGCACATTCCCCTGGTTCCTGAAAGTAGCAATGCAGTCATGGTGGAAGACCCTAAAAATGTCACTAGGTTTCTATCCATTCCCTCATCATCTCCCGCCTAGACTACTGCAACATTCTCCTCTGTGGCCTTCCATCTAGCTCTCTCGCACCCCTACAATCTATCCTCAACTCTGCTGCCCGACTAATCCATCTCTCCCCCCGTTACTCCTCTGCATCTCCCCTCTGCCAGTCCCTGCACTGGCTCCCCATTGCCCAGCGAATTCAGTTTAAAATACTAACCCACACATACAAGGCCGTCCACAATCTGTCCCCTCCCTACATCTCTGAGCTACTTTCCTGATACATCCCCACACGCAATCTTCGATCCTCACAGGACCTCCTTCTCTCCTCTCCTCTTGGAATCCTTCAAAAGCAACCTGAAAACCCACCTCTTCAGACAAGCCTACGACCAGTGACACTGCTGCTTCTATACCGCCATGACCAGCTTCACCCTCGCCTACTGTCTCCATCCCCCATACTATGTAGATTGTAAGCCCTCACGGGCAGGGCCCTCTATCCTTCTGTACCAGTCTGTAACTTGTCTCGTTCATTCTTAAGGCAATTGCCTGTATTATGTATGTGCACCGCTTATGATATGTACAGCGCTATGGAATGAATGGCGCTCTAAAAATAAATAATAATAATAATAATAAATATCCAGCTATTCCAGTTTTTTTTACAGTCACATTGCAAGGATCATGGCATGCACCCTAGATTTCTCATTCTATTCACAGACACATGCTGTCATGGTACTAGTTCAATGTACAAATGTCAGCTAGGAGTTGAAGTAGGACTTTGTCTGTGTGGCACAACTTTTCCACCCTAGCCTAATCCAACCCATGACAGTAGGCTATTCATCTATTCATCAACAGCTTGTGCTAAATACAAGTCAGGTAATATTATTTATAATACTGAAAAACAAACATGTGCTCAGTGCATTGCTATGAACTGCCCCTGAGTTTTTTTTATAGTGCTCCTGCACCATGCATCTCATACTCTAAAGCAAACAATGGGGATGCCCTTGCAAAAGGAGCAGAAAATAATTTCTGTGTTCAGCTGTTGATCCAGCTGTGTGTGTAGGGACAGTATAGAAAGAAATAATTGTGTAGAATAAGGAGGACTTTAATTAGGGGATGCTTTGAGAGGGTGAGGGGCTTGGTCACAGTGCTACATAAAGCTGCTGCAGAACCTCAAAAACCAGTCATTAGCAAGAAAAAATATTTCCCCTCATTTGAACAGAGAGAGAGAGTTGTGTTTTTCTCAAGTTTCTACATAGGCTAATTTCTAGCACAGCATCCCAATCGCATTCTGCTGCAAATGCTGAGCAATTACACATCTTCCCTATGGCTGATAGTCACAAGAGTATCCCTGTTGATGACTTGTGTGAAACAAGTCTGCATTTGGACTGCTCTAAGGAGTTTTAGGCAGTTGAAGGCATGAAACTGAGCATGTGTGACCATCTTAGAGATGTTACTAAGGTGGATGGACGAATAAGGAAAAGAACAGTCAGCAAGTCACACTAAAACTTACTCATATCCAGGTGCTCTTTGAAAAATGTAGAATATTTTTGTGGGACAACCCCTTTAAGTCAGCTACATTGTAGGATTTTTTCAAGCTTAAACTTCCTCTTTAAGGTTTTGCTGCAGGATCTCAATAGGATTTAGATGGTCATCGAACTGTGTAAAAAAATCATGGTTCCATCAATTATAACACATCATGCAGGTTCTGCAGAAACAAAGCAGCTTGAAAACATCACAATACCACCACCACATTGACTTTTAGCATAATGTTCTATCTGATGTTGAATGCAGTGCGAGCTTTGAGATACATGCAACGGGACCCATAACTTTGTCTGACATCTGTATCTGAATGTCTTTAGAATATGGCAAAGGGAATCTGCCTCCCTTTGCCAGACTGGTTCTGTTTGAGTGATGGTTAGATTCAACAGATCTGGCAGTAATCATGTCTGGATGTTGCTAGTGAAATTGAACCCAGTAGTGAGAGAGACAGAGAGAGGGAGAGAGAGAGAGAGAGTGAGTATCACATCTGATTTGGCAGGTAACAGCTATATGGCGTCCAGGGGAGGGAGGAGGAGTATCTTTTCACTAGGGAGAGGGAGGAGTGGTGATGACCCCTAACTAACCTAGCACTGGCACCTTGCTGCCCTAATGTCCCTATACAGCCTGCTAACCCGTACGCCGATCACATGCCTTATCCCTGGCTTACCCCAAAATAAGCCCTAGGTAGTGAGTAGGGCAGTGGGAGCACTAGTCGTCACCACTGACACCTAGGGTAACAACAGAGAAAGGACAAACATCACAAACACCACAATCTCAGAAGGGAGACAACAAACAGAAGAGAAACGGAGATCCGACAGTACAAGTTCCAACAGCTCTACAGCAACTCCACCAGAGGTCAGAATAGATGATCTGGAAAGAAGGTCTATATCTGGCAACAAGGGAAGCAGAATGTGAAAATATATAGTAGCTGGGAGTAGCTGACAGAAAAGAGCTGAAAGGAAAAGCTACAGATTCCTAAATGGGGAAAAAAAGGATTGCAAACCAAAGCAGGAAAACCTGGACCGGAATCCATTCTTACCACTTAAGAAACTGAGTGAGTAGCCACCCGCTGCAACCTTCTGACCCCAGGAACAACAGGGTCAGCAATAGGTCGTGACTCCCACGTGACAGAGAGAGAAAAAAAGACAGAGTAAATCTAAATTCATCTAGCACACTGTCTAATAAATATTTCCAGATATATTTATGTTCTGTTCATCCTACATTGTTACTAAACAGATGAATCTGCTGATGGACTGTTTTCAGATCCCATTTCACTGTTCTATTATTAATTGTCTAAAACAAATTTATTTGGTTGAGGTTCATGGGTTTGAGCATCATAAATATTATTCATGGGCTACTGAGTTATTGTAATACTTAATTATATAGGCAGGTCTTATAACTAATGATTGCACAGGCACAAATTAAGTGACTATCTGTGATTTAAATTCTATATGGTAAATGAAACTATGTTTACTGTTTGAACTTATATTCATTTGACAATAAGCATTCAATAATTGGCTTGCTCATTGGCATCTTACCACATTTCAAAATACATTGGCATCTATTAAAAAGAGGAGGAAGCCCTTTGCTTTCAGTGCTAAAAATTTGAAACTGATGATCTGACTAACACAATAGCTACAAAGCCCTTTGTCCTCTTACTAACACTTTTAAGGGCATTAAAATCAGTTGGCCAGTTTTCACTCAGTAACCATTTTATTTAGTATCCATTTTTTAATAGAAATATTATATGTCTTTCTTAGTGATATGTATCCAATAATCAGACATAACATCCTCAATGTTGGAGATTTGCAATATATACGTCAAACCCACTAATAAAAATACACTTTTGAGATTTGACAGTGCCAACCCTCTGGCTATGGTCAAATCTCTTCCTCTAAGTCAGTTTTTGCGCGCAAAACGCATTATGAGTGTCAATCAACAACTATAACGATATTGAACAAAATGATGAGGTCATTCCAGGTGAGGGGTTTTCCTAACACAGTTTTGAAATCACATTTAGCTACAGTACACTCATACAAGGGAGAGGAATTACTTAATAAAAACGGGAGACGAAATCTCATGCTAGGATTTCTTTGGTGATTACATACACTGAGGACAGCTATTCTCTAACGCTGGGTTCAGACCTGAGCGTTTCTGAGACAAGCGTTTTCCGCGCATTTTTGTCGCGCGTTTTACACGCGTTTTTGTGCGTGTTTTTGGCAATAGTAAATGCGCGTTTTACGCACGTTTGTGTGATTGACTGCAGTGTTGGATTCTCTCCAAACTGTGCCTAGCACCTGGGGTTTAGCCTTTCCAGCATGTTGCAAATTCATGAACGCGCGTTTTCAGTGTCAAAAACGCGCAAAATACAAGCGTTGCGCGTTCCCATTGAAGTCTATGGGCCAAAACGCGCCACAAACGCCCCCAAAAAAGCTCAAGTACTTGTTTATGCATTGGGCGTTTTTCAGCGCGTTCGAACGCGCTGTAAAACGCGAAAATGTGAACCAGTCCCATAGGGAAGCATTGGTTTGCATCGGTTATGCGTTTTACAGTGAGTTCGAACGCGCTGTAAAACGCGCAAGTGTGAACTGAGGGTAAGGGAAATAGTTAATAAACATTGGCTAGTTTTAAAAAGTGGACATACTGTAATAACATTAAGGAATTTAATCTCCCACTGCTTTCATATAGAAGACCCAGTAATTTGAGGGATAAACTTGTTCATACCAATGTAAGCCCACAAAAAAGGATGGGACAAAGTTTTTTACTTACCCCAAAGATGGGTTGTTTTCCATGCCTAAATTGCATTAATTGTAGATGTATACAAAAAGGCTACACTTTTGTTCATCCCTCTACTGCAAAAAAATATACCATCAAACATTTTTTGAGATGTTATTCTACTTTTGTCATATACATTCTCTGGTGTCCTTGCAATATACTATATGTGGGTGAAACTTCACTAGATTTTAAAACCAGATATAACCAACATAGATACACCACTCGGAAAAAACGGATGGATCTCCCTGTATCCAAACATTTTGTTGATTTAGGTCACAAGGAAAGTGAACTTAAATGCATGTTTATAGATCATGTGCCCATTTTCCGTAGAGGAGGGAACAGAAACGTAATGTTAAAAAAACGCTAATTGTATTGGTTAACGGCGCCAAATATATTAAAACCTAATGGACTAAATGGGGATTTAAGACCTTGGATATATATGTAATCCACCTTTTTGGCATTTATTGTCTTATCCAGCCTCTTCTTGTTTTGATGTTCTACATATAACATAAATTGATTTCTTTTGTTTTTATACACAGTTGACTGAAGGAGAAGGAGACCGATAAAACCAGCATGGACTTTATTTGATCCAGTGGAAATGTATTTAATACTTTGTGGCCTTTTTTGTGTCTGACTATTTACATAATGAGTGGGATACATGATGCTTGACCATCTTTATTTTTTATTTTCCAATAAAAAGTGCTTTTGGGTTGGAGGAATGTGTTGCAAGGTCTGATTTATTATCAATTTACCTGGTTATTTTATTTTTTTATTTGGTTATTTCAATTGGGGACTGTACCATATGGGGTCCTCTTGCTGCTGACACAGTGTGGCCCCTTTTTAGTTACCTTGATCAGTGACTACTGTGCAACATAAGGCATGGGACTCAATGGTCTGTAATATGTCCCCTCTGCTTTGTTTTTACTTTTAATCTTACTTTATTGCTTATCTTTTGGATATGTCTGTGTTCAGTGCCTTTCACAGGGTGGTGCACACTGGTGTCTGTCCCACTATGGGCTATGGTTGTGGTTTGAGCCGCAACATAGCCCATAGAATTTTTGATGATGGATAACTCTCATACTCTCGTGCATCACTATAATACAGTTAATGTTTGTTTACTTCATTATGTCACACATAAAGGAATGGCCCCATTATGTACTATTGTTTATAAAACTAATTGATCGTGATCGTTTCGCTAATTGTGCTATGATCGCGTATTCGATCGCAACAAGATCTCGTTGTTAAGCGCTGGCTTGCGCTTCAACTTGCTTTTCAGCCTATTCGGGTCATGTGACATTGGTTTGTCACATGACTTTGATCACAAGCATGTCTACTTGCGCATGCGTTCCAACATGCGCGCTATACAGCGTGGTCTTGCGATATTTAGGCTATACGCTATTGGATCTTGTACCTTGTATCTAATTCTCTGACATGCGCAATTTGAAATAGGAGACCCAATGCGCACAAATTTCTCAATGCTGGTTAGTAGAGATCCTCCTCCATCATTCATTAAGTTTGCTTTTAACTTTTTCACATGGCACTTCACAGATGATTTTAATAATCCAATCATGATGTATTTACTGTTTGATCATATTTTGTATATTTATATTTGTTCTTTATATATATGAATTGCGCACAATTGTGTAATCAAATTTAAATGAGTTATGATCACAAATTTCACTTTATAAACACGATCATATATGTAATTTACACTTTTAGTTTTTAATTGTTTTCTAATTGAATAATCATGTGGGCATGTAAGCAGTGGCGTAACTAGAAATGACTGGTCCCCACAACAATTTTTTGAATGGGGCCCTCTCCCCCAGTAAGTTTTTCACAACACCTTCCTTTCATGCTGCCCGCTTTCCTGTGGCTAGCAAAGATCGCTTTCTCAGACCAGGCCCGGCAGCTGTTCCATCCGTTTTCTACACTGTATATCCTGCCACTGTATATAATTTCATTGTGTAATAATGTTGAGGGGCCCTGACAAAATATTTTAGTACTTCTCCTCCTCTTGGATGGGCCCCTTCTGGGTCAGGGCCCCAAAGCAGCTGCTTCCCCTGCTTCCCCTATAGTTACGCCCATGCATGTAAGGTATTTATACCTGCATGGAACACCACTATGTTGTTGTCACTGCTTGAGAAAAGTTCCATTGAGAGGACCGAAATGCTGCTGCTATTTGGTGAATAAGCACATATCTTTTTGGGAAGTGCTGTGGAGTTCGTTATCTAGTGTATATATTAGAGATAAGCGAATTTCTAAAAATTTGATTTGGCGGGTTTGGCGAATTTTTTGAAAAAATGTGGTTCGATCCGAATTTATTCGTGGAGAATCGCTTTAAAAATCGGCTATTTCCTGGCTGCAGAGAGCCTTTATAGTGGTTTAGAACACTGTGCCTTGCAGTAACATACAGAGGGAGTCTGCTGTGGTAGTTAAACAATGCTATGAGTCAGTATGACATGCAGATGACAGGCGTTGCTCTTAGAATCACTGCACACTTCACTTATTTATGCAGTTACAGGGCCAAAACTGATCACATAACTCATGTGAACTCAGCCTTACAGGTCAATGTTAGCGTCAAGAAGAAGCGCACTCCTTTTACATTGTCGGCAGCTGATTCCACATAGATGACTACAGAACCTGTTCTATTAAATGCTTATACAAGTAGAGCCACCCTACAGAGTGGAGAGGGTGTCAGCAGTAAGTTTGTGTTGACGTCACTGACTATTTTGCCCTTTCTCTGATCCGTCAGAACAATAACCCCCAAAAAACGGATCCAGAATTTGGTCAGTAATCCATCAGTATTGCTAAAGCCCAAAAACACAGGAGTAGATTGGAAAACAGATGACACGTGAATGGAATATTTGCATGTCTTCTGTGTTTTTCACCCATTCCTGCTTTTGGCTACCAAATCATAAGCCAATTCTGATGCAAAATATGAACCATATCATGTAGGCCTTACAGCTGTTACATAGACAGGATCTGTTGTGCGTCTCATTTTTCCTTACATCTGACAGATCCGGAGGGGGGGTCAGACAGGTCAAAAGGCAAAATAGTGGCCCAGTCAGGAAGTGGGGGGTCGGGGTGGGAACAGCATGAGAAGTCCACAGAGTGGCCCTATTACATAGTGGTGAGGTGGAAGCAGCATGAGGAGACCATAGAGTTGCCTAATAAAAGAGTCTGGAGGTGGCAGCAGCATCAGGAGGAGGACACAGAGTGGGACAATCGCAGTGTGGAGGAAGCAGCAGCATCAGGAAGGCACAGAGTGGCACAATGACAGTGTAGAGGTGGCAGCAGCATCAGTAAGTCACAGAGTGGCACAATGACAGAGTGTGGAGGTGGCGGCAACAGCAGGTTCAGGAGGAGGCCACTGGGTAGCACAATTAAAGTGTGGAGGTGGCAGTAGCATCAAGAGAACACAGAGTGGCACAATGACAGAGTGTGGAGATGGCAACAGCAGCATCAGGAGGAGGCCACAGAGTGGCAAGGTAACATAGTGTTGAGGTAGCAGCAGCATCAGGAGACCACAAAGTGTCAAGGTGACATAGTGTGGAGGTGGCAGCAGCATCGGGAGATAATAGAGTGGCAAGGTGAAAAAGTGTGGAGGTGGCAGCAGCATCGGGAGATAATAGAGTGGCAAGGTGTCATAGTGTTGAGGTGGCAGCATCATTGGGGACCACAGAGTGGCAAGGTGACATAGTGTGGAGGTGGCAGCAGCATCAGGAGACCACAGAGTGGCAAGGTGACATAGTATTGAGGTGGCAGCAGCATCTGGAGGCCACAGAGTAGCAAGGTAATATAGTGTTGAGGTAGCAGCAGCATCAGGAGACCACAAAATGGTAAGGTGACATAGTGTGGAGGTGGCAGCAGCATCAGAAGAGAAGATCACAGGATAGCAAGGTAACATAGTGTGGAGGTGGCATCAGCATCAGGAGACCATAGAGAGGCAAGGTGTCATAGTGTGGAGGTGGCAGCATCATCAGGGGACCACAGAGTGGCAAGGTGACATAGTGTGGAGGTGGCAACAGCATCAGGAGACCACAGTGGCAATTTGACATAGTGTGAAGGTTGCAGCAGCATCAGGAGACCAAAGAGGGGCAAGGTGACATAGTGTGGAGGTGGCAGCAGCATAAGGAAACCACAGAGTGACCCAGTGACAGAGTGGGGAGGTGAGTGGCAATATCATTACCAGCTAAAGATGGTGGTTTAAAGAAGGAGCACTTGGCATCACATGTGTGGCATCAGGCAGATGACAGCATCAGAATAGTAGCTGAGACGTAGTCAGAAAAAAACGGTCTCTTTTGTCAAAGTGTTGTTGTGGCACCATGGATGATTTATTCTGATGCATCAGGCATTGGTGGGTGGAAATCCTGGCTGAGACACACCTGATTCATCTTGACAAAGGTCAGTCTCTCCACATTTTGGGTGGACAGGCGAGTTTTTCTTGGGGTAACAATGGCCCCCACCTAATCTGATGACACACTACTGGCTGGCAGGACAGCATTTCCAGGGCAAACTCTGCCAGTCGCAGCCACAAAAACAGTTTTGCTGCCCAGTAGTCCAGCGGATCGTCAATGTAGGGTGGCAGGGTGCTGTATGCCACCACTCGCTGGTTCAGGTCCTGCTCCAGGTCTAGCTGCTCCTGTGCTCCTGCTGCTGGTAAGTTGTTTTTTCACTATGCAGGTAAAAAAAACTGCTTATTAGCGACTCTAGACTCATCCTGTTTCTGATAGAGCCGTTATTGCTCCTGCCATCCCACCCCTCCCCAGTAGCCATTGCAGTGGAGCGTGAGCACAGAGGGCCCCCCCCGGTCGAACCTACGAGAGGATGTGCGAAGGCACAGGTAGGCAGCGGCCAACTGACTACATAGGATGTCTCTATAGTAGTTTAGTTTGTCCTCCCTCTCAGTGGGTTTAAAAAAGGCCCCCATTTTGGACGAGTAGCAAAGGTCCGACAAGGTGGAGAGCCAGAAGTCATCCCTCTGCCGAATGGTGACAATTCGGCTGTCACTACGCAAGCAAGTGAGCATGCATCGGGACTAGAGATGAGCGAACACCTGGATGTTCGGGTTCGAGAAGTTCGGCCGAACTTCCCGAAATTGTTCGGGTTCGGGATGCGAACTCGACCCGAACTTTATCCCGAACCCCATTGAAGTCAATGGGGACCCGAACTTTTAGGCACTAAAAAGGCTGTAAAATAGTCCAGGAACTGGCTAGAGGGCTGCCAAAGGCAGCAAAATGTAGGTAAATCCCCTGCAAACAAATGTAGATAGGGAAATGAATTAAAATAAAATAAATAAAATTTTACCAATATCAATTGGAGACAGGTCCCACTGCAAGGAATCATGCGTCATATCACCCACCACTGGAGAAGGCCACTTTCAGTTATTTCGGCACAGAACCCAGACCGAGGATACAGGTTCCACAGCAAGGAGTCATGCGTCATATCAACCACCACCGGAGAAGGCCACTCTCAGTTATTTCGGCCCAGCACCCAGACAGAGGAGAGAGGTCCCACAGCAAGGAATCATGCGTCATATCACCCACCACTGGAGAAGGCCATTTTCAGCTATTTAGGCCCCAGCTCCCAGTCAGAGGGATACAGGTCCCATAGCAAGGAATCATGCGTCATATCACCCACCACTGGAGAAGGCCACTTTCAGTTATTTTGGCACAGCACCCAGTCAGAGGATACAGGTCCCACAGCAAGGAATCATGCGTCATATCACCCACCACCGGAGAAGGCCACTCTCAGTTATTTCGGCCCAGCACCCAGACAGAGGAGAGAGGTCCCACAGCAAGGAATCATGCGTTATATCACCCACCACTGGAGAAGGCCACTTTCAGTTATTTCGGCACAGCACCCAGACAGAGGATACAGGTTCCACAGCAAGAAATCATGTGTCATATCACCCACCACTGAAGAAGGCCACTTTAAGTTATTTCGGCCCCAGCACCCAGACCGAGGATACAGGTTCCACAGCAAGGAATCATGCGTCATATCACCCACCACTGGAGAAGGTCACTTTCAGTTATTTCGGCACAGCACCCAGACCGAGGATACAGGTTCCACAGCAAGGAATCATGCGTCATATCACCCACCACTGGAGAAGGCCACTTTCAGTTATTTCGGCCCCAGCACCCAGACCGAGGATACAGGTTCCACAGCAAGGAATCATGCGTCATATCACCCACCACTGGAGAAGGCCACTTTCAGTTATTTCGGCACAGCACGCAGACCGAGGATACAGGTTCCACAGCAAGGAATCATGCGTCATATCACCCACCACTGGAGAAGGCCACTTTCAGTTATTTCGGCCCCAGCACCCAGATAGAGGAGAGAGGTCCCACAGCAAGGAATCATGCGTCATATCACCTACCACTGGAGAAGGCCATTTTCAGTTATTTAGGCCCCAGCACCCAGTCAGAGGAGAGAGGTCCCACAGCAAGGAATCATAAGTCATATCAAACACCACCGGAGAAGGCCACTCTCAGTTATTTCGGCCCCGCCACCCAGACAGAGGAGAGGTTCATTCAACTTTAGGTTGCACCGCAAGATCATGGTAAAGTTAAAAAAAATGAGGATTCAATAAAGAAGTGCCCCGGAGTACAAGAATACATGGTTGAGGTGGAGGCAGTTATAAATGTCTATTCTGCACAAAGGAGGCACAGGTCCTGTGGGATCCATGCCTGGTTCATTTTTATGAACGTCAGCTTGTCCACGTTGGCTGCGTTTGTCAGTAATGACGCCCCCCTGCCGCGCTGAATACACGTTCAGACAAAACGCTGGCCGCCGGGCAGGCCAGCACCTCCAAGGCATAAAATGCTAACTCTGGCCACATGGCCAATTTGGAGACCCAGAAGTTGAATGGGGCCGAAACATCAGTCAGTACGTGGAGGGGTGTGCAGACGTACTGTTCAACCATGTTTTTTGATGAAATGCTGCCTCCTGCTAACACGTTCCGTATCAGGTGGTGGTGCAGTTAGCTGTGGCGTGGAGACAAAACTTTTCCACATTTCTGCCTTGATAACCCTGCCCTCAGAGGAGCTGGCCGTGACACAGCTGCGTTGGCGACCTCTTGCTCCTCCTCTGCCTTCGCCTTGGGCTTCCACCTGTTCCCCTGTGACATTTGGGAATGCTCTCAGGAGCGCCTCTACCAGCGTGCGCTTGTACTCGCGCATCTTTCTATTACGCTCCAGTGCAGGAAATAAGGTGGGCACATTGTCTTTGTACCAGGGATCCAGCAGGGAGGCAACCCAGTAGTCCGCACACGTTAAAATGTGGGCAACTCTGCTGTCGTTGCACAGGCACTGCAGCATGTAGTCGCTCATGTGTGCCAGGCTCCCCAGAGGTAAGGACAAGCTGTCCTCTGTGGGAGGCGATCGTCATCGTCCTCCATATCCCCCAGCCACGCACCAGTGATGGGCCTGAGCTGTGTCGGGTGCCACCCCGCTGTGAACCTGCTTCATCCTCATCCTCCTCCACCTCCTCCTCATCCTCCTCGTCCTCCAGTAGTGGGCCCTGGCTGGCCACATTTGTACCTGGCCTCTGCTGTTGCAAAAACCTCCCTCTGAGCCACTTCTAACAGACTGGCCTGAAAGTGCTAAAAATGACCCTCATCCTCCTCCTCCTGGGCCACCTCCTCTTCCATCATCGCCCTAAGCGTTTTCTCAAGGAGACATAGAAGTGGTATTGTAACGCTGATAACGGTGTCATCGCCACTGGCCATGTTGGTGGAGTACTCAAAACAGCGCAACAGGTCACACAGGTCTCGCATGGAGGCCCAATCATTGGTGGTGAAGTGGTGCTGTTCCGCAGTGCGACTGACGCGTGCGTGCTGCAGCTGAAACTCCACTATGGCCTGCTGCTGCTCGCACAGTCTCTCCAGCATGTGCAAGGTGGAGTTCCACCTGGTGGGCACGCCGCATATGAGGCGGTGAGCGGGAAGGCCGAAGTTCCGCTGTAGCGCAGACAGGCGAGCAGCGGCAGGATGTGAACGCCGAAGCGCGCACAGACGGCCCTCACTTTATGCAGCAGCTCTGACATGTCGAGGTAGTTGTGAATGAACTTCTGCACCACCAAATTCAGCACATGCGCCAGGCAAGGGATGTGCGTCAAACCGGCTAGTCCCAGAGCTGCGACGAGATTTCGCCCATTATCGCACACCACCAGGCTCGAGGCTTGAGGCCCACCGGCAGAAACCACTCGTCGGTCTGTTGTTCAATACCCCGCCACAACTCCTGCGCGGTGTGGGGCCTGTCCCCAAACATATGAGTTTCAGAATGGCCTGCTGACGTTTACCCGGGCTGTGCTGAAGTTGGTGGTGAAGGTGTGTGGCTGACTGGATGAGCTGGTGGAAGCAGAGGAGGAGGAAGCCGAGTAGGAGGAGGAGGCTACAGGAGGCAAAGAATGATGCCCTGCGATCCTTGGCGGCCGAAGGACGTGCGCCAAGGAACTCTCCGCCTGCGGCCCAGCCGCCACTACATTTACCCAGTGTGCAGTTAGGAGATATAGCGTCCCTGGCCGTGCTTACTGGTCCACGTATCTGTGGTTAGGTGGACCTTGCCACAGATGGCGTTACGCAGTGCACACTTGATTTTATCGGATACTTGGTTGTGCAGGGAAGGCACGGCTGTCTTGGAGAAGTAGTGGCGGCTGGGAACAACATACTGTGGGACAGCCATGGACATCAGCTGTTTGAAGCTGTCTGTGTCCACCAGCCTGAATGACAGCATTTTAAAGGCCAGTAGTTTAGAAATGCTGGCATTCAGGCCCAGGGCTCGAGGGTGGCTAGGTGGGAATTTATGCTTTCTCTCCAAGGTTTGTGAGATGGAGAGCTGAACTCTGCCGTGGGACATGGTGGAGATACTTGGTGACGCAGGTGGTGTTGTCGGTGGCACATCCTCTGTTTGGTTGGCGGCAGGAGCCAAAATTCCTCCCGAGACGGAGGAAGAGGCCGAGGCAGCAGCAGAAGAGGGAGCAGGGGGAGCCAGAGTGAGTTCCTTGCTTTTAAGGTGTTTACTCCACTGCAGTTCATGCTTTGCATGTAGATGCCTGGTCATGCAGGTTGTGCTAAGGTTCAGAACGTTAATGCCTCGCTTCAGGATATGATGGCACAGCGTGCAAACCACTCGGGTCTTGTCGTCAGCACATTGTTTAAAGAAGTGCCATGCCAGGGAACTCCTTGAAGCTGCCTTTGGGGTGCTCGGTCCCTTGTGGCGGTGGCCAGTAGCAGGCGAACTCTCTAGGCGGCGGCTGGTCTGCTTTTGCCCCCTGCTCACTCTTTTGCTACGCTGTTGGCTCGGTCTCATCACTGCCTCTTCCTCTGAACTATAAAAGTCGGTGGCACGACCTTCATTCCATGTGGGGTCTAGGACCTCATCGTCCCCTGCATCGTCTTCCACACAGTCTTCCTCCCTGACCTTCTGTTCGGTCTGCACACTGCAGAAAGACGAAGCAGTTGGCACCTGTGTTTCGTCATCATCAGAGACGTGCGGACTCCGATGAGGTGGTATTCCCATGTCCTCATCATCAGGAAACATCAGTGGTTGTGCATCAGTGCATTCTATGTCTTCCACCACTGGGGATGGGCTAGGTGGATATCCTTGGGAAACCCTGCCAGCAGAGTCTTCAAACAGCATAACAGACTGCTGCATAACTTGAGGCTTTGACAGTTTCCCTGCATGGGGATGATGTGACAGACTGATGGGCTTGGTTTTCAGGTGCCACCTGTGCGCTTTCTGCAGAAGACTGGGTGGGAGATAATGTTGTGAACATGCTGGATCCACTGTCGGCCACCCAATTGACTAGCGCCTGTACCTACTCATGCCTTACCATCCTTAGAACAGCATTGGGCCCCACCAAATATCGCTGTAAATTCTGGCGGGTACTGGAACCTGAGGGAGTTGGTTCACTAGAACCTGTGGCTGTGGCAGAATGGCCACGTCCTCTCCCAGCACCAGAGGGTACACTAACACCACCACGACCGTGTCCGCGTCCCTTACTAGATGTTTTCCTCATTGTTACCGCTCACCAAGCACCACAATAAGGAAAAAGATATTTGGCCAAATGTATTGATTTCAAATTTAGGCCTTTTTTTACAGGCACCTAACACTATCTGCCTATTTATTTATGTAGCGTATTACACTAATCCAGGCACAGCAGTAACCACGGATTTAGGGGAATATCTCTTTTAGGGATAGTGTTTAGGCCCTGGATGAAAGGTATCCTTTTATGGACAGATTTACACTTGGCCTGCAACAGCTGGGACAAAAGATTCAGGGTATTGCTATTTTGGCAATTGAATTTCACCCCAGAACAAAATATATGTTTTGGCGGACACTATGAAATCTGGCCTGCAACTGCTGGGACACCAGAATCAGGGTATTGCTATTTTGCCAGATTAATTTCACCCCAGAACAAAATATGTGTTTTGGCAGACACTATGAAATCTGGCCTGCAACTGCTGGGACACCAGAATCAGGGTATTGCTATTTTGGCAATTGAATGTCACCCCAGAACAAAATATATGTTTTGACGGACACTATGAAATCTGGCCTGCAACTGCCGGGTCATCAGAATTAGGGTATTGCTATTTTGCCAGATTAATTTCACCCCAGAACAAAATATATGTTTTAGCGGACACTATGAAATCTGGCCTGCAACTGCTGGGACACCAGATTCAGGGTATTGCTATTTTGCAAAATTAATTTCACCCCAGAACAAAATATGTGTTTTGGCAGACACTATGAAATCTGGCCTGCAACTGCTGGGACACCAGATTCAGGGTATTGCTATTTTGCCAGATTAATTTCACCCCAGAACAAAATATATATTTTGACGGACACTATGAAATCTGGCCTGCAACTGCTGGGACACCAGAATCAGGGTATTGCTATTTTGCCAGATAAACTTAACCCCAGAACAAAATATGTGTTTTGGCAGACACTATGAAATCTGGCCTGCAACTGCTGCGACACCAGAATCAGGGTATTGCTATTTTGGCAATTGAATGTCACCCCAGAACAAAATATATGTTTTGACGGACACTATGAAATCTGGCCTGCAACTGCCGCGACACCAGAATCAGGGTATTGCTATTTTGCCAGATTAATTTCACCCCAGAACAAAATATATGTTTTAGCGGACACTATGAAATCTGGCCTGCAACTGCTGGGACACCAGATTCAGGGTATTGCTATTTTGCCAGATTAATTTCACCCCAGAACAAAATATATGTTTTAGCAGACACTATGAAATCTGGCCTGCAACTGCTGGGACACCAGATTCAGGGTATTGCTATTTTGCAAAATTAATTTCACCCCAGAACAAAATATGTGTTTTGACAGACACTATGAAATCTGGCCTGCAACTGCTGGGACACCAGATTCAGGGTATTGCTATTTTGCCAGATAAATTTCACCCCAGAACAAAATATATGTTTTGGCAGACACTATGAAATCTGGCCTGCAACTGCTGGGACACCAGATTCAGGGTATTGCTATTTTGCCAGATTAATTTCACCCCAGAACAAAATATATATTTTGACGGACACTATGAAATCTGGCCTGCAACTGCTGGGACACCAGATTCAGGGTATTGCTATTTTGCCAGATTAATTTCACCCCAGAACAAAATATATATTTTGACGGACACTATGAAATCTGGCCTGCAACTGCTGGGACACCAGAATCAGGGTATTGCTATTTTGCCAGATTAATTTAACCCCAGAACAAAATATGTGTTTTGGCAGACCCTATGAAATCTGGCCTGCAACTGCTGGGACACCAGAGTCAGGGTATTGCTATTTTGGCAATTGAATGTCACCCCAGAACAAAATATATGTTTTGACGGACACTATGAAATCTGGCCTGCAACTGCTGGGACACCAGAATCAGGGTATTGCTATTTTGCCAGATTAATTTCACCCCAGAACAAAATATATGTTTTAGCGGACACTATGAAATCTGGCCTGCAACTGTTGGGACACCAGATTCAGGGTATTGCTATTTTGCCAGATTAATTTCACCCCAGAACAAAATATATGTTTTAGCGGACACTATGAAATCTGGCCTGCAACTGCTGGGACACCAGATTCAGGGTATTGCTATTTTGCCAAATTAATTTCACCCCAGAACAAAATATGCGTTTTGGCAGACACTATGAAATCTGGCCTGCAACTGCTGGGACACCAGATTCAGGGTATTGCTATTTTGCCAGATAAATTTCACCCCAGAACAAAATATATGTTTTGACAGACACTATGAAATCTGGCCTGCAACTGCTGGGACACCAGATTCAGGGTATTGCTATTTTGCCAGATTAATTTCACCCCAGAACAAAATATATGTTTTGGCGGACACTATGAAATCTGGCCTGCAACTGCTGGGACACCAGATTCAGGGTATTGCTATTTTGCCAGATTAATTTCACCCCAGAACAAAATATATGTTTTGACGGACACTATGAAATCTGGCCTGCAACTGCTGGGACACCAGAATCAGGGTATTGCTATTTTGCCAGATTAATTTCACCCCAGAACAAAATATATGTTTTAGCAGACACTATGAAATCTGGCCTGCAACTGCTGGGACACCAGATTCAGGGTATTGCTATTTTGGCAATTGAATGTCACCCCAGAACAAAATATAAGTTTTGGCGGACACTATGAAATCTGGCCTGCAACTGCTGGGACACCAGATTCAGGGTATTGCTATTTTGCCAGATTAATTTCACCCCAGAACAAAATATATGTTTTGGCGGACACTATGAAATCTGGCCTGCAACTGCTGGGACACCAGAATCAGGGTATTGCTATTTTGCCAGATTAATTTCACCCCAGAACAAAATATATGTTTTAGCGGACACTATGAAATCTGGCCTGCAACTGCTGGGACACCAGAATCAGGGTATTGCTATTTTGCAAAATTAATTTCACCCCAGAACAAAATATGTGTTTTGGCAGACACTATGAAATCTGGCCTGCAACTGCTGGGACACCAGATTCAGGGTATTGCTATTTTGCCAGATTAATTTCACCCCAGAACAAAATATATGTTTTGGCGGACACTATGAAATCTGGCCTGCAACTGCTGGGACACCAGAATCAGGGTATTGCTATTTTGCCAGATTAATTTCACCCCAGAACAAAATATATGTTTTAGCGGACACTATGAAATCTGGCCTGCAACTGCTGGGACACCAGATTCAGGGTATTGCTATTTTGCAAAATTAATTTCACCCCAGAACAAAATATGTGTTTTGGCAGACACTATGAAATCTGGCCTGCAACTGCTGGGACACCAGATTCAGGGTATTGCTATTTTGCCAGATTAATTTCACCCCAGAACAAAATATATTTTTTGAATGACACTATAAAATCTGGCCTGCAACTGCTGGGACACCAGAATCAGGGTATTGCTATTTTGCCAGATTAATTCAACCCCAGAACAAAATATGTGTTTTGGCAGACACTATGAAATCTGGCCTGCAACTGCTGGGACACCAGATTCAGGGTATTGCTATTTTGGCAATTGAATGTCACCCCAGAACAAAATATATATTTTTACGGACACTATGAAATCTGGCCTGCAACTGCTGGGACACCAGAATCAGGGTATTGCTATTTTGCCAGATTAATTTAACCCCAGAACAAAATATGTGTTTTGGCAGACCCTATGAAATCTGGCCTGCAACTGCTGGGACACCAGATTCAGGGTATTGCTATTTTGCAAAATTAATTTCACCCCAGAACAAAATATGTGTTTTGGCAGACACTATGAAGTTTGGCCTGCAACTGCTGGGACACCAGAATCTGGGTATTGCTATTTTGCCAGATTAATTTCACCCCAGAACAAAATATATGTTTTAGCGGACACTATGAAATCTGGCCTGCAACTGCTGGGACACCAGATTCAGGGTATTGCTATTTTTCAAAATTAATTTCACCCCAGAACAAAATATGTGTTTTGGCAGACACTATGAAATCTGGCCTGCAACTGCTGGGACACCAGAATCAGGGTATTGCTATTTTGCCAGATTAATTTAACCCCAGAACAAAATATGTTTTTTGGCAGACACTATGAAATCTGGCCTGCAACTGCTGGGACACCAGATTCAGGGTATTGCTATTTTGGCAATTGAATGTCACCCCAGAACAAAATATATGTTTTGACGGACACTATGAAATCTGGCCTTCAACTGCTGGGACACCAGAATCAGGGTATTGCTATTTTGCCAGATTAATTTCACCCCAGAACAAAATATATGTTTTAGCGCACACTATGAAATCTGGCCTGCAACTGCTAGGACACCAGATTCAGGGTATTGCTATTTTGCAAAATTAATTTCACCCCAGAACAAAATATGTGTTTTGGCAGACACTATGAATCCTGGCCTGCAACAGCTGGGACACCAGATTCAGGGTATTGCTATTTTGGCAATTGAATTTCACCCTAGAACAAAATATATGTTTTGACGGACACTATGAAATCTGGCCTGCAACTGCTGGGACACCAGAATCAGGGTATTGCTTTTTTGCCAGATTAATTTCACCCCAGAACAAAATATGTGTTTTGGCGGACACTATTCTATTTTGCCAGCCACAGCTGAAACCACTGATTATGGTATTGCTATTTTGGCAATTGAATTTCACCCCAGAAATCAATCTATCCTTTGCCAGAAATCAGACAGTATTATACTTGTCTAGCCAAAGCTGGAACACCAGATTTAGGGGATTGGTAATTGGGCAATTGTATTTAACCCCTTAATAAAATATAGAAATTGCTATCCTGAGTTTCTAGGGGTGACAATTAGCACAGCCAAGCCCCTGATGTAGGATATAGCAAAAAACTAGTATTGATGGATTGATGGACTTGGTGGCAGCTTCTTCTGGTGTACCACAAGTCACAAAATGGCCGCCGATCAACCCAGAAAATAAGTGACAGAAAAATGCTCTGTGCAGCCTAAAAACCAGTGAGCAAGCAACTAGCAGAAGTTCAATGATTCTCAGCTGTAGATCAATCCGTTCATTAGGTGCTGTTGCTGACTTTAACCTGCCTAATCTCGCCCTGACAGAAGGTGCGTCCTCTCCCTACACTAATCAGAGCAGTGTGACGTGCGGCGCTACGTGACTCCAGCTTAAATAGAGGCTGGGTCACATGCTGCACTTGGCCAATCACAGCCATGCCATTAGTAGGCATGGCTGTGATGGGCTCTTAGGGCAAGAAGTAAAACGCTAGCTGATTGGCTGCTGTGCAGCCCTTCAGAAAGCGGGAAGAAATCGACGAACAACGGACCCGAACCCGAACTTTTTTGAAAATGTCCGGGTTCGGGTCCGGGTCCCGGACACCCCAAAATTCGGTACGAACCCGAACGATGCTCGAACTGTTCGCTCAACACTAATCGGGACATTTGTGCAAGTGACTCGGGGACTACCTGCCTTCTTCTCCACTGCATACTGCCACGGTGTGTCTGGGTCCTCTGCCTTGTATTTCTCGTCTTCCTCATCGCCCTGTAGCTCCTCTAGCTGCTCCTGCTCCTCCTCTCCTGTCACCTGTGTAGAGAAAAATAATAATAATATAAATCCGCAGCACTCTTCCGTTTGCAATGAAGTCCAGTGTCTTTATTTAGATAGCAGCATACAATTGCGACGTTTCGACTATTCCAGTCTTTCTCAAGCACGAGAAAGACTGGAATAGTCGAAACGTCGCAATTGTATGCTGCTATCTAAATAAAGACACCGGACTTCATTGCAAATGGAAGAGTGCTGCGGATTTATAATTTTTTTGTTCATTATTTGAGATTATTAACCTGGATTACCATCTGCTTGCACCAACATGGGACCACCAACTGGGTACCGTATTGTTTTGATTTTTCTCCCAAATTTGGGTTATGTAGTGCTGCTTAAAAGTTTTTTTGTAATACCTGTGTAGAAAAACCACGCATTTTGCTACACATTGCTTGTGCTCTAATGTCCTCCTCCTCCTCCTCCAGTTCAGCCCCCACACGGCTCATGTTGCAGTGAGATATAGGTTCCATGACTCCGGTCCCCGACCAGCCAGATTTTCCAGCATCTGTTCAGGACATGAAGCTGTGGAATGACATTGTTCATCCCGTAGTCCTGGTGACTGACAAATAACGTGGCCTCCTCAAAAGGCCTGAGCAAATGGCAGGTGTCACGCAGGAGCTGCCACTGGCTGACCTCAAAGGTAAACAGAGGAGTACTCCTGTCCACTTGGATCATTCCAAAATCGTTTATGGCCTTTCTCTGTTCGTAAAGTCAGTCCAACATATGGAGAATGGAATTCCAACGGGTGAAAACGTCGCATATCAGTCTATGTTGCGGGACGCCGTTCTGCCACTGCAGCTCAAGGAGTGTATGCTTTGCGGTGTACGAGTGTCTGAAGTGCATGGAAAGTTTCCTGGCCATTTTTAGGATGTCTTGCAGATGGGTGGAAGACTTCTGAACTGCTTGACAACCAGATTGGCTCAGCCCTACTTGACGCAGCGCCGACACCATGTTCTTGCCATTGTCAGTCACTATGGCTCCGATTCTGAGAAAGCCAGAATTCGAGTTCTTTGATGAAAGTACACAGAGCAATTCCTCCCCTGTGTCACCCAGGCAAATGAGGTGCAAAACAGTGTGACAATACTGTGCCCTGCACATGTAGTATGCTGGAGGGGCACTGTGAATTGTCCCTGCAGTGGAGGCTGAGGACACGGTGGAGGATGATGAGGCAGAGGAGGACATTGTCGCAGGACCAACGGCATGAGAACGTCGAGGCGGAAACGGTGTCACCTGGCCATGTTGCTGGTGTGGCTGTGCAGGAACCACATTCACCCAGTGGGCCATAAAGGACATGTATTATCCCTAACCGTAGTTACAGCTCCACACGTCAGCACTGCCGTGCACTTTGGCAGACACAGACAGGCTCAAGAACTGGCCCACCTTCTGTTCTACATGTGTGTGCAGAGCTAGTACTGCCTTTTTGGCAAAGAAATTGCGGCTTGAGACTCCCAACCGACCAGAGTCCACCACTTGGAAAGGGAGGAACTGCAGCACCAGCAACTTGGTCAGGAGCACATTCAGCTTCTACGCCGTTGGATGAGTGCACGCATAATGTTGTCTCTTGGCAATCGCGCCGATGATCAATTGCTGACGGAATGACTGACGAGGAGTAAGAGGAGGAGCAGGAGCATCAGGACCAGCAGATGATGGGAAGGACAGATATCTCCCTTTGGCTGAAGTGGTGGAGCCTTGACTGCCTTAAATCAGGTGCGTGCCGCTGGGCGATGCAGCAGTTGCTGCCGCAGGATGGACCACCAAATCGGAGAAACGGTTTTCCCAGGCTACTTTATTTTGACGCTGCATATGTTGACGCAGGGCTGTGGTGCAAACAATGGAACCCTGGCCATTCTTAACCTTCTGCCCACAGATTTTACAAATGGCAATGTACACCTCCTCTGGCAGCCTAACAAAAAACTGCCACACCGCCGAGTAGGTGATTTTACCCCCAACACTCCTCACTGACTTACTGTTACCACCACTGCTTCCAGGAACCCCTGCACCACTACTTTCCTGGCAGGTAGGCTCCTGCGAAACAGTTGGTCTACCCCGGGCACATTTGGCTCCTGACCTCCCACTGCTGCCACCCTGCTGACTCCCGGCCACACTAGTGATTTGCTGGCTCTGCCGCTGCCTCAGGGGCAAACTGCCACCCTCTTCTCCCGATGATGATGATGAAGTCCCTAATTCACCCAGCTCCCAAGTGCAATCAGCTACATCATCATCATCGAGTACTGTCTGCACTACACTGATGTCCTCCTCAGTGGTCTCTAGGTCAGGAGCCTGACAGCTCACAACACCAGCTCCAAGGCCACTCTCCTCATCACTACTTGCCCACCTACCGGAGGAAGCAACGGATGTCTTCTCCACATCTTGGCTGGCCAGTAGCTGCGGACTGTCCTCTAGTAGCTCGTCCTCGCTTTATTGTGAAGCTGAGCCCACAGCATATAATACTTCTCTGGCTGAGGGAACAGAAAAGGATAGAGGCAGGTTGAGGACAGGTGAGGGCATAGGGCCTGTGCCCTGGCCATTCCAACTAAGGGTTGTGTCTGACGAACCCATCGACTCTTGGCTTGGGGTGTCTGATATCACTTGGGACGAAAGGGCTGACACCGAGACAACAATTCAAGAACCACTGGGTTGCTGGTCAAGACACGACCGGTAGATGACACCGGGAGCTTAGTCCCCTTGCTGCGACTCTTTCTGCAATGCTCCCTTACTCTGTTGTGAGCTGTGCCTGCGGCAGAAACATTTAGGCCTCTGCCAATCCACTGTGCAGGGCCTGGCACTTCTCTGTCTGACATACTGTTAGATCAAATAAATAAATAAAACGGAAATTAAAACACCCCCAAAAAGTCAGTAATTTTCTCACTTCACCACACAACAGCTAATAAGCCCTTTTTTATTCCACTAATACACAACAAAGAAGGCTTTAGAACATATAACTGCACTGCTGAACAGTAAATAGGCCCTTATTTTTTTCCACTTATACACACCACAAAAGGCTTTAGAACATATAACTGCACCGCTGAACGGCAAATATATAATTTTTTTCCACAAATACATGCCAAAAAGTTCTGTATATTTCTCACTTCACAACACAATGGCAAATACTTTTTTTATTGTGCCACTAATACACGCAAAAATGGGCTTTAGAACATATAATTGCACCGCTGAATGGCATATATATATATATTTTGCCACTAATACACACCAAAACGGGCTTTAGAACATAAAACTGCACTGCTGAACGGCAAATAATATATTTTTTTGCCACTAATACTTGCCAAAAACGGCTTTAGAAGATATACTGTAACTGCATCGCTGAACGGCAAATATGCCCTTATTTTTTTCCACTTATACATGCCACAAAAGGCTTTAGAACATATAACTACACCGCTAAACGGGAAATAATATATATTTTTTTGCCACTAATACAAGCCAAAAAGGGCTTTAGAACATATAACTGCACCGCTGAATGGCAAATAATATATATGTTTTGCTACTAATACACCTCAAAAAATGTTTTAGAATATACAACCGCACCGCTGAATGGCAAATGGGCCATTACTTTTTTCCACTTATACACTCCACAAAAGGCTTTAGAACATATAACAGCACCGCCAGTGTCGGAATGGGGTACCTAGGGCCCAGCAGTGTAACAGATTTTTTCTGTGTCCATACCTTTTTTTTGTGGCCTGTATGTGAAACCATTTACTTCAATGGGGCTGCAAAAAACGGAAATGACTCCATGTGCATTTCGTGTCTGCATGGCCTTTACGCAAAATTATAGATGTCCTATTATTGTCAGCATTACAGACAAGGATAGGACTGTTTTATTAGAGGCCAGCTGTTCTGTTCCGCATAATGTGGAATGCACACACCCGGTATCCATGTTTTGCAGATCCGCCATTTGCGGACTGAAAAACATCCAGCAATCGTGTTCATGAGCCCTTACAGTGAAAATAGAAATATTAAAGATGAAGTATTATGGTAGACACTCACAGCAAAATGCACAAACATACATGTGGCAGAAGTTAGACTACTTTCCCACTTGGAGTAGCAGGGCCCGGCAGGATGTTCCAGCGGGGGAACAGCCTGGCGCATCCGTGCTAACGCTAGCCCACTGTGCCGCTGCAAGTAGTTTTTGTCCGGCTGCCCCTCGGTAAATGGGGCCGGAGCGGACTTCCGGGGGCACGTTGGGCTAGCATAAGCATGGATCTGGCAGGCTGTTCCCCCATTGGAATAGCCTGCCGCACCCTGCTAACGCAAGTGTGAAAGTAGCGTAACACATATATGGATATCCTGCTCTTAAGTCAGTCAGAAACAAGATACATGCAGTTCTCATCACACATAGCAAACATGCAATGCACGCACCAAGACATTTTTTGCCAAACCCTATTAAATGTTGCACACTTAAAGGGGCTGCCTCACTTCAACAAATGGCATTTATTATTTAGAGAAAGTTAATATAGGACACTTATTAATGTATTGTGATTTTCCATATTGGCTCTTTTCAATCACATTATATACCGCTCGTATTCATGGTTTTGACCACTCTGCAATCCAGCAGTGGTGGCCGTGCTTGCACACTATAGCTAAAGATGTTGGCCTATGCGCACTTCCAGCATTTCCCTATAGTGTGTAAGCACGGCCACCACTGCTGGATTGCAGGGTGTTCGTAGCCATGGATACGTGATGTGTATAATGTGATGGAAAGGAGGCAATATGGATAACAACAATATATTAGTAAAAAACTTTCTCTACATCATAAATGCATTTACTGAAGTGAGAGAACACCTTTAACCCCTTAAGGACCCATGACGTATGGGTACATCATGGGTCCATTCCCTAAGGATGGCGCCTGCTCGCTGCGGGCGCCATCGCTGCGGGGGGCCAACTGTTTCCTGTAGCTGACTCCCGCGGATAATGATCGCGGTCAGCAGTGATGCCGATAGCAATCATTTAACCCTGCAGATGCAGTGGTCAATGCTGACCACGGCATCTACACGCGCTAAAACCGAAAGAAAAACTTCTGGCAGCGCTCCGGCTCCCCCTAGTGGTGATCGGGGGAATCACAGCGCTGGATGTAATAGCCTCGAACTCAATGAATGAATCGAGGCTACTACTTACTATTTCCTATGCAGCCCTTGTTAGCAATATGGCTTCATAGGAAAGTAGTAAAATCCTCATAAACTCCAATACAAGTGAATTGGAGTTTATAATAGAAGCAATCAGATGACTGATTTATATAGGTCCCTATGGGACCTATATAAAAGTGTAAAAAGAAAAGAAAAAAAAATTACAAAAAGAAAAAAAAGAAAGAAAAAAAAACTAAAAATTCAAATCACCCCATACGGTAAACAGAAAATCGGAAAAAAGCGCCCAAATGGCCGATTTGCCATTTTTGGACGCTTCATTTCTTTAAAAAATTTTTATAAAAAGTGATCAAAAAGTCCTACACACCCCATAATGGTATCAACTAAAAGTTCAGATCGCCCCGCAAAAAAATAAGCCCCCATACAACGCGATACACTTAATTTCAAAAAAGTTATAGGGGGTCAAAATATGGAAAGAAAAAAAATTCCCACTTTTTGAATTTCAAAACGCAAGAAAAACTATACATATTGGGTATCGCCGGATTCATATTAACCTGTAGAATAAAACTAAATGGTCAGTTTTTTTTGCAATTTCACCCCATTTGCAATTATTTTCCTGCGTCCCACTACATCGTATGCAATATTAAATAGTGGCATTGGAAAGTATAACTTGTCCCGCAAAAAAAAGCCCTCATATGGCCATGTGAACAGAAAAAAAAAAAGTTATGGCTCTCGGAAGGCAGGGAGCGCAAAACGAAAAAGCAAAAATGAAAAAACCCTGAGTCCTTGAGGGGTTAAAGGAAACCTGTTACCAGGAAATTCACTGATAAACCAGGCATGCTGCCTTGTAGGGCTCACTCTGCTGAATATAATGATACCTTTCACATCTGTTGCTTTATTGTGGAGAAAAGGTACTTTTAATCCATATGCTAATGAGCTGATTTGAGTCCAGTAGTTGATATCAGTCCAGCACTTTTTCTATTCAGAGCTGTAGCCACTCCCCTATTCACTTCTTGAGTTGTAAAAGGGGCGTGGTTTATTTATTTATTGATCTATAGAAGTGAGTAGGAGAGTGGCTAAAGCTCTGAATAAAAAAACGCTGGACTCATATCAACTGCTGGACTTAAATCATCTCTTTAGCATATGGATTAAAAGTACTTTTTCTCCACAATAAAGCAACAGATCACCAAGTGTATCCTTATATTCAGCAGAGTGAGTCCTACAAGACAGCATGCCTGGTTTATCGGTGAATTTCCTGGTGACAGGTTCCCTTTAAGCATAAATGTTTGGCATGAAATTTGTCAAATCTTAACCTCCTCAGATTGCACATAATCTACAGTATATTTAAAAAGGTTGTCCTACCATAATGACCTATAACTAGTGTTGAGCGAACAGTTCGAGCATAGTTCGGGTTCGTCCGGGTACCGAATTTTGGGGTGTTCGGGACACGGACCCGGACCCGAACATTTTCAAAAAAGTTCGGGTTCGGGTCCGTTGTTCAGTGATTTCTTCCCGCTTTCTGAAGGGCTGCACAGCAGCCAATCAGCTAACGTTTTACTTCTTGCCCTAAGAAGCCATCACAGCCATGCCTACTAATGGCATGGTTGTGATTGGCCAAGTGCAGCATGTGACCCAGACTCTATTTAAGCTGGAGTCACGTAGCGTCACACGTCACACTGCTGATTAGTGTAGGGAGAGGACGCAGCTTCTGTGAGGGCGAAATTAGGCAGGGAAAAGTCAGCAACAGCACCTAATGAACTGATCGATCTACAGCTGTGAATGATTCAACTTCTGCTAGTTAATTGCTCACTGGTTTTTAGGCTGCGTTTTTCTGTCACTTATTTTCTGGGGTGATCGGCGGCCATTTTATGACTTGTGGTGCACCAGAACAAGCTGCCACCAAGTCCATCAATCCATCAATCCATCAATATTTTTTTTGCTATATCCTACATCAGGGGCTTGGCTGTGCTTATTGTCACCCCTAGAAACTCAGGATAGCAATTTCTATATTTTATTAAGGGGTTAAATAAAATTGCCAAAACACCAATCCCCTCAATCTGGTGTTCCAGCTTTGGCTAGCCAAGTGTAAAACTGTCTACTGTCTGGCAAATGATAGATAATTTTCTGTGGTAAAATTCAATAGTCAAAATAGCAATACCCTGAATCTGGTGTCCCAGCACTGGCTGGCAAAGTATAAAAGTGTCTGCCAAAACATATATTTTGTTCTGGGGTGAAATTCAATTGCCAAAATAGCAATACACTAAATCTGGTGTCCCAGCTGTTGCAGGCCATGTGTTCATCTGTCCGTAAACGGGTACATTTTGTTCTGGGGTGAAATTCAATTGCCAAAATAGCAATACCCTGAATCTGGTGTTCCAGCAGTTTCAGGCCAAGTGTTAATCTGTCCGTAAAAGGGTATATTTTGTTCTGGGGTGAAATTCAATTGCCAAAATAGCAATACCCTGAATTTGGTGTTCCAGCAGTTGCAGGCCTAGTTTAAATCTGTCCGAAACAGGGTATATTTTGTTCTGGGGTGAAATTCAATTGCCAAAGTAGCAATACCCTGAATCTGGTGTTCCAGTAGTGGCTGGCAAAGTCTAATAGTGTCCGCCAAAACATATATTTTGTTCTGGGGTGAAATTCAATTGCCAAAATAGCAATACCCTGAATCTGGTGTTCCAGTAGTGGCTGGCAAAGTCTAATAGTGTCCTCCAAAACATATATTTTGTTATGGTGTGAAATTCAATTGCCAAAATAGCAATACCATAAATCTAGTGTCACAGCTGTGGCTGGCAAAGTATAATAGTGTCCGCCAAAACATATATTTTATTCTGGGGTGAAATTCAATTGCCAATATAGCAATACCATAAATCTGGTGTCACAGCTGTGGCTGGCAAAGTGTAATAGTGTCCGTCAAAACATATATTTTGTTATGGGGTGAAATTAAATTGCCAAAATAGCAATACCGTGAATCTGGTGTCCCAGCTGTTGCAGGCCAAGTGTTAATCTGTCCATTAAAGGGTATATTTGGTTCTGGGGTGAAATTCAATTTCCAAAATAGCAATACCCTGAATCTGGTGTTCCAGTAGTGGCTGGCAAAGTATAATAGTGTCCGCCAAAACATATATTTTGTTCTGGGGTGAAATTCAATTGGCAAAATAGCAATTCCATGAATCTGGTGTCCCAACTGTTGCAGGCCAAGTATTAATCTGTCCGTTAAAGGGTATATTTTGTTCTGGGGTGAAATTCAATTGCCAAAATATAAATACCCTGAATCTGGTGTTCCAGTAGTGGCTGGCAAAGTATAATAGTGTCCGCCAAAACATATATTTTGTTCTGGGGTGAAATTCATTTGCCAAAATAGCAATACCATAAATCTGGTGTCACAGTTGTGGCTGGCAAAGTATAATAGTGTCCGCCAAAACATATATTTTGTTCTGGGGTGAAATTCAATTGCCAAAATAGCAATACCATAAATCTGGTGTCACAGCTGTGGCTGGCAAAGTATAATAGTGTCCGCCAAAACATATATTTTGTACTTGGGTGAAATTCAATTGCCAAAATAGCAATACCCTGAAACTGGTGTCCCAGCTGTTGCAGGCCAAGTGTTAAACTGTCCGTAAAAGGGTATATTTTGTTCTGTGTTGAAAATCAATTGCCAGAATAGCAATACCCTGAATCTAGTGTTCCAGTAGTGGCTTGCAAAGTATAATAGTGTTCGCCAAAACATATATTTTGTTCTGGGGTGAAATTCAATTGCCAAAATAGCAATACCATAAATCTAGTGTCACAGCTGTGGCTGGCAAAGTATAATAGAGTTCGCCAAAACATATATTTTGTTCTGGGGTGAAATTCAATTGCCAAAATAGCAATACCCCGAATCTGGTGTCTCAGCTATTGCAGGCCAAGTGTTAATCTGTCCGTAAAAGGGTATATTTTGTTCTGTGGTAGAATTCAATTGCCAAAATAGCAATACCCTGAAGCTGGTGTTCCAGTAGTGGCTGGCAAAGTATAATAGCGTCCGCCAAAACATATATTTTGTTCTGGGGTGAAATTCAATTGCCAAAATAGCAATACCCTGAATCTGGTGTCCCAGCTGTTGCAGGCCAAGTGTTAATCTGTCTGTAAAAGGGTATATTTTGTTCTGGGGTGAAATTCAATTGCCAAAATAGCAATACCCTGAATCTGGTGTTCCAGTAGTGGCTGGCAAAGTATAATAGTGTCCACCAAAACATATATTTTGTTCTGGGGTTAAATTCAACTACCAAAATAGCAATACCATAAATCTGGTGTCCCAGCTGTTGCAGGCCAAGTGTTAATCTGTCCGTAAAAGGGTGTATTTTGTTCTGTGGTTAAATTCAATTGCCAAAATAGCAATATCATAAATCTGGTGTCAGAGCTGTGGCTGGCAAAGTATAATAGTGTCCGCCAAAACATATATTTTGTTCTGGGGTGAAATTCAATTGCCAAAATAGCAATACCCTGAATTTGGTGTTCCAGCAGTTGCAGGCATTGTTTAAATCTGTCCGTAAAAGAGTATATTACACTCAAGTTGTATATGCAAGTGCTGAGAAGGTCATCCTCATTAACTTCACAATCTACCGTGCATCTCCCATTCTCCCATTGTATTTCTGTCCGTTAAAGTGTATATTATACAAAGTGTTAAAATACAATTGCTGAAGGCATATTCCTACATATTTTTTCTCACGCTACTGTGCATCTCCAAGTGTAAATCTGTCCATAAATGGATACGTTTCATCCAGGGACTAAATACTAGCCCTAAAAGAGATATTCCACTAAATCAGTGGTTACTGCTGTGCCTGGATTAGTGTAATACGCTACATAAATAAATAGGCAGATAGTGTTAGGTGCCTGTAAAAAAACAAGCAACGGACTACAAGTGCAGGATGTGCTCCTCTATATAAATGCACAACTGCATATGGGTTGAGCATATCCTGCTTGTTAAACACCACACCACGTTTTCTAATGGTTTGCTTAATATGTTTGGAGGTGTATAAACTCTGATTTAAATGTGCCTGCTTTTCATCTACAGGCTACATTCAGGTGCACCTGGGAGGCTCTGGGCCATATCAGCCGGTCTCGGATGGGGCTCACAGGCACCTCCCACCTCCCATTGCAAGCATGCTTACATGCTGGAGGTCACTGGTGAGCTGTCTGTGAGTCAGGCCTTACGCTCCCGTAATGCCCAACGGCTCCTGGTATTGCCCATACGGCACAGGTAGGTTGAGTGGTAGGGCCTCGGGCTACTTGAGAAACCTTGCCGTGGTGTCCAAGCTTAAGACATGTCCTCCTAGTGGGATATGTCGAACTAACCTCTCAATTTTATCAGTGTGAGGGTTTAGTATTGCCGCAGAGTGCACCTGCCTTTGCTATGGTTATGTTTTTGATTGTTCTCCACATCCACATTATCGTTATCGTATGTAGGATGGTTATTGTGGTACTTGTAGTCCGTTGCTGGCATCTTCCATTGTATGCATTTTTTGCTGTTGATTGCCCCTAGCAACGGACTACAAGTGTAGGATGTGCTCCTCTATATACATACACAACTGCATATGGGTTGAGCATATCCTGCTTGTTAAACACCACACCACATTTTCTAATGGTTTGTATAATATGTTTGGAGGTGTATAAACTCCGATTTAAATGTGCCTGCTTTTCATCTACAGGTTACATTCAGGTGCACCTGGGAGGCTCTGGGCCATATCAGCCAGTCTCGGTTGGGGCTCACAGGCACCTCCCACCTCCCACTGCAAGCATGGTTACATGCTGGAAGTCACTGGTGAGCTGTCTGTGAGTCAGGCCTTACGCTCCCGTAATGCCCAACGGCTCCTGGTATCGCCCATACATCAGAAGTAGGTTGAGTGGTAGGGCCTCGGGCTACTTGAGAGACCTTGCCGTGGTGTCCGAGCTTAAGACATGTCCTCCTAGTGGGATATGTCGAACTAACCTCCCAATTTTATCATTGTGAGGGTTTAGTATTGCCGCAGAGTGCACCTGCCTTTGCTATGGTTATGTTTTTGATGGTTCTCAACATCCACATTATCGTTATCGTATGTAGGATGGTTATTGTGGTACTTGTAGTCCGTTGCTGGCATCCTCCATTGTATGCATTTTTTGCTGTTGATTGCCCCTAGCAATGGACTACAAGTGCAGGATGTGCTCCCCTATATACATGCACAACTGCATATGGGTTGAGCATATCCTGCTTGTTAAACACCACACCACATTTTCTAATAGGTGCCTGAAAAAAATGTCCTGAATTTGAAATCAATACATTGGACCAAATATTTTTTTTCTTATTTTGGTGCTTGGTGAACGGTAACAATGAGGAAAACATCTAGTAAGGGACGCGGACGTGGTCGTGGTGGTGTTAGTGTACCCTCTGGTGCTGGGAGAGGACGTGGCCATTCTGCCACAGCCACACGTCCTAGTGAACCAACTACCTCAGGTTCCAGTACCTGCCAGAATTTACAGCCATATTTGGTGGGGCCCAATGCCGTTCTAAGGATGGTAAGGCCTGAGCAGGTACAGGCGCTAGTCAATTGGTTGGCCGACAGTGGATCCAGCACTTTCACAACATTATCTCCCACCCAGTCTTCTGCAGAAAGCGCACAGGTGGCGCCTGAAAACCAAGCCCATCAGTCTGTCACATCACCCCCATGCATATCAGGGAAACTGTCTGAGCCTTATGTTATGCAAGTTGTCATTTGTATTGAGTTTGTACTCAAGGAGGAACAAGCCTGCCGCCACCTGGACGCAGCCCTGCTTTAGGCGGTCGGCAGGCAGTTAAAGGGCCTGTGTCCACTTTTCTAGTTAGCCTCTATCCACAGGATCGGGGATAACTAAGGTTCATGTATTCGACATATTTGCGAAATCTCAAAATCACAATATTCGAGATTTAAATTCGCTTAGCGAATATTCGCGCTCAACACTACTAATCATATAGTAATGCCAAATGGTGTGGAGAGGATAACTTGAAAACCTCCACAACCCCTTTAAATCCTCCACCAACCCATAACCAGTATCTCTTTGCATGGCAGCAGTGATGCCTGTAAATATAGAATATCATCACTGCCGCCATGCAAACCATACATGTCAATACTGGAGAATATGACGCACTGTGCAGAATTTTTCGGGCATAAGTCAAGCCCCCTTTGCATTTCACAACCTTTAACAAAGCCTAAGCAAAGGTGCTATAGGAGCAACGTGAGCAAAGGACACAAATGGAGGGTCATAACTGAAGCAGAGACATTAGGGTCACCCGAGGAAGGGTAATAGTGGGTTCCTGGAGCAGGGATAACTGGAGAAGAGACAATATTAGTGGTGCACTTAGAGTGGGGGCATCTGGAGCTGGGGCACTTATGGGGGTGCACCTAAAGCAGAGGCATTTCGGGTCGCCTGAGGCAGGGTAATAGTGGGGATCCTGGAGCAGCTGCAGGGGTATTAGGAGGCAACTGGAGAAGATTCAATATTAGGGGTGCTTTTAAAATGGGGGAATTGGGGGGGTATCTGGAGCTTGGGCACTTATGGGGGTGCACCTAAAGCAGAGGCATTGGGGAGGACCTAGGGTACAGTCCCCCCAATGCCACTCTGAACTCTGCAAAGAGCAGCACACATTCATAGATCTGTGTCTACTATAAACAAATCCTCTATTTCCCCCTTACAGTCTCCTACAGCTCACTAGTGTCACACACCTGAGAAATCAGCCTAGCACCGCAGAGGAGTCCTTCTCTCCAGCAGCCACAGTTTCCTGACAGCAGGGAGGGCTGACACCTTTCCTCCTCCTTCACAGCCAGCAGCCCCAGAAGTCTAGAAGATACTGAGTGGCCTCCTGTACAATGTACACCAGTAGGAGGCTGCATCACTGTGCGATAGTGCCACGTAGTGGTAACAATAATTATCTCTCCTGAGAAAGGAGAAATAATTACTCCTCCATCTTATCTCGGGCCAGGAGACTGGGGGCCCACCTAGGAATCCCCCGCCTCCCCAGTGGGCCAGTCCAAGCATGTGCACCGCTGAAAGGCAAATGATATATATATTTTTGCCAATAATACACGCCAAAAAAGGCTTTAGAACATATAACTGCACTGCTGGACAGCAAATATATATTTTTTTTCCACTAATGCACATCAAAAAGGGATTTAGAACATACAACTGCACCACTTCTCGGCAAATAATATATATTTATTTGCCACTAATACACACCAAAAAGGGCTGTAATTTCCTTAGTTCACCAAACAATGGCTAAGAAGCCCCTTTTTCCCACTTATACAAGCCAAAAAATCCTTTAGAACCTTTAACTGCACCGCACAAGGGCAAATAAGACTTAGAGATATTTCCCAGTAATAAACCCTGTTAATGGCTGTATAAAACAGCACTTGCACCCCAATAACAAGAACGGTTTTCTGGAATTACAGAGCTGTACAATGGCAATTTGGATCCCCAGTCAGTGCAGCAAGGTGTAATAGGATTGTTCCCTTTACTCCTGCTGTAAACCCCCCTACTGAACCCTGTTCTGCTTCAATACTGTGGAATGATTCCTCCCTAGTGATGGACGAACATCGGCCGGGACTGTTCGCAAACGCAAATGCGTGTTTGCCATCAAATGTTTGCGAACCACGCGTTTGCGGCGGGCCCCATTGACTTTAATGGCAGGCGAACCTGAAAAACCTTCAGGTCATATTTGCAGCCACCAACTACTTACTAGAAGTGCACAAATAGTCCCACAACATGGAAAGTGACATACCAGAGGGCGATCATTGGCAAAATTTCCCACTAAAAATATGTATCAGGGGCCATTTTTATGCGTTTTAAAGGAAAACTCAGAAAAATTTGCCACGGGAGTAAAGGCCCCAAAAATTAGGCATTTACCAGACAGAAAAGAACTTGTAATTATGTGGCTGGAGGTACATTAGGCGGTCACTGGATAAAAATTTTACTGTAGGCCACTGGAGTACAGGCTCCAAAAATTAGGCATTCACCTGACAGAAAAGGCCTTTTATGCCGCTGTATATGCATAAGATAAGGACCATTCTTTGGTCTGGGTGGTGATGGATATGTGCAGGCTGGCTTGAGGAAATTCAATTACACGTGGTCGTCACAGGTGTTGAATTCCTCCGAGATCCATGCCTCATTCAGTTTTAGAAATGTGAGGTAGTCAACACTGTCGTGAGCTAGGCGAGTGCGCTTATCGGTCATGATCCCCCCTGCTGCGCTGAATGTCCTTTCGGACAGAACACTCGACGAGGGGCAAGCCAAGAGTTCCATCGCAAATTGTGCCAGGGTGATAGGATTGGTACCCGCACCTGTTTTGCTGTGGGTGGAAATTCCTCTGCCAGCGCCCGCAACAGCAGATCGCAGCATCTCTCGCAGCAAAGCCTGGAAATACTGCATTCTGTCAGCCCTCTGTGATGCTGGTAACATGTCCGTCATTTTGTGTTTGTACCGGGGGTCTAAGTAGATTGCCACCCAGTACTGGTCCTTGCCCTTTAAACACTGGTCCTTCCCTCTTCAAACACTTGTGCATGAAGATCCCAATTTGCACTAAATTGGAAGTGGTGGAGCGCCCTGGCTCCTGCTTATCTCCCAGGAGAATGTCATCTTCGGTGTCTCAGATGGAGTAGCCCCCGGAATTCATTCAGTATTGCGACTTCCTCATCTTCCAGCTCCTGCTCCTCGACGGCTTGATCAATGACTCGATGCAATGCACGCTCGAGAAAGAAGGCGTAAGGTACGATGTCACTGATGGTGCCCTGGCTGAGACCAGTTTGGTGATCTCATAAAATGGCCACAAAAGTCTGCATGCGTCCCACATGAGCAGCCACTGGCGCAGGGAAAGTAAACCAAGCTCCCAGAACCTGTCCTGCTGCAGAGTTCCTACAGGTATTAAGCATATAGGTGGAGGAGCCTATCAAGCATATACAAGGTGGAGTTCTAGCGCATCGGGCTGTTACAAATCAGTAGTCTGATGGGCAAGTGATGTCACCGCTAAACGTCAGCAAGGTGATCCATGGCCGTGTAAGATCTTTTAAAATGGCCTGCCGCAAGACGTCCTCGACCTGGGGTATTTGGTAACGAATCGCTGCACAACTAAGTTCAGGACGTGTGCCATGCACGGCACGTGTGTCATTTTGCCCAGCAGAGTGTCGCACACCATTTTACCAATTGTCAAATTGAGCCGGGTTAGCCACTGATCGGCCCGTGACCGCAGAGCTGAAAGCACAACCACGGCACAGCATGGCAACGTCTAACCTGAGACATCAAATGGGTTCTGGGGAGCTTGGGGGGCGCAACGGATTAGGCAGTAGCAGTGAAAAAGGAGGCGTCAGCCAAGGAGGAAACAGAGGATGGAGTAGGAGGAGGAGAAGAAAAGGCACCCCTGCATGCAATCCTTGGCGGTAACACCAAATCCACATGAGAGCCAAGGGTTACATGTTTGACGGCTGTGAAAAGGTTCAACCAGTGGGCAATAATAGTTATGTACTTTCCCTGCCGGTGTTTGCTAGACTACGTGTCTGTGATCAGATGTATCTTGACACCGACACTGTGTGCCAGAAATATATTCACTTGCTGCTGAACGTGGCCATATAGCTCTCGGATGCCCTTCTGGGAGAAATATTTCCTCTCAAGGACCTTCGATTGTGATGTGCCAATGACCACACATTTTCTAAAGGCCTCTGAGTCCAACAGTTTATATGGCAGTAGTTGAGCAAGAGGGTTAGTTGCAGCCGTTGGGCAAGAGGGTTATCCGGCGTCATTAACTTTTTACGCTCGAACATTTGGGCCATGCAAGCCTGCCTTCTGCCAGGGAAGGTGGAGTGGATAACAAATTGGAGGAGAGAGGAGAAGGAGAAGAGGCAGGACGTGGAGCACCGGGAGTGTGGCTTTGTGGGTTCTGACGGCATTGCTCCCACTGGGCTCGGAGATGGGTGGCCAGGTGCCTTCTTAAGGCGGTCGTCCCTAGGTGAGTGTTGGGCTTACCACGACTTATGCATTGGCAGCACAGGCTGCAGATGGCAAGACTATTGTCAGTAGCTGACAAGTTAAGGCATGTGCAGGCATCCTGGGAGCGCCAGAGGTGACTGTGCATAGTGGATGGCTTGCTCCAGAAACATTTGCAGTCTGTTTTTTGCCTCCTGTGCCTTGCGAGCTCTGCCTGCTTCTGCTCCTTCTCCTCCCTCTCTGCTGCTCCTTATCTCGCTCTGAACTCCCCTCCTCTTCCTCTCTTTTGGGCACCCATGTGACATCCATCGACACGTCATCATCTTCACCTTCACCACCACTGACATTTGAGACCTCGGAGTAGGCAGCAACAGCGGGGACCTCCCTCCTTGGGCTGATCTGAGTACTGTCGGCTGTTACTACCTCCTCTTCCTCATCCGATGTCAAGAATGGCTGCGCATCTGTAAGGTCTGGGAATGGATGGGATAATAATTCCTCTGACTCGAGTGGAGGGGCTATGGCGGTGGTGGTGGTGTATTTTGGGGTGCACACAGCGGAGAGTGAGGAGGGAGCAGATACAGAGGATGAGGAGGGTGCAGAACCAACTCTGGTGCTCCCTTTGAAGTAATCGCATGCGCCTTCTCCAACTTCCCACTTAGGATCCGGTCTGGTGCACCTGCCCAACCCCTACAGCCTGCCTCTTCCTCTGCCTGTCATTTTCAAAATTACCCTGTGCCTAAGTCCCTAGAGAAGAGCAGTATTTGTGGAAGCAGGTATATCGCAGGCCTCAATCAATATTTGGTGGAAACAGGTATATCGAACACCTTAATCAGTATTTTGTGGAAGCAGATATTTTGCAGCCCTCAATCAGTATTTTGTGGAAGCAGATATTTTGCAGCCCTCAATCAGTATTTTGTGGAAGCAGGTATTTCGCAGGCCTTAATCAATATTTGGTAGAAACAGGTATATCGAACCCCTTAATCAGTATTTTCTGGAAGCAGGTATATCGCAACCCTCAATCAATAATTGGTGGAAGCAAGTATATCAAACCCCTTAATCAGTATTTTGTGGAAGCAGGTATTTTGCACCCCTCAATCAATATTTTATGGAAGCAGGTATATCGAACCCCTTAATCGGTATTTCGTGGAAGCAGGTATATCACACCCCTTAGTTATTTTTTTTGTCACAACAGTTATATCACACCACCCTGTTTATTTGGGGCAACAGGTATATCGCAGCCCTTAATCAGTATTTTGTGGAAGAAGGTATATCACACTCCAAAATCATTTTTTTTGGGAGGGTAACAGGTATATCACACCTGTTACAAATAGTTGTTCCAATAGCGCTTGTCCCTCTATATAGCTGTGGTATCGCAGCAGAACCGCATACAACTGTTGATCAATAGAAATGCACTATATACTTTCTATATTAGAACGTATATTATAGTTATATCACACCCCTCAATCAATTTTTTTGGGGGGCAACAGGTATATCACACCCGTTACAATTAGTTGTTTCAATAGCGTTTGTCCCTCTATATAGCTGTTCAAACACAACAATAGCTGATCTCTGGGAGATTTTTTTTTGTAGCTGGTCTCCCTGAGATCAGCTATTGTTGTGTTTGAGTAGTCTCCGAGGCATTGCTCCCGGTTAGCCAGAATCCTACTGATGAGGGGCAACACCCCGAAACAGCTGTCTGTGGATGAATAACTGGCTTAGGTTTTCCCCGTCACATCCTTAAAGCTTGTAAAAAAGCAGGATCTTGACATAGGGGCCACTTAATATGGTGGATTTGGTGATCTCTGTAATGGAGACACCCCTTTGCTTGGTTTTCCTTCCTTTGAGGGATATCTGGCTTTCATTGTGTTGTAGACCCATAACTGGGGCTCCACATTTATTTTGCATATTTCTATATAGCTGCGGTATCGCAGCAGAACTGCACACAACTGCTGCACAATACAAATGCACTATAATATACTTTCCATGTTAGAAAGTATATTATAAGTATATCACACCCCTCAGTTTATCATACCTATAGATAGAACACTTGCCTATTAGCTAGCGTTTGGTGTCCCTAACCGCCTGTCCATGCTTCACAAAGCAGACTCCCTACACTAGCAAAACACAGAATGTTAAATGACTGTCAGATCGGGTTCTTTTATAGGGTGGGGTGTCTCCATGTGCTGAAAAATCTCAATTGGCTGTCCTGTCCAACCTGATGGATGTGTCATGGGTCAAAGTTTGGCGCAATGCAAAAGAATATGGCGCCGGCAGACATCGCCATATGTTTGCATGTTCGGCGAATCGCAAACGCGCAAAGTTCATCGCACAACGACTGCCGGGTGAACCGCAAGGCTATCTTTATTTCTCCCTATCCTTTCAATGAACTACTATACAGCAAGATAAAAATTTTAAAATCTTTTATACCACTGTCCCTAGCGCCTGCTTATGTCTCTCCCTGCACTAAGTACACTGGAAAATGGCTGAATCCAAGATGGCTGAGGCTTTTTATAGGGATGTGACGTCACAGGGCTGGCTGCTGATTGGCTGCACGAAGGACTTCCTAAACCTATCCGTTCCAAACTTCAGCTGGAAAGGGCTCTCATTGAAGCTATTCTATTGATTCTGCACGAGTAAGTGTAGGAGATGAGAATGATTATCAAGAATACACGTAAACTTTGCTTGTATCCTTTTCTCCAGCACCAACTATGGCAGTTGAAAACCTACCACCCTGCTTTCTTGATTGGTTTCCAAATCCTGTTTCCATCTGCCATGGCATTGTGGGTGATTTAACGTTCCCAGAGTTTCTAGCTCCATGTCCTAACTAGTTATGTCGCAAACATAAAATTTGAGCAGGAACTTCTGAAGGTAAGAGGTGGAGTGGTGGGTGGTTGAGATGGGGCAAGAAGGACAGCAGTGGTTGAGGTGGCTGAAGATGCTGGACCAGGAGGAGGATGGTGGCTTTGAGTTTGTGTGCTGCTTGTACGCATGTGTTGATCCCATTGGCGTTTGTGATGTGAGATCATGTGCCTTCGCAAAGCAGTTGTACCAAGGTGGGGGTTGGACTTTATACGACTCAGTTTCTTTTGGCACAGGTTGCAAATGGAATTGCTGTTATCAGAGGCAGACACACAAAAAAAAATGCCACACTGCTGAGCTTTGCAATGACAGCATTCTGGTGGTGGCAACAGCATGCGTTGACTGGCGTGCTGTCTGGCAGACCCCGGGTGCTGATATATGCTGTCTGACTGTGCCACTTATCCCTTTGCGATGACCTCCCCCTGCTTCCAACTCGTCTCCTCCTTCTCCTCAGCAAAGGAAGCAGCAGCGGGTACAACATCATCATCATCATCATCACACTGTACGTCCATGTGTGTAATCCTGACTGACTGAGACATATCCCTGTAATCTACATCATCTGGCAATAATGGTTGCGCATCACTAATTGCATCCAACTGATGTGTAAATAACTCCTCTGACGGATCAAGTGAAGCGGCTGTGGTGGCTGTGGTGGTAGTGGTGGTGGTGGCGGCGGGCAGGAGCGTGGTAACTTGAGAGCAGGTGAACGAAGCTGAGCTGGAGGAGGCTGGTGCGTCAAGGTTCTTAGCGGAAGCTGTTGAAGATTGGGTGTCCTGTCTAAGCCAGTCAACTATGTCCTCAGAATTTTTCAGGTTCAGGGTACATGGCCTCTGAACACTAAGCATTATTCCAGGGCCAGTGGAAATCACAGCGCCACGACCACGACGGCCCCTGCGGGGTTGCCTGCCTCTGCCTGTCATTTTTTCTTGGATAAGTGGTACTATGCATCCTAGGTACTGTGCCACCCGCTATGAGTGGTGGGCACTGGCAATGGGCACACTACAGTCTGTAGAAGTCAGCCTGACACACACTGGCAGCAGGCAAGCAACTGAATTTAGACTGAAGTGTAAAAATTAAATGCCTTATTTATTGGCAAGCTACTGTGCCACCCAGTATGAGTGGTGGGCACTTGCAGTGGGCACACTACAGTCAGTGGAAGTCGGCCTGACACACATTGGCAGCAGGCAAGAAACTGAAATTACACTAAAGTGTAAAAATGAAATGCCTTTTTTGATGCAAAGTCCTGTGCCCCACGGTATGAGTGGTAGGCACTGGCAGTGGGCACACTACAGTCAGTGGAAGTCGGCCTGACACACACTGGCAGCAGGCAAGCAACTGAAATTGCACTAAAGTGTAAAAATTCAATGCCTTTTTTTGATGCAAAGTCCTGTGCCACACGGTATGAGTGGTGGGCACTGGCAGTGGGCACACTACAGTCAGTGGAAGTCAGCCTAACACACACTAGCAGGCAAGCAACTGAAATTACACTAAAGTGTAAAAATTATATGCCTTTTTTTGATGCAAAGTCCTGTGCCACACGGTACGAGTGGTGGGGACTGGCAGTGGGCATACTACAGTCTGTAGAAGTCAGCCTGGCACACACTGGCAGCAGACAAGCAACTGAATTTAGACTAAAGTGTAAAAATCAAATGCCTTATTTATTGGCAAGCTACTGTGCCACCCGGTATGAGTGGTTGGCACAGGGAGTGGGCACACTACAGTCAGTGGAAGTCGGCCTGACACACACAGGCAGCAGACAAGCAACTGAAATGACACTAAAGTGTAAATATTAAATGCCTTTTTTTGATGCAAAGTCCTGTGCCACACGGGATGAGTGGTTGGCACTGGCAGTGGGCACACTACAGTCAGTGGAAGTCGGCCTAACACACACTAGCAGGCAAGCAACTGAAATTACACTAAAGTGTAAAAATGAAATGCCTTTTTTTGATGCAAAGTCCTGTGCCACACGGTATGAGTGGTGGGCACTGGCAGTGGGCACACTACAGTCAGTGGGAGTCGGCCTGACACACTAGCAGGCAAGCAACTGAAATTACACTAAAGTGTAAAAATTAAATGCCTTTTTTTGATACAAAGTCCTGTGCCACACGGGATGAGTGGTGGGAACTGGCAGTGGGCACACTACAGTCTGTGGGCCTGCAGCTCCTTACACACGGGCAGGCCAGGCAACTGCAATATATATATGGGAAAAAAAGAAAAAAAAGCAGACTAATGTAGCAGCCCTAAAAAGGGCTTTTGGGGTGCTGTCAGGACGCTGTCCTTACAGCAGAGATCAGATGAGTCTTTCAGGACTGGAGTGGACACTGAATACACTAGCCTAGCTATCGATTTCCCAATTAAATCAGCAGCAGCTACACTGTCCCTCCTCTCACTAAGACTGCAGCTTCCGAATAAATCAAAAATGGATGCTGTTCAGGAGATGGGAGGGTCTTGAGGGAGGGTATGCTGCTGATTGGCTGGAATGTGTCTGCTGACTGTGAGGTACAGGGTCAAAATTTGCTCAATGATGATGTATAGGGGGCGGACCGAACATCGCATATGTTCGCCCGCCGCGGCGAACGCAAACAAGCTATGTTCGCCAGGAACTGTTCAGGCCATCTCTAGTCCTAATACGTGCAGAAGCCATTTTAGGAAAAAATGTGATTCGTTACCACTAAGCGTCAGGAAATTCGGTGCAAGTTGAATTTTTACTGAAATTCGGATCAAATTCCACTTCGTCAACTTCTATTCGCTCATCTCAAATATATATATATATATATATATATATATATATACAACTCATGTTCTATCAAATCCCAAAGGTAAGTCACTGTGAGTAGAGATACATGGAGCCAAAAACAATATTAAATTACTAATAGAAGTTAACTATAAACCACCTAATATACCAGAGTCCACAGAAAATCTATTACTAAATGAGATAGACAAGGCCGCAAATCATAGTAGACTTCAACTACCCAGATACAGACTGGGAAACTGAAAGCTGTACATCGCATAAAGGAAACAGGTTCTTAGCAATAACCAAAGACAATTACCTTTCCCAACTGGTTCAGGACCCGACTAGAGGGATGGCCATACTGGACTTGGTATTAACCAATAGACCTGATAGAACAACAGACATGCAGGTTGGAGGACACCTGGGAAATAATGATCATAAAGTAATAACCTTCCAAATATCATTCAAAAGAGCATTTCTACAGGGAGGAACAAAAATACCAAACTTCAAAAAAGCTAAATTTAGCCAACTACGCGAGGCCATAGGCCTAACTAATTAGGACAAAGTCCTCAAAAATAAAAATACAGCCACAAAATAGGATATCTTTAAAAGCCTCCTAAAATCTCATTGTGAGAGGTACATACCATATGGGAATAAAAGGTTAAGGAACATAAAGAAACCAATGTGGATAAATAGAACTGTAAAGAAAGCAATAAATGACAAAAAGAAAGCATATAAATCACTAAAACAGGAGGGTAGCGAGGAAGCACTGAAAAACTATAAGGAAAAAAATAGAACAAGTAAAAAACAAATAAAAGTGGCCAAACTAGAGATCACACCAATGCAATCACCAATTCAATCACATTGTTGCAACACTGACTTACGATCAGAATCTGACTGCCAAGAAGCTTCAAAGAGTGAGCAATTGGCTACACATTCCAGTGTTGCAACAAAGTTGTAGGTTGCCATCAAGCACAATGTTGAGCAACGAATGCGCTGGATTCCTGATAGGAATGTAGAAAAACATTTGCATTAACCTATGGCAGATGCACACATTATAACACAGCAAAGTGAACTGCAGCCATAAGCAGTACCTCCAAGTAAAAGAGTATTACACACATTCAGTATTGAGTGGAATATCTGATTCCTTCCCTGATAATTTTAATGGGACTGGGTGTATAAATAAATGTATCAGCTTTTATAAAAAATATAATAAAGGTTACGTTTTAATATCTATGTTGTAACCCCTAAAAGGATTTAGTAGGTCTATGTGACCTTTTTGTAAACAAGCTAGAGACCAAGAGAGCAAAACTAACCCTAAAATTTTCTTCAATTATATAAATGTTAAAAAGTATAAATCTGAAGGTGTCGGCCCTTTAAAGAGTAATGAGGGGGAAGTTGCAGAGAGCAACGAGGAGAAAGCAAAGCTGTTAAATATTTTTTTCTCCATTGTATTCACTGAGGAAAATAAACTGTCAGATTAAATGCTGAATGTAAAAATAAATTCCCCATTAAAAGTGTCCTGTCTGACCCAAGAAGAAGTACAACAGCGACTTAAAAAGATTAAAATAGACAAATTGCCAGGACCGGATGGCATACATCCCCGTATCCTAAGGGAATTATGTAATGTCATAGCCAGACCCTTGCTTCTGATATTTGCGGACTCTATACTGACAAGTAATGTTCCACAGGATTGGCGCATAGCAAATGTGGTGCCAATATTCAAAAAGGGTCCAAAAACAGAGCCTGGAAACTATAGATCGGTAAGTTTAACATCTGTTGTGGGTAAACTGTTTTAAGGATTTCTGAGAGATGCTATCTTAGAGGATCTCATCGGAAGTAAGCAAATAACACCATATCAGCATGGCTTCATGAGGAATCGGTCATGCCAAACAAATTTAATCAGTTTCTATGAGGAGGTAAGTTCTAGAATTGGAAATAACAAATGATGAAACAGGTGCACTCTGCGTTCTTACTAAGTCCTCAAACTAATGTTAAAATTGAGAGATTAGTCAACATGTCCTGCTGTGGAGGACATGTCTAAGCCCGAGCACCATGCCAAGGTTTCTCAAGTAGCTCGGGACCTAACACTCACCTACCTGTGCCATATGGGCAATACCTGGGGCCAGAGGGCAAAATTACAGGAATGTATAGGCCGACTCAGTTACCTCCAGCATGTAACCATGCCTCCAATGGGAGGAGGGAGAAGGCTTGTGAGCCCCACCCAAGACTGGCTGATATGGCCAGAGCTACTTACTTGAGAAACCTGATATGGACAGAGCTACTTACTTAGCGTGGTTCTCAGGCTTAGACATGTTATCCACAACAGGACATGTTGACTAATCTCTCAATTTTAACATTAGTTTGAGGGCTTAGTGAGACCTCGAAGTGCACCTGTTTCGTCATTTGTTATTGCTATATTGTTATATTATTTATCACATCCACACAATTGCCATCTTGTGTAGGATGTCTATTGTGGTACTTGTGGTCCGGTGAGGGCATTCTCCACCGTATGCAATTTTGCTGGCAACGGGCCAGAAGTGCAGGATCTGCTCCCCTGTATGTATATGCAGAACTGCATTTTTGGGTTGAGCACATCCTGCTTCATGCCACCTTTCTGTTTTTTCGTAAGTTCCAGACTTGACAGCGACAAATCAATGGATGTCGTATAACTGGACTTCTCCAAAGCATTTGACATTGTACCACATAAAAGGTTAGTATATAAAATGAGAATGTTCGGACTGGGAGAAAATGTCTGTAAGTAGGTAAGTAACTGGCTGAGAAATAGAAAACAGAGGGTGGTTATTAATGGTACACACTCAGATTGGGTCACTGTCACTAGTGGAGTACCTCAGGGGTCAGTATTGGGCCCTATTCTTTTCAATATATTTATTAATGATCTTGTAGAAGGCTTGCATAGTAAAATAATTTTTTTTGCAGATGACACTAAACTGTGTAAAGTAATTGACACTGAAGAGGACAATTTACTGCTACAGACGGATCTGGATAGATTGGAGGCTTGGACAAATTAGTGGCAGATGAGGTTTAACACTAACAAATGTAAAGTTATGTACATGGGAAGGAATAATGCAAGTCACCCGTACATACTAAATGGTAAAACACTCAGTAACACTGACATGGAAAAGGATCTAGGAATTTTAATAAACAGCAAACTAAGCTGCAAAAAAACAGTGTCAGGCAGCTGCCACCAAGGCCAAAAAGATAATGGGTTGCATCTAAAAGGGCATAGACGCCCGTGATGAGAACATAATCCTACCACTTTACAAATCCCTAGTCAGACCACACATGGAGTACTGTGTACAGTTCTGGGCTCCTGTGAACAAGGCAGACATAGCAGAGCTGTAGAGGGTTGAGAGGAGGGCAACTAAAGTAATAACTGGAATGGGGCAACTACAGTACCCTGAAAGGTTATCAAAATTAGGGTTATTCACTTTACAAAAAAGACGACTGAGGCGAGATCTTATTACTATGTATAAATATATCAGGGGTCAGTACAGAGATCTATCCCATCAACTATTTATTCTCAGGACTGTGACAAAAGGACATGCTCTGCGTCTGGGGGAAAGAAAGTTTGTACACAAACTTAAAAGAGAATTCTTTACGGTAAGAGCAGTGAGACTGTGGAACTCTCTGGCTGAGGAGGTGGTGATGGTGAGTACAATAAAGGAATTCAAGAGGGGCCTGGATGTTTTTCTGGAGTATAATAATATTACAGATTATAGCTACTAGAGAGGGGTCATTGATCCAGGGAGTTATTCTGATTGCCTGACTGGAGTTGGGAAGGAATTTTTTATTCCCCTTAAGTGGGTAAATTGGCTTCTACGTCACAGTTTTTTTTTTTTTTTTGCCTTCCTCTGGATCACCTAGCTGAATGACAGGCTGAACTGGATGGACAGATATCTTTTTTCGGCCTTATGTACTATGTTACTATGTAATTCATTTTGTTTTCTGTCTGAATCTGCAGTAATGTTCCCATCCATCTGTCATCTGCATCATACACGCCTAGTATGTTTTCAAAAATGAGTATGGCTTCATTTTGTGAGTCTCTGTAGCACAATTGCTTGTTAATTAGAATAGATTCCGGTGGTGCAGCTTTAGACATTGTACATTAATGTTCCAACCAAAAATTGTAAAACATTGAGCCTAATATAATAACTTTTCTAAATATCCACTGTCCTTTTATTTGAACTTGTCATTCTTGATCCAGCACCTGCGCATTGTGCCACTGGAAGCAAGCTCACAGCAGCGAGAACAATGCACAAGCACGAGAATAGCAATTGCGGACAAGAATAGGACATGCTCCATCTTTTGCAGAGCTGCGGCCGGATGTTTGGGGGCCGAAACCCGGAAGTTTGCGGCCGCAGCTCCGCAAATGCTGATGCGCCGAGCACATAGTGTGCTCTCCGCATCACCGCCGGCCCCATTCACACTGAATGGGTCCACATCTATTCCGCAGAATTGCGGAATAGATGCGGACATTTTTGAGGACGTGTGAATGGGGCCTTACTACTTACTACTCATTGGTTTTAGGGCCCCTTTGCGCATCTTGGCTGCAAAAAAGTGGCACACATGTGGTATCGCCGTACTCAGGAGAAGTAGGGCAATGTGTTTTGGGGTGTATTTTTACATATACCCCTGCTGGGTGTGAGAAATATCTCTGCAAATGACAACTTTTTAAAAAATTTTATACAAAGTTGTCAATTTACAGAGATATTTCTCTCACCCAGCATGGGTATATGTAAAAATACACCCCAAAACACATTGCCCTACTTCTCCTGAGTATGGCAATACCACATGAGTGACACTTTTTTGCAGCCTGGGTGCGCAAAGGGGCCCAAATTCCAACGAGTACCTTTATATTTTACATGGCTGCTCACAATTTAGCCCCGCCCACAATGCCAGAACAGTACAAACACCCCACAAATGACCCCATTTTGGAAAGAAGACACCCCAAGGTATTAGCTGAGGGGCATGGTGAGTCCATGAAAAATTTAACTTTTTGTCAAAAGTTAGCAGAAAGGGAGACTTTGTGAGAAAAAACAATAAAAAATCAATTTCCGCTAACTTGTGCCAAAAAAAACATCTTCTTTGAACTCGCCATGCCCCTCACGGAATACCTTGGGGTGTCTTCTTTCTAAAATGGGGTCACTTGTGGGGTGTTTTTACTGCCCTGGCATTTTAGGGGCCCCTAAAGCGTGAGAAGAAGTCTGGAATCCAAATGCATAAATATGCCCTGTGAAATCCTAACGGTACTCATTGGAATTTGGGCCCCTTTGCGCATCTTGGCTGCAAAAAAGTGTCACGCATGTGGTATCGCCGTACTCAGGAAAAGTAGGGCAATGTGTTTTGGGGTGTATTTTTACATATAACCATGCTGGGTGTGAGAAATATCTCTGTAAACTATAACACTTTTTTTATACAAAGTTGTCAGCTTACAGAGATATTTCTCTCACCCAACATGGTTATATGTAAAAATACACCCCAAAACTCATTGCCCTAATTCTCCTGAGTACGGCGATACCACATGAGTGACACTTTTTTGCAGCCTGGGTGCGCAAAGGGGCCCAAATTCCAACGAGTACCTTTAGCTTTTACATGGCTGCTCACAATTTAGCCCCGCCCAAAATGCCAGAGCAGTAAACACACCCCACAAATGACCCCATTTCCGAAAGTAGACACCCGAAGGTATTCGCTGAGGGGCATAGTGAGTCCGTGGGAGATTTTTTTATTTTTTTTTTGCCAGAAGTTAGCAGAAATGGAAAGTTTATTATTTTTATTTTTTTTCCTCAGAAAGTGTCATTTTCCACTAACTTGTGAAAAAAAATGAAATGATACATGAACTCACCATGCCCCTCCGCGAATACTTTGGGGTGTCTTCTTTCTAAAATGGTGTCATTTGGGGGGTATTTATACTTTCCTGACATTCTAGCACCTGAAGAAACATGACAGGTGCTCAGAAAGTCAGAGCTGCTTCAAAATGCCGAAATTCACTTTTTTGCACCATACTTTGTAAACGCTATAACTTTTACCCAAACCAATAAATATACACTTATTGGATTTTTTTTTTATCAAAGACATGTAGAACAATAAATTTTGCGAAAAATTTATATAGAAATGTAGTTTTTAAAAAAAAAATTACAACAAAAAGTGAAAAATGTAATTTTTTTGCAAAAATTAAAAATGTCAGCAGCAATGAAATACCACCACATGAAAGCTCTATTAGTGACAAGAAAAGGAGGTAAAATTCATTTGGGTGGTAAGTTGTATGACGGAGCAATAAACGGTAAAAGTAGTGTAGTGCAGAATTGTAAAAAGTGGCCTGGTCATTAAGGGTGTTTAAGCTAGAGGGGCTGAAGTGGTTAAAGAGGTTGTCTAAGTTAAAATATTTTACTTATTTTACCTTCACCAGCTACTGATGCGTTGTTGTGGCACCAATGGTGACATCTCAAATACCGCTTAAGAAAATCACCATCCTTAGTGGTGTAAGGCCTTAGACCGTTGAAGCCAGAGATTGGCTGCAGCAATACATTTCGCTTCTGCAGCCAGAAAAATACATCACTTACTGCACCTTGTGATTGAGAAGGAGCAACAGCACTGCATTGTAGAAGCTGGAGAAAGTGAGGTAAGTTATTTTATAATTGTACTGACCCCACAACAGATTAGAGTAATAACATTTTAACTTGGACAATCCCTTTAACTCTGATATAACTCTAATGTCAAAACAATGGTGGAGATTTATGAAAACCACTAAAAAGCAACCAATCAAAGCATTCAAGGAGTTTTCCCTTACCCTTAAAAATTTTGCTAAAGGCAAGGAAAGTTATAAAGTAATAAGAGAAACCGTACTTGCCTGCTTAATTCCACATTACTGCACTGGGAATATGGGAACAGGGTTATTTTATTTTTTAGAACTTCTCCAGCCTTCAGCAATATATTTAGTTTTTTCAAAAAATCCCTTTAATTTTTAACACCATTCTAATAAATAAAAGCTGTGCTGTGATTAGTTGTTATGGGCAGTGAATGTATATTTTGAAGACAATTTTTGTTTATATTTAAATTTCTCACAATTTGTTCCAGAATTCAATGCAAATCTAGTAATATATTAGTAAATATATAGTCTGATGGGAAGTGTAAGAAGACGCAAGGTGATACATTACAACTATATTTTTCCTTTTGGCTGAAGGAGAACTGTGATGAAGTCCATGGTGAGATGGAACACAGCCAGATACATAACTTTTATAGTACTATAAAATGTATTTCTGTGGTTTTGCATAGAAGTCCCCCCCCCTCCCGCCCTAAAAAAAAAGTCAATAAGTAAAAAAAAAAAAAACTAAAGACTGAGTTATACCATGGTTTGAGGTAAAACCACAGCAGAAATATCTTGTATAGTGCTATATGTTGTTTCTAAAAGATCTCATTCCTACAATGTGTTTTGCAACTTTAGCAGTTTCCTAGAGATTTTTCAATCCTTTCAAACTACAGTTGATGAGATGACATGTTCAAGAAAAATTTGCACTTTTTTGAGCTTAAAGGCGTGTATTACTACCCTCCTGTCTTAGGCCTATTGCACATGACCGTATGGTTTTGCGGTCCGTTTTAAATGGATCCTTTTTTCCATTTTTTTGTTTCAGTAGTGTTTCCATTTCCGTTCTGCTTTGCTGTTCCGTTATTCCGTTATGGTTTCCGTTTGTGATCCGTTTTTTTGCAGATCGCAAACAGAAACGGAAGCATACAATAATGTTTTAGGCTATATGCACACGACAGTATTTTTTTGCTGACCACAATTTGCGGATCCGTCTTCCGTTTTTTTTCTCATCCGAATCCGTGCCGTGTGTCCGCATTTCATTCCGTGTGGTTTCCGTGCGGCTTCCGTTTTTTTTTGCGGTCCGTGTTCCGTGAAAAAAACGGAAGGATGGGCATCTTAAAATTTACATATCCCCACCCAGGATCCATCTATATATCCAGCTCCTTGGATTGTTTGGTGGCCATTTTCAGTAGTGTGTTCTGGCTGCTGAGTGTGCTTTGATTCTTTGGCTTGGATTGTGCTACTTTGTGCTTTTTGGGTTGGATTTTTCCCATGGCAGAAGATTCGGAGGAAGAGGCCATAGCGTACTGGCTTTATCTTCGGCGACGCGGACAGCAGTCCCTTATGCTGGACGAGGAACCGAGGCGAAAGCGGAGATTTTGGGTCCATCCTATTATTTCCCAACGTGCGGAAAAAGGCCACTTCCATACACTCTACACTGATCTTCGGGGGCATCCGGAGAAATTCTGGGCGTTCTGTCGTATGTTAGTGTCTGACTTTGATAGGTTGTTGTCGTCTCTACGTACTGTCCTTACCTTTATGGACACCAATATGAGGCGCAGCATATCTCCCGAGGAACGGCTCATCGTTACGCTGAGGTAATTTTATGTGTATGTTTATACCTTCTGTCATTCTTGTTCTGTTTGGCTTTTTTTGGATTGTGTCATTTTGTTGTGTTGCCTTTTTTTTTTTTTGTTCTCGTCCTCTATTTTTTTGGCCATTGTGTAATTTAAGCCATATGTTGCTTTTCGTTTTTGACCAGCAAGCATTAAACAAGCCTAATTTGAACCAGGCAATGTCGAAAATGATGTAGGCCTCAACCAAATAGATATTTCATGGTCAGGGAGAGTATTTTGTGTACTATAATGAGTGTTTGATGTCTCGTCTTGCATGTTTTTTTTGGAATTATTTATACCTGCTCTTTGGGTTTGTAGAAAAACCTTTTTTTTTGTGGGACAGTGTGGCTTTGAATTACGTAATTAAAGTGTCTTTTTGTTTTGACTGACATTTTTGTCTAATTTTATTCCTTACACAGATTCCTTGCAACCGGGAACTCATTTGCATCCCTGCATTTTGAGTTTCTTTTGGGAACCTCAACGATATCTCGGATTGTGTGTCACACTTGTCATGTCCTCTGGTCGAGACTCCGAGAGACGGTGATGCCTCAGCCGACGGTGGAGGACTGGCTTCGGATCGCTGACGGCTTCCATGAATCGGCGCAGTTCCCGAACTGCATTGGTGCGCTGGATGGCAAACACATTCGTGTGAAGAAGCCGCCTCACTCTGGCAGCCGATTCTTCAATTATAAACAGTATTTTTCGGTAGTGCTATTGGCTTTGGCTGATAGTAATTACCGGTTTATAATGGTCGATATTGGTGCCTACGGAAGCACTTCTGATGCTCGCATCTTCAGTTCTTCCCGATTGGGTGATCGTCTTCGTGCCAACCAGCTTTCCCTTCCAGAGCCCAGAAGACTGCCTGGATATGCTGGTCCGCCGGCTCCATTTGTCATCGTGGCTGATGAAGGGTTCGCATTGACTCCACATGTTATGCGGCCCTTCCCCAGACGCGGTTTGGATGTTAGGAGGCGAGTATTCAACTACCGATTGACTCGTGCCCGTCGGTATGTTGAGTGCGCTTCGGCATACTCTGCAGCAAGTGGAGGGTGTTTCATTCATCCATACAAATGGATCCGGAGAATGCTACCCTGGTGATTCAAGCTTGTGTAGTTCTACATAACTTCATCAGGATGCACAATCCTTTCTGGGCTGTTGACCAGAGCCAATATCCCTCATCTGGCGGTGTGGGTTTGGATCTGACCCTGCATAGACGACCTGGTACAGCAGGCATTGCTGTTCGGGACATGTATGCAGACTTTTTCAGCAGCCCAGAGGGGTTGGTGCCATGGCAGCTGGACGCTATTCGGGGCAGTGTTTGATATCTTCTGGTCTTTGTAGTTTTTTTTTATTTTAAGATAGAGTGTATATTGAAAGTCATAGTTGAGTGTAGGCACTCGCAAGAACATGAGGACCCTTGACGTGGGCTTGTGGGCTGAGGTTTGGGCCCATTCTCTTTGTTTCTGCTCACAACGCATATCAAGTAACATGCTTTGGATTTGGCAAAGTTTAAGTTTCTGGGTCCTCTTAGACAATGGCAGCTATTGGATGGCCAAATGCACCTATTGTCTAAGCCAGGGAATAGCAACCTTCAGCACTCCATATGTTGTGATTCTTCAATTCCAAGCATGCTCCATTCCTTTTTGAGGTGAGTACTTCGAAGAGCAAAGCAAGTATGCATGATGGGAGTTGTAGTTTGTCAACATCTGGTGTGCCGTAGGTTAGCTTCCCCTGGTTTTTGCTTCAACTTTACCATTTCCAATTACCTTTTTGGTATCTGATGGGCCCCAAACCTTCTAATACCTCATGTGAACATGCTAAAAACCTGTTGTTTTTGAATGTCTAAAAATATGCCTACAGTGATATATTTTTCGAACAAATAAAATTCTACATTGCCATGTTTTACATTTGTGAATAAAATAAAGACAAATGAACACTCGTGTCATCAGATGTGGTAACCATAAATTAAAATATATTTGGAAGATATCCTCCACAAAATTATCTCTGAACAAAGGTTTCCCAAAACACCACATATACACACACAAATAAACACCAACATTTATAAATTAAGGAGATCGCGGGTGAAGGAGGGCTGAACCCCGGATGGGCCCGCACCCACATTTTGCCCGGTAGGATCCAAAGGGGCATAGATGGGTTGCATTTGTCCTGACCCAAAGCTGCCCATAGGAGGTGGTGGGGCGTGAAATCTGGGGAGGTACAGATGAGCTGGCAACGTGTTGTGGCTGCCAGTGTGGAGGGTTGTTTGGTAATGGGTTTTGCCCAAAAGAATATGCCTGCGCAAGTTGTCTATGTGGCAATGTATGTCGCCCGGATAACTGGAGGCGTACATTTCGATGACTGCAGAGATCGACGTCATGCAGGCATTCTGGCGTTCTGGGGCCACTCGCCGAAGCAAAGGTGACATCCCCGCATCATCTGCTCCTCCTTTGCATCTTCTCTCTTGCGGGAGAGATAGTCAACAAACTGGGCATCCAGCACCTCCCTAGTTGCAATTCCAGAAGTTGGTGGGGCAGCTCTCCTTCGGCGGGGTCTCACTTGGGGCGGGCTCTGTTCCCCTGCACTTTGTGTGGTTTGGGCCTGTTGTGAGGCTTGGGCAGGTGGGGAGGGGTTAGGGCTGGATGCTGTGGAGAAGATTGGTGGTGTCTCATCCCCACCCAGATCAGACGGCTGCGACTCCTCCTGCTCGGGGTCCTCAAAACTGTCCACAGTCCTGTATGGATTGACAAAAAGGCATGTTAGGAAACAATTACTGTCTTCAGCACCTTACTTTAGCCAACACCATGTCGTAAAAGTTCGGCCAGTGACATAAGGCACCAAAATCGGACAATAACAGTCAAAGCAGTGGCAGAGACATCCCCAAGCACCGGCTGACAGCCTGGAATTCAAGGGGCCTTGAAATCATTACGCGTGCCATGGCCCATAGCAAGAGGGGTTTCATCGGTTGAAGTTGCTAACGGGCCAAGGAGCCGATGGGGCCACAAATAACCTTCTTCAACATAAAAAGACACATAGCCCTGATGAAAGGGGTTGCCAAGCTTAACTTTTGCACCAGGGCACATGAGCTGAAAGCTACACACCTCCACGTGCCCCTTGACTTCAAACACGAATCACGTGCCTTGCGCAACAAATACTACATCATATTGTATTGGGGACACCATGAAATGTGGTATGCTGAAAGATAAAGAGCATCACACAATTGTCACTGTATACGGGACGCTGCTGATGCTATTGTGGTAGAGTTTAGGAAGGGACAAAAATAGAATTCACAAAACCATACCATGGAAAATGAACCAATATAGATAAGAATTTAAACATCCTGCTATCTATCACACTATATATATATTTGTCTATATTTCGATATATATCTATATCAAACTATCTTGATCTTCAAGGATTACAATTGACACATGTCCCTACGTGAAAGACGCACCTAGATATGTAAGATTGGAAGCAGTACAATAAAGGGACCAAAAGCATATTTTATGGATTGAAAGGTAGGGAATATTGTTAAAGAAACACTTACGGCCTTAGCTCCATAATGGGGGTGAGGAACCGCAATTGCTGGGTATATAAATATGGCCTTTTACGCAGGCCTCCATCACCACTGCGCCCCTTCTCGGTGAGCTCCCGACGGTACTGGTCGCGGCAGCTGTTCCACCTGGTTTTTATTTGTTTCACTGTGACAAAGAACAAAAAACTTTTGTTGGCAAACACCAGGTGCCTGGACTAAACACCACTATTTACCACGTTTGAAGAATGTTTTCATTGCAAAATTATATCAGAAACGTCAGGGACACAAGGGCAGGGACCCCAGACAACACTGCGGCCACCTACCTAACGCTGCCCGACCACGCCGATCCTCTCTTTCCCATTCAGCCCGCTTCAGCCTTCGGGCCACTTTTTCCCACGCAGCATCTTTTTCACTTTGTCGTGATACAGATTGGTGCGAGTGTCCCACAGCTCAGGGTGGTCCTGGACCAACGTAATCAACTTTTCGGTATCCCAGCGGGGCATTTCTCCAGACACACTTCACTGCACAGCTTGGCACACACTCCGGTCTGGTCTAAACTGGTTTTTCAACTTCCTGGCCAAGTTCACAGGTTACCAAGCAACCATCCGCAAAAAATGCGGATGCGGATGGAAAACGGAAGGCTTCAGTGTGGCATCCGGTTTTTTTGCGGACCCATTGACTTCTATGGGTCCGCAAACCGTGTTTTGCGGACAAGAATAGGACATGCCATATTTTTTTTGCGGACGTGAAATGCGGAATGCGGACGCGGACAGGCAACGGAAGTGACATCCGTTTTTTAAACGGATCCATAGAAATGAATGGGATCCGCAAAAAAAACGGAACGGAAGCCGCAAAAAAATACTGTCATGTGCATGTAGCCTTAAACAGTAAGTACATAAAAAAATTGAGCTGGGCATACATTTTTCAATGGATGGTTCCGCACAAACAAAACGGATACGGAAGGCAAGGATGCATTCCGTATGCATTCCGTTTTTTGTTGCTGAACCATTGACTTGAATGGAGCATTGGAACGGGATTTGCAGGCAATAATTGGACATGTTCTATCTTTGAACGGTAATGCGGAAACAGAATGCATACAGAGTACCTTCCATTGTTTTCGTGGACCCAATGAAGTGAATAGTTCCGCATGTGGACTGCAAACGAAATCCGCAAAAGCGGAACGGCCTTAGGATGTGTGCTGAAAAGTTTATTTTGGTCAATATCTGATTTGTGTAATCTTTGCTACTAAATAGTGAATATTTTGAACTTTGTATAGAGCATCCACACCCCTTAGTAATGCTGGAATTTCATTCACTACTTGTTAGCAACCTGTTAATTAACAGCACCATTATTATCAGCGGTCCTTTGCTTAGAATGTTTCATCAGATATTTACAATGGTGGCAGCATCTGAGTGGCACTGTACAGGTTTGGCAGTGGTACAGATTTACAAACTAGTGGATGCCTTGCTATGGAAACAGCTCCACAGGCATGATAGTTAGTGTTGAGCAAATTGAAGTTCATGAGGTGAATTTCAATCTGAAGTTAAGGGAAAATTCAATTTTCTTCAGGGGAAGAAATCATTTTTCCATAAAACTTCTTTAAAAAAAACAGCATGAGAAGTTCACAGAGTGGCCCAATGACATAGTGTTGAGGTGGCAGCAGCATGAGGATACCACAAAGTAGAGTGATGTGGCAGCAGCATGACTAGACCACAGAGTGAAGTGGCAGCAGCATGAGGAGACAACAGAGTAGTGAAGTTAAAGTAGCATGAGGAGACTAATGATTGGCCCAGTGACATAGTGGTGAGGTGGCAGCAGCATGAGGAGACCACAGAGTGGTGAAGAGGCAGCAGCATGAAGAGACCACAGAGTGGCCCAGTGACATAGTGGTGATGTGGCAGCAGCATGAGGAGACCACAGAGTAGTGATGTGGCAGCAGCATGAGGAGACCAAAGAGTGGTAAAGTGGCAGCAGCATGAGGAGACCACAGACTGGTGAGGTGGCAGCACCCGCTCTGATGCCACACTGTCGGCAGGGCAGGAAAGCTTCTCGAGGGAAAACTAGGCCAGTTGCGGCCACAAATAGAGTTTGGCTGCCCAGTAGTCCAGGGGATCTTCGATGTGGGGTGGCAGAGTACTGTCCAAGTATGCCACAACCTGCTTGGTCACGTTCTGCTCTATGTCTAGCTGCTGCTGCTGGTGAGTAGGTTCTTCAGTAAGCAGGTGAAGAAAACTGCTCATTAGCGACTCAAGACTTAAGTTGCTGCTGATGGAGCTGGTACTGCTCCTGCACCTCCACCCTAGCAGCCATGGCAGGGGAACGTGAGCGTAAAGGGCACCCTGGTCAGACCTGCGTGAGGAAGGGTGATGGCGCATAGGCAGCAGCCAACTGACTACATAGGATGTCTCAATAGTAGTTCAGTTTGTACCCCCATTCAGTGGTGGTGAAAAAGGATCCCATTTGGGACCGAGAGCCAGTAGTCCTCTCTCTTGCGAATGTTGACAATTCGGCTTTCACTACGCAAGTAGAGATGTTGCAAACAGAAAATTTTCAGTTCGCGAACGGCGAACACGAACTTCTGCGAATGTTTACGAATCGGCGAACCGCCATAGACTTCACAGGGACTCTTTCTGAGATGGAAAAGTTGTTTCAAGGGGACTAACACCTGGACTGTGGCATGCCAGAGGGGTATCCATGGCAAAACTCCCATGGAAAATTACGTAGTTGACTCAGAGTCGGGTTTTAATCCATAAAGGGCATAAATCACCAATCAACATTGCTAAATTGTTTGGAATAACGTGCTTTAAAACATCCAGTGTGTGTATACGATCAGGTATGATGTTGTATCGATCAGGTAGTGTAAGGGTTACGCCCGCTTCACAGTGACACACCAAACTCTGACAGACCAAACTCCCCGTTTAACGCACCGCAAACAACCGCAAACAGTCCATTTGCACAACCGCAAACTCCCCATTTGCACAAGTTTGGATACCAAGCTAACCATGTCCCGTTCCTTGTCCTCACTGACGTCATTGGACGTCTCTTCCTTCACCCAGCCACATACAACACCAAGAGTCCCCGAAAGGTGACAACAAGCCCCTTGGGACGCCTGCTGTGGTTGGTTTTCCACCTCCTCAAAGCCATCTTCCTCCTCTGACTCCTCTTCTTCAGACTCCTCTCTCTGCGTTGCCGCAGGTCCAGCAATCGACGACGACAAGGCTGCTTCTGGTGGTGATGGTCACCACAACTCTTCCTCTTCATGCTCATCTTCGACCTGATCCAGCATTCTTCGCAGGGCACGCTCCAGAAAAAACGCATATGGGATGAGGTCGATGATGTTGCCTTGGGTTTGACTGACCAGGTTTGTTACCTCCGCAAAAGGACGCATGAGCCTACAGCCATTGTGCATGAGTGTTCAGTAATACGGCCAAAAAATACCCAGCTACGCAGAGGCTGTCCTCTTTTTTTTTAATTAAAAAAATCTGTTCATACCAGTTTAATCTCTGCTTTGTCCCCTATCAGGGGCCGGTGTATGGAATAGATTTTAGGAACCGGAAGATGGAAAAAGATGGTTGGTCGGTCCTCTTCCTTCCAATTTGGGGCACTGCGCGTGCGCCGTACAATGTACTGTGCCACCAATACAAATAGTGTGAACTACTATTCTTACGAGTTTAATCTTTGTTAAGTCCCCTATCAGGGGACATGTATTGAATTATAGCCTTGCATGGGGAGATAGAGAAAAAAGCTTCCTCTGTCCGCTTCCTTCTAATTTTGTGCACTTGCAATGGAATTTGCAACTAATGCAACTAGTGTTAACTAAGTAGTATTCCTGTCAGTTTAATCTCTGTTTTGTCCCTTATCAGTGCCAGGTGCGTTGCGTGAAAATAGCAGCATGTTCATGCTCTCCGCTTCCGCAATTGCGGAGCTGCGGCCCCGAACTTCCGGGTTTCGGCCCAGAAACATCCGGCCGCGGCTCCGCAAATGATAGAGCATGTCCTATTTTTGTCCGCAACCTGCGGACAAGAATAGGCATCTCTATAGGGAGTGCCGGCATGGTGTGTTGCGGATATGCAACACACTATGGACGTGTGAATGGGGCCTAATCCGGACACGCTCGTCTGAAAGAGACCGATGAGTGTTTGAGAACTGGAGTGGACACAGAACACTGGCCTAGCTAACGCTTTCCCTATTAATTCAGCAGCCGCGGCACTCTCCCTGCTCTAACTAACACTGCAGCTTCAGAATGAATCTAAGATGGATGCTGTCCTTGCTTTTTGATAGGAGGTGGGAGGGTCTGGGAGGGAGGGTATGCTGATTGGCTGGAATGTGTCTGCTGACTGTGAAGTACAGGGTTAAATTTTGCTCAATGATGATGTATAGAGGCAAACCGAACATCGCATATGTTCACCCGCCGCAGCGAACACGAACATGTGATGTTCTCCGGCAACTGTTCGCCAGCGAATAGTTCGGGACATCTCTATCTGTAATAAGAGTTTTCTTTATTTTTATGACTATGAAAATTGTAGATTAACACTGAAGGCATCAAAACTATGAATTAACACATGTGGAATTATATACGTAACAAAAAAGTGTGAAACAACTGAAAATATGTCATATTCTAGGTTCTTCAAAGTAGCCACCTTTTGCCTTGATTACTGCTTTGCACACTCTTGGCATTCTCTTGGTGAGCTTCAAGGGGTAGTCACCTGAAATGGTCTTCCAACAGGCTTTAAGGAGTTCACAGAGATGCTTAGCACTTGTTGGCCCTTTTGCCTTCACTCTGTGGTCCAGCTCACCCCAAACCATCTTGATCGGGTTTAGGTCTGGTGACTGTGGAGGCCAGGTCATCTGGCGCAGCACCCCATCACTCTTCTTCATGGTCAAATAGCCCTTACACAGCCTGGAGGTGTGTTTGGGGTCATTGTCCTGTTGAAAAATAAATGATGGTCGAACTAAACGCAAACCGGATGGAATAGCATGCCGCTGCAAGATGCTGTGGTAGCCATGCCGGTGTTCAGTATGCCTTCAATTTTGAATAAATCCCCAACAGTGTCACCAGCAAAGCACCCCCACACCATCACACCTCCTCCTCTATGCTTCACGGTGGGAACCAGGCATGTAGAGTCCATCCCTTAACCTTTTCTGCGTCGCACAAAGACACGGTGGTTGGAACCAAAGATCTCAAATTTGGACTCATCAGACCAAAGCACAGATTTCCACTGGTTTAATGTCCATTCCTTGTGTTTTTTAGCCCAAACACGTCTTGTTGCCTGTCCTTAGCAGTGGTTTCCTAGCAGATATTCTACCATGAAGGCCTGATTCACACAGTCTCCTCTTAACAGTTGTTCTAGAGATGTGTCTGCTGCTAGAACTCTGTGTGGCATTGACCTGGTCTCTAATCTGAGCTGCCGTTAACCTGCAATTTCTGAGGCTGGTGACTCGGATGAACTTATCCTCCGCAGCAGAGGTGACTCTTGGTCTTCCTTTTCTGGGGCAGTCCGCATGTGAGCCAGTTTCTTTGTAGCGCTTGATGGTTTTTGTGACTGCACTTGGGGACACTTTCAAAGTTTTCCCAATTTTTCGGATTGACTGACCTTCATTTCTTAAAGTAATGATGGCCACTTGTTTTTCTTTACTTAGCTGCTTTTTTCTTGCCATAATACAAATTCTAACAGTCTAATCAGTAGGACTATCAGCTGTGTATCCACTTGACTTCTCCACAACGCAACTGATGGTCCCAAACACATTTATAAGGCAGGAAATCCCACTTACTAAACCTGACAGGGCACACCTGTGAAGTGAAAACCATTTCAGGTGACTACCTCTTGAAGCTCATCAAAAGAATGCCAAGAGTGTGCAAAGCAGTAATCAAAGCAAAAGGTGGCTACTTTGAAGATCCTAGAATATGACATATTTTCTGTTGTTTCATACTTTTTTGTTATGTATATAATTCCATATGTGCTAATTTATAGTTTTGATGCCTTCAGTGTGAATCTACAATTTTCATAGTCATGAAAATAAAGAAAACTCTTTGAGTGAGAAGATGTGTTCAAACTTTTGGTCTGTAGTGTATATATATATATATATATATATATATATATACAGAAACACAGAAACACAAAGGGGGGTCAGTCAGCACGTCCCTGTATGCACCCAGCACTCTGCCCTGCCTCTATGCTAGAAGCTATCAGAGGTCGTTAGTGTACATTTTGATCAAAAAGTAATAAGCCACTCGCCACGCCAAGGCCGCCTCTATGACTGGTCCTAACACTAAATCCTACCTCTTATTGGCCATGACAGCCACATAAATGTTGGTACCTGCGTCCCTGGATCTAATGGAGGCTGTTATGGAAAGGAAAGGGTTAATAAGCACGGTTGATCCTAGCATGCATGCTGGGCCCGCACTCCCTGGATTTTATGTGGCTGTCATGGCCCATAACAGGTAGGATTTAGCGTTATCACCACTCATAGAGGCGGCCTTGGCATGGCGAGTGGCTTATTACTTTTTGATCAAAATGTACACTAACGACCTCTGGTAGCTGTTAGCATAGAGGCAGGGCAGAGTGCTGGTTGCAGAGTGCTGTTGCATTTCTGTGTTTGTATGTATGTATGTGTGTATATATATATATATATATATATATATATATATATATACTATCTAATGTAATGACACAGGAAAGCACAGAGCACAGCAATAATACTGCTGTCTCTCTCAGATCTGCTAAATACTGCATACAATGGCTGCTGGGGAGGTTATTATATACTAAAGAAGTAGGCAAATTTACTATTGGTTGCTAGGGATGTTGCTAAGCTTAGACAAAGACATTGCAGCCTTCTCATTGGCCCACAAGCAAGAAGTAGGGAGGGATCATGGGTTCAGATGAAAACAAATCTAGAAAATTTGTGATTCGAATAATCACGCCCATCACTAACAGTGATTGTGAGAGAAAAACAGGTGTGTCTCTAAACACAGAACAGGTGCAGAACTTTCTCTTATACTTATGTCTTTGTAGGCTCCACTCCTGGTTCTGGCTCATAATAGACTGGTGTAAATGCCTGTCTGTGATAAATTCCCTACTATTATTATTTTTTTTGTAAGTTGCAAATTCATTCCAGTAGGTGAATGACGCAAAAAAAAAAAAAAAAAAAAAAGAAGCATTCCTAGACAAAAGTGTTTAAAAATGCACTATTGTCCCCAAAATTGGCACAATCTATTAGACAGAATGAGATGATCTGTCCCATTGAATAGGTAATAAATAGATAAAAAATTGGATTTTGCTGGTTCGGTGAATTTTCCGGAAAAATTTGCTTCGATCCGAATTCATTTGCAACGAATCGCATTAAAAAATGGCTATTTCCGGGCTGCATAGAGCCTTTATATGGGTGTAGAACACTGTGCCTTGCAGTAACACGCATAAGGAGTGTGCTAGGGTAGTGAAATAATACTATGATTCAGTATGACATGCAGATGACAGGCGTAGCTTTCAGAATCACTGCACACTTCACTTATATGGGCAGTCACGGGGCCAAAACTGACCAAATAACTCAAGTGTGAACTTAGCCTTACAGATCCATGTTAGTGTCAAGTAGAAGCACAATCCTTTTACACCCTCATCAGTTGATTCCACATAAATGTCTACAGAACCTGTTCTATTAAACACTTACATATACATACATATACAAGTAGAGCCTCCCAACAAAGTGAAGAGGGTGTCCGCAGTAAGTTTGTGTTGACGTCACTGATTAATTTGCCCTTATTCTGATCTGTCAGAACAATAACCCCCAAAATATGGATCCTGTCTGGGGAGCATACGCCTTTACTTGGTCATTATTTGCTCAATAATCCATGAGTATTGCTAAATGCTAATGCCAAAAAAAACAGGAGTGAATTTAAAACAGAGATGACACGTGAAGGTAATATTTGCATGTCTTCTGTGTTTTGTACCCACTCCTGCTTTTGGCTACCAAATCATAAGCCAATTCTGATGGGACCATACAGGTCTTACAGCTGCTACATAGACAGGATCCATAGTGCATCTCATTTTTCCTTTCTTCTGACCGATCAGAAGAAAGGTCAAATAAATGGTGATTTCAAGAAGGCTAAACAATGACAATAGCGACCCCGTCATAGAGCGGGGAGGGTGGTAACAGCATAAGAAGTCCACAGAGTGGCCCTATGACATAGTGGTGAGGTGGAAGAAGCATGAGGAGATCACCAAGTGACACAATGACAGGGTCTGGAGTTGGCTGCAGCATCAAGAGGCCACAGAGTGGCACAATGACAAAGTTTGGAGGTGACAGCAGCAGTATGAGTGGGCCACAGAGAGGCAAGGTGACATAGTGTGGAGATGGCAGCAACAGCAGCAGCATGATACCAAATAGTGGCATGGTGACATAGTGTGGACATGGCAGCATCAGGAGGCTACAGAGTGGCAAGGTGACATAGTGTGGAGATGGCAGCAACAGCAGTAGCAGCAGAATACCGCAGAGTGGTAAGGTGACATAGTGTGGACATGGCAGCATCAGGAGGCCACAGAGTGGCATGGTGACATAGTGTTCACACAGGGGCGTAGCTAACGGCTCATGGGCCCTGGTGCAAGAGTTCAGCTTGGGCCCCCTTCCCTCAGTGCTTTGTGTGTCTCCTTATGCGGCACAAGGGTTTTCGGGCCCCCTCAGGCTCCTGGACCCGGTAGCGACTGCTACCTCTGCACCCCCTATAGCTACGCCCATGTGTTCACATAACAGTAGCAGCATGATACCACAGAGTGGCACGGTGACATAGTGTGGAGATGTCCAGAGTGGCATGGTGACATAGTGTGGAGATTTCCACCCACCAATGCATCAGGCATTGGTGGGTGGAAATCCTGGCTGATCCATGCCTGATTCATCTTGACAAAAGTAAGTCTCTACACATTTTGGACAGGCGAGTTCTTCTTGGGGTAACTATGGCCCCCGCCGCACTAAACACCTGCTCTGATGCCACACTACTGGTCGGGCAGGACAGCTTTTCCAGGGCAAACTTGGCCAGTTGTGGCCCCAAATCCAGTTGGGCTGCCAGTAGTCCAGCAGATTTTCTATGACGGCTGGCAGGGTGCTGTCAAAGTATGCCACCACCTGCTGGTTCAGGTCCTGCTCCAGGTCTATCTGCTGCTGCTGGTGAGCAGTTTTTTCACTATGCGTTGAAGAAATCTGCTCATCAGCGACTCTAGAGTTAAACTGCTGGTTCTGCTGTCACTTGCGAAGTAGTCATAGATCGTGTCAACCAGTGGCGTACCGTCAATATAGGCAGACCACGCACTGGCTATGGGGCCCGTGAGGTTAGGGGGCCCGGCCAGGCTACATGGCTCCTCCCCCTTTCCGACCTGACTACACACTGCATTAATAACAGTAGATAGATAAATACCGGCAAGGGGGCGTTTGGGTCAGCAGCCCCGGGCCCAGTGTCAATGAGGGGCCCATTTCCACCTCAAACGTCCCAGTGCCATTACATATTTACACTTTCATTTGGCACTATGCGCAGAGATAGTGCTGCGCTGACAACAGCAGGCTGGGCCCCGAGTGGAAGGAGGGCGGGAGAGGAGAATGAGCAGCCGCTTCCTCCAATCAGGTAGCAGCTTAGTGCCCGATGTGCCCGCCCCTCTGTGATGTGCTAGCAGCAGCATGGGTAAAGTACCAGCCCTGTCTTTACTATTATCAGCAATGATGTCCCACATGCTTACCCTCCTCTGGGTCTTCCTGCCCTTCTTTTTGCCTTTTTACCCCCAGCGCAGGCAGTCACTGCCTTCACACTATTCCTAGGCTGTGTGAGGGGGCAGAAGGAGGCAGCAGCGGAAGCGCTCTGCATTATGGAGCAGAGCTGAGGTGAGAGGAGCTGACAGGAAGACGGGCTGCTTGCTGGAGCAGGGTGACTGTACTTATAGCTGTTAGAGTCAGAGTCAGACAGGAGCCTTAGCTCTGCTCCCTGTAGTGCATATGTATTCTTTCATATGGGAGCTGAGGCCTGGGCTGGGTGCTCCAGACAGACTACCTCTAAGGTGAAAGGATGGGACATGTCTAAAAATGCTCAGCCCTGCTCCCTGTTAATAACAAAGGGAGAAGTTAAGCTGTGAGACATAGATCTAATGCTGTGGACCTGCAGAAGATTGACCAGTGTGGACAGTCCTGCTGCAGTCATTAACCCTATAGGCTCTCCTCTGCTTTACACCTATCTAATAATAAATAAAACTTAAAGGGTAAGGCCGAATTCATATCCCGTTTTTTCCATCCGTTTCATGTATACCTACAGTGGCATCCTTCATCATGAAAGAAACATGTATATGTTAACGTATATGTTTTTTCTACTGGACTCTGCAGGATAGAAAAGTGTTTTTTATCTCCCCCCAACATATACGTAAAAACGGATGGCAAAAACGTGATGTGAACACAGCCTTACCTTTTATTCAAATGCTAATGTATCCCGCACCCTCACTAATCAGCTTTAATAATTGTATTTTTTATTGGGTGGGGGGGCCCAATTCTGAGTTTTGCTATGGGGCCCCATGATTTCTATGTACGCCCCTGGTGTCAACCGATCAAGAACCGCTGGGTTGCTGGTCAAGACACAACCGCTAGCTGACATGTAGACCTGAGGCCTCAGGAAGAAACCCCTGCTGCAATGCCCCCTTACTCTGCGGTGACCTGTGCCTGCGCCTGAATCCTTTACACCTCTGCTATTCCCCTGTGCAGGGCCTGGCACTTCTCTGTCTGGCATACTTTAGCTGACCTAAATAAATTAAAAGCAGATTAAAACACCCCTAAAAACGCCAAATATATACGAGTCTATTTTTCTCGTATTGTAGTAAAATATGATAAGAAACACTTTCAGCGCAAATAACACCAAATGTGAACTGCGTCTATTTTTCTCGTATTGTAGTGAAATATGATAAGAAGCGCTTTTAGCGCAAATAACATCAAAAGTCACCTGCGTATATATTTCTCGTATTGTATTGAAATAGGCGACTAAGTGCAGTTAACAGCAAAAGTGTCCTGCATATATTTTTATCTTTTCCACAGATAAAAGCCACTAAAAGCTTTTCAACATAGAACTTGCACCCCAATAACGAATTGCTGGAATGACAGAGCTGTATTTTGAGACTATCTTTATCCCCAAGTAATGTTTCCCTGCACTTGTAAATCACTGTTTTTTACAATGAGGATTTTACCATGACTCTCCCTAGCATCTGCACACGTCTCTCCCTGTCTGTGAAATGATTCCTCTCACTATCCTTTCCCTGCACTAGTAAATCGCTTCTTTCCTTTTTTTTTTTTTTACAATTAGTTTTTCTTTCACTCTCCCTAGTGCATGCATACACGTCTGTCCCTGAACAAAGTATGATTGTGAATGGCAGAATCTAAGATTCCCACCGTATTTATAGGGCTGTGACATCACCGGGCTGGCTGGCTGCTGATTGGCTGCATGCATGGCATTATGGGTCATGCCGCCTTCCCAGAGTTCCGTGCCCCATGTCCTCACACGTGTAGCTTCCATTTTAGCTGCCATTGTAGTCGGCTAGTCACCATGTTAGGAAAAATTGTGATTCGTTACCACGAAGATCGAGGGAATTTGCATTCGTTAAGAATCAAATTTTTCCAGAAATTCGCAACAAATTCGACTTCTTCAGCTTCGATTCACTCATCTCCAGAAATAAAGCATGAATGATTAGACATTTTGAGCTGTTGTGTGGGTGATGTATAATTCTGAAAATGCAGATTAACATTACAGTATTTTCCATCTTGAATGAAGACAGTCATTATCCTTTTATGAATCCTGTCAGTTTTGCTATTTTTAGTTACTTTTCCAAAATAATCTAATAAAAACCCTTGAAAAAGCAACACTAAATAATGGGTCAATGTCACAATCACACAAATGATTGAAGCACTAGAGCAATCAGTAGGAATAATTAGGTACCTTTGATTGTCTTGCTGGTAATGGTGGATAGCGATTTTATTATTATTGCTAATTATTTCTTCCAAAACTACTAAACAAAAAGATTCTTTCATTCTTTCATTTCAGTCCCACATTGATAAACTTTGACATATATTTCATGCATTTTAAATCAGCTCCATTTTACAAGTTGGTTCTTGAATTAATTGATGCTGATTGAATCTGACATTGCTGTAAAATTGATGTCAAGCAATATAAATTACTTTTAATCATATATCATGTAATGAAGCACAATAATTCATTGTGTATGTGCATCAGAATTATAAAAGAAAAGCAGAGGCAGATCAAGAGGAAAATTAGATATATGGAGACCATTGTACATGATCACCCACAGTTCAGTGAATTGAAATAAGGATGAAAACCTGTATACATCTGTGACTTAGAATGAAATATTCAGACTAAATCTATTTATTGACTACACACAGTTCAGTTCCAATTTTTTTTTTTTTATTTTTTTTTTGTTGGGGAGCGGGGTTATTGAATTTAATGAAACCAGCATACAGATGAACAGTACACCAATATACCTGTGAACGTTAACACAATGTTAAAGGGGTTTTCCATCACCGACAATGGGGGCAATGTCTGATAGGGGTGGGTCCCACACCTACACAAAGAACGGAGTGGTGAAAGGTGGTGGAGGGTGCACTGTGCATGCGCAGCCGCTCTCCATTCATTTTTATGGGGTCGCTGGATAAATAGCCGAGTCAGCCCCAAAGAGATGAATGGGAGTGGTGACAGAGCAAGCGCGGTGCGCTCCCATTCACTTGTATGGAGGGAACAGTTGGCGGTGACCGGGCCCCGGGAAACCAGAGGTGGGACCCGAACCTATCAGACAATGGGGGCATATCCTAGCATTATGCCCCCATTGTCTGTGATGAGAATACCCCTTTAAGTCTCAGGCCTCAATAGTCTGTTTCTGTATATTCAGTTTTCACATGGTTGAAATTAAATTTTTTGGTGGAATTGTTCTAGTTAATTAAAACAGCATATATACTGTACCTGATTACTACAGCAAAAGTAAAGCAAACTACCTGTGAGTTTAAATGTGAAGTTGAGAGTCAAGCCTTAAAGGGGGTGTCTTATCATGCACAACGGGGGCATATCGCTAGGATATGCCCCCATTGTCTTATAGATGCTGGGACCCACACCTATATCGAGAATGGAGCACCGTAAGTGAAGGAGGGCACACTGTGCATGTGCAGCCGCCCTCTATTAATTTTCTATGGGGCCGGCAAAAACAGCCGAGGACTGGCCCAGCCATTTCCATTGGCCCCATAGAAATGAATGGAAGCGGGGGCCACACATACGCATCCATACACTTCTATTGGGAGCTGGCTTGGTAGTGGCCGGACCGGAGTCCTCCAGCCACCACCTTGCGGAGCTCCGTTCTCGATATAGGTGCAGGTCCCATTGTCCATGATGAGACAACCCCTTTGATAATTTGTTTCCATGAATTCAATTTTTTCTTACTTTTATTATAGAATAACTTACAAAGCGGAAGGAAAACCATTAACAAGGTACATGTAATAACAGCTACATGTAATAACAGGTACATGATGGTTAATATGCAACTTGACCAATATGTTCACAGTCCATTGGGCGAAAATTCCTAATATATATGGGTACGAAACCTGAAGGCATAGAGTTCCGGCGAAGGGAAGACCAAAAAGGTCTCAGAATCTCATAAAATTCTTCCATGCTTGCCAATTAGCCAGGAATTTGGTGATCAAGTGGTTTTCTCAAGCAGACTTCTCCTCAAATCTGTACAGCTGGTCAACTCTGTGAATCCATTGGTTAATAGAAGGCATTTCAGTGGATATCCAGCGTGTAGGGATATGAAGCCGGGTGCAAATGATAAGCATTTTGAATAGGTAACAGAGTTAGTTAGTGAGAGCCCCAGAGGAGTTAATGCCAAAGATAAGGGCACAAAAGAGTTAGGGTTTTGCTACTCTGGCTAAAGATCTCAGACCACCAAGCCTGAAGCAGAGAGCAGGTCCAAGATACATGGTAGAAGAAGCCTCTGTTTGTCTGACAACTCCAGCATACAGTATATCAGGAACAGATGCACTGTACAGACATGTAATATATGGTGTTTTGTACCACCTAGTAACCATTCTCTTGTATTCTCACACATCTGGCGGAAAAGTATGGAGAGAGAAAAAGTGAAGTTATCTCTGCTTGTTCAAAAGATATAGGATGGGTTCACATTACCATTAAAAATTCCATTATAGTGTTTCGTTATAACAGAGTTATAACGGAATATAACATAATTTTAGGACTGAATGCAAAACGGAATGTGGTCCTGCAAAGGATTTCCTAAGTGGAGAATATTTAAGATGGAAAAGGGTCAAGGGGTCCTAACCGATCTTGACAGACGAATATGTGAGGTAGGGGGCATCCCAATTAAAATGGGATTGTCTAACTAAATCATTTCTGACAGAGGGAGGGAGAACAATGCTAAATATGTGAGATTTTTTCATGTTGATTTTGAAGTTGGAGAGAGTACCAAAGTACTCCAAAATAAAACAAATTCTGGGAAGAGAGATCACTGGGTTGGTTGTCATTAGACATGAGTGAAAAGAAGATGACAAAGTGGAATTCAATCCGAATTTTAAGAATTATTCGATTTGCACCAAATCCGAATTTCCTTGCGATTCATGGCAACAAATCAAATTTTTTCCTAAAATGGCTGCTGCACCTGTGAGGACATGGAGAAAAACTCTGGGAAGACGGCATCTCCCAAAATGCGATTCATGCCATACAAGGTCCCCCTGCTGTTAGATATCTAAGTATCCCCCCTCCCCCCCAGTCTCACCAGAGCTCAGTTACAGGCCAGCATCAGGACGTTCTGTGTGGGCGGAGGACACATAGCCCTGCCCCCCAGCCTTTGCCTGCACTTGTTCTAGGCTGCAATGCCCAAATATCAGACTGGGTGACTGGGCCTTCTGCTGCATCTGAGGCTCTGACCTCAGCTACCGGACTGCAGGAGCTCCCAGGACCCTCATATTAAAGCACCTGGTAAGTCCATTTACTAAGAAGCATACAGCAGTGTCTGTGTAGGAGGGGTTGCAGGGCTGGTGGGGTCACACTCTCATTGTAGCAGCCCTGCACTGCCCTCAGGTACTGATGGTCACTGACCTGTGAGTTCCCACTGTCAGCTCTGTGTTTTCCCTGTGCCCCTCAGGCCCCTCGGTGAGCTCCTTGTGTCCTGTGGGCTCCCTGTGACTGAACGGCATAACGGAAATTGTTCTACTTATTTGAGCATTTAATAGAAAAGGTTCTGTAGACATCTATGTGGAATCAGCTGACGATGATGTAAAAGGAGTGCACTTCTTTTTTACGCTAAAATCGACCTGTAATGCTGAGTCCGTACTTGAGTTATCTGGACAGTTTTGGCCCCGTGACTAGTGTTGAGCGCGAATATTCGAATTGCGAATTTTTATCGCGAATATCGCAACTTCGATAATTCGTGAATATTTAGAATATGATGCTATATATTCGCTAATTTGAATATTCGCCATTTTTACAATATCTGAAAAGCGAAAACATGACTTGTCCCTGCTTCCTTCTTGTGGGCCAATGAGTCATTGGGCCACAAGCAACTTAAGCAGGAAGGAATCATGTTTTCATTTTAAATGGGAATCCATCAACCCAACTCTGACGTTAATTCTCAATGCGAGTATATGTTCACATCGCGAATTAAACTTAGATCTGGGTTCCTAATGGTTGTTGCTAGAAGATGATTGAGAATATAGCGCTATATCCTCAATCTTCGTCAATTATAGCAATGCAACCGTTAGGAGCTCAGCTCAATGTTTAATTCGCGATGCGAGTATATGTTCGAATCGCGAATTAAACTTTGAGCTGAGCTCCTAATGGTTGGTTGAACTTGCTACTTGCTGGAATATAACGAAGATTGTGAATATAGTGCTATATTCGTGAATTCGTTATAATCGTAATATTCTAGCAAGCCATTGCCAACCTTTAGGAACCTAGCTCTAAGTTGAATTCGCTATGCGAGTATTACAGGTTATATTAATTGCAATGCGAATTCAACTTAGATCTTATGACCTAGACGACCAAGACAACCCATTAAATGAACCTAATAGTATATTTCCCTTATGCGGTGCGATTCACGCGCATATGTAATTGCCAATTTTTTGCATGACATAAACTATCTTACATACAGAGAATTATAAATCAGTAATGAGAATTGTTACTATGATGTTAAATCTGCCTCTTTATGTAGGAAACTGTATTTTACATCATGCAAAAAATCGGCAATCACCTATGCGCGTGAATCGCACCGCATAAGGGCAGTATGATATTGGGTTCATTCAATGGGTTGTCTTGATTGGTCTACTCGAATAGACGAATATTGCGAATATAGCACTACATTCGCTATTTTCTTTATCTTCCTATATTCGACCCAGCAAGCCAACCTAATAGTATACTGGCATTATGCGATCCGATTCACGCGCATATGCAATTGCCGATTTTTCGCATGACACAATGTCACAATTTTTTCTACAATGTATGAGGTGACTCATCATTATCATTTTCCCTCCCTTCTCCTAGCTTGAATAGCCAATGAGAAGGCTTTGTCACAACTTAGCAACATCCCTAGCAACCAATAGGAAACTAGACTACCCCTTCACTATATAAGTGACAACATCACCCAGCAGCCATTTTGTGGTGTTGGATTTGTTGGAGCTTGGAGCTGTGCTATTTTGTCTGCTGTGCGTTTTATATCATCTAGATTTAATTTATAATATTCTAGTTAGTTAGTTTCAGGTAGTGATTAGGGAATAGTGTAGTTTAGTTTTATAGCTGATAGGGTCGAAACAACTTGAGATAGTTTAGTAGTTTAGTAGAGTTAGGAGAAAAATATAGTTAGTGTTAGGGCCTAGTGTAGCAGATAGGGTTCAGTGCAGGGTTAAGTGTAGGGCATTGAGTTAGGTAGGTAGCTGTTAGATAGATAGATAGATAGATAGATAGATAGATAGTGCTTGATAGTTTAGGTTAGGTATTAGGGCTACAGTTAGGGAATAGTAAAGTTTAGATTTTTCAGGGCAGCGTGTAGTTTAGGTTAGTTACTGATATAGTATAGTGTAGGGTCTATCTGTCTGTTTTGTCAGTTAGTGTCCGTCCATTTAGTGTATTAGTTTTTTTCTTTTTCCATTATTTGTTAATTTTAAAAAGTGTTTTAGTCTAAGTTAGTGTCTGTGTTAAGTTTAAGAAAAAAAAAAAATTAAGTTTTATATGTTCTTTGTTTAGTCTAGTTCTGTCTGTCCTCCGTTAAAAAAAAAACCTTTTTTTTTTGTCTGTGTGTCAGTGTCTGTCTTAGGTTTAAAAACGATAAAAACTACAAAAAAAAGTTTATAGGTTTACATGTTTAGTGTTGTTTTTTCTATCTTACGTTAAAAAAACCCCGTCTTGTAGTCTCTGTGTGTCAGTTACTGTTTGTGTTAGGTTAAAAAAAGAGTTTACGTTGTAAGTGTTTGGCATTTAGTGTAGTTTTGTTAGTCGTCCATTAAAAAAAAAAAAAAGTTTTTTAGTCTCTGTGTGTCAGTTCGTGTCTGTCTTAGGTAAAAAAAAAAAAAAAAAGTTTTAAAGTTTTACGTTTTTTGTGTTTAGTGTAGTTTTGTCAGTCCTCCGTTAAAAAAAAAAAAAAGTTTTTTAGTCTCTGTATCTGTTAGTTTAGTCTTAGGTTAAAAATTATTTGATAGCTTTACGTGTTTAGTGTCGTGTGTTACAGTTTTCGTCCTTTCTTTTTACACCCATCGTCCCCACCCCAATAAAGTTTTCCCCTAATCCCCAGTATGAGTGTACCGGGCCGTGCAGGCAGTCGTGGACGTGGTCGGGGTAACAGGGGAGTTGGTTCCCGCGCTGGACCACTCCCAGCACGGGGCCGCTCATCAAGCCACGGACAGGCAGACGCAGGTGGCAGGGGTGTCCGCCTGATCCGTGACTTTTTCATAAGTGGCAGCCGGCCCATAACTTCCCAGGATGCAGAGGCTGTCTTTGCTCTTGTGGCCGATTCGAGTGCCACGGAGTCCTCTGCCCTGGCTGCCAGCAACTGCAGAATTGTCCCCTCTCATGTTCGAAGAGTTTGAGACTGAGAGGGACATCTTGGGGGAGGCAATGCAGGAGGCGGAAATACTGTTCAGCCCTGAGGATGGGCAGGACCTGTTGGAAGGGATTGAGGATGAGGAGGAGGAGGGGCCTATAAATCCCCTATGAAATCCCTTCCAACTGGTGCAGGTGGTGTTAGCCACACAACCCCTGCACCTATTCAGACCCATGTGCCAGAAAGGGGACAGCGGAGCCCGGTCAGGGGCTCCATGTCACCTGTTACCGTCAGTCCACCACAGGTTGGCCTTGGGTCTGACATATCAGGGGGTGAAGAGGAGGGTGACCCGGAATGGGTGCCACCTCCTTTGTCAGGTGACTGCAGCACCGATGAAGGTAGGCACCCGAGGCAAATGGTGCGCCAGGTCACCAGGGAGCCCGGTGTCAGGGGCTCCACTGGTAATGGCAGCAGGAGTAGGCAGCAGCAGCCAGCTCCACCTGTGCGCACCAAGCCCAAATTGGCGCAAGCCAGCACCACCCCATCTGACTGGAGGTCGGTGCCGAAGTCGCCTGTTTGGGCTTACTTCACCCTGGCAGCAGATGATGTCACAGTTGGCATTTGTAAGCTGTGCAATGCCAGGGTGAGGAGAGGGAGATCTATGGTTCGGCTGGGTATGAGGCCCTCAACCAGCACATCCGAGTCAACCACTGGCGGGAGTTGGAACAGATGCAGGGTGGTCAAAGCAGCAGTGCCACTAGCAGTGGCTGCCCATGGGCATGGCTGCCCATATGCTGCGATGCCTCAGGAGGGACCCCCGGATCAAAAAATTTAAGGAGAGGGAAGACATTTGGTTGGCCACCCTTTTAGACCCTCGCTGCAAGGGGAAACTGGAGCAGTTCATCCCAGCCAGCAGGAGGCAGGCCCGTCTAGAAAAATTGCTGGCCTGTCTTATCCACTGGCTGGAAGAGGCAAACCCTCGGCCTCAAGCTCCAGTTCTCCCCACCCATCTCACCCAGCAGGCGGCTGGCACCAGCAGCACCAGCAGCACCAGCCGAGCAGGTGACCATCTGGGTGAGATGAGGCTCTTCTACCAGTCAGAGCAACCCAGTACCAGCAGCAGCAGCATCAGTCACAACCAACGGCTGGCCCGCATGGTGGCAGACTACATGGGGTCAGTTGGTGCTTCTGACAGCATGACCACCGACGACCCCATGGAGTACTGGGTTGCCAGGCTGGACACCTGCCGTGAGCTCGCTCAGTATGCGCTGGAGTTACTATCTTGCCCCCCCTCCAGCGTACTGTCTGAGCGGGCATTCAGCGCGGCAGGTGGGGTGGTCATGGACAAGCGGACCCGTCTGTCCACAGACTCCTTGGACAGACTCACATTCATTAAGATGAATGAGTCCTGGATCGGCAGTGACTTCATGGCCCCCGCTGTCGGTTCAGGGCGCTGAAGGGTCCCTTGTCCATCCTTCTCCTTTGCTCTCCCTCCCAAACTCCGCTGTTTTTTAATTGTTCCCTCTGTTTTTAACTTTATATGAATTAGTTTTATTATTTATTTATTGATATTTATTTGATCGATATTTTTTGTCTAGTTTGTATCATGTATATATGAATTTAATTTTTTAATTATGAATTTGTTTTGAACGTGTTGAGTTACATTTGGGCCTTTAAACATAATGTCTGCTGCTGCCTGTGCTGCTGAATTTGGCCAAGCTACATGTGGCCATGATAATAGACCACTTCTGAAATCCTGGTTGGGAACTGAGAACATGACTTAGCAGCCAATCCTTTACAGCTTTACAGTTTAAACACTCCCCTACGAAATTCTCCCCTCTGCCTGTGATACAATTACCTTACACAATGGGTTGATGTAATTATCACAGGCAGGAGAATACATAGTTTTAAACAATGTCTTCTGTCCTGGAGACAACAGAGGAGTCATTCAATTATCTCTCAGGACAAAGGGAAATCGCAAATACACATGTGGGGACAATAGGACAGACATCACTATTTAATACACAATGTCCCACCCTTTACAGTACACACAGACATTTAACATATCCCCAGATGGCTTGGATCTGAGCGCTCAATATATCTAAACAGCGCTCAGATGCCACAAACACAGTCAAATCACCATGTGGTTTAATTTTAGCATGGGCTGATGAGAGGTGCCATAATCCTGGGTCAAGATCAAGAAGCTGGCAACAAGGATTCTCCAGCACCCATTGGCCAGCTTGGTTACGCCACACTGCCGTTGATCCCACTGCCGTTGATGCTGCTGCATGTCATAAAAATTTTGACTTACATTTGATCCTTTTAACATAACCTCTGCTGCTGCCTATAAAGCCAAATCGGGCCATGCTACATGTTGCCCTGAAAATACACCACTCCTTAAATCCTGCCGTTGATGCTGCTGCATGTCATGAAAATTTTGACTTACATTTGATCCTTTTAACATAACGTCTGCTGCTGCCTGTGATGCCGAATCGGGCCATGCTAAATGTTGCCCTGATAATACACCACTCCTTAAATCCTGCCGTTGATGCTGCTGCATGTCATGAAGATGTTGAGTTACATTTAGGCTTTTTAACATAACGTCTACTGCTGCCTGTGATGCCGATTTGGGCCAAGCTACATGTTGCCCTGATACTACACCACTCATTAAATCCTGCCGTTGATGCTGCTGCATGTCATGAAAATTTTGAGTGACATTTGATCGCACAGGGAATAATCATAGAGTCCAGACGTTCACACTTTTTTAAAGTAAAATTTCGATTGGGTTATTTAATGTTTCATTATAAACTGGAAGTGTGCTTACCTGCCAGTGCCTGGCGTTATTCTGCCTAGTTACAAATGGAAACTTATGAGTCAGCATTCTAGTACTGTGTTAACTCTAGATGCTGTTTGTCCTGATCGTGTGTAGACAACCATCATGGACCTGATTTTATCTTTTGCACTTTAACAAGTATAGAATTATGAATTCTCTTAACCTGTTTGCATGTTTTGCATTCTCGCATGTGCTCAGCTTAATTATGTATTGTCAATATTTAGACATAAAAATATTTATTTAAATAATCTTTTTAAAAAGACATTTTATCTAGCGTTGTTTGGCTTCATTCACAAAATGAAATGATTTCACTTTATTTTATTATTTTTTATTTTAAATTAAGTGTGGTTTGGGGCGGCTATGTTGTGGTTCACGCTATAGCACGGTGTGGACCGCATGTGGCCTTCCCTTGTCAAAAGGTCTTGTGCAGTTGGCATTGTACAGGACTGATTGATGAACCTACGAAAATGTATATATTTTATTTTTATTTTATTTTTTTTGTTGTCACACGGATTTAGGATCCAACACGGTGTTGTCTGTCGTTCTGGGAGGGATGGCTGACTTTCGTGTTGACCTCTCTACATGGTTGGGTGTGACTGGCGTTATACTCATCCGTGTGGAAATCCGGTTTTGTGAATGGAGCCATGTAGAAACATGTAAATATGTATAGGTACTTTTCTTGTTTATGTCACTTATTGGCAATTATGTAATGAGGATTTGCACATGCTAATTATATATAACCACTGCTTTAAGATTTTTAGTATAAACTGTGCACTATATGATGTTTTTGGAGACATGTCACCGGTTAGAGAATTCATATAATTATAGTCATGTAATCAATCATATGTTTCTATGTGTACAGCGGAAGCAATGCTACAACATGCAAATTATTAAAAAATTGGACGCTATCGAAGAACCATGCTGGTTAGTTCTTACCCCTACCATTTTATTGTTCCAATATTGTTCCTTCTTTTTGTTTTATAGTTCTGATAACAAGATTTGATTGTAAAGAAATTTTTGGAATTTGTAAAAGTTTATAATTTTGCTAATTTGATAAATCAAACAAGGTTTTTTTGTAGTTATTATTACTCTGTTCAAGTTTTGTATTTTAATAGTTAATTGTTTGATGAAAAAATACATTTATTATTTACGATAATTTGAAATTTATGTTACTACATAAAATAATTTAGTTACTAGGAAAATTAACCAAAAAATGTATTTTGAATGTAACTCTGGACTATTAGAATGCTTTCCTTTGTATTTAATATTTAATACACAACCATTACCAATGACTACTACTATCGTGATCCATTTGAATTATGTGTAGGCCTCATGTTTTTAATGCAATTCACCACAAATAAATTCGGATCAAAGCGATTTTTGGGGGAAAATTCGGCGAACCAGCCTAATCAATTTTTTTTTAGAAATTCGCTCATCTCTAGTGGTTATGATCAGAAGGTCACCAGCAAATGCTGCCACCTTTTGCTCCTGTTCACCAAGAATGATACCCTTGATGTTTGCATCTTGTCTAATCATTTGTAAATGGGATTCCAAAACTAATATTAAAGGGGAAAGGACGGGTGCCTGTCAAGTACCATTGCAGATAGGCATTAGAATACATGGATAAGATGGTGCTAATATAGGGGTCTGGGGGATTGAATTTGTACATAACCTGATGGATAAAATCTCAATTGACTCTATAAAAAGTATTTTTGGTGTCTGTGCTGAGGCATACAATAGAGTGGAAAATGTCAATCATTACCCTTCCCCGCACAAAATCCACATGGTCTCTATTTATCAAGAAGCTACCCTTCTTGATAAATAGGGACTGGAATAATCTGGTGGCAAGCATTTTTGCCAGCAGTTTTAGGTCAACCTTTAATAGGGAGATGGGGAGGTAGTTTGCACAATTTGAAGAATCCTTTGCCTTTTTGGGGATGAGAGAAATATGTGCTTTACTCATATTAGTGGATAGAGAAGTGCAGACAGCCATAATAAAGGTGGAAGTAGGGTTTGATGGAATGGGTTGTAATTAGAGTTGAGCAAACACCTGGATGTTCGGGTTCGAGAAGTTCAGCCGAACTTCACGAAAATGTTCGGGTTCAGGATCCGAACTCAACCCGAACTCGACCCCGAACCCCATGGAAGTCAATGGTGCCCAAACTTTTGGGCACTAAAAAGGCAGTAAAATAGCCCAGGGAAGGGCTAGAGGGCTGCAAAAGGCAGCAAAATGTAGGCAAGTATCCTGAAAACAAATGTGGATAGGGAAATGACTTAAAATAAAATAAATAAAAATTAACCAATATCAATTGGCAACTTGGAGGAGGAGTTGGAAAAGGAGGTTGGGGTGGCGTCAGGTGGGAATGCTATGGGAGTTGAAGTTCTCATCACAGCCAAAAAGGGATTCATATCTGGCTGCAGTGCCACAGGCCTCATTCACAGACTCAGGGCCATGGCAACCATACATGGGATTTGAAGTTCACATCACAGCCAAGAAGGATTAATGTCTGCCAGCAGTGTCACAGGCCTTACTCACAGACTCAGGCCAATGGCAACCATACATGGAAGTTGAAGTTGTCATCACAGCCAAGAAGGAATCATGCCTGCCTGTAGGGCCACAGGCCTTATTCAAACATTCAGGCCCACGGGACCCACAAATAGGAGAGTTCAAATCATGCCAAGACAGCATTGATTTCACCCAGCAATGCCACAGGCCTCATTCACAGATTCAGGCCCATGGCACCCACAAAGAGGAGAGTTACAATCATGCCAAAACAGTATTGATTTCACCCAGCAGTGCCACAGGCCTCATTTACTAATTCAGGAGGACCATGGCACCTGCAATGAGGAGAGCGGTCCTGTAACAGCAACACAGGCCTTAGGTCAACTTGCAATGGACCATTTATGTAGGCCCCTGACACCCAGATAGAGGAGAGGTCATTTAATAGTAAAAAGAGTTTAATATCGCTCACCAAGACAGCAAGCGTTTAAACAAAATATAGGCCCCTGACACCCACACAATGGGGCGGTCATTTGAAAATAAAAAGAGTTTAATGTCTCCCACCAAGACAGGAAGCGTTTAAACAAAATATTGGCCCCTGACACCCAAATAATGGAGTGGTCATTTGACAGTAAAAAAGAGTTTAATGTCTCCCATCAAGACAGAAAGCGATTAAAAGAAATAGAGGCCCATGACACTCACACAATGGGGCGGTCATTTGACAGTAAAAAGAGTTAAATGTCTCCCACCAAGACAGAAAGCAAGTAAACCAAATATAGGCCCGTGACACCAACACAATGGGGCGGTCATTTAACAGTAAAAAGTGTTTAATACCTCCCACCAAGACAACAAATGATTAAACAACATATAGGCCCCTGACACCCACACAAGCTGCGTTGGCGACCTCTTGCTCCTCCTCTGCCTTCGCCTTGTGCTTCCAATTGTCCCTCCGTGTCAGTTGGGAATGCTCTCAGGAGCACGTCTACAAGCGTGCGCTTGTACTCGCACATCTTTCTATCACACTCCAGTGCGGGAATAAAGGTGGGCACATTGTCTTTGTACTGGGGATCCAGCAAGCTGGCCACCCAGTAGTCAGCACACTAAATGTGGGCAACTCTGCTGTCGTTGCGCAGACACTGCAGCATGTAGTCGCTCATGTGTGCAAGGCTGCCCAGAGGTAAGGACAAGCTGTCCTCTGTGGGAGGCGTATCTTCATCATCCTCCGTTTCCCCCTAGCCACGCAGTGGTGGGTCAGAGCATTGGGTGCCACCCCGCTGTGAACATGCTTCATCCTCATCCTCCTCCACCTCCTCCTCGTCCTCCTCGTCGTCCAGTAGTGGGCCCTGGATGGCCAAATTTGTACCTGGCCTCTGCTGTTGCAAAAAATCTTCCTCTGAGCCACTTCTAAAAGACTGGACTGAAAGTGTTAGAAATGACCCCTCCTCCATCTCCTCCTGGGCCACATCCTCTTCCATCATCGCCCTAAGTGTTTTCTCAAGGAGACATAGAAGTGGTATTGTAACGCTTATAACGGCGTCATCGCCACTGGCCATGTTGGTGGAGTAATCGAAACAGCGCAACAGGGCACACAGGTCTCGCATAGAGGCCCAATCATTGGTGGTGAAGTGGTGCTGTTCCGCAGTGGGACTGACGCGTGCGTGCTACACTGAAGCTCCACTATGGCCTGCTGCTGCTCGCACAGTCTCTCCAGCATGTGCAAGGTGGAGTTCCACCTGGTGGCCACGTCGCATATGAGGCGGTGAGCTGCAAAGACGAAGTTACGCTGTAGCGCAGACAGGCGAGCAGTGGCAGGATAAGAAAGCCGGAAGCGTACACAGACGGCCCGCACATTATGCAGCAGGTCTGTCATGTCGGGGTAGTTATGAATGAATTTATGCACCACCAAATTCAGCACATGCGCCAAGCAAGGGATGTGCATCAAACCGGCTAGCACCAGAGCTGCAACGTGATTTCGGCCATTATCGCACACCCCCAGGCCGGGCTTGAGGCTCACCGGCAGCAACCACTCGTCCGTCTGTTGTTCTCTACCCCGCCACAACTCCTGCGTGGTGTGGGGCCTGTCCCCCAAACACATGAGTTTCAGAACGGCCTGCTGATGTTTACCCCATATATAGGAAATTGCTTTTTTGTTGCTTTTCAGCACACTTAGCGTACGGACATCATATTGGCGCAAAACCACGACCCGGAAAATAGGTTCGACAATATTTATTCTTTCAAAGACAACGCGTTTCGGGGCTCTGCCCCTTTATCAAGTCTACAAGATTAATATATAAAAAATAATAATAACGCTAACCCAACTATTTATAAATTAATTATATATCATTATATACAACATATTTCATCATATACCCACTTGTGTATATTCTTTTATATATATGTAAGTGATATATATAAATAATAATATATATATTTTTTACATACTACCACTATTATTATTATCTTACTTTTTTTACACATCATTACTATTATTATTATTTTTTATATATTAATCTTGTAGACTTGATAAAGGGGCAGAGCCCCGAAACGCGTTGTCTTTGAAAGAATAAATATTGTCGAACCTATTTTCCGGGTCGTGGTTTTGCGCCAATATGATGTCCGTACGCTAAGTGTGCTGAAAAGCAACAAAAAAGCAATTTCCTATATATCGTTTACTACCCAAGAGGGTGAACTAGCCAGTCACCTAAAAGGGACCTTCGGACACACTAGGCTGCATCCCCTCCCACTATTCCAGCCATTCTCAGCAAACCACCACCACCAAGGCATCTATTTATATGCCCACAGGTGAGCGCAACCACCTAGGCCACGTAAAAGGCCCCTCTCTTTTTAATACGTTTATTACCTATGAGCGCTTTTCTTGTCGTTTTTGGCTTCATTCCACTGTATTGCCCCGAATTCTTTCGGGAAAGAGTGAATAAACGCACTCGGAGATACGGCGGCTCTAGGTGACTACAAGAACTCTCCAATAAAGATGGATTATTGCGCAAATAGACTACAAGAGCGCAAGAAACTAACGAATATCTGGACGAGAAAACCGACTGATGAAATACAGAAAGAAGAAACAACAACTAATCCACCAAATGGACAACAAATCAGTGTAAAAGAACTCTCAGAACTTTTCCTCACATTGGAAGCTAGCCTAAAGAGGAGATCCAGCATCATCTTGATTGGATCCTCCTAGAAAACTATTTAAAAGAGTCTCTAGTTCCGCGGGGACTACGACTCAGATTTAAAAGCCCATTCCTGAATGACATAGCATTCACTAGAGAATGGAATAACTATATGCTCGAATGTGCAAAGGGTATGATAGTGCGACTAATAAGTAAACGAGAAACCTTATGTCAAGATCTCAAAATGAGATTAAAATGAAGTCTGAGAAACTGTCAGAACATAAAAACACACAGATTATGTCCGACTAGACAGACAAATAACCACTAGATTACTCCAGTTCGAACGCGATACAATAGAAAGAAAGACCTCTAAATTAAACAGAGATCGAGCAGACTTTAGAACAGGCAACATACATTTCTGGTCAAATAAAAATAAACATAACAACACCAGTGAAAATAAACACTCGCACCGCTCACCCACAATAACGGAGCACAGAACAGTAAGGCCCAAGACCAAACAAAATATCGTCGAACAATCCACAACAAATACACAAAAAGGATTTAGTCAAGAACCAACCAAACCCTGGAGACTGCAATACTTCAATAGAGCCAAATCACATAAGGCCCACTCACTAGTACAAACACATCAACAGAAACAAGAGGATTCTACTACAAATCCAAATATCTGCATCACTCGCAGCGAAACAATTATATTAATATTAATATAAATAAAAATAAAAATAAGTCAACAGATCAGCCATCAATACTCCACAATTCAGGTACCTCGATCTTTTTCACCCCTCCAACCATTCCCCATAGAAACCAAAATCTTCCCTCAATGCTTAATCTACCAGAAGGCTGCCCACTAAATCTACCACCCACTCACTTTTCATCATCACAAGACCGAGACAACAAAAATTCTTCTTTTTAGAAGATTCACTACTCACTACCTACAATACAAGTAGCCAAGACGACTCACCTAGAATCCCAGACCACACCAACTGTACTTCAGTATCTTTTTACCTCTTCCGGGGACCCTGACCCCGCAAGCAACTTACGCTCTCAAGCAACCATCAGGGACCACCACCATCATCACAGATTTTTTCAAGCCAAAATCAAACAACCGCAAAAGAAAAATGTAGAAGAGGCCGAAGAGGCGGAATCAAAAGAACTAGAATTCGCCACCAAAACAACCGAACCGAAAAGCTTAAAGGAACAACAAGACCCGAAGAGACAAAAGCTGTACAACAATAAAAATTTTCGACTTAGCCAAAGCAAATCTTAGTAATGCACAACACTCCCTATTAGAAAAAGGTCTATCGTTTTGCCCTACAGGAAAGTTCAATGAGTTTCAGTTATTTGTAGATTTTAACGCATTTATTAGAAAAATTACTCTACAAAGGCACTTTGCCCTTAAAGCTAAACAAGACAGCAGAAGTACAGAGACAGAAACAGTACCTCTGGAGCCATCAATAACCATGCATACAGATCTTAAACCAAAATCCAATTTTAACCCCACACATCATAAGGGTAATCATATAGCTACGTTTTTTCACTGGTCTCCGCTGAGATCCGAGACATCAACCATAAAGAGAAAATCAAACCAAATCTAAATAAGGAAGAGAAAAAGGCGCTAAAGGAACTTATGGAAAATGAAGACCTTGTAATAAAGAGCGCAGATAAAGGCGGTGGTATTGTAATTCAAACAAGAGATGATTACATCCAAGAAGCATGGAACATCCTAGGAGATAACGCCTATTACGAATTACTCTCCACGAATCCTTCAGATGAAGACGAGAAAGCATTGAAAATACTATTAAAACAAGCAGAAGATGCAAACGTCCTGACAAAAAGGAAAAGAAATTTATACTAATTGATCGTCCCGCTCTAGCCACATTTTACCATCTTCCCAAAATCCACAAGAACCTAGAAAAACCTCCGGGAGACCCATTATTTCAGGGATTAACTCTCTGACTAGTAATTTATCGCATTATGTAGATGTTTACCTGCAAAATTATGTCATCAACTTAAAATCATACCTTCGAGACTCGGCACATCTGATTGCGCTCATCAAAGACATCCCGTGGGATTCCTCATATCATTGGCTCACGTTAGACGTCGCCTCCCTATACTCAAATATACCTCACGAAGCCGGAATCCAAGCATCGTACTCATATCTGGTTCAAGATAGTCGTCTATCCCCCGACCATACGTCGCTTATCACTAACGCAATCAGATTCATCCTCACACACAATGTGTTTGGATTTGAAAATAAAATCTTTAGGCAGCGAGCGGCACCGCTGATGGGTACGCGCTCGCGCCTAGCTTTGCAAATTTATATATGGGCCAGTTCGAGGAAGAATATATATATAACCAACCAAAATGGAGCAAAAACATCATCCTTTACAAGAGATATATAGACGATCTGATTCTAATCTGGAAAGGCAACGAGGAAGAGGCAAAAGATTTCATTACACATCTGAATACCAACAACTGGAATCTCAAATTCACAACAAACAGTTCTCCATCTTCCATAGAATACCTCGATCTCCTACTCTTCACTGAAGGAAGTACAATCAAAACAAAAACCTTTTTCAAAAAAGTAGACAGTAACAATTATTTAGACTACAGAAGCGCACATTACAAAAGTGGAAACAAAACATACCTTTCAGTCAGTTCAAAAGAATCCGCGAAATTGTTCATCTGCCGCCGATTTCATAACACAAAGTAACACCCTGGTATCGAGATTCAAAAATAAAAATATCCCAATAGAATCATAAAAGAAGCACTGAACCGAGCGGGAAATTAACACAAGAAGAATGTCTAGAGAGTCGCAAAAGACAAACACTACACAAGAGACAAAGAAATATAAAACATCTTTCATCACAACATACAATGATAACCACATGAAACTGCGCAACATCCTGTCCAAATATTGGTACATCTTAGCAAACGATCCCTACCTTAAACCAGACCTCCCAAAAAAGCTCAGATTACCTTCAGAAGGGCGAAAACACTAAAGAATTTACTGGCCCCAAGTAAGCTCAAAAGAAAAAAACACAAAATAAACAAATTAACCAACTATTCCCTGAAATTCTGGGTAGTTATAAATGCAACCACACACAATGTAGGTGTTGCACTAATATTACACATCGGAAAAAACAATAAAAAGCAACCAAACAGGGGAAGAATTTGCCATCAAGAGTTTTTAAATTGTGCCTCGTCGTTTGTAATTTACCTCCTCGAGTGCGAATGTGGAACACAATATGTTGGCCGAACAATCCAAACGCTACGGGAAAGATTAAACAAACATCGATCAAATATAAGAAAAGGATACGTGAAACACAGTGTATCTCGACATTTTTGGTAAGACATGATAAAGATCCAGCTCAACTCAAAATTACACCGATCGAACAGGTTGATGCAGACTGTTCTGACAGATTTCGTACACTCCAAAAGAGAGAAATGTACTGGATTTTTAAATTGCGCACGCTGGAACCTGAAGGATTCAATGAATCACTTGAAAGCAACTGTTTTTAAAGAAAACAACAATTTTAGGCCTCAAAAATGACATTTACCAACTCCACTGATAGTTCTGAAGACCTCTACTAACTAAACATTAAGTACATCCTCCACTCTTCATCATACCAATAACATAATTGTTCCTCTCCCGTTAAGCTCATCCAGTTCATCTAATATACTACCAATCATTTTTTTTTTTTTTTTTTTCTCAGTTCGTTTATTTATTTAATTCACCCGACCTCATAACACATTAGGTTTATCACTTATCACACTTCACCATTTATTTTATTTCTAATTTTGTTTCCAATTTATTAGGCTATTCATCTCTTCTATCCATCCAACCCATCATTAGGCAATTCATCTCTCATCCACCTACCCACCAGGTAATTCATCTGATTTAGTACAATAGGTAGTTCACCCTTTTCATCCATCCAATCCATTAGTTAAATCACCCGATCTAAATCCCAGACAAACCATTTACATCACCCAACTAACTACAGCTAGTACGAGCAGATCACTTCCATAGCGGCACAGCCGCTACGGACACACCCCGGTCACACCCCTCTACGCCACCGGCCCGGCCCTCACACAGAGTTAAGCCGGGACTGCAGCAGCGCGCGCTCTTCACGGCCAGCACGCTACACGTGCTTAGGCCCCTAGCGCCGCTGCGAGTCGCATCCTTCTGGAAACCCTCAGCAGGTAACTACTCCACTATAGGTCATATCATAACTATCACAATAAAACATCATACCACTTCATAACTGCTACAATAATAGGCCATTTAGATCACTTGACACCAGTATCATTATCATATTATAATCACATTTATATTCAACTTTACAGACAAACAAGTATCGGCTTCTACACATAGATAACCTAAAACTAGTTAGAAAAGTATATAAAATTCATTAAATCTAGAAATGGAATCTTTCTGTTGAGCCAATAGGGCTATAGATATTAAATAACTAAAGAGTCTCACAATATACATACATTTATTTACAAAACAATAAACCATAGGTATATATCAGGATTTTTCACGATTTTCACACTATTACTTACAGTGGCAATCTATAGGGAATATATCCTTCTGACTTTATTCCCCTCTCGTTCGTCGATTCTGAAGAACACAGGTAATCAAATATTCATATTTATATATCTAATTACATTTTGTTTTATATATTATATTTTATTCCACATTTGATGTATTTTTATTAATTCAACTGTAGCTTTTAATTTATCTAAATAATTCTTTTTGTATTTTTGTATTAATTTTTTTGTATTAATATACTAATATACTTGTATTAACTTATTATATTTACTGCCTTTCAACATTAACTCAACAATGTAACGTTATTTATCGCTTTTAACGCTAACCCAACTATTTATAAATTAATTATATATCATTATATACAACATATTTCATCATATACCAACTTGTGTATATTCTTTTATATATATGTAAGTGATATATATAAATAATAATATATATATTTTTTACATACTACCACTATTATTATTATCTTACTTTTTTACACATCATTACTATTATTATTATTTTTTATATATTAATCTTGTAGACTTGATAAAGGGGCAGAGCCCCGAAACGCATTGTCTTTGAAAGAATAAATATTGTCGAACCTATTTTCCGGGTCGTGGTTTTGCGCCAATATGATGTCCGTACGCTAAGTGTGCTGAAAAGCAACAAAAAAGCAATTTCCTATATATCGTTTACTACCCAAGAGGGTGAACTAGCCAGTCACCTAAAAGGGACCTTCGGACACACTAGGCTGCATCCCCTCCCACTATTCCAGCCATTCTCAGCAAACCACCACCACCAAGGCATCTATTTATATGCCCACAGGTGAGCGCAACCACCTAGGCCACGAAAAAGGCCCCTCTCTTTTAATACGTTTTTACCCTATGAGCGCTTTTCTTGTCGTTTTTTGGCTTCATTCCGATGTTTACCCCAGGCTGTGCTGAAGTTGGTGGTGAAGGTCTGTGGCTCACCATATGAGCAGATGGAAGAAGAGGAGGAGGAAGCTGAGTAGGAGGAGGAGGCAACAGTAGGCAAAGAATGATGCCCTATGATCCTTGGCGGCGGAAGGACGTGTGCCAAACAGCTCTCCGCCTGGGGCCCAGCCCCCACTACATTTACCCAGTGTGCAGTTAGGGAGAAATAGTGTTCCTGGCCATGCTTACTGCTCCACGTATCTGTGGATAGGTGGACCTTGCCACAGATGGCGTTGCGCAGTGCACACTTGATTTTATCGGATACTTGGTTGTGCAGGGAAGGCACGGCTCTCTTGTAGAAGTAGTGGTGGCTGGGAACGACGTACTGTGGGACAACCACCGCCATCAGCTGTTTGAAGCTGTCCGTGTCCACCAGCCTGAATGACAGCATTTCAAAGGCCAGTTTAGAACTGCTGGCATTCAGAGCCAGGGTATGAGGGTGGCTTGGTGGGAATTTACACTTTCTCTCCAAGGGTTGTGAGATGGAGACCTGAACACTGCCGTGTGACATGGTGGAGATGCTTGGTGACGGAGGTGGTGGTGTTGATTGCACATCCTCTGTTTGCTGGGCGGCAGGTGCCAACGTTCCTCCAGAGGTGGAGGAAGAGGCCAAGGCAGCAGCAGAAGAGGGAGCAGGAGGGGCCTGAGCCCTTTCTTGGTTTTGAAGATGCTTACTCCACTGCAGCCCGTGTCTCGCATGTAGATGCCTGGTCATGCAGGTTGTGCTAAGGTTCAGAACGTTAATGCCTCACTTCAGGCTCTGATGGCACAGCATGCAAACCACTCGGGTCTTGTCATCAGCACATTGTGTGAAGAAGTGTCATGCCAGGGCACTCCTTGAAGCTGCTTTTGGTGTGCTCGGTCCCTGGTGGCGGTGGCCAGTAGCAGGCGATCTCTCTTCGCGACGGCTGTTCTTCTTTTGAACCCTCCTACCTTTTTACTACGCTGTTGGCTCGGTATCACCACTGCTTCTTCCTCTGAACTCTGAAAGTCAGTGGCATGACCTTCATTCCATGTGGGGTCTAGGACCTCATCGTCCCCTGCATCATCTTCCACACAGTCTTCATCCCTGACCTCCTGTTCTGTCTGCACACTGCAGAAAGACGATGGCACTTTCGTCATCATCAGAGACGTGCTGACTCTGCTGAGGTGCAATTTCCATGTCCTCATCAGGAAACATAAGTGGTTGTGCGTCAGATCATTCTTTGTCTTCCACCACTGGGGAAGGGCTAGGTGGATGCTCTTGGGAAACCCTGCCAGCAGAGTCTTCAAACAGCATAAGAGACTGCTGCATAACTTGAGGCTCAGACAGGGTTCCTGATATATGCATGGGGGTGTTTTGTCAGACTGATGCGCTTGATTTTCAGGCGCCACCTGTGCGCTTTCTGCAGAAGACTAGGTGGGAGATAATGTGAACGTGCTGGATCCACTGTCGGCCACCCAATCGACTAGCGCCTGTACTTGCTCAGGCCTTACCATCCTTAGAATGGCATTAGACCCGACCAAATATCTCTGTAGATTCTGGCGGCTACTTGGACCTGAGGTAGTTGGTTCACTAGGGCGTGTAGCTGTGGCAGAATGGCCATGTCCTCTCCCAGCACCATAGGATCCAATAACAGCACCACGACCATGTCCGCGTCCCTTATATTAAACTAATACAGGCACAGCAGAAACCACAGATTTAGGGGAATATTAATTTTAGGGCTAGTATTTAGGCCCTGGCTGAAAGGTATCCTTTTACGGACAGAATTACACTTGGAGATGCACAGTAGTGTGTGCAAATATAGAGGATTAAGCTTTCAGCACTTGTATTTAGACACTTAGTGTAATATACCCTTTTACGGACAGAAATAAACTTGGAGATGCACAGTAACGTGTGCAAATATAGAGGATTTAGCTTTAGGCCCTTGTATTTAGACACTTTGTGTAATATACCCTTTTACGGACAGAAATAGACTTGGAGATGCACAGTAGTGTGTGCAAATATAGAGGATTTAGCTTTCAGCCCTTGTATTTAGACACTAAGTGTAATATACCATTTTACGGACAGAAAAACACTTGGAGATTCACAGTAACATGTGCAAATATAGAGGATTTAGCTTTCGGCCCTTGTATTTAGACACTTAGTGTAATATACCCTTTTACGGACAGAATTATACTTGGAGATGCACAATAGCATGTGCAAATATAAAGGATTAAGCTTTAAGCACTTGCATTTAGACCTTGAGTGTAATATACTCTTTTACGGACAGAAATACACTTGGAGATGCACAGTAGCATGTGCAAATATAAAGGATTAAGCTTTCAGCACTTGTATTTAGACCTTGAGTGTAATATACCCTTTTACAGAAAGAAATACACTTGAAGAGGAACAGCGGAAAGCACAGATGTTTAGGATTTCTATTTTAGGGATTTTATTTAACCACAGAAAAAAATCTATCCTTTGACGGACAGTATTAAACTTAGCCAGCCACAGCTGGAACACCAGATTTAGGGGATTGTATTTTGGCAATTTAATTTCACTCCAGAAAAAAATCTATCCTTTGACGGACCGTATTACACTTGGCTAGCCGCAGCTGGAATACCAAATTTAGGGAATTGGTATTTTGGCAATTGAATTTCACCACAGAAAAAAATCTATCCTTTGACGGACAGTATTAAACTTAGCCAGCCACAGCTGGAACACCAGATTTAGGTGATTAGTATTTTGGCAATTGAATTTCACCCCAGTAAAAAATCTATCCTTTGACGGACAGAATTAAGCTTAGCCAGCCACAGCTGGAACACCAGATTTAGGGGATTGATATTTTGGCAATTGAATTTCACCCCTCGATAAAATATAGCAATTTCTATCCTGTGTTTTAGGGTGTGACAATAAGCACAACCCCTGATTTAGGATATTGCAAAAAAAAAAAAAAAAGCCTACTATTGAACTCAAAAATGTATGTTGAACTTGGTCGCAGCTTAAAAACATGTGCTGGTGCACCAACAGATCACAAAATGGCCGCCGATCACCCCAAAAAAGTGACATAAAAACGCTTTGGGCAGCCTAAAAACCAGTGAACAATGAACTAACAGAAGTTGAATGATTTACAGCTGTAGATCGATCACTTCATTAAGTGGTTTTGCTGAGTCTTCCCTGTCTAATCTCGCCCTCATAGCAGCTGCATCCTATCGCTACACTAATCAGAGCAGAGTGATGGGCGGCGCTACGTGACTTCAGCTTAAATAGAGGCTGGGTCACATGCTGCACTTGGCCAATTACAGCCATGCCAATAGTAGGCATGGCTGTGATGGCCTCTTGAGGCAAGTAGTATGACGCTTGATGATAGGCTGCTTTGCAGCCTTTCAAAAAGCGCCATAGAAATCGCCGAACACCTAGACATTTCCCTTGGGAGACTGATGAATAGCAGAAGTCAACTTGTCCTCTGTAAATGAAAACTGTAGAACATCTTTCTGGAACTCTGCCAATGCTGGGAGTGAGAGGGACTGAAGGAAGGTGTTGATAGTCAAAAGGAGGAGGTACCTGGCCTATCTGGGACGCATCAGCTAGGTTGCAAAGAGATAGGTAAAACTTATTAAACTGGTCTGCTATAGCAGCAGTGGTGTAAACTACAGCTCCCGAGGGCTTCAATACTCTGTGCATAAAGTTATGCATTCTCCTTTGTTTGATATGTTGCATCGTGAATTTAGATGTCTTATTACCATGGCAAAGTGCTTATGTTGGGAGTAAAGAAATACTTAGGGTACCCTCACACTGGCGTTTTTCTTTTCCGGCATAGAATTCCGTCGTCGGGGCTCTATGCCAGAAAAAAACTGATAAGAATTATCCCCATGCATTCTGAATGGAGAGAAATCTGTTCAGGATGCATCAGGATTTCTTCTGTTCAGTATGTGTACCTTTTTTTAGCTGAGAAAATACAGCAGCATGCTGCGGTTTTCTTTCCGTCCTGGGGTGCGGAGCAAAACGGATCCGTCACGTTTTGCCACAATAGAAAACGGATCCGTCCTCCATTGACTTTTAATGGAGTTCAAAACAGATCCATTTTGACAATGTTAAAAAATAGTTAAAGTTAATAAAAGCGGATCCGTTCAAATGGATGCATGCGGTTGTATTATCTTAACCGAAGCGTTTTTTTCTGGCATAGAGCCCCAACAATGGAACTCTATGCCGGAAAACAAAAACGCCAGTGTGAATGTACCCTTAGCTGAAGCTGTGTTAAGGAGGTTCTTAAGTTCAGTCCTCAAGTCAGAAAGTTCACCCAGTGGTGCCTCCAGGAGTGATTTCTTGTGAAGGGATTCTAAATGTTGAATCTTAGCATACAAGACATCCATACAAGCATTACTTTCCTTTTTATTATGGACAATCATATTAATAAACTGGCCCCTAATGGAAGCTTTATGTGCATCCCAAACCATATGAGGAGACGCATCTGGAAGGGAATTAAGAGAGAAAAAGTCATCCAAGAGTTTCTTGGCACGGGCTTTAAAATCTTTGGGGGTAATGAGATGTTTGTTCAGATGCCAGTTGAAGGGCCTGGGATGTGAATGGTAATGAACAAAGGAGAATGTTGACAGATAGGTGAATAGAACCAATCTCTGTATGAGAGCAAAGCTGGGGAAACCTCCTTCCAGATAAGTAAGTAATCTAACCTCTGATAAGAGCCCTGGATTGATGAAATGAAGATATAATCAAGTAATTAGGGATTAAAAATTATCCAATTATCTATTAGGAAGGAATCTCAGAGCTTATTCCTAAGAAAGCGAAGGGCTCTGTAAGATAGAGCAGATTTTTTGGATGTGGAGTTAAGAGAAGTCTCAAGTACCAAACTGTAGTCACTTCTGAAATATGCTCTTTAAATGAATCTACTATAGAGAACAGGTTGTCAAACCATAATACTTGGCCCCCATTAGAGGCATAAATATTTATAAATGTGTATATCTGATTTCCAATTGTACCCTTCACCAGTAAGTTTCTGCTCTCTACATCTTGGACATACTAACAAAAAGGTATATACCCCTGGAACCCGATACTCACTGCCCAGGGGGAAGAGGAATTTACACCACAATGATACCACTGAAAAAACTATGAGCAAGAGAGATTCAGGTAGTGGTTGAACTTGAAGCATGAGTAGAGAACAATGTTCCTTTTTCAAATAGGTGAAAATCTGTCCACGCTTCGAGGAAAAATGAAGGCCTCTAACATTATAAGAGACAATGCTGAATTCGGCCATCAGGAATAAAGAAGGGTAAGCTGAGATAACTCTAAAAGAAAAGAGCCCCCAACATATCTCAAACAAATATATGTGGTACTCAACCTGCCCTTGATAAGCAGACTTCAGAGAAGGACCATACATTCTACAATTTTTCAAGAAATGTACATTATGGTACCTGTAAAAGGAACAAAATATCAGCCAATCAAAAAACAAAAAACAAAAAAACAATTACAAACCAAACAGCAGACTATGCTTAGAGAGCAGAAGTAGTAGTAGGGGGTAAATGTGGACAAAACCATTAGATGTATACAGCCTCTTGCAGATGAATGTACTGTACCCTTTACAAGAAGCAAAGCAGGGAATAAGGGGCAGCTGGAGATGGTAAAAAACAGCTTAACAATTAGGTGCCATACTGCAGAGTGGGTGATTTTACCCCTAACACTCCGCACTGACTGACTACTAGTGCCTCTGCCTCCGTGAGCCCCTGCACCACTACTTTCTGGGCAGGTAGGCTCCTGCAAAGCGGGGAGTCTACCCCGGGCACGTTTGGCTCCCGACCTCCCACTGCTGCCACCCTGCTGACTACCAGCCATGCTACCGACTTTCTGGCTCCACCACTGCCTCACGCGCAAGCTGCCATCCTCTTGTCCTGCTGATGATGAAGCCCCTTCGTCACCTGGCACCCAATTACAAACGGCTACATCATCAACTGCACATCACTGATGTCCTCCTCAACTGTCTCTGAGTCAGGAGCCTGACCGCTCGCAACACCAGCTCTCACGCCACTCTCTTCATCACTTTTTGCCTGCCTACCGGAGGAAGTGGTGGATGTCTCCTCCAGATCTTGGCTGGGCAGTAACTGCTGACTGTCCTCTAGTAGCTTGCCCTCGCTGCATAGTGAAGCTGAGCCCACAGCATATAATGCTTCTTTGGCTGGGGGAACAGCAAAGGACAGAGGCAGGTTGACGACAGGTGAGGGCACAGAGCCTGCTCGCAGGCCATTCCAACTAAGGGTTCTGTCTGATGAACCCACCGACTGTTGACTGGGGGTGTCTGTTGTCACTTGGAACAAAGTGAATGACCGAGTAAGACACAACTGCTAGCTGACACTGGGAGCTCAGGCCTCTGGAAGTGACCCCTGCTGCCACACCCCCTTACTCTGACCTGTGACTGTGCCAGAAACATTTAGGCCTCTGCCCCTCCCCTGTGCAGGGCCTGTCCCCTTTTTCCCCCACTAATACATGCAAAAAAAAGCTTTAGAACATATAACTGCACCGCTGAATGGCAAATAATACTTTTGTTTTTTGCCACTAATACACGCCAAAAAAGGCTTTAGAACATATAGCTGCACAGCTGAAAGGCAAATAATGCTTTTTTTGCCACTAATACATGCCAAAAAGGCTGCTATTTTCTCACTTCAACACACAACGGGTAATAAGCCCTTTTTCCCCCCACTAATACATGCTAAAAAAAGCTTTAGAATATATAACTGCACCGCTGAATGGCAAATAATACATTTGTTTTTTGCCACTATTACACGCCCAAAAAAAGCTTTAGAACATATAACTGCACCACTGAATGGCAAATAATACTTTTTTTGCCATTAATAATACATGACAAAAAAGGCTTTAGAACATATAACTGCACCGCTGAACGGCAAATAATACTTTCTTTTTGCCAATAACACGCCTAAAAGGGCTATAATCTTCTCACTTCACCACACAACAGCTAATAAGCCCTTTTCCCCCCACTAATACATGCCACAAAAGGCTTTAGAACGTATAACTGCACCGCTCAAAGGCAAAAAAATAAATAAATTGGCCACTAATACAAGCCAAAAAGGGCTTTAGAACATATAACTGCACCACTGAATAGAAAATAATACTTTTTTTTATATTTATACATGCCAAAAAGGGCTGTGATTTTTTCACTTCACCACACAACGGCAAATAATACTTTTTTTTGGCTACGAATACAAGACAAAAAAGGCTTTAGAACATATAACTGCATGGCACAAGGGATAATAAGACATAGAAATATTTCCTAGTAATACACCCTGTTAATGGCACAACACTTGCACCACAATAAAAAGAATGGTTTGCTATAATTACAGAGGTATCATCTATTGCAAACCTGAAAGCAGCAGTATTCTGGCAATTTGGATCCCCAATCAGTGCAGAAAGGTTTAATAGGATTGTTCCTATTACCCAGGCTGTATACTCCCCAATTGGACCCTGTTCTGCTTCAATACTGTGGAATAATTCCTCCCTATCCTTTCCCTACACTTCTAGTGCTCTTTCCCTGAATTTCTATTCAGCAAAATAAAAGTTTTCAACTCTTTCCTAGCACTTTCCCGAGTGCCTGCTGACATCTCTCCCTGCACTGGAAAATGGCTGAATCTAAGATGGCTGAAGCTATTTATAGTGCTGTGACATCACAGGGCTGGCTGGCTGCTGATTGGCTGCATGCATATTGGTTGATCCTTTGTTCCCAGAGTTTTTTGCTCCATGCCCTAACATGTGCAGCAGCCGTTTTAGAAAAAAAATATGATTTGTTACCATGAAGTGTCAGAAAATTTTGAATCAAATTTTTCCTGAAATTCGGATCAAATTCTACTTAATCAACTTCGATTTGCTAATCTTTAATTAAGATGATCATAGACAGCATCCAAATAAGGGGAAGAGGACACATAGAGATGATGACCCCAATGAAGGAAGGAGAGGCTGAATGGAAAGGTCCAGCAGTAAATTACTGTTAGAGTGAAGCCAATGCTTTAGTGAGTACAGCCTCTTTCACCTGGAAATTAAGGAATTTATAGATAATGTCATTAGGTCGTTCCGAGGTCTGCAGCTTGGGGCGGAGCATCCTATGGGCCTGTTCAAGCACAACATCATGGAGGTAATCGGGGCCCAACAAGGAAGCGCATATTTGTAGCACTATGCCAGGAATGTCACGGGTGGCCACTGACTCTGGGGCACCTCTTATACGCAAGTTATTGCACCCCCCCTCCCCTGTTCTCTTGGTCCTCCAGGGCCTTGAACATGTTATTCAGGTGAGCTTGGCAGCTGTTCAGGCTGCGGGAGACTGCCGTCAGAAAGTTGATCACGTCACTTGAGATTCCTCCAGGGCATCTACAAACCTGCCTATGTGGTGGACATATTCTGTTAGAGCCAAAAGATTGTTACTGTGGAGCTCCAAGGCAGTAGCTAGAGTATCTTTAACCATTTCCATACCAGGCCATTTGCCCGCTTCCTAACCAAGCCTAATTTAGCAAATCTGACATGTGTCACTTTATATGGTGATTGAAGATAGATGAGTGAATTTCTCATTTGATTCTGTTGGTTCGCCGAATTTTCCCAAAAGATTTGCTTCCATCCAAATATATTTGTGTTGAATCGCATAAAAAAACAGCAATTTCCTGGCTGCAGAGAGCCTATAAACTTATGTAGAACACTGTGTCTTGCAGTAACACACATAGGGAGTCTGCTGTGGTAGTGAAACTATACTGTTAGGCCCTATTCACACGTCCGCAATGTCGTCCGCATGTATTCCGCAATTCTGCGGAATACATGCGGACCCATTGACTGTGAATGGGGCACGGATCGATGCGGAGAGCACACATTGCTCCGCATCAGTTTTTGAGGAGCAAGCCGCCGATCTTACGGCCGCAGCTCCGCAAAAAAGTAGAGCATATCCTATTCTTGCCCGCAATAGCGGACAAGAATAGACATTTCAATGGGGCTGCCAGCCGCGTGTGTTTATGGATCCTCAATTTGCGGATCCATAAATACTTTGGACGTGTGAATAAGGCCTTAGTCAGTATGACACGCAGATGACAGGCATCGCTCTTAAAATCACGTTACACTTTACTCATTTGGTCAACTAACTGACCAAATACCTCAAGCGTGGACTCAAGATCCTACTATAGCGTGAAAATGTGCACTTCTTTTACACTGTCGTCAGCTGATTCCACATAGATATCTACAGAACCTGTTCTATTAAACGCTTATACAAGTAGAGCCCCCTGACAGATTGGAGCGGGTGTCATCAGTAAGTTTGTGTTGATGTCGCTGATTATTTTGCCCTTTCTCTGATCCGTCAGAACAATAACCTCCAATAAACTTATCCTCTCTGTTGAGCATCTGCCTTCACTCGGTCAGGATTTGGTCAGTAATCCATCAGTATTGCTAAAGCAAAAAAAAAATAGGAGTGGATCCAAAACAGAGATGACACATGAATGAAATCTTTGCACGTCTTCTGTGTTGTGTACCCACCCTGATTTTGGCTACCAAATCATAAGCCAATTCTGATGCAAAATAAGGACCATGTCATACAGGCCTTACAGCTGCTTACAGTGTTGAGGTGGCAGCACCATGAGGAGACCACAGAGTGGCCTAGTGACATTGTGGTGAGGAGGCAGCAGCATGTGGAAACCAGAGAGTGGTGAGGTGGCAGCAGCATGAGAAGACCACGGAGCGGCCCAGTGACATAGTAGTGAGGTGGCAGCAGAATGGGGAGACCACATAGTGGACAAGTGACATAGTGGTGAGGTGGCAGCAGCATGAGGAGACCACAGGTTGGCCCAGTGACATAGTGGTGAGGTGGCAGCAGCATCCTTGGAGACCACAGAGTTGTCCAGTGACAAAGTGGTGAGCTGCTAGCAGCATGGGGAGACCACAGAGTGGTGAGGTGGCAGCAGCATGAGGAGACCACAGAGTGTCCCAGTGACATAGTGGTGAGCTGGCAGCAGCATAAGGAGACCACAGAGAGGTGATGTGGCAGCAGCATAAGGAAACCACAAAGTGTCTTAGTGACATAGTGGTGAGCTGGCAGCAGCATGGGGAGACGACAGAGTGGCCCAGTGACATAGTGGGGAGGTGGCGGTCAATACCAGTACCAGCTGAAGATTGTGGGTGGCTGTAGGAGCACTTGTCAAAGTGTAGGTGTGGCACCATGAATGATCTAGTCTGATGCATCAGGCCCAGGTGTTTAAAAATCCTGGATGATCCACTCCTGATTCATCTTCACAAAGGTCAGTGAAGGAATGTGCTGTCTTGAACTATGTGTAAGAACATTCTGTCATAACCAGAATGTTTTGGGCAGCCGAGTATCTAACAGGAATTCCTTATCTTGTCCGTGTCAGCTAGTACATGGAGCATGAAGGCCACGATGTAACTGGGGAAAGTATGTTGTATAACGGTATGTGTCTCATTATGATTGGAGGCTATATTGCTTGGAAAAAAATGATTGAATAATGAAAGGGCGTATAATGTCCTATATAAGCTGGAACCTTATTATCAATAAACAGAGTGATTTTGATCATCATATATGTCGTGTCTGATATGGTCATATTCACTCTCCTGGCGCCAGAAATGACTTAATCCAAGCTGATGCATCTAGTCCTATTTTATTATCATCCTATCAGTCAGTGTCTCCACATTTTGGGTGGACAGGTGAGTTCTCTTTGGGGTAACTATGACCCCCGCCGCACTGAACACCTTCTCTGATGCAGGAAAGCTTGTCCAGGGCAAACTCGGCCAGTTGCAGCCACAAATCGAGTTTGGCTGCCTAGTAGTGCAGGGGTTCTTCGATGTGGGGTGGCAGGGTACACTCCCAGTATGCAACAACCTGCTGGTTCAGGTTCTGCTCTAAGTCTAGCTGCTGCTGCTCGTGAGTAGTTTCTTCAGTAGGCTGGTGAAGAAAACTGCTCATCGGCGACTCTAGACTTAAGTTGCTGCTGATGGAGCTGGTACTGCTCCTGCCCCCCAACCCCACCCCCAGCAACCATGGCAGTGGAACATGAACACAGAGGCCCCCCCCGGTCATACCTGCGTGAGGATGGGTGATAGGCACCGGCCAACTAACTACATAGGATATCTCAATAGTAGTTCAGTTTGTCCTCCCTCTCAGCGGGTGTAAAAAAGGTCCAGATTTTTGACCGGTAGCGATGCTCTAACATGGTGGAGAGACCGATTCAGGAAGAGATGATGGAGGCAGCATGTCCGGTTGAAAAATCCCTTTATTTGGGAACTGCTCACATGAAATACGTGAATATAAAAAGTTGCTACGTTTCGGCTATCACATAGCCTTTGTCAAGCCGAAATGTAGCAACTTTTTATATTCACGTATTTCATGTGAGCAGTTCCCAAATACAGGGATTTTTCAAACGGACATGCTGCCTCCGTCATGTCTTCCTGAATCGTTTGCATAGGAGCCTGTATGGATCTGGGGCTCCAGGCTGGCTGTTGCATTCCGGTGGACCATATGATCTGGCGAGTGCGGTTCCATATCGATTGATTGTACATGGTGGAGAGACCAGCAGTCATCCCTCTGCCGAATGGTGACAATTTGGCTGTTATTACGCAAGCAACTGAACATGCATTGAGCCATTTGCACAAGTGACTCGGAGGGACTCCCTGCCTCCAGCTCCACTGCATACTGCCACGGTGTGTCTGGGTCATCTGCCTCATCTTTCTCATCACCCATAGCTCTTCCGGCTGCTCCTCCTCTCCTATCAGCTGTGTAGAAAAACCACCCAATATGCACTGCTTGAGCCAAAATGTCCTCTTCCTCCTCTAGTTCAGCTCCCAAAGGGCTCATGTGGCCGTTAGATTTACGTCTCCTGTTCCCTGGCCAGCCAGATTTAGCAACATCTGTTCCAGGACATGAATCAGTGGAATGACGTTGTTCATCCCGTAGTCCTGGCAACTGACAAATAAAGTGGCCTCCTCAAAGGGCCCGAGTAAAAGGCAGGTGTCACGCATGAGCTGCTTCAGGCTAACATCAAAGTTACACAGTGGAGTACCTATGTCCACCTGCATCATCAATAAATAATTTAAGAACATTCTCTGTTCATATAATCAGTCCAGCATATCGAGGGTAGAATTCCAATAGGTGGAATCGTAGTATATTAGTCTAAGTTGAGGGACCCCAATCTGCCACTGCAGCTCAAGGAGGATGTACTTTGCGGTGTACGAGTGGTTGAAGTGCATGCAAAGTTTCCTGGGCCATTTTCAGGATGTCTTGCAGATAGGGTGAAGACTTCAGGAACCGCTTTACAACCAGATTGAACACGTGCGCCATGCAGGGCGCAAGGCTCAGTACTCCTTGACGCAGCGCAGACACCATTTTCTTCCCAATGTCAGTCCCCATGGTTCCGATTTTGGGTTTTCGAGGAGAAAGCCAGTATTTGATTTCTTGATGAAGGACGCGGAGCAGTTCCTCCCCTGGGTGATTCCGTTTGCCAAGGCAAACTAGGTGCAGAACAGCATGATACCGCCGCGCCCTGCACATTTGGTATGCTGGTGAAGCACTGTGCATTGTCCCTGCAGTGGAGGCTGGGGACACAGTGGAAGATGAGGTGGCAGAGGCAGACATTGTTGCTGGACCAAAGGCATGAGACCGTGGAGGCGGAAGAGGGGTCAACTGGTCAAGTTGCTGGTTTTACTGGGCAGGAACCACATTTCTCTTCAATCATAAATTGTTGCTCCACCTGTAGTATACCACGACACTCACTCAGGCTCCACAATTATATCCACATAATCCATTCAGTCATATTAGTCTTCTTCAAAAGGTTATTTGTGAAGTATAGATAATACGCACTCTTTTAAATCTTTGCTTGTATTTTTCAGTCCTTTTATTTTTCATATAAATAAATTGCTATAATGCATACAAATTCTGAGAGAGCTGAACTAATTGCTACCCCATGTTGAGCAACGTTTCGGCGGTCACGTTCCCTTAATCATGTGTGCCTGTGGGTTGTAACCATGTGCTTTAAATACAATCTCTTTCCATCATTTCACATTTATATATATTTATTAATAGCTTCAGTTTTCACAGATGTACTGAACATAAAATATTTATGTTGCATTTAAAACCAGTTAGGGTGTGTTCACATCAGCGTTATTGCGTTATGGCTTTCTGTTATAACATGGTTATTACAGAAAATAACGGAATCCATAAGACGGTAGCCTTTAAGAGGTATTCCGTTTTGATCTGTCATAATAAAAGTCTATGGGAATCATAACGGTTCGTCTGGTTCCCGATATGCAAGACGGAAAACAAAGTCCTGTCGACAAAAATAAAAATATATACGCAGTTTTCTTCTGCAGCTATATGTGCTGAGAGCATTTAGTGACGTATTTCTGTACTACAAGAAAAATATTTACGCAGTTCACTGTTGCCATTATTTGCGGTAAAATTGTTTAGTGGCCTATTTTATTACAAAAAGGAAAATATGTAAGCAGTTCACTTCTGCAGTTATTTGGGGCTAAAAGCGTTTAGTGACATATTTTTGTACTACAAGAAAAATATATACGCAGTTCATTGTTGCTGTTATTTGTGGTGAAAGGGTTTAGTGGTCTATTTCAGTACAAAAAGAAAATATATTTGTTGCTTTTAGGGGTGTTTTAATTTGCTTTTAATTTATTTTGTTCAGCTAAAAGTATGTCTGACAGAGAAGTGCAAGGCCTTGCACAGAGGAGTGGCAGAGGCCTAAATGTTTCTGGCGCAGGCAGAGGTCGCAGCGGAGTAAGGGAGCAGTTCATGATTGGATAACTCGGTTATCCACTTCATCCCAAGTGACATCAGACACCCACAGCGAAAAGTCGTGGGTACGTCAGACCCTGTGCCCACACCTGTCCTTAACCTGCCTCTGTCATTTTCTGTTCCCTCACCGCAAAAAGTAGTATATGCTGTAGGCTCAGCTCCACTTATCTGCGAGGAAGAGCTTCTAAAGGACAATTAGCAGTAACTGCCCAGCCATGATCTGGAGGAGACATCCGCCGCGGCCAAGTAGTTATTAGGAGAGTGGCGTGGGTAGTGGTGTTGTGAGCGGTCAGGCTCCTGACCCAGAGGCTTTTGAGGAGGACATCAGTGACGCGCACACACTACTCGATGATAATGAAGCCGATCGCACTTGGGAGCCAGGTGCAGAAGGGGCTTAATCATCATCAGGAGAAGAGGGTGACAGCTTGCCCATGAGGAAGCGGCGGAGGTGATAGCATGGCTGGGTGGCAGCAGGGTGGTAGCAGTGGGAGGTCAGAAGCCAAACGTGCCCGGGGTATACCACCTGCTTCGCAGCAGCCTACCTGCCCAGGAAGTAGTGGTTCCCTGAGGCAGCGGTGGTAGCAGTCAATCAGTGCAGACTGTTGGGGAAAAAGTCACCTGCTTGGTGGTGTGGAAGTTTTTTTTTCAAAGCCAGAGGAAGTAAAATGGCCATATGTCAAATCTATGGGCAGAAGGTGAAGCTTGGCCAGGGTGCCAATGATGGCACTACGGCCCTGCATCAAGTTATGCAGCGTCGCCATACAGTGGCCTGGAAGAACTGTGGCTCCGATGTGGTGTTCCAGCCTGTTGCAGCAACTGCTTCATTACCCAGTGGCACGCACCAGATTTCAGGCAGTCAAGTCAAGACTCCACCACCTCAGCCGAAGGAAGCTGTCTGTCATTCCCATCTTCTGCTGGTCCAGATGCTCCTGCTCCTTCTACTCCTCGTCAGTCATTTCGTCAGCAGTCGATCACCGAAGCCAAAAGACAGCAGTATGTGTGCATGCACCCAACAGCGCAAAAGCTGAAAGTGCTCCTGTCCAAGTTGCTGGTGCTGCAGTCCCTCCCTTTCCAAGTGGTGGACTCTGCACCTTTAAGAGAACTGATGGCTTGTGTCCAGCCGAGGTGAAGGGTCCAAGCCGTCATTTATTTGCCAAAAAGGAAGTATCAGCCCTGCGCAAAAATGTATAACAGAAGGTGGGCAAGTTCTTGAGCCTGTCGGTGTCTGTCAAAGTGTAACTCCGGTCAGGGACAGTACATGTCCTTTACGGCCCATTGGTTTAATGTGGTTCCTGCACAGCCACACCAGCAACTTGGCCAGGTCACGCTGCTTCCGCCTCTACGTTCTCACAACGTTAGCCCAGCGACAATGTCCGCCTCTGCCTCCTCATCCTCCACCATGTCTTTAGCCTCCATTGCAGGGACAAGTCACAGTGCACCTCCAGCATACCAAATGTGCAGGGCACGGCGGTGTCATGCTGTTATACACCTCGTCGTTTTCCAGGCCGAACAGAGTCACACAGAGGAGGAACTGCCCCGTGTGATTTATCAAGAAATTAAAACCTGGCTTTTTCCACGACAACTGAAAATTGGAACCATGGTGACTGACAACGGGAAGAACATTGTGTCGTCGCTGAATCAAGGAAGGCTGAGCCATGTGCCCTGCATGGCACACGTGTTCAATCTGGTTGTCAAGAGGTTCCTGAAGGCTTCCACCCATCTGCAAGTCATCCTAAAAATGTCCAGGAAACTTTGCATGCACTTCAGCCACTTGTACACCGAAAAGCACACCCTCTTTAAGTTGCAGCCAGTGGCAGCTCATGCGTAACCCCTGCCATTTGCTTAGGGCCTTTGAGGATGCCAGGCTATTTGTCAGTCGCCAGGACTACGGGATGAACAACGTCATTCCACTGCTTCTTGTCCTGGAACAGATGGTGGTAATGGCTGGCCAGGGGACAGGAGACTTGGCGCCTAGATCTCATGGCCAATTGAGCCCTGTGGTGCTGAACTAGAGAAGTAGGAGGAGGGGAAGGAGAACATTGGAGCACAGGTAATGTGCAGCGAAATGGTTTGTTTCTCTACTCAGCTGACAGGAGAGGAGGAGCAGGAGCAGCCAGAAGAGCTACAGGACGATGAGGAAGACGAGGCTGAGGACCCAGACACATCGTGGCAGTATGCAGTGGAGGTGGAGGCAGGGACTCCCTCCGAGTCACTTGAACAAATGGCCCACTGCATGCTCACTTTCATGCCCCTTGAAAAAGCGGTAACGAAGCCGCGTCGGGGTGGACACTTCCCCTGGTCTGATATTCCGTTCAGCTCTACCCCATGTAGGTATACTCTGGTGCCTCTCTATTGTATTTTGCATTCTATGCCTTATGTATAGCGGTTAGTGTGGTTATGGGCGCTGTAGTACCTTGGGGATTTATGGGCATGGTGCAATACATGATTGGACTCAATTACCTTTGAGTGAGTCTGGCTGTCATGTTATTATGTTTAGGCATATTTTGGTAACCAGGGGAGTGTGATGGACTGCAGTTACTCCTGCATTGCTGCTTCCTATTTATTTTTTCATGTTACTGTGTGTTATTTATTACTATATGAAATAAACATTAATTCTGTACTTGTGACTCTTTGTTGTCGGATTTTCCCTAAAGTTGGAGTCACGTTGTTGCTTCATATATTCTGGGGTTCATTGTAGGTGATATACACCTCCACACTATGTCACCTTGACTCTGTGGTATCCCGATGCTGCTGCAGCCATCTCCACACTATGTCACCTTGCCTCTCTGTGGTATCCTGATGCTGCTGCCGTGCCCACACTATGTCACCTTGCCTTTTTGAGGTCTCCTGCTGCTTCCATCTCCACACTATGTCACCTTGCCACTCTGTGGTATCCTGATGCTGCTGCTACCGCCATCTTCGCACTATTTCACCTTGCCATTTTGTGGTCTTCTGATGCTGCTGCCATCTCCACACTATTTCACCTTGCCACTCTGTGGTGTCCTGATGCTGCTACCGCCGCCATTTCCACACTATGTTGTCTGCTGCCACCTTCACACTTGGTCATTGCGCCACTCTGTGGCCTCCTTCTGATGCTGCCACCTCCACACTTGGTCATTTTGCCACTCTCTGGCATCCTCCTGATGCTGCTACTGCTGCCACCATCTCCAGAATCTGTCATTGTGCCATTCTGTGGCCTCCTGATTCTGCTGCCACCTCCAGACTTGGTTATTGTGCCATTCTGTGGCCTCCTGATTCTGCTGCCACATCCAGACTCTGTCATTGTGCCTCTCTGTGGTCTCCTTATGCTGCTGCCACCTCCACACTTGGTTATTGTGCTGCTTTGTGGCCTCCTCCTACTGCTGCTTCCACCTCCGGACTCGGTAATTGTGCCACTCTGTGGCCTCCTCATTCTGCTGTCACCTCCAGACTTTGTTATTGTGCCACTCTCTGGCCTACTCATGCTGCTGCCACCTCCACAATTGGTCATTGTGCCACTATGTGGTCCACTGATTCTCCTGCCACCTTCATACTCTTTTATTGTGCCACTCTGTGGCCTTCTCATGCTGCTGCCACCTCCAGACTCTGTCATTGTGCCTCTCTGTGGTCTTCTCATGCTGCTGCCACCTCCACACTTGGTCATTATGCCACTCTGTGGCCTACTCATGCTGCTGCCACCTCCAGACTCTGTCCTTGTGCCACTTTGTGGTCTTCTAATGCTGATGCCACCTCCACACTTGGTCATTGTGCCCCTCTATAGTGGCCTCTTCCTGATGCTGCTGCCACCTCCAGACTCGGTTATTGTGCCACTTTGTGAGCTACTAATGCTGACGCCACCTCCAGACTAGGCAATTGTGGAACTCTGTGGCCTCCTGATTCTGCTGTCACCTCCAGACTCGGTTATTGTGCCACTCTATGGCCTACTCATGCTACTTCCACCTCCAGACTCTGTCATTGTGACACTCTCTGGCCTACTCATGCTGCTGCCACTTCCAGACTCTGTCATTGTGCTGCTCTGTGGTTTCTCATGCTGCTGCCACCTCCACACTTGGTCATTATGCCACTCTGTGGCCTACTCATGCTGCTGCCACTTCCAGACTTGGTCATTGTGCCACTCTGTGGCCTCTTCCTGATTCTGCTGATACTGCTGCCACCTCCAGACTCGGTCATTGTGCCACTCTGTGGCCTCTTCATGCTGCTGCCACACCCAGACCTTGTCATTGGGCTGTTCTGTGGTTTCCTCATACTGCTTCCACCTCACCTGTATGTCATAGGTCCACTCTGTGGACTTCTCATGCTTTTCACCCTCCCCACTTCATGACTGGTCCACTATTTTGGCTTTCGGCCTGGGTGACATCATTCATTTGACCTTTCTTCTGATCTGTCAGAAGCAAGGCAAATTGAGACGCACAACGGATCTTGTCTGTGTAGCAGCTGTAAGGCCTGCATGGTCCCATCAGAATTGGCTTATGATTTTTTAGCCAAAAGCAAGAGTGGGTACAAAACACAGAATACATGCAAATATTCAGTTCAAGTGTCATCTCTGTTTTAGATCCACTCCTGTTTTTTGGGCATTGGCATTACTGATGGATTATTGATCAAATGCTGACCGAAGAAGGCGTATGCTCCACAGACAGGATCCGCATTTTGTGAGTTATTGTTCTGACGGATCAGAGGAAGGGCAAATTAATCAGTAACGTCAACACAAACTTACTTTTGACACCCTCTCCACTCTGTCGTGGTGCTTTACTTCTATAAGCGTTTAATAGAACAGGTTCTGTAGACATCTATGTGGAAGCAGCTGACGAGGGTGTAAAAGGGCTGCACTTCTTCTTGACGCTGACATCTACCTGTAAGGTTGAGTTAATACTTGAGTTATTTGGTCAATTTTGGCCCCTGCCTAAATAAGTGAAGTATGCAGTGATTCTAAGAGGGACCCCTGTCAGCTGCATGTCATACTGACTCACAGTATTATTTCACTACCCTAGCACACTCCCTATGCGTGTTACTGCGAGGCACAGTGTTCTACACCTCTAAAAAGGCTCTCTGCAGTCCGTAAATAGCCGTTTTTTCACGCAATTCACCGCAAATAAATTCGGATCGAAGCAAAATTTTTGAAAAATTCGTCAAACCGGCTAAATCGAATCTTTTAAAAATTAGCTCATCTATAATTATGACAGATCAAAACGGAATGCCTCTTAAAGGCTTCCGTTTTGACTTCTGTCGTATGGATTCTGTTACTTTCCGTTATAACCATGTTATAACGGAAAGCCATAACGGAATACATAACGCTGATGTGAACCCACCGTTACTGAGATACCGATCAAAGAATTACCTTAAAATTGCAAATTTCATTTAACCCTTTAGGATATAGTGTTTCCATTTTCATTATCCACCTAGTCTCATATTGTAGCAATCTCTGTTTATTTTTTGCCAGAGTAGTACCTTCGTTAATGCAACCCAGCACAGAGATTGCTACAATATGAGACTAGATGGATACTGAAAATAGAGACACTATATTCTAAAGGGTTAAAATAAATGTGCAATGTTAAGGTATTTCTATGATCAGTATCTCAGTAACTGGTTTTAAATGCAACATAAATATTTCATGTACATTTTTGAAAACTGAAGCTATTAATGAATATATGTAAATCTAAAAAGATGATGATGGAAAGAGATTGTATTTAAAGCGCATGGTTACAACCTACAGGCCTACAGGCATGATTAAGGGGGCGTGACCCCCAAAATGTCGTGCAGCATGGGGTAGCAATCAGCTCAGAGCTCTCAGGATTACTATATATCATAGTGATTTATTTATATGAAAAATAAAAGGACTGAAGAATACAAGCAAAGCTTCAAATGAGTGGGTATTATCTATACCTCATGAATAACCCTTTGAATAACACTAATACGACTGAGTGGATAATGTGGACAGGAACCACATTTACCTAGTAGGTCGTAAAGGAAATGTATTGTCTCTGACAGTAGTTACAGCTCCACATGTCGGCGCTGCTGTGCACTTTGGCAGACACTGACAGGCTCAAGGACTGGCCCACCTTCTGTTCTAAATGTGTGTGCAGGGCTGGTACTACCTTTTAGGCAAAGAAATGACGGCTTGGAACGGCTAATAGGACGTACATATCTTTCCTATTAATACACCTTGTAAATGGCTGTATCACACAGAACGTGCACCCCAATCACAAGCAAGGTTTGCTGGAATTAGTGATGTATCATATACTGCAAACAACCTAAAAGCAGCAGTATAACACCAATTTGGATCCCCAATAAGTTCAGCAAGGTGTAGTAGTAATCGCTTCTATTACCCAGGTTGTACACTCTCCTATTGCACCTTGTTCTCCTTTTATAGTGTAGATCAGGGGTCGGCAACCTGCGGCACGCGTGCCAGAAGTGGCACGCCAGCTGTCACCAAATGACGGCAAGACATTTCAGTCTTGTCGCCATTTGTTGGATGGCCCACCACCGTGCTGTACATAAAGATCTTCAGACGCGTCTTCTAGGCCCGCCCCTCACGCTTCCCGCCCCGGAATCCACAGAGAAGTGATAGCAGAGAGTTGCACTCTGCCACCGCGCTGCTGCCCGTCTCCACCTTCTCAGGACTGCCCAAAATACTGCCAGAGGTATTTACATGTGCTGAGAGTTTCTGTGTGACCAGATTGGGGGTGTGGCAATAAGGGGGAGATGGGGAAACCAGCATGTGACCTGATTGGGACTGGGGGCAGGAAGGTGAGCTTGGGGAGATGAGCATGTCTCCAGATTGGGGAGGGGGGAGAGGTGAGCTTGGGAGATGGGGGAACAAGCATGTCTCCAGATTGGGGAGGGGGAGAGGTGAGCTTGGGAGATGGGGAGAATGAGCATGTGACCAGATTGAGGAGGGGGGAGATTTGAGCTTGGGAGATGGGGGAACAAGCATGTCTCCAGCTTGGAGAGGGGGGAGAGGTGAGCTTGGGAGATGGGGGAACAAGCATGTCTCCAGATTGGGGAGGGAGGAGAGGTAAGCTTGGGAGATGGGGAGAATGAGCATGTGACCAGATTGAGGAGGGGGGAGATTTGAGCTTGGAGAGGGGGGAGAGGTGAGCTTGGGAGATGGGGGAACAAGCATGTCTCCAGATTGGGGAGGGAGGAGAGGTGAGCATGGGAGATGGGGGAACAATCATGTCTCCAGATTGGGAAGGGGGAGATTTAAACTTGGGAGATGGGGGGGGAACAAGCATGTGACCAGATTGGGGGAGAGGTGAGCTTAGGGAGATGGGGAAATAAGCACTGTGGTCAAATTTAGGGAGGGGGAGGTTGCTAAGCCTGGACAAGATTGCTGGGGGGATGGGGGGGGCTGGTTATGAAAGGAAACCAGCTTTCTAACTACTTTGGGGGATTGGGGGAAGGAGTGATGAACCTGAAAATAATTTCTGGGGGCAATGGGGAACAAGCTAACTGACTACATTGGGGGGTGCGGAGTGTGATTAATCTGTGGGAAGGGGGGGGGAGGGTGAGATCTAAGTGCAGCTCTGTGGGGGTCGCCAGTATTTGGGGCACCAGTGTATGTCTGACAGTGGTGGGGGAGGGTAGCCCTCAGTCACTTAAAATGAGTGAGGGCTTCTTTTCCCCACTGTACTGTTGGTATGAGGGGGTCCTCCATACATTAGTCCCTTAGGAGGATTTTGAGGAGCAGTGACAATCTTTACTATCTATTTTTCTGAGAAGTTGTAAACCTCTTTAAGCCGAGCAGGTCAGGCAGTGTTGTTGAGAATTTTGGGATATAGCTAGTAAATACCTGGTTTATGTCACATATTTGGGATATATTACTTTCCCATACGGCTCGGCACACCGAGTGCTTCAGCTTAGATTTTTTTTTTAAATCGGCACTCCGTACAAAAAAGGTTGCTGACCCCTGGTGTAAATGATGCCTCCATATCCTTTCCCTAGATCTTTACTAATCTTTCACCTGAACTTGTAAATCATTTTTTCAGCACAATAAAGTCTTTCCTAGCACTGTCCCTAGCAGAAACAGAAGAGAAGAATCCAGCACTTCCAATATTCGTTTTTAGCCGTAGCTTCTTTATTCCGGTGGACACAATTATTTCAGCTAGTTACATCTCAAGCGGTAAAATCACACGGTCTGTGTGTCAGTCAACGCGTTTTAAATTTTACAGTTCTTATTCATGACTCCATGACTCTATTATCAAGGCTCGCTTTCCCGCCCGGGGTTACCTGCATTGGATGGTGGCTAGAGCACTCAAAATCGCGACAAATAAAAAACAGGAAGATCTACTATTTAGGGGTAGGGGGAGCTCACTTAATACATCAGTGCCTACCCTCATACTCACCTATAGTAGGCAATTTGACGTGATTAAACAAATTATTTCACATAGTATGCCGATTTTATATCAGGACGAGAGGATACATACTTTTCTGGAACAAGGTTACAGAGTGGTATCTAGACTCTCTCCCACCCTGGCTTCAGCACTTTCGCCATCTTTATTCTCATCCAATGTACAAAAGAGAAATCGCACTTGGTTACACCATAAGGGGTATTTTCGTTGTGGCAGTTACCCATGCAAAACCTGTAGCTATGTTGCCCCAACAAAAAGATTCCATGATTCGGAGAATAATACGGAATTTATTATTAGTTCATATATCAATTGTAATAGTTCGTATGTGGTATACATTATTTCATGTACCCATTGTAACCTATTATATGTAGGTAGTACCTCTAGGAAACTAAAACAACGGACATTAGAACATCTGAACTATATCTCAAAACCTTCTTATACAAATATATCAGGGGCTGCCAGGCACATTATAACTGAACATAATAGAAACACAATTTTTTTCAAAGTATTTGGTATTGTAAAAATTCTCCCCTTACTTAAGATTAAGTTACTTCAGAGTCAGGGACTTCAGTGGGGGACTGCAATTAGCCAGTTTCTTATTACATTATATAGTATTTTTCGCTATTTAGTATGTGTTGCACAATTGACAACGCCGTCCAGTGCACATCTTGTATGATGTATGCAGTCCTGGAACAGCCGTTCGAGGGTGTATATCTTTGTTCAAAATGTGAGCAAATTTCCCGTTTAGAATCGCAAATCGAGTCTCTAAACAGGCGAGTTGCAACACTGAGAGGCATTGAGAATTTGCAAAAGAGTTTGCATCTCACCGAGCAAGCACTCTATGGAGCAGACAAGGGGGAGAGTGACAGTGAGGAGGCTGAGGAAAGTGAAGTAGCTAGCTGGATAACAGTTAGAAAGCGGGGTAGAGGGAAGAGTGCCAGGGAGGCTAGCCCTGATCTGACACACCCCAACAAGTTTGCACGTTTGGCAGATGAGGGGGATGTCAGTTCAGGGACAGCACTGCTGCAGCAGGACACTTCCTCTGCCAGTCAGGGGAATGTTGGCTCCAGTAAGCAGGGGAACAGGAGAGCAGGGCAGGCCAGACAGGTGCTGGTAGTGGGAGACTCCATTATTAGGGGAACAGATAGTGCAATCTGTCACAAAGACCGTGATCGCCGAACAGTGTGCTGTCTTCCCGGCGCTAGAGTTTGGCACATCACGGATCGGGTTGACAGATTACTGGGAGGGGCTGGAGAAGATCCAGCGGTCATGGTCCATATCGGAACTAATTACAAAGTTAGGGGTAGGAGGAGAGTCCTAAAAAATGATTTCAGGGATTTAGGTCAAAAGCTTAGGGCAAGGACCTCAAAGGTAGTATTTTCCGAGATACTGCCTGTACCAAGAGCCACACAAAAAAGTCAGTGGGAGATTACGGAGGTTAACAAGTGTAACGCACCAAATTGATCAGTTAGGATCTCAACTGCGGAGTCCTTTGACATCCACTCCTATCACACTACTTGAGTGTTGATGGAGTCTTTTGCGGCTGCTCAGTGTGTACCCCAGGCGGCTCTCTCAGTCTTAAGCGGAGAGTATGGGGTAACAAAATCATGTACCGCGTACTAAAGATAGAGTGTAAAACTAATAGTGAGGAGAGTTTGTTTTAGGAATCAGAGTACAGATTAAAGTTCATGAATAACAGCTCTAGGCAATGTTCAGAAATCCCAGGCCTGCAGTACTAATAGTCACCAGCGCGTGTCCCTTCCTTTCAGTGAGCAATGTCAGTGAACAAAATGACAGGCTGATACTTGCTGTTAGAAGTCATGCAGGGATCCTGCTGTGGTGGAGCTGGATAAGGTAGGTGAGGGTTTCTCCTGGAGGTTCAGAGTTGCAGGTAGTTAGAAGCTTACGTCCTCGTGGTGAATGGAGCAGGCAGGGTGCGCACTCCATTAGTGGAACACCCTGTGCAGCACCTGGCTCCTATTTATTGACCAAGTGTGGATGGGCGGAGCCACCTTAGACGGCCCAGCGGCCACTGCTTCCAGCCTGGGAGGCAAACAGCTATCGTTGTCATGGTTACACAGGGCATGGATCCAGGCTGGAGCGCAAAACACCGTATCCTTACAGTACCCCCTTAAGGGGACCCTCTCCGAGTACCCCAGTAGGGAGGGTCGGTCAGGAAATCTCCTGTGGAACAACCTTTGGAGTCTGGGTGCATGGACGTCTCGCACATCTTCCCAAGAGTCATCCTGAGACCCGTAACCCTTCCATCTAACGAGGTACTGGATCCTCCCCGTCTTCTTCTGGAGTCGAGAAGCTGCTCAACCTCAAATTCCTCCTCACCACGGACATCTATCGGGGAGGGTTGAGGAACCCGTGAGGGGAACGGGCTAGGTCTAAACGGTTTTAGCAACGATACATGGAATGTGGGATGTACCTGTAGTCGAGGAGGAAGGGTAAGTCTCACCGTGTTGGGGTTGATAATTCTTTCTATCAGAAACGGACCCAAAAATTGCCTACCCAGTTTCTTAGCAGGTACCCCCAACCGAAGGTTTCTCGTTGACAGCCATACCGAGTCTCCAACCTGATAAGGAGGATTTTCTCTTCTGTGACGGTCGTAGTAGATCTTCTGCCTTTCCTTTGCCCGTTGGAGGTTGTCTTTCAGCATCATGAGGGTTGTTTGCAAGGTAGTTACATAATCATCTGTGGCAGGAACGTTTGTAGGAAGGCTGATTTCAGGGAGAGCCTAGGGTGGAATCCATAATTAGCAAAGAATGGACTATGTAGAGTGGAGGAATTTACAGAATTGTTGTAAGCGAATTCGGCAAGAGGAGTAGGCTTTCCCAGTCATCTTGAAGGAATGAGCAGTGACATCTGAGAAATTGTTCCAGACATTGGTTCACCCTTTCCGTCTGCCCGTTAGTTTGGGGGTGGTAGGCGGTAGACATTCTATGGTCGATTTGGAGTCTAAGACAAAGTGCTCTCCAAAATTTGGATATAAATTGTGAACCCCTGTCTGATATATACTTGGGTAGGGATTCCATGTAGTTTTATGACATTGGACAGAAAGGCCTCGGCAGTTTCACTGGAGGAAGGTAATTTTTTGAGGGCGATGAAGTGTGCCATCTTAGTTAGTAGGTCTACTACAACCATGATGGTGTTGTTTCCTCTGGAGCGGGGAGTTCTACAATGAAGTCCATTGAAACCCATTCCCAGGGTCTGTTGGGGATAGGAAGACTCATAAGAAGGCCATATGGTCGATTTCTATCACTTTTGCATGAGGCACATGTCTCACATGTGGAAACATATTGCTTAATTTCTTTGGTCATTTTGGCCACCAGAAGTTCCTGCGTATCAGGTTTATGGTTTTGGCAATGCCAGGGTGTCCCGCGAGGGGTGTGTCATGGCAGAGTTTGATTACCTGGGTGGTGAGAGGAGTTGGTATGTACAGTAGGTTGTTTTGTAGAGGAAACCCCGTTGGTCTTTCCGAAGTTCCGGGGGATGTTAGCACAGTCAATTTTCAGAGCATCCTTAAGCTGGGTTTCCAATTCGATGGTGGCGAGGATAATTTTGTTAGGTGGTATAATGCATGTGGGGGCTGTAACTGCGGCGCGGCATTCAGCCAGACGTGATAAGGCGTCAGCCTTCCCATTTTTGAGCCTGGTCGATAAGTAATTTGAAAGTCGAATCTGTCAAAAAAAACTCCACCGTACCTGACGTGCTGACAGTGTTTTACTGGTTTTCAGGTATTGTAAATTACGGTGATCCGTGTATATTGTGATGGGGTGTGTTGAACCTTCAAGTAGGTGCCTCCAGTTCTCTAGGGAACATTTTATGGCAAGAAGTTCCTTTTCCCCTATGGGGTAGTTGATTTCAGCTGTGTTTAGAGTCTGGGAGTAAAACCCGACAGGATGTAGTGGGGATGAGAAGGAGCTCCGCTGGGACAGAACAGCTCCTATGGCTGCCTGTGATGCATCTACTTCCAGCACAAAGTGATAGTTTGGATTCGGAATGGTCAGAATTGGTGCTGAAGTGAATTTGTCTTTAAGTAACTCAAAAGCTGATTGGGCCTCCATGGACCAAACAAATTTCGTATTGACACTAGTTAATCTGGTTAGGGGTTTGATGGTAGCGGAGAAGTCTTTGATGAATTTCCTGTAAGTTCGAGAACCCTATGAAACGCTGGAGGGCTTTCCTAGAGTCCGGAATCGGCCAGTTTTGGATGCAGGTGATCTTTGACTGATCCATCTGAATTCCCTTGGGTGAGATTATATAACCAAGGAACGGAAGGGTAGTAGTCTCGAATATACACTTTTCCGGTTTGACATATAAGTGATGGACGCTTAATCGCGCAAGTACCCAACGGACGTGTTTCCTGTGATCTTGTAGGTTATCGGAGTAGACCAATATGTCATCTAGATAGATGACAACACATACATCTAGTAGATCCCTAAATATGTCGTTGATAAAGTTTTGGAATGTGGCAGGGCATTGCACAAGCCGAAAGGCATTACCATATACTCAAAGAGTCCGTGCCGGGTGCGGAAAGCAGTTTTCCATTCATCCCGGTTCTAATCCTAATCAAGTTGTATGCGCTCTCAAGTCCAGTTTAGTGTAGATAGTTGATGTTTGAAGTCTTTCAATAAGCTCGGATATTAGCGGCAGGGGGTACCGGTTTTGATTGTTATTTTATTTAATGCTCTGTAATCAATGATGGGTCTGAGGCTCAAGTCTTTGTTCCTTACTGAAGAACATACCTGCGGCTGCAGGGGAGGTTGAAGGCCGAATGAATCCCTTCCTTAAGTTCTCTTCGAGATACTGTTTGAGGTGGTCAAGTTCTGGTTGTGCCAATGGGTAGATTCTTCCTGTGGGTATTTCACTGCCCGGCAGCAGGTCTATGGGGCAATCGTAGAGTCTATGGGGCGGTAGGGTTTCCGCCATCTTTGCACTAAATACTCCGAAAACTCTGAGTATTGGGTAGGGACCTGGTTCACCCCTACATGCATGAGAGATTTTAATAGGGAAACAGGTCTCCCTGCAATAACGTGAGGTAAACCCAATTCTCCCCTGTTCCCATAGGAGAACTGGTTGATGTAACCGAGCCATGGCAAGCCTAAAATGATGGGGAACGAAGGGGAGTGTATGACATCAAAGGATAAAAATTCTGTGTGGTTATTTTCGCTTGTCACCAAAAGGGGTTGAGTCTGGCTATGGATAGGTCTAGATGTTGTACCATCAATAAAACTCACGGATATCGATACATCTTTCCTTGTATGGGGAATTTTATTTCTCTCTACTAGATGCTTATCGATAAAATTCCCTGAAGCTCCCGTGGTCCACCATTGCATCAACGATAGTTCGGTTTTGGTCCCACTGTAAGGTAAGAGACGTATAAATGTAACCACTTGTGTTGTTATCTTTTCTGCCTAAGTTACAGAACGTCATCATTTTACCTTCATGTTTCTTTCTTATGGCAGGACATCCATCGACCGAATGATCAGCCGACGCACAGTATAAGCAGAGGTTGAGGTTCCGTCTCCGGGTCTTTCTCTCTCAGTCAGAGGACCACGAATTGCCCCAATCTCCATCATCTCTGCTACAGGATCCGGGCTGGTCTGTCTCGGGGTGGGTGTAAACCCTGAGACTCTCTCGGCCCCTACGTTCCTTAAGCGTCTGTCAATGGTGGTGACCTTCTGCATCAAGGCGTCGAGTGTATGTGGCAGCTCTCCGCGGGCTAACTCATCCTTCAGGGCCTCAGATAGACCGAGACGGAACTGATTTCTAAGAGTGAGATCATTCCATTCAGTCTCACGGGTCCAACGAGTGTATTCGCAATAAAGTCCTCAACGGGTCGTCTCCCTTGCTTTAGGGTGCGAATGGCGGTCTCCGCAGTCAGCTGCTTGTTGTGGTCCTCGTAAGGAGGGCCATTGTTTCAAGAAATTGCGGAAAGGAATTCAAGACCGGGTCTTCCTTTTCTAAATAGGTGTTAGCCCATGCTCTGGCCTCCCCTGAGGTAAGAGATCATGGTGAGTACTTGGTTCTATCGGTAGGATAGGTCCGGGGCGTAACTGAAACATCAGCTTGCACGCATTCAGAGTTCGCGGAACTGCTTCCGGTCTCCTGAGAAAAGTTCAGGTGGACTGACCTTGGGTTCCGGTCCATCGTGGTGGAGTGTCCTGTGCGCGACGAGACGAGATCTCGCAACGTCTGATTTTCCAATTGGAGATTCTGTACGGTCACGTTAAGGGTTTCCACCCTCTCAGTGAGGGCGACCATGTGCCGCGCGAGCTCCGCTGGATCCATGAGGGTTCCACTAATATAACGCACCAAATTGATCAGTTAGGATCTCAACTGCGGAGTCCTTTGACATCCACTCCTATCACACTACTTGAGTGTTGATGGAGTCTTTGCGGCTGCTCAGTGTGTACCCCAGGCGGCTCTCTCAGTCTTAAGCGGAGAGTATGGGGTAACAAAATCATGTACCGCGTACTAAAGATAGAGTGTAAAACTAATAGTGAGGAGAGTTTGTTTTAGGAATCAGAGTACAGATTAAAGTTCATGAATAACAGCTCTAGGCAATGTTCAGAAATCCCAGGCCTGCAGTACTAATAGTCACCAGCGCGTGTCCCTTCCTTTCAGTGAGCAATGTCAGTGAACAAAATGACAGGCTGATACTTGCTGTTAGAAGTCATGCAGGGATCCTGCTGTGGTGGAGCTGGATAAGGTAGGTGAGGGTTTCTCCTGGAGGTTCAGAGTTGCAGGTAGTTAGAAGCTTGCGTCCTCGTGGTGAATGGAGCAGGCAGGGTGCGCACTCCATTAGTGGAACACCCTGTGCAGCACCTGGCTCCTATTTATTGACCAAGACGGCCCAGCGGCCACTGCTTCCAGCCTGGGAGGCAAACAGCTATCGTTGTCATGGTTACACAGGGCATGGATCCAGGCTGGAGCGCAAAACACCGTATCCTTACAACAAGTGGCTCAAGAACTGGTGTAGGAAGTAGGGGTTTGGGTTCCTGGAGAACTGGGCCGACTTCTCTGTCGGCTACAGGCTCTATTGTAGGGACGGGCTGCACCTCAATGGGGAAGGGGCAGCTGTGTTGGGGAGAAAGATGGCTAGAAGGTTGGAGGAGCGTAATAGAAGGGGAAGATAGTGCAGATAGATACCGGGGGCAAGGTAGCGGGACTGGGGGAGGAATGGAAGGAGGGACTAAAACAGTTCAGAAGGAAAGGTGTAGGGTTAAAAATATACAAAAACCTCTTAATTGTATGTACACTAATGCAAGAAGCCTGACTAACAAAACTGGGGAACTGGAATTAGTGATGTGTGAGGAGGACTATGATATAGTAGGTATAACTGAGACATGGCTGGATGATAGCTATGACTGTTAATTTACAGGGTTAGAGTCTGTTTAGAAAGGATCGTAAAAACCGGAAAGGGGGAGGGGTCTGCCTTTATGTAATCTATCTAAAGCCCACAGTCCAAGAAGATATAAGTGAGGGACATGAACATGTGGAGTCACTGTGGGTAAAGATACATGGAGCCAAAAACAATAATAAATTACTAATAGGAGTTTACTATAAACCACCTAATATACCAGAGTCCACAGAAAATCTATTACTAAATGAGATAGACAAGGCCGCAAATCATAATGAGGTGGTTATTATGGGGACTTCAATTACCCAGATATAGACTGAGAACTGAAAGATGTACATCACATAAAGGAAACAGGTTCTTGGCAATAACCAAAGACAATTAACTTTTCCAACTGGTTCAGGACCCGACTAGAGGGAAAGCCATACTGGACTTAGTATTAACCAAGAGACCTGACAGAACCACAGATGTGCAAATTGGGGGACACCTGGGAAATAGTGACCATAAAGTAATAACCTTCCAATTATAATTCAAAAGAGCATTTCTACTAGAGATGGCCCGAACTATTCTCCGGCGAACAGTTCCCGGCGAACATAGCTTGTTCGTGTCCGCCGCGGTGGGCGAACATATTCGATGTTCGCGTTCGCCCCTATACTTTATTATTAACCAAACTTTGACCCTGTACCTCACAGTCAGCAGACACATTCCAGCCAATCAGCATACCCTCCCTCCCAGACCCTCCCACCTCCTATCTAAACACAAGGATAGGATCCATCTTACATTCATTCTGAAGCTGCAGTAATAGTAATTGTAAATCGCAATGCGATTAATATAACCTGTATTATTCGCATTGCGATTACAACTTAGATCTGAGTTCCTAATAGTTGTATTGCTAGAATATAACGAAGATAACGAATTTAGCGCTATATTCTCAATCTTCGTTATATTCTAGCAATACAACAACCATTAGGAACTCAGATCTAAGTTGAATTCTCAATGCGATTAATATAACCTGCATTAATCGCATTGCGAATTCAACTTAGAGCTGAGTTCCTAATGGTTGTATTGCTAGAATATAACGTTATATTCTAGCAATACAACCATTAGAACTCAGCTCTAAGTCTATCACTAATGCGAATAATCTTACAATTATTGATCACTGCGAATCCATTTAATGCCTCTATTTGATTGTATATGACGGTTGACTATGACTACCACCAACGTTCTGCTGCCTCCAAGCAAGATATCTGAACCCCTAGGGGCCATTTGGGCGTTTTGATGAAAACGCATCAAAACGCATCTGCGTTTTATAATTTTTCATTTTCTAGTTTATTTTTTTGTGTATTTTGCCACATTTGGTTGCATATTTACATTTGGTATAGGCAAATATGGTAGTCTAGATCATTACTCTGCCCAAATCTATATTCAGCTACATGGCTTAGAAAATATGCTGTCAAACAATGATCCTAGGTTTTGGTATAGACACATGATCTAGACTCACCATATTTGCCTATACCAAATGTAAATATGCAACCAAATGTGGCAAAATACACAAAAAATAAACTAGAAAATGAAAATTATAAAACGCAGATGCATAGTGATGCGTTTTATCAAAACGCCCAAATGGCCCCTGAGGTTCTAGATATCTTGCTTTGGAGGCAGCAGCACGTTGGTCGTAGTCATAGTCAACCGTCATATCAATCAAATAAAGGCATCAAATGGATTAGCAGCGATTAATAATTGTAAGTATATCGCATTACGATTACAACTTAGAGCTGAGTTCCTAATGGTTGTATTGCTAAAATATAACGTATATTCTAGCAATACAACAACCATTAGAACTCAGCTCTAGTTGAATTCACAATGCGATTAATGCAGGTTATATTAATCGCATTGAGATTCAACTAGATCTGAGTTCTAATGGTTGTTGCATTGCTAGAATATAACGAAGATTGAGAATATAGCGCTAAATTCTCAATCTTCGTTATATTCTAGCAATACAACCATTAGGAACCCATCTCTAAGTTGAATTCGCAAATAAGATGTCCCAAACCATTCACTGGCGAATAGTTCCCGACAAACATAGCTTAGCGCTGCTCGTCGCGGCGAGCGTAACATATGCGATGTTAGGTCCATCCCCTATCATTGAGTAAACTTTGACCCTCTACATCACAGTCAGGAGACGCATTCCAGCCAATTATCATACCCTCCCTCCCAGACCCTCCCATCTCCTGGACAGCATCCATTTTAGATTCATTCGGAATTTGCAGTCTTAGTGAGAGGAGGGAGAGTGTAGTTGCTGCTGATTTAATAGGGAAATCGATAGCTAGGCTAGTGTATTCAGTGTCCACTCCAGTCCTGAAAGACTCATCAGATCTCTGCTGTAAGAGAACCCAGCTCTAAGTTGAATTCGCAATGCGATTAATATAACCTGTATTAATCGCATTGCGATTACAACTTCCACACTCTGCGTCAACTAGGTATTTTTCCATGGGAGTTTTGCCATGGATCCCCCTCCGGCATGCCCCAGTCCAGGTGTTAGTCCCCTTGAAACAACTTTTCCATCACTATTGTGGCCAGAAGGAGTCCCTTTGGTTTTTAAAATTCGCCTGTCTATTAAAGTCTATGGCGGTTCGTAATGTTCGCGAACATTTGCGGAAGTCCGCGTTCGCCGTTCGCGAATGGAAAATTTTATGTTCGCGACATCACTAATTTCTACAGGGAGGAACAAAAATACCAAACGTCAAAAAAGCTAAATTTAGCCAACTAAATGAGGCCATAGGCCTAACTAACTGGGACAAAATCCTCAAAAACAAAAATACAGCCACAAAATGGGATATCTTTAAAAGCATCCTAAATTCTCATTGTAAGAGGTACATACCGTATGGGAATAAAAGGTTAAGGAACAAAAGGAAACCAATGTGGATAAATAGAAATGTAAAGAAAGCAATAAATGACAAAAAGAAAGCATATAAATCGCTAAAACAGGAGGGTAGCGAGGAAGAACTGAAAAACTATAAGGAAAAAAAATAGAACATGTAAAAAATAAATAAAAGCGGCTAAACTAGAGACCGAGAGATTAATTGCCAAAGAGAGTAAAACTAACCCTAAAATTATATAAATGTTCAAAAATATAAATCTGAAGGAGTCGGCCCTTTAAAGAGTAATGAAGGGGCAGTTGCAGAGAGCGATGAGGAGAAAGCAAAGCAAATACATTCTCCAATGTATTCGCTAAGGAAAATAAACTGTCAGATGAAAAGCTGAATGTAAAAATAAATCCCACATTAAAAGTGTCCTGTCTGACCCAAGAAGGAGTACAACAGCGACTTAAAAAGATTAAAATAGATAAATCGCCAGGACCGGATGGCATACAACCCCATATCCTCAGGGAATTAAGTAATGTCATAGCCAGACCCTTATTTCTGATATTTACGGACTCTATACTGACAGGGAATGTTCAACAGGATTGGCGGATAGCAAATGTGGTGCCAATATTCAAAAAGGGTTCAAAAACAGAGCCCGTAAACTATAGGCCGGTAAGTTTAACATCTATTGTGGGGAAACTGTTTGAAGGTTTTCTGAGAGATGCTATCTTAGAGGATCTCAAAGGAAATAAGCAAATAACACCATATCAGCATGGCTTCACGAGGGATCGGTCATGCCAAACAAATTTAATCAGTTTCTATGAGGAGGTAAGTTCTAGGCAGCGGCGAATCAATGGATGTCGTATATCTGGACTTCTCCAAAGCATTTGACAGTGTACCACAAAAAAGGTTAGTATATAAAATGAGGATGCTCGGACTGGGAGAAAATGTCTGTAAGTGGGTAAGTAACTGGCTGAGTGACAGAAAAAAGAGGGTGGTTATTAACGGTACACACTCAGATTGGGCAACTGTCAATAGTGGGGTACCACAGGGGTCAATACTGGGCCCTATTCTTTTCAATATATTTATTAATGATCTTGTAGAAGGCTTGCATAGTAAAATATCAATTTTTGCAGATGACACTAAACTGTGTAAAGTAATTAACACTGATGAGGACAATATACCGCTACAGATGGATCTGGATAGATTGGAGGCTTGGGCAGATAAGTGACAGATGAGGTTTAACACTGACAAATGTAAGGTTATGCACATGGGAAGGAATAATGCAAGTCACCTGTACATACTAAATAGTAAAAGACTCGGTAACACTGACATGGAAAAGGATCTAGGAATTGTAATAAACATCAAACTTAGGGTACTTTCACACTTGCGGTAGGACGGATCTGGCAGGCTATTTTGCCTGCCGGATCCGTCCTGCCGCAAGTGCCCGTGCACTGCCGTGCTGCCGCTCCGTCCCATTGACTATAATGGGGCCGGGGGCGGAACTACGGCGCAGCACGGCAAAGATCGCCGGATTGAAAAGTCGGACATGCACGACTTTTAGTCTGACGATCTCTGGCCACGCACTGCCGTGCTGTGCCGTAGCTCCACCCCCGCCCCATTATAGTCAATGGGGACGGAGCGGCAGCACGTCAGTGCACGGGCACTTGCGGCAGGACGAATCCGTCCTGCCGCAAGTGTGAAAGTACCCTAAGCTGCAAACCAGCGTCAGGCAGCTGCCGCCAAGGCCAAAAACATAATGGGTTGCATCTAAAGGGGCATAGACGCCCGTGATGAGAACATAGTCCTACCACTTTACAAATCGCTAGTCAGAACACACATGGAGTACTGTGTACAGTTCTAGGCTCCTGTGAACAAGGCGGAGATAGCTGAGCTGGAGAGGGTTCAGAGGAGGGCAACTAAAGTAACAACTGGAATGGGGCAACTACAGTACCCTGAAAGAGTATCAAAATTAGGGCTATTTACTTTAGAAAAAAGACGACTGAAGGAAGATCTAATAACTATGTATAAATATATCAGGGGTCAGTACAGAGATCTCTCCCATCATCTATTTATCTCCAGGACTGTCACTGTGACGAGATGACATCCTCTGCGTCTGGAGGAAAAAAGGTTTAGACACAACAAACATAGAAAAGGATTCTTTACGGTAAGAGCAGTGAGACTATGGAACTCTCTGCCTGAGGAGGTGGTGATGGTGAGTACAATAAGGAATTCAAGAGGGGACTGGATGTATTTCTGGAGTGTAATAATATTACAGGCTATAGCTACTAGAGATGGGTAGTTGATCCAGGAAGTTATTCTGATTGCCTGAATGAAGTCGGGAAGGAATTTTTTAATCCCCTTAAGTGGGGAAAAAAGGCTTCTACCTCACAGGGATTTATTTTTTTTGCCCTCCTCATGGATCAGCTAGCAGGATGACAGCCCGAACTGGATGGACAAATGTCTTTTTTCAGCCTTATGTACTATGTTACTATGTTACTTAGAGGGGGGGATTTAAAACATGAACTTTTGCTAAGGAAGGCTTTTTGGCCATTTAAATTGAATACACGTTTTCCCAAAGGAATGAATTGTAGAAAGGAAATGCTCCACTTTTGTTAGTGCTTTGCAGTTGCCTCTCCACTGTTTCTTCCTCTTTATTTTTTGATTAGCACCCGGGACACGCAATTGTATATTGCTGTTCACATAGATAAGCAAGGTTCGTTGCGTATTAAGACTGAATCTCTTTCTGATACAGCAACAGTTGGTCACAATTCACACTGAAGGATTCGGTCAGTGCAGATGGATTGTTTATTTGGGCCCTAAGTAGTGGTCTGCCTTTGCTGCTTGATGGACAGTGATTTCACTCAGGGCCGGTGCAAGGATTTTTGCCGCCCTAGGCAAAAGAAAAGTTTGCCGCCCCCCCCCCCCCATGTGACATCACAATGCCCCACCCATATGATCTTCCATATTAAAGGGGTTCTGCAGTTTATTTAAACTGAACGGCAGGGGTCCCCCGCCAATCAGCTGTTTGAGAAGGCAGCGGCGCTGGCAGTAGCACCTCAGCCTTCTCGCAGTGACGTCACGACTAGTTTCATTGGCCTGGGCAGGGCTAAGCTTCATTCAAGTGAACAGAGCTTAACCCCGCCAAGGCCAGTGATACTAGTGGTCACTGCGCCTGCGTTTAACAGCAAGAAGGCCGAGGCGCTACTGCCAGCACCGCTGCCTTCTCAAACAGCTGATTGGCGGGGGTCCCGGGTGCCGGACCCCTGCCAATCAGTTTAAATAAACTGCAGAACCCCTTTAACTAATGCCAGTTCTCTCCCCTTGTCATTCTCCCCCTCCTTTGTCATTCTTCCCCCCTTGTCATTCTTCTTCCCCCTTGTCATTCTCCCCCTCTTGTCATTCTTCCTTCCCCTCTTGTCATTCTCTCCCCTCCCCCTTTTGTCATTCTTCTTCCCCCCACTCTTGTCATTCTTCCTCCCCACCTACCTCTAGTGTAGCGCGGCCGCGCTCTTTATGGTCCAGGGGTACAGGAGCTTTAGTTTCCTGTACTCTGACGGACTGACAGGAAGTGCACACTGTGTGCGCACTTCATGTCAGTCGGGCCCGGTACAGGAGACACATGCTCCTGTACCCGCGGCCATAAAGAGCTAGGTCACGCTGAGCAATGGAGTGACAGGAGGAGCGCTGAGCGCTCCCTCCTGTCAGCTCCTCTCCTCTTGCTGAGCCCGGGCGGTGCGCCTCATGGACGCGCCAGCCCGGCAGTGCTGCAGCCGTCTGAGGCTCAATTCAGAGCGCTCGGGCGGCTGCAGCATGAGGCAGGGCCGGCGCTCCTAGCAGCGCCCCTTGCCAAGGGGCGCTCTACGCGGCGGCCTAGTCCGCTTATAGGACGCGCCGGCCCTGATTTCACTGTAACAACATCCCAGGAGTGCATTTAGTCAGTGTGTGATTTTGCTTTTATATTTTCTGCTGTTTACTGGGGTATTTAGTGTTTCTGAACCACTTGAAGACCACAGGTTTATACCCCCCTAGTGACCAGGCCCTTTTTTACAAATCCGCACTACACTACTTTCACCGTTTATTGCTCGGTCATACAACTTACCACCCAAATGAATTTTACCTCCTTTTCTTCTCACTAATAGAGCTTTCATTTGGTGGTATTTCATTGTTGCTGACATTTTTACTTTTTTTGCTATTAATAAAAATGTAATGTCATTTTTGCAAAAAAATGACATTTTTCACTTTCTGTTGTAAATTTTTTTTTAAAAAACTACATTTCTATATAAATTTTTCACAAAATTTATTGTTCTACATGTCTTTGATAAAAAAAAATCCAATAAGTGTATATTTATTGGTTTGGGTAAAAGTTATAGCGTTTACAAACTATGGTGCAAAAAAGTGAATTTCCGCATTTTGAAGCAGCTCTGACTTTCTGAGCATTCGCGGAGGGGCATGGTGAGTTCATGTATCATTTCATTTTTTTTCACAAGTTAGCGGAATATTACACTTTCTGAGGAAAAAATAATAATAATAAAGTTTTCATTTCTGCTAACTTCTGGCAAAAAAAAATAAAAATCTCAGATGGACTCACTTTGCCCCTCAGTGAATACTTTGGGGTGTCTACTTTCCGAAATGGAGTCATTTGTGGGGTGTGTTTACTGTTCTGGCATTTTGGGCGGGGCTAAATTGTGAGCAGCCATGTAAAACCTAAGGGTACTCGTTGGAATTTGGGCCTTTGCATCAGGCTGCAAAAAAGTGTCACACGTGATCGCCAGTACTCAGGAGAAGTAGGGCAATGTGTTTTGGGGTGTATTTTCACATATACCCATGCTGGGTGAGAGAAATATCTCTGTAAATTGTCAACTTTGTATAAAAAAATTAAAAAGTTGTCGTTTACAGAGATATTTCTCACACAAAGTATGGGTATATATAAAATACACCCCAAAACACATTGCCCTACTTCTCCTGAGTACGGCGATACCACATGAGTGACACTTTTTTGCAGCCTGGGTGCGCAAAGGGGCCCTAATTCCAATGAGTAACTTTAGGATTTCACAGGGCATTTTTACGCATTTGGATTCCAGACTTCTTCTCAGGCTTTAGAGACCCCTAAAATGCCAGGACAGTATAGATACCCCACAAGTGACCCCATTTTAGAAAGAAGACACCCCAAGGTATTCCGTGAGGGGTATGGTGAGTTCATGTAAAATTTTATTTTTTGTCACAAGTTAGTGGAATATGAGACTTTGTAAAAAATGTAAAAAAATTTAAAAAAAATATCAATTTCCGCTAACTTGTGGAAAAAAAAAAAATAAATTCTGTGAACTCAACATGCTCCTCACGGAATACCTTGGGATGTCTTCTTTCCAAAATGGTGTCTAGTGATGAGCGGCAGGTGCCATATTCGATTTCGACAAAATTCGCGAATATTCGAAAGAATATTCGTTTCATATTCGTCGAAATCGAATATTCATCATTATTCTAGTTATCGCGATTAATATGTGATTTAAATAATCGCGTATTGCGATTTTAACTTAGGCTACTTTCCTATTGGTTTTATATCTAGAATTATAGCGAAGATGACGAATATGACGAATGTATTCATCATATTCCTCAAAACGAAGATAACAAAGTATTCTACATCTTCGTTTTAGCAACCTAGTCGTCAACTTTGCTAATTCTAGCAATCAAATAGGAAGGTTGACTATAGAGACAACCGTGTTTAATTCGCTATGCGATTATATAAATTTTTTTTTTAATAAATAGAATAATTATAATAATTATCAAGTAATATAATTATTCTATTAAAAAAAAAAAAAAAATCGCATAGCGAATTTAACACAGCTGTCTCTATAGTCAACCTTCCTATTTGATTGCTAGAATTAACGAAGTTGACGAATAGGTTGCTAAAACGAAGATGTAGAATACTTCGTTATCTTCGTTTTGAGGAATATGACGAATACATTCATCATATTCGCTAATACTACCAAGCCAACCATAGTAAACCAGGTCTAAGTAGAAATCGCAATGCGATTAATTCAAGTTATATTAATCGCATTGCGATTTCAACTTAGAGCTGGGTTTATAATGGGTCAGCTTGCTAGAATTAACAAAGTTAACGAACATGGATTATAGCAGCAGTGCTAAGTTGAAATCTCAATGCGATTAATTTAACTTGAAGTAATCGCATTGCGATTTCAACTTAGCACTGCTAGTGCTATATTCCATATTCGTTATTTCTAGCCTATGTAAGATAGCAGTGCTAAGTTGTAATAGCAATGCGATTAGTATAACTTGAATTAATCGCATTGCGATTTCAACGTAATTCCTCAAATCCGACAGTACATTTTAGTATATGGAGACGTTCCCATGGTGATGGGGACGCTCCATGAGCACGGAAGTCGGCAGAAGGGGCAACGGGCACTGACTAGAGCAGCCAGGAAGCCAGGAATCCTCAGGACAGGTAAGAACTACTTTTGGGAAGTGGGAAAGAAAAAAATATAACTAAAAAAAACCGATTATTCGAAATAGCGAATTTATAGCGCTATATTCGAAATATTCGCGAGTTAGCGAAGTGCCGATATTCGCTAAAAAAATTCGCTATTCGAATATTCGCGCTCAACACTAATGGTGTCACATGTGGGGTATTTATACTGCCCTGGCATTTTAGGGGCCCTAAAGCGTGAGAATCCAAATGCGTAAAAATGCTCTGTGAAATCCTAAAGGTACTCATTGGAATTTGGGCCCCTTTGCGCACCCAGGCTTCAAAAAAGTGTCACACATGTGGTATCACCGTACTCAGGAGAAGTAGGGCAATGTGTTTTAGGGTGTATTTTTACATATACCCATGTTGGGTGAGAGAAATATCTCTGTAAATTGACAACTTTGTATAAAAAAATTTAAAAAGTTGTCGTTTACAACAATATTTCTCACACAAAGTATGGGCATATATAAAAATACACCCCAAAACACATTGCCCTACTTCTCCTGAGTACCACATGTGTGACACTTTTTTGCAGCCAAGATGCGCAAAGGGGCCCTAATTCCCATGAGTACCTTTAGGATTTCACAGGGCATTTTTACGTATTTGGATTCTCACGTTTAAGACCTCTAAATGCCAGAGCAGTATAAATACCCCACATGTGACCCCATTTTGGAAAGAAGACACCCCAAGGTATTCCGTGAGGGGCATGGCGAGTTCACAGAAAAAAAAAAAATTGGCACAAGTTAGCGGAAATTGATGTATATATATATTTCTTACGAAGTCTTAAATTCCACTAACTTGGGACAAAAAATAAAATTTTACATGAACTCACCATACCCCTCACGGAATACCCTGGGGTGTCTTCTTTCTAAAATGGGGTCACATGTGAGGTGTTTGTACTGCCCTGGCATTTGAGGGTCTCCGCAATCATTACACGTATGGCCAGCATTAGGAGTTTCTGCGATTCTCCTTATATTGAGCATACGGGTAATTAGATTTTTTCCATTCAGCCTCTGGGCTGAAAAAAAAAAAATGAAAGGCACAGATTTTTTCATTCGCATCGATCAATGTGGATGAAAAAATCTCTGCCAAAATCAGTGACTGCGGTGCGGTGGGCTGGGCGCTAACTACCTAACAAGTAGCTAGCTAACTGGCGGTGATAAGGGACCCTTATGCCCCATTCACACGTCCGCAACTCTGTTTGCGGAACGGAATTGCGGACCTATTCATTTCTATGGGGACAGACTTTGTCCCGCTCGGATCCGGAATTACGGATCCGCGCTTCCTGGTCTGCACTTCGGTTCCGCAAAAATATAGAACATGTCCTATTCTTGTCCGCAATTGCGGACAAGAAAAAGCATTTTCTATATAGTTCTGGCAATGTGCGGATCTGCAAAATGCGGAAGGCACATTGCCGGTGTCCGTATTTTGCGGATCCGCAGATCCATGGATCCGCAAAACACATACGGACTAGAGATGAGCAAACTTTAAAAAAAAGTCCGGTGTTCGGCGTTCGGGTTGTGGTAAGTCGCGCATCGGAAAAAAGAAGCTACGGATAAAACCGAATATTGTAAGTGCTGGATTCTTCTCTTCTGTTTCTGCTATATACAAGACCTTACCTTAAAATCCGAGCACAGGAGGAGTCCGATGGCTGTCTATTTGGAAGGCAGCTGATCTGGATCTACTCTGTTTCTTTCACTGTCCCTATCTCCAGCTGATGTCTCTCCCTCACTAAGCACACTGGAAAATGGCTGAATCCAAGATGGATGAGGCTATTTATAGGGCTGTGACATCATCGGGGCTGGCTGGCTGCTGATTGGCTGCATGAATGGCATTCCCAAAGTTCTTTGCCCCATGTCCTAACATGTGCAGTATCCATTTTAGAAAAAAATTGAGGAGGAAATTCGGTGTGAACCTAATTTTTCCTGAAATTCTGATGGAATTCCGCTTCATCAACTTCGATTGCTCATCTCTAATGGTGATAACTTAGGAATTCTTTTACTTGTCCAAGCCATTCTGAGACTGTTTTCTTGTGACACATTGTGCTTTGTGATAATGGTAGATTTGAATCAATATGTTTTATCGTTATTTATAAAAAAAAAAAAAATTCTAAATTTTATGCTCTCTGCTTTTAAGACAGATAGTGATACCTCATAAAATACATATTAATTAACATTTACAATATGTCTACTTCATTTTGGTCTACATAATTTTGTTACTGTAATTTTATTTGTTTAGGCCTCTAGAAGGCCTAAAAGGTTCTTTCAATAAAATTCCAATCAACTTTTTAAAGTCACTTAAAGGAGCAACCCTTTAACCCCTTAGTGACCACCCATATGTGTTTTTACGGTGGTCACTAAGGGGCCTTAGGCTGGGCCCCCGTGCAGCTGGGCCCTGCTCTAACAGCCAGTAACGGCAGGAGTGCCGATCCGGGCTGCTTAACGCTTTACATGCCACTTACCAACCAGTCTGCAGTTCATACAAACAGATAATCTTATACTTCTACAAGATCTTATAACGTCTATGCATATTTGACATGTAAGAGTTAATCCAAGCTTTGTCTTCCCTGTTCCCTGAACAGCGGTATTTTGGAGTGAACTCCCCTCTTTGTCTTTGTATCTATGCACAACTCCCTGAGTTGTGTTACGTGTGTTCATGACACAGCTTCTATAGCTCTCTAGTCTAAAATAGGGTTCATCCGTACGTACTATTGTAGATCGAGACGTGGCCGGTGCCCTCAGATCGGGCAGGGGAAAAAAAAATCGATGTCACTTCTCACCAGACTCGAGGACGACCTCTCCATCCCGTATTCGAGCCCCCAAATTGATAAGCTGATAATAAAAGATGACTAGATGCATCAGCTTGGATTAAGTCTTTTCTGGCGCCAGGAGAGTGAAAATGACCATATCAGACACGTCACATGTGTTGATCAAAATCACTCTGTTTATTGATAATAAGGTTCCAGCTTATATAGGACATTATACGCCCTTTCATTATTCAATCATTTTTTTTTCAAGCAATATAGCCTCCAATCTTAATGAAACACATACCGTTATACAACATACTTTCCCCAGTTACATCCTGGCCTTCCTGCTCCAAGTACTAGCTGACACGGACAAGATAAGGATTTCCTGTTAGATACTCGGCTGCCCAAAACATTTTGGTTATGACAGAATATTCTTACACAAAGTTCAAGACAGCACATTTCTTCATGTAAAGTGGTGACAGAGGGAGCAGACTCCCTCTGTCGCTCATCAGCACCCCGCAAATGCGATCACAGGGCGCTGATATGTTGGGAAGCCTTATCCCTAGGCCCCGTCTTTCCTGAAGTTGATCCAGCAGGCTTTTTGGAACACATATCTTTTAACCTTAATATCAATTTTTATTTTTTATTTTATGGTCTTAATAAATTGAGTATTATTTGAATATTATCCAGATATTGTGAACTTCTGCCTCTGACATAATTCCAGATTGCAAGTGCCAGTCCTTCCCTCTTTCTATTTACATTGTGTAGAAGGTTTTTGTGGTGCATGTGATCCGCTGCCTCATCCTTCATTGTACTCATTGTTGCTGGGGATTGCTGAGCAGCCGATCACATGCGGAGGAATTTCTCCCCCGGTTATAAACACGCTACAGTGTTTGGGGTTTTGAGCAGTTCCTCCCATTTAGACCACTTCATTCTGTTTTTTTTTTTGAGCTGTGTGAGGGTTTATTTTTGCTGGAAAAGTTGTAGTTTTTATCAGCACTGTTTTGGGGTACATATTTCTATGTGATCAGTTTTTATCTATTTTTTGGGGAAGTGAGGTCACAAAAAGAGCTGGGAGAATTTTCTATATTTTTTTTTACGCCGTAAAGAGTAATTTTTATTAATTTTTTTTTACGAAGTTTACTTGATGGGGTAGATCATGTGTCTATTTTTTATTTTAAACTTTGAGTCCCTCATAAGGTCATACAAGGCCTATGGGGGACATTTAACTTCACTGTTTATTGTTTATTTTACTATTGATTCCCCTGTTAAAGGGGAAAAACTATCCCCAGAAAGACTGTACACATGACTGCCGGGTCGGAGCAGAAAGCGGCACATCGCTTCATTCAGCATTGGGTATACAGTGATCTAGAAGGAAGGGACACATATGAACGGTCCCTGCCTTCTCAATGGGGAGCCCTGCTGTCACTGCAGCTACATTCTCTGAATAGATGTTAAGAAAATCCAAGGATATGCGGAGACTATCAGGGGTGGAGAAATCTACCTAACCGCTCTTGGCATCTGATGCATCTGATGTTCTGCTCCTGGAAACCCGATGGGCTGCAGGCACCATCTTGCAGTCCCGTGCCACATAGACCGCAGCAGCTTTCTGTATGAATTTATCTGTCGCCATGTGAAGCAGTTTCTGTGGGGAATGGGGTGCCCCTGCTTTAGAACCTACAATTTTAACCATTTTTGGTCAGCCAGGTGAGAAGTAACAGGTTCTGAGAGTCAGTTTGTTAGCAGAGCAGTGCTTCAGGCAACCATCTCCAGCAGGCGCAAGCTCAAATCCCCCATAACCCCTCCCCTTCCCTGTGAATTCCATTTGCACAATTTTGCATTAATTTTAGAGATGTCGCAAACATAAAATTTTCCTTTTGGGAACGCGAATTTACGCAAATGTTCGCGAACGGGCGAACAGGGCGAACCGCCATAGACTTCAATAGACAGGTAAATTTTAAAAACCACAGGGACTCTTTATGGCCACAATAGTGATGGAAAAGTTGTTTCAAGGGGACTAACACCTGGACTGTGGCATGCCGGAGGGGGATCCATGGCAAAACTCCCATGGAAAATGTGTGTTAAGTTGAATTTGCAATGTAATTAATATAACCTGCAATAATCGCATTGCGAATTCAAATTAGAGCTGGGTTCCTAATGGTTGTATTGCTAGAATATAACCAAGATTGAGAATATAGCACTATATTCTCAATCTTCGTTATATTCTAGCAACACAACCATTAGGAACTCAGATCTAAGTTGTAATCGCAATGTGATTAATATAACCTGTATTAATCGCATTGCGAATCCAACTTAGAGCTGGGTTCCTAATGGTTGTATTGCTAGAATATAATGAAGATTGAGAATATAGTGCTATATTCTCAATCTTCATTATATTCTAGCAATACAACCATTAGAAACTCAGATCTAAGTTGCAATCGCAATGCGATTAATACAGGTTATGTTATTCGCATTGCGATTACAACTACTAACAGTGCAGCTTCAGAATGAATCTAAGATGGATGCCGTCCTTGCTTTTTGATAGGAGGTGGGAAGGTCTGGGAGGGAGGGTATGCTGATTGGCTGGAATGTGTCTGCTGACTGTGAGGTACAGGGTCAAAGTTTGCAAACAAGCTATGTTCGCCGGGAACCGGCAAATAGTTCGGGACATCACTAATTCATTTGTGTGAAGCCCCTAAAATGTCATTGATCTTCCAAAATGTCATTTTGAATCAGTTCAAATGGGGTGATTTCGGTACTTCAGTACTTCAGTACTTAATTGTTCATTTAAAAAATAGATTTTGGAAATTTACACCTATACATTTCAGATGATCTTTGGCGCTCCTGGTAGCAGGACACCATGTAATCATCTTATAATTTAGGAACCCTTTTCAGGGTACGACCACATAGTGCGGTCACTAAATGGACTGTACTATTAAGTCGGTCTGCACTGTTAATGGCTG